>JALJVW010000184.1:55715935-56993844 GCA_024865655.1 Emberiza elegans
TCTGCATCTCTCTCAGTCTCTCTCAAGCTGTCCCCATTAGCCTGTTGCCATTCATGATCTATTAATACTGACTCAGGCAATGCAATAAAGAGAGACTCCAGCAACATTGATTTTAGCTGGGCCAGATTCCACTTACCACTCATCAGCAGACTTTATTGCATCCTTTCCCAGAACAGCTACTAGTCATTTTATTGCATGTCATGGCAGATATATTACTCCCCCATAATGGCTGAGCCTTAAATAAAGCTTTGTAGTCTGGGGTAAGTGTAAGGGGGATTTGCAAGGTGCTGAACTTAGTCTGTTACAATAACATTCCCATTCCGGGTTGAATGCATGAGCCAATCTCATCACAAGGACCACAGGAAGGGAGGAAAAAGTGAGCATGTCATGCTAGAGAAGGAGAGAACTGCCAGCACAACTGCTGTCTGTGGCCCTTCAGGGTCATTTCGGGAGCTGGAGCAGTGGAATGTCCCATGTCTGCTCCTTCAGAAATGTCCCTGCATGTCCCCTGCAGAGGACAATGCCAGGCTGATGTCAGCGGTGGGACATGCAGGGGTTTCTTTTACACTCCAAGGAAAGGGCTTTATTACCCCTTTTAGCTGACAAAGCAAAGCTGGAGACACTCATCAGCCAGCCCTAAAAGCTGCTCCGTCCCTTTCTAGTGGACTTTTAATGACATGCACTTGACAGGAGGCAACAGAGCCTAAGCAGCCCCACTCTCCTCTGCACAGAGCTCTGCTCATGTTTGACATCTCAGCCTGAACAGCCTCCCCTAACACCTTTTTGGGGATTTTTTGTAGCTCTTTTCTCCAACAGCCTCAGTGAGAACCACCACAGTGCTGTGTTTCTTTAGGCAAAATGCACTTCAGTGAAGATTCCTGGGCCAAGTAGATGGGAGATGTGTATGAGATGCAAACAATGCTTAGCTGTGGATTTTGGGGAGTGGGGAGAAAAAGGAATTGAAAGGACAAGAAAATCACCAGGAGACTGAAAGAATGTATCCATGAAAGGTTCTACAATATACATTTTTTGAATTTGATTTGGAATTATTAACTGAAACTCCCCGTATGCACATGAGACACATTTTGTCAGTGTTTTTCTATCAGATACTGCTCAGACAGAGCATCCCAGGGTTTCAGTTGCTGGTTAATACTCCCACTTTCAGGAGGAGCTCAAGTTGTCTCTTTTCAAAGGAAATAGTTGTCATTAAGCTGTGTACAAGTAGTCAGTGCACAAAGTGGATGGGAAATGATTATTTTTTAAAAGAAGTTTAAAAGTTACCTCTTTTTAGCCTCTCCATCGCACTTTTACTCCCAGCATACGTAGGTCTAATCTCTTTTCCTAATTCTTCTATGATAGCTAGAAGTTCTGCATATTTGCTCTGTGGTACTTGACTGCTGCTGGTGCCCTGTAGTTGAAAGTAGATTAATCTCAGTCAAATACTGTAAAAACAAACCAATTACAAGAAACAGCAAGTGGAAGTTCATGGAAGACCAGAAATAGCCCTGAAAATCACTTTTTAAAATTAAAAAAATTCAGGAATATTATATAAACATGAGGTTTTTTTAATTGCTGCTACAGTTGGACACAATGCCGCGTGTCCTTCAAAAATTGGGATCAACTGTGAGGATGCAGCTGCAAGCCTTGGACTTTGGGTGAAGCAAAGTTAAAACAGTCCTGCACAACCAGCAAACCTGGAACTGCTTACTTAACCCTGTTTCTGGTTTTCCAATGTTTCAGTGTATATTTTGTGGAGAAGTTCACCAGGTGGGGAGACTGAGAATGAAAAACTGAATAGAAATACTGAGCTTTTAACAAATAACTTTAAAATACGTAAGTGCCCTTACAGAACATAATTCAAGGCATTTCTCTGACTCAGACAGGACAGGACTAGCAGTTAATTAGGAACCAACCTCACTCAGCACTCAGCTTAGCCTAATTTGATCCCCAGACATGTGCGAGGAAGCAGTCTGCCATTTGGGTTTGATTTCAGACCTTGCTGGGAGGGAGGAGCACCTCAGATTACAGGCCACAATCCCTGCCACTATGCAAAGGCAGGGTCAGTGATCTGATGAAAGGAGAAGAAGCAGAGCTGTACCTGCATCCCTTGTGTATAGCCTAGGGATGGGGGGCCGTAGTCGTTTATGAGCTGTCTGTATTGTGCTGATGTTGCCATACTTGTGGAGGGAGAGTGAACACCCCCAGCTGCAGAGAGAAAAGAGAAAAAAACACCAAAACCCTGTTATTACCTAAAGATTAATTAGTCTGTTACATTGGGACACATTTTAATCACTTCTTCCTAAAGCTGTGACCTCTCACCTTTGCCTGAGATCACTAATGACATTTCTGAGTGTCACTGCTAGGAAGAGAATGGCTGAATTAATGCTTCTCTCATGTTTGATGAACACTTGGCAATAGCACAGCCTGCAGCGTTATCAGTGCAAATTGTTTGCCTAAAAGTGAAGCAGAGTGCAGCATGACAGGTTGTTCTGCCTAGACAAACTGCAAGTATTAAGGAGCCCTATTTTTGCATATATACATTCCACACAGATGAGTCCAACGTGCCAGGCTATTTTTACTTTTTCAGTGCAAGTTATCTGAAAGTAATTTTGCAACTCAAAGTGTCATCACATGGTCAAAGCAAGTTACCCTCAGTACTATTTTCAGCCAATGCCAAAACTATTCCTAGGGAACAGTCAGTTGTGGTACATCAGATCTGCTGCTCATTGTGTGACACAGGAAGCGAGGAGTGCTACCATTATTCCTCTTTGTGTGATATCAAACATTTTTAGCCAGTCAAATTGTGCTGTATAAGTAGATCAAAGGGAAAATAACATCACTTTGTGTTATGGTTACTTTTTCTAAAGTTATAAAAGATTATATTCACATCTAATGAGTTTTGAGTCAGTTACGAGCTCCAGAAACAGACTCTAATGTCATCACTGACAAACTGCTCCAGAAACGAGCAATCAAAACACTTTCTCCCCCTTGTCCCACAATGGTAAGGATTTAGGTTTGAGAAACAACAGTTTGATTTTATTTTTAAGGGGTTTAATTATACTGCCCACTTCACAAGTGTGCTCAAAGCCCTGCTGGTTGTGCACTTGGGATCAAGGGAGCACCACAGCACTGAACTTCTTCACTCCTGCAGCCCAAGTGCCCTTGCATCCATGGATGCTGCTGTCTTTGCCTGTAGGCACAGACACAGACTGCGCTGTCTGGAAATATCTCCCCCCCTACAAACTCCCTTGCTGAAAATTCCCAACTGTCTCTCAGATGAGGAACAGATCTCATTTACCAGCCTTCATTTAAATCTAAATTAAACTGATGCTAAAAGTCACTGGGGCTCAGAACTATGTGAATCTCTGGCTTTGTTTTAAAGTTGCAAATTACTTCATTCATATTTTCCCTTCTCTACCAAAAAGAAAGGGCCAGCAGTTACTCTGTAAAAAGCTCTGCTGGACATAGTGGAACAGACTCTTGTCCTCAGATGGGAAGTCTCTTTCCACTTCAGAGTTATCACAGGATATCACTCATTACAAGAAGAGAGCATGTTCTTAATTTTTACTAGTTAACCAGATGTGAAATCCCAAAAAGGCAGACTGGGCTGGTCACTAGGTCACCTTCAAAAAAAAAAAAAAAAGCAAAGTTTCTCTTTGTCTTTAACAAAGCTGCTAAATTTTATGTCATTACAACCTGCAGTTCCATCACTGAGGTTTCACGTGGAGCTGATTTTGCTTAAGCATAGTAAACCCCCCCAAAAAACAACAAACCCAAAGAGTAGGGCACTGTAGGAACAGCACGGTTGTCAGCCACTCTCTCAATTAGTTTTTCACATTATCACCTCAAAATACATGCACAAGTGTAAGATCTCTCTATGTGAAACTCAGTACTTCAAGTCCAGATGACTGAATTTCAACAATTACCAAACATGACACAACAGCAAACCGCATCTCTTTTCCAAGGACTTCAAAATGCTTCAAAAACATTAATGAGCCCCTTGTGCTGCAAGGTAAGAAGGTTTAATTACCTCAATTAAGCAGAGAAAGGCTTAAGTGATTTTTCCTCATGTACAATAAAACAAAAGAGCCATCCTGCAAAGACTTGTCTCTGAACTGCTGTTGCAAGCAGTCACATCCAAGAGCTGGGAGCTCCAAACTGGATGTGGATAAGGCAGGGACTCCCAGGACCAGGCTCAAGAACACTGAGCAAAACTGAGCTGCGGCCCCTGCAAAACTTAGAGCAACTCACTGATCCCATATGGGTTGATGAAAACATATTGGTTAAGGGTATCGGGAGATGGTTGATGAAAACATATTGGTTAAGGATATCGGGAGATGGTTGATGAAAACATATTGGTTAAGGGTATCGGGAGATGGTTGATGAAAACATATTGGTTAAGGATATCGGGAGATGGTTGATGAAAACATATTGGTTAAGGATATCAGGAGATGGTTGATGAAAACATATTGGTTAAGGATATCAGGAGATGGTTGATGAAAACATATTGGTTAAGGATATCAGGAGATGGTTGATGAAAACATATTGGTTAAGGATATCAGGAGATGGTTGATGAAAACATATTGGTTAAGGGTATCGGGAGATGGTTGATGAACACATACTGGTTAAGGGTATCAGGAGATGGTGGGCATTGGAGCAGGGGTCACAGCACCAAGCCTGGTTTGGGAAGCGTTTGGATAATGCTCTCAGGCACACGCTGTGAGCCTCGGGGTGTCCTGGCTGATGGGTCCCTTCCAACCCAGCATATTCTGTGATATCACAGCACACACAATTCAGCGATTGTGTCACATTCTGCGGATTTTAGCAATGACACACGCTCGGTCTGCAGGAGATAACACCGCGGGGCACGTTAGGCAGGACAGACAAAGTCTCCAACACAAAGCACAGAGTTGGCTGGCCGAGAAAAGTTTCGCAGGCGTGGAAGCAGCACGGGAGCTCGTCCGCAGCTGCGGCGGGGTGACACCGAGGGACAAAGGGGAGCGGGGAGCGGGAGGGATGCGCGGAGCAGCGCGGCCGGGGCGCTGCAGAGCGCGCTGCAGACACTAGAGGCCATCTGAGAGCGCCGGGCCCTGCCAAGTGACAGAGCCTGGTAACCATGGTGAGTTTACCCGTTTCTTTGCAGTCTGCATCAAAAATGTAATAAGACATAATGCCATGCGCCGACCACTTTATCAGCAGCAGCAGCAGGCCCGGAGAACAAAGGAAAGGATTTGGCTTGGCCGCGGTACCAGCCTCCGTACATCCATGTCAGAAGTTGTGCCAGTCAAACTCGGCTGGAGGGGGGGAAAAAAGGAAAAATCCTTGGTTTCGCCTCAATTTTAAATGATGCGATCATGAAAATGAAATTAATTGGGGGGCATTAGTATCTGACAGGGCAACAAGCTTTCTGACCTATCACTTTGTATGTTAATCTCAGGGAGAAGCCCTGGGTCTTGGATGACTATTACTCAATTAACCCAAAATTCATCTGCCTGTCTGAGCAGTGTGTGTATCCCAGGTTTAAAAAAATTAAAAAACCCCACCAGATATTGCTATTATAGTTAGAAATTAGGCCAGGAAGTCTCACAGTCAATAGCCAGTCAAAAATCGGTGTGATGATTAGGTATTCACTAGAGAGAAAAAAGGAGGGGGCATCTAAATTGAGGCTTGCTCTCTCCAACGCTAAAATGACAATGGAGACAGTTAAGAACTGACAGAATCAAAAAGGGAGTGTGCTTGGTACTGAATTTCAGTGGCATCCTGTATCACATCCCAAATTGTCTTAGTGCTTGCTGTTGTTTAAAACCTAAATTAATACACACACTTTCCTCCCTTCACTTTCCTAATTTAATGTACACAAAACCTTATAGATCCCCACTTATTCTAGAGCAAACAATGTCTTTTATTTCTGTATTCCAGCAAAAGACTGCCACAAGCATTTTTCCCCACAAAAATATAGTGATTTCCTTATTAATTAATATTAATCTTTATTAATTACGGGGGGTACAGCAAACAGAAATGAGATTTTGGTATCAAAATCTCTTCCTTCCAGCAGTCTCTCTCAGCCCAAATTAGCACCCTGAGAGACAAAGGATCTCAAATCAATCTTTGTTTGCCTAAACTCCTGCTGACCAGGAACCTTCTCATTAATTCCTGATAGGTTTGCAGGGATCCCTTCAGCTCCAAGCCTGAGCAACGATGACCAATTTGCTGCTTCAAGTTTTAATTCGTAATTCTATTACTGCTGCTTGCTGGAAAAATAACAGGGAAGGCAGCTTGCTGAGCACCCTGAAAGAAGCAGCAGGAGCAGGAACACTTGGGTACGCTCACCTGATCCACTTTGGCAGATGCCAAGGCGTCCACACAGCTCAGCCACCCCCTGTTCCACAGGCAGCAAAGGAAAACCAGGAACAGTCACACACCTCACTGAGTTACTCGTGTAGGGCTGACTTAGACAAGCCAAGGGCCAATCCCACTGCATGTGTGCATCCCAATCCTGCTGCATGTGTGCTTCCCAATCCCACTGCACGTGTGCTTCCCAATGTGTGCTTCCCAATCCCACTGCATGTGTGCTTCCCAATCCCACTGCACGTGTGCTTCCCAATCCCACTGCACGTGTGCTTCCCAATCCCACTGCATGTGTGCTTCCCAATCCCACTGCATGTGTGCTTCCCAATCCCGCTGCATGTGTGCTTCCCAATCCCACTGGATGTGTGCTTCCCAATCCCGCTGCATGTGTGCTTCCCAATCCCACTGCACGTGTGCTTCCCAATCCCGCTGGACGTGTGCTTCCCAATCCCACTGGATGTGTGCATGCATCCCTTCCAATCCCACTCATGTGCTTCCCAATCCCACTGCATGTGTCTTCCCAATCCCGCTGCATCCCACATCCCAATCCCACTGCATGTATGCTTCCCAATCCCGCTGCAATGCTGCAGAAATGAGATTTTGTATCAAAATCTTCCCAAAGCCCTGCATGTCCTGCTGCATGTGTGCTTCCCAATCCCACTGCATGTGCTTCCCAATCCCACTTTTCCCAAATCCCACTGCATGTAGGGTGCTTTCCCAATCCCACTGCATGTGTGCTTCCCAATCCCACTGCATGTGTGCTTCCCAATCACACTGCATGTGTTTCCCAATCCTGCTGCATGTGTGCTTCCCAATCCCACTGGACGTGTGCATCCCAATCCCACTGCACGTGTGCATCCCAATCCCACTGGATGTGTGCTTCCCAATCCCACTGCATGTGTGCTTCCCAATCCCATTGGATGTGTGCTTCCCAATCCCACTGCATGTGTGTTTCCCAATCCCACTGGATGTGTGTTTCTCTTGTGCCCTGTACTTTGTAAGCCCCTATAAAACCACATTTTACGGACTCTTTCCACACATGAACACAAGCGCGTGTAAGAGGAGACGCCTGTAGCCTGGTTTATCCGTGGTGCAGTCTGTGGAATCTCAACAGTTCTCCCTCTGTTTCACAGACCTTTCAAGCTGGGGCTGCTTGGAACATCAAGGCTGCTCCATTTCAGTGGCTCGTGGTCGCCACCCCTCCAGAGCCCAGTGCTGGAGGCTGCTGCCTCTGCCACACCCTGCAGGAACTCCTCAAGGAGTCCTGACCATATGGGGTACCAGACAACGAGGCTGGTACTGAAAGGATACAAATTCTTCTGTCCTAAACTAGGCAACTTTGCAAGAGAGCACATGAGAAATGCGCCCGAAGCTGCTTTGCCAACGCTCACCGTGAGGCATCCTGGAGCACCAGGGGAGAGGTAACAGCTTCACCCAGCACAGCTATTTCTGCAGTGCTGAGCACAGCTGGAGTGTTTTGGCTGACTACAAGAATATTTTATTCCTTAGCCCTCTGTGCTCTTTGGTTTGAGTTCAACAAGAGCTCCTTGCCATCCATGGGACACCACATGCATGTCTACACAAGTAGACCCACAGCACAGCCAAGCCACACACTGAATTCTAACAGCAGTTGCCAACCCAGAGCTCAAACAGAGCCCCCGCTCCCCCCAACCTTCCCATAATTTTTAAAATTTAAAATATGGACCCTGTTCTCATTTGCACAAACCATTCCTTATAGCACTGGCTGTGAAAATTGTATTTTCACCCACTATTTCTCCCTTGAACAGCCCTTGTGGAAGGAACAGACCTTTCTTTGAATAAAACTATTTCCTTTTAAAAAAACCCAGTGCGCAGACACATAAATATGTTCTCAAGAAGTAGGACATTCTTTATCGTAACAGCCAGAGGCCTTGCTCTTTTGATCTGTCACACTCTGGGCCTTTCCTCTGCTACTCTTGTGCTATTTAATCTTTCCATGTGGATAATGGTCATGGTTTATGTCTCCTCTTCCTGCCCTCCTGTCTCTTTCTTTATCAGAAAAACTAAGGCCAGTCCCTTGACTCCCCACCATTCTTCTTTTCTTGCTTGAGCTATTCCTACACCAGCAAGTTATTTGGCACCACAAGGAACAGATCAAGAGATTAAAGCATTTGGTATGTGTACACCACATGTAGTTGGCCTAAGGGGGTATGACTTAAGGTTAGATTTTAGTCTGATCCCTCAGACTAGGGGGGTACGGTTCAAAGCTGTGCTGTCTTTGGTTTGGATCCCTGTGTTCCCATTGCAAGGGATGGAGCATCCGTGTTGCACAACTGGAGCAGAGCTTCTGGACCACTTTTATCCAAAAAGAATCCAGTTAGCCTAAACCCAAACCACTCTGCAGCAAAACCAAGGGGCTGGGTGGGGACCAGGGAGATTGGCTGACTGTGAAAACCACACCGTGCAAACTGCTCTCAAGCAAAACACTCAGGGAGGCAAAGCCAAAAATGCCCATTTTCTAAATGCCCAAACAAGCCCACTTGAAAATTGCTAATTCTGAAACATGTTTAGAGAGCTTCTTTTTTGCATCATACTTAACTTCACATGGACTTCAAGAGATCAGGGATCCAGCAAATTTCAGTCTGAACTGGAGAGGGGAGCATATTTCCTAGAAATTATCCCCCCTGCTAAGGCACAAACACTTTGCTCTCTGTTCTGCCTACAAAGAGTATTCTTTCCAGTACTCCCACTCCAAAAACAACCTCTCAATATGGTCAACAATATCAAACAGAAGCTGTCTCTGTAAAGGGCGACAAGCAAGCCATGTGCTCCAGCAAGTCTGCACTGCAGTGCTGAGAACAGAAGGGCCGGCCTCGTGTGCTGGTATCGCTTCTCAGGACTGAATGGAACTGGTCTCTCCAGCTGCCAGCTACAGCCCCAGACAGGGAAATGGTTTTCATTTCACCTCCCAGTGAGAATTTGCGCTTTTCACAAGAAACTTGTGGTTGCTGCAAGGTTTGGCAGGTGCACTGAGCACCCTTTGCTCCTCAGTTCCAGCAGCACTTGTTGTACAGGCCATGACTTGTTCATGTGGAGCCAAGACACAGCTCCTTCCCTTGTCACTGTCAGCTGGAATTGGTGTTTCCAGACCCTACAGATGACAGCTTTTAAGCTTTTTTACACAAACAGGACTTTGTCTCAAAAGCTGACATTTCTGCAAGAATGAGAATGAAAGTAAAGGAAAATCCCAAGCTGTTTCTGATAGCTTCTGTATCTTGAAACACATTTTCTCTGACCTGTGCTTAGTCTAAACAAAATAGGAATGCTGGTGAATATCCACTGAGCCAGAAAACACATGAAAACATGGTGAAAAACAAACTACAGACCTATTCACAGCTGGTGTAAGTGTCAAGTTCAGCTTAAGTCAATGGAGATGCTCTACTTCACCTCAGCTCAGCAGCTGGTCCCTTACAGAGAAATAGTCAAACAATATGAAACACAAGACAGATGAGGAGGAAACAGTACTTCCCAGGAATCAGCAGGATAAGCAAGAGAAGACAAACAAATCAAAACATGGTTGTTAGAAAAGGTAACAGAGGTTCCCCTGGGACATGCAGGGTCAGGTGAGGCTGGGCAGGTAGAGCCACTGCAGGTCCCTAATAGAGCTCATTTACAGCCTGGGCAGAGAAGGTGCTTGTGCAGGAGCTTAAATGGGGCTCCCCAAGCACAGGCAGCTGGGAATTGAAAGCTTGGGGTACTACATGCAGGAACCCAATTCCCTGAGCACAGGCCCTCCAGAAAGGTGACTTTGGAAAAAAATCGGATAAAACACCGCAAGCCTGACTGCAGCCACCCCGGGCCAAGTGTCAGCACTGACCTGGGCAACGGGGAAGAGGAGCAGGCACTGAATTCTGCTGTGACAACACATTCTCCTTCCCTCAGCCGGGTGTAAGGCAGAGGAGTCAGCACCCAGATGCTTCCAGCATCCTGAGTCACTTGTGGAGCAGCTGCATTTTCCTCACCCGCAGTCATCCCCAGATCTGCCGACAACCCACAGAGGTTTCCTCCCCGTATTTCCTCCCCCACATCCAGCTCCTCTCCCTCTGGACTTCAGTCCAGGATTGGATTCCCAAAGCATGCTCCCATGCAAGAACAGAGCCCAGGCACCCACCAACCACAACTGCTTCATCTGACTGATGTGCAGTTTAAGTATAATTTTGCAGAGTGGCTACTCTCAGCCTCAACTTGAGAGGAGTTTGCTCTGCAGCAAGGACGCGGCTCCAAGAGCTGAGTCGACACTGCCTTCCCAAATACTCCTGCACCAGAAGCCCTGCACTGCAGGGAAGCAGCATTACCTCCCAGAGGAAAATCCCTGTGAGATCCACAGCTGCCCAGAGCCCTCCGTCGGCCGAGACCAAAATATTCAGCATTCATATAGAGAGGTTTCTGCAGGGCTGATTTCAGGCCAAAAGGGACAGATTTCCTGTTTTCCTCTCCTCCGCAGGACGGTGGGGGGGGTGGGGGTCCTTCACCCCAGTTTTGGAAGCAAACCCAGGATTTATCCTCCTGGCTGAGGGGGCATTTAATTTGGGCACAATAGAGAAGCAATCTCCTCCAAATCAGAATTAAGCTCCAGAAAGGAGGGGGCCATTTGCAGTCATATCACTCTGAATGCGATATGTGCAACTGCAAGGACTGCTTTGTCTAAGTCCCTTGGCCTTAGGCCACGGTGCTGGCAATACCACTAGCTAGAGGAAGAGCTGGTGCGTGAGGATAATGGCAGAAGACAGGGAGGGAAGAGAGAGCCCATTTTGGATTCAGAGGAGGACGTTCTTTCATTGAAAAGATTCTGGGGGTGTTGAGGATGATCCGAACTCAGAAGAGAGGACAACTTAGACAAGAATAGTTCCAGCATGACAGCAAACTGCTGCTAACTTGCCGATACAAGGGGAAAGGAGGGTGGGAGAGAAGGGGAAGATAAAACTGCATGAAAGAATCCAAAGCCCTGATCGCAGCCGGAGCGTTGGAAAGCACAGACACGGCAGCGAGAGGGCTGGAGACGGAAACTTCACCGCTCGGCTCGCATTGTGCGCGGCATGTCTGAGCCGGGATTTTGCAGTCCCTGCTCGCAGAGCAGCCAGACTCGGATCCCCTCCACTGCATGACCTAATCCCCACCCCTCACCCACCATCGCAAAATACCACCTTTGTTTTCCCTGCAATTTTACGGCTGTTCCGGAGAGCAAGGCACAGGTTCTCGTGGGAGCCGGCAGGAGAACGGTTTCCCTTTGCTGGGCTTTGTTTTGTTTTTTTTTTTTTTTTTTTTTCCCCCCTCCGGTGACACTTCTGCTTTTTGTCACAAATCCTCGGCACATCCCCTGCTCGCTGACCCTTCCGCAGAGCAGCACTCGAGCCCCACGGTGCTCCCCACACACGACCGCGGCTCCCCGAGCCTTTGCACCCTCGCAGCCCCACCGAGCTCAGCTCCATGCAGGATCGAGGTGGCACAGCCACCTCGGCTCATCCACCAGCTGGTGACGAGTCCTTGCAGTAAAATACGATTGCTGCTCTCCTGATAGCTGGAGCAGAGATGCATCCCGGAGATCCCTTTCGCTCCTCAGCTTCCCCCAGGATCACAACCACTAACGGTGCTGTAAAAATCACCCAGGCACATTTCCCTCCCTCCTAAACCCAACTCAAAAACTTTTTCTCAGGGAAAAAAAAAAAAATCAGCCTGATTTGTGGCCGTCTGATGCCAGTCCTGCAGGCTGGGCTGCGGGGATGGGAGACGAATACGATTTTTTAAAGTCAGAACCAACTTCTCCATTTTGGTGCTGTTTAATCGGAGCCGACGAGCACAGATTAGCGAGATCGCTTCCAAATATCCCACAGCGAAGCAATTGCTGCTGCGGCTTTGTTCAGGCTGCACCGATTCACACACGGAGACCCGATGTACGGCAGCACCGCAGCACCGGCAAAAACCCGCCGGCTGATGCCTTCGGAAATCGGGGAGAGGAAAACGGGGGAACGTAGTTTAAAAAAGAAGGGGGGGAAAAAAGGCGAAAAGTTAACGCTGTCAAGGAAACTTTTTAAAGAGGAAAGTTGGAAGGACTCCTGTACAAATCCAAGGATGAGGAGTGATTTTTAAACAGGAGCTTTTTAAGAAATAGTGCAATCCCTGTGCGCCCCCCCATCCCCAAAAAGTCTCCAGCGAGCGGAGCGGTTCCTCTGCTCGGGATGCGGCGGAGACTCCGGCGGGGGAGCGCTGACCGAGGGTCGCCCCGAGGCGCCGGGGGTGCCTCCGCCGGCGGAGCTCCGGGCTCCGGGGCTCCCCTCCGGCCCGCGGAGCGCGGCCCGGGGCGGCCCCGCCGCCGGAGGAGGCGTGAGGCGAGGCGAGGCGCGGGGCGAGCGGCCGCACTTGCGGCGTCCCGCCAGCAGCGGTCCTCGCTGAGGCGCCGCCGGAATATTCCTGATCCAGATCAATCAGCCGCCCCGGGGAGCCGAGCATGGAGGAAACCCGGCGGCCGGAGCCCCGGAGCGGCGGCGGCGGCGGCGCGGGGCCGGGCGGGCGCGGTGCCCGGCGGGGGGCGGCGCGGAGCGGGGCTGGCGGCGCCGGCCGGCGGGCGGGCGGGCGCGGGTAATGGCGGCGCGGAGCCGCTGCCCCGCCATACCGGACTGGGCACAAACTCGAGTCCGGGGCTTCCCCCAGGTGCCGGTGCGGCACCCGCCGCTCGCCTCCCAAACTTGCCACCCAGTTGCCGCCGCGGACTTACCCGGGTTGAGGGGAGTCCCGGGGATGTGGGCGTTCAAGTTGGGCTTGTAAGACATTCCCAGAGACATGGCCAGCGGGAGGAGGAGAAGCGTCCTGAAATTCAACGAAGCGTCTCCGTGTCTCCCAGACACTTTGGGTTGTTTACAGCAGTAGCAGCACCGGCAAATATGGCCGTCAGTTATATTGACACCCACAATGCAATATATCATCCATACATCATGAGGAGACGCGGATCCAAAAACTTTGGGGGAGAGCCGGCAGCCACCCGCCGCGGCCGCCCGGCGCCCGCGCACGGCGGCGCGGAGGGCGGGGCGCGGCGGGCGGGGCGCGGCGGGGGTGCGCGGCCATCCCCTCACAGACAATGGAGCTCCCCTCAGGGACCGCCGGCAGGCAGCGGGGCGGGCGGGCGGCGGCGGCGGCGGCGCGGAGCCCGGCGGTGGCGCGGGGGGGGTGGGGGGGCTGTTTTAATTAACTTCGGAAAGTTTTGGCACAAGTTGCGGGTTTGGCCGGGCTGTGCCCGCGGCGGGGCGGGCGGCGGCCCCTGCCAGCCCCGGGCGGCCCTCAGGGCGGCCCGCGCGCCGCCGCCTTCCCGCCTCCCCCTCACCTCAGGCCGGGCGTTCACCCCGCGTTCACCCCCCCGCCAACCTCCATGGAAAATACCTGTTGACAATTATAAAATAAAAGATTTTTTTTTTTCTCGCCCGCCCCCCTAGATGCCGCCAAAAAAAAAAAAAAAAAAAGCCCTATTTATTTCTTTTTTTTCTTTCCAAGCCACTAGTTCTCTCCGCTTGAAGGTGGAAGGTTAATGTGGATTGCAGCTTCTGAGGGACTAAAAAAACATGGATCTCGTTGACAATTGGCGCATTTTCTGCTTGCAAGCAGCAGTAAAACTTCCCCACCAAATTTTTTTTAAAAAATCAGTTTAAATGATGAAGCTTTCCAGCATGCATCTGCCATCAGAACTCATCCTTTTCACTGCAAGATATTCAGGTTTGCTCTTTCTGTTAATTCATATCAAATACACTCGAAAATCGTTCAATTACTCCAGATTTATCCCAACAAAACTGCTTGGGATCTGAACAATCTCTCTTTAGGTGCACAGCCTGAGACCCCCCCACATCAGACCCCCGGGTATATTTTACCAGCAGCCACTCCGAGATCTGATAGTTTTATTGCATGTGCTACCTAATGTCCATCCATGGCTTCATACTGCTCTTAATGGCAGTGACAGCAAACGCTGTCAGGAGAGCCTGATCCTGCTTCTTGGAGATCGGGGGCACATTCCTGGTCAGTGACGCTGACCCAGGCCCAGAGTGGCCAGCCCTGCAGAGGGAAGCAGGTAACACCTCCATCACAGAGACACGGAGCAATCAGATGGTTTCCTCTGCATAAAGGAGAATTGAGGAAGAATGGGAAAAGAGAAGCAGCCTTTGAGCCCCCGGCTCATGCCCTGCTTGACTGTGCGCTGCATGAAAGAAACATCTGAAAATTCTGGCTGGTCCCAGATGAAACACCGTTGTATTTTATTTCCACACCAAATGCTTGACTCCAGCGATCCTGGTGAATTCCAGACTGGCACTGACTGTCCTTACAACTGATCCATGCTCTGGTCTATTAGAGAGGGGTCCTGAGAGCCCCAGGCTCGGAATTACACGCTCAGTGACAGTAGTTTCACACTGGTGCTTGTGATTACAACTGTGTAATTCTTCTTAGAGTCCTGAAAAGCTGCACTGGTAAACCCTCACCGTGTGAGTGAGAACGCTGCAAACCCAAAACTCCACTTCCAGATTTGTAAATAACAGCCTTTCTGTTGAATCCTGGAAGGCCAGCGAAGTCCTGCACACCACTCTGGGATTTTCCATCCTGTGGCTGTTTACAGTCACACCAAGTGAAAGCGGAATGGGAGCGCTCCGAGCTTGCCATGTTTTTCACAGCTTTACACCAACTCTGCAAAACTGTGCTCAGAGCAACACTGTGAAGAACAAGATCCGCTGTGTTTTGCCTGGGTTTTATAAAGGCAGCTCCAAAATACCCAATATTCCAAGGGGGAGGCAGGGGATGTGGAAAAAGTCCTGTAAAGTTTATTCTTCCTTCAGCACAAGGCACTGCGAGCTTTGGAGCAAGGTGTGAGGGCCAGGCTTGTAGGGCAGCACCGTTTGTCCTGTGAGCAGGAGCCCAGCAGTGTCAGATCTGGGTATCTGATGTTTGCTCTGTGGTTTTCTGGGCACAGGCAGCAGCGGTGGCACGAGACACAAGACCCTGCTAAAGGACAAACTCGCTGCTTGGCCTCAGACTCTGTTTAAGATGACTTTAGTCTTGGTTTTTTGGCACTCACTGCAGGGTAGGAAGTACCTGCGAGCTCTTCCCATCTGCCATGGGCTCTGAGGGTTCACTGCAGTTGTTCTGAGCCAGGTGTGGCCACAAGAACAAAACCACCGCTGTGCTCAGGCCCTGGGCTGCCTGCTCAGCAGGGTGACCGCAGAGTCGAGCTCCCTTGGAGGGGCTGCCTGTGGTTTCACCTTGTTTGATGTCCCAGGCTGGGCTGCAGGGCTGGAGTTGTGCTCTGCACACACAAACTGTGCCTCGAGTGTGGCAGCTCCAGCAGCTCCCAGGCTGTGTGCAGCAAGCTGCAGGTCCCTGCTCTGCAGCCCGATGGCTCGGCCGCGTTCGCTGACAGCACAAGCAGCTCTTCATCACCAAGTGGCCAAGTCACAGAGCAGGAAATACAGCAGAGCCGTTTTATCACACAGGTGACTTTGCAAGCCTTCTGCACACTGAGATGTAACTTAAAAATAAATGTGTGAGCTGCTGTTTTCCAGCGAGGGAGGATGGACAGGAAGATGTGTCTGTCTCTTCAGTCACCACAAGAAGCACTGATGATGAATTTTCCATTTTCCAGGTACAGCTGCCTCTTCTGAGTTGTGTAATATCTGCAACATTCACTGTGTCCCCCTCCCCTTTCTTCTCTTGGTATTTTCTCCGTTCCCTCTCCTGGTTTGACTTCCTCACCTCTGCTCCTCCCAAACCACTGGGAATACTGAGCAGCCAATGTTTCCACAGAGTTTGCCTCCAGCCCCTGCCTAGCCAGAGCTGTGACTGATTTGAAGGAGGTTTTCCCTTCCCAAAGCTCTGGGGTCGGTGCCATGGCCCCGGGCGAGGGTGTAAGGAATACACATGCAAAGCGGGATGTTGGAAGGTGCTGGCAGCTCTGCCACAGAGCCGGGGGCCTTGGGCCATGCTGTGAAACAAACTCGTTTGTCCCCTTTTATCTGGAAACAAAACGAAAGAGTCATCAGAGAGCTGCGCTGTAACACTCGTGGGGACCTGCAAATGAGGAGCACAAACTCGGCTTGTTCCCCATCACCTTGGGTTACATCAGCAGTGAGAAGAATTCAAGGTGGCACAGCAAGACCCTCTTTTTTTCCTGGCATGTCTTTGACGTGTGTAAAACACTAAATCTGCGCATTAATTTTAATGTAATTAATTGTTGTCAGGCTTAATGAATTGAGTGACTTGGGGATATTCTAACTGTCCCATACCCACCACAGAGCCCCATGCAGCAGCAAGGGGAAAGAAGTGGGAAGTTTGTTCCTTTTCCTGGAGGGAGTTTATATTCAAATGCTTATCCCCACACTTCTGGTGATCCAGCATCATCATACATAAAATAACCACAGATGCACCTTCAAGTTGCTCAGCACCAATTTAATCTTCGAGTCTCCAAACTGCTCTGGTTCTACAACTAACATCATCAACCAAAATTAAAAGCCTCTGGTAGGCCTAGACTAAAAATTAAGCTTTTTAAGTCTTGGGTGAAGGCAAGGTTTAACCTCTGTGGAAAGCACAAGTGGTAGAGGCGAGTGAGTGTCAGCTTTAACAAACAGCATTTTCAAAGAAGCTTTGCAGAGCTGAGTACCTTTCTCACGGGGCTTGTAATGAGCCAGCAGCTCCTGGTGCAGAACCTTTCCTTCCCCAGAACACCCAGCACGTCCCTGGGACCTGGCACAGTGGGAAAATTGTGCATTTTATGCTTTTTTGGCACCTATGTTGCTCTTTCTTATCGCTTTGCTACAGCTCCTTCCATTCCTGTCTCTGTTCCCCACAACAGCTTCCTGCTGATGCTACAAAGTTTCCCTCGTGCTTTTTTTTGTTCCCAAGGGAAAGCTGACAGCCCTTGGTGTCCTTCCTCTGTGATCTGCCTTTCCTGGCTGATATTTGCTGCCTACTGCCCCATCCTCACGAAAATGCACAAAACCAACCTAATCCCGAATGAAAACACGCGTTCCCCAGCTCCACCCTGTTGCCTTCTTGCAGCTCAAAATCCCCCTGGCAGCTCTGGATTGCTGCCCTCCTGGGGAAGGAGCAGCAGCAGCCAGAGCCAGGCCCCAGGAAATCCCTGCAACAATTTCAGGTGGAATCCCAGCTCCAGGTGGATTCCTATTCCGGACAGGCTCTCCCCCTTAAATCCTCCCTGGCAAACTTCTTCCCAGTCCAGCCCTGCTCCCCACTTGGAGATGGTTCCTCCCAGGGCCAGACGCCGTATTCTCCGGAGCGACTTTCCCTCGCAGCCTTGTTTTCCTCCCACTCCTGAGTCCTTTGTCTGGCTGCCAAGCGGAGCAGCCCTGCCGGGCAGACACAGCTGCTCCGCATGGCCGCGGCTGCTGCCCCACGGCCGCGGAGCCGCTGCAGCGCGATCCATCTCCGAGGGGACGCTCTGCCTCCCTCCGCGGGTCTGCCCCGGCAGCAGAAAAAGCGAACAGCACCTGTAAAGCTGTCGGGAGGGGCTGGAAAGGTTGAAGATAAAGAGGCCTTGGTGGTGCTCTGGGTTTACCTCTGAGACAGCGTGAGTAGAGGCTGCTCTCCCCTGCTCTGGCTGGAGTTCTCCCTGGAGGAGCACGGAGGAGGAATGAGAAGTTTCCAAGCCCGCAGCCACAAAAGCACAGGCCTGGAATCTCTCTAATGAAAGTTTTCCTCTTTGCAGTTTGCCAGGCAAACAAGCACCAGGCACCAATATCAAAACCAGCCCAGATTCCAATGAAAACCAGCAAAGAAATATTACAGTAGAAATAAAACTGCTTCTTTTTCTTGGTAAGCACTGGCAAATAAAACTACAGGGAGAGGAGAGGGGAGAGGGGAGAGGGGAGGGGAGAGGGAGAGGGGAGAGGGAGGAGGAGGAGAGGAGAGGGAGGAGAGGAGAGGGAGAGGAGGAGGAGAGGAGAGGAGAGGAGAGGAGAGGAGAGGAGAGGAGAGAGGAGAGGAGAGGAGAGGAGGAGAGGAGAGAGAGGAGAGAGAGAGAGGAGAGGAGAGGAGAGGAGAGGAGAGAGAGGAGAGGAGAGAGAGGAGAGGAGAGAGGAGAGGAGAGGAGAGGAGGGAGAGGAGAGGAGAGGAGAGGAGAGGAGAGGAGAGGAGAGGAGGAGAGGAGAGGAGAGGAGAGAGAGGAGAGGAGAGGAGAGGAGGAGGAGAGGAGAGGAGAGGAGAGGAGAGGAGAGGAGGAGGAGAGGAGAGGAGAGGAGGAGAGGGGAGGAGAGGAGAGAGGAGAGGAGAGGAGAGGAGAGGAGAGGAGAGAGAGAGGGAGAGGAGAGAGAGAGGAGAGGAGGAGAGGAGAGGAGAGGAGAGGAGAGGAGAGGAGAGGAGGAGAGGAGAGGAGAGGAGAGGAGAGGAGAGGAGAGGAGAGGAGGAGAGGAGGAGGAGAGGAGAGGAGAGGAGAGGAGAGGAGAGGAGAGGAGAGGAGAGGAGAGAGGAGGAGGAGAGGAGAGGAGAGGAGAGGAGAGGGAGAGAGGAGAGGAGAGGAGAGGAGAGGAGAGGAGAGGAGAGGAGAGGAGAGGAGAGGAGAGGAGAGGAGAGGAGAGGAGAGGAGAGGAGAGGAGAGGAGAGGAGCTCTCCCTGCTCTGCTGGGCACAGGGCACGGGCAGCCAGGCTGATGGTGGGGTTTGGGCCAAGGGGCTCCTCCTTCCTTGCTGTTGCTTGCAGGGATGGAATATCACTTTATCCCCACATTACAGGGCTTCTCTGCATCATCTTTCCAGACAAACGAGTGCTCCACCCTGCCCGATTCCTTCAGTTTGCCTGGAAGGACTCTCCCTTCTTGCCCTGTGGGCTGGACTCCCGCTTCCCTCCCACTCCTGAGCCCTTGAAGGCTGTGCCAAGGAGTGAGCTGGCACTGCCGGGCTGGCCTCCCTCCCCCCGCGCTGCTGGGCCCGGGGCAGGGAATACCCCACCCTTTGGCTGGGGCAGAGCAGGCTCTGAGACTTGCTTTCATCCCAGCCCTGTCTGGGAAAGCTCCTGAACCTGCTCTGCGTCTGGGAGCGCAGGAATCCACAGCAGCCAAGCTGTGTTGGCTCGCCTGGAGGGATTCCTGGAGGCAGGCTGGTGTCAAACACCCCTGCCCGTGTGAAATAATCTTCCACGTGGCACCTGTGAGAGCTGCAGATTCAAATCACAGCTTGAAGGGACACGCTGGGGTTAAGCCCCACAGAAAACCACCTGAGTGCAAAGCAAGTGTCACCTGAGCAGTGTCTTATGCCTGAAACAAATAATCAGAAGCACCAACACCTCTGTCCCTCAGAGCCTCCCTGTAGCACCAGCTGAGCAGCCTGATGGGAGCATCCCTAATTGCTTTGAGACTGGTCATTTGAGCAGAGGAAGTGGAGGAGAGAGTGAAAGCAAAGCCCAGGGCTGCAAAATGGAAATGACTGTAAGGAAAGGAATGTGGAGCTTCACAACAGCCCAGAGTTGGCGGGGGAGAGAAGAGCAGGGTGAAGGGGAAGGAGGAAGAGCAGGAGGTAAATCAGGGTGACAGGACAGCGCAGTCCGAGCGCCGCGTGTGGCACGGGCGGCCCCTCGGTGTCCGTGGTGCCACACAGCCCTCGGCTGGCACTGCCGGGCACGGCACGTCCTTCCCTCACCAGCCCACAGCCCAGACACGGCTTTTGCCAGGATGAGTCCAACCCGTGCGCTGAGCTCCTGCCCCGGGACCCTGCTCAGGGCAGAAGGGAGAGCCCTGCAATCTCTTGCCAGGCTGGTGTCGGTGTGTGAGGAGCAGTGGTGTGAAGCCTGTGTGCCCAGCCCTGGGCAGAGCCCTGCAGTGCCAATCCCCTCTGCCGGTGAAGGCACTGGGACACGGTCATGCTAAACACAAAGTGTTTTTAGCGAGCCAAAGGATCAAACTCTGCCTAAACATCCACCTGAAGAGCGACAGCAGCCTCCTGCCCTGGCACACTGCCTAAAAATGCCTTCTTCCCTCGACAAAAGCAAAAAGAGAGGCCGTGGTGTCCCCCGGCTCTCTGGGAGGGCACAGGCTGTGGGTGCTCCCCACGGAGCCCAGGCAGCTGCCCCGGCAGATGCTGCAGCCTGTGCCCGCTGTCCCCGCGCTGTGTGTGCGCAGACAGGGAGGGACAATCCCGGATGTGAAGGATTTACAGCCCTGGCAGACGCTGGGGACGGCCGATGGCGAGGCCGGGCCTTGCCAGCATCCAGCAGCGAGCCCGAGGCCCCAGAGGGGCTGCAGGCGGCCAGGCCAGGCCCCGGCATCCTCTCCAGGAGCTCGTGGGCTGGGCTGGGCTTTTCTCTGGACACAGGGGAAGGAGGAAACCAGGGCTGAGCAGCAAAGGGCCAGGGGGGTGAGAGTGGCTCAGCAGCCCGGGCTGGGGGCAGCAGAACTGGGGCCCTCCCTAAAGGAGGCAGGAGCTGTTGAAGGTCTGGATCCCAAGGGCTCCCTGCACGGAGCAGCTCTGCCCTGTCCCAGAGCCCAGGATTCCCACACCGAGAGGGAACCCTGGGAATTGTGCAGGCTCAGCTCGTCACCTTTCCATTGCTGCACGTTTGCGTTCCCTCCAAGTGACTGCAGGGCAGACCTTACCGGGAGGGATTCAATCACTGGCACCCTGGTTTATGATTTAACTCACTCCGGCTAAGCTGACACAGAGCTCTGCTCACGTCCTGCAATTCATTGTGCATTTAGCAGGCAAAGTTGGTTCTTCCACTTTATAAATGTGGAAGGAACACACAAACCAGACCTGGACTTCCAAAGGAAGAAGCTGTCAGCTCCTGCACTGCCTTGCTGGCATTTTTAAGGTGTATTATTTACATGCTGGAAAGGAGCCAACCAAAACCTCTCTTAAGAAATTTCTCCCTTACTTACAGAACAAAGTCTACTGCTTTGTGAAAATGAATAATTAAATTCTGAGGTTTGGGCATCTTCATTTATTGCTGAGATCTTGGCATCATCGCTTTTCCATATTTGGGGAAAATGAGACTAAAAGTCAATGCTAAATGATGTACAAAACTAAGATTAGTCTGTTTACCCCAGACTAACTCTTTGGATAAAGGAAAACTATTTTCATACTTTGCATAAAATATGCATAAAATATGAAGTTGATACTTTCCAATCTTGATATATTTTTTATAAACCCTCCTCTCTTTTTTAAGCCTTACACAATTAGCACTTCAAGAATGTTGTGAGTCTGCTCTTAACTACCAATAAAACCAGTTTGATTTACCAGTGACATTAACCAGGTTAAGAGCCAGGATTCAAGTGGATTGAAAGAAAAGCTGTTTGGATCACTAGAACATGACTTCTGCCAGTCTGAGGGATCCCAAAATGGTGTGGCAATGAGTGTGTTCAATGGGTGTAGATGTGTTGCTGAAAGGCGTTCCAGCATCTCTGTGGGCAAGTTCCAGAACAGAAAATTAAAAGGGGAAAGAAAAAAAATCCTGATGTAGCAATCAGCTTAATTTATTTAACAATTTTTTTACCAAAAAAGTCAGAACTGAGTATGGAGTCCATCATGTTTCTGTTTGTCATCTTTGGGGGTATAAATCTTTTCAAACACTGCTGATGTTTTACTGCCAGGCACTCCAAGTCCTGCTGCTCTGGGGACATTTGGGACAACCCCAGGCTGCAGGATGGAGGCTTTCAGCTTGGCAAAGGTTCCCATCAGGGCAGGCAATAAAAACACCTCACACAACTCAGCTGAAATCCTACGTGGCTTTGGGATTCTGTCACCTTGGACCATTAAAGGTGGAGACTGAACATGCACTAATAGCAAAGCCCTGCTCAAAAAATCAGTGTATCCTCTGTGCAGAGCAGATTCCCAGTGAGTTACTGCAGGGCTGGGGTACAGGGAAGGCGCCGAGGCAGGGAACACCCACCTCCAATAAAACTCAATATGGCAATGACTGAAAAATAAATCAAATTACTTGGCAAATAAAAATGCGATTCTGTGACTGCAAGGAAGCTGGCATTTTCCTGGTTATCTTCTCCAAGACAGGAAGAAGAGACATAAATATATATGGCATCAGAAATGGCAGCAGAAATGTCTCTTTATCCTTCCCAGTACAAATTAAGTGTAGGAAAACTACTCCTCCACAAGGCCCCTGTCACTGAAGTGATGCCCTAAGCACAGCCAAGTTCAGAAACACCAGCCAAAGTCAGCTCGTACAAAATAAAATGGAACACACGTTGGTTCAGGTACTGACACTGCAGGACATCACTTAAACCTGAGCATACCTCTGGATTTTGGTTTAGCTGCCTGTTTTAAGTGCACCAAATGCTTCACTTTGAGCTTCCCCCGGACATCTCAGCACCCTTCACACACCGGGCGCCAGGTTCACAGAATCCTGGATATTGGCTCAGGACACAGCAGGCAAGAGATTTCTTCCATGAGTTTCAGCCTCAGCTTAACCCTGTCCAGCTCCTCTTCTTGAATCTTAGTGGTGCCTCAAATCCCTTTCACTCAAAAATTATTTTGGGCCAATAAACAGCGAAGCACATCAGACCCAGGAAGTTCTCTGCAGAGTTTTTACATCTCACTCTATTCGGCAGAAGCTTTTAGGGCAACCAGCCTGCAGCTGTTGTAAGTGGGGCTGAGAAACGGCACCTTACAGCCTTTTCACCTGTTTTTCTCCTCAAGAAGAGAGTTGCTGCTTTTCAGACTCACTCCCCACCCGAAGCAGCCCCTGGGGCTGACGCTGCTCCCAGGGAAGGGCAGCCCCGAGGTTCCCCGGGGCCCCGCGGGCTCTGCTTGTGTCACTTTGTCCCTCCTGCCAGCCCCGTGCCCCTGCAGGAACCGGAGGCTGCAGCTGCCAGCACGGCCACCAGCAGCCCCTGAGCTCTCAGCATTCCCCGTTTAAAGCTCACGGTGACCACAGAAAGCACCAGAAGAATTTTGTTGCTCTTTGCAGCTGCACGCTTCTGGCCCTGGCTCAGACTTGGCAAATCACTGAATCCAGGGAACAACTGCAGGGCCACAGTCCTGCCCTGCAGCTGGGGAAGGGCCAAGCCCACGGGACAGCTGCTGCAAGCCCAAGGGATAACTGAGAGACAATGAATGGGATTTCTTACTCATCTCCAACCTCGATAGAAATATATTATTTTTACCTGGCAATTAAAAACCTGCAATGTTTTTTTTCCCAAGGTAAGAAAGTTTCATTATGCTCATTTTGAATTTTAGACATGAATTTTGACAGGAAGCTCAGAATTTTCCCAGGAAAATGCTACAATAGACACAGCTTTTCTGCTCTCAATCACTGCCATTCTAGAGCACTTTTAAGACAGCTCACATTTAATATAAAAGCGGTAATAGACTTTGGTATGTTAGAACTTAATTCTAGAACTCTGATTTGTGGAGCTCACTGAATGCACAGCTGGGGATACCACTAAGTGGAAGAAAAGAGAAATGTTTCTAGGATTAAAGCTCAAGTTCTGAAAGATTGAAAAGACTGAAGGAAACAATCTGCATGAGAACTCAAATATTTGTTTCTGTGATACAGCCACTAAGTGAACATGCATCACTGAAAGACATTGGGTCCATTTCTCTCAAGGGAATGCATTTTGCACTAAAAATGCAGAATAAACCCACAGAGCATCAAAAGGATCATGGGAGACAGACAACGAAGTTTTGGGTAAAAAAAAAGGATGACAACACATAACATCTACAATGCACACACACACCCTGGAAGGTTTATATATGCTCTATATATATTTCAAAGTACACACAAGCTGCCCATGTGGCAGGTTGAGAAAATAGGAATACATCTTGGGAAGGTCATGAAGGAAAAAACCACAGAGGAAAACGAGAGTTATTTACATTCAATAATTCAGTAGCCTTTAACACCTCTATATACAAACAGGCTCTATTTATGTACAGACTGCATGGGAGCCCAGTGAAGTTATTCCAAACACAAAAGAAAAATACAAAACCCCTTGATAATTCACTTGAACAAGCGTTTACAGGTTGCAGAGATTTCTCCATTTACAAAGAAAATACTACACATGGAACAGAGAACTTGCATCGTTGGGGAACTTTCAGTCCTTACAAGAGGAGTGTGTTCCCAATGAACCACACAGCCACTGGAAAAAGTGGAATACTTGCAGTGCAAGGAGGTTTTGAGGGGGTTATAATTGCATTTATCATGCCAGACATATCTTAATCATGAAACTAGTTAACAAGTCATAATTGAGTTGCTGTCAAGGGACAGTTAGAAAAAAGAACCCAAAATTTGGGTTTTCAGTTCCCAAATCAACTCAAATATGTACCTTCCCCTTCTGCAGCACAATTCCAAAATCCACACAGTACAGAAGTTGCTGCCATTTTACACGTGGCATTGCCCCTGTCCGTTATAGGCTTTATGCCCATTTCAGATGTACAGAGCATTTTGTATTTCATTTTGTACAAAGCAGATCAATACCCCACAAGCAGGAAAACACAGAGACCACCCTTGCCTGGCCTGGTAATTTATGATGCAATAATTGGTGTTTTTTTCCTCCCCAGGAAGATGTTTGTCTCACAGGCAGTGCTGCAAAGGGACACCAGTCACTGTTCTTACCCCATCCAGGGCAATGTACATTCCCTTTCTCCCCAAGCTTTATCAGCAGCTCATGCAGGGAACAAATGCCAAAATCCACACCCCAAGCACCGAGTGGGAATTTTCAAGAGAGAAAATATTGCTGTGGCTTGAAAGCTGTTTTCTTGGTTTTGATGTTAACTTACAAGATGTTACAACAGTCCAGAGCCGTGGCTGCAGCTGTGTTAGTAAGTGGATGGCAAAGCCAAGGCAGTGATGGTGCAAGGAGCAGGCAAAGAGGAGCAGGTAGAGGAATGGATTTCTGGAACAGGAACAGTTCTTATGGATCTCGGAAGTACTGTCAGCTTTTTTCCCCTCCAGGGGACACAAGTCCATGGGAAGTTTAAAAGGTTGAAGCAAAGTAGTGCTGCTTGCTCATCAATACAGGGAATATCAGATTTGCTCATCCCAACAATCAAAGTGAGCACACCAGGCTGAGAAGAGCACTTGGGAACTGAATGTATTTAAATCATTATTAAAAAAAAAATTAAAAATCACTAATTGTGAGTCTACCACTTTCAGAACTACTTTACTGATGATCAAGACCTAAAATGTTATGTCACCATCTCAGATGGCAGAAGTTTCTACAGCAAGTAACAATTAAGCAGCAGCCACACACAGCCTGTCGTTACTGGCAGTTTGGTTTGCTGTCTGCTGCAGTAGTAATCTGTCAACACACTCCTCAAAATCCCAGCCCTGCTCCTGGAGTGGGTGCCAAATCCATCCCTGGTGGGTACAGAACACAGGAACAGCCTCCCCCACACCCTGTGCTCCAGAGTTTGCCAGTGCTGTGACAGTGCTCAGCTCCCCTCCCCTGCTCCCAGCAGGCTGAAGATCCCCAGCACTGAGCACCTGCATCCCGGGGATTTACAGAGGTGCAGCAGTGGATTTATTCCAGATCTGCATTTCCAGCTATCCCAAGCAGGAGCAGGGGGTTCATTCCTCCTGACCACTTCAGCCTGGGGCTGAGGGAATTGGGCAAACTTCCTTCCCTGCCAGGTCTCCCTTTCCTCCTTCCCTTGGTGACCACACCGAGCTGCTGGCACAGGGAGCAATAATGAGCCTCAGGAGCAATAATTCCATAAGGGATTTATGGAATGAATAAGGGATAATTCCATAAGGGAGCCCCCTTCTTCTGCCCCACTCCTTCTGACCCTTGAGTGGCTCACCGAGTGCTTCAGAGGTGCCACACCTGCAGCCATCCTGCTCTGGAACTGAGCTGAGCCTTCCTTAAAACACACACGGAGCCTTAGACAGAGTTTAGCTCTTGCCTCATTAGCGAGTTCAGCTGAGAGATTTGGGCTGCAAGACAGAAGCCTGGTTAGAGCAGGAACATGCCAAGTCCTGTCCAATTCCAATTGTACAGACTTGTTAGTTTTTTTTGGAATATGGTGATTGCCTAAACAAGACTCCACTTCTTGTTAGTACAATAACTTTTATTTGACATCTACAAGATCATTATCTTGTAGTTTTTTGGACAGGTTTATACAATCTCAATTTTTCAATAGTGCAACCTGTGCAAGCAAGAAATGACAAACATTGTCCTTCACTTTCTTATAAACATCTACTATTATAGGCAAAACAAAACTTACCCATATTATAGATAAGTGACTATTCACATTTGTACATTACAATTTCTTTTAAACAGCTCCAGATAAACTCTACAATGTCTTACAACATATTAAACATAACAGAAACAGCACATACAGCGGAACCCTCAAGTGTTTCCCATTCTCTAATTTACAGCTCAAGTAAGGTTTCATCTTAAAAGTGACAAATTAAATTATGTTAATGAAGTAAAAAATATAAGATTGTATGCGAGATGGAAGTGAATTTGCACTTAAGTTTCCATAACCACCTCAGATTAAGGAAATGCTTCAATTTAAGGAAAACAGGCATCCAGCCATCTTTGCAGTACACATTAGGAATACCATTAATACATTAAAAATGAACTAATTTTAATTTAAGATGTTTATCACAAAAAGAACATGTTGTAGACTCAAATATATAACTCCCAGGAGAGAACCAGAAAAAATGCAACACCTGGGTATAAACACTATAAAAATGCAATAACCAATGCTGTACAACTAAGATTGTGTTTCTCTCTGAATTCCTGTCTCGTGTGTTTATGCCTTCCATGCCCGTTTCCAAAGACATGCACTGTCAAACAGAAACTGGGAAGGAACCTGAATGCATGATGTGCAACCTCTAGGTTTCATGCTTTTATAAACTCAAATTGAAGAGAAAAACCCAATATATATTTTCTATATATATACTCAATACATGCATTCGAGATCTCCCACAGCAATGGCATCGATGCACTGCGTTAAACCCTGAGCACTGTATGACAAGATAAAAATAAAGCCTGCTTGGGGATTTTCAAGCATTTTCAAACAAATTGTGGTTTGTAGCTTAAAAGGCCAAAAGTAAAAGCAAACAGGAAGCACTACAGAGAGCATAAGGAAAGACAGATGCACCACCATAAACAACTGCTGGCTTTCAGTTCTACCAACCTTTTTAGATCTCTTTATTCCCAAAGTATTTGAGACACAACTGAACTGAAAAAGTTATATTTCTTTGGAATCTGTCCCTGATTTTTATGCAAGTGATATGCTTTTACAGCCTTTTCCTCAAACACCCAAGTCAACACCTGTAGCTTGTCCTCTCATGCGTTGTTGAGGTTGGTGATGCTCTGGGGGTGGTGCTGCTGCCAGATCTGCTGCTGCTGCACTGCGAGCTGCTGCGACTGGTCGGACGTCGACAGGAGGTTCACGAGGGGCGACACACAATTTGCAGGAATGATCAAACCTGAGAACAGCAACACATCAATGGTTTCATCAAAAGCACCATCAGTTGTGTTCTTTAAGAGCTCAGGCTGATAATTGCACCCTTTAATTCATGCAACATTCAATAATGACTGTTCTGATGTCAAGTCTGAGCAGCACAGCCACGAGTCCTGCTCCTCTCCTCAGTCCTTCACATCCTTCAGGTTGTGAAGCAAGAGAAAGAAGTTCTCATTTTGCTTGACAACAAAATTTATTCTCATGTTACCTGCTGTCATGAGAAGTCAGCTATTTTTACTTTTCCAGTCTCACAGAAGTTACATCACCATGAAAGTTTAAACATGGAAAAACCCACTTCCAACATCCTAGAAAACTGGTACTAGAGGAGCTGCCATGATATTGGCACATCCACAGGAAGTCCACATTTAACAACACATTTGAAGAGTTTGGTTTCTGAGGTCCCTGTTTTGAGGGCTTCACTATGAGGTTTAGTCAAGAGACAATCATCTTGAAGTCAAATCCACACACTTTCAGCAGCTCAAAACCCACAAAACCAATTATTTCAAAGGCCTACTGTTAATTGCCAAAAGTGGGGGGGAAAGTGGAGCCATTATGTCAGAGAACCTTGGCTGGAGCAGGCTGTGCATGACATTTTTACTGCAGTAAATACAAAGAACTGAGATTAAGTGCTCCAGAGCCTGGCTTAAAAAGAATCTAACCTCCATGTAGAAATACTACCACAGTAAAGCTGCACTTCTGCCCCTCCACAGCAGCCAAGCCTGTTCTCTTGTAAACACCTTTATCCAAACTCAGCCATGTGGCTGCCAACGCAGAGCCACTGAGCAGTCAGAGCCACCCCTGCTCTGAGGGGCAGCAGAGGAGCAGCCCAGGCACCCACCTACGATCCTCTGCCCATCCTCTGTCCTCAGGCGCACGATTTGCATTTTGACATTGGTGCCACTGACGGAGGCCAGCACTCCTTCCACCTTTGTCCACACGCTCAGCACGGAGCCACACAGCACGTAGTAGGTTCTGCAGCGCAGCCCCACCTCACAGACCAGCCCCAGGCCTGCCTTCTTGCAATTGCCTCTCCTGCAGGCACACAGAAAAGCTTTCAGAACCATTCTGCAAGCTAAATTCTCATTTCAGTAAAGATAAGACTTATGGTTATTTAACGTGCAATCAGAGTTGAGCATGCACACTAAGGGAAGGGCACTTTGAGGAACAGATGATGGTAAAGCTTTGGGAAGGGTTGGCCTAGTTAAGCACCATCTACAAAATGCACAGACAGAGCTTTGAGTCAAAGATACCATCACTGAGGTCACCTGAGAGCTGGAGTACATTACAGGACACTGGCATCTGATCAGGGTACTTCAGAAGCTCCAATATTAATCTGAAACTTCTACCAGTTATGCAGTTCCTCAGGAATTCAGCCAGCAGCTGAGTTCAGCCACACAGGAGGCAGCAGAGGAACAGCTGTTTCTGACATCCATCTCATCTCTAAACATTCCCCCCAATAACATTTGAACTATCAGACTACAGTAACAGAACAGATGAAGACACTTCAAGCACAAGCTACTCCTGAGTCACTCTGAGTGTAATTTATACATTAACACTCATCTCATGTATTGGAACTTCAGGGCAAGTGCAAAGCTCAATGTTTTCTCACAAGTTGGGTCATTTGACTGGTCATGGGGCAATTTCCCTTACACAAGAAACACAAGGCTTTACAGGAGGGACAGAGGGACAGAAGCAGTGATGAACCAGCCCAAAGTGAAACAGAGCAAGTTAAAGCACAAACACTGACCAGTAGGCATGGGTGCAGGTGTCTGCAGAGGAGTTGTACTGCTCCAGCCAGTGTGGCAGTGCATCCTCAGAAGGTACCTGGAAGAGTCATCCAAAGTGGGAATGAAGTAAAACACATCAAAGCTTACACAGAATAAAAATAATTTTGTTGTTATAATGAGAAAGGAGGGAGCACCAGCATCGGGATGGTGCACAGAGGTACAGCATCCTATATTATCATCATTTCAAATTATCCATCCCAAAGGACGAGCAGAACCTCTGATCAGGTGGATTATTGAAAAAGCTCAGAGTTTCCTTAAGTTCTTGCAAATTCAACACATGCTAGACCCTAAGGATCCTCATTTTTTATTACCACACCACAGATAATTTATATTCAGAAAGAAATTCAGAAATGGATATAGGAATGCCAAAATCACATTGACCCACTTAAAAAGACCCAAATAAAAGCTCTGTTCTGCAGAAAGAAGCCTACTTTTTGACTTGTCAAAATTATACATAAATACAAAAAAATAAAGCCCTTATAATTATTTTCAAACTTTTTAAAGTTAAAAAACAAGCATAACTTTAATGGTTACCTTCTTATATTTCTTTTTCAGGTCTGCACATGTTTCTAGTTTGAGTTGTTTCCCAGTATTTGGTCTGTATATCAAAAAAAGCTTCTTTTTAGGATTCACTTCTTTTACTAGAATTGCTGTTTTCTTGTTATTTCTTATCTGGAAAAAAAAAACAAGCCAAAAACTTCCTGAATTAACACATGATGAAATTATCTGCTTAAGTGATTCCATATTGTGCTCTTTACAGAGTAGTAAAGTGTGTAATAGTAAAACCAAGGACAGTAATACACCCCTAGAACACAGGAATCCACATTAGCCTCATAGTGAAACCACAATTTCCTGGTGGAGGTTTAAATAAGAGCTATTAATTTGGGCTCATATTCCTATCAGAAAATATCCTGAGGTGATAAAAGGAAGAATTTAATACTCAGTGTTATAAAAACCTTAAAATTAAAATGAATGTAAGACTCTATGTATTTTGCAGAACTGAACAAGTAAGTTTTTCGGTTTGGCCCCCAAAACCTCTGAACATAATCCAAGAGACAGAAGAATCTTACCTGTAGTGATAAATAAAATCCATCATCTGGACCTGTTTGCTCTGCCCAGATCTTTGTTGCTTCATCCCAAGACATTCCTCTCTCCACGCTGATCTACAAGAGAGCAGTGCAGGGGTAATTGAGGGGGAACAACTTTAAAATAGTTACACACACCTGGGGACTGAACACATTGTAAAAACTTCCTGGCAAATGTGATCAGTTTCTACAGAGATGATAAAGGATTAACTTACTGTGTACAGCTCTACATGTCCAGAGGTAGAATATCCAGGAGTTAAAAACTTCTTAACATCTGCCTTCCTCACTTTCTCATCCCCAGAGCCCAAATCTGAAAAGGAAAGCAGAGTTTTATTCTGTTGCTCTGTTCTCTGAAGTTCAAGAGCACTGTGAAATGATTTACTCACCTAAGATGCCCATGTCATATCTTCCATTCTTTTTAGCATTTTGAATAACTGCATTTAATGTGTCAGAGAAGTACTGGAACAAAGCATTCTGCTGATGGACTTCCATGCCAAGAATTCGATTCAGAAATTTCCCTATATTGTTGTAATCTTAAAAAAGAGTAAGAAATACATGTATTAGGTCAAAGATTAACTTTTATAACCACAAGCCCTCAATCAGCATTCAAAGCCTTTACAGACTATTTAAATACAATCTTTCAGAAACGCAGAAAACATGAAGTTCCCCAAAAAAGGTCACTTTTTAGATAGTTACAAGTTCAGTTCTAAAGCTGGGAATGCACTGTTGGGACAAAAGATGTTCCCTAGGGACATTCTACAGATACACTGAACACACCAAGTACCTTTATCAAGGGTCAGTATTCCAGATCTGTCTTCCACATTTATCAAACCCACACCAATCAATCCTTGACGAACATCTAGGAAAGAGAAAGAAGTTCAGTCATAGCTGCTTTGCCATCTAAAAATAACCCACTGAAGTAACAGCCTGTTGAGCCATAGGATCCGATTCCAAAGCCTCTGACACCCCTCACTTCCCATTATTGCAGTTTCTACCTAATACATCAACAACCAAGACACAGCTTTGCCTTCTGTCCCTGCAGGAAGCCCAGGCAGGGGAAAGCACCAGTGGCACCATGCACAAGAACAGTTCCAACAGGCAATGGGAAAATAAAGATAAAAATCTGTTTATAATACACTGGCCAGGCAGATACAGAACATTCCTCACACAGAGTTCACAGATCTGGTTTCAAGTGTGAACTTCAACATTCAAGCAACCTGCACAGACCCTCACTGGGCGTTCACTCCCATCTGTCTCAGTGGTCATTTGAAATTGTAACAATGTTTTAGAGCTCTAACAGTATTTCCATTTTCTGAGTACTGGAGAAGGACCAACAGGTAGCTGTCACAGCCTTACCTTTGAAGAAGTCTCCAGGAAAATCAGGAGGAGGTGAGACCATTGGGGAGTCCAAGTTCACAATGGATTTCATAACAATCTCCAGAGCATTTCTGCCATACTGTGTAAGAAAGTAAGTTGTTCTGTCAATACCATCCAGTGTTTGTGCCACAGTTACAGGCACACATGGTTTAACAGGTATTTATACTTCACAATGAAAAGCTTTTCTGTGCAATAGTGAAGGGAATTGTTTAAAACCTTTATATAGTGCAGTTCATAACTGAAAATAGCTCAGTCTTAATTTTTAATTAGAACTGCCAAATTAATCTTTCATTGTGGCTTAAAGGACACACCATTTACTTAAGACTTTGATTGTCTGCAAGAGCAGAAAAGTGATTTACACACGCGTGTTCCACATGGCTTCACAAACACAATTATGGGTTACAGAAAGAGGCTTTCCATCAGTAAGGGACAGAGTTAAAGGTAAGGGATGGAGAGGAACCTTCCTCAACAGGTCATCTGTGGAATAAACACCACAGCATGAGTTCTCCAACAGAAACAGAATGGTCACCTTGTTGTCAAAATTGAATCTGCTGAGGTCTCGAGTTTCTGTGGCCCGTCTGTCCCCGTGGGTCAGGGCTCCCTGTTAAGACACACACATCATTGTCATTAAACACAAATTTTAAGAAAAAGAAATTTAGGTTGCATTTTCTCAAAGGAAGGATCAGACCCTCTTGAAACATCTTACCAAACTCTCCAGTCTTTTTGCAACTATAGATGCAAATCTTTGCTCTCCTGCCAGTTCAGAAATGAGGAACACATACTCTGGAGCAGTCACTTGGTTGGATCTATGAGTTCTTCCTGGATAATTAAGTAGAAGCATGTAAATTAGATAAATTCTATTTCACTGAATATTTTTAATAAAATGTGAACTGTGAAGAGCAAGGAAAAAAGGTAGAACTTAATCCTGCTTAAAATTAGATTCTGCTGTAATACAGCAAACAGAAGGTAGCGCAGAGATGCTCTAAAAATTGTGCCAACTTCTATAAAGACATTTCATATGTGAATGAAACTCCAAAGCTGCAGCCTGGACTTGTTTGTGAGTTTCTTTCAAAGCTTTCAAGACCATTAACAATAACCACAGATAAAGCTGATTCTGTTCACAGGTACAAGAGACTGGAGGGGTCCTTAGGAGGATGCCTGCTCCATCTGACATTCAGGTTAGCAGTAAGTTTAGTTGTCATTCCTGAGTGTGCTGGTCAGGACACAGTGAGTGATTTACCAAACTGCTGGATCGCTCTGTCCGCGCTCCACGGCAGCTCCAGGGTCATGTGCACCCTCCGCCTCTGGTTCTTGGCCCTGCGGTCTGCTTGCAGTGAGATACCAGAGCTGGCAGCCTCTGAGATGATGGCAATGTTCTATGATGGAGAAAAGAGCTTAGTTAGCAATAAATCCAAGATTGAGCTTCAGTTAAAAAAAAAAAAAAAAGGATTGTTTTACAACTATTACCAAACATGGGTCTGGAATGGTTTCACTGTTACTCACAAGGCAGAGGGAGGGCAGCAAAGGTGTGGCTTTCTGTATCAGAGTTAGAAATGCTACTGAACTTTTCTGAGTGTAAGAAGGGAGTTTTGCTTTACTTTTCAACAACAACTCTCTGTGCAAAAAAAGACTTGCCATCCCAGAGGGCAGCTCTCCCTGACACTGGGCTGTGCTCTGAAGGAAAAGGGGAGGAACACAGGCTTGCTCCAATTGCAAACACCAGAAAAGACAAAATGTTGCTGCTAAGGCCGTACAGGGAAGAGGATCCAGCCATTCCAGTGCCTGAATGCATTTGCCTTGGAAGAATGTAAATGTTTGGACAGTGCACAAATCACTTACAGGAACCTGAGTTTTTACCCTCAAGTGTCACAAGGGACCACACAAGTTCCATGCACAGTGACATTTACTCCATTTGCCCTCTTGTGGCAGCATGGCCCAAGTGAAGCACTGGGAAAGGCTTTCTCCCCCAGCTTCTTTTACGAGATGCAATTCTACCATTATTCAGGTCAGAATTTCCTTTCAGAGTGCAACATTAAGGGCAGAAGCCAGCACTCCTGCCAGTGTGACTTCTCAATCCTTGTTAGGGTTAACAGGCCCCACCTTTTCCCTTCACCCCTCACTGTAGGTTTTCATCCAGTGGTCTTCTCCGCTTCCCAATTTAATTATTTCCTCTTGGAAGGGGAGGTGCACAGTGACCCAGATCAATGAATCAAAGATATGAATCACAAATCTGCCTTGTAAACACATATTGTTTTACAAAACCAGCTTGAAGGTGCCAGCTTTCAGTTTGGCACATGGTGCCTCAGAGGTCACCCAAACTGCAGCCTGACCTTTAAACACACAGATTTGAAAAACAAACCAGCAGTGTGCTTCTTAACTGGTACTTCCACTACCTGCCACTCACTGGTGAATGGCTTGGAGTTACTACGGCATCTGGCACATTTGTCTACAGCCTCTCTCCCAAAGATTACCTTATCTCCATCCATGAATCTCTGCTTCTCTGTGATGTTCAGGATTTCCACGGGCACATCCAGTTCAGACCTCGACTCGTAGGAGATGCTGCCATCGTCGTTGCTCACCACTCTGCCTTTGCGGCCCGTCATCTTCCGAGGGGAGGGAACACAACTCAGGGGGGCAACACCAAAACCAGCCCAGCACCAAAAGCTCCAAGCAGCATCATTTAGCCATGCACCCACATTAAAATGCTCAGTAATTTACTCTGAGTGCAAAACTACTATTATCTGCTATGTGGAATATGACAGAGCAAATCTATGTAGAAATGATGCTGAATTATGCCACTGTTCATAGGGGATTTACCAGCAGCACTAAGAAAATAAGCTAAACAGACAGCTTAGGCTGCCACTGATTTTACCAGGGTCTTTTAAATCACACTGATGCTGCTACTTGATAAAAACAGGTAGCTTAAAGACATTCTTCTGAAGTTCTTGAGAGATTAATTAATCAGGCTTTTCATCAACACATAAAGGTTCTTGATCTCCACTGCCTTGGAGGAAGAGCTAAAGCTCTGTCTGTTTAATACACACCAGCAGCAAATTGACTACAGCCAGTCAGAAAAACAGACCACAGTAAAATAAAAGAGAAATTGGTGTCATTTACCCAACCAGAAGCTATCAAATCTCAGAAATAATGTGTTCACCCACTCAGAGCTCCCCCTGTATTCTAACACAGTATTCAAATTTCTTTCATTCAGAGGCATCAGCAGAGTGACCTCTGCTCTCATACCTGAGATCACTGTCTCAAACTGATAAACAACCTGTTTAAAAGCATACATTTTTCTTTATATGTGATCACCAGCCTACCTCTGCAACATTTTCAGGACCACCCAGTTCATCTATAAGCTCATCCAGTGTATTAGGTGGAAGATCTTCAGCCAGCTTTTCCAGTTTATCCAGCAGTTCTTTTTTCATTTGTTGGGCCCTTTCAACAGCATCCTGACTTGTTACAAAGCTGCTGTTTGTGTTACTGTTTGCTGAAAGTTAAGAAAGACTCTTTGAGATTTAGAATTTTATTGCCTAACTGCGAGGAAGTAAATCAACATCAAAGAAAGCTGCTCTTACCAGACGTGTTGGTACTAGAAGTGGTGGTTCCAACAGTGGAAGTGAAGCAGCTGGGTCGTTTGGATCCCAGACCAGAGGCTAGTAAGGCACTTTGAATAGAATCTGGGTCTATGCTTTTCTTCTTTTTCTTTTCTTTATTTTTTTTATGCTCTTTTCTAATCAACCAGGGATCTGAAGTTAAATAAAAGTTTCAAACATTTACTAAGCAGCCATCCATCCCTTTGAAACAAATACATTCTCATTGCATAAAGTGACTTACAAAAGTCTGAATTCCAGTGTACAAAAATCTAATTTCACATCCTACTAATTCCACATCACTGGAACTAAACTACCTGCTTAGCAAACACTCATCTGTGGCTCACTGAAATGTCTGGGAAGACTTTCTGCTTACTCTCTGCAAATACAGCCACTTTCTCGATGAAACACTTAGGACTGCCTTACCATCTTCATCATCTTCACTGGATTCATCTCTGAACGGGTTGAAGTCGTCATCGTCTCCAGAACTCAAAAATTTGGAGCTCTCATTGTCACTTTCTTCATTGTCTGAAGCATCAGACTCACTCTCACTCTCATCAGAGCTGCTCCCTGCAAGGCCACCTGTTTTGCGGGCTTTTTTGGCTTCTCTGCTTATTTCTTCACCTAATTCCATCATCCCAGAAGAAAGAGAAGTTAGTTTAAACCTTGTAGTCTACATACTCTGAGGTCTGTTTATATAGAAACTAGAAAAATATACAACTTTTGAAAAGACAACTCTTTAGAAGAATCTAGGCTATAAGCAAGACCTCTCTCCCAAGTTTTTAAGACAATCACTTTGGAAAGGGGTGGTATGAGGCTTCTCTTCACTGAGCCTCAAGATAGAGAAAGTTACTCGAGTGACAACATCAGGAAGTGATCTGACACAGAAAAGGCATTTTGGGATATGGTTCCATAGCAGATCAACCCAATTTTGAGCAAAATTAGCTAAAATTTACAGGTTATATTGCTTATCAGCAATATAACATCTGTTAATGGCGATCTCTAGCCTTAAGAGATCTGCAAAACATTCAAGGATGACTGTACAGATGTTCCCTTTTCCCCCCACACAAAGTTCACTCTTAGGCAGCTCTGTAGCTGCCATTTTCACTGTGGCATTAGTGTAGGAACTCCAGCATTACCTTTTCGTTTCTTTACTTTGTTCTCCTTGCAAGGGCTGTCCCGGGGTGAATTGTTATTACTTTGAGCAGTCAGGTCAATTCCCAACAAGCTGAACAGCTTCTTCCTGTCAGGAGCTGGAAAGTGCTTCTCAATAAGAGACTGGAATACTCCTCTGTTTAAGAAAAAAGAGTTGCTCAGTGGAATTTGCATTTATTTAAAATACAAACCTGTAACACTGAACAGCTTCCTTGACTTCTCTCAAGAATGACTCCTTGTATTGGGCACTCTCTGTATTATCATTCACATTACTGTATTTGTCACCTTCTTAAGAGCAGGACACATCTCTTTTACAGCACTGTTACAACTTGCCAAATTTGTTTTTGATAAGTGGCATTGCTACTGCCATTTTTTAATTGCTCAATTTAAGTAAAAGATTAAGTTAATAAATTAAGATTTTTCAGCAAGGCAGCCTTGGGGATTGGCTCTGGTCCCTCTGATCAAAGAGGGAAGTCATGGTCTGTAACTTGCTCTGGTATAAATGCAGCGCACACTTGGCAGGTCTCCCCATCCTCCCAGTTTGAGAACAGTATGAGCTGTTCACACCTGAAAACATCAGTTTGGAATGCCAGGAGAACCAGGAGACAATCACTGCCTCACCTGAGCAGTGCTGCCAGATTTTAGGTACAGGCAGCTTCAGTAAAGAACATCACTTGTAAAGGACTGCCAACCTTCTGTGCACTGATGCACATTTGACACACAGAAGGACAAATGACTACATACACACACTAAGCTGGATGAAGGTTAGTTTTGTAAAGAACAGTTTTAAAATTCAGTCTTACTTTGCTGTAGAAACAAAGTCATTCAGTTCCCCACCACCTTCCTCCAAAGCTTCCAATGTTCTTGCTTCTCCTGTCGACTGCAGGCCAATGACAACACACTGAAAGACAAATGAATACCAGACGCTGTCACTGTGACTGAGCTGTAAGTTTATTTTGCCTGAATTTCTGCTCATTATATACCATGAAGAACAAAAGCATGCTCCTATTATGGCTGAAAATATTTGTATTATATATATAAATTTAATCTAATAGCTTTACATTTAAGACAAATGTTTAAAAATCAGTCTTGATCAACTTACTTTGCCATTCTTGATTTCTTCCCGAGCCAGCTGCACCACCCTTTTCACCTTTGAGGCTATGCAAAGGTACTTGAAAAACCTCTGGTGAGCTGACCAGAACTGACCCCACATGGATTTCTTCATGCGCTGCTCGGCATCGATGAGATCGGCCGCTTGCTGAAACCTCTCTCGAGCACTGACCCACTAAACAAGAAAAGGAGCATTCAAATTTCCACCAACTCCAACCTCACAGAAATCAACAGAAAAAGCAAATTTCAAAAGGAGTTCTTACCAGTTTCACAGATTTATTGTACATTTTAACGTATTCCTGTGAGAGCAGAACTTCGTCGATTTTGAAAGTTACACCTGAAAAACTCAACTGTCTGGCTATGTACATTCCTCTCAGCTTCATATCCATAGCAACTATTTCCATGGCACCAACACCTCTAAAATAAAGGAACAATTTAAATCCATGTTAGAATTTTCAAAAGCAAGGATTTGTTAAAAAAATGCCTCAAAACACAACCCAAGTACTTTAGAAAAAACCAGCTTATAAATGTGAAGGAACAAGTTTTTGAAATAATTTGAAATTTAGTCTTAACATTTACAAGGCAGGGATATGATTTTATGTAACGTGTATCCCAAGAGGCAAAACTCAGTTACTTTTCTACCAAATGACCTAGGATGAATTAGGAGACAGTTAACTTAAAAATTTGAACTGGATCACGAAGTTGGTCCAAATATCAGCAAATTCTTGCATTCTAATTTTATAAACTGCTGATGATTTGAAATAATACAAACCATCTTAAGTTATTCAGATTTATGCTGATATGAAAGCTATTTAATTAGTAAGTAACTTCAGTTCTCCTCAACAGCAACACACCTTGAGAGCACAGAAGTCACCTGCAAAACAGCTGACTGCTACTCACAGGCTGGGGGCTCTAACTTCATTATTGCTTATTTGATATGCACCCAGTAATGAAGTCAGGCTACACTTGCAGAGTCCAGAAAAACCACACATCACGTAGATAGACGGTAAACAAGATGTATCCTAAACCCTATTGTGGCATTCTGAAGTGTTCAAATTCTTTTTGAGTAGGCAAAGCAAGATGCTCACCCACCACAGAATGCAGCAGTGGCCTTTTCTACTGACCCCTCACACTCAGTATTATTAATATGTTCTGAAACACCGAGTACCTTGTAACAGCACAAAGAATTTCCCTGAACTGGGTTCTTATGCCAACAAGCACAAGATTTCCTCCTGTTAAATTGCCTAAGATGAATGCATAAACATTAGAGGCCTTCTACAAATAGGGAGCCATTAACTACACTGAGCATACTCACTACAATACAGGGTGTTTTCATGGGGAGCAAAGTATTTTGCTTTCCTAACACCCACATTTTCGAGAGGCCTCTTTTCCCAGAAAGCTTTTAAAGCTCTCAACATTTTCTGTGAACAAAGGAAATGTCTTATTTTTCACCACTTACGATAAATAACATTTCTGCTACATTTAGAAGCCAGAGTTCTTAGTGTGACAGGACATGCTTGTAAAGGACTAGAGTGAAGACAAGGAACTGGGAGTACAGTCAGCCACAACCCTGTGCATTCTGCTGCAGGTCTTTGAAACTTTACCTTCTTTCAACAGCCTGAATAAAATCACTGAATTCCCTAAATGGAGTTCCTTCACCCCATATTCCGAGACGGTTCATATATGCCATGTTTCTTGGCTCAGATGCACCTAAAAAGAGAAGGATAAATCTGTACCAGTGCCAGCAAAACCATCCAGAAACATTTAATACAAACCCAGCAGTACATACCTGTGGCACTGGCATAAACAACCCTGGCTTTTGGAAGTTTATTTTGAAGTTCCAATACAGCCAGACCTGTTTTTGTTGGTTTTGATGAACCAACAGGACACAGATTCTTTGCTTTATGACACTCGTCAAACACAATCTGAATCATAATTAAGGAAAAGCTTTGTCCCACTAATGTACAGAATGAGGAGCTGGAACAGAAGGCAAGAAAATCTACTACTTACAATAGGGGGCAGGTGGGAATTACAAACTCCAGAACTGGTCATTTTAACTAAAAACCTTGGAAAAATACTTAGATAGCAAATTGCCACATTGGAGTTCTTGAAAATGCTGGTGATACTCCAAATATATATTGAAATAAATCCATAAAAATATCAATGTAAGCTTAAAGTTCTTAAGGACAACTGTTTAATTTCGCAGGTTTGATATAGAAAAAAAAAAACTTCACTCTTGTAGCAGAGCTGTGTGGCAACAAGTTGATAGTAATGTTTGGCACAAAGTTTGTAAAACTGCAAGTGCAATGTCAGAGCATACACACAACTGATTGCCATTACAAATAAAAAATACCTAAAAATCTTTGAAGACATAACTTTAAATAGCAATTTCATTATAATCAAATAAATTCCAGAAAAAGGATACAACTCCATCGAAATCTTCACCGCACCAGTGAAGAAGCTGCTTTAATCTGGTTTTGTATTTACCACCAGACTGACTTTCCCCAATAAGAGAAGAATAGGTAGCAAAGATGACACCTTTCTTCACACTTCCATTATGTTTGGAAGAAATCTTCCCATACTTGAACTGCAATAAATAGAAATTAGAGATATTAATCAAGAGAGTCTCCTCCACAATCCCACCTACCAGATGATTAAGGGATGCTGGTGCTCTCAAACTGAAAGTTTGAACACTTGGAGCCACCCAGAACCCCACACCATGATCAGGGCACAGCTGATGGTAAACGTGGACTTTAGGAACACTAAATCGGAGGTTTCAAAAGCTTAGCAGCCATATTCTTGGCTACATGGTTTCCTTAGTTTCAATACAATTGAGATTTTAGTTTCAATGTATCCCTTTAAGAGCCAATACCTCAAAGGTATTTACAGCTGCTACCATAAAAGATGATTTCTAAAGCCTTGTTTTGGAAATTAAGAATTCACAAAGCAAAAATACCAACTTAAACCAAACTTTTAAGTTCAGTGAATTTAACCAGTGAATTCAACCATTTACAATTGAAGAAGCTAATCCAGAGCAGAGGCAGTGTCTCCAAAAATAACTGCACACACCACTGCTGCTTTAATAAATCACTGAGCAGGTCCATTATTCAAGTATTACACAGAAAAAGCATTATATATAAAATGTGCACTGAGAGATAGAAAGTAAAAAATTCAAATGCTACAAAGCTTTAAGGATGTAAAGAATATTTCAACTTCTAGAAATATTCTACTAGTAGTGTCAGTAGTGGCTTGAAGTGTAGGTTTTTTTTCAAAAAGCACACATGCTAAGACTTAATCCTACAAGGGGCCTATTTCCATGATTAACTTAAAGCTCTGTGTGGTTCTTTGTAAGATTTAGGCCTGTCAAACAAGACCCTAGCCAGCAAATTTATTGAAATTAGCACACTCTTAAGACTGCTCTTAAAACAGTCAACATGCACAACTCATCACACAAGCGTACCTAAAGGTTTGCCACAACTGTACATAGTAAAAAGTTTCCACACCTTGTTTAATGAGTGCACCAATATGTTTTTTGCTCCAATATCTCTCAAATCTCTCTCAGCATCGTATTTCAGATCATTTGACACGCTAAACCTGCAGATAGAAAACAAAGCACATTCTGTAAGTCACAGCAGGTCAAAGGCAGCCAGTTGCTAGGACATTTGTCAGGAGACAGATGACCCTGAATTTAAGTCATAGAGTCACTGGAGAGTCTGCTCTAACAAATCCTCACACACTTACCAGACTGCTCTTTTTCTGCCTAACAAGTAATTTTCATAGATTATTCCAGCTATGGTCCTTCCTTTTCCTACACCAGCACCATCACCTATCAAGAATCCAGCTCTGTCTCCATTGGGCAGGAATGTTTCATGTTGCTGTAGGAGAAAGAACAAAAAACTTGTACCCATTCTCCAGAACACATCACAGGGGATTGTCAGAAAAGAGCAAACATAAGAAACATCCTATTGGAGGAGACCAGTGGTCCAAGCAAACTCCTGGAAGCAGGAAGAGGGAATTGTATTTAGGGAGAGCACAGCACCCTAACTGCATTGTGTGATCCATTCTCCCCTTTCCTCCCTCAGCACCCAGAACTGCTCTAAGCATCTGTTCAGTATTCTGTGCCTTTTCCTAACCCACTGATAAGCTCCTATACAGCCTTTTGTAGCAGTAAGACCCAGACACCCACTGCAGTATTCTGAATCTACTAATTTTAAAGCAATCTCTTGTCAGTGTCAACAAGTTCTGCTTTGCTTTTGGTTTTTTGTGACATCACTCACTTCCTGATGATCTTAACCCTGATTTTATTCCCATTTCTTTCTCTCCCCTCCAGCCCCAGGTGTCCCAGTCTCTTTTCATGAGGTAACTTTTCCCTCCTGTGACCATTTTAGTTTTCCCCTAAGTCCATGGCCTCCTTCCCCAGCACACAGATCTGGGCTGGGAACACTGAATTTTAACCCAGCAGCAAAATAACACCCAGTGCTGTTCTCTATTCCTTCCCAAGGATGTCAAACAGGGCTGGTTTTCTCAGCCTGCTGCTGCTGCAGCCATTAAATTACTTCAGAGAAATAAAAATGACTAACATGTTCTAAGACAGTTAAAAGATCACCATCATGGAAGTGGTTTAGAGGAAATTTTCCTGGCTGTATTACCTCACATTTATCTGAGCTGAAGCTCACCTGCCATCTTCTAATGCAACTCAAACCTTTAAGCTCTTATTATTTTATCTCCTTGTAAAACTGACATAGCTGCACTTGTCAGATTTTAGTTTTTCTTCTTAAATTCTCTGTTAGCTTTTAAGCTGTGCTAATGTCTTGCATACCTGGGCTGCATAAGTGATTGCTTCCAGCTGCAAAGCTGACAACCAGCCACTGTCAATTGTTTCCTCTGATATTGATGTCTGGTACCACACATCAGGAGGAGTCACACTGGATAAGGAGCTGGTTTCCACTACTGGGTCAGGATGACGTAGACCAATTTTTACTGGTGGAGAAAGAAGAGGAAGGAAGGCAGAAGATGAAAACAAAATACAGAGTTGTGTTGCTGCAGCACAAGTTAATATATTTACCCAAACAACTTACAATTGTGATTGCAAAGGCTGAACTTAACAATGGGTATGTTTCATTGCAACAAACTGACGTTAAACAAAACACATTAATCTGAATTTCAATTGTTTCTCTTTCATCACCTGACAATTTTATGTGATTAGATAAAATTCACTTCACAGAAAATTCATTTGTGTACTTGGTTTGAGAAAACTTGAACTTTGAAAAGGACCAATCTGCAACTTCAGGATGACGTGACCAAACTGGTGGAGAAAGAAGAGGAAGGAAGGCAGAAGATGAAAACAAAATACAGAGGTGTGTTGCTGCAGCACAAGTTAATATATTTACCCAAACAACTTACAATTGTGATTGCAAAGGCTGAACTTAACAATGGGTATGTTTCATTGCAACAAACTGTCAAGCGTTAAACTGCAACACATTATGAAGGAACACGTTAATCTGAATTTACAACTGCAATGTTAACTTTCTCTTTCATCACCTTCCCACAATTTTTATGTGATTAGATAAAATTCACTTCACAGAAAATTAAAGTATTTGTGTACTTGACTTGTTTGAGAAAACCAGTCTGAACCTTGTTTTCCCAAAAAGGCCAGAAGCAGCCTCAGGATGCCAGAATCACAAAAGCAACATTCTTCTCACTATTTATATAGTGCCATTTTTAAGCAGAATGAGAGGAGAAAAGATTTAGAACAGACATGGTTTAATTGCTGGCAGATCTCATCAGTAACAATAAAAATTAACCATTTAGCTACAAACTCCCTGCAAAAAGCCTTGCTTTTACAGCAGGTCACTGAATTTAGCAAACAAGATAACAGCTTGTTGTCAATGGGTACAACAAAGAAAAGAGAAAAAAGAGGAGATGGCAATTAACAGCAGTAAAAGATTCACTCAAAACCAAGCAAGAGCCAGTCCTAAGTAGCCAGCCAGGAACAATGCAGGAAGAATGTACTTAGGGTGATTTCACACCAAAAGACTCAAACTAAATTCCTAAGTGTAGCAGTGAGCACTGAATTCCTTTACAAAATTTCCTCTGCTGAGACACAAGGCATCTTAACAGAGGTAAAAAACAGGCATGATTTTAGTTCATCAGTCACATCTGTAAAACAAATACTGCTCAATGATACTGAGAAACTCCTCTTTAAAAATCCACTTGTCTTCCAAAGATTACAGAAGCATTACAGAAGATAAATTTCCTAGGAAAACCCACAACACATTCAGGTCCTGCTAACTTCAGACAGTATCTATTTTCTGTGTTAGTAATTACACAAGAGTAAATAAACTCTCAAAACATCCAGCCTTTTGATGTAACAGAAGATCAGGTCATACATTTTATTGGCATATATTCAGCGTAGGTCTCTGCATGGCCCATTTCTTCTTCATCTTCTTCCTCGGGTTCCTCCTCTTCTTTTACTGCTGGCACTTTCTGGAATTGAGAAATACTTGTGTTAGTCAAACAGCACATTGTTATTATTCCATCTCCTGGAAATTAACATGAGAAAGGAAATGAGGACAAACTTGCAGTCCAATGTTTTAACACATGTAGGGAATAAACCAGTGAATGGCTGGGAAACTACACACAAATGTAGATTTCTTACACTCTGAACAACCCTCTAAAGACACTAAGTGAGGGAACTTCCTCTTCTTCGCAAGATCAAGCACTCCAAACTCACATAAGCAGAATTAAAAAGAAATTCTTCTTACTGCATATTAAAACCAGACTCTGACTTAAAGGAAATTGCCTTGAAAACATGACAGCCCTGATGTTCAAGTACTCCACTGGAGCCTCCTGCAGTTCCACATCCACGACACCATTTCACAACTTTATAGTTAAATAGTCAGTTCTGTCCAGTATTCTCTGAAACCTGACAGTTACCCATTCACTGTGACCAATGTAAATATATAAATATTTGTAAAGCACTCAATGGATGAAAAATCAAACACCTTCCACAACTACTGATGTTGAATACAAAAGAAGTGATCTGAAAAACCCCTTCTGTATGGCAGTCACTGAGGAGCACAGTTCTTCCCAAACATCAGCCTGAGTCTAGATATCAGTGAAGATGCCAAAACGCCAATGTTTACAGCATCAGAATGTAATTTTATTACATGTAGAAAATTGAATGATATTCAATTTACATCTTCAATTTAACTGCCCAGAAGCACAGCCATGCTAGGGGGAAGTCTTTCAGTTTCCTCACTGCTAGTGATTTTAAAAGAAAATGTTCTACCCCAGAGGAAATGCTGTGCTTATCACCTTTAATCAGAGCCACACCCTTCTTGGCCCACACCAGCTTCTGCTAAGGACAGTAATTTCTTGAAATTGCCATTTACTATCTAAGCTCAGCACAGCTGTTAACTTCACTCATCTAACCAAGTTTCATCTTGTGGAGCAACTGACCTTTTGAACAAACAGATGCACTTGACAGTTCCACCACACACAAGACAAGTATGAGTAACTCCTGGAACTGGCCACAACTGTTTATGGCCAGCAACGCATTGGTTTGGCAAATAAATCATTTGTGCCACTTACCACAGTTGGTGAAAAACTTCTCATTTTAATGTCATTTATCCATATTCTTGCTACCTCTTTTGTGGAAGCCTCCTTCTTCACTGCACCATTGCTTAGGTCAGCTGCAAAAGAAAAGCTGTGGTTTACAGAATTCCCTCCAAACACCAACTCAGATTAACATGCTGCTCTATTAATGAGCTGAAAGAGAAGTTTAAAGTATCCAGGAGCGCAATGATGCTTCAAGAACAAATTTGTAACAGGATCCTTTAAGAAGACCATTTATTAACCTTCCTGTCATCAGTCACAATTGCAAGGAACTAGGAATAGGGCTCAGTACACAACTAAAATTTGCATAAGGATGGATGCAAAATATTGAAAGCAGCTGTCAAGCTTCCATCATATCAATGCATGTAATAAACTTAGCATAATTGCCCCTAAAAACAATTAGGGCACTTGCACAAATAAATGTTTTCCTCAAAGGCATCGCATAATTTAACTTCTTAATATTTTCCCATCTAGAACTCCTGCTGCCTGAATTATATGAAAAGACCATTTTCCATTCAAGAGCTTCTCTTTTCTACAAGTATTTGCCGTTTTTTAAAAACAAACACAAGGAAAGATCCAGAGACACAGGAACACAACTAAGATTAGGAACACAGTTCTAGAAGTTGCAGGTCTCCTTTTCACTTTATACAGAAGCTACAGATTGCACTGTTTTCTGCAGCTGTGCCACTCTAACATTACTGTGTGCTGGTGTCACCTATTCTGTGCTTCTCTGAGTTTTCACTTGGTTTAATAAAACTTGACTTATACTCTTTTGCTTTCTCTCCTCCTCTTCCTCACTTCCTTTACTCCCTGCCCCAACTTCAGTTCATGTCCCAACTTGGGTTTTGGCAACCACTCCCTAAGAGAAAGCAATGACACAAGGAGGGACATTCTGCTTTTTGTTTCAGTTCTAGCAGACAGCTCCTGCACTGCACTCTCTCTGCACACAGAAAAATAGGTTATGCCAACCACACCTATAAAATCAGCAAAGCTTGTTTCAGAGACAATGAAAATAACAGAAAACCAGAAAATGCCTGTGCATCTTTCAGGAAAAAAGCAGCACTGAAGATATTTTCAAACTGAACTAGTCTGATCTTAACATGCTAAAATCAGAGCAACTTGAAAGAGTGAGTTTCACACACATGCAGCTTTTTCCTTATACAAGCTGACCACATGTTAGAAATAACATACAAGGAAATACTACGGAAGAAATCACAAAATGAGGATTTGGAGTGTGTCAACAAAGGACTTGTGACATTTAACTTACTGCAGCACTTCAGAAGTCACATGGAAATAAACAGCAAGTTTTTAGGACTTAATTTCTTAAATAATAGATCTGATGCCTTCTATGAAACAAAGGGACAGATTTTCCTTTTGTAGGAGACAATGCACACAAACACTTTATGTGCTACAAATCTAGTTTGGAAGATGCTAAATAGAAAATAGTATTAGTTTGTTGTAGTTCCAAGTATACACTAGAAGAGGAACTGGTGGAGACTTCAGTAACATAGCTAACAGACTTCAGTAATGTCCACAAAATGATTTTACCAGCTGCAATCTGTCATATTCCTCATTCCATGCCGTAAATCAAGAGTTTAATTTTTTAACTCCGTTATTTCATACTTCTTCACCCTGAATTCTAACACTACTACAGTCAGAATGAAATTCGTTATCAGGTTTCCTGAACCACTTCATTTTACCAGGACATTGTACTAATCAATTTAAATAAACACTGTAATTACAAAGGAAGAAAACTCACTCGCTGCTGTTGCTACTGGTTGGGCAATATTAGGAGGTGGCTTCAATTTCATGAGTTCATTAAGACTATTGTTCTTGAGCAGATCTTTCAGCTGAATCTGGTCCTTGGAAGGTGCAGTGGTCAAGGCATTGCGAACTGCTGGTGCTGCCACCGAGGGCCGGGTGGTTGTGCTGGTCTGGATGATCTTTGCTACAGTGATCGTCTGCCTCGAGGTCGTGACAGGCGTGGTTTTTGTCACCACTATGGTTGTCCCCAGAGTTGGAAGCTGATTTATTTGATTCAGCACAAAGGTTGTGGTAGATGGTGGTTGCTGGCAACAAAGAAGCAGGGAAATTTTCAGAAAACAGTCAAAAAGAAAGAGCAAACTTTATTAGACTTCATTGAGCACACGGGATAGACCAGTTTTTAGAAGACACTTGTCTGTCTTCAAATAATTGCTCTGGTACCTTCAGCATCTTATCTCGTGCTGCAGCAGTCTGAGCAAAAAGTATCTCTCAATACATTGTACATACATCAAAGTGGTTTTTTTTAGATTTTAAGTTAAAGAAAAAAAAAGAAAATTCAACACCCAGGTACAAGATATGACCACTACAGTCTACCCCATATCTGACAAAGCCAGTCCAACCAACTGCTGGCCAAGGCTTGGCCAGTCAGTGGCACTGGCAGTGCCTATGAGATGGTATTTGTTTAACAACAGCAAAAACTGTTGCACCATCAGCAGCTGGGATGAAGGAGTGAGAAAATACATGAGAAAACCCTGCAGACACCAAGGTCACTGAAGGAAGGGGAGGAGGTACCCCAGGTGTGGAGCAGGACTCCCCAGCAGTCCTTGGAGGACAGGGATGCCAGGAGTGAAGTTGAGCCCAGGACAAAGGAAGGAGTGGGGAGAAGGTATTTTTAGATTTGTTCTTCTCATTTTCCTCCTCCATTGTTAACTTGCAATGAATTAATTTCCTTGAGTTGAGTCTGGTTTGCCCATGACAAATTGCTGATCTCCCTGTCCTTATCTCAACCCACAAGCCTTTCACCGTGGTTTTTCAACCTTTGTGCAGCTGAGGTGGAAGAGTGACAAAGCGGCTTTGTGGGCACCTGGTGCCCAGCCCAAGCTGAGCCCCCTCCCCACCCAAACCTGGAGCAGCAGCTCGGCCCTTACCCGAACATTTAACAAGGCTGGAGTGGAGACAGTCTCTGGTTCTTGTTTCACAGCAGCTGCAGCCTCAGTGTCCAGGCCCAGCTCCAAGGCGCTGAGCGGCACCGACTGCAGAGGGAAGGAAGCAAACAAGGCAGCAGGAATAAAACCTTCAGGCTTTTGTTCCCAGGCTGTGCCTCAAGTGGCTACACTCTGGCAGAGTGAAGGCCATCATGGAGCTTAAACGTGGTATTTCATTACACTTTTTATGCATTTTATTGCAGAGCAGCTAGACCCCAATGACATGAGAGCTCTCCATGGATACCTGGCACTATGTCCCCATGTCATGTCCAGAATTAAGCATATTTCTGTCTGTACTGACCTCAAGTGTTTGACATTGCTTTTTTGTATGGAAGTTTAAAATTAATTCACAAGCCATTTTCCAATCTCAGTACTATGAAGCAAGAAACTTAAGAAAACTCCACATGCTTCAACCACTTGCCATGCACACCATCCCCTTTAACCCCTTCATCACAGCAAACCCAAGCTCAAAGAAATCCCTATGTGCTTGTTTTAACCTGCTGAACAGCTGGAGTTGGTGCTGGATTTGCAAGAACCACGTCTGGAGAGTCAATATCAAAGAGATCATTTGGACTGATTCCACTCTCACTCAAAGCAGCAAGCAACAGATCTTGTCCTGGCTCCACCATCTCTGAAAAAAAAAAAGAAGCTGTAAGTACAAGTACATTTAACTCTGATTTATTTTTTGCCTACACACAGCTCCATTTCCTGCATTTAAGGGCATTCACAGAGCAGTCTCTCATACACACAGTCACTTTCTAGATGTGCTCTGGTTCTTTAGCTTATTTGTAGGCTTTTCAACATACCCACCATATTTAAAAGCAGGGAGAATTAAATAGTTTACTACACAAAATGCTATCACATCCATAAACTTAAGAGACTTTTTCTAGTCTTTGAGGCACTACATTTTCAAGCATTACAAGAAATACCAAGAGCAGAAATGGTGAGACCATGTTATGCTAATGATCCATCTTTGTCAGTGAAGCAACTGCACGAGGGAAGCACAATTAAAACTCATTTGCTTTATCTTGTAACAAGTTAGTGATAAAGAGCTTATAAGGAAAGCTTTAATTTCTTGCTTGCCCTTACATTAGGTTACATTCATTCACTGGAGAAATTTTGTTTTGCGTAGTGGAGAGAACAAATGTGCCACTATTATGGTATGTAACTGCTTATTAAATAGGACACTAACATCAGGTCACAGACTCCTTTATGTGTAGGACAAGCAAAACTAATTTCAAAAAGCTATTCTAGACAGCATAAAAACTTATTAAAAAGCCAAATACTCCATATTTCAAGATGAAGAGAGGAGATAACACATTTCACTTGCTTAAGAAGGAAACCCATCTGCCTTAGTATTAAGAAAAAAATTAAATTATCTCACAGAACTTGAGCTGTTGCTTATGCAGTCTAAAATACACCTCAAGCAGATCTTAATTTCATTCACCCTCCACACCCCTTAACACCCACTGGGAATAAAACATTGGAACCCAACGAAGCCAAACACCTACTCTAAATAGGTAAGAGGACAAAATTATTTGTTGGCATTTTAGATGTTCATTCACAAGACTCCAGAACAGCATTGCCTCGCTTATCCCTTCTCCATGCACAGCCCAGCCACATCCAGCTGGCTGGTCACACATCTTCCTCAGCACTTTTAGCAGAACAGGTAATTCTTGTAATAAGCTGAGCCTCAGGCACTTAGTTCTTACTCTTCCCAGTTTTAGTCTGTGCAATAGCAGGGAGAAACCTTTTGGTTGTGGATTCATACTCGCAATTAATGAGATGGTGGCACCACAAGTGCAAGATACTGGCACAAGGGGAAGATGCATTTTAATGTAACAAAGACTTAAAGATGCTCCAAACAATATCAAAGCAAGGAACAATTGGTGGGACTGCTACTGACTACACAGCCCCAACAAACACCATTTGCTTCTCAGAACCAGACTCCTCTTTCTTAAAGGCATTTGAGGTGAGTAAATCAATTTGGAGAATGGCCTTGTTTGTTGCTATGAGGTACAGAAAATATTAAGAAGTATTAAATCATCTAGCACGCTTAATTGATATGGCAGCAGCACTAAAGGATGTCACCACCCACTACCCAGTCTCCCAGAATCCTGAAGGGGTCAACAGAAGTACCAAGACCTGACTTTTAGTTTCACCTTGCATTCCAGAAGGATTGTGCTTCAAAAAAAGGGGACTCTATACATATACATTAATTAGGTAGGATAAATCCTTAATTTTCACCAGACTAAAATCTTAACAGTGACCATCACATCCAAGTTTAGAAGCTTGCAGCATTGTTTACTAACCAGAAACAGGTGAGGGGAGGAAGGTTTAAGTCTGCAGATGAAATTTTTGCTTATCAGTACTTTTGGTGTTCAGAACTTGAGAGCAGCTACTGAAGATGAATTTCTCTACAGAAGGGGAATCAACACAGGTCCCCCCATCAAAACAGCTCCAGAACACTTAAAAATCATAACTTCACAGTATCCACTTGGGAAAGAGGCATGAGCACCCTTCCACACAGGGCAACAACTTTGCTCAAAGGACAAATAAACTAAAATGTCTAAACGTAGAATTCAAAAACCACCAATTAAGTCATCCCTTAGTCCGTATGGAGTTGTGATCACCCCACTGCTAAATGAAGATATGACTAAAACTTGGTTGAGAGTTAAGGGACTGGACTAAATAGAGGCACAAAAAGGCAGAAGCAGCAGAAGCTTGGGGCTTTTCACTTAAAGAGAAGTAAGAAAAAATGAAAAGACTCAAAAACTTAGTCTGCTCTCACAATACAGGAATGAAAGGCCTTTCTATGAAGTTGAGACTCAAAGCAAAACCAAAGCTAGAAGAAAAACCCACACCAACACCACAAAACACATCTTCCCCAGCCACCCTGCAAGGGTGTCACAACCCATCCCATCTGTTTCATGTCCAGTTTAACATTTCCCCAATGCCACTGACCCCTTCGTGTTTAACCTTTAAAAACATGATGGCTGAGACCTTAAAAGTTTCAGAGTTCAGAAAAAACCCAATTCATAGCAGTAATGCTTTAGTTGCTTATTTCACATAGAAACTACCAAAGCAATTCCTACAATTTCAGAGTATCTCCAGTTCAGAAACATCTCTTTCTAGTGAGGCTGTTTTCATGTAAGAAGTCCCCCAGCTGCACCCCTTTCCTGACACCCCAAATTTTAAGTCTTAAAAATTCATGGTTGCTCACAACCCAGCGAAAAGCTCAGTAAAACAACAGCAATTGTTTGTCTGTCAGTTTGGACAATGAAAGTTTGACTAGTTTCACTTATTTTGTTTCTGTACAGTAGGAACAAAGCTGCATTGTTTGGAACAAAAGGAATTCTGAACTTCTAGATTTTTTACATTAGAAGTCACTGAATACTTAGCACCAATTTTAGCCTTTGTGCAACTTCCAAGCACCAATGCTGCCCACCCTCCTCATTTTAATTTAGCAAGGAAATTAAATGAGGAAGAAAAAATACACAGGAGAAGCTGCATTGTGATAACATTTTATTTTCTGTAGCACATGCTGGTTAAGTTTAAAACATTATCAGGCTGAACCAGCTCCATAATCTTGCAAGGTAGGAGGCTCCTCAGCTAACACAAGTGAAAGTGACTTTATCAAGCTCTGCAGCTCAGCCTTGGCAATACTATATAAGGACCTGTTTGCCACATCTTCAAAATCTCCGAAAGAAAATACTTATTAAAAAGTTGTGAATATTACAAGCTGTTCCCTGAGGATTTCATCACTCAAAGAACTGTTTTGAGCATGTAGAATCTTGCAGATAAGATTGTCTATGTTTAGTGAGGTAGTCCAATGTCACTGAGCAAGAATCAGCCTATTAAATGAAACTTTAAAAAATGTATTTATAAAATTTCAACAGCAATAACATCTTAATTACTTTCTTTGTATAAAGCAAAAAACTGCTGCTATTTCAAGAAGGACTACCAAAATACCAAAACACACCAAACATCTCTGTAAGGTGCTCTCCTGATGAAGAACATAGCTTAAAACTTTGATAAAGAGGCAGTTTTGTGATCACTGCACATTATGTAAATAATTCCTGATTTAAAGATACAAAACCAGAATGCCATGTTTAATATCATGTCATGTATCCATGCCAACCTGGCTCTCTCTCTCCTTCCATTTTAGCTTTGGTACAAAGAAACAAAACAAAAAAAAAAAAAAAAAAAAGATTCTAAAACACATGTCAAGCAACCTGCTCTGTTTCCCCTGAGAACCATAATGGTAGAATCCCAAACAATGAAAAGCCTTTTGATTTTCAGGTCTGTGAGTTACACACTGTAGCAGAGCATGCCTGAAGTGCTCATTTAAATCCCATAATCAATGACAGTATCGTAAGTTGCTCCAAACCAAACATCACAGTCAAGCAGGCACCGCTGCTCCCGGGCGCTTCTCGCACCTGGGCTCTGTGGGGCAGCCCTGGCTGTCAGTGCCTGCCTGGGACACCAACAGCGTTCACAGCTTCTGCTCTGGCGCTGGGAAGGTTTCCCCAGTGCCGCTTTTGGGGAATACCTGCCACCTGAGCTGCACTGGAAACCATTTATAACATCACACAAATGCTGGAGTTGTAGAGACAAGACAACTTTGCCCTGCAAATTCTCTGCCTGTCTAAACCGTGAGTTCTTATTGACCTGAAAATTTCACATCTCCCTGTGCAGCCTCTCACACAGGGCAGGGGTGCAAGAGCCCCATCCCACCCAACAGGATTCTCTGGATGGCCACGTGGGCTCTGCTCATTTCACAGCTTTTGTCTCCAGAAGGCAACCTGGTAACAGTAAAAAAAACCACAATTCAACCAACCCAACCCCTTCTGGTCCTCTCCAAGTCACCATCCAATCAAAGAGCAAAACCCTAATTAATGAACTCACTCATCCTTCCATGCCTGAACCTCAAGACGAGCAGTTAATTTCGCATTCACACGTACAAAGGTGTTCTCACAAAACCCAGAAGTTAACTCCAATTCTGGAAAAATCATTCTCACTTTTCCAAGGCTGGTTACCCCTCAAACCTCAACGCTTTCAAGGACACGAGGGACACTTCAGGGCTTCAACTCTGCCTCAATGCTTTTTAGTGACTGTTCTACAGAATTTACAACTGCCATGTTACACAGTCTGCAAATGTGAAATTCAGAAGGTCTGAAAATATTAAAAGACTTAAACAATGCAATAATTTGGCATGAAAACTGCTTTCAGACTAAAAGGTTGGAGCTGGTAATTGGGCCAGCAGTGAAAGTTTTTAACAAGTAAAATCTCAAAGAAAAAGAGCAGCATGTGAGCACCAGGATCCTCAGTTTTAGCCTGGGAGGCAGCTCCAGGTGTGTCTCAAAGCACCATTTCCTATATCCATGACCGGCTTTTAGAGTAGCTCTCAGCCAGTTTTGAAACCAGAGTAGTCTGGACAAAAAGACAAACTGCCCACATTTTATTTCTAAATATTAAGATTGCATACAAATATAACATCTCATGGCTGTGAGGGAGATACAGAATACCAATTCAAATGTCACGCTGTTACACAATTTCAATTCTTGCTTTACAACATCAACTACAGATTTTCATTTTGGGGGGAGGGCAGCTTACAAAACATTAATGTATGTTTTTAAATAATTTTAATCCAGACAGAACCTTGGTAATCTAAAGCCAAATAGTCTACCACCGAGTTAATTCCTAACTTCACACTGTGCTGTTTGATCACACTTTTTTTTTTTTACTCACTCTGGAGTTACCTAACGAATCAATTCAAGGGTTTTATTTTTAAGCATTTACAAAACCTGCCTCATCTTTAACAGGTATCAAACACGTAGAACCAGCCTATGAGTACCTGAAAGAAACTACAAGAGTTCTGATTTATGCCCTCAAATGCCGCGTGGAACCTGGTCAGCTAAAAATAATAAAGAAACAACCTAAAAAAACAGGAGAAAAACCCACAAGGCCTCTTCCCCATCAGACTGTAGGAGCATTTCTACGTTAAACTATTACTCACCCTAGCAACCTCTGTTTGAGGTGCGCTCGTTAAGCGTCCCTGGACTTTGAGGCCGTGTCTGTCTCCGCGGTTCAGCTCCCCGCGAGCAGCGGGGCCCCAGGGGGCTCAGCGGGGCGGGGAAGCCCCCGGGGGAGGCGACGGGAGGGACGGGGGTCGGCGGCCGCAGCCCCGCCACCTTCCCACCAACACGTGTTCCCGACATAAACTTCCGGGTTGGGCCAGAATCGGCTGCGTAATCCCGTCCCATGCGCGACTTTTTGTTTCCAGACCTTCACCTCTTTAAAGATTCCTCCACCAGCACCGCGATCCCGGGGAAGGGCGGGAGGGCTCCGTCTCACGGCGGCTTTGGGAGCCGCTCCGGCACCATAAATCAAACACCCCCATCCCCCCCGCCTCGTTTCTCCATTTCAAACCTCAACAATCGGCGGCCGCGGAAAGAGCGCACAAAGGCGCGGGCCGGCCCGGGGGGCTCTGCCCGCGCCGGGATGCGGCGGGGGGCGGCCGAACCCAGCGCCGCGCCCGCCCCCGATAGAGAAGCGCTCCCCCAGGACCGGGGGGCCCCGCCGCCCGCCCCCGCCCGCCCCCGGGCACGAAGTTCGCGGGACAACCGGGGCTCCGCCGGGGCGGCGGCGGCGCCTACCCCGCCCGCCGCGCCGCCCCCGGCCCACCGGGACCCCTGCGGGGGCGGCCGCGCAGCCTTCCTGGGCTGAGGCACCGAGGGAGACGCGGAGCCGCTCCCAGCACAACGGGTCCTCCCCGGACACCCCCGCGCCGCCGCCGCGGGCCCCGGTGAGGAGCTGAGGGGAAGAAACCCCCGGGGCGGCCCCACAACGCGGGGAGCGGCCAGAGGCGGCCAAACAGGCGCGACGCCAGGCAAAAGAGCAGCGCGGGACTTACTCTCTGTCGCACTCGATCCTCCCGCGGGCTCCTGGAAGTCTCCGCCGCCGGCCCCGCCGCCCGCCGCTTTCTAACTCACAGCCGCCATCTTTGCCCTCCCTCCCCTCACAGGGGAGGGGGGGCCGGGGGCCGCCCGCACCACGTGACCCGGGCCGCGCCTCCCTCCCCCCGCCGCGCCGCGCGCGCTCCCCGCCCACGTGACCCCGCCAGCCACCGCCCGCCGCTGGCGCGCGCTCGGCACCACGTGACCCGCCCCCCGCCCGCGGGCTCCCCGGTCACGTGGCCGCCGCCGCCGTCTCGCGCCCACCCCCCCACCCCCGTCCCACCGCCGCCACCGGGCCCCGGCGCGCGCTCTCCGCTCGCCCCCCCGTCACGTGACATGCCGCGCCTCGGTTTTTCCCTGCCCTCAGCAACGGGAAGGCAGAAAGCTCCTCGTTCCCTCCCCCCCCCAAAAAAACCCCGGCGTATCCACCGTCCTTCAAATAAGCGACGTCCCCGCGGGCGGGCCCCGCCCCATGGCGGCGGCCGCAGTCGAGCTTTGACGATCCGGGCCCGGTTCCCGGTAGGGTGGGGGGAGGGGAAGGCGGAGGCGAACGGCTGCGAGCGGTCACGTGACCCGGGCTCCCGCAAGATGGCGGCTGCCGGCGAGAACTCGGCAGCGCGGCGGAACTCTCGCGAGATCTCGCGTTTCTCGCTGCATCACGGGGCGGGGGGGAGGCGCCGTGCGCGCGCCCCCGCCTGAGGCGGCGTTGGCGGGAGCGGCCTCAGAGCGGCGGGACCCGGCCGGGCCCCGGGGGCTGCGGCGTGAGGGGGGAAACGCTGTCATCTGAGCTCATCCCCGCCCGTGCTCCCGCTGCTGAATGCGTCTCACTTCAGGCAGGCCCTTGGTCCCGTCCCGTCCCTCCGCGGTTGGCGGCTCCCCGGTACGGCCGGTGCCCCCCTGCCCTGAGGACTCCGCCACCTCCGCCCCCTCACGGCACCGCGGCTCTGCAGAGCTCCTGCATGGGAACCCCCCAGGAGAATGCGGGGGGATATCCCTGCTGTCCTCCCTGGGGTGCTGGCAGATGAGTTTTCCCTTGCGAATTTTGTACGAGTTGCTAATGTGAAACTTGCTGCTGCAAAGAGTGAGTTAAAATCTGGAGACCCCTCATGCTAGTTCCCCATTTGGAGACTTTTTTTTTTAGAGCTGGAGGCCCCCAGACTGAAAAGACTTGTTAAAAGAGACAATCTTCCAATAAAATGCTTTCCCAGTTGTGTAAAAACATGAAAATTTTGTAAGAACTTTCACACAGAATTAAACCACACATAGATGAAGAGTAAGCAATCATGAAATACCTTCAAATGTTCAGTATTACTCATTCAATCTCGTGCAAGTTTGCTTATTTTATCATTAGACAAATTTAACAGCGATTAATATAACCAATAAAGGATTAGACAGATTAAGGCTAAACTATTTAAAGACAAAGCAACGTTAATTAAACTGACTTAAGTAATTCAGATTAATCAGTGATGCTTCAGATGGAGAGAAGGATGACAGAAGTGAGGCCAGAGACCAGAAGAACAATTTCAATGGCAGCTTTTGTCTTGGTTATTGCCCTCTGCACACTTCAGGTGAAGGCATGATGAAGTACAGCTCACACGTGCTGAATCGAACTTTAAATCTCAGCAGCTCTGTAGAATCCTGACAAGAAAGGCAGGGTTTTGATGTCTTGAGTTGAAAAGGGAGTTACCTGTCAGCGTTTGTGATCACCCTCGACTGCAATAGGTGAGTAATCTCACTGGTGGAAATGCTGCTTTCCATTGGCGTGGAATTAGCACAGGCACATTTGTCTGCAGGACTCCGTTTCCATAGAATTTTGGCATGTAATTCACAGATCTCATTGCACTTTTCTAGTCAGAGATTTTTTTTTTATAATCATTGGTAGATACAATTCTGAATATAATTATATTTTATAATCTATGAAATGCACTTAGCACCTACTGGCATTTTACTCTGTGACTTTATAAAATGGTGTTGCTTAATGTAATACTCAGCAGTTACCCTCAGGGATTGTTTTTACTTGATTTCTAGTGGCTGAAGCACAAATTGTAGGGATTTCATCTTGTGAACGAGAAATTTGTGTAAATGCTGTCATTTATTTTGCAAATGGCAAATATGACAAGTGCAGTGTGAGAACTTGCTCTCAGGTGGGAACATTTAACAAGCATTTCCTTGGTATATTGGACAGAAAATGAAACCATGAATTCAAATATAAGATTTTTAAAAAAAAACCTGGATGAAGTGTTCATCTAGACCGAAGAGATTTACCTTGAAGATTTTCTTCCCTTTCTGAGCAAATCAACGCCTCGCTCGCTCTTCCTTCCCTTCCCCCACAAAACAATTTCACATTTCCGCAGTAAAACGTGGTGCTCCCGGGAGCCGCTCATGCGGCACTACGGGAGAGACAATATTTAGGTCACTGGGTTTTAGCGCTGCTTCCAGCGGGAGCCGCGCCGCTCCCTCTGGCTCCGGGAGCCGGCAGCGCTCTCTCCATGCGCCGCTGCTGCTGCTGCGTGTCCCGGGTCTCTGGGCGGGCGGCTCCAGCCACGCTCCTTTGGGCCGGAGCCTTGAGCGTTTTAACTTCTCCTCATCCCTGGCTCGTGGTCGCAGCCAGCTGAGGGGTGAAGCCGACGTGTTTTGCTAATTCACAGTGGGATCCCGCCGCGCCGGGAGCAGCGGCCAGTTAGAGATGACGTTGTTTTCTTTGTTGCTCTGGGGAAGAGAATTCCTTGGCTGCCTTTGCCCTCTACTGGTGGCCCGCACGGCTTCGATGCCAACTCAGTTCCTTTGCTTAATATACACATATAAAATAATTATTTAAAATATACAGCCCCCAACAGCTGAGCAAAACAACTCAGGCGTTTCCAGAGCTTTCCCAAGACATTAGGAAGAGTGTTCCCTATTACTGCAAGAAGGAAATCATCTTAGTAATTTATGAAGATCTTTTTTTCCCAGTTGCATCCCAGCTGTGCAGTAAGCACGGTGCAAACTGGGGTGGAAAAATCAGAGCAGTGTCTGCTCTGCTGCTTTTGCAGAGAGCTTGGAGTACCTGCCTTGATGGAAGAACACCATGGACATGGATGTTCATGGATATGATGCCTGGAGGATGTCAGCTGGCTGCAGCTTTGAGTTTACAGGGAAATACCCAGTGCATTTTGGTTGCCTCTCTGTAAAATTCATGTGCCTGGTGATCGAAGACCCAGGTGTAACAAATGACAGTGCCCATGCAGAGCTGGGTTTGTTCTGTTTTCTCCCAAAGTGCCTGAGTGCAGAGCTGTCACAGGAAGAGGAGGGGGTGGCCTGGAATGCTGTGCCTCCTGCCTCCTGCAGTCACACTGAATTCCTGCCCTGTGAGCCCCCAGCTGCTGTGGGACAGCCTGGAAAGGACAAGGCCCAAGTTCTTGCTTAAGATGAGAAAGGTTTTTTCCTGTTAAGGGAAAGGATGGCTTTCGGCTGTATCACTGCCTGGCTGTTGGGGTCACTGTGGGAATGCCCCAGAGACAAGCAGCAGCTGTGGCTGCAGATAACCCTGGGTGGGAAGCCACCCTGTGGCGATAGCGCTTGGGCCAGAGCAAGTGCCACCCCCCAGGGCCTGAGCACCTCAGGTAGGCCTGGCTGCAGGAGGGGAGTCAGGCACTGTTGCTCAATGTAAGTGTTGTGCTTATCACAGAGCACCAAATCCTGTGTGGCAATTTCCTGACTTCCCCCATGGCATCCACTTGGCATCCATCCACATCCCTGATCCATGTGTGCTTTGCCTCATTGCTCTGTAACTCTTTGCCATTGTACTTTCCTGATTTCAAAGCGTATGTACTAATCGTGTTGGCAGCTTCTGACCAGGGAATTCATGCTGAAGGCAGTTTCAGCTCTCCTGGTGATAATTATGGCTCTGTCATTTGGCTTTGTAATATTTTAGCTGCCCTCGTTATGGAATGGGAATTTACATAAGGTCTTTGATGCTTTAGTGCAATGCTGGAGTATTACCTGCTCTCCAGGCAAGCTTGGAAGATGGAACTAATAGACTTAAACTTCAACCAGAGAGATCTAAGCTAAACATTGCGTAAAGCAGCACAGAGCAGAGTTACAATCCCGCCAGGATTAGGGGTCCCCCAAATCCCCGCTGCGAGGTGGCGTGGGCCGTGTGCCCTGCGCAGAGGTGCAGGAGGGAGGCGGGGTTGGCGGCGGGAGGTGCGGGTGCACCGGCCGAGCGGACAGGGCCCGGTACCACCGGGGGCTCTCACGGCCCGGAGGGTCCCGCGCCCGCCGCCGCGCGCTCCCACCCACGTGGCGCGGCCCGGTCGGGGGAGGGGCGTTCTCTGCGGGGCCGCCAATCAGAGCGCTGCCTGCCCTCGGCACGGACCAATCAGCGCCCAGCGATCACACATTTAAACCCTGTTCCCGGGAGCCGCGGTCACCGCGGTGTGACAGGGGGAGGGCGGGTTATGGCGGCTCGCGCCAATCAGAGGCCTGAGCGCGATGATTGGCAGGATGTTAAACCAATGGGGTTGCCGAGAGTAACGCGGCGTCTCCCCGCGGAGCGGTTGGCGTCGCCGGGGACTCCGCGGGGACAGTCGGGGCCACCCGGCGCGGGGGCTCCGGGGCGCAGGGCCGCCGCCGCCGCCGCCATGGCTGGAGGTGCGCGGGACGGAGCGGGCACGAGCGGAGCGGGGCCGGGGCGCGGCGGGGCCGGCGGGGCTGGGCCCGCTCGGCGCGGGGCATCTCCGCGGCGCGGAAGCTCCTCCTGGGAGGTGCGGGGAGCCGGGGCCGGCGGGACTCCTCCCCCGCGCGGTGTGCGCAGCTCGCCGGGAAGGGGCTGGGCCGCCGCGGCTCGCCCTGCCGCATCCAGCCCTTTAAACATGGCGCAGGCCGCGGCGGCCGGGCGATGACCGCGGGCGGCAGCGCCGGACATGGCTCAGGCGCCGATCTTCCCCCGTTGCTCCTAGGGAAGAACATGCCCAAGACCAGGGCGGCCGGCGTGGAGAAGGCAAGCCCCGAGAGCGCCGAGAGGAAGGGCCCGAGCCGCCCCCGGGCCGGCGGGGTAAGCAATGCCCGGGCCTGGGCGGGCGGCTCCCGGGGTCTTCGGTGCCCTCCGCTTCCCCCGGTACGGGCGAGCCGCCGTGCAGGCTGTCCCGGGGAGCCGCGGGGCCCGGCCCTTCGGGAGCCCCTCAAATCATTCAGAAATCGGTTAACTCTAAGTACAGTCGGACTCTTTCCGTGTTTCCCTGTGCCCTTCCGCAGACAGGCACTAGGCTCGACATTCCCTCCGTGCCATCTTCCCCGTCCTGTAGTTCTGTCACAGGCAGCTGGCCGGAGCTGTCTCTTTGCCTTTAACTCCCGATGGAAATAGTTGTGGCTATTGCATTAAATCCCGGAGCCCCTCTGCAGCCTTTTCGTGTGTTTTGCTGCGCTGAGAAAATCTCTGCTCTCCGGGGTCTCAAGCCTGGCACAGACAAAGACGTGGCAGCGGCATCTCGGTTGCGCCAAGAGCGCAGCAGGCAGGGAGCTGGGAGTGAAGGGAGGAAGCTATGCTGGAAAAAGAGTTGTTCGTTTCCTGTTCATGGTGTATTCACAGCCTGAAGGCTCAGCTGGCAGGTGGACTGCAGTTCACTGCTTTGGGCTTTCTCCCAAAATGCCCGTATTTAAACTTCTTACTAAATTTTGAGGACTTTGAAGCTCAGGGTTCATTGCTTGTATTTGTTAAAACGGAGTGTTTTCCTAGTGTTTCATGCTTTGAAGCCTCGGTTTCTTAATAAGCAAGTTTCGCCTGTCATAGGCCTTTCAGAAATATTGGAGGTCAGGGAGTGTCTGTCTCATTTGCTTTTTCTCAGGCTGTTCCATTGTAATCTCAGTCTTTAGTAGTTTATTTGTGGATTAAGATTTGAGCCTTTAACTGGTCTGATTTTGCGTGAATTATGTACATAGGAAGTTTGTTATTCATGACCACGTTAATTATTAAAATTATCCTATCTTTTCTATTATCTACTTTGTTTACTTTTTCAGTGTCTGTGACTGAAATGCTGGGCTATTTGTTTAGTCAGCTATATTTGAGCTATCTTTTTTTAACTATTGGGACCCTTTGTTCCTTGCTTTTCTAAGAAAATGGATGCATATTTTTGTTGTTTTAACTGGCATGCAATGTCTGAAAATTGCTTTTGGCTGACTCAAACTATAGCCAAGAAAAACTCATTCTGCCCAAGCTGCATCTGTTTGTCCAGACACTGAGATTTCACGGCTGGAATGTGCCTGACATGCCCTGCACAGGCAAGCACAGCCAGGTGGCAGGAGGCTGTGAAAGCAGAGGTGACAGGACTCCACTAATCTTTGCTAAATTTGACACTGCTCACTGTTGGCATCTTGGGGCCTGAGCCAGCGACAAACCCCAGGCTCTGTGGTGTCTGGCCATGCCAGAGGGTTTTGCCATTTTCCTGACTGGGCTTTGCATAGGTTCTTTAATGGGCCTTTTTTGCCATAAACAACATTTACACTTTATTTTTATGTCATATAATGGATAAAATATTGCACTGTTGATCTGCCGTGCTTTGCTGAGAGGTGTCACTCAAGGCAGGCTGTAAAACTGATTCCTGTGCTGCTCAGTTGAGCATATAATTTGCTGCAACAACACTTGACACCTCCTGAGAGTAGCTGGGTAGCTCATACCTCTCTGGCTGTGAGAGCTCTGTACTGGGCCTGAGCAATTTTTGCTGCACGATTCATATTTTTTTTTGGCTTGTGCTCTTTGAGGCCGCCTTCCTCCCCAGGAGCTCAGGCTTGGGGGTTTTCTTTCGCACCAAAGTTCATACTGTGAAGCACAAGGGTGGAGGCTGGAGTTAGCTGTGACTACCCCATCCTGCCACATTTATTAGTTAAGTTCTCAGAGTGCTCAGCACTGTTTTCCCTTAGAAATCACAACCTTAGTGAGGATGATGCTTCAAACAGTGTAATTCCATCAGCACAGTCACCTGTCAGCCCTGGTTGCTGCAGATTGTTGTGGATGCCAGCTTGAGGTTCCTGGAATCTCTGTGCTGAACTGATTTTTTGTGTGGGTCTGTTTTAGGAGAATGTGTTTATTGGTCAATCCAAAATCTACAGCTACCTGAATCCCAACAAAGCTCCTGGTGCTCGCCCCCCGCTTCAAGAAGAGAACTCGGTCATGTATCACGAGGTGAAATGTCAGGGCAAAACACTAAAGGAAACCTACAGGAAAGGAGCTGGTAAGATTGAGCTTTGGGTTGCTTCTCTTGGTGCATGTGCTCCCACTGCCCCCAATTCTGCCATTTTCATCAAGAAATAAAAGCAGTGAGGAGGAGCCCAAATTGTGGATGCCGAGAGCCAGGCTTCACTGTGACTAGAAATGGGAGTGTTCTGTAAGTTTATGAAGGGGAAGAAATCCCATCTGGCTTGTGTTTAAAAGTGCATTTAGCAGCCTTGGTAATTTGTCAAAGCACTTTGATCAAACACTTTTACAAGCAGATCTTTTCAGTCCCATTTGATGCAGGGAGTGTCAGGCTTTCTGGAAACTTGGGGCCTTTAGTTCCTAATTTGGCTCCCCAGTTTTGACAAGGAAGTGAAGATGGCTTTAGCTTGTCCCACTGCTGGGGCCTTGCAGCTGTGCTTCTTTTCTCCAGTGAGACTCAAACATCTGTCTCAGCAGATGGGACTGTTAAACCTGATTATTTACTCTACATAAAAACATTATTGAGCTTTAAACCACTCTCACCTACCTCTGAGTCAGTTGTCTGAGGAGGAGGATGTGGTTGTATTGGGGTAGGATGCAAAAAAACAAGTAAATGTTGGTTGTGGGGACTGTAGATTTCTTATCAGTCTGGGTGACATTGGCCATTTGGTACCAACATCTGCAGCTGCTGAGCCCAGCAGTGCAGGGTCATTGCTGTCCTTTCTCTCATTTGACAGAGCTCTAAACCACTGGAATTCATTTACAGCACTCGGGTATTGTTGGCCCTAAGTTCAGAGCCTTACTCGATTTCCTTGTCATCAGGAAAAAAGAATGGTGGCAAAATAGTTGAAGGTGCTGTGAAACCAGAAGAGCAGAAGGATAAGGAAGGTGGGTGCAATCCTTCAGTGCCCTCCTCTGATCAAAACCAAGGAACTGTGGAAACCCAGAAGACTCCCCTGCCTGCAGACTGTGCTGAGGAGGCCAATGCAAAGCCAGCTCAGAAGAAGATGGTTAAAGCAAAACGAGGACCAAGGAAAAAGTAAGTGATTTGTGGAATTGGGAAAGGACAGCTCTTTGTGTTCTCAAGAAAATCACACTTTAAAAACCCTAAAATAGCATCGAAGTACCTATTTTGCAGAGGACTTGTTTGTCTTAAAAGCAAGGTTAATGCTTCTATTAATGTTGTATTGTTCTATCGCAAGTGAAACACTTACTGGTCACCTATGGAAAAAAAGAAATTAATGAGCCATTAAGACCTACTTTCCTATGGACGAATGGGAATGTATCTTGTCAGAAACAGAACAGTTGGAGGCTTCCTGGCTGAGCTGAACCCTTTCTCTTGGTATCAGAGTAATGTGACCTAACATGAATGAATTCCTTGCCAAGCAGTTTTCATGACCTAAATTTTCAAGTGCCTTCTGGCAAGGCACGCAGGGGGCCCCAGACTTGTAATGTGACCTTCAGTTGATTTCTAACGACATCTCACTTGTATTGTTCAAGAATTAGTACTGGAGGAATGGAATTAGTGTGGGAAGAAAAAAGATGTAGCTGTGGCTTGAAGCTAAGGGTACTGATAAAAAACACTGACTCATATTGATCACCTTTCAACTTACCAAGCTCAAATAAAACATTCTTGCACACACCTTTGCTCTAGCAGTGTAACTTAACAAGCAGTCTGAAATGAGTGTGTGTGTTCTCTCTATTCCTCCTTAGAACACAAGGAAGAACACCGAACCGAAAAGTGACAGATTATTATCCTGTTAGAAGAAGTTCCAGGAAGAGCAAATCTGAATTGGAGGTAGTGCTTCTTGTTAAAATGACATAACTTATAACATGTCTGATTAGCTGAAAATCTGGGGAAGTGTGTAACTATGGTTGCCATTCCAAATGCAAATAAAATTATGCACTTTACGTGTTGTTAAGAACATGCTTGAAATTTGGAAATGCTGGTCCAGTTTAGAACAGAATCTAGCTGTTGATGTATTTGGGGGGGCAGAAATCGGTCTTTCTGCTGTTCAGTTTGCTGGAAATACGAGATGGTTTGGAACAATGAGTGTCATTGGTGGGTAATTTCCTTCCAGCTCTAGAAGAAGCTACAAAGCTATCAACGATATTGTGGTTTTGTTTGTTCTTGTTTGTTTTGCAGACTGAGGAAAGGAGGAGAATAGATGAGCTGATTACAAGTGGGAAGGAAGAAGGAATGAAGGTAACTGCAGTGCCAACCTAAGTAATCATGTACTGTTTATTATACAGTATCTTGATGTTAATCTATTTAAACAAAGAGTAGCAGAAGTCAGTCTCAGCACCCTGCGATTCTCTGAAAATGCAGGAAAACTGGAACGCACAGTCCTTCCTTTTAGTGAGCAGTGTTGGTCTCTGAAGGATATGTTTGTGCAGCCTCAGTTATAAATACTGAGGGGGCTTTAAGGTCCTTACAGAAATGCACTCCTAAGTTCTTTGATTGGAAGACTTTGTGTCCAGCTACCCAATAACTCAGAGTGTATCCCAAACTCATCCTGCCATTTCTTCCACAGTGCCATGCACTGTGCTTCTGCAGCTTTGTCTGCAGCACACACGAATTCCCTTTTGCAGCAGTTTTTTAATGACAAATCATTTCCTAGTAATCAGCATATCTGCAATAATGTAAATCAGCTGGGAAATGAGAAAGCATTTTCTTTTCAACTCAACAGATTGATTATATTGATGGCAAAGGGAGAGGAGTAATTGCTACTAAACATTTTAATCGAGGAGAATTTGTGGTTGAATATCACGGGGATCTCATCGAGATCACTGATGCCAAGAAACGAGAGGCTGTGTATGCTCAAGACCCATCCACAGGCTGCTACATGTACTATTTCCAGTACCTCAGCAAAACCTACTGGTAAGCTCAAGTTTCCATTGATATTTCTTTTCTGTTTTCATGCAATTTTTTTGTTTTTAATGGCAACTGTGAATTATTAAATCTTTTGGAGCACTGATCTGTGGTCTGAGAGCCTCCTATACATCTGGGCTATGAGGAATGGTAGGTGACTCAAAGCCCTCTTCTTTGAAGTGCAGCACAAGCTGTGTGGAGAGTTGCTCTGCTTGGATGAGGCTTGTAGTTCTGCAGTGGTCTTCTGCCTAAATTCATCCTCTTGTGAAATGGACTCCTTTATCTGAGTTGTGAGGAGTTGGTTTGGAAGGCAGGACGGACAGACTTCCTGGAAGAGAAACATTTCTTTTCAACTTTGACTGGGTGTCCTTGTTGCTCTCTAGTCTCTGACACCCACTTCAGTCCAAGCTTTATAATTTTTTTCACACCTGGATTCTGCTATTCCTGGAAACAGGCAGCTAGGCAGCTCAAACAGTCCAAAGATTTCATTTTCTGGGTTTTGTACTAACTTAAAAATCTCCCAGAATTGTTTCAGTTTCCCTGCCTTGCCATATTATGGCTCTCTATTTAATCATGGTTGTTCTGTAATGTAACATGATAACGTTCTGTTTCTCCTTAATTTTTCAAGACTCATGTGGATTCCTCCTTCTTTGTGTGATTTGCTCTTTGGGTTTTGCTCACGAGCTGCCCCTGTCCCAGGCGCAATCCCGCGTTCTGTTCTTGCTCTTTCAGTGTCGATGCTACGAAAGAAACGAATCGCCTGGGAAGGCTCATTAATCACAGCAAGTGTGGCAATTGTCAGACCAAGCTCCACGACATCGATGGCGTGCCTCATCTCATCCTCATCGCTTCCAGGGACATTAAGGCAGGTGAAGAACTGTTGTACGACTATGGAGACAGAAGCAAAGCTTCCATTGAAGCTCACCCGTGGCTGAAACACTAATTCATCTTCCTTGTTTTGGGGTTTTTATTTTTGGACTGAGTGTTATACAAGGAGTCAGTGCATTTTTTTTTTCTGCCCTCACTTCCCTCAGCTTTCTTAGTGGATGGCTTATGGTCTTCTGAGCTCCTTAAAAACTGCCTTTTTGCTTTGCAGTATTTAAATACCTATTACAGTTTTCCAGGCAGGCTTGAATAATTGATCTTAGATTGCCAAAACTTTTATATCATAAAAGGAAAACCCTTCTTAAAATTCGAATGCTTCTGCATAGTGACCAGTGCCACTTGAGCAGTGAAAGACTTGCACAGAAATTTAATCACTGGGGTTGTGCTTCTGCTTTTGTAAGGAAATCTCACACCCCACTTTGGGGTGCTGAACTTGGCTTTATGACAGAAGTACTGCTGTACTCTGACTTGGTCATCCAGTGGCTTGACTGCCTGTCAGACTGCTTTTCACAGCCCAGTGCTCACAGGCTTCTCTGAGATGGATGCTACTGTCATTCTCAAATAATTTGTGGTAGGAATCCAGTTTCTCCTGTGTCATACATTCTGTTGGCAGTGAACTTCAAATGCACTGGCACTGAGGGAAAAGGATGGTCAGATTGACTGCTTCCTTTGGAGAAATGACTCCCAGCCAAATGAGGATAAATTTTGATAGACTGGGTTGATACTGATTACAGCTGTGAAGATAGAACTTCACAGTGAGAATTAATGTTTGACATTTACTTATTTTCTAAACTTTGAGAAGGTACCTTTTTTATAGTCGATGGCTGATTCTTGGAGGTGTCTCCCAGAGGATTTTAAAGAAGTAAAAACTCTCTCCAAAAGTTTTTTATATTACCTTCCTATGCTAATTAGCCACATCAGAAGCTATTTATTTACTGTGAATGCTTGAAGTAGAGCATAGTGGTTCCAAAAATAGGAGTCATCTTCATATGCAGCTTCAAACTGTAGTGATGGAGTTCATGCAGTGAAGAAAGTAGATTCCTTATTGCCTGGTCCTGTAGGTCTGTCCAGCACAGTCTGGTCCCACTGTCTCACATGGGAGTCGAGCGCTTGGCATCTCGTGGATGTTTGGATGTTTCTGTTGGAGAGCCAAATCTGGGATATAGGCAGGCAATACAATGCAGGTCCTTTATGTTAAAGAGGAATTCTTACCAGTTGGAATTTTTGCCAAGGCAGGCTTGGCATGTGTGTAGATGAAAATGGCTGTGAGCCATCAGCCACGCTTGCTGCTGGAAGATGTCAGCAAGGGATCTGTGGCTCTGTTAATGTCTTCTATTCCTCATGTCTTGAAGGCTGCTGCTGTTCCAGCTGAATGCCCTCTAGACAATCTTATGCTTGCCTATGTGATAGGTCAGATAGCAACAACATCCTGGTTGTGTGCTCCAGCAGCAAGAGAGGTGGCTTAGTGATGTATTTTTTAAATTAAAAACTTGAAGACAATGTCTCTGTAAAATAAAGAATATATTTATTATTGATGAAATGGCTGCTATACTACCTGTCTCCATTGCAGTTTTATAAGCATTTTGAAAGAAAGCTGTGAAAATCATTAGCTATTAAATGCTTTATATTATTTACTGCTTCACACAAGGCAAACTCGTCAGAGCAAGCCTGGGTATTTTCCCATTTCTGAAGAATTAACTGGAGACGTGTCACATTATATGTACTGAGTTTCAGGTAAGCCTCGTTGGCCAACTTGTCTGAGTTGGCACTGATTTTTCTCTGGTCTCAGTAACAGAGACCTCAGCAATGTGTACAGTGTCCTGTTAAACTAGAGCACTTCCCTTAAGTCAAAATTGGAATAAATTTTTTAAATTTTATTTAAACAGCGACGTGTTCTTTATCAGGTTGAATAGATTAAAACCTCTGTACTTCAGCATCACTTTTGTAAACAAGAAAGGGGAAAGATCTCCCTTGTTTTACATAAAACGAAAATGTCTTCTCTGAAAGCTTAACTGGTAATTGAGTAGCACTGCGTTGGAGGATGGAAATAAAGCTCATGTTGCACTGCATCTGTATCCTTTACTTTTCTAGGAACACATACAGGGATCTAGAGATCTATCTCAAGTGTACTTCTCACAGGAATGTGTCATTTGGGTGTTTGTGCCTCACATGAAGCCTTCATCTTCTAACAAGGTGTCACAGGGAAAGACACCCTTGGGTTGGGAGCTAAACTGCTTTTTTTGAAGGAGATTGGAAAATACATGCCTGGATAAACCATGGAAGAGGATGGAATTCAGATCACATGTCAGCATCTCTCTTCAGCTCAGAGGTGCATCCTGGCTGTTGCTGATTATTGTTTCTTTGTTTCATTTTTCTGTGCACAAAGCCTCCGCTCAGGCAATGCAGTAACTGCCTTCCCTGCTGCCATGCTCTGGAAAATACACAATGAGGGGCATGGCCAAGGCTTATTGATATTTTGAAGATGGCAAAAGGACTCCAGTGGTTCTGTGCCCTGGCTGAAGCAGCTGGCTCAGGGCAGCCACCTGTGGTGTGGCCTTGCTAACAGACATTTGTTCCTGACCTCTGAAGGGAGGCTGCAGCTCTGCCTTCTGCTGAGCCACATCCACACTGTGCCGCTGAGCAGATGTGTGAAGTGCCCCACATTTTTCATGCTGCCAGAGTAGGAGAGGGAATCAAAAGACTTCAGAGACTGCTTTTATTTCTGAAGAGAGTCAGATCACAGTTTGATACCTGTCACTGCTTCTTTTATGTCTGTTCAGACTTCTGCTCTGGATATTCTACCTTTCTAAATGGAGAACCTAATTGGTGTCTTTCAAGCTTTTTCCCCACTCCTTCTGTTTGCCCTATATGCTTCCACTGGTGCTAAATCTCATTACTGGGGCCAATACACAGCTTGTGGCAGGTGATTGAAAGAACAGAGCTTATGCAAAACACAACTCCCTACCACAGGAGACCTTCAGCTGTCAGAAATGAAATGTTTGGTGCATCTGTTCCAGTCTGAGCACTGCCTGCACATCAGCCCCTCATGTGGGCAGAGCCCAACTGCAGCAGCTTTTCTTCCTTTGCTGTGCTTTCCTCCACTGTTCATCTCACCCTCAAACAACCCCTTGTGAACGGCAGGTCTCTGTTATCTTCCTCTCACAAAATCATTTGGGCTGAATGTTTTGATAGCTGGACAGGATAAGTATGCTGTAGTACAGATCATCACAGGTTCTTTTAATAAGAATAAACCCCAACTTTATACAAACGTTTTATTTTCTACATGTGGATAATGTCTGACAGTAAGAAATACAAAAAGTGTCTGTTTCAAACAGTTTCTGAAAAAGCAGAGTAAAATCTATTCTGAAAGAATATCATACAACATGACTTTAATGAGATTGCTCATTCTCTACAGTAGGAGTGATGCTGCTGCTTCCAGTCATTGTCTTTCCCAACGCCTCTGAGGCTCATCAGTGCCATTCTCACCAGCAGCAAAGTCCTTGAGGATGCTCATTTTCCATGTTTAAAAGAAAACCTAAAAAAAGAGAAAAATAATAGCAGAAAGAAAACAATAATATACATCTGGAAAACGAGGAACAGGCATGGGGCTGGCCCTGTCAATGTGCTATTTTGGGGGACTTTAGGGACAGACCCTGAGCTCTGGGTTTTGTGTACAATGTAAACAAAGCCTGGGGCCAGCTGGGGTGCTCCCACAGCACAGCCCTGAGGGGCTGGCAGGGGAGGCAAGTATTGAATCATTTTGCTCAGGAATCTTGTTTTTCCTAGGAAAAAAGTGACTCCCTGCTTGCCTGGGTGGAGGTTGCTTTCCTGTGCAGTGCTTTTTCCCCAGGAAGAGATTGCTTTATCAGGTTTTAACTTTACATGGAGAGCAGAAAACAATATCCAGCCAACTAGGCTAAAGTTCAGCATCCACCCCTGGATTCACTGTGGAAGGAGTGGGCCATGTTCTCACAAATTCTGCCCCAAAAGCTGCAGACAAACTTACAACCGTTTGATGATTGTCTTCTCTTCACTGTCCTTTCTGGTGCCAGCACTGCTGCCACTGGCCTCTTTTTCCAGTTCTTCTGTTTGGTCCCTTTTCTGTGAGATGATCCCACTGGGAAAAGAGATTGTTTTGTTTATTTTTTGTGGGTTTGTTTATTTTTTGTGCAGAGTGTGACAGTGCATGAGTTGGACCTCTCACTGGACATGGGTGAATGAGTGTTCACAGGACAGGGATGGCAGCCCAGCCTCTTCCTTGTACTGAACTGAAAATAATGAATTATTATCCCTAAACACAGCAATGTAATGGTGCCAGGGTTATGCTTTAATGAGAACACTAAAAAGGTAACAAGCTGATTTCTCCACAGAGAAAAAAAAGGCAAATCATAATGGGGGTGAAAGGGAAGTGTAATCACACTTGGATTTGTGCAAAAGTCCAAGGGTGAGAGGACAGTGCAGACACAAATGGTGAATTTCTGCAGGGGTGGATGTGTGGTACCTCCAGCGCAGCCACCCAGGCTCACACCAGGCCTGGGAACAGATGGGAGATTCCCAGCTCCCCTGCAAGGCAGGTGCCTGTTCCTCTTTCCACCCTACAGAGGAGAGAAGAAAGGCTTTGCCTCAGCTCTAGATTTTGCCATCTCACTTTGGTGTTTCTACACTCCAGAAGCTGTAACCGCCTACTCCAGGCAGCAGTTTCGGTTTGACCAAAGGGGGTTTTCCTGCCTGGAACAGGGTGAGAATTTCCCAGCCTGCACACTCAGTGTTTTCACAGCATGTCCTGAGCTGACCTCAGTCATTTGGAGAGCTCAGAGGATCAAAGCCTGTGACTGCAGTAGCTGCAGGCAAAGAGTGGCCAAGCAACACACAACTGGATTCAGAAATAAAAACACAGAGCACTTAAAAACTGGTGTGGCACCAGGCACAGGGTAGGTCTGAGGCAGACTCTCCTCTGGATAAATGAGACAATGAGCTGTTGGGTGACACTGCAGAGCTCTAACATCTGCATAGTAACTTCTACCCAGAAATCATGATGAAAAACGCAGCCCCCAAACACCACCAGTCACTTTGAGCCAGTCTGTGAGATGTCTGTTACCTTGTGTTATGCAGAGCTTATTTCCAATGTGTACAAGGCATTTTAGAACAGATTTATCCTCTTCTCCTGCATAATTACTCTTTACTACAATTACAATTAGGATTTTATGTGACTGTTTAGAGGGAAAATGGGTTTTGGCTTAAGCTGTAACACTGTATGAGGAGATAACCTTACAAATTACTCGACCTGAAAAGCAGCCCTGCCCTGCTCTTGGTGCACAACTCTGTGACTCAGATCACTAAAAACCTGAAAACGTTCCCACTGTTACATTTTTAACTTGGCCTGTACTAAACTGTGTAACAGCTGGGAAACCAAAGCAAGAAGCCATTTCACTGCTACACAGCAAAGCAGCCAGCTGAGCTGGGGAAGTGCTGTCAGGCAGTTTGTAAATTCTTGGATTCAAGTGTAACTTCTTGGCTTAACCTGCCTGTTACAGACAAGGCAGAGGGCGGGCTCGCTGTATCCAGGAGGGTGCTGCTGAGATATCCCAACTGAAATCTAATGTGCTCAGACAGTTTGTGTCTAGATTAAGAAGAAATTTATTGACCCAAAGAGTTTATAATCCAACCTGATGAGAGGGAGCAGAGGTTGGGAAGTAGAGCTTTTGGGGGGGATGAATTTGTAGCACCAAGATCAAGACCCGTCCCACATCCCACCCTTTGACTCACACTGACTCTGCCTTCAGGAAAGACCAAACCCTTCTCTGAAATCACTTGCTTTGCACAGTTCAAGGGCCTTACACAACCCTCTGCTGGAAGTCTTAAAAACCCCACAGCTTATCGTGAATGATGAAAGAGCTCAATATTCTGTTTCTAGATCAGTGCCACACCCCCGTGGGAGTGAAGGACCCGAGATCAACCAGCATTGTGCCGCAGGAGGAAGGAAAGTTTGACTGAAGCTGAGCTGGAAACTCCCCGTGCTCTTTGGTATGTAGTGTGGCTTTAGACACAGTGTGTGTGCAGCTGCTGTGACTGCACAGATGAATTCCAGTGCACGAGAACCCAGCCTGGATGTGGAGTGGGAGTAACTCTGCATAGGCTGAGAGTGGGACAATGATGGGAATGGGCTGAGAACTGTGCAGAGGAAAAGGGAGTTTGGTTTTTCAATTGTGTTGCATAGAGACTTCACTGTTCCCCCATTTTTCTTTGCTCACTTGTATGCTCTGGGGAGCACAGGGGTCCCTTACATATCTGGACAGTGCCTATCCTGACCTAGGGGCTCAAACCTTCAAGACTCTCAACTGATAAGCTTCATGAAGTACTTGTTATTAGTTCTGTGCTGACTTCAAGCTTTACCTCTTATAGCACTGTAGCTCCTCTTGCACCACCAGAAGCTGAGCTTTCAGCTGGTTCCTCTCTTGCAATACATCTCGGAGCTCCTGTAACGTGAACCGGGGCCGGTTGGGGTCTGTGAGGTCTATCACCATTTGATCTGGTCCAAGGCTGGGCTGTAAAATAAACAGTGGTGGATCTTGTAACCTCTCAAAAAACTGAGCATTCAGAGAGTAAAATATCTGGATTTTATAAATATGGCATTTTTAGAACTGGTATGAATTCATCACAATCCTGATTATTATTTTCCCAAGCAGTTAATTATAGTTCTTCATATTTTTGTATTCCCTTAGTGACTGTGTTCCCCAGCCAAGTATAGGCCACAACAGTGACAAGCTCTGACCACAGTTGAAAGCAACTGTCCCAAAGAGTTTGCAATTTAGTTGTCAAGAAGATGCTTTTATCAGATTGTTCTCAGATGATGAGTGAGGCTGAGCCATCTAATGCCACACCAAAATTCCGTGTCAAAGGAAGGTGAGACCTGAACTCGCCTTTTTTGATTAAAAACCTTTGTAGTAATCAAGACATCCATTTCCCTCACAGGGGGTAAGAAACCCTCAGTGTTTGCACACAGTTGTCTCTATGGGACCGGTGCTGTGCAAGAGCTGAACACGGTGGGTTTGTACTCTGAACTTTGTGCATGACTGACCCAACTTTGCTGGGTCAGTCACTGCAGTGAAACTGGAGCGAGGAATCCACAACACTTCACCACCCCGAAGGAAAGAGCTTCAAGGCTTTCCCGGCCAAAGACGGGAAATGACTTTGTGAGACTCGTCCTGCTGACACAAAAGAAACCACAAGTATCGGCCGGCCCATCTGGTGTGGTTCTGGGTGCGCTCTGCGACCCACGCGTGGTGTGCCCGTGCTGGGGAAGGGGCCCGTGTCGCGTGTGCCCCGGCCGTGTCCCGTGTCCCCGGGTGAGTCCCGTGTGCTCTGGCCGATTCCCGTGTGCTCCGGCTGAGTCCCCTGTGCCCCGGCCGTGTCCCCTGTGCCCCGGCCGAGTCCCGCACCCACCTGCGGGTCGCTCCCGCGGGCCGCCGCCCGCAGCTGCTCCAGCTCCCGCCGGAGGCTGTCCCGCTCCCGCCGCAGCTGCTCCTCGGCCACGCTGCTCTCGCTCACCAGCGCCTCCAGCATCTCCAGCACCCGGACGATCCTGAACTGCAGCCGGGCGCGGGCGGCGGGCAGCTGCGGCCCGGCGCGGAGCTGCAGCAGGTCCCGGCCCACCACGGAGGAGATGTCGTACACATCCGCGGCCGTCAGCTGGAACGGGCTCTTCTCCAGAGCGCTCTCCGGGCCGCCATCCTCCTCTTCATCCTCATCCTCCTCCTCCTCCTCCAGCTCCTCCTCCCCGTCCCGGCCCCGCTCCATGCCCGCCGCACCCCGGCGTTCCCTCCCTCCCTCCCAGCCGGGTCGGGCGGCGCTGCCGGTGAGGCCGCGGGCGGAGCGGCCCCTCCCGCCCCCGGCGCTCCCATGGCGGCGGCCGCGGCCCCGCGCCGCTTCCCGCCCTGCCCCTTCCCCTGAGGAGGCGCCGCCCGCGCTCCGCTGCCGGTAAGGGACGGGGGGTTCTCCGGCAGCCCGGAACCGGCACGGAGGCGGGTGAACGCATCGGCCTTTCCGCAGCGCCACGTCTGCCTCGGCGGCTCGGGGAGCGGGGCGGGGGGACTGGCTCCGGGAGCGGGGAAAGGGGCAGAAATCGACCCCGGCAGGAGCGGCTGCGGCTCCTCCGGGCCGGCGGATCGGCCCCTGCCCGCCGGGAGAGCCGCGTGCCCGCCGGGAGCGGGGCTGAGGGGCCTCCTCGGCCGGGCGCGGAGCAAGGCCGGGGCCCCTCAGGCCGGGGTAGGCCGGGGGAGGATGCGGCTCCGGGACACGGCTCTGTCCCGGCATGTGCACTCAAACAACAGCGACACGGCTGGCTCATTTTCGTGTGTCACACTCTGGGGGATTTTCGGATGAACGCAGTGCAGCGGTTCTGGAAGCGAATCTTGCCCGGGCTGTTCTGACCCAGCCGTGAGCCTGTTCCGTGTGTGTTCTCCCCCCCAGACAATGGCTGACTGGGCCCCCATAGCGAAGGAGTACGACCCCCTCAAGGCTGGCAGCATCGATGGCACGGACGAGGAGCCCCACGACCGGGCCATATGGCGGGCGATGCTGGCACGGTACGTACCCAACAAGGGCGTCACGGGAGATCCTCACCTCACCCTCTTCGTGGCGAGGCTCAACCTTCAGACCACAGAAGAGAAGTTAAAGGAGGTTTTTTCCCGCTATGGAGACATCAGGAAGATCCGTCTGGTTCGAGACCTGGTCACGGGATTTTCCAAGGGTTATGCGTTTATTGAGTACAAAGAGGAGCGCGCGCTGCTGAAGGCCCACAGAGATGCCAACAGGCTGGTCATCGACCAACATGAGATCTTTGTGGACTTTGAACTGGAAAGAACTCTCAAAGGATGGATTCCCCGGAGGCTTGGGGGTGGGTTTGGAGGCAAAAAAGAATCCGGGCAGCTGCGGTTCGGAGGACGGGACAGACCTTTCCGAAAGCCCATCAATTTGCCAAACGTGAAAAATGATTTCTATGGAGAAGGATCATCAGAGAAAAGAAACTGGTCTCGTGAGGGAACAAGGGACTGGAGAACCAGGGACCGGGACCACGAGAGGAGCAGGGACAAACGCTGGCCTGAAAGGGAGAGGTCGTGGGCTTGGGGTGACAGTGAGAGAGACAGAGACTCCAAAGAGGAGAGGAGCAGGGGGAGGGAAAGGAAGGACAGAGACAGGAAGGACAGGGATAGAGACCGGAGCAGGGACAGAGATACCAAGAAGCAAAGAGAAGATGATAAGCACCGATAGGTGACCGTGCCTTGTCCTTGGGGTGTGTGACCTACCCTAGTGGCAGCTCGGGGCTGTGACAGTGGCAGCTCGGGGCTGTGACAGCATTCCCAGAACAAGCTGTGGTGTTGCCACCTTGTGCCTGTGGCTCTGCTGCCAGCAGCTCTCTGTAGTTTGATTCCTACTGCAGTTCAGATGTTTGTTGAATTGTTCTTTAGAGAAAATAAACTTTTGTATTAATGTTTTTGAACTGGTGAGTGCTGTAAGAAATGCACCGTGTGTACAGGTATCCCACTGAGATGAGCACACACCTTTGGCTGCCTGGGTTAGGAGCTATCCATGTGCCAGGTGTCCATATATTTGTTATGAAACAGTCCCATGCTGGAGACACAGGAATGGAATAGCAACAACCTTCTGAAACTTCTGTGTCCCAAAACAGAAGCTGATGGGAAGTGGCTTCGCTTTTGTGAAGACACTGGGACAGGCAAGACCTTTATTGATACTGTGTCCTTAACTAGTTCTGCCAGGTGAGAGAGCAACACGGAACCAATCCACTGTCTGTGACATGGGAGGATGAAACTCCTTTGTGCAGAGGAATGTGCACCACGGGACAGTAAGCACGTCAGAAAATGCCTCATGTTCCTGATGAATCCATGGACAGTCACTGAGGGAGGGTGTCATGGGTAAATGTGGTTGCAGCTGCACCCACTCTGTCCTCACCCTTCTACACTGGGTTTAAATCCATTCTGGAAGCTGGGCTTGCTGCTGGTTGTAGCTGAATGGGGGCAAAAAGGGCAAAAGATCTTTTCAGGGCTGGGATCTGTAAATACAGACACACCTCTTCCATTAAGGAGCTTACAGTACTTTCTAGAAAAGGCTCTGTCATGTTCTTTGTCATCATAAGCCATTCCTAAATATATAATGTGTTTTAAATTGTATTGCATCAGTCTTGGAATGGCTCTGTTGTAAACCTTGCCTGGTTTGAGGCTGTATTTCCATGAAGTTGTACAAAGACAGATCCATAAGCTGCATCCCCAAGAATGGATGGTGTTAATTCCACACAAAAAAAGACACAAGTCTTGCAGAAATGTATGTTTTTCAGAAATATTTATTAAACTGTTAAAATGATTTATTGCCCAACCAAAAAAAAAAAAAAAAAAAACCAACCCAAAAAATGTCAGTGATCCTGCACTTGGCAGGCAGGATTATTACACCCCTAACCTGCCAGCATCCTGGCCCCTTTTCTAAAAGCAGATTTTCCTTGAATATTGACAAACAAAACACGACAGATCTTCAGATCTTTACAAACGCTTCCCTCTGCGCCATCCTTCCCGATGGCACTTGGGGTGTGTGAATGCAGCATTGCAACCATGAGAACGAGTGGTTAATGGCAGCAGGTCAGGAGGAGCTATGAGGGGTCGAGGTAATGCTGCAGACATGTGGGGAAGGATTCCTGCCTCCTGCAGTTGGTGTTGGCTGCAGAGCTGGCCCGACACAGCCCCGGGCGCCGCTGGATGTGCACCAGGCCTGGGGATTTCCTTTGTGCTGCACTGGCTGAGGTTGGGTCTGTGCAGCTCCATTATCCCAGCTCATTGCTCTCAGCTGATTTCCAAAGGGATCTGCTTACTCAGGCCCACGTCCCTGCGTTGTTTCTGCTCACTGCATCCCTTCTGAATGAGCCACAGGACTGAACGGCGCTCGGGACAGACTCGATGGGGTCATCCACATTTTAACCGCCTGATGTGGCTCCACTGCACTTTTTGTTTTCTTATATGGAAGTAAAGCCAGATGTTGGCAATTTAAATATCACTAAAGTAAGACACTGCTCCCATTTAAGAGTTGCTTTTCACAGGACGGGAGGAGTGCTGCTGTTTTAAGGATGTTACCAAAACATAACCAGGTGAAAACACATCTACCCCATACCCTCGTTGGACTCACCATGTCCCTTGTAAGGCCACATGTGCCCCCTGCCCCGAGCTCCAGAGACACCAGGGGGCACAGTAAACACTTTCCTACCTAGAACACACAGAAGGTCCACATTGGAATGAAGCAGGTACAGGCAGGAGCAGGGCAGCACACAGCCCACCAGTGCAAGGAGAGGTTTTACTGCCAGGGTTTTACCACAGATGGGCTAAGAACCATTTGCTGCTCACACACATTAAAAATCCACTCTTGGATCACCCTGTAATAAGAACAACTGGCCTGCACGAAGCCCTCTGGAGTCCTTTGAGAGTTCCTCCTCCACTCAGTACCTGGAACAGTTGGAGCTTGGCTCCAGCCTGAGCTGTGTTTCCTGTCCCTGGTGCCACTCCTGAGAAGAGGCTCTACAGAGCAGGTGGAGCAGCTGGGGGTGTGGTGCCAACAGCAGCTCCCAGCTCCTGGCACTGAGCACAAGCAGAGGCTGCCCATGGCCCTGGTGGCACGAGATCCTCCCCATGATCAGTGGTCTCCAGCATGGACCTTCCCAAGGGCCAAGGCCACAGAGACACCTCAGCTCTGTCCTCACATGGAGCCACGGACACATGAGCCCTCTCCCAGCTGGTCAGGCTCCTTGTGGAGTGTGTGGAGCAGAGGTGGGGACTGCACTGGCACTGGGTGTCCTCAGCACTGGCACTGGGAGGTTTTAGTGCTGGAAGAACAACCTTGGTCAGGCCTGGGGTCTCACCAGCTCAGCTGCAAAGCAGATCCAGCCCCAGCCCTCGGGGTTGGCTGCTGGGCTGTCCTGGCAAGTTCAGCCCTGTAACAGGGGCTACCCAGGCATCTGCCACCACCAGAGGAGCAGCTTCAAACACAGAATTCCTCTGCTCTGCCCATGTAGTGTTGAGTCAAGAGAAAAGGTTGGGGTCATGTCTAGGTCAGCGAAATAGTTCATGTCAGCCAGCTGAGGATGTGTTTCCCTCTGAAGTTGGGCAGTTTTACCTAGACAGGAAACTGAAGTGTGACTTAATTAAAAACCTGTCTGGGGGAAAGATCTAATTCTTTTACAGCAGCTGCCTGCTACACTGTGAGGAAGTCCCTGGTAAGAAGGGAAAAAATTCAAAAGTTAGGGTTCCTCCCTGTAAGCAATTTGTTTTCCGTTAATACTGCAGAACACAAGGCACGCTCACCTCATACATCATCTCTTCATGCTTTAGGCACTGTAAGCACAAGGGAAATGTACACTCACTGTCCCTCTCAAGGCTACTCCAGTTCTCACTGTGTCAGGTGGATTTCCAAGGGGTGACTGCAAGATGCCGATGCCAGCGGCACTGACAGGACACAGCAGAGCTGTGGCTGCCGCCAAGGGCGTCCAGCTGTCATATCCCTCTTGAAAAAATTCTTACAGAAATAAAAAGCAAACAACCAGTAGTGTTAACAAACAGGGTAAAAGAGTCTTTGCCCTGTACTAAATATACACTGCAAACAAACTTCTAATAATGGCACAGGTCCTTTTTTTGGTTTAAAGAAGCTTGTGTTACTGTAGTTAATGCATGAACAAGATCATAGACTTGTTATTCAGCACAAAACAAGTCATCTAGAAGCTTCCATGTCCCAGGGTGTCAGCAACTGTTACTACAAAGCTTGGGTTCCTGTTTGCAGCAAACAGTCACCAAGTGAACAGTGAGGGATCCCTTTTGGAGAGTCTGAAATAACCCCGAGGTGTGCAAGGCAAGGAAAAGTGACGAGCTGCCGCGATGCTTTACAGAAGCTTCTTGGTACGAGACTGTCGAGATCTACTGCAGCAAACCAAACACCTCAGGGCTTTAGTCACAGGTGTTGCAGGGCTTCTTGTCCTTGTTCCATGTAGGAATCATCTCTGTTTGAATGTGACCATTCTCCAAAACTTTGCTGGAAGTGGACATTTTTCTGTGACGCCTGCATACGTTTCTTATCACGAGAGAAGAAACTAAACCTTCCAGGAAGGGAGCAATGAAGGGAGGGAAAAGAAAGAACAGTGTTTACCATCCTGAAAGCACTTCAAACCCCCACCCCAATGCACAGCACAACAAAACACCGAGCAAAAAACTCTGTTTGCATCTGCAGAAAATCAAGGCAGAGCAGCCTGATGGGAGTGCGTGTCAGAACGTTGTTAGGGATGGAGTCATTGCGATCTCAAGCAGTTTGGCTACAGAAGCTTCAGAAAAGCTCTAAATGCTGTTGACTCTGCAAGGTGCAGGTATCATTTAGATGTGGGTTCCCCCTTCCCCAGCCCTCAGGTAATGAAGCCACACGATCCAGGTTAGTTTCTTGGCATAAGTAAAGTGGTATCTTTGGCATTAAATCTGTATATTTTACCACAAAGCAGAAATAGAATTTTTTTTAAGGTTGTCAGCAGGGAAGTTCATAAGATAAGAAACTACATCTCCACATTTTTTCCCAGTGTAGAGGTTTTGATACATAGACTTGATTCCTGCAAAAAGGAATGAATAAATGCACCTATGTGCACAAGAGTTTGCAGGATGAAGGCTCTAAACAAATGCACGTGAGTGTGCACGTCATTTCCTGTCACACAGCTTGGGTGCGCTAAGATAATGACGTACATGAACCAACAGCCATTTAATACAGCTAAAAATACAGCTGGAAAAATCCTTAGTATTGTTTTATTTGTATGGGATGAAGTTACTGGATTAGGCAAAGTCAATGTTCGTTGTGGGTTCAGTACAAGAGGTGTTAGTGCAGTGTTTAGGCCTGCTGGGAAATGCAAAAGTTGTGGTTCCAGCCACCAAAGGACTGAGTTGGCTGTGGATCCCTTTGGTCTCAGTGCTGGGTGGGCTTCAGGAGGTGAGGATTGTTTTTCCTGCCCTGTACCAAGTGTCACACAGCTGTGATCCAGGACAGGAACTGCTAAATGCTGCCCAGTAAGGGATCGTGCCAACAGAACCTCAGCTTTGCCAGGGGCTGAATATCGGTCAGGGCATAAACCTGACCCTGAGTCCACCTTCCTCAGCATTCTCCCAAATCCCCCTCAGCACCATCATCCCAACCCTCCCAGCTGCCTTGTGCAGAGCAGGGAGTTCAACCTTCCATGCCTCTCGATACACAGGAGGCTGGATGATAATCACTGAGAATACTAAGAATAATTACTTGTTGATTAGAAAGGGAAATCAACCACTACACAAGTTAAATGCACATAAGTAACAGTGCCAGCAGAACCCGAACTTTTGCATTTCCTGGCTTCAAATGTGCAGCCTTAATAGTGAATAAGTATTTTGCACTTAATTAGCCTCATACTTTTCTACCACCTTCATCACAGGAGTTCATAAGTTACACACATATACTGAATATTTTCAGGGCCAGAGCCAGCTCCAGCTGATAAAAGGAGTGTTTAGTGGCTGAGCCTTCCTACAGAGCACATTTGGTCCTGCCTGCTCAGGGTTACTGTCTGGAAGCCCACACAAAGGACTGCTGTGATTATACAGTCAGTTTCAAAGCTCAGTGATTTTTCACTTTATCGGGAAATTAAGCAGGAGAAAAATAAGTTTGTAAATCTCTAAAGGGTTCAGCTTCTAAAATTCCTTCAGAAACAATGAAAATTGTTATTATGGCTAGAAAATTCTCATGAAGGATGTTTGGAAAAAGCCTGTCTGTGTGGAGAGGAAACTGTATCATTGCTGCAAATATAAAGATTGCTAAAGCAGCAGTTCTAATGCAAAGAGACTTTGCATTAACAATTATCAGTATGTCTTCCAGGGAGAGCCAAGAATTGGATGACAGAATTGATTATGAAGAGTTTACACTCTATTCCAAAATACATAATTAGAGACAAAATATACAGGGCATAGATAGAAAGACATGAAAGCAACAGCCTGTAATTAACAGTGGAAATTAATGTGGAAATCAGCCTCTCCATTCTGTAACTCTAACTAATGATTGTAACAAATTATTAGAAACGAGTTTCTCAAAGAGCACTGGTGAGAACTGTGAATAGCCTTGCTTAGGAAGCAGAATTAACAGATGTGGTTAAAACTGCATATTGCACCGATTTTCCAAGGAATAATGATTGGTTTAGTGTGGCAACATTAAGGCAAAAGGTGAGAACATGTGAGTTTGAGGATGAGCATGGAGGACTGGCATGAGTACTGACACTGACTGGTCATTCTGATTGGCACTTTGATCCTCTGGGATCCCCCTGGCAGCCAGGAGAATGCAACCAGCAGTGCTTGTTAACAAGGGGTCATGCAAGAGGAAACCACGGTACCAAACATTGAAAAAAAATTCCTACAAGGGACACAAGTCTTCTTATTGGCTGCAATGTGGGATCGTCTGGAATCAATCCAGCTGCTACCATGGGCATTATGGCTGTAAAGATCCTGGTCAGGAAAGTACAGACACAGAAGAGATAAGACTGGAGCAAGGGAAAGAAAAGGCATTCCATTAAAAAGAAAAGAGGCAAACATGATACACGGGGTTACTTTGAATTACAACACAGGACACGTTACAGGGAGAGGGGGATCTGCATCACCCAAGACAGCTCTCCTCAGTGAAAAACTCTTGTTCAGAAAAACCAGTTATTGGAGCAGTTTCAATTGCTTTTGGATTTCTAAAAGATACCACTTTCCTGTTGTGAGGCAGCCTGCAACCTGGCTTGGATTTCATCAAGGTATGACCAGCTCTAGCAATGCAGAGCACAGTGCACGTTTTTGTTCCAAGAGACAAACAGGCACAGACACAATGAAATGAAGGATGAAGGTGTGTGTTAAGAAATACAAAACAGGACTCTGCTGTGGCTACTGGATATTGGCACATGGTTAGAGAGGACCAGCATTACAGTTAAAGATTCCACAAGGGTTACAGTTGATATTTTCAGATTAAAAACCAGATTGCAGGTGAACTCTTGAAATAACCTCCTAAGAAACTCCGTGGTTAAAGGGCCTGTGTGTCTGTTCCAAAGGAACCTGGGTTACTTCTCATGCAGGAAGATGCCAACTGCAGGCAGCTGAATGCTTTTGGGAAACCTTGCAGCTGCTCTGGCAGGAGCACTCTGGAGCTGGCTCACAGCAAGACGGGTTCTTTGTGAGGGTTCAGCACTGAGCATTAGACAATCCATGCAGCACAGAGCTGAGAGAGCTGAGTGCTCTGTGCCCAGCCAGCCCCACACAGCCCTGCCAGCACACCTCCATCCATACCTGCACACCCTCTGTCTGTCTAAGGATTCTCCTCACAGCTTCTCCCTTGTGCCAAATATTTTTTTGAACTGTGGACTAATGTCAATTAAAGATTAAGTTGAAATCACGAGAGACATTTCGCTTGTGACCAAATGCAGCTCTCCCCAGCTCACTAACTGCTGTTCTGAGATTAAAATTGAAAACAAATGGGCAAGCACTCTTGGATCATTAGCAGCAGCCAGGATTTCTATTTTTGTGCAACGTGGCACGTCCTGAGCTGCAGAACTGACAGACACACCAGCTTTTGTAGACTGTAAGAATAGGAAGAAAACTCCTGGTGGTTTGAGGCATGACATCAGTGACAAACAAGCACGTAGTCTTAAGGAGAAAACAAAAGGGTGTTTTCTGCTCCAAACAGAGGGAGCATTTTTAATCCTTGGAGTTTTCCTCCTCAGTAAAGCCTCCTGGTTACATTATTTCATTAAAACTCTGTCATGTGATGTGGGAGAGACAAATGTGAGTCAGGCATCTGAGATCAGAACTCAGAGTTTGCCCCAAACATGCCAACCCAGAAAAAAATGCTGATTCTGTAGCTTCTGTTTTCCTTTCTTTATGGACTTGCAGCACTGAATCACCTGAGCACATCTTGTGTGGCACAGGCTACACATCCATATGGCTCATTCCCTCAGACTGTGTGGTGAAGGGAAAAGGACACATTGCACAGGCAAGCATAAAACTTCCCTTGAGAGGGCTCCTATTTCTGTACTTCAGCTTTTTGTTTAATCAGGAGAAAAACTCTGAAAGAGAGGGAAAAGCAGCCCCACTTTCCTCTGTAAAGGCACTCTGCATGCAGAGAGCAGCACGGCAAGTTTTCATCACAGCACTGGGTTCATGTGCCAGAGTGTCCCCAGGCAGGCAGAGGGACCCTGGAGAGGGAGAAGGGAGCTCTGGAGACACCTCAGAGCAGGCAGGGATTGGAGCAGGAGGGTGTTGGGACAGGACAGAAGCTCCATTGGCTCCTCTGCTTTGCCCAGCAGTGACATTTCCTGACTTTTTAAAGCCCAACTACAAGTATAGTGTTGACAACACACAGAGAGAGGAAGAGAGGAGGAAAACAAAACCCCAGCAGAGAAATCCTATCCAGACAGGCTGCAAGAATGAGGCAAACCTGAAAACTGAAAACTGAAAACATCCTTCTGATTACTCAGGCAGACAGTTTTATATTCCCTTATTTAATATGATGGCTAAGTGGAGAGAGAGCAGAGTGAAACCTGGGGACAGAGCATGACATCTAAAAGAAGTAATTTCAGCTTAGGCAGAGTCAAAACTAATACCTCACCAACATGTGCTCTGCCTTACAACCCCTGTTTACATTTTTATGCTGCCTTTCCTTCATCAAAGACAGCATTTCAAATCAAACATGGAAGCTGCACAATACAAACTGTGTGAACTGAAACCACCCATTCCCTATGACACAATTAGCTTTAAAAAGCTCGAAAAGAAATGTAAAAGAGAAACCTTACAGTGAAGATCTTGTGCAACACAGTATCATCATCACAGTCACAGAATGAAAACTTGAAATCCAAACTCAAAGTGTATTTTCTACTCGTGTGAGAGGAAGGTTTCTCTCAGCACAGGCAGAAAGCTGCAGTCTACTGCAAATAATCAACAGTGCCCTCCTGACTCTATGGTGTTTTGGGTCAGTCCAGATCTTCCTATGGAATTTACTCTCCCAGGGCTGCTGCCTGTTATTAAACAAGGACTGAAGGCTGTGGACATGGGGACAGGATGGAAAAACTCTTTATACGGACACAACTGTTCCAAAATCACTTATGCAGTTAAAAAAGTTAAGCTTCCGGTATCACAAAAATCCAAAGAGTTGCTATGAGATGATTTAATTTGGAATAAATAAATGTACAGGAGGGAGTTTCAACAGAGAAAAGGACTGGCCAACACAGTGATTTTATAAAGTGAAACTCTTGTAGCAGCACATCTCTGGCAGTAAGCTGTGGTTCCAACAGCAGCATTAATATTTCAGAAAAAGGTGGGGTTCTCTTAGCCAAGCCAGTGCCCATCCTCTCAGCAGCAAATTTGCTCAGCAAACAGAAGGGTTTTGTGCTGCCCACATAGTGCAAGTCAGGGTCTAAAGGCTTCAGTCAACAGGGAAATGGGCATGGTGAGGTCATGGGAAAATGATAATCCAAGACTGAAAGTTGTCCCAGATCTAGGCAAAAGTTTTGGGCAAAACCAACTGTTGTTTCACATCTGCCAAGTGCTCACTCAGTGTCTCTCTCATATACAGTAGGAATGTAGTTATCTGAATTTTTAAAGTCTTTAAAGTTGTCCTATGCATAAGAAACATTTGTTATTTCCACACTATACCCAGTATATTTAGTAAATATGCTACTTACAGTCGTTTGATTCCAGATTCAGGCTGAGTTGAGGGTTTTGGCTGAATTATGGGTGTAGGCTGTGGGGATCTAGTTTCTTCTTCCATTTCCTCACTTGAAAGAAAGAAAAGATAATTAATGTTCTCCTCCCAAGCCATGGAAGCACTTTGAGATCTACAATTCAATCTGAGGTAGCACTGTTGATGAAGGAATGCAAAAAGATCTGTTCAAAACCCATTCAAATCAATTGAAGATTTTTTATCAACCAAGAATCAGCACCAAGAACTGGGTCTCCAATCTGTATTTTCTTCCCATTGTGACAAGGAGAGGGAGAAGAGAAATGGATTGAATAAAGGTCTAGAATTTTCATTTTAGACCCGCTCCTATCCTCATTTTTGAAGTTGAAATGTATTAAATGTTTGTAATCTTTCTAGGATCCAGGGCAGAGCTGGGAGTTAGGGAAGGACAAGTTTGAGGGACCAGGTTCAAACTGAAGCTGCATTCTTGCAGTCTCTGCACAAGCTTTTGCAGAAACACCAACTTGGACAGAACTTCAGAGCACATTTATTGTTTCTACACCTGCGCTGTGGCTCTCTGAGCATATCATCCAGCAGGAGAGGAGATTTAACCCACCTTTTGTAATATAAAAGCTCCTCTTGAAGCAAAAACACTCTGGATTTCAGTTCATTCCTCTCGTGAAGGACATCCCGGAGCTCCTGCAGGGTGAATCTTGGGCGATTGGGATCTTTCAAGTCCATTGCCATCTTCTCTGACTCAGAGAGACAATCATCATTGTTTGGTTCTGCCTAGGGAGTGAAATGTGGGCTTTAAATTCACTGTCCAATTCAAATGTCCAATTTTTGATAAGTCAGTTTTAGGAATTCATACTTTTAGCAAATGGAGTAAATCAAACATCAGTTTTTTCTAAACACTGAAAAAATGGCATGGCAAAGGTCATACAGTTCCTTCCAGCTCCTCCCACAAAGAGGTGTCTTCTTGTAATGTAAACATACAATGATGAAAAATCACACGGTTCTGGGAAGGGTACTTGGAATTGAGGTTCTGAAAAGCAGCTCCAAGCCTTAAGAGGTCTGCAGGATTTATAACAATACAAACAAATGCAGGACACTCTATTCCAGGAAAATACATTTGAAATGCAGCAAAGTCCATTTGAAATGTGATGTTTTTTGCAAGGACTGCTAGAGGCCAGCACATGAAATCAGAGCTGCCAGCAGCCAGGTCAGCCCTCACTGTCCCCGTGGGAGGATGCAGAGATCAGAGTCTCAGAGCTCCTGTGTGGCAGTGAGAGCTTGCTGGGATTCCAGCTGGAAATTTGAGGAATTGAGTAGTGAAATTGCTACACAGTCCATTTCTTGTAATCCTGACTCTACCCTCTCCTAAGCTCCTGTGCTTGTGAAATGGTTTTGCAATACACTGATCCATGGTTTCAGGCTGAACTTGGCTAAGGCTGCTGCAAGGTGAATTTCAGGTGAATTTCAGTGCCTGTCCTGCGGGGAGGAGGCAGCAGAGCAATGCTCACTTGGGCACTGTTTGATCCCTCTTTTTATCCAATCACATTCCTTTGCACAGACTACATGGAATAAAGATTCACGCAACAAGAGGTTCAAAGGAAATTACCCAAACACTTTTCCTCCTCTTCACCCCCTAGGTATGGGTCTGAGCTGGTGTCTCTCCTTTTGGTTGTATATTTGTCCCACATCTCTGCCCAAAGAAGCTATTTTTGCTAGATTTGGCTCAAATCAGCAAAGACTGAGCAGCCTGTACCCAATGCAAATGTCCATGACTGAGGCCAACAAGCAATGGCCATTCTGGAGCATGCAGCTATTCCAGTTTTCTGCTTGCCACTGCAGTTCCTGTGTGAGCTCTGTCCTGGCAGAGGGAGCAGGGACGCCTCTAATGAGAGGAGGCACCATTGCCATGGAACTGATGAGTTAGAGAGAGGTGAAGAATGCATCCTTTCTCTGCAGACACTGAGGACACTTTTATCCTGCTGGCTCCAGGCCTGGGCTCCCCAGCCCTGTTTACAAAGCTGGGCGTCCTGGCTGAATTAACAGCAATGAAATAATCCTTTTCATCATTAATACAGTGCTTGCCCAGCTCAGCAGTGACATGTTAACACAGCACTGGCTGCCACATTCCCAGGGGACCAAGGTACCCCATCAACACTTGTCTCTGCTTTTTGATGTGTATTCCTGCCTGTTGCCAGTGAAATGGATGTTTCACTGGGTGTTTCACTCTCTGCTGCAGCCTGTCAGCCATTTACCACGGACTCTTACCAATGCATCAAGCTGAACAGCTCTGTGTGATAGAGCTCCTCTAATTCTTAAATATCATTACACCCCTTATTGCATTTCCTACTCTGCTGAGAGCATCATTAGGAGAGGGAAATGTACTTTTGCTTCAGGAATAAAAAAGTAATGTCATAGGCACAAAGGAAAATATTAGGAACCATAAAGAGGACTCAGGGATCAACAGATCAGTGCATCTTTTTCTCAGGAAGCTCCCCTCCAATTTGCATTCCCACTGCTCTGATCTCAGCCCAGCCCCATTTGCAGACTGTCACTTTGCCTGTTCTGCAAGAACCTGGCTCTGCCAGCAGGAACGTTTGCTTTTCATGAACATCTGTGCTCACAACACTTCACCGCACAAATTCTAATAGGAAGCAAAAGCAGAAATAAGGCCAAAGTTGGTTCCTCTAAAAAGTGCCTTGAAATATTTATATGTTGATTTGGTAGCACTTCACCAGCTTGGTCCTGACTGCTCTGAAGTGCCATGAGAACTGCAGGGACCAGGTGTGCAGAGCTCTGCCCTGACTCAGGGACCACTTCTGGCAGATTCTGTTCCACTGTGGTTCAGCTGCCACCACCACCCCTGTGACCCATCCGGCCTTGAATATTTGCAGATCTGGCAAAGCTGAAGCTACTCCTGGCTGTTTGTCTTTGGAAAACCCAGACCCTCCAAGGACTTGGTTTGTTTTCCTTTGGGGGAAGTGCTAGATGTGTACAAAGAAAATGAAGCCAACACCCCACCACAACCAAAATGCAAAGGGGTACTTGGTATGAAGTCCAAAGCTTTTTAAAAGGCCGTTTAAAAAGCGATCCAAAGTGCTCTTACCTTTTCTTCCTCCCCATTTTGGCTGGCCTGGCTGTCCTCACCCTGCAGCTTTTCTCTGAGCTTGCCCAGCTCAGCTCTGAGGTTGCCCATCTCCTGCTCCTTGGTTTGCAGATACGCTTCCAGCTCCACCTTCTGCTCAATCAGCGCCTTCCCCTGGGCCTCGACCACCGTGATGCGGTGCCTCAGGTCGTGGTTGATCTTCATCAACCTGTTCTGCTGCTGCTGCAGCTGCAAAACATCCATGCAGGAGCTCAGTGGCCATTCAGCCATGAGCCGTGATGGCCCAGTCCCAAACATCATCCTGAAGCAGTGGGTTCTTGTTGCATCTAATCTGAAAAATTCCCCCCCTCCTCTCCTCTCCTCTCCTCTCCTCACCCCCAGATTAGTTTTTCTAATATCTAATTATCTACTACAGTTTCAGCCACCCAAATTTAATTGATTTCTAGAGTAAATTCCCCTAGCACAGGGAGCTTTTCAGATAAAAGCAAATCCATCACTTCTGATATTAATTCAAGGATAGGGTGGCTTATGGGATTCTGAATCAAATATTAACCCAGGGGAGAAGAAAGACAAGACAGAGGAATCCTTAGTGTTCAGTTTCCAGGTGCTTTGCTTTGAGCTCCAGGGCTCTCTCCTGAGGCAGATGTGACCTGCTGGGTGTGTGTGGACAGCCCCCACTCAAAAGGCTGCAGCACCTGCCAGAGGCTTTGGGCAGAGCAGAGATCACCTAAGCCTGGCCTTACCAGCACCAGGAAAGTCCCATGGCCTAAGGACATGAGGCAGTGTGAGGAATGGGAAGCAAAATATGGGTAAGGAGGTCATTGCACAGAAAGTGCCAAATCTCATGTCGTGCCTGGAGTCACAGTGGAGTCTGTGACTCATCTGAACAGGTCACTGCAGGCCCTTCTCATGCAGAGATGATCCACACTGCATCCCTGGTGTGGGACTGCGCTGAAGCCTGACCATTGTGGACACTCCACAGCTCTGCAGGACACTTCAGCTGCAGGACTATTTAACCAGCACTGTTTAAACTTTCTATATTAACTTCAAACTCAAAACCAGGCTGGGGAAGGGTGGGTGAGAAAGAACAGAAATAGGAAGACCAAGAGCCACTTACAGCCTCTACATCCTCATTTTTGAGTCCAAGTTCCCGGTCCTTTGCCCTGATTTCATCCCTCTGTTTATCTACCACTTCCTTCAGCTTCTTCATGACCTGCCGCTCTCTCTCTGACATCCCTGGTTAAAAAAAGAACACAGAACACAAACTAAGGACAGGCAGGAGCTGCTGAGCCTGAGAACAATAACAATGAGGAATATTTAAGTAGACTCTGGAAGTTGCCTGCTGGTAGAATTACAGAGATGCTTTAGAGGTTACCTCAAGGGTAACAGAGAACACAGATGACAGAATCCACTCCATAAAGCCCCTGCACAGAGACTCCTTAAAAATGGAACTGACAGTCCTCAGAAACATTTATAACAGTGAGTGACACAGCTGCATCTCGCTGCCTTAGTAGTTCTACATCAATGTTCACACCATGCCCCAGGGAGCTTGGTTATCTGTGTGATTATCTCTGGAATCAGCTGGCCAAGGCCTTGTGAAAATTGTAAAAAAGATGGTCTCGATCTTCTAAGATGTAAACAACATATCACTCTTGTGGATTGCATCTGGATCCAAACCAGCTGAGGAGCACTGAACTAGACTGATTTTTAGTTGAAATCCAGTTTTGTGTTGGGTAAAAACAAGATGAAACAGGACCTTCAGAGGGTACCCCCACCTGGAATAGAGAACCAAAATTTCTGAATTCCGGTCACATATTTTATGTTTTCCCATCCTATTGTGTGGTAATTCATATTTAGAGTAATTGTACTTGAGAGAAGAATGCTTGATAGCATTACACTGGTGAAAGGAGTTTGGAACATTGCCAAGAATCCAACACTGATCCTGTCTGAAAATAAAGAAAGGGTTATATTAACCTTAAATCTAATCAATGAATCATTAGGAAATGTCATGAACCACAGGAAGCATTCTTCTATTTACCATTACAGAGATAACTTGGATCTGGCACTGCAGTGATGGACTCCTGAGAGCAGACACAGAGCAGAGGTTTTACCTTGGTGAGATGATGACTCTCCTGCCCTGCCCTGCCCTGAGACTGGCACAGAGATGTGCAGTTTGACGGTCCTGAGCTGTCACATGAAATCACGTTGCACAACATCCTTGAAGATGCAAACCCTGCAACCAGGGCAGTGTGAGGCTCCCCTGGCCAAAGCCCAGCCCAAGCAGGAGCTCAAATCCAGGCTCTGCTGCTAACTCTACTCATTGTGCAAAGTCCTTTGTTATGTGGGTCTTCAGCTGCTTCCATTTGTGAACTGCAAGTGGTGCTGATGCACTCCCCACTCTGGGCTGGCTGGAAAGCTGCTTCCTTTTCAACACACTAAAGCAGCTCCCACATCAGAAATATTCTCTGGATGCATCAAATGTATCCAGCCAGGAAAGGCTCTACTTTCTAACATCAGCTCTGACTTCCTGGTTTTGTTCTTCCCTCATCAGAGAAATCCAGAGTTGTTCCCACAAGAGAAATTAGCTGCATGTCTGTAGGAGCTCCAGCTCACAGGTCAGCTACAGAATGAACTGGTGGATAACAGAGCAGAGCAGGACAAAGCTCAGAGAAGGAAAGGGAGTCACTGGTGGATGTGCACTCCTGCACAGCTCTGGGCTCCCATGCAGGCAGGGAGGGACCAGAGCACACAGGGGAGCAGCAGCTCCAGTCCTCAGTGCTAAAGGAGCAGAGCTGTGGTTCTGCAGAGAACAGGGAACTGCTCTGCTGGGAAAAGCACTGCTGGTCACGGCTGGCCAGGAGTTTGGTTCACAGGACATGTTCCTGGCAAACCCCAGAAAAGAACTGTCAGTGACATGGTGTTCACATTCTAGTGTTACATTCTCACCCCTTTTAATTCTGTGGTACATTTGCCTGCTCTATTTCTGGACCCTGGTTTTTATCAGCTCTGTGCTGCTCTGGGTTCTAGCTTTTCACAGGATAATTTTAATTCTTTGCTGTGGTACCAGCTCATAGCCACCAGGGAGAACAAGTGTCACAAACACAAACTGCAGCTTAACTGTTCTAAAAGTTCCACATTCCTCTCTCACAGGACAGGTCTGGTACTTCTCTGCACCCACAAACCTCACTGCAGGTTCCTGGATCCACTCACTGCAGCCAGTCTCAGGGATGGGGCTGAAACATCAGCTGTATTTAAAACCAGAAGAACATCAGGGATGGGGCTGAAACATCAGCTGTATTTAAAACCAGAAGAATCCAAAACTTTGCCTTGAAGTAGAGGGACTGCAGTGAAACTTTAGACTGGTGATTTCACCCAGAAGGAGGTAGTGAATGCAGCTGTATCCATTAGAACTTGTGAGATGCTTTGAGATCTCTAGATAGCAGGTGCTATTTAAAGAAAAAATACCATTCAGTGCTGACTACTTTTCCTCCCACTGTGCTCATTTTTTTTGCTAACATTTGGTGAGCCTAAAAGGCTTCAATTGTGTGCACAGATCACTACAATTTTTATTTCAGGAAGTGGGGGGGGAAGGAAAGGTGGGGGAGTTTTATGAAGCAGTCACATCTCCTTCCATTTCCTCAGGCACTGGGAAAGAGGAGAGGGAAATCACTAAGTGCCCTAAATGTAAAATAATTACCTCTAAATGGTTCAAACTCTAATAAATGCAAGATCTTAAATGGCACACCCAGCCAGCTTCCCCAGGCACATCCTATGAGCAGTTTCCTGTGGTTTGCTGTGATCCTGGTGTTGTTCCAGCAAGAGAATGGAAAGCAGCTGGAGGGGAGGACACCAAGAAAATAAAGAAAAGAAACTGGGCAAAAAAAAAAAAGAATATTCTTTATGTTTAGTGACCTGTTCAGTGCTGTGTCCATACAGCTTGGCAGAGTTGTGCCAAGGCAGAGCCTGTGGCACTGCACCATTACCTAAACACTCAGAACAAGTTCAGTGTCCCTTCGGAGGGGAACTGTTGGTCCTGCAGCACAGGAGGGTCACACAGGTGCTGCTGCCTGTCCCTGAGCCCAGCCAGGCTGAGACAGCAGCTCCCCTGCAGTGGCACAGAGCCTGCTCGTCCTGTTTGACACACTTGGGTCAGGTTTGCATCTGGCATTTTCCTGGGATATTCCAATCACTCAGCACCATCAAGCAGGGCTCTGTTTGGGCTTGGGAGGAGCCACTTTAATGGGTGTTCCAGGCTCATCTCAACCCCTCCCTTGTGTTTTGTGTTCTGCTGTCACAGGTCCTTCACAGGATCCCTGCTCTGCTCAGACTGCACAGAGCACTCCTGTTTGCACAGGAGCCTCTGCCATGAACACTTCATCACACTCAAACAAGGCTCTGGGAATTAACTGCCAGGATTGACTCCCAAGGTCTTGCACACCCAGATCAGTGGCCTCTGTTGCCTGTGTGAAATAACCCCTGTCACTGTCTGGTGAGTGAGCAGTGAGCTCAGGGGAGATGGGATCACAGTGCTGAACCATGCTCAGATAGCAGCACTGCAGTCTGCTCAAAATCAGTCCAGCTCACACAGGACTGAGCCTGAAATGCTGCCTCTCTGGACTCTACATCAGACCAAAGGACAGAGACTGCAAAAGAGCAGCAGAACTGCTTTCTGGCACTATCCAAACAAGTAATTTGAGACAAATCTATCCCTGCTCATTAATGACAATATGTCCTAAAAGAAAACCAGTCAGGTTTGATATAATAGATCCAAATAATTAAATAGAGTTGATATAAATTAAAATATTTCACTTAAACTGAATATTTTGGCCAAAGAATATCAGTGATCTCAGTCTAAGCTCTGGAATGGGTTTTGTTTGTGTTGTCATACATGGGTAGACACAGTAAAAATAACAAGAAAAGCACGTCTGGCATTTGCTTGGCTGGCTGGATGTGAAGAGTAGGGCTATATTTAAATGCAGGCACATGAGCTGCAGTGAGCTAGATAGCCACTGGAAGGGAAAAAAAGAAGGAGAAAAAAAAGGAAAACAAAGGGGAAGCTGGTTCTTTATAACATAATGTCAGTCTCCATGGTCCATGACTCATTGCTGCCATTCTGAATTTTGCATGGAGTTTGTCAGCCTGATGTTCAGCTTCTTCTTTGCCACTAATTGACTCCTAATTTGAAAGCGCTGCATTTGTTTTAAAACAAGTATCTTGAGAGGTTTAACAATTTTTACTTTTTGAAGGTTTAATTATGCATTTCCCCAGTGCAAGTGAGCAGCACTGAGCCTTGGGGAGAGAGGGAGTGCAACTTCCACAGTGTTGGGCAGAGTATCATCCACATCCAGCAAAATGAGAACCCAAACAAGACATAGACCAAAAGGCGTTTCTAGACTTTACTTCCAGAGATGCTTCTCAGCCAAACAAAAAGTTGGTTTTCTTTCCTTCATTCCTCCACCTCTTATCATTCTTCAGTGCCATCATGTATTCAGAGATTTTCTATTTAGGTAAAAAAATATATATAAACAAACAAGCCTTCAAAACCCAGATCTGAATTAATCTAGAGGGGAAAACCACACCAGAATATCCAGTCAAAGTATTTTGATTAAGTATTGCTTTTTGTAACAAAGCAAGGACTGAATTTGAAATAATCAAACTTGCCTTCGTGCTTCTGAAATTCCTCTTCTGTGAAATTAATGTCTTTGTGAGACAAGTTTGTCATCAGTTGTTTATTCTCCTCCTGGAGCTGTGCAATTTGGGTAAGAAGATCCTGTGCTTCCCCTCTCCAGACATCCTCCACCAGTTCTAATTCCTATAGGGTAGACCAGGACAACACATTCATATTTTAAAACATGTTAAGAGTCTTTGACTGGACAATTTACAGATCAAACTAGTAATGATCCTACTGATTCTTATTGAAAACAATTAAATGAGACTGTTTTGAGTTTCTTAGAAAACATCTGCTTTTTTAATGCCATCACCAGGAAACCAGCCACCACAGCCCCCTTTGCTACATCTGAATGGAAATACCTGAGGGGATCATTCCTGATGCAAAGAAAGTTACCCAAAGGATGGCTCCTCGTACCCCACTGTGCTGTGAGAACCAGATGAAGGGTCAAATAACCAAACACCAGCACCAATTCCCTCCAGCACCCCAGGAAGCAGCTGCAAAGCTGTTAGAGAGCCCCCAAACCATCCCACAGCAGGGCCAGGAACTCAGGGGTGAACAAACTCCTTCTGACAGAGCAGCCTGGTCTGAATGCTGCTATGAAACACAAGTGTAAATTGATGAGTGTGTGACCCAGCGCAGCAAAGGCAGAGCTCCTGGTGCACACAGTGAGCACAAACCCAAACCCTGCTGCCTCCCATGTAAATTGTCCTGCTGGAATGTCCTGAGTGGTGTCTGTGCTAGTGCAGCCAGGCCAGCCAAAACAGCTCCCGCTTGTTGGGACACTCTGTGTCAAGAGCAGCTGTCACCAATCCTCATGAAGGTCAAGTCAGGACAAAAAGGAAAAAGTCCTTAAGGAAAACAGTTGTATTTAGAACCTTGCCTGTTCCAAAAGCTTCTCTGTATATCTCACTTCTGCAGTGGGGGGCATTCCCTGCTCCATTTTCACTTATGCTCTTCAGACAAAAAGCTGCATGCAAATCCCTGGAGCCAGGCTGAGTCACTGCTGACTTTCACATCCATCCACATGCCCCTTTCCTACCTAACAACAAAACACATTCAGACAACAGCACAGCCAAGCACAGCTCCAGGCTAAAATAAGCTCTGCTGAGAGATTAAAGGATAGCTCTCTGCTTTGAATGCATGCTCTGATAATGGGAAGTCATGTTCCTGGTGACTTTTGGGTTCAAATGCCATTTTATTCCAGCATTTATTACTGTATTGCTGCTAAAAGTGTTGCAGAAAACATTAGGTGGCAAAGATAATAAATAATAAATAGCAAAGGTGTGGTAAGCTATGCAGACTTAAGTATTAAAAAGGAAAGAAAATGTAATTAATCACCTATTTTACTTGAAATTCTTTATCTTGAGACAAAAGTAAAACTGTAAAGAAATTTATATTTCCAAAAACCTGGATTATTTACGGTGATGCTGCCTGTTACAACTCTGTAGCTAAAATAACGCAGTGACCTATTTTAGCAATAAACCAGCACATTCATCACTTCCAAGCATATTGATAAAACCAAGATAGAATGCACACAAACCCCAAACAATCTAAACTTTATCATTTATATGTGGCTGCACTGTAAACACACAACTATGGCCAGGTTTGCCTAGGCAAACTTTGTCATTTATTACAATCTAAGAGCCCAATGAACTGGAGCAGAAATTAACTTTTGAGTCCTCATTAGTGGAAGTACCAGACAGGGAGGCACATCCACGGGCCAGGCAGTGCCAGCCAGCCCAGGAAGCCCCGGGCAGTGGGTGCTGAGCCAGCTTTACAAGCAAAACAGATTCACACATAAATTTTAAATCTGAAATCTCAGGGGTGATGCTTGCAAGGACCACTAAAAGCTTTTCTGGATGTTTCTTGGAGGGTTTGGCATCAAAAACTGTTTCTCAGTCTCTGATTTTTTCTGCTTATCAGCACCTGTCCTGTGAAAGTCTTCAGACCCTCACATTGGAACAGAGGAGATGTGAGACCACAGTTCTGTAGGGAGCTGGTGCACTGGGAACCAGCTTGGTAAAAAAAAATATATATATAAAGGTATGTATCATGCAGTTTATTTTCCTGTTAAAATCTGTTCAGGCTGAAGTAAATTGTTTAAACACTCCCCAAGCCACTTCATGACCCTCAGAGAGGCTGACAGAGCAGAGGTGGTTGACTGGCAGGGAGATCAGCTGACACCTTTGGGAAACTTTTTAACACTTATAAGAACTTCAGAAACATCCACAGAACAATTTGTACAATGACACTGGGTCAGTTCTGTATCTGCTTCATCCCCAGCCCTTGGTAAATATCCAACATATTTGTATCTGTTCTCTAGACCTTCTTTTATCATACTCTTGAGACTTATCAAGGCTTTGTACATTAAAGGTCTTTTACCTTCCTTTTCAGAGACATTGTCCTGAAACTTCCTCTGCAAAATGTTGCAGGGTTTATCCTGGATTTCCCATATGCTAGGTGAAAGTCCTTTAGCTGACTCTTTTTGAAATATAAAACTGGGATTTATCCAGTTAAGGCAAATATTGAAGTTTGGGGTCTCTCTTCCAGAAACCCCCATCTCCTGTTTATCCCGATTCTGTGTGTGGAATCAGGAACGGCATGAGGGAGCAGTGATGATTTAGCATAGTCATTTACCAGAACCATTCTTATATCAGTTATCTGGATGGTTTAAAGAGCAGATCTGCCACTTTTACTGCAGTTACTGGAGCTGGCTGTCCTGCCATGAGAGGCTAACAGGGTATGGGAAATGCTCTCTGCCTCGGGCTTTAATAGGAATGGGGTCAGGGAACACCATGACCACCCCAAAACAAGCCAAGGGACATGTTGCCATCAGAGGATGGAGCAGCAATCTGGCAGAGTGCTCTTCCCTACTCTTCAGCTCCAACTCTGCTCTGAAATCACTTGGTTCTCCATCTCTCTCCTATGACTTGTCTAACCCGAAGTCTGTTCCAGGAAAACTAGACTGCTAAATCATTCCCAGCCCCAGAGAGGAAAGTGTATTTATTCTTGTCAGTGACCTTTCCTGGCCTAGCAGGAAGCAGCGCTGTCCCTCGTCAGGAGAGGGGATGGAGCAGGAGTCCGAAATCGGCCAGGCACAGGGGAAGGAAATGCAGTGACTGGGGAAGGGGTGGAGAAAGGGAAAGAGGGAGGAAACTTCCAGGAGGGAAGGAAACAAAAAACAACAACACGCCCAAAGCCTCGGCGACGCTAAGGCAGCATCCGCGCGGAGCCCGTGCGCCCGGCCGGGCTGTACCGCACGCGTGCCCCGCCCGCTCCCGCGGCTCCGCCGCATCCCGGCCCGCAGCCCGGCCTCGCTCTTTGTTTTCCCGGCGGCGGCGGGGGGAGAACGGCGGCGGGGGGGGCCCGAGCCCGACTTCCCCCGAGCGGCTGCGGCAGACGGGGGCAGCCCTGCCCCGCCGCGTCCCCCCGCTCCCCGCCCGCACCTTCTGGTGCTTCCTCTCCTTCTCGATGCGGTCCATCCTCTCCAGGCGCAGGCGGTCGAGCTCCAGGCGCAGCTCCTCCATCTCGGGGTTGATGTGGTTGCGGCTCACCAGCACCTCCAGGATCTCCAGCACCCGCACCACCTTGGGCATGAGGCGGGCGATGGCCTCGCAGCCGTGCTGGTCGATCACCCGCTCAAACTCCTGCCCCACGGCCGAGGCGATGTCGTACACGTCCATGACCGTCAGCTCCGCCGCGTTCTTCTCCAGGGCGGGCGGCACCCCGCCGCCGCCGCCGTCCATGGCTCGCCCGGCCCCGCGGCGCCCGCATAGGCGGCGGCGGGGCGCGCTCCGGGCGGGGCGGTCCCCGTGCAGCCGCTGCCGCCGCCCCGCGCCCGGGCCGCGGCCCCGGCAACTCCCGCGAACTCCGGGCGGCTCGGCCGGGGGGTGTTTAAACTTGGCCGGGCGGTGCTGGGGAGCGGCGGCGGGAGGCGGGCGCGGCGTCCCCGCCGCCACCGCCCCGCCGCCCGCGGCCAATGCCCGGCGCAGGGCGGGCCGGGGGCGGCCCCGCGCATGCCCGCGGCCCCCGCGCATCCCGGGTACCGGGACCGTCCCCGCCGGCCCGAGGCGCGGGGGATGGCGCTGCCCCGCGGGGCTTCGCTTGCGGTGCGGAGAGGGGCATCGGCAAGCGAGGGTGCGCTTCGCTCTGTGCTTGTCCCGCAGCAGCGGGAGGGCTCTCGGTACCGACCGCTCCTGCGGCCCCGTCCGGGGAGGAGAGCCGCGGATTTGAGGGGCAGAGCTCGGAGCCGCCCGTGCTCGGGGTTCTGGTCCCGCACAGATGCTGGAGCGGGTTCGCAGCAGGGCAGGGCTGTCCGCGGTACCCAGCAGGGAGAGAGGGTCCAGAGCCGTTGTGTCCGGAGCAGGATGAACGGGGGTGATGTTCCCCCGCTCGTGTCCGGAGCAGGATGGACGGGGGTGATGTTTCCCCGCTCGGGTTCGGGGCAGGATGGACGGGGGTGATGTTCCCCCGCTCGGGTTCGGGGCAGGATGGACGGGGGTGATGTTCCCCCGCTCCCGGACGGACCAGGATGGACGGGGGTGATGTTCCCCCGCTCCCGGACAGAGCAGGATGGACGGGGGTGGTGTTCCCCCGCTCCCGGACGGACCAGGATGGACGGGGGTGATGTTCCCCCGCTCGGGGACGGACCAGGATGGACGGGGGTGATGTTCCCCCGCTCGGGTCCGGAGCAGGATGGACGGGGGTGATGTTCCCCGCTCCCGAACCGAGGAAGATGAGGGATGTCCGCAGGCACATGGAAGGGGTGAACGAGCCGCTCTGCAGCACAGCGAGGGGCTCACACACATCAGCGTTAGGGGTTTTAGGCTCTTCTCGACAGGAGCACAGAGTCTTTACGGAGCGCGTGTTCAGAGGATCGGTGGCGGTTTCACACATACAAGCAGCTTGCTGGCATGGATCCACTTACAGAGGAATTTAAATGAAACCAAGATGCATTTTTTCTCGTCAGGTTTTTCAGTCTTTTTGCTTTCAGGTGTGACTGTGAATGTTTGGATGTTCTTATTTCCACAGGGTTTAGGAAGAGATGCTCCAGATGAGTCTCTACAGATAAGCTAAATGTGTCTGGAAATAATTTTAGGTCCCAGTTCTGCCGTTTGCTGTATGCAGAGTAGGAAGAATGCATTTTATTTTGGACAAGATACAATGAGTAATATCAAACACTGGAACTAGTCAGGAGAAATAGCGGTGGGGCTGCAAAAGCCAAGCCTGGAATGACTGGGCACGTGCTGCATGTTGTGAATACAGCGTTAATTGTCTACTTTTGGCAGATGCAAAACGCCAGCGTAGGTGAATGGGAGGGATGAACGATGAGAAATGTAACTGTAGCACCCAGAAATGCAACACTGTGACACCAGACCAGCTTTTTAATGCAATTCTGTCACAACCTCGTTCTGCCACAGGGTACAAAATATTGATCTTTTCATGCCCTTTCAGTAGGTACTAGGGCAGTCAGGAGGGGAACAATCAATCCCCAAATACCTGAGCCTGGTGATCAATTGCCTAAGTTACAGCAATAACTCAGTGAAAATATATATCTCTATAACATTCATGAAACTTATTCCCAAAGTTGAACACCACAGGATATTGCACAAAGTTCCAGGAGAGCAGTGGGATGAATAATGATGTAGTCATCCTTTCCTGGCAAAGGTGCTTACACAAGGAGGAGGAGCAGCCTGAGCAGAATGTTTGGAGAACACTCTGCAGTACCTCAGGGGAGCAGCTATGCTGTGAAATTGTCATTTTGCCCAAGTTAGAGATGAGAAAAAGAGTTTTTGCCACAAGAATTTGGTACAACGCGAGTTCCCGTCATTCTGTTCGAGTGTGGGTAGACAGAAAATATAACGATGTAGGGAACACTTGTGGAAAGACTAAAACTACAGCTGAGAAAGGTGAAAAACGAGCACAGTTTGTGTATGGGAAGCACTATGTTCAATGTTGGCCGGATCCAAACTCATGGAAAACAACTTGGCAGGAAAAGTCTCTTATCCAGCCACGTGTGTGTGACCTGCAGCTCCTCAGGCTCAGCCTGTCTGGCAGAATTTTGTCCACACTTGTCCACACCCTGTGCCTGCCCTGACACGGCAGCCCTGCTGGCCCACACCTGGAGCAGAATGTGCTGATGTAAATCTGGCATTTGTGCACATAAACGTGTCTGAGTGTCACCAGGGCTACAACAACCGGCGCTTATTGGCAAAAGCGACGCATAAATACTTCACTGGAAAGCCAGATTGTGTGTTAGTGTTTAATTGTTCTCCACACCATTAAAACAGCTAGTCACGAAACAGGCTGCCTTGAGCTCAAGCATTAACTTCTGTATTTCAGTTTGGGAGGTTTAATTGGAAATTACCGCTTAAGCATGGTCATGAAAAGAAGGGGTTTTTAAACAGTTACTCTGGGGTGAAGCAGAAACTGGCCGTGCCATGACTGTTTCCTTAAGCGTGAACAGCCCACGAGCTGGGCTTCACTATTAACATCTTAAACCTTGGCAGCTCCCCAAACATCTCCCTCGCTGCAGCAACTTCTGATTTCCCAATTTTAGCAGCAGCCTCGGCAGCGGTGACAGCCGCGGTGACAGCCACCTTGCCTCGCTCCCGTCTGCCCTCATTGCCCCCGCCGGGACCCCTCAGGAGCCACCGCCCCCCCATCCCCTCAGCCACCCTTTCCCGCCTCCCGCGCTCTCCCCGCCCCGCCCCGTTGCCGAGCAACGCCCCCTCATTCCCGCTCCTCGTCTTGATTGGCTTTCTCCGCCACCGCCCCGCCTTTTCTCCCCGCTCATTGGCTGCTCCTGCCGTGGGTCCCGCCTCCCGCGCCGCGCGGGCGCTGCCTCAGCGCTTTGGCGGTCCCGCTGCCCTTTGTCTCCCGGCGGCCGCCGTAGCGCAGCCCGTACGTGGCAGCGGGGCGGCGGCGGCCAATGAGCGGCGGCCCCGTGCGCCGGAAGGGGCGCGGCGCGGGCCGGAAGCGCCGCTCGGTGCCGCCGCCGGTCGCTCCGCCATGTCGCCGGTGCGGGCGGTGCTGGCGCTGGTGGCCGCGCTGGCGGCCCCGGCCGCCGCCTACTTCGTCAGCATCGACGCGCACGCCGAGGAGTGCTTCCTGGAGCGCGTGCCCTCCGGCACCAAAATGGGGCTCATCTTCGAGGTGGCCGAGGGCGGCTTCCTAGACATCGACGTGGAGGTGCGGCGGCGGCGGCGGCGAGGGCCGACCTTGGGGAGCGGGGCCGTCCCGGGGCCGGGCCTGCGCGCTGAGGCCCCGCTGTGTGTGGAGCTTGTCGGGAGCGAGCGGGGAGCGGGGCCCGACCCGCCCGCGGGGCTCGGGATGGTCCGAGCGGGGCCCGACCCGCCCGCGGGGTTCGGGATGGTCCGAGCGGGGCCCGACCCGCCCGCCGGGCTCGGGATGTTCCGAGCGGGGCCCGACCCGCCCGCCGGGCTCGGGATGGTCCGAGCGGGGCCCGACCCGCCCGCGGGGCTCGGGATGTTCCGAGCGGGGCCCGACCCGCCCGCCGGGGCTCGGGATGTTCCGAGCGGGGCCCGACCCGCCCGCCGGGCTCGGGATGGTCCGAGTGGGGCCCGACCCGCCCGCCGGGCTCGGGATGGTCCGAGCGGGGCCCGACCCGCCCGCGGGGCTCGGGATGGTCCGAGCGGGGCCCGACCCGCCCGCCGGGCTCGGGGCGGCCCCGCCGCGCCGCGGGGGCTCCGTGCGGCGGCAGCGCTCAGGGCTCAGCGTGGGCGGCTCGGGCGGGCCCCGGTGCCGGTGCGGTGCCACGCTGCTGCGCGAGGCTCGGGCTGTTCCCCCTTCCCGTGGGATTTCCGGCCCTACCGCGCTCGGTGCAGCCTCGGCACCGGGAATTGTGTGGCGGGAGGAACGCCCGGGGTTGCTCTCTGGAATCAGGTGCTGCCCCTCGAGGAGCAGCGCGCTTCCCCGTGGGTCGGAGGTGGTGTGTTTAATCCGGTCGTTGGCAGCGGGGAAGTTTTGAGCCAATACTGATCTTCAAAGAAGAATCGAATCAGGAGATGCTGAGTACGAATTGGTTTCATCGTGTTAGAGAGCAGAGAGGGTTTTGTTTGGGATGTCACAGACGGAGTTGTTGCTGAGAGCCCTGTAGCACTTGGAAATGACACAAGGCTGTGACACAGGACAGGGCTGGCAGCTCTGAGATCCCCTTCCCTTGTGGAAGCTCAGCAGCAGTGTGGCCTGGTGGGATGGGAATTCAGGATCACAGTGACCCCGAGAGCTCAGAACTCAGGTGTTCAGTCCTTTTGAAAAGGTAACTGCAACAATGCCCGACTGTGTGTCTCAAATCCATTGGAGATTGGCTTTTTTTCCTTTTTGTTTTCCTTCAGACATCAGAGATAAGGCCTCCCTTGCAGCTGTTAATTTGCCAGAGAGGCAGGGTTTGAGGTTTGCTTGTTTTTGACTGCTTATCTCGACCACAGGAGGCCAGGGAGGGAGGCTTTTCCACGACTTTCTTTACCAAGAACTTTGTGGGGTTTTTAAAAAAGATTTCTGTGCGGGGAGCTGCACCCATGAGTTGTGGGAGGGAGAGATTGAAGTGTGCCAAAGCAGGCAGATTGCAGATGGTGTTGGTGCCTGTGATGGTGCATTTGAGAGCTCTGTGTTTGGAATTCAAACCTGTGACCCTCTGTTCTCCCCACGCAGATCACAGGCCCTGATAATAAAGGGATTTATAAAGGCGACCGAGAGTCCAGTGGAAAATACACCTTTGCTGCCCACATGGATGGAACCTACAAGTTTTGCTTTAGCAACAGGATGTCCACCATGACTCCCAAGATAGTGATGTTCACTATCGATATCGGGGAAGCTCCCAAGGGGCAAGACATGGAGACAGAAGGTGAGGAAGAGTCCTGGAAGGAACTCAGCTCCAGCTTGGGAGCCTTTCCCTGCCTGCATGACTTGGGAACTTGAGTAGGGCTCTCGGGATTCCCGTTCCTCCAGGTGTGATTAGCTGTTCTCTTGCACAGCTAAAGTGGATGTTTTTAGACCTGGTTACACAGTTTGAGGCAAAATCAGCAGAGAGTCCCATCTGCAGACACTAATGCTTCCATCCTTTAGCCCTTCATCAGTGCCATCCTCTGATTCCTAGCGGGCTCAGCAGTGTGGAGCCTTAGCTGATAAATGTGCTAATAGGAAACTTCTCCCATAGCTGTGTAAATGACTGTTTTATCTGCAGCCTTTTGTCCTGTACCTGTGTTCATCTCTCACACTTTCCTCTAGGTGGTGGAGATACCTGGGATGGTATGTGGACTGCTTTTTGAAAGCTCCTTAGCATCTTGTCTCTGGCACATGTTCATTCACTAACAGCTAACTTGGCTTTTTCTCTGTAACATTGGTTTGGAGCATGAGAATGTCTTTATTTAATAAACTACCCAAAAGGTCTGATTCTGAGCAATGCTGAGCACCTGCAGGCTCCCAGTGGCAGGTTTATACCCTGAGCAGCTCTTGGGATCAGCTCCTTGCGCTGATGGCAGTTTGCCTTCAGGTGGTTATTCATGGCTGACAGAGGATTTAATCAGTTTAGGTGAAATTGAGCTGAAACACTGAACATCCAAGAATGCTGGATGGTTTTGGCAGTGTTTGCCTTCTATTGCTAAAGGGGATGTTGAGTAATCAAAAGCTTTTGGAAGCAATAAGCTGCTCCTAGGTTATGAATTATTACTGATGTGTCAGGGGAAAAACTCAAACTTGTCATTTGCTGTAAAAAAAAATGTATTGCATAGCAAGTTATAAAGTTTATTTATAAATCAATGACTGTAGCTAGAAAGGCAACCAATTCTTGTTTTCTATTTTGGCAATTAAATAACTTGGGCTTGATTGAGTGCTTGATGTCACTTAAAAAATAGCACATTCCTAATTTTGGATTTTTTTTTAAGACTCAAATCTTTTATTGAGTCTGCATATATCTGTTTTAAAGAGTATTAGTGCAATAAGACAATTTTCTGAAGTGAATTTTTGGAGTGTTTTTAGACTGTCCCTGCAACTGTAGTTTCTTCTTCTCTTAATAATAAACTGCACTTAGTGCAGTGACCACTTGGCCATGAAAATAAGGGATTTGAGGTCTTAGGAAAGTGAGTGTGGTTTGCACAACTATTGAGTTTTTAATTCTGACTTATATGAGTGCTATTCTCTGGTCCTCTCTTTTGACTGTTCCCCACAAGGTGTGTGTTTTGAATAGTTTTATTTTCAGACTGTGATCTGAAACACTTAATTTACAAATAAACCTGTAGTAAGGTAGCTTCCAAGTCAACTGTCTCCCTTGAAAGGAAAATATGTTGGGTTTTGTGACTTTTAAACAGAGCTGATTGCCCAGGGCGTGTCTGTGGAATGATACCTCAACCTGATGCTAGAAAACTTTGCAAATGACTTGCCTAATTTATAAATTTGTCAGGGACAGTTCTTTGAGCATGGATGTATTGAAAAGATCCTGTGATTGACAGTCAAACCACTAAATCTGACATCTCTGAGCCTTCCATTTGCTGAACTGTCTCAAGCTGGTTTTGTGCTACTGGTTTGGTATTTAACTCCTCTCCTGCTTTCACAACACCACAAGTGAAGGCTGTGCCAGCTCCCCTGGGCATTGTGCCCCCTTAATGCTGGGTTTCAGCTGAGCTTGAAGATCACAGGATGTGATTTTTGCTTTAGATTTGCCAGCATCATGATCTTGAGCTAAATTCTCAGTCATTCTATTTTTGCAAGCTTAACAACTAGGAAAAGCTGTCATGTTAAGATAATTTGCTTGGAATATATTGGATGATATTGGCAAAATAGATATTAGTGTGTGGTATTGATCTCGTGCATTCTTCCATTCTGTTCTCCTGGAAAAGTGTGTGCACACTGGAAATGTGGGCTCTGTGCTGAGTCTGAATTGTGTCTCCTCCTGTTTGGATGTGGAGAAATGTTCTCCCACTTGTTAAACACCACAGAGACACGTCAGGGAAAGTGCTACAGAAACTGAGCTTGGCTGTAAGGGTAGGAAGTGTTCAGCTGTACTGCCAGACCTTCTGCAGCAGGAAATTACCTTTAACTGCTCGTAAGTTCATTGACATCCTTTTCTCCAGTCATTAACAGACTTTCTGATGCTTCTGAAATTACTCTGCAGCTCATCAGAACAAGCTAGAAGAGATGATTAACGAGTTAGCAGTGGCCATGACAGCAGTGAAGCACGAGCAGGAGTACATGGAGGTCCGGGAGAGAATACATCGAGCAAGTAGGTGCCAGCCCCCCAGCCTTCCCCCTCTGCTCTGACCTTGTAAATGGCCATTTAAACATCACTCCGTGAAAACTATTCCAACTGACTTCAAAAATAATAATTGAAATCCTGCAGGGCCTGACACAGAGTAAAGAATGGAGGTGTTGCTTGCAGTCATCTTTAAATTGGCTTCCCCTCGTTGTTGTACAAAATAACATTTGCTTAAGTGCTGTAAATTCTGCACTTGTTTGGATGGTGTATTCATGCAGATACCAGTGATGGTGTTATTTAATTCATGCACAAGGGCAGGGTGAACCATGGGATGGTTTTAAACTGAAAGGGAGGAGGTTCAGATCAGACACTGGGGAAAATTCCTCCCTGGGAGTGTGGTACAGCCCTGGCACAGCGTGCCCAGAGGAGCTGTGGCTGCCCCATCCCTAGGGGTGCCCAAGGAAGGTGTCCCTGCCCATAATGGGGGTGAGACTGGATGAGTTTGAAGGTCCCTTCCGACCCAAACCATTCCATGATCTGGTTCCCAAACTCTGGTTGAACTGTTACTTCACCCTTGAAGTGGATGAGGTTTAATAATTGAGCCAAAGTCTCTTTTTAAAATGTTTTGTTGAAATAGAGCAGAACTACTGTTACTTACATGGGTGAGAATCAAGGACAAGTATTTTTCATGTGAAAACACAATATTATATGAAAGCACTGTCTCCTCAATTATTTGAAGCTATGAATATCTCCAGTTTTGTGACATTTGTTAGTAATGCTCTGATTTAAGAAAAATCTGAATGTTTAGAACCAAAGATGGTGATCCTTCAGAGATCAGCAGTTCCCTGCTTGACTCTGAAAAAGCAGGAGGCTTTGTTTGGCAGCTCAGAGGCCAGAAGGGTGGGCAGGATAGAGACAGATGCTGCAGTGTGTGTCCCCAAAGTGGGTTTAAAAACAAACTGTTCAGAAAAATCCCTCTCAGATCTCATCTCTGTGAGATGAGACACCTGTGATGACCTGACACAAAGCCAGTGCTTCCTGTGCAAGGCTCAGATTCATGGCAGAATGTTCTCAGTTTAAATGCTTTGTTACTAACTACTTTTTTTCCTTTTTTTCCCCAACAGTTAATGACAACACAAACAGCAGAGTGGTTCTTTGGTCATTCTTTGAAGCCCTTGTACTAGTTGCCATGACACTGGGACAAATCTACTACCTGAAGAGGTTTTTTGAAGTCCGAAGGGTGGTGTAAGATCCTTCTGTGGTCTCAGATTTCAGTTCACTCTCTACCAAACATCCTGGTCACAAACAAACAAAAAAAGTCATTTAGTTTCTGAACCCTCTTTACTGAACTGATTTGCTTATGTTCCTTCCTAGTTAAGAAAAAAAGGAATTGTTTTTATAGATCTTCTGTAGCAAAAGCTGTGCTGAAATCTTGTCACTTTATTGGCATCATTTTGTTCCACTGAGATCTGCCCAGTCTGTGTGCTAAGCAAGGTCCAGGCAAGCTGCAAACTCTGTAACTCACTCTAGTAACAAGCTGTTCTGTCTTTTCTAACTCTTTTCCCTGTTTGCAGAAGCACTTGCAGTTCTGTCCAGGGAAACGGTACAAGGCCCTAAGGTGACTGTTTGCATCCTCACACCCTTAACCCTGCAGTAGGTGTTACCAAACTGAAATAATCCCTTCTCCACTCACAGAAACTGCCAAGGAAAAGCTTAAAATTCATACCTAGTTGCTATTTAAAAGGTAGTCATCAGCAACTGTCTTAATGATACCAACTTCTTCCCAAAGTTGTTTTTAATTAAATAGTTGATATGAAAATGCTTTTTTTTTTGTTCTCTGCTCATCACCAAATGTTCCTTACACGGTTTTTAGTCTCTCAGAGGTTTTATTTGGAAGCCAATTGTGTGCAGTGTCTTGGCAAACACTGGTGAACCCTTTGGCTTGTGCAGGTCCAAAGCTCAGACTGTTTGCCCAGTGCCCAGGGCAGAATGTTCAGGAAATCTGGGTTCCTGAGGCCAGAGGGTTCTGGATCCTGGGGGTTCAATCCACGCTATGCAGCCCTTGTATTTAAGTGCAGTGGCAAACTCTGCCATGATCTGATCAGAATTAGCATAATGCTAAATACTGGTGTGTTTTCTTTTTTCAGGCACATGTAGATTTGTTTTTGTACAAAGTTCCTTTCCTCGGTTTTCTGATGATTGGTTTAAAAATTTAAGAAGCGTCTGATGTGGGTGCTGAGCCAGGATTATGTTGTGACTGATGTATATTAGTTGTAATCATTTTTGGGGGTGGGGCGGGGTCTTTTCCAGGGGGGATCCTCTACAAGTAACACACAACAGTTTTGTACAATTAATTTAAAATTTGTTACAGGTTTTCATGTTCCAGGTAAAGTTTTTTCAACCTCGGGCAAACACTTGCAGCAGTTCTTCAGAGAGGTGGCTGTTACACCTTATTGCAACTGTTGTGTGCCAATATTTTTGTGTAAAACACTGAAAATTGAATTCTAAGATGTACATTTAAAAATTGCTCGTGAATCTAAATATGACCCAGGTTCGATAAATAAACAAATTCTTTAAAAAAAAATAAAAAGCAGCTTTGTGGATTTTTTCTTTAATCCCTTAAGGAAGTACAGATTAACACAAAGGGGTTTTTATAAATGATTTCTTTAGTAGTGGCCATAAACTGAACCAGGAGAATTCTGTATCAATGTGATATGAGCACTGGAGCTGCCCAGGGAGGTTGAGGATTCTCCCTCTGCAGGCATTCCAAACCCACCTGGGTGTGTTCTGTGTCACCCGCTCCAGGTGACCCTGCCTGGGCAGGGGGCTCGGACTGCATGACTCCAGAGTTTTCTCACAATCCTAACGATTCTGTGATTCCCTGCTTTCTTAAAATACCGGGAATTTATCCAGAGTCCATCCAGAATAAATATCAGGTAGCTGAACCTACGTCTTAGGTGTGGAGTACTCAGGTGGCACAACGCTGCTGTAAGAGCCGCAGAAGTACTCACTGCGATGGGCAGCTCGCCATAAAATGGGGGATTTTTGGTTAAATCCGAAGTTTTGTTTTCCGCCGCGGGGGCGGGGCGCGGCGGAACTGATGTGCGGCGGAACGGGCGGTGCCGCGGTTGTGGTTCCGCCGGCGCGGGGGAGCGGCGGGGCGGTGGCACCGCGGCCAAGATGGAGGCGGTGACTGAGGGCGGCTGGGGCTCGCTGCCGGTGCCGCTGAGCCCGGGCGTGCTGCGGGCGCTGCGCGAGCTCCGCTTCCACCAAATGACCCCGGTGCAGGTGCGGGGCCCCGCGGCACGGCCGGGGAAGGGAGGGCGCGGGCGGTGCCAGGAGCGCCGGGGCCGTGGCGGTCGCAGCCGTCACCGCGTCCTGGAGCCGCACCCGTGACTCTCGCACCGGCTCTGCCTGGGTGATGTTCACAGCGAGCTCTGATGTGTCAGAGGAGTTTCACCTCTGTGAGATTTACCAGCGCTTCGCCTGCTCATGTGGTGCTTCTCTTTTTTCAGTCTGCGACCATCCCGCTGTTCATGAGTAACAAAGATGTGGCTGCAGAAGCGGTGAGTGCTTTCCCTTCCTGCAGCTCCGTGTTTTTCCAGCCTTGTCTCTGGAGCTGAGGGAGGGCTGACGCTGTTCCCACTCTCACAGGTCACAGGCAGTGGGAAAACCTTGGCGTTTGTGATTCCCATCCTGGAAATCCTTCTCAGACGGGAAGAAAAGTTAAAGAAAATGCAGGTGAGATTAAAATATGCAGTACTGAGTTTATTTTTGTGATGTGCTAATAAGATTTGAGAACTTCAAGAAAAGTATCCGTAAGGGAAATTGCCTGCGCACAGAGTGACTGTGCTCAGCAACAATAAACTGTTTAAAACCTGGAAATAAAATTGGGGTGCTCTCATTGAACTGAGTAAAGCTTCTTCTCTGGCATGAACAGAACAGGGTTCTGAGCTGTGAGGGAAATGTCCCAAAACATGGAATACACTGATAACTGCAAGGGGGATTTGAATGCTCGTTAGCATCCATTGACCTTGAATACATTTTAGTGTGCAGGGACCTTCAGTGTCATTTGCTATTAAATGTCGTTATTAGATGCTGCTCTTTCAGCAGAGATATTTTACACATTGATACAAAGTCTTTCACAGACATTTTTGGGTGTTTTTTATACTTTATTGTATTTCTGTGGAAATGTTTTGTCTGAAACCAGGCTCAAAATCATGGCTCATATTCACTTAGCTTGAAAGGGAGGATTCTGCCCAAATCTTTCTTTTTTTCCTCCCCACAAATTCCTGTTTTTCAGGTTGGAGCAATAATTATCACCCCAACCAGGGAGTTGGCCATTCAGATTGATGAGGTGCTGTCACATTTCACAAAACACTTCCCCATGTTCAGGTGGGTGCACTTCAGCATTTCCATGGCCACACTTCCTTCTGTCCCTGGTGAACCAGCAAAACTTCCAGATGACCCAAATCTTTCTGTTTCACTGCTTCAGTCAGATTCTTTTCATCGGTGGGAGGAACCCCATGGAAGATGTTGAGAAGTTCAAGGAGCATGGGTGAGTTGTTTGTTTGTCAGTGTCTCAGAGCTGTGGTTCTCTCCTTGTCAGGGTTCTCAGCCCGGAGCTGTGCTCCTGCTGCTGCTGGAGTGGGATGGTGCTGCCAGAATCTTTTGGGGTGAGCTGGGAGATTGTGGGGTCTGCTCCTGGAGTGAGGTGCAGCCCTTATGTGACATCAGCACCATTTATCTGCTGGCTGGGTGAAGAACAGGGCTGAAAATGCCTTCAGTGAATATTTCACTTCTCCCTGCTCATTAAATTCCTGGAATTGTTTGGTGCTGATGCTGATGATGGAGTTTTGAAGGAGTCCTGTTTACCCCTGGCTTTTGCATGGAGATACCAAATATTCCTGCAGTGATAGCTACTCTCCAAACTTGCTGTTTTATTTTCTAAACTTCTGCTGCCAGAGGGATGTGCTTTCACCTGGGCATTCCCCCCCATGCCATGCCACTGAAACATGGGTGCAGTTAAAAGTGACAAAATGAAAATGTTTTACTGAAGAATCCAGACTCCAGAACAATGTCAGGAGTTCTCCCGTTTGCTGCCCCTGAGTGAGGGAATTTTTCTGTGTGTGTGCACCCCCAGGGGGAACATCATCGTGGCCACCCGGGCCGCCTGGAGGATCTGTTCAGGAGAAAGGCAGACGGGCTGGACCTGGCCAGCTGTGTCAAGGCTCTGGATGTGCTGGTGTTGGATGAACAGACAGACTCCTAGATATGGGCTTTGAAGCCAGGTATTGAAATAATAAATCCTCTTGGTTCTTCTGCAGTTTTAAATGAGTTGATGTGTGATGGATGTGTGAATTTTCAGTCTGCGACCATCCCGCTGTTCATGAGTAACAAAGATGTGGCTGCAGAAGCGGTGAGTGCTTTCCCTTCCTGCAGCTCCGTGTTTTTCCAGCCTTGTCTCTGGAGCTGAGGGAGGGCTGGCGCTGTTCCCACTCTCACAGGTCACAGGCAGTGGGAAAACCTTGGCGTTTGTGATTCCCATCCTGGAAATCCTTCTCAGACGGGAAGAAAAGTTAAAGAAAATGCAGGTGAGATTAAAATATGCAGTACTGAGTTTATTTTTGTGATGTACAAGTAAGATTTGAGAACTTCAAGAAAAGTATCCGTAAAGGAAATTGCCTACGCACAGAGTGACTGTACTCAGCAACAATAAACTGTTTAAAACCTGGAAATAAAATTGGGGTGCTCTCATTGAACTGAGTAAAGCTTCTTCTCTGGCATGAACAGAACAGGGTTCTGAGCTGTGAGGGAAATGTCCCAAAACATGGAATACACTGATAACTGCAAGTGGGATTTGAATGCTCGTTAGCATCCATTGACCTTGAATACATTTTAGTGTGCAGGGACCTTCAGTGTCATTTGCTGTTAAATGTCATTATTAGATGCTGCTCTTTCAGCAAAGATATTTTACACATTGATACAAAGTCTTTCACAGACATTTTTGGGTGTTTTTTTATACTTTATTGTATTTCTGTGGAAATGTTTTGTCTGAAACCAGGCTCAAAATCATGGCTCATATTCACTTAGCTTGAAAGGGAGGATTCTGCCCAAATCTTTCTTTTTTTCCTCCCCACAAATTCCTGTTTTTCAGGTTGGAGCAATAATTATCACCCCAACCAGGGAGTTGGCCATTCAGATTGATGAGGTGCTGTCACATTTCACAAAACACTTCCCCATGTTCAGGTGGGTGCACTTCAGCATTTCCATGGCCACACTTCCTTCTGTCCCTGGTGAACCAGCAAAACTTCCAGATGACCCAAATCTTTCTGTTTCACTGCTTCAGTCAGATTCTTTTCATCGGTGGGAGGAACCCCATGGAAGATGTTGAGAAGTTCAAGGAGCATGGGTGAGTTGTTTGTTTGTCAGTGTCTCAGAGCTGTGGTTCTCTCCTTGTCAGGGTTCTCAGCCCGGAGCTGTGCTCCTGCTGCTGCTGGAGTGGGATGGTGCTGCCAGAATCTTTTGGGGTGAGCTGGGAGATTGTGGGGTCTGCTCCTGGAGTGAGGTGCAGCCCTTATGTGACACCAGCACCATTTATCTGCTGGCTGGGTGAAGAACAGGGCTGAAAATGCCTTCAGTGAATATTTCACTTCTCCCTGCTCATTAAATTCCTGGAATTGTTTGGTGCTGATGCTGATGATGGAGTTTTGAAGGAATCCTGTTTACCCCTGACTTTTGCATGGAGATACCAAATATTCCTGCAGTGATAGCTGCTCTCCAAACTTGCTGTTTTATTTTCTAAACTTCTGCTGCCAGAGGGATGTGCTTTCACCTGGGCATTCCCCCCCATGCCATGCCACTGAAACATGGGTGCAGTTAAAAGTGACAAAATGAAAATGTTTTACTGAAGAATCCAGACTCCAGAACAATGTCAGGAGTTCTCCCGTTTGCTGCCCCTGAGTGAGGGAATTTTTCTGTGTGTGTGCACCCCCAGGGGGAACATCATCGTGGCCACCCCGGGCCGCCTGGAGGATCTGTTCAGGAGAAAGGCAGACGGGCTGGACCTGGCCAGCTGTGTCAAGGCTCTGGATGTGCTGGTGTTGGATGAAGCAGACAGACTCCTAGATATGGGCTTTGAAGCCAGGTATTGAAATAATAAATCCTCTTGGTTCTTCTGCAGTTTTAAATGAGTTGATGTGTGATGGATGTGAATGAGCATGGCCTGCAGTGGCCTCCAAAGTTAATTTGTTCTGTTTTCTGAAATATCTGAATTTGTTCTTTCATGTTTGCTCTGTAACTACACAAAGCAGTTGCTAAGGGGGAGGAGAATCAGGAAATGTGGAGCCTCAATGGATATGGAATTTCCTTTGTTGAGATGTGTGTTAGCATATCTCTATTAATAAATATCATCATTCACACTCCAGAATGGCTTAAAACACTTTAACCAATAAGCTTTGATCTCTGTTTTCTCTGTCTTTCTGAGAGAAAGAGAGGTGAGAGCTTACCTCTCTTTGTCTCAGAGTTAAGGTAATTATTTCAGTAGCAGTTTGATGTGATAACAAAGCCTAAGCTCCTTTCCAGTGATTTGAGCTCTTCCTGAGGGAAGCCTTGGGACAGTTCCATTTTCCCTGTGCTTCCTTGCAGCCTGAATGCCATTCTGGACTTTTTGCCCAAGCAGAGGAGGACAGGTCTGTTCTCAGCCACGCAGACCCAGGAGCTGGAGAACCTGGTGAGGGCAGGGCTGCGGAACCCCGTGCGCATCTCGGTCAAGGAGAAGGGGGTGGCAGCCAGCAACATCCAGAAAACCCCAACACGCCTGGAGAACTTCTACATGGTGTGAGCCTGGGCTCTGACTGAGCTCCCTGACCCCTCTCCTGTCTTCCTGGTCCTGTCAATAAGATTTTAAGTCTTGGCCACTTAGGATCATGTTAACTGGAGAGCCAAAGTTCATTTTCTTATGTTTTTCTTTTGCGTTTTTTAGATCTGCAAGGCAGATGAGAAATTTAACCAGTTGGTGCATTTTCTTCGGCAGCACAAACAGGAAAAGCATCTGGTCTTTTTCAGGTAATTCTGTTTGTGTTTCATTGTGGGAACAGTTTGGTTTTTAATTACCCAAATTCCAAAACTCTGTCCTTTGCAACAAAGGACACAATTGTTTTCCAAGTGATTCATTTTGAGAGCTGTTTTTTAGAACATGGTGCCTAAAAAGAGATTAATCATTGCTTCATGTCAGGATTGTGTTATTAAGCAAAACATAAATTTTATGCATTTTTAAAGTAAGACATTATAGATGATTATATGTTAATTATAAAAATTATGTGCAGGTTTTAAATAAAAATAATTTATAGCTTTGAAAGAGCTTGGGAAACTCTAGCTTGATTAAACCTGATTAAAAATGCAGCATAACCTTTTGCTTTATGCCTGTCTTTATCACTACAGCACATGTGCCTGTGTGGAATACTATGGGAAGGCTCTGGAATCCTTAATTAAGCAGGTGAAAATAATGAGCATCCACGGGAAGATGAAGCACAAACGAAACAAAATTTTCACGGAGTTTCGGAAGCTCCCGGGGTGAGAACGTGGGAATGGCTGAACAGTGAGGGGGAGGTGGTTGTGTCTGACTGTTCTGCTGCTGCTTGGTGTGGAAGGATGGCTCAGGTGGAGGATGCTCCAGGCTGGCTCTGAGTGTGGTGATGATATCACAAATTGTGATATTGATAATATCACAAAAGGGAAAATGGGACTGGAGCATCTGCACCCTACTGTAGATAATCCATGTGGCAGCACAGGAGGTGAGCACACTGCACTGTCACTTGCTACAGTCACACATTGCCCTGATATTTTAACAAACTGCTAGCAAAAATAAGCTTTTCCTGATTATTAACCAGAGTGGAAACCAGGATGTTCCTTTGTTAGTGTATGAGCAAGAAGATGGCAGCGCTGCTGTAACCTGCCCACAGGGAAATGTTCTTTGGCAGCTTTGCAGGATGCTGTTAGGAAACTCTTGCCTCATCAACTGTCATTTTTGTTATTGCATGGGATCCGAGTTTTAGCTTTTTATATTGTGAGAAAAATAATTACCAGCAGATTGTAAGAACAGTTGTTGAAAAGAACAGCACGGCAGTTCTGCTAAAATTGTCACTCAAGTCTTAAGTCTTTTATTTAAACATTTATTTTAGTAAATTCAGTTGTGGTGGATGCAGTGCTGGTTTAAAATTTGAATTTTTAATGAGGAATTGATTTTTCTTAGAAATGTAATATAAATCACAATAATTTTCAAAATGTTATGTAGAATTTTAGTTGGTGAAAGCTGCAATTACCTAATATTTTGTCTCTTAAAAAAAACCCCAAATGTTTTAGTGTTTTGTTCCTCACTCTCCAGTGAAGGTGCAGAACACACAGCTGTGAGGAGGCTGGCTCTTCTCAAATGACAGGTTAATAAAAGTTCATTTTCCTTCTTCCTAGGGGCATTTTGGTGTGCACAGATGTGATGGCCCGTGGCATTGACATTCCAGAAGTGCACTGGGTGTTGCAGTACGACCCACCCAGCAGTGCCAGGTACAACTTCACATCCTGAGATCCTTTTTCTTTCTGTGGTCTTTTCTTTCCGTGCTGTTCAGGTCTCAGTTAGGAACAAAACACTGCATAAAACACATCTAATAATTTCCTGGAGGTTAATCTGAGAGAACACACAAAATAATGCAGGAGCAAGGGAGGCTGAAACAGGGCAGGGTTTGTTGTCACTGCTGAATTGCAGTGACTCTGTGGTGTGTAGGTGTCAGTCAGGGGTGATTGTCACATCTCTGTGCAGAGGTGGCTCTGGGGTAAGGCTTTGTGTGAGAATGTCAGAGAAAGAGTGAGAGGGGACACTGGGGTGAAGGAGAACAGAGGTGAGAGCAGCGACTGAGCTCTTCAAGGAATGGTACATTGAAAGCTCACAGGAAAGGAGCTTTTCTGTGGATTTTAACTTTTGCTTTCATAATTCTTCCTACAACTTGCTTGAATTTCACTCCCAAAGCAGACGCCCCTTGCTTTAGCCCAACATTTGAGTGGGATTGCCACACATTTCTTGTGTTACACTTTGCTCATTCCCATTGGTTTAGTTTAGTGTTTTCCATCCCACAAGATTTGCCCTTTTGCTGCCCAATGCTTCCAAACCCAGCTGAGTCTCTGCTGGGCTCTTTCAGTGCCTTCGTGCATCGCTGCGGTCGCACGGCGCGGATTGGCAACGTGGGCAGCGCTCTGGTGTTTCTGCTTCCCATGGAAGAATCCTACATTAACTTCCTCTCAATCAACCAGAAGGTGAGCAGGCTTTTATTCTACCCCAAAGCAGGAAAGAGCAAGGGCACAGACTTACTGATAGGAGCTTTGAAATCAGAATTTGTAGAACTTGGGGTCATACACGTGGGTAATGTTTTAGCAGAGGTGCAGAATTAAAAGACAAGAGCTGCTTATTAATCACCAAATACAGGTGGAACATGAAATATAGCTCCAGTGTTACCCACTGAGGAGCATGCAATGAGTTAGGAAAGGCCTTTTGCTCCTAGGGGTGTAAATTGAGCATTTGCAGGAGGGCAGTGCTGGCTTACAGTCCTGCCCCAGCGCTGCCACCAGCAGCTCACACCCTGCAGCCTCTCTGCTCTTTACTTACAACTCCTGCAGTCTCCATGCCTGCTCCTGCCTGTGAGGGATAAATTGTGAGTTCTCTGGAGATCTCCTAGTGGGAGCAGAGCTTGATGAAGCAGGAGATGAAGATGTTGCCTCTGTGGAGCTGCGGTGTGAGAACTCTGCTGGGCCAGGAGCTGCTGTGTGGGGCTGATGGTCAGCAACACTCAACACTCGTGTGCTGGAGTGCCCAAAGGGAAAGGGGCTCAAAGCCGACTGAGGATTAGCTGGGCAGGAAGGGTGAGTTTGAGATTTCACAGTCCATTCCACATAATTTGGTTGAACTTTTGGTTTTGTTGTTTATTTTCTGGTTCCCAGTGTCCCATGCAGGAAATGAAACCACAGACAAATGTGCTGGATCTTCTCCCCAAGCTGAAGTCCATGGCCCTGGCTGACAGGGCAGTGTTTGAGAAAGGGATGAAAGCCTTTGTGTCCTATGTCCAGGCTTATGCCAAACACGAGTGTAACCTGATCTTCCGGATCAAAGGTAATTCCCAGCAGGAATTACTGTTACTCACTGTTTTTCTCAGACAACAAAAGCATTGTGGTGTTGTCCAAAAGCTTCAGCTTCTGATTTTTGATCTCACATTCACTTCTTGAACCATCAGATTTTAACAAAACTCCTATTTTTTTCAGGCATCTTGTTTCAAGAGAAAGCATTTAAATATGGAACTTGACCAAACTGATAAAAGCAGAAATAAAAGTGACTTAGTGTTGTTGTCAGTATTAAGGGATAGAGTGCAAACAATACTTTAAAATAATGTAACTTTTTTTCCTTTCAGTTAACTTTTTATCCAGCAGGAAACTGACTTGATAATCTTTATTTCAACAGATCTGGATTTTGCCAGCCTTGCCAGAGGTTTTGCATTATTAAAAATGCCAAAGATGCCTGAACTAAGAGGAAAATGTTTTCCAGACTTTACTCCAGTCACTGTCAATACAGACTCCATTTCATTTAAGGATAAAAACAGAGAAAAGCAGAGACAAAAGAAATTAGAAGAACTAAAAAAAGAAAGAGAGGAAAATCAAGGGAAAAAGAAATTTGTAAAGAACAAAGCATGGTCAAAGCAGAAAGCCAAGAGGGAGAAGAAGAAGAAAGTAACAGCTAAAAGGAGGCGTGAAGAGGTAACTGTGTCCATCCCTTAAACTGAAGTGATTACTGAAGTCTTGCCAATGGCAGAGCCCTGGGATTTCAGTGGTGGAACTGATGGCTGTGAAATAGCATTCAGGACTTGGACAAGCACAGCTTAAAAAAATGATAGGGGTTTTTAAAGCCAAACACTGAAACAACTTCTCAGCACTGCTGCTGGTCAGTAATAGGATTTTCATTTCTCAGAGGTGCAGAATTATGGCCTGAGGGTGCTTTTGTCAATTTTCAGCAAATGTAGCTGAGAGTTACAGTGTCCTGGGTAGTGTCCTGAGTATTATTTCCTGCTTGGATATTTCTGGCAAACCCTGACTTGTAATCTTCTCTTGTGTTCAGCTGTGTACAATGAAAACCTTTTGGTGTTGTGTTTAATTTGTTGTTTTCAACTTCCAACAGGGCTCTGATATTGAAGATGAGGATATGGAAGAGCTGCTAAATGACACAAGACTCTTGAAAAGATTAAAAAAAGGAAAAATTAGTGAAGAAGAGTTTGAGAAGAAACTAACAGGCAACCACAGGCTCAAAGCAGAAACTGTTGAGGACACAGATTCTGAAGGCTGACAGTTACTCTAACCACATTTTTACATTAAAACACTGCTTATTTCAATAAAACTGGATTTCTATAAAAAATAGAGAACAAAATACCACTCTAAAAAGAACAAAGCTGATCTAATTTCTTCACAGAGAGACCTGGCATCCCTAGAGACACAGAGCCTGCAGTTGTTGAGAACAATGCCAAAAGCACCACTCTGGTGTGGCAGGAGCTGCAGGGTTCCATCAGCAGCCTTGGGCACGTTTTCATTTTGGTTTTTTCAAGTACCACAGATCAGTAACAGCAAACCTCAGAGTGAGTCTGGATACACCATAAGGGATTTTATTTTAAAGTATCAAAATAATCCATCCCTCTTTAAAATAATTTAGTCGTGGCCTTTAGAAGTTGTCATAACTCTGGGAATTTTTCCAACAGTGGTCCATAATTATATTAATCCTTCTAATGGCATTTCCTTGCCATGTTCCTGTATCACCCTCCAAGTTCTTAGAGCCCTGGCAGTCACTGGAGGTGACACATGGAGGAGTCTCTGAGTTACAGGTAGAGTTTAATGAGTTCATCACTGACAGCTGAAGGAGTCAGCACACCGAGGTCTGTGAAGAGCAGAGTGATCAGTGACGGGGAGGTGTAGTCAATCCAGGGGTGCTCCTCTTTTAGGTTCTGGCTTGTTTTCAGAGTGTCTGCTTTGTACTAGAAGGAAACAGAGACCTTTAGTTACTGCACAAATACAAGGGAAATCCTCTTTTGGGCAAGAGCAGTGCTGCAGCCTCAAGCAGATGTTTGTGGTGAAACTGAAGGAAGTCAAGTGCACACACTGGTGCCACCTTGGCCTCAGCTCTTTTATCCTGTGTAAAAAGTACAATTTGTAGTTCTGGAGTTTGTTGGTTTAACTGTTTCTTACCCTCAGCTGCTCCTGTGCCCTAAAGGAACTGTTTTAGGAACACATTACCAGGATCAGGACAAATTATGGCTGTTTGGTGCCCCTACCATGGAGCAACCCCAAAATATAACACAGCAGAGAGATCCAGATAATCAGAGATGCTTAGAAGACAATTTTTCACAGGCACATCAGTGAATGAAATGGAAGTTGAGTTTCTCTCACCTTAAACCTGTCAGGGACGTCCTGCTGATTGAGAGGGAAGAGTCTGACAAACTTGAAACTTTCTGCTACCACATAAAATGGCTTGTTCTGGGCTTTGGCACACACAGCAATTTGATTGGTGCCAATCTGTGGAGACAGATGGAAAACAAAATTGCAGACTCAGTGCTTGCCTGAAAATATTGCCCAGCTTCCAACAATTAACAGACATTTACTGGATAAAATCCAAATGGAAGAGGCTTTTCAAAAAGCTTTAAATGCTTCAGAGAAACCAAACTTTAAAAGTCCAGAGTGTCCAGAATGATGTAAGAAACTCACACTACCTTGTTGATAATGCCTCCACTTTCAACTACACCTTCAGCACCAACCAACACCAGGTCCACTTTCTCCATAATATAGCTGTAAAAAGGGGAGAAAAAATCCAAGCATTACTGGGTAATAGGACAAATGACTTGCTGAACAGAACAGAAATGAGTAATTCAAACAATCTTTCCATTTTCTGCACTAGTTCCATCTACCTTTTGTAAGTCCACGTGCTGCTACACATCCTTGTAGTGGGATTTCATCTCCTTCCCTGCAGGAATATTAAGTAGCCTTTTCTTCCCCAGCCATAGCTGACCCTGGCAACTGTAAATGCTGGGAGAAGCTGAACTCTAACTAGGAATGTTCAGATTTATTGTAGTTGTTTCTTTTCTCATGTGTTGGACTTGTAGTGAGCAGTGCTAATTTAGCAAACACCTTAAGAAACCACAAAATGATCACACTGATGCAAATTAGGAAAAAAAAGTGGCTTCTTTGTTTAGCACCTCAGTTCTTTTTACAGATCTGTACAAGTTCTTGGGTCTAGTTCTTTCTTTCATTCCAACATGCAAAATCAAATGCTTGTGTTGTAGCTGACACATTCTAATTGTGCACCTAAAGCTGTAACTCGTTTGGCCTGCTGGATGACTTTGACAAACTAAGTAACATCTCTGGGGTTTGAACAAGCTGCTCACATGTAAGGCTATTTTGTTTTACTGTCAAAATGAAATTGTGATGAAAAATATCAAAATTTATGATCAGACTTACCCAACTGCAGCATCCAGAATCACAGTCACGGGAATGTTCAGCTTCCTCAGGGCTTTTGCCATTTTTTGCCTATTAAAGAAAGATTTGGACCTTAACAATTCTTTTTTTAAAGACAATAATAGGAAAATATTGTCTGAAACACTGAGGCTTGTGACTGCCCCCATTCCCCTGCTGGTAGAACAGAAAATGAGTTATTGGATAGAAATGGAAGGAATTGTTATATATTATTAGTGATGTGTATTACCCAGTGTGCAGGGTTAACTCCTTCATTTACACAACATTTGCTTTGAAGGAATTATTTGACATTTTTAAATGACAATGTTAGCTGTATATTTTACTTTGCTATGATTAGCATAATACTGATTATTTTAGCCCACTTTTTAAAGAGATAATTATAAAGCAGCTGTCTCCCATCTCCCAAGGAAAAAATAGGTTGCCTGGCACTGACCAAAAGTCTCTGAACCTCTGAGGAAAACCTACATAACACTAATTAGGATATCGAGTATGGAAAGTTAATCAGCAATATTTTTTAGATTTATTTTTTCACTTGTCCAGAATAATGAGATATGAGTGACACTTGCCATTTAAAATGCCCCAACCAAGCCTGGCAGCTTTTCTTAGGGCAGGACAAGTTGGACGGTAGCTGTAACTTACCCTGTTAACCAAGATAAACCCCAAATTAATGAATACTCACCCTGCTTCATCTGGCTGTGACTCAGTAACATAAACACTGAATCGCTTCTTGGCCTCCACAGCTGCTTCCAACACCCTGAGGACCACCCTGGAGTAGGCATGTGTCAGTATTCGCTGCCAGGACAGAAAAAATCCACACATTACATTTGCTGAGCCTCGGGAAACCTTGACTTTTGTCATGGCTTGCTGTGCAGAACAACGCTGTGCAGAAGCCCCCATCAGACTCCTCTCCCCTCCTGTTCTGCAACTGCAGAACCGGACAGCAGCGCCCCTGCCCCGGCCTACTCACAGCACCGTCTCTGATGAACGGGTGACACAGCTTGGCGATTTTATTCCTCGACAGAGACACTTTGGTCAGGAAGATCTCCCCGCGCTCGATCATGATTTCTTTGCACTTGGAGTAGTCCTGGCAAAGAGCGGGACGCGGGCTGAGCCGCCGCGGGCTCCCGCAGCCGCCGCAGCGGGGCCGGGCGGGCGGCGCTTACCGAGTACTCCAGCGAGGTGAGGCTGATGAAGCGCAGGAAGAGCTCCCCGCCGGAGGACACGGCCACCGAGGAGTCCACCCGCGACAGGGTGTCGATGGCGTCCCGCAGGCTGTTCCGCAGGCCCTGGATGGTCTCTCCTGAGGGGAGGCAGAGACGCGTGGTCAGGGCCTCACCCTGGGGACAGCCGGGGCTCCGCGCCCCGCCGGGGGCACCCGGGCCCACCTCGGTCCTGCTTGAGGAATCCCAGCAGCGCTCGGATGGCGGCCACGGCCGAGGCGACATCGGGGTCGTCCCTCAGCTGCGCCCTGAACGTCTCGATCAAGTCTGAAAGACAACGGGGAGCGTCAGGCCCGGCCCGGCCCGGCCCGGCGGCTCCCGGGGCTGCCCCGCGCCCCCGTTACCGTCCGTGCCCATCGCCGCCCCCGTTACCGTCCGTGCTCATCGCCGCTCCGCTGCGCTCCGCCCGCCGCGCCGGGGCGTGGGGAGGCCCGGCCGGGGCGTGCCCGGATGCGGAGCGCCGGCCCGGGCGTCATCCACGGGCGCCGCAGCCGCTGCAGCCCGGCCGGAGCGATGAGCGCGGGTGAGCGCGGCCGGCGCGGCCCGGCGGGCTCTGGGCGGGCTCCGGACGGGTTCGGGGGTGCCGCGGCGGGGCTCGGGCTGCTCGTGGGGAAGCAGAGGCCGAGAGCGGGGCCCCGGGGCTTCACCGCTCTGCTCGGGGCCCGCAGTGACGCTGCTGTGCGCTCCCTTTGCAGATGATGAGCTGAGCCTGCTGATCATCGTCCTCGACACCAACCCCATCTGGTGGGGGAAGAGGGCCCTGGGAGAGGCTGAGGTACGGCCCTGGCACATTGATGGCCATTTCTGGGGGAAACGGTATCATTTTCTTTGACTTCTGAACTGTGCTAATGTTGTCTGCTAAAGCAGGTATAATGGCTATTGTAACACCTTTTGAAATAGCTATGCAGCGTTCTGTATTCATTAGAGCTTTTTTAACAGCAAAAGCTCTTTCTGCATCTTCAGATGTAGGTTTTTAAATTGCAGTCATTTCAGAGATTACTTCTGAATTGCTTCTCTGTAAATGTTACTGTGCTTCATCTGCTCTGTTCGTTTCTCCAGCAGTTCACCCTGTCGAAATGCGTCGATGCAGTGATGGTACTGGGGAACTCTCACCTGCTCATGAATCGCACCAACAAACTCGCTGTGATAGCAAGTCACACTCAGGAAAGGTAGAGCTGCTTCTGAACAGTGTGATGGTTTTCAATTTCCTCTATCTGTCTCCCGATTTTCTTGCTTGATGGCAAGAAACCAAGTTAAAAGTGTGTAATATATCATCTTAAAAAATAAATTAGCTGAAACTATATAAGAAAGAATCTTAATGACTTCCAAAGCAGCAAAAAGACTTAGAAGGGGGGTTTAAATAGACTTAAAAATACACAGAGAGAGAATGGTAGATATGTGTGGAGTGGAGCAATGCAGATGGCAGAAGTTCCCTGTTTAGGGAATATTTTTACCCCTAGATGTTTGTGAGTCTCAGGATCTACCCCCAAGTGCAGCCAAAGAACTTTGCCAGATCTTTTAAGAGCTGTCTCAGTAGGAGGGAGCTGAATGTGGGTTTTACTCCAGTTTAAGGTCACCTACCTTACACAGCCTCATTAATTCCTAAAGTATTAAAAGGATTTTAAATGAAACTTCAGAGTATTGTTACTTGCAGCTGATTCATTCATAGCATTTTTTCTTACATGAATGCTTTGTTTTCCCTCTGTTTCAGCCGTTTCCTGTACCCTGGGAAGCGCTGGGCTGCTGCAGATCCCTTTGGAGAGGCAGGCCCTTCCATGGAATGTAACTGCTCTGGCAGCAAGGATGGAAAATATGAATTATTAACAGCAATAAATGATGCAATTGCAGAAGAGATTAAAGACCTCATGACAAAGAGTAAGGAGAAGAAAATTCTAGGCTTATTATCTAGAATTGGAAAACACACTTGGACTGTCAAGGAGTTGCAGAAATGTCCTCTATTTTCAGAATATGAATTTTAATATGCTTAAGTAGATGAGTTTATTATGTTTGACATTTCAGCCCTCTGCATTAGTATTATTTGCCAAAGATAAAAATGTATAGTATTTTGTATTGTTGGGTTCAGTAGCTGTTTTTTTATATAAAAGTAACTTTTGCACTTTTTCTTGTGTTGCAGCTGACATGAAGGGCCAGCAAACAGAAACCCTGTTAGCAGGATCACTTGCTAAAGCACTTTGTTGTATCCTTTTGTTTACAGAATCTTCAAAGACTTTATGTGTTCTCAAGACTGTTTCTTATAATACTAACTTTCACTATTCTTGTTTTGTTATAATACTTAAAACTGAAATATTTGCCTGATAGCTGTGGCTGGTGCTTGTCAAAATGTGCATTGGCCAAGGTGGTGAATGCGTAGTGTGGATCATGGAGTTATTTCCAAGAAGGGAATGTAGATTCCTTAATTGCAGCTAATGTAGACATCAACAAGATGGGCAAAGACCTAAAAGGTAACACCTCTTTTCCTGTTTTCAACACTGAGTAAATATTTTAAACTGAATAACAGGTATAAATACACACACACGCACAAACAAATATACATGTTTGGACACACCCCCATTTCCAAAATTTGCACTAACAGGTAGAGGTTTATTTTGATCATTTAAAGAAGTTGCCTACATTAAAAATGTTAAGGGACTTGATCAATGGTCCATGTCCTTAGGGAGATTTTCCGTTGTGTGGAAATAAACCGTAACTGGAATTTCTGTGGAATAACTGGAGGTTGAGAGGAATTAGTGCATAGATAATTGTCACTGGGACTGGAAATAGTTTCATATAGATATTTTATCTGACCTGTGAGCTCTAACATCCTCAGTATATTCTGAGGTGTCATATGCTGCAGAATTAAAGGGGTGCTGATTAAACAAGGTGCTGATGCATTTCTCTTTCTTTTTAATACTTAGCCAACCAAGAAATTAAATCAAGGATTCTGGTAAGAACTTTTGCTGTCACAGTTTTCTTTTAGTCTTGAAATCCAGTGATATATGTAGGCTAACAAGTTTGAGTTTGTATTTAGGTCATAAAAGCTGCAGAAGACAGCGCATTGCAATACATGAATTTCATGAATGTGATCTTCGCAGCACAGAAACAGGTGAAGCTGGCCTTTTTCCATTTTATATTTTATTCCTGTGTAAATTAACACAAATGTTAATTTCTCTTATGATTACATAATTTATAGTGCATTTATTGTGGAAACAAGTCATGACAGTAACACTGACAGAGCTGTGTGGGTTTTGGCTAAATTTGTTTTTTATGCCATCTCTTGCAGAGTATTTTGATTGATGCCTGTGTCTTGGACTCTGATTCAGGTCTTCTACAACAGGTACAGACTTGCTGTTTTTAGTTGCCATTCATATTAACTCATAAATACTTGATGTTAGACAATTCCATGCATTCTTCAGCTCTTTCCTTTATTCAAGAGTTAGTGTGGAAATACATTCAGTGGATCTGACAGTTCTGTCATGCAGGCCTTGTGCAGTACATGGATGTTTTAAATGCCCTGTTAATGTCATCAAACAACAACCTGATCATGGTCTCTGCTTTGCAGGCCTGTGACATCACGGGTGGCATATATTTGAAAGTGCCCCACATGCCATCTCTTCTGCAGTATTTGTTGGTAAGTCACTTCAAAAACACTTCAATGTTTTTAGTGTGTCAGATATGAAATATTCACTTCACTGACGAGATAACACAGGACTACCCACTTCACAAAATACTTCTCTCTGTCCCTGCAGTGGGTTTTTCTCCCTGATCAAGAGCAGAGATCCCAGCTCGTCCTTCCACCTCCTGTTCATGTTGACTACAGAGCTGCCTGCTTCTGTCATCGCAACCTCATTGAAATTGGCTACGTGTGCTCCGTGTGCTTGTCAAGTAAGTTCATAAATATTTAACAGTCTGATTTCTTACATTCCAATGACCTGTTTTAGTGAAAGCCAATTCTTTGATTTTTCAGTATTCTGCAACTTCAGTCCTATCTGCAGTACCTGCGAGTAAGTGTTTATTCTTTGTGTTTCAAGGGTGGGTGTAGGAATATGTTCAGTGTATCTGACAGTTGCTTTTCCATATTTTTTTCCAGGACTGCTTTCAAAATATCATTGCCACCTGTCATGAAAGCAAAGAAGAAGAAATTAAAGGTAGCTGCATAGCAACATTATGTAAATACATCATTACCTCCTCCAGAATTCCATGAAATGGAACCTACTTGAGAAACTGATGGCACTTTTTATTGGATATAAAAGAGAACTGTGTGCAGTGCTATTACTTGTTTCTTAGGGGATAAATATTTAAAATGTATGTTTTCTATGCAGCCTGTTAAGTAACAAATCACTGTATTACCATGTAATCTGTGCTGTTTTAAATACTAATTCTTCACTGTAAGAGGAACCAGAAGTGGCGTCCTGGTAAAAAGACACAGCCTGTGAATTTGAGGGTATTCTGTCCACTGCAAAGTTTCACACCTCTGAGTTATTTTCAAAGTCAAGAAAGCTTTGATTCTTTCTGTATGTTGGTGTAAAGTTAAGAATGACCATTTCTAGTGTGTGGGATCAGAATCACAGCACTGTGTTGTTCAGGGACTTCAGCTTCTTACTAGCAATATGAGCCATCATTTTCAAGATGGTTTGTGAGCCACTTGGAAAAAAAAGAAGGTGCTAATTGCCCTGCATGTGCACTCACATGTATTCATATTCCTGTGCTGTACTGTCCTTGTGGTATTTCTTTCTCAATTTGATATCTCTTCATTTGTGAATGAAAAGGCCTCTGTTTTTTTAAAATAGCATCAGTAATGCAGACTAGCTGGTTAGTCTTCAAGGTTTTATTTTGAAACTGGAAAACAAGAAATGTAGCTGTAATCTGATAACAGGCACACTTCTTATTTTTAGTATGTGGGTTTCCATCTGACACGTGACAAGAACAAAGACTTTTGGATTGATGTCTTTTATGGCAGGAAGGTCTGCTGTGTACTTTGAAAGTGGCTTTCATTTAAAAGAAACAGTATTTCCTTCTAAACAGAACTATATAAATTGGTAGTTTAATCTTTCTCCTGAAAGGAATAGAGAGGATTTTTTTTCCACATAGAAAACGAGTTATTTTTTCCTTCCCAATGTGTATACAGGAATTTGTCAGGTCTTGATATTCACATCAGGTTTTGTCACTGTAACAGCTGCAGTGCCAGTTTTTTCTGGGCTTGCCAATGTAACAAGGCGAGCTTTTTTCATTGACAAAAGCCATTTTGTGTGACGGCTGTATTTATAATTTACATTGTATAAAACTTTTGTAATAAAGACTCTCTTTTTCAAATGTGGTCAGATATTGCTTTGATATTTAAGGGTGAGCTGCATGACTTTCCTGGAGTTTTGTTGTTTGAGTCATATTAGCAAACAAAGGGATTCATGTTTATTTCCTACAAGTTACATACTTCTCTTATTAATTAGTACTCCAATGCCTCTTGGTTAATGATTCTCTCACTTCTCATTCTAATTAGTCCACATGCTCAGTTTCTCTCTTCTTTTGGGTTTGGGGGTTTCTTGGGTCACTAGTCTCTTACCAGAATTACCTTTTACCTGCTTGGATCTGATTCCAGCACAATTACTGAGCTGGTTCTGTTAGTTTCTTCCTTAACTGGGAAGATGTCCTAGTGATCCACAAATTCTACATTCTTTCGTGTTCACAAGCATTACAACCTCCCTCTCCCCAAACCATGCCCCGGGTCTGGGAGCCCTAAACTTTAATTAATTTTTTTTTTCTTCTCACACACTTAGAGTTTCTTTATTAGCGTTATTAGCTCTATTCATTTGTGACCGGCCCACCGCCACCATCGCTCCCCGGCCCGCGTCCCCGTGAGGCGGCCGCGTCCCTGTCCCTCCCGTGAGGCGGCCCCGTTCCCGCCTTTCCCGTGAGGCGGCCCCGTTCCCGCCCTCCGCGTTGCCATGGCGCCGCGCTGGCGCTGCAAGATGGCAGCCGGGCGGCCGCCGTAGCGCTATGGGGGCTGCCGGCTTCGGGGCTCTGCTGCTGCTGCTGCTGCGGGCGGCTCCCTGCCCCGGGCAGCCGGCCGGGGACACCGGTGGGTCAGGCGTGAGCGGCCGCAGTGAATGGCGGCCTCTGTGGGGCGAGGGACGGGCGGGGTGTGGGGATGGCGGTCGGCCCGCGGCGGGATCTGCCCGGGTGGGAGTGAGGGGAGGCGGCGCAGGAACTGAGGGTTCCCCTCAGGAGCGCGGTCTTGGGCGCCCCTTCCAAACCTGAACCTGCCCGCCGTGGAGCTTCTGCCGCTGCTCAGCACAGACGGGGAGGGTGGAGCACTTTATGTCGGACCTTTCGACCTCTGCGAAGTATAGAAAGAAAAATCCAGTGGAACTCTCAACTCCAAACCCTAAATTTGGCACTGCGTCCACATGCAGAATGTAGGAGCCCGCAGCTCCTGGATCGCAGGACATCCTTCGCACAATTCATGGCCCCAAGAAATTAAAAAGTATAAGCTGAAGTCAGCAACAAATACTAAATATGGTGTTGCCTGAGCTGTGCAGTTTCTGCATGGGCTGTAAGTGCTGTAATGTTATTTTACTGCCTGTTTACTGGGCATCTTCACACATGTAAACTTGTGGCATAGAAAGCTACACCCACTCCTCCAGCACTTGGCAGGAATGGAAATGCATCCCTGTACTAGGCATTACATGATATTTTTCTTCTGTTGTGACAATTTAAAGTCTAAGAGTGTAAGAATATAGCCCAAGCACAAGATCTATGTCTAACAGATGTTACCTCTTTCAGTCAACTTATTTCTTTCTCTTTTTTTTTTTAGTCTTTCAGCCTTCATTTATTCATATGTCAGGACCCAGAGTCAATTCAGTTTTTCTTGGCAATTCTTCAGGAGTTAATTTTTCTATAATTTTAGGTCCTAGAGATGCAGAGACAGGTAAGAACACTTTAACCCTCTTTCCCCGTGTAAATAAATATGTTTGAATTGTTAATATTTTTTGACACAAAAATTACTAGAGAAATGGTAATGCATGTCATGTAGTGCCTTAATAGTTACAGAAACAAAAATTTCAGACATTCCTGTGATTAACCCCTTAGTTCTCAGTTGTTTCTGTTTGAGCTGGGCCTGAGGGTGTACCTGAAGGCACAGGAGGAGTTTAAATGTACTTCTCATTTCCCAGTCCTTTCTAAATGACCTTTAATTTTTATTTATTTTTTTTTTGTTCTAGGAAAATTGCAACTTGCAAATTGCAGTGGAAGTAAAAGAGCTGGCGACTGGAATTTGGATGTAACTCCTGGTGTGGTATGTAAAATACTGATTCTTCTGTTATCCCACTTCATTGCAGCTTCTCTCTCAGAAGCTGATGAATGGTATAGACAAGAGCAATTTCATACAAGCTGTCAGAGCTGTCAAACTTTATTTTGTGTTTTTCCAGAACGCTTCCAAGGTGACTGTAAGCCTCAGCAGAACTCTGGAGCTGTGTTTGCCCAATGCCACCGAGTGCTGCCCCTCACCTCTGTGCGTGGTGGAAACACTCCAGGTTTTAGCCTGCCGTGGCTCAGTGATGCTGGCACAGCTCCTGATTCAAGCTGAAATATTTGCCAACTTTTCCTTTGCAGGAAATGTGTCAGGTAAGTGCTAAAGAAGAAATGGCATTTTGGCTGTTCTTTTCCTCTCTATATGGAAAAATCGGGATTTGGGCAGCAATAAGAGACACTGAGCAATCAGTGGAATTAAAAAAAAAAGGTTTCTACAGAATAAACTGCAGTGTGCATGGTGTTTTTATCTGGATTTCAGTCCACTTAATCTGATTTTCTCTCCTACTTCTGTTACAGAAAATGCAACTATCATCCCAAACCAGGCATTTAAGCCCTTGGGCTCCTGTCCTTGTAACTTAACAGCTGGAGCTTGTGATGTTCGTTGCTGCTGTGATCTGGTACTTATTTCTTGTTAAACTTTGATTAAGTGTTTTCAGAGTTTCTAGACTCTCTTGTCTGTGGGGGGAGAGAGGTACGGAATGCTTCAGATGAGATGGGCCAGGGGGTGTTTGGATAGTCCAGTATTTCTGAAAGGAAATATGTTCTCTCTACAACGTTGCTTGATTTACCTGTAAGTTTGGCTTTTTATTGCCATAAGTGTTGCAATTACCTTGCTAAAGAGTGACCATTGTTTTCCCTCTCAGGAATGTACACCAGACTTGCAGCAGTTATTCCGTGGATCGTGTTTCCCTGGAGTGTTTGGGGGGGATGTAAACCCACCTTATGATCAGCTGTGCTCTTCCCAGTCAATGGAATATACCCCTGAGTGGTTTCCCTTCCTTTGTGTACAGTCTTCCCTTGACAACACACCATTTCTTGGCTATTTTTATCATGGCTCGATGTAAGCATTAAGAAAATTTATTTTCTCATCACACTCTCATCACACTCATTATGCAACCAAAAATATAACCTTTATATATCTTTGTAATGAAAGTTACTTTGAAATTGGGATTTTAGGGTGTAAACCTTAAATGCAAGTGGAGAAATGCCATGGGTAATATAAAAGAACAGGGGGCATGAAAGCAAACCTTTGTTTTTGTAATTATTTGTGTGAGTAAAAAGTAAAGCACTGTTTAATTTTTAAACTTGTTTGCAGTTCTACACCCAAAGTTCCTCCATTTAAGATCCCTCTAGAAACTTCTCCTGGGAAACCTTTCACTGGTTACAGAGAAGGAGATCCAATTATAACAGAAGAAGATGAGTATTTTACTGTTCCCCAGGTAATCCTTAGGAGCTTTTGATTCCTCTTGGTTTGTTTGGGGCTCCCTGCGTCACCCTCCTTATGGCTTTGCATCCAATTTGAGCAACTTGATGTTGGGAAGTGGTGGGGTGTATCTGTCACGAAAAACCCCTCAGCTAAACAAACAAAAAACCCAGAACAAAACCACAAAGTCATTGTTAAAAGTAAACATTATCCTTCCTCATCCCCTTGCAGAAGGTAATGCATTTTGGAGACACTTGTTGGTTATAATTACTTTCACAAATGAAGTCATGGTGTACATTGAAACTACTTTTAAAGCTGTGCTTTTAAAATGTTCACCTCTCTTTTGCCAGAGGCTGAGGTGTTTTTATAACAGCAGATAGCCTGCTTATCAAAGTGTTACGTGTGGCTGTAGCTGCCCTACACATTGTGGGGCATTTTACTAACAAGTAATCTTCAAATGGAAAACAAAGGGGTAGAAAATCCTCATTTCTGTGAACCCCCTGCAGCATTCCATGGCTGGACAGTGTGTTGGGAATGCTCCTGTGGCCTATCTCCACAACTTTGATGTCAAGTGCCTGACCAGTTTGGAGTCTTACAAGGAAGGCCTGCCCCACGACGTGAGGATAAACAGTGGCACTGCAGGTATGCTGCAGAAACCCAAGCAGGAATGCATTTCATTGTTTCTCAGAGCTGCTGGAACAGAACAAACCCGAGGGCTGTTGGCACAGTGGCTAAATCTGTGATATGTGGTGGCCGTAGTTCAGCATTTGGGGATGTTCTGTTCCTGGTTCTCATGACCTTCTAGCAAGTGTCCCACTGTTTCCCGGGATTCAGGAGGTGAGAAATAACAGGATGGGCCTTTGTGTCCCATTTACCTGTTCCCAGGGACTGTTTCCAGACTGTTGCAGAGCCCTTTTTCTGTCAGGAGGGTGCAGCATCGGCGTTTCAGAGTTAGGAGAAGTGGTTACTCTCTGCATTACAAAAGCCTGTACTTATGGAGAGTCCTTTTGGAGTTTGGGATAATATGATTACCAGCATGAGCATATTTTATTTTATGCTCCATAATTGTCTAATTTTGTTCGTTTATATTACCTATGTAATACCCACAGTTAATTAGCTCTGCTTTCAAAATACATAAACACTCTGGGTCTTTACCAAAATTAATTTTCTAAGTAATTTCCTACTCAGTTTTCATAACAACAAGGATTGCACCTTGGATGTGAAAACAGAAGTCTTTGTTTGTTTTTTGTTCTCAGACTTCATCCAACAAAATGTTGTCTACAGAGCCATCACTGACAGGGGCAAATTCATCACTGAAAGTGGTAGGTCTCTTCCATTTAATTAATGCTTCTTACTTAACCTGGACTGTATATGAAATAAATTTTGATGTCTAAAATGTTTACCTGCTGCAATTCTTAGGAGGAATTTTGTATATTATCTGAGACTGAAAAAGTAAACTGGCTTCCAGCACAGCAGGAAGTATTTAATTTACTGCAGTCCATCACAGCTGGTCAGGAAATCAGGTTCCTTACCTTGCATACATGGGGGATTGCACCATTGCACATTGAAACAGTAAAATAAATTCTAAAAAGATGAATGTTGTAATTTCCAGAATTTTGCCAAGGTTTTAATGTGTTCTTTCTCAGCTGCAGTAGCAGAGCTTTCTAATTAGAATGCTTTTCATTATGACCTTTTTCTCTTTTTTCCTTCTGCCAGAAAACCTTCTTGCTGCTGAGGTTCTGTGTCAAAATGTAACTTTTGCAGAACATTATAAATTCACTTGGAAAGACATGAACATTGAGCAAGTAAATGTCACTGTCTTCCTTGGAAGCTTATGTGAAGGAGGTATCATGACATTTTTTATGATTTTTGATTTATTTCTTTATCTTCTGTATGGAAATTCCGTGATAGAATCTCTTATTTACTAATTCTTCTTAAAAATAATTTCCCTCGGACTCTAGAAAGAAAATTATAGAGCTGATTTCCATTAATTTGTGTTGATTTGAATCTTCTATCACGAATGAAAAACAGAAGTTTGTGCCCTACATAGAACATACATTCTGCTAATTTACTTATTTAAAAGTTATACTTTTTTCTTTCACCAGAAATCTTGACACAAAGATTCACAGTCGAATTTCTAAGTTTAAACAGTACTCATGGAGAGGAACTGTTTGAGAATCCAGGTATTAATACTTCATTTTGCCTATTAAAAGTAAAAAAATGTGTAGTGTACAGATTCTTATCAGTGATTACATTTTGTATTTCTTTTGTACTCCTTTATGTTGCCAGCCTTCACCTTCTTGCAATAGCAGGGAGTGGTTCTTAGGCTTTTGTTGCATAGATATTGATTATTTAAAGTGAGGCCATTCCCACTGCAATGGAAATGTGTTGTCATTTACTTCAAGATTGAGGACATTTAAAACAATGCTAATGCTTATAGATTCTTGTACAGTGTTGATAATTTACCCTTCTGTGTTTAGGGTATCAAGTTGGAAAACCAGTGAGAGCTGCAAATCTGAATGCTTCTGATCCTCTTGGAAGCCTAAACATTTGGCAGCCAGGTATTGGCTTGTGAGGTTACAACTTCAGTTGTAGTTAATGCTAAAATTTTGGAGCTTTATTTGGTTTTTGGATTTTTTAAAACATATTTTAGTTAAAAATCTCTGCCAGATTTTGCTTTCCTTTCCCAAACTTTCAAAGGTCAGTGAGAAAACCTTTAATGGTTTCTTAGAAAATTGAATGATTTGTATCTGTTTTTGAACTCTACCATGCTGAGTTTGCATTCTAATGTTTGATGTTTTGCACCAAATTGAAAGCTGGAGATTCCAAAGGTGGATAATAGGAAAGCTCAAGGTAAGATGTTTTCATTTCACAGCTGGCAGAGGTTTGTGTGCATCAGCAGCTGACAGACCAGTTCTGTTTGGAGTAGACTCATACTCTGGGTGCCTTCTGGAAGTTGATATTAATGAAGATTGCAGCTTTTTAAGGTGAGCTACACAAGCTGAATTGTTTAGCTCTGCTTCATCCCTCTTGTTGATTGTTATGTGGCTGTCTACAAGTGCCTCCCATCAGCACTGGTGCATTTTTTTTAATTATTCATGGGTGTGTTTCAGCTTTCTGTGGTTAATAGTCTCACTTCTGTTTTTGATGGGAAATCATAATAATGGTTTCACTCTTTACTCAAATGAGGATTGTGTTGGCTGCAATACTTTTCCATTTCTTCCCTTCAGTAGTTAAAGTTTATTTTTGTTGTGTGATAACATCTTTCAGATGAAACTGACCTTAGGATACAGTAATATTGCAACGCAGAGTGGTGAGACAGTGCAGATTTACATTCTGTGTGATGTTACATTCTTTCTTTGCAGGGGAAACGTGACTGAGAAATTGAATGCATTAATACAAGCCACTCACATTGGGAAGAGGGACAATTCCAGTTACACTGATCTAAATGACTGGGTGGAAATTATACGTAAGTGAGGCTTGTGTTGTTCTTTGTGGTCTAAATATGCCCGTACAGTAAATAAAGCGTGTCAAAATAAATCCAAATTGTAATTTCAACTACCTAAAACTAGTGATATGTGTGTCTGCATCCATCCATCCATCCATCCATCCATCCATGTGTACACACAGGCACATAATTCACTGTGTCTGTTGATACTGGATATCTTACTGCCAGCCTGTGCACATATGACTTGGTATTTATCCATTGATAAATTACTGCTTTAGGTGTTTTTTATAGAGAGAAACATTTTTAATGTGTTCTCATAGCATTTCACTGGGCTATGAGAATAATCTAATTGTGGAATTTATAATGTTTTCCATAGTATTTACATTGAAATTCCTCTGTTCTCCTTCATAGGTCTTGATCCCTTTAGTTCTAATGTGAGCACTGGAGGCTTAAAAGGCATTTGTCCAGATATTCCTGCAAACCTGAATATTCGCATCATCTTTGCTAAGGTGGGAGCAGTGCAAGGGATTCCCCAGCAGGAAATTCTTGCTGTGCAGATCAGGTAAAGTGAGTTGTGTCTCTGGCTACCTCACAAATAAATGCTTCATTTTGAGCCTTGCTTACCTACCACATCCCAAATTATTTTTACAGACAAAAAGGGTGGGTTTTGTTGCTGTTTTTTAACACAGCTTTCACTTTGCAACTCAAATTCCTTTGATCACAACCAGGTTAGCCTTTCACCCTCTGAAATGGAAATTAAAGAAAAAATTAATGATTAAAAGCAGATAATCCTTATACTTCACTGAAATATTAAATAAAAGACATGATGCTACCAGCAGCAGGCATACACGAGGCATCCCATCAGGAGTCGTGGTGGAAGCAACAAGATTGTTTTGTGTTCTGGTTTACCCCACTATAGAGCCCTTGGGAGATGAGTTAAATGCTTTATTCTTTCCTGAAACAGGGAATTTTCACTCTGCAAACACTTCCCCCCCCTCCACCAAGTCAATCCCTATCAAATAAATGGGGTTCTGTTCTGTTCTACCTCATTTCCAAGACTGTGCAAGTTCTTCCCTTGTACGATATGGAAAATCCAGGGATTATCAACCTCCTCATAAATACTGTGTGTTTTGTCCTTTCCTGCTTGTGTTTAGGGTCTAAACTTCCATTTCCAGCCCTCAAGCAACAGTTATGCTTTTTGTTACAGTTACTCAACAGTCCTGTGGCAGTTCCAGTGTGGGCTTGGCTGCAGGAACACCCTCAGCTTCCTTCCCATCACAGCTTCTGTTCAGTTCATTGAAATCCCAGCTCAGCCACCCCCTCCAGTGACCAGGTAGTTTTGGTACAAACACTGATAACCTCCCATTATGTTCAGCAGATGTAACATGAATTGCATTGACCAAAAGGTTCCTTTTTTCCAGGTATCAGAAGATTTATGCAGAGTTTGACTGCAATCAAAATGAGGTGTGCTGGCCACAACTCCTTTATCCACTGACACGCTTTTACACAGGTAAAATGATAATAATCAATGTGGGACGCCACAAAACATGGAAGGCTGTGTTTCTTTGAAATATAATTAGATGTGGGGAGTTGTCTGAAAGAGTGTTTTTGCATAAACTTCTATCTGTATCTTTGGGTTCTTGTATGAACTAAAATTTAGCTTTCACGTGCTTACATCTTTTTTGGTTTTTTTTTTTTTCAGGAGAACCATATTCCCAGTGTCTTGCTAAAGGCCTGTTTCTGGCATTTCTTGTTTTACTTGCAACAATTATGAGCAACCCTTGGTTTTCTAAATTATGGAGCAGATAGGTAAAAATTATGGAGAAACACTCTTGGATTTTGTAGACAATTTATATAAACATTTAAAGATACATAAAATCAGTACTTCTACAGCATACAGAAAATGGCTGTTACTTAAAACAAAAAGTAATAAATTATTTTTAAGTTCTAGACTCTGTGTTTGGAGTAGCAAAGTGCAGAGTTGACTTCAAGAAGGTGGCAAGTCCAGCCCAGAGGCTGCAGTGGGTTTGGGATTGTCCTCATGGATGGACCATTGTCCTCTCAAGCTGGTTCTCTTCTCCTAAAACTCCTGACAGTAAACCCCTTGTGCCCACCTATTTTTGGGGCAGTGGGCAGACTTCTCACACTTGAGAAGGCATAGCCCTTCAGCTGTTTTCATGTTTTGATCTGGAATTCTCTTTTCCAGTTAATGCTTTGCATTGGTAACCTGCCGTGTCTTTGTGCAGGGCACAGAAAACATCTACTCATTGTCCTTGGCTGATGAAAGAGAACATTTGGGATTTTATTGTGGTTTGGGTGGGCCAAAAGTTGAGGACTGGAGCAGATCTGCTATAAAGACAGGCTGCAGCTGGGGATGTTCAGCCTGGAGAAAATGTTGTGTGCAGACCTCATAGAACCTTCCAGTATCTGAAGGGGCCTACAGGGCTCAAGGAAGAGACTCTTCATCAAGAACTATAGAACAGAACAAGGAGTAATGGGTACAAACTAAAAGAAGGAAACTTGAGGTTAGATATTGGGAAGACATTTTTACTGTGGGGATGGTGAGACACTGAACAAGTTGCCGAGTGAGGCTGTGGATGCCCCAAGCCTGGCAGCGTTCAAAGTGGAGCAGCCTGGTTTGGTGCGAGGTGCCCTGCCCACGGCAGGAAAGGCTGGGACTAGGGGATGTTAATTAAATCCATTCCGAGCCCACAAGGTGCAGCTCTGGGGGAATGCTGCTCTGCAGGACTTGGGCTCGATGATGCTTCTCTTCCCTGCCGGCTCAGCATTTTCTGCGGTTCCGTGATGTTCTCTCAGTCCTGCATTTCCCGTCTCACACAGCAGCCTCTCAGCGGCGGCCAGCACGCCCGTTGCCGTTCCCGGTAGCTCCGCCGGCGGTGCCCGAGCCCGGCCCGCGCCGCCGCCGTTGGGGCCGCGTTCTGCGGCCGTTCCCCGCCCCGGAAGCGGCAGCCGGGCCCGCTCCGCCCCGCCATGGCCGCCCCCGGGCCGCGCTCCGCCCGCCCGCCGCGCTGAGCCCCGCGCCGGAGCCCCGGGCCGGCCGCCGCCATGGGCGCGCTGTTCCGCGGCGAGCCCGTGTGCCTGGCGCAGCTCTTCCTGCAGAGCGGCTCGGCCTACGAGTGCCTCAGCGAGGTGGGCGAGCGCGGCCTGGCCGAGTTCCGAGACGTGAGTACCGCCGGGGCCCTGTGGGGCTGCGGGGACCCTGAGGCCCGGCCCTCCGCTGTCGGGATGATGCGGGCTTGGCCCCGGTGGGCCGGTGGAAATTGCTTTTATTGCCGCCTTCCCGCGACTCCGACAGGCAGGTGTATGGCCCGTCCCTGCGTGGCATTCGCCTGGAAGCAGGATCGCAGAATTGTTAGGGTGGGAAGGGATCTCTGGAGATCATCCAGTCCAGCCCCCTGCCAAGGCAGGGGCACACAGAGGGGTGACACCGGCACGGGTGGGTGGGATGAGTGATGGGAGGTCAGTGTGGAGCCCCGGCCTCCCCGGCATGCTCGGGGGCAATGCTTTGGGATGGATGTACCCCACCTTTCTCACAGCAGCACCTTAAATTGGGGTTATTTGCAGCGAGATCCCATGGGAGAACCCCTGACCCACCTGCAGCCTCAGTGCCTTCAGCCTGAGCGTGTGTGCACAGCTAATGGCTCCATCCACCCCGTTGACAGACCCATAGACAGCTGCTCTGTGGCTTTATTGATAACAGGTTCCTGTTCCTGGAGGGGCACTTCGTCGTGGAGGAATCTCCTGCCTAACATAAAGCTGGGTTGGGCAATAATTAGCCACGTCTCTGCGTTGTCTCATCATAATTATATGATCTTTGCTTGCTGAGTGAGACTTTGGAATGTTTTCCAGATATACATTAGAAATGTAGCTTGTGAAGTCGTTGCAGGGAAAGCTGGGAAGACTTAAACAGCTAATTGGTAAATATGGCAGGGAGGAGAGGCAGATTGCTAAGAATGATTACATGAGTGTATGTTTAACACTTTGATGTCATTCTAGTTACCTGATACACCATTTATCGTAGAAATAATGCGTGTGTGGTTTTGATTTAATAAGCTGGATAAGTAGTCAGAGATATTGCATGTTCATATTATGGGGATGTACATAAAATTTAATATTTCAAATAGACTCTGGAAATGCATCACAGAAAATTTGTCAAATGGTTCGTTAATTCAAAGTCATTAAGCAATATTTTAAAACTGTCAAAATAAGATTAGGAATGGTTTCTCCAGTAGACCTTGTTATTTTGTTGTTTGATTAAAATTAGCCAATGGCGTGGATAATTCTGCTTTAATGACACCAGCTTTGCTATTTGAAGATTTTGTAATCTTTTTAGATTTTTGTGCCTTCTCAGCTGACGAGCGCAGAACTCATGCAAATTGTCTCCAGGAAGTTGCAGGAACAGCTGTGGTTTTCTAGGGGAGGTTACTATTTCAAACCCCTAATAAGCATTTTGTCACTTTTCCTTCAGCTTAACCCAAATGTGAGTGTGTTTCAGAGAAAATATGTGAATGAAGTGAAGAAATGTGAAGAAATGGAAAGAATACTTGGTGAGCTTTATTTTCATGTCTGCTGTTTCTCATCTGTGGCATTACCAGAGTGGCACTACTGAGGAGGTTTCAGCTACAGGCTTTTTTAACCCTCCCATGTTTTGTAAGCTGTGAAATTTACTTACACTAAATATAGAATTGGGTTTTTTTAAGCTCAGAGGTGAAGAATGGTTGCTAATGTGCTGCTGATAATTAGATGAGGCTGTTTCAGTGTTTACTACTTAAAACTCTGCTAGGGAAAGTGAAGCTTTACTGTGAATATTTCCTTGACTGTAAGATATTCCCTATTTCTTCATTTTGTGTAACTCAATGCTATTGGTATTCCAGGCACCTTTAAAAATATCTCAAATTAATAATAGTTGTGTTCTCATGGCAGTTAATGAATAGAGGAGGGTAGGCAGAGCATTACAGCCAAGCTGCAGATGTCTGCAGTGCATCCTGAGGAAAAGTTACAAGTGAAGGATTCCTTTGATTGGAATCTCTCATCAGAGGCACGTGCTGGTCATGCCAGCAGCCCTTTTGGCAGTCCCCCTGCCCAGTGTGAGTTGCATTTGTTGTCAAGGTTGCTTAAGCTGCTTTGTTTGAGCACTTTTTACTCCAAGCATGGGTCAGTGAGCAGCACGTCTGTTGCTGGCAGAAAGTGACACAGTTGCACCATTAGCAGAAAGTGGCACCGTGCAGCAACAAAGAGGTTCTGTGAAATGGTAAAAGCTTCTTAGAAAATACTTGTTGGGAAAGAGAAGCCTCTGAAGTTTGCTTGCTTCTGCAGATTTCCAAGACAGGAATGGTTTGTGTGTTTTATCCCCACCACTCTCCAAGTTCTTCATTTTTGAAGACTTCTGTGTGAATTGTTGCTAAAATGAATGAATAAAACAGCCAGGGCTTTGATGCTGCAGTGTGATTAGCACCATCAAGAGCAGCTGAAGGTCAACTCTGCAGCACTCTAGGAAGTGTAGGCAATGCAGTTTCCTTTCTGATGCTGTTTTTCTTCTCACTCCAGGGTATTTAGTACAAGAAATTAAAAAAGCAGATATTCCACTTCCTGAGGGAGATGTTGCTCCTCCTGCCCCCTTGCTGAAACACATTTTAGAAATCCAGGTAACTCCACTAAACAGATGCCAAAGTCTTGGAACTTAATTTCAAGCTTAATGACTTGTGTTCGATGTAGAAGCTTGTAAAACACTAATTTTGAATCTAATTTTGAATAACAGTCTGTTTTGTTGTAATTATATTAAAAGAATAAATGGGTATCTTCTACCCTCTGATACCTGCAGTTCTAATTCCAGGTCTGCATTATTTTGACACAAATTAGGGACAGAGCAGCACTCTGAACAGGTGTCAGTGGAGGATCAAGTGTACTCAATACAGAACAATCTGTGGCAGACTGAGGGATAAAACCTATGGAACTTTAGTTAATTAAGAAATGGGAAACTCCTATCACTGTGTCAAATTAATATGTGTTGAAAATCAATATGACTTTGTTTTCCAAAATCCTGTAACTGATTGTCTTTTCTTTACTCTGTCTTAGGAACAGCTGCAGAAGCTGGAGACAGAATTGAGGGAAGTAACTAAAAACAAAGAAAAACTGAGGAAAAACCTGCTTGAACTGACAGAATACAAGTACATGTTACAGATCACACAGAATTTTGTCAGGAGAACACCTGAGGTATTGCTGGGGGTGTTTGACAGGGATTGTTGGTGTGTGGCACTGTTGTGATTTTCCCTGTTGTATTGCTTGAAAATGAAGGTGTAATTATATTATTTTGGTGCATAAATTGTGCTAAGAAATTTACACTGTAATTTTGCAGCACTGAGTATAATTGTTAAGAGCAGTGCACTTGAGATCAAGGACCTCTCTGTTGCCTGAATTGAACACGGAAATGAGTTTTACATTTTTAATTAAACCATTTACCTAATTACCTTTTCTTTCTTAGAATAATAATGGAATGAGAGGTTGGGTTTTTCTTTCCTGGAAGCAATGAATGTTCTTTCTTTTTATTTGCTAGTATGAATCTCATTTACATGGAAATTTTGAAGAATTTCCTTCAGTGGAGAACGAGCCATTGGTGGATTTCAACCGCACGCACAGACTGAGCGCCTCGCTGGGGTGGGTATGGCTCGTGCTTGATGAGGGGCTGTAAAGAATGGGTTGTTCTCTTCAAACATGGCCTGTAGTGATTTCAGGTGTGCCAAACAGTTTTAGACAGGACGGGAGCCTGGTCCCAATGTACCTTTATAACAACCCAGATTATTTGAAGAGATAAACAGGCCAGCGTCCAAAAAAGCTGCCACAAAGCTTCCATCAAACCAATGACATGTGTAAAGGAAAATCTCTAAATCAATACTTCCTTCTATTGTTTAAACTCTTTTTCTATGATAAACACACAGTGTTTTAATCACCTGGCAGTGTAAATGTAGCATTAATTGTGTTGCCTTTGAAATGATGAATGGATACTGCTGTCTGTGGTGTTATTATGAGAGGATATCTTCCAAGAAAAAATAAATAATCTCACTATCACAGAAATAACCAGTTAAAAGTAATTCTAGTTGTGTGCTCAGGTCTGTGATCTGTTTATTTCATAAATAAAAATTTTATATACCAGGTGGTATTTTCTATACCAGTCGCTTCCTTGTTCAGGGTGATGCTTCCTTCCCTAGCCATGGCAGATACTAAATTATTGTGGTGATGTATTCTGAATTTCCAATTTTTTTTCCTAGTACATTTTGTCTTATATTTCAAATTTTTCCTTTTCCTAGATTCATATCTGGGTTAGTTCACATAGCAAAGATTGAAGCATTTGAAAAAATGCTGTGGAGGGTGTGTAAAGGCTATCCCTTTCTTACCTACGCAGAGTTGGATAAGGCTCTGGAAGATCCAGATACAGTGAGTAAACATTGTAACGATCAGTGTATTTATGTGGAAGAATTGCTGCTCAGATCTGTCTGCAGTAAATGGAAATGATTTCCCAGTGTCCTTGGAGGAAAAACTATTTAGAAGTATTGGAATTTGTTAAGGTTGTAGAAGTGGGAATTAATTTGTCGTGGTTAGCTTGAGGAGTGCAGAACTTCGTTGTGGAATAGTGGTGACTTTATGATTGGCCACCTTGGTCAAAATACGTGGCAGAAATGGCTGCTTGGATATTTATTAACTAGGTCTGTACAGTGCATTGCCTTTTAATAGCCATTCCACTTGTTCATTCAGTAGTTAGAAAAGAATCAAGTAGAGCTAGTTTTCTGTGAAGTTTTTTCTGTGCACTTACCAAGTTCATTTTTGTAAATCAATTACGGCAGCCTAATCTGTCTTTTTTTTTTTTTTATTGAATTCTAATTTGTTACCTTTTAAAAAGACTCTTTTCTTACTAAGAATTCAGAGATAGAAAAATATAATGTCTTATTGATTTTCCCTGGAAACTTTTTCTGGTTTTCTCTAATAAAAAAAAAAAAAGAAAGAGATATTGTCACAGTTAAATTTTATTGTTTGATCTTCACTAAACTGATGGAAGATTAATTATATTAACACAGGTTTTTCTAGTTCAGCTTTGTTATTTAGCTCTATTATTATGTCACAGAGGAATTACTGCTTAAAACATAATTCATCAGCTTTACTTTTTATGTTTTTTTAGGGTGAAACCACAAAGTGGGCTGTTTTTTTAGTGTCTTATTGGGGTGAACAAATCGGTCAAAAAGTTAAGAAGATTTGTGACTGGTAAGAAGTAAATCTAATATATGTACATTCCTTTATACCTGGGGTATTTTCTGGTTGGTTTTTCCCCTGCACCGGTATTTTAAAAGTGTTGCTTTTATGGAAGCTTTTTGTGTTAAATTTGTTCCTCCCCTTATTGCACCCAGCTCTGTAATTACCCAGTGTACAAATAAATACATGAGTCATTTCACTTGCAGTTTTTACCAAGTTCAGGCAAAATGCTGCCTCTGAGTTGAGTCTGTTCCGTGGTTATGAAGTGGTGTGTTGCAGATCTGGCTGTGGCAGGGGTTGGGTGATGTGTTGTGGTGCAGTTTGGTCAGAGCACAGCCCTGTGTTCCTGCAGCTATCGCTGTCACGTGTACCCCTACCCCGACACCACCGAGGAGCGCCAGGCCGTGGTCGAAGGACTCAACGTTCGTATTCAGGATCTTGAAACTGTGAGTAAAGAACAGATTTCCTCTTGCTGGAGCTGTTGCACTGTAGGAAATCGTTTAATGAACCACAGTGTTAAATATAATTTCTAATATACATGCAGCTTTGGAGCTGATGGGACAGTAAGTTGTGTCCCTGGTCTCGTGTTGCACATATCTGTTAAACCTCACAGCACTTGGCATTGCCTTCTGTTTTCAGCAGAGGTTTGCTTGCTCTCCTGAAAACATGGCCCAGCACTGGGCATGTATGAGGTGCTGTTCTGTGATCAGCACAGCCACTGTCACATTCTCAGTGAGATCTTTGGTTTTTTCTCAAACAAAGGTGCTGAATAAAACTGAGGAATACTTGCGCCAGGTCTTGTATAAAGCATCAGAATCCATCTATACTTGGGTTATCCAAGTGAAGAAGATGAAAGCCATTTACCACGTCCTCAACCTGTGCAGTTTTGATGTCACAAATAAATGTTTAATTGCTGAGGTTTGGTGTCCAGTGGCTGATCTCCAGAACTTGCGCCATGCATTGGAGGAAGGCTCAGTAAGTCACCTGAATGCTCACTGATGTTAAAGCTTTTATCTTGAACTAACTGTACATGTAAGGAAAGAAAATAATTATTAACAATAGACTAAAAGTAGGCGCAGACAGATCTGGGTCTCTGTATAAAACAATTTTTTTGTAAGCAGAGCCTTTATTTAGTGTTGTGTGTAGTGGTTTGTTTTTCTTGAATAACTTCTGTATTGGACCTGAGGCCAGCTGGGCCCAGTATTATTTGCAGTCATGCAGAAGGTGCCAGTTCCCTTGCATTTGTTTTTGTCTTATGAGAGAAAATTGTAATAACAAATCTTTGGTTTGTAATATTGTGACTGATAGGTCTCATCTGATAGTTGATATGAAGTAAGAATTAGGACACTGTGTATAGTCTGTTTTTAGAGGGGGTACAAAGGGATAAATGTTAAACTTGGGGCATAATTTAATGGTATTTTTGGATCAGTGAAACTGCTGATAGAGCAGACATTTTCACTTTGATTAGATTAACAGGGATCTTACACAAATATATCTTCTGTCTGTAATTAGAGGAAGAGTGGAGCTACAATTTCCTCATTCATGAATACCATCCCAACCACACAACCTCCTCCGACTTTGATACGTACCAATAAATTCACCTCAGGGTTCCAGAACATCGTTGATGCCTATGGAGTTGGAAGCTATGGGGAAGTTAATCCAGGTTGGTCCTTCTGAAAGCTGAGCTCTGAGCTGTGCTGTCATTGCTGCTTGCCTTGATACCTTGCTGAAGGCCAAGTGGTGACAATCATACTGCTTGTTAGTAGCTGTTTTAAAACTCCAGTGGCTCATGAAAAGCACAGACAGTGCTCCAAACAGCAAGATGGGATTTGGTTTTGCTGAGTTATTTTATTATGAAAGGTAGTGGTAATAGCTGTATAATTTTTCTTCTATATGTTTTACTTTGGGTAAGGAAGATATTTAGGGGAAAAACAAAGAAAACTGTTAGTGGTAATTGATCTTACTGAAGTGTGGAGCTCATCACTTGAAAAATTCAGCTTGATGTAAAGCTCACTTTAATATATACTTGTAGCTATGTTGACTGGAAGAAAATACCTTATAATACAGACCTGAAATACCCACAGAGGATACCCACTGTTTGCTTGGGTTTTATTTCCTGGGCTCGTATATTAGTATCCTCAGAATTGTCAGCTACTGCTCAACTGTGAAGTTGTCATTGCTACACAATAAACAAGCTTAAACTGAGTTAAATTTACATTGTGGAGGAAAGGTCTATGAGTTGGAGATGAAATGTCTTTCAAACTTAAAAACTTTGAGAGATTTGAGTATGGGATTGACAAATATATCTTCTGTCTGTAATTAGAGGAAGAGTGGAGCTACAATTTCCTCATTCATGAATACCATCCCAACCACACACCTCCTCCGACTTTGATACGCACCAATAAATTCACCTCAGGGTTCCAGAACATCGTTGATGCCTATGGAGTTGGAAGCTATGGGGAAGTTAATCCAGGTTGGTCCTTCTGAAAGCTGAGCTCTGAGCTGTGCTGTCATTGCTGCTTGCCTTGATACCTTGCTGAAGGCCAAGTGGTGACAATCATACTGCTTGTTAGTAGCTGTTTTAAAACTCCAGTGGCTCATGAAAAGCACAGACAGTGCTCCAAACAGCAAGATGGGATTTGGTTTTGCTGAGTTATTTTATTATGAAAGGTAGTGGTAATAGCTGTATAATTTTTCTTCTATATGTTTTACTTTGGGTAAGGAAGATATTTAGGGGAAAAACAAAGAAAACTGTTAGTGGTAATTGATCTTACTGAAGTGTGGAGCTCATCACTTGAAAAATTCAGCTTGATGTATAGCTCACTTTAATATATACTTGTAGCTATGTTGACTGGAAGAAAATACCTTATAATACAGACCTGAAATACCCACAGAGGATACCCACTGTTTGCTTGGGTTTTATTTCCTGGGCTCGTATTATTATCCTCAGAATTGTCAGCTACTGCTCAACTGTGAAGTTGTCATTGCTACACAATAAACAAGCTTAAACTGAGTTAAATTTACAGTGTGGAGGAAGGGTCTATGAGTTGGAGATGAAATGTCTTTCAAACTTAAAAACTTTGGGAGATTTGAGTATGGGATTGCGTGGGGATATGCAGACAGGACGTGGTCTGTGTGCTGTGCTGAAATCTGCCGTGTTGCCCTTGCAGCTCTCTACACCATCATCACTTTCCCCTTCTTGTTCGCGGTTATGTTTGGAGATTTCGGGCACGGGCTGCTCATGTTCATATTTGCACTCCTGACAATAATGTATGAAAACCACCCTCGGTTAAAAAGAGCACAAGATGAGGTAAAAGGAATTACAAATTATTTACTTTTCATCCAGCCAGATCGTTTGAGTAGACACTATGTTTCTAAAGTACTGCTTTTTTGCATGGGTACTTCATTAGGCATTTTTCCCTTCTTTTAGGATTTTCTGTGTTAAAAGACCCCATATTCCAGGAGATTAATGTAATTTAAACTATTCACTTTCCTTGGAAGAGCAGAAATAATCAAGTTGTAATGAAAGACTTAGAAAAAATTGATGCTTTTAAGCTTGTCTTTACTTCTACCAGTGCCACTCAATGATGTGTTTTACAGAATGTCATTACAGTGACAATGTGAGGAGAAAATGATTTTTCAAATTCCACCTTTAATTGTTTATAAAAAGAGTTGCAGTTTGAAATTTATTAAACTTCACTTAAATTTTTTAACCATATGGGTTGGAATTCAGGAACACCTGCATCTCTCATTAGAATTATGTTCCATTAAGAATGCCTGCAAATGTGTAATTTCTTTTAAAGTAGTCTCAGGAAGGAAAAGGCTTAAAAAGACCCTTCCTTAATCTAAGAATGCTGGTGATAAAAGTCTCACTGTGTGTCATGGGAGCTCATATTCCTTGATGACTGTTCAGAAATAAATTTTAGTTTTTAGAAACTTTTGTGTCCAAAAAGATGTTTCTCTTAGTCATGTCTAGCTAACCTTTGCTCACATAACAGATGATATTCTCTGTTCTTTCTTTTTTCCCCAATACTGACAGATAATGAAAATGTTATTTGAAGGCCGATATGTGATATTGTTAATGGGGCTCTTTTCTATATACACTGGATTGATCTATAATGACTGTTTTTCCAAGTCAATAAATATATTTGGATCTGGATGGAATGTGTCAGCAATGTATGAAAAAGTTTGGAGGTGAGCAGCATGTTTGGTATACCATTAAACCAGAGATGTATTTCCTGCAGCAGTTTAACCCTTTTGTTTCAAATGTTTTAACTATGCTGTTATGATTTATCTTTCCATTGATGTTTTAGTTTTTATTTTCTAGATGTGTTTGTATGTCTATATGAAGGTTTTCAGAGGAATAGAAAACACAGGTCTAGTTTTAGGCTTATTTGTCCTAAGTCATGCTTCTGGAATGAATAGCTGAGTGGCATTTGCCTCTACTAAAAGAAATTAACTATTAATGAAGTAAATTAATTACCTGGCAATCACTAGTCTCTGCGCAGCTTTTCTTGATAGCAAAAAAAAAAGAAAAAAATAGTCTATGTGAAATTTGCTTTTTCTCAGAGTGGGATAGCCTCACTGATTTGAGGTGTCTTGCCTCTTTGGTGTTTAAATCTCCTGGTGCCTTCCAAAACAGGATGTGGGATAGACCCTGGCTAAAAACTTGATTTGAGTTGTGTGTGCTGTGATAATGAAAAACTGTACAAAAAATAAAATCTCCTGGTGCCTTCCAAAACAGGATGTGGCTTCAAAGAGTCAGGACCACTGGCTAAAAACTTGAACGAGTTGTGTGTGCTGTGATAATGAAAAACTGTACAAAAATAAAGTAGAAACTTCCCCAAATGCAAAACAGAAAAAGGTAGCAATTATTCTTTGCATGTTTGACAGTGAATTTCATGCAAAAGCAAACTGAACTTTTAAAATGAAACTTTGAGTTCTAGGGGAATGTGGAATAAAATCCATAATCTTTGTTTTGAAAGATAGTGAATGTGAATGAAGCCCAGGTTGTGAGGTTCTAGGTGGATTTTTTTTGCTGCTGTTTGTATTAGTCAGGAGTTTTGTGCTTAGAAACCCTTCCACTCTTTTAAAGTGTGGCAGTGGGTTAGTTAGGTAGTGGATAGCAGGAGCAGTGTCCTGCAGAACTGAAAGTATATTGTTATTACATTTAAAGTGTCAAATCTGAGTGTTTTCTTTCACTGCAGTGATAAGGATCTGGAAGATAATCAATATTTAGCACTGGATCCAAATGTTTCTGGTGTCTACAATGGAGCTTATCCCTTTGGAATTGATCCAGTGAGTTTCATTCTTTTTAATTATCCACTTGTGATGATCAGTCTTTATCCATTAGATTTTGGTGGGTGTATAAGTAAGATAAATCTGACTAAGAAAAAAATACATTTCTGTTTGTATTCTCTGTTCAACAAGACGTTTTCTTCTGACAAGTCAAAGACTGAACTATTTTTACAAAACTCAAATTTCAGTTGTGACCTCCATTTGAGGTAGAATTCTGGTCCCCAGTAGAAAATGGATACTGGTTTATTCCTCCTGTTATGGTGTTCATCAGTGCTGGTTTGGTGTTTTCTTCTTCAGATATGGAATTTGGCAAGCAACCGTCTCACGTTTCTAAATTCATTCAAAATGAAAATGTCTGTGATCTTTGGAGTGACTCACATGACGTTTGGAGTTATACTGGGGCTGTTCAACCACTTGTAAGTACAAGAAGTTAAAGTAGCAACATTGTATTTGTTGTCAGGTCTGGAATGATAACAGTTAATCTTGTAAGAGAAACTGGAATTACTGTTTGAGAACAGAATAAGAGTAATTGTGAAAACTGTTCTTATAAAAAGACAATGATGGAGAGGTCTTCCTTCACATATGTAAGATGATGGTTCAATATTGTACTAAAAAATCCCCCCAAAAAAATAATACAGGACTTTATTTCAGTTGTTGGTAAATAAAAATACACGCCTCTTACAGTTTTTATTTCCACTGAAATACCTGATAAAATTTCACTGAATAAAAATAAATCAGCTCTGGATTGTAATCTCAGTCTTGCAGTTTAAAAGTGCTTTGTTTTATTGAAATCATATTTGGGCTGTGTTGGTAAAACTTACTTTTATTTTTTCCACTTTTCTACCTTTCAGGCATTTCAAGAAGACCTATAATATTTATTTAGTTTTTATTCCTGAACTTTTATTCATGTTGTGCATATTTGGCTACCTGGTGTTCATGATCTTCTTTAAATGGTTGGCATACTCTGCAGAGAACTCCACAGCTGCCCCCAGTATTCTGATACAATTTATTAACATGTTCCTGTTTCCTAGTGGTGAAACAAAGAGCTTCTTCAGTGGCCAGGTGAGTAATGCTCTTCCAAGCTTTTGGAAATCCCGTGTTCCCTATGCAGATAATGCTTTAAAGGAAAAGGGGATGGCTTTTCCTACTTTGGATTTTGTGATCTAATCTAATTTTCCTCCCTCCCACCAACAGATTCCTCTGCAGAAGTGTTTACTTAGTGTTGCTTTTCTTTGTGTTCCTGTAATGCTGCTTGGTAAACCACTTTATTTATACTGGTTGCACAGTGGAGGCCAAGGCATAAGAATGTACAGGGTAAGTACTGAAAGGCACTCACACATTTCCTCAGTGCAGCAGAATTCAGCTGCTGGTTTGTTGTGTCCTTCTGGGTATTTCATAGGATGGGTTGGGTTGGAAGGGAGCTTAAAGCTCATCTCATTGCACCCTCTGTGGTGGGCCAGGACACCTCCCACTGTCCCAGGTTGCTCCAAACCCTTCCAGCCTGGCCTTGGACACTTCCAGGGATGGGGCAGCCACAGCTTCTCTGGGAAAACTGTGCCAGGGCCTCACCACCCTCATGGGCAAGGATTTCTTCTGTATATCTGTATTCAGTTTGAACCCATTACTCCTTGTCTTACCAGTTTCGGCTCAGTTTGGAAAGTTTTGGACTGAAACACGTAATAGTACTTCATTCCTGTAAATCTCTTTGCCTTTGCCTGCGACTACTCTAAGTAAATTTAAAAAATGACAATGGCAGCCTGCTTGAAGAGACAATGCATTCCCATTTTGCAGAGTGGCTACAAGCTTATCCGAAAAGAAAGTGAAGAAGAGCTTTGTCTCCTGTCATGTCATGATCTCGAAGAAGGTGTCACTCACTCAGACAGCGGGCACAGAGAGGGGGATGCAGAGGAGGTAATGTTTTTATTTAATCTCTGGCTTCCATGTTCTTAAAAGCAAATCAGAAGTGGGCAGTCAATAGATAACCTACACTATGTGCTGAGCAGTTTTGAAGGAACTCAGCTGAGCCTTTACAAAGACCTTGATGCTCAAAGGCAATTTACTTATAGTTATTTGTTGCTATTTTATCATTATTTTCTGGTATTTTCAGACTGTTACAGTAAACTACAACCTGTCTGTAGTAGAGAACAGAAAGAATGTTTTATTTGCAGTTAAGACTGCATCTAGGAGCACAGGTTATCTTATATTGATGAGTGGGATAAAAATCCTGGGTTTTGTCTGGTTTTATGGATTCTTAAACTTGAGGCAAGGTGGTGACTGCCCAGCTTTCTGTTAATTAATCTTGGCTTTTAAACTGGACAAAAGTCTTTCTATGTCTGCAGATCTTGTTTTGAAGATTATTGCTATTGGGGATTGGGGCAGCATTCCCAGTCCCCACCCACTGCTGCTGTTTAGTTTGGGCAAATCTTTAAAGGTCTGGGCAGATTCCAATAATTCCATGTGAATTGAAAGACAAAGAATTGCTTCAGCTTCCTAATGTGCAGAATATGTATAGTTCTTGTCTCACTGGGGTAGTAGACTCTTGTTTCTCATGTATAGAAAATACAAGAATTATTTACTCAAAATGTATTACACAAAGTGTTGAAATACAACATTCAGACAAAGTAAATGTTGAAATTTTCAGTAATACCAGTTTTGAAACTCTTTATTAGTAACAAGTATTTATATTTAGAACTTACAGTATTAGTGTGGTTATCTTTCTATCAGTAGCATTACTGATAATTACCCCTGCTTTTAAAGATAAAAAAATTGATATTGTAAACTTAGACTTTTAATAGAATGGGAATTAGAACTGGTTATAGTACTTAAAGTTTTCAAGAATTAGATCATATTTCATCTGGAAAACATAAATTGCATTTATTTTTATCTGTCAACAAGGTAATACTGGAGAACTGTAGCATCTGATGGTTTTTTTAATGTTATCTCTGTAATAAGGATCTTCTACATGGCACACTTTTTTACTTGATATAAAATCAATTTATTACCCTTCAATGGAATTCTTCCTTGTAATAAGGGTTTGCAGATGAATGTTTTTGTTCTCTATGGTGTTAAAATTGATACAAATGTATTTTTATCTTTTAGCTGGACTTTTCAGATGTTTTTATGAACCAAGCAATTCATACCATTGAATACTGTCTGGGATGCATCTCTAACACAGCCTCATACCTGAGACTCTGGGCATTAAGTCTTGCTCATGCACGTAAGTGGGGGTGGGTTTTTGATTTTTTTTTTGGAGGGTTTTCCTACATCTGTATTTTTAATGCTGTTAGACAGTGGCTGGCCTGTTCCATTGATACTACCATGAAATACACTTTTTCTTAATTAAAAAAACAATCCCTATTTCAACTAATAATGATCTATGGAAGCCTCCAAACTAAAACTGTGACTTTATGTAAAATATTGCTCTCAGTAGGTCTGATTTTGACCCTGAGGTGTATCTTTAAACATTTGAGGGGATGGGGACAGCTCTCTGGGGAGGGGGGCTGCTTATACTCCCATGTTCAGCAGGTTCTCTTCTGTTGGTTAAATGAGCAGGTCAGTGGCTGAAGGCATTCAGTGCCAACCTTAATGATGGCAACTTTCTGGTTTTTATTAGAGTTATCAGAAGTTCTGTGGCAGATGGTGATGAGAGTGGGTCTGCGTGTGGATACGATGTACGGTGTCCTGCTGCTAATCCCTATGATGGCATTCTTTGCTATGCTGACAGTTTTTATTCTGCTCGTCATGGAGGGGCTTTCTGCTTTTCTCCATGCTCTACGACTTCACTGGTACGTTCCCTTTTTCTATGTACCACTTCAGCATATGCTGGCTTGTTAAAGGGGAATTTTTATGGCAAAATTTTAGGTGCCTTATTAAAAAGGCAAAGTGTAAAATTCAACAGCCTCATTGCTACTGAAATACATTTATTTAGTTATGTTAAATAAATGGCTTGTTAGTTGGATTTGATTGTTCCTCTGGAATATTCTCAGTAGATTCAAATATTTTATCTGCTTATGATGCATTTTAACTTCAACCACATTCACAAAATGTAAGTACATTTGATTTGTAGTATTGCAGCTTTTTGTAATGTAGAATATTAGTAACTTGTATAAATATTTTTAATATCAGTCTGGTTATCTCACTGTATGGTTTCAGTCCGTTTATTTGGTTCAACAGAACATTTATATTAGTGAGTGGGGCTGCCAACTCTCAAGTATTTTAATCCTTTCTTAGTCTTGGTATCACAAGCTCTGCACTTTGCAGTGGATTCAGAGCATGTTTAGTTTGAAATCTGATGAAATTTACAATTTAAACAAAGGCATATATTGACCAAAGACAGGAGGTGGAGCTACGTACGTGACAGATTGTCCTCATGATATTGCACACTTGCAAAACAATTGGCTACAACTCGCTCAGAAACAAATGAGTAAGCCAGAAGTAAGAAATGAGCTTTTACAGCCTGGTTTAGTGCCTGTGGCTCTCCTGAGAAACAGGAGTTAAACAATAAAAATAATAAAGTTAGCCTGGGACTGTGATGGGAAGGGTAAATAGCTGCACAGAAGACACATGAGAGGATTGGAGTTGATTTTGTTCAGCTTCTTGGGTTGCACAGTTTGGTCCCTTGATAACTAATTTTGGATTCATGTACAGATTCTGGTTTTTTGTCTCGTTTCAGGGTGGAATTTCAGAACAAATTCTACTCCGGTGGAGGATACAAGTTTACGCCTTTCTCTTTTAAGCACATTTCTTTACATTTTAATAAAGATGGTGCATTATAATTTGGCTGCTGTCAGCAGAAATATTTGGAATTGTCTGCAAGTAACTGTGATTGGATCTTGCCTGTGAATGGTTTCTTGTGGAACAAAGTGGTTTTCACTGATTGCCTTATAATGCAGCCAAACAATTCTGTAAAACATACCTCCCATAGAAAGACATAGCAGATCTGGAGCATCTTGTAAAATATATAGATATAAAATGTACATTTTTCTTGATAAACTAATGTTGTAAAATAATTCTGTTCTTTAAAAAAAAAAGTTACTGCTTGTTCTGAAACCCCTGTAGGCTTTTTTTTTTGAGTCTCTTTATCACTTTTAAGTTATCTGAAAGACTTTTCATTATATTAAACATTCATTACTAATCACATACTTAATCCAGCTGCATCTTGTGCACTTTGGGAACCATTCAACAATGCAATAGAAGCAATGTTCTGTTTTCAGTCTGTATTCCAGGATGATTATGAAGTGTAAATTTATACGCACTAATGCAATGTGCTCTTTTTTGGCCATATTTAAAATTGCACTGGAAATGTTATCTCTTCATTCTGGGTTCTGCTTAGAGTTACTACTTTAAGCTTTCAGAAGCCACACTGATATTTATATTTATATTTAATGTTATGGAAGAAGTCAGGATTTACAAGTATTAGTCCTCTTTTTTTCCACTGTAGTGAGGAAAAACTTTTGCACATGGAATAAAGAATTGGCCTCGATCCCTGTTTCTCTTTTGGCTCTAAGGACACACAAACAGCATTCTCTGATGGTGTAGAACCGAATTATACTACATAGGTGGACAAGGGGTCGTTTTATATTATTTTTGTATCAGTGTGAAAATGGGGATATTGCCATGATATTTTAACATCTGTGCCATACGAACAGCACAAATTAAATTTTGCACTTGTTTCATACGAAATTCCCAATAAAGCCTCGTTTGCGCTGTGCCGAGCGGCCCCTGTGTTTGTCCGTACCCTTTTCCCGGCCTCAGGCGCCGCTTTTCCCGTGAGGGGCGGGCGGTGCCGCGGGGAACCGGCGGGCGCTGAGGGGAACGAGCGGCCGTGAGGGGCGGCGGGTGCCGGGGGGAACCGGCGCTCGTGAGGGGCGGCCGGTGCTGCCGGGAGCGAGCGCTCGTGAGGGGAGGCCGGTGCTGCCGGGAGCGAGCGCTCGTGAGGGGCGGCGGGCACTGAGGGGAACGAGCAGCCGTGAGGGGCGGCTGGTGCCGAGGGGAAGCAGCGCGGCCGGTGTTGAGAAGAAGGAGCGCCCGCGACGGGCGGTAGCGCGGGGCGGGCTCTGTACGGGAACACGGCCGCTTGAGGCGCCTCCTGAAGCGGGCACGGAGCCTCCCGAAGCGGGCTGAAGGCGGGCAGCAGCCGTCGCTCCACCCCGCACCGTTGCCGTGGCCACCGGGAGGCGTCGGGCCGGTTGCCGCCATGAGCCTGGACGACGTGCGGGTGCGGTGGCTGCGGGACCGAGCGCTCTCCCTGCTGGGTCTGAGCGATCCGGCGCCTTTCGAGGAGCTGCTGAGCCGCGGCGAGGATGCCCGGGTTGTGCTGCGCTTCTTCGGCCTTGGCGCCGAGGGCGGCGAGGATGCGAGCGGGGCGGGCACGGCGCTGCTGCTGCTGCGGGCCGAGCGGCCCGGCCCGGCCGGTGAGGAGCGGGTGGGGAGCGGGTTCCCCTGCCCCGGCCCGCTGAGCTCTCCCTGGGCACTGCCTGGCCCCAGCTCCCTCTTTCCCCCTCCCTCAAACCCCTCTTCGTCCCCTCTGCTGAGTCGCAGCTTCTGACCCCTGTTTTTACCCCTTTTCCTGCCTTTCCATCCATCCCTTGGGCTGTGTTCTCCTGAATCCCTTCTATAGCGCCCGTTTCTAGAATGTTGTCCCCTCTATTTGTGGGATTTGCATCATCCCTCTGCAGTGTTATATCATGCTTTCCTCCCATTTTGCATTTGTGCACTTGCAGGTGGCACGAGTGAGCGTTTCTATGTGGCTTTTAATGAAATTCCCGAAGAATTTGTGTCAAATTCTACTGTGTATTTTCTGAGAGACACCAAAGGTATGTTTCCTAAAGAGCTGCAGCCTCAGCGTTTTCAGTTTTGCATTAAACAGCACTTCCCATTGTGCAGATACGATAGAGACAGGGACTCTGGATAGTGCACATCCAACTTACTTAACTGGGTAAGAAAACACTCAGAATAGAGCCAGGGTGTGGGATGATTTGTCATTTAACAGCATTTCTGTGCAAGATTTTCCTCCTCTGTCTGTAGAGTTGGAGTTCAAATCAACCTACTGTTCTCTATAGATAGAATAATCAGGCTGACTTGTAAAGACTTAGAACCAGGTGATGATGCCGAAGTATTTTTCTGCCCTTTCTGAAAATGCATTTGGACTATTAAAACCAGCACTAGTTTTGAACATGACCTGCACCAAACCTAGTAGTGTTTTATTAGAGTTTTAACTTACTATGAAAATGACTTTATAATTTCTGTATCAATTAATTAAATTTATACTATTTTTTTTGTATATGTTTAGAAACAGTTCCTGTACCTAAGGACCTGACTGAAGCGAATGAGATTCTTCCTCGAGTGATAAAGTCTGGTATGCTGACTGATGACACTCTCTTGATGCTAAAGAATGCCATCTCACAGGTAAATAAATGACATCTTTTATATATGGAATCTTGAGTGTATCTAGGAGTGATTTGCCTATTTAGTATTATATGGACTATCAATTAAATATTAATATTTAATTAGTGACCTTCATATGCCAAAATGAAGTGTTTGTGAATGCTTATTTGATATTTTGTTTCCCCATTTCCCCCCTATTTGAGAATTGTTTAAGTGTGACACCAGATGCATCTATTTCTGTGCTCACAGACTTTGATAAAGGCATGCTGGAGCTATTCCCCTGCAGATCTTAAGGCAGAGAGAATCATGCTAAGGATGTGAAATGGAAGGAGACACATTTAAATTAAATTTAAGAACAATATCTAATGGATAAGTGATTTGCTTGTAAGCTTTTTTTTTTTAATATGACCCATCTAATCTGTGGCACCTGTTTCAATCCTAGCAGTCTTCAGCTCACTCCCACGGTCAGCAGCAGACTGAGAAAACTTCCGTTGATTCAGACAGTGAAAACACAGATTCTGAAGAAATTAAATTACCTGAGCCTGAGCCTAGAAAGTCAGTGGAGTCAGTGGAAAGCCTAATGGGGAGTGAAACTCAGCTGATCATACCAGGTGAGGTGAATGTTTTGCCTCTGCCAGCACTGTGGTGACTGGAGCACATGGCAGTAGAGCGAGGTTCACCTGAGAGTGGCGTTCTGTAGAATAACAGATTTGATTAAAGCTGCTCTTTGCTGATACCACCTGTGCTTTTCCTGCCCTGAACCATAGCAGGCAGCGTGGAGAAATGGATGAAGTCAGTGATAAGTCTTTGAAAGAGTTTGGAGTAGGATATGGAGAGGGGGTAGACATATCCATGGTGCCACGTTACCAATGCTGCCAGAACGAGCCAGTTCATTCTGTGTCTGTTTTCTTCCAATAGAACATCTGAAACTGGAGATGCCCACTGCAAATCTAGATAGAGAAGTGGCTGTTCTTGCCACAGTTCCAGGAGTGGTTCAGTCTCTGAAACGTTGTGCAGCGACCTGGCAGAAATTAATATCTGGAGTTCTGAAGGAACAAATGAAAAAGGTTCCAGAGGTAACGTTGCCTGTAACACCAAGATGCTTTTATTCCTGGAGACTTTGCTTCATTTCCCCACAAGAACTGTGTTAATTTTTAATTCCTCTTCACATTTGATTGTTGGATGAGCATTTACTGATTCTTGAAAAGGAGAACAAAACTAGTGAGGAACTGCGTGGCTCTGGGAAGTAGAATATGAATAAAATATGAAGTAATTCACTGCAGATCCTACCCACACAGGACAGCTGTGGAAAACTAAGGGACTTTTGTTATCTGCTGTCTTCTAAAGAGCAAAGAAACATTAAAAGCTGCACTGAGTAATTTTTTTTAATAGACAGCTATATTTTTTCTTTTTTTGCAAAAAGGTGGTCTCAGACAAAAGCAAAAATTCTTATTTTCAGGTTTTCAGTCTGCAGATGTGTGTATAACTAATACCACTAAACATGCTGAGGGATTTTGTAAAGTTACCTGTGCAAAAGCCATAAGCTCAGGATATACTCCCCATAAGCAGTTCCCTTCAGTGTGTGTATAACTTTATTTCAGGATCTTCTTCTCTCTGGCTTTTTACATGGTTGAATCATATCAAGTTTATCTCAGCATAAAGTTTATTGAAAAGGAGGAAACAAATATAATCCTGATTATAAATATTCACTCTTGCATGATGGTAATTCATCTTTTTGTATTTGATTCCACATTACTTGTAGGGTAATGGTCCACTTGCAGAGATTAACCTCTGGCGTGAAAATAATGCTGCTTTAAGGGCTCTTACTGAACAGATGAAGCTTCCAGAGATCCAAAAAGTTTTGGAAATACTGCAGGAAGCTGAACCTGAGTTTACTGGAAATTTACAGATAGTCTTAAGTGACCTTAAAAAGCATTACATGGAAGCTCAAGATAATGCTAAATTTCTCTCAACTCTCGAACGTCATTTGAAGGTACCTGCCCTTGAGAAAACTTGGTCAAATGTAAAGTGTATTTACCTGAGTTTGGTTTCTCTGTTGATTTAATTACCTCTTGTTTATTTTTTCACTCTTTAGCAACAATAAAGATATACTCTAGATTAACAAATTATGTTTAATTTTAAGAAAGAGTTGCTTATTTTGTTTGAGTTTCAGTGGTTCTAATGTCTGAAAGTTCAGAGCTGTGACCATTTGGTTTGTAGTCCAGTCTTGGGAGTTTTGATGGCATAGCTGAACTGGGGCAAACAAAGATTTCTCTATTCCATTTTTTTAGGTAGTTTCTACCATAAATTACAGCTGATGTTTGAAAGTTTAAATTGTATTGAAAATCATCCAAACAAAGAGTTGAGCCAAAATTTAAAATCAGGACCTAAAATTTGGAGCAAAGGTGCAGATTTGCACATCTTTAACCATGTGTATTATTTAGGCAGCAGGATGTCTCCTTGTCCAGGTTGTTTATTTAATAATCTTACAGACTTTCATAACTTGAGGCATCTACAGAACAAACATTAGTTTACTAAATATGAATTTATATGTTTTCATGACATCTTACCCACAATATGCGTTCCACAGAATTTATCCACTGGCACTGGGGTTGATGTTATCTCCAGTGTAATCCCTTCCCTGCTGAACGCCCTGAGGCTGGTGTGGATCATGTCACGGCACTACAACAAGGACGCGAGCATGGTGCCCTTCTTGGAACGGATTTCCTGGGAGATTTCCGAAAGAGTGCGCAGAGTTGTGGACCTGCAAACGCTCTTTAAGTAAGTGCTGGGTTCCTCTTTAACCGGGCTGTATTTATTAAAATATTTTATTATTATATTTACTTGCTTCCACCAAAGAGGTGTCTGTATTTTTCAACCATCTGAAGTTGTATTAGAAGTCAATTTATTTTGTAATTTTCATCAGTTACTAAATCAGCCCTGAAGATACAGGTTCTTGTCCTCTTTTGGACTGAAAGAACATGAACCAATAAAACAAATAGAAAGATAGAGGTAAAAAAGTGGCATAAATGTATCCAAAATCACTCCTCAAATAATATTGCATTTCAAAATCACATTGAAAATAAGTTGTAAGTTTTGCCTAGATCTTGTATAGTTAGAAGGTGCTAAAGCAGGGTATATTCCAGTGGAGATATGATTTTTTAATCTATAGTATTTCTATCTATAATATCTTAACTGTGTTGATTTGATTAATAGACAAGACACAGCTACTGCAAAAAAGAAAATAACAGAAGCAAAAAACACTCTTGAACAATGGAAAAAATGTTATTTTACTACTTGTATCCAAGTTGAAGAGTCAGGAAGTAAGCGATACTGGAAATTTGACGTGAAACGTTTATTTGAAAAAACGGATTATATGGTTTCAATCTGTCAGGATCTGTATGATATTTTTCAGGTAGGAATATAGACAATAAATAGAAATCACGTAACCACTGTCTTCTACCATAGAGAAGATTCTTTTGTGTTGTAGGCATAGACTTGTTAACAACTTTTAGTTTTATGTTTGAGACCTGAATGTTGCCTTTGATTCCAACACAACTGCACTTAATGTTGGAGGTGGAAATGCTGGAGGTGGAATAACTTTACTCCAGGTGCTGGCTGGGGAAAGGTGCCACTTGTACATGGTCTGAACATAAGAGACTTGCAGCAACTGTTTCACACATTTATGATTTTCTTGGGTTGCCACCTTAATGAGATAGATAAAATTCCATTTAGGTATACTATAATATAAAATTTGGCCATCTGTCAATCAGTGTATTAATTGCAGAATAACATAGGAATGGAGAGATGCTGTGTTTAGGCTAATTTAAGTCAGGTAATTAGCAATATAGATAATCAATAAACTGTGTGTAAAGTGGAGTGAAAAGGACTAATAACTGAGTATTATCTATTATAGCAACTGAAGTGCTGGGCTTGTAGATTGTTGCTGTGGTTTTTTCAGTGTCTCATATTGAAATATTTGAAGTTTAAATCATAGCACAAACTGGTCATTCTCTGAGTGGCTGATATTTTTTAAAGGAAAAATTTAACAATAATGTGTTCAGTGGCAGAAAAAGTGTTAAAAATAATGCTTTATGGTATGTTCTTGTGCATGAATAGGTCGCTGAAGAACTTCAGAATATATTTATTCCTGAACTGATAACGGTGACAGAAAATCCAAAGGGTGTTGATAAACTACAGAGAGAAGTAAATATAATAATTAGTCCTATGGAAGACCTGAGCTTTGACCCTTTTAGGGTGGAAAATGCACGTGACTGGGCATTCGTTGTGGAAGAATTTAGAGAAGATATTGTGGTAGGTACCATATATGAGTGATTTCCAAAAAATAGTAAAAATAAGCTTGACTGCTCTTATTAAAAAGTATTTTCATTTTGCCACCCTTTCTTGGTTTTGCAGGATGAATTTCTAAGTGACAGCGTTTCTTTGCTTTCTTTCTTTGTTTAGGATATTGAAGAAAAGATGACAAGATTTATTGATGAATCTTTTACAGCCCTTCGATCAGCAGAAACTGCTTTTGGCCTGCTGTCAAAGTACAAACGCCGCCAGATTCCTGAAACTATTAAGAAGCAGTTCATGAAAAAGTTCAATGTTGTTTTGGAGCAATATCGTAAAGAGGTATTCAATTTAGGGATTTCTTATCCAGTACATGAAGTTCTTTACCTAATGAAAATCATAAATCTGTATATGAATAAATACCTGTGTGGTGTCATTTACTGTGTAAAAGACTGAAAACTTTTATAAATAAACATGATAATCGCTCTCTTTTTTTGGGACCAAGTTGGAGAAATAGTCTGGTTAATTTGCTGAAATGTTGTGCACGTCTGTATATGTGAGACACTGTGTGGGAGCAGGAAGGTGCTCTGAATGCAACAAGGTTTGTGGCTACTCCTGCACCTTGCAAACAGCAGCTCAACCTTCCTGGGAAAATGGACTTTTTTATACCCTACACTTTCTTGTCATGACCAAGTTCATGATGTGATCAGAAGATATCATAGATCAACTTTGGAAGGCTAGAATGCATGTTGGGAAGCTTTTGGTATCAGCTGTTTTCTTGGTATTTCAAAGAACATTAAATGTAAAACAATCTCACAGAACATGCTGTCATAATGGCAGTTCCACAAGATAGAGAAATAAAGACAAAATAATTATTTTTATCCTGCTGCTGGAATTAGCTTCAGAACTTGTGCTGTGTATCAGACAGTGATCATGGACAAGCAGTGGGAAAATCCTTGCAATATTTTATTCTCTTCTAGGTTGAAATTGTTGAGCAAATCTTTGTTCAGAACTTCAAGGATCCACCTCTGTACAAGAACCATCCTCCAGTGGCTGGAGCAATCTCCTGGTCCCGATCCCTTTCCCATCGGATCAGACACACCATTACTCTGTTCCGGAAAGAAGAGGAGTTGCTTGCCTCCAAACGTGGACAGGAAGTATGTTGGGTCTTTTGGTGCTTGATGAAGGAAGAAACACTTTTGTTATACACTTGTAAAGATATGAGAGTGCTCTAATGTGAGGGGAAGTGCCAAGTCTTTGCACACAGCAAGCCATGTTAGATGTGAAAACAGAATTGAAACCTTCCCACTGTTTCCCAGGGATACAGTGATGGAATGATGTAATTCAAGAGCCCAAATTCTCCACAGTCTGCATTAATTACAGGCTGTTACTTGTTCTCTTATCTAATATAAACCAACAACCATATTGAGAGACCATATTAGGTTAGTTAAACATTTCTCATGATCTTTAAAATGAGCTATACAGCGTTGTCCTTTCTAGGTGCAACAAAAATATTTCCAAGTGACCAAGAAAATGGAGGAGTATCAAGCTCAAAAATACCGTCGGTGGAGAGAGAGGGCAGAACACGTGCTTCCACTGTTACTGAAAGATAATCTATTGACTCTTGTTGTTGATGAGGCTGCAACAAATGTTAATCCAGAGACTTCTGAGCAGGTGAAATGTAGGAAGATTGTGTACCAGGCTTTTCTGAGGGGAAAACTGAAACTTACCTGATGGTCAGTGAGAATTTTCTGAGAATAATGTTTTAAACACAGATTTAGAAAAAGTTCTGAGCTGAGAATTATTTGTGGCCCTTTATAAGACATAGTTTCTGAATCACCTGGCAAATGATTGAATGTTGTTTCTCTGTGTGTTCTTCTGTGCTGTAGTTCCTGTTAATTTTTTAGGTTTTGGTACAACATTTTTGGGACATTGCCACGGTACTTGGGACTGAGGTAGAGGCAGGTTTGCAGCAGAGATCTTGCAGAATCCTGTTTCTACTGAACTTTTGGCTGGCTGAATTTCCACTGGGATTTCTGTTGTAACTGGTAGCAGCAGTGTGTAAACAGAGGTGCTTTGGTTTGTTTCTTGTGATTGACAACTGAAAAGGTAGTTCTGTGTAATTTCTGAACCAAGGATGCTGAGGCTACTATCAAATTTTAAAGGCATTTCCACAAGCTCTGAATGTCAGTCATTCTGACTTTTACCTTCTGCTTTATCAAATGTCTCCAAAAGCTCACCTTTACCTTGTAATGTCAGTTTGTTGCTCCTCTCTTTTTTGCTGCTTTCTTGTGTTGTAGAGCTCTGCAACAGAAGAACCTGTCAGCATCAGGAAAAGTGTCGGCTTTGCTCTGAATTTTTCTCCTGAAATCCAAGAGATTATCACTGAAACAAAGTACATGGAACAGCTTGGGCTTCCAGTCCCAGAAATGGCGAGATATGTGGCATTACAGGAAGACAAATACCTTAAGTAAGGCTGTAACAGAATATCTCACATACAGCTTATGGCTGCATTTCAAGTGATTTCACTCCAGAAACAGACCCTGAGTCATCACATTTTGGAAACATGAGACCCCTTAGTGATTCTTGTTTTTAAGGGTACAATTTCTAATGGCCATGTTGCACTGATAAGCTTTTCTCTGGCACTCTTTGCATCCTTTATGCTGTAGGACTGTTATACAAATTAACAACTTGTCCAAACCTGAGAGGAAAATAATTTGCAATGAATTGTTTCTGACATTTAGATTTCAGCTCATTTAAACATTAAACTATTGCATTCTTCCTGTACAGCCTTGGATAAGTCAATTGTGTCTAAATTATCACAGACATTTAGCACACAGATGTGCCAATAAATTCCTAAATGGATTTTAAAGTTCACCTGTTCAGTTCACCAGCGTGCTTTAAACTGAGGCTGTCTCCATAACTTTCTGAGATGGGGCAGGAGAGGTTTGTCCAGCTACTATTGGAACCATATGAAACTTTTCTTTGTTTTCAGTGGGAAGCAAATTACTTTTATAATCAATACATATTCACTGGTTAGTTCTGCAAATTTTGCTTTATATGGAAGTCTGAATAGAATAATGGAAGTTCTCTGCTCCTTAGTGGAGTTTGTAGCCATTTTTCAAGAAAATCATCATTTTGTGTTTTATTTTTTGTGTTTCTTACATTCCTTAGTTACACAAATAAATTGAAAGTCATGCTGAGTCGCTATCACAAATTAATGGAGATGATGAATGAAGCAGAAATCAAACTTCTGGATCACCAAGTCAAAGAACTCTGGAGAATATTGAAATCAGGACACAAAAGACTCACGTGGAAGTCTGTAGGTAATGGAGATATTACTTTGAAATGGCCTTAGATGTTTATTTTTAGTTTAAAACATCTCCTCAGTTCTACTTTTTATGGTGGCAGAACATATGATCCATCCTCTTGCCACAGGGGCAGAATAGCAGGTTAGACAAACTCTGATCCAGGAGATATTTCTTGTGTTTTTATTATATTTAAAACACTGGAGATGGTTAGAAACCCTAAGCTAAAAGCTGTAAGGGAGCAAGATGAAGGATTAGCTGAGAAAACATCTAATCTATGATTTTGCAGAACCTTGGGTCATTCTTAGAGATAAAACATGTCTGCTTGTGGCAGTTTTGATGCATTGATGAAATACTTGTTAAAAGAGAAAAAACCAAATGGTTTTGATTTATTTCAAGGTATTGGTGAATTTAGTGTCCAATGTACACAAACCATTGGGAGATTAGAGTTACTTGTCCATCAGATTCATCAAATTTCTGAAGACATAAGCAGCAAACTTCAGTCCATAGAATCAACAAATCTCTTTAAGTTTCCACATTCAAAAAATGGTGACAAATGTCCTGGTAAGTCTTTATATTTTCATTTCCAGGCTCTGTGGTATTTTATTTTTCTCTATCTGCTACTTTGTGGGTTTAGTTGCTAAGATCAACCCTTTTAATTGTTGCCAAGACTGGTTATATTAGTAATTCAGGGTGTAACAGAGGATGGAACGTTTCCTCAGATGGAAATGGTTGTCTGCCAGATCTCTCTGTCACTTGAGTGGGTGATGGGTCAAATTTCTTTCAACACTTCATAGTTGCAAAAAGGCTGCTATTAAATAATTGAATCAGATTAAAATCCATATTTCAGAGGGCTGAAATATTAATAAATTAAGATTTTTTTTATCATTATATAAGATCAATTTCATGTTCACAAATAAAACTCAGGTATACACTTCCAGTGTATAAAACTGTTAGATCTTTTGCAGTTAATAATGCTAGTTTTTGTATCTGTTGCAGGAGCAAAAGAATTTTTTGACTGTGTTAAGTGTGAGCGAGCAAAAGATGTGGAACAACTGGTTAGAAAGTATTCTGCAATTCCACAATTGCTCATAGAAGTGGAAAGACGAGTTGCCTATACAAACAGTGGCAAATCTCCAAAATTAGCTTCCTATTATGCATATTGGGAAAATAGGATCTATCAGGTGTTGATACAGTTAATTGTGAAGTAAGTGAATTGTTTGCTTTAATGGGTTTCCAGTCATCTTCAGGTTCTCCTGGATCTGTTGATGAGTGTGTGTACTGACATTCTGTTTAAACCCATCAGTGACTTACAATTTGTGGAAGATTTGTATTTCTACTGATTTTTTCCTGTGAAGAATGGAGGACTGATAACAAGGTACAGAGGAAACCCAGATTCTGAAAAAATGAATATTGGCATGTTGTTGGCAGAAGAGAGAAATAAGACACGTTTGCAGCAATGTGTGAAGTTGCATTCCCTGGTTTATCTCTAAAATCAAAGTTTTAGTCTCCTCCATGTACTGCATGGGACACGAGTCCAAGAACAAAGGTTTCACTTGTTCTGCAGTGGCTGAGGCCAGTGCTGGAGAAAAATATTATAAAGGATTCCCTTACAAGCAAGGTGTTATTGCAATAGAGCATTGCAGCTGTATTGTAATATCCATCTAAGCTTCCCAACCACCTCTTCTTCCCATCATCCATGTTCTGCAATCTGATCCACGCTCAGATGACTTTGCCATGATTGCTTGTCTGGGCTCTTGCAGTCAAGTTGAACCACAGTCTCAGGATCCTTTTGCACCAAAATATCTCCATTCATTCCTTCCAACAGCTTCTTTTAGCAAGTCAAGCTTTTGCATTAAATCAGTTTAGTGGGACAGTTTTCCTTCCAGACACTTCAGTGTTTCCAGCTGGGAGCAGTGATAACTCAGCTTACAGATCTAAGAATACAGTTGAAAATTGCAGCCTGTCTAGGGGCATTTTCCTGGGGGCAGAACCTGATTATTTCTATCTTTGATGCTATTTTTTTCCTTTCTCAGGAATTTACAGGCTTTTAATGCAGCTGTTCTTGCAAATGTGCCACTGTTACAAATAGAAGCTGTTTTATCTGCTCCTGAGATAACCATGCAACCTAATGACAGCGAGTTTGAAAAAATGACTATGCAATCTATCCAAGACTGTGTTGAGGTTACTAAGGTGATTTTTCATAAAGATTTCTTTTTGTTTCCAGAATTTGCTTGTGATTATAATGAACTAATCTTATTTTATGCTTGGGTAAGCATAAATGTCAAAGGGGAGATTCATATTGCTTTATCGTGAAATCAGAAATACCCAGTACATTGTTCTAATTTTACAGACTGTCCTAATTTTACAAACTGATGATCAAGGAAAAAAAAATCCATATGATTTTTACTCAGGTACAATTGTTGGTGACTTTTTAGCAGTTTTGGAAGTGTAAAGACATGATTTGGTTCTATAAATCAGCCTACATCAGAAGGAAGCACTTCTCAGATTGCACTGCAGATGTTGCTTTCTGATGTATGAATATGCTGGTGGAATAAGGAACATGAGTGGCCTCTTTTACATTACACTACATTAGAAGCAGCAGAAAAAACAGTCCAGAAAATGTTGGAGAAGGGCATCTAGGACAACAAATACCTAGATTAGGTATCTAACTTAACTGGCAATGATACAGCAGTATTTTTCTCCATAAATAGTTTCACACTGAACTGTTTCCTGAAAAGAAGCCAAATAATTTGACAATGTTCCTGCCCTCTGCTGATGGACAAATGATTCCAGATGTCACCTTAAATGAATAAATTTAGTTTAAGTGTTTTTGTTCTCAGATTTGCTGTTGTTCTCTACTGCTGCATTTGGACTGTTTGAGCCAATACCTTTTCCTCTCTGTCATGCTATAATCAGAAGAGATTTTAGAAGCAGATTGAGTAATGCATGGAAAAGTTTTGTTAGGATGAAATGAACTCTTCTCAAGTTGATGGGAAAGTGTGATCTCTTTTTTTGCTGTCAGAAAAACAATTGATTTGAGAAATCATTGATACCACTTCCTACATTGTGTACTAAATATTGGTGTCCTCCTGCACTGAAAGGGAAGGAAGCATTGGAGCAGGCTGCCCAGGGAAGTGGTGGAGTCACCATTCCTGGAGGTTGTGTAGATGTGGCACATGAGGGCATGTGTGATTTAGTGGGTGACTTGACAGTCCTGGACTGCTTGGACTCAATGATCTTAGAGGGCTTTCCAACCCAGCTGATTCTATGAATGGTTTAACTAAAATGGCTCCACAAGGGAACTGTTTTCTGACCCTGTCTTTAAAACTCTCCAGCTCTTCGTACGATGGATGCACGGTACGTGTATTGAATGCCCTCCTCAGCACGTCAGGGCGGATGAAGTTGTCACTTTTAGCTTCTACAGTGATGTCTCCCAGAGCCCTCTGGTAATTGAACAGGCTGTTCTCATCACTCAGAATGTCCAAAACCTCCTGGAATCTCTCAGAAAGTGTTTGAACCAATGGAATAAGTATGACCAGCTGTGGAAATCAGACAAAGACGCAGTCCTGGACCGTTTAGCTGCAGAAAAGCCTCCCTGTGTTGTCTTTGATGAGCACTTGCAGTTCTATATGACCGTAACTCGGGAAGTAACTCAAGTGCCCTTGTTTAAAGATGAACAATTTATCAGGCTTCAGCTGGCTCCTTTAGCCTCTGCAGTGCAGGAGAATGCTAGAAGCTGGATGATGTCACTTGGGAAGTTGCTTAGTGAGTTAGCACAAGAGGACCTCCTCCGCCTTCAAGATGAGATTCAGGTAGGTGTTTTCAGTTTGATTTTTTTGTTATCTTTATCACATAGACTAAGAAATGAATCTGGCATGTTGTTTGTGTTTTGTGGTTTTTGACTCATTATTGTAATTCTAACAATTGCTCTGTCAGTGTTGATTCTGGAAAGGATCTTTACTTTTTACAGAAATTATCAGAGAATCTGAATAAACCCCCTGCAACCCTGGATGATCTCAGAGTTGTCCTGGGCGCATTTGCAGTGGTCAGAGACATTGCTGTTGAGGTGGAACTGAGATACTTGGACATTGGGGAGAGATACAGAACTCTGGAATTGTACAATCTTCCAGTAAGTGCACGTCTCATCAAACCTTTCAGATCTGAGCTAAGGGCACAGATGCCTCACATGTGAATGAAGAAATATTTTCCTTTTAAGACATGTTACAGAATTACAGAGTTATTGAGGTTTGAAGGGATGTCTGGAGACTCTGTAGTCCAGACTCCCTTCTCAAATCACACTGCCCACTTTAAAATGGGCATATGGCATCTGTTTAAATCTGATTAATGTCGCTTCAGTATTGGTTTTGTGTTTTGCAAATTTGTAATGTGAACACATATTCCTCACTTTCTTGTGAAAGTGTGTGTCTATTTAGGCCTTGTGAGAGGTGCTACTTGTTTTGTTTTAGGTACATGAAGAAGAGATAGAGCAGTCTGACAGTGTTAGGGAAGCGTGGGAGACTCTCCTTATGGAGGCAGCAGAAATCACTCGCAACCTAGATTGTAAAGGAGGTGTAAAAGAAGCATTCATAAAGGTAATACTTGTAATTAGTATAGAAAACAATTAGAAATGGAAACTGTTTAATAGAACTGTTTAAATGATGTTCTTTTTAGGAGACAGAGCAACAAATTGCAGACTACAGCAAAGAGACAGAAGATTTTTTGCAGAAACTCTTGATTGAGGGGCCTGGTGTTGTTGGAGATGATCTCGATAAAGGTAGATGGACTAATGTGTGTGAAGTGATGTTTTGAAAATATTAGTCTTTGGACAATTCAAACTTTATGTAAAACAAGAAAATGATGCTTTCCTTATTAATATACAAACTCATCAGCTGGGAATGTGAACATTTTTAATACTGGAACATCCACAGACTATATGCAAGTTCTGTCTTATTTCCCATGACGATTCCTGTGATGATTTATCTGTAAAAATCCCTCTCCCTTCGCAGGACTAGAACTCATGGCTCTGTTTGAAAAAGAATTAGCGAAATTGGAAGAAAGGCAGCGGCAACTGGGCAGTGCTGAGAAACTTCTGGGCATGCCTGGAACAGCGTACCCAAACTTATTAAAAGCACAGCAAGATGCAAAAGCTATGAAGCAGGTCTATGACATTTATGCAGAACAAAAAGTGAGTGTCACACTGAGTCTGCAGGGACACACACGTGTTCATGCACAGACACACAGCAAAGATAGGGACAAAAGAAGAGGCTGCGTTGCCCCCTGGTTACTGTCAACTCTGAAGCCTTTGCCTGAAATAATCTATGCTCTGTGAAATGATTTTAATAACATTGGTGCAGCACTATCAGTGTCTCCATGGTGGACCAAACACATCCTCTCATCAGATGGGAACAGACTTCTCCCAGCCTCTAATAATTGTTGCATGGCGTTTTACTGCACATGGTTTCTGATCAGTTCAGTGAAACTACTTTTGGATATAGGATGTGTACAGGTGACAGTGGGCATCTCAGGCTTTAACTATTTTTAAAGAAGTTTTATTTTTCCAAAATTTAAATGCCCTGTAAAGTATGGTCCTGTTCTTCATATTCCCTTTTTACTATTTTTTATGCAAGTGATTGTGTTTGGCTGTGAATCTGTCCTGGACATGAACGTGTCTCTCCCTATGTTTGTAAAATATTAATACGATTACGTTTTGGGGGTCAAAACTAAAAGGAATATGATTCCCCCCTTCTTAATGTCCTTTTTGCAGGCAGCTAAAGAGAAATGGTCTAAGACACTCTGGATAAACCTCAATGTCAAGGTTCTTCAGGATGGAACCGAAGGATTTCTGAAAGCTGTTCGGAAGCTGCCCAGACAAGTGCGTGGTATGCCAATATGTAAGCAACTGGATAAAAACCTGAAGGCTTTTCTAAACTCCATTCCTTTGTTGCTTGATTTGAAAAATGAAGCTTTAAGAGAAAGGTTTGTTTTGATTTATTTACATCACTATATATAGAAGTATTTGGTGTGTTTTGTTAGAACTTTCAGTTTTCATTACTGGGGTCATGCCATGTCCTGGAGCTTGGAAATTTATTTCTGCGTAGTGAACTTGTGTAAAAACAAGAAAGGTGCTGCAATGACTGGGATAATTTGTTTATTCAGACTAGTAGTTCTTATTTAAACAGCAGAATGCTAAACATAAGTTCATTATTATATGTTACAGTTGTTTTAGTTTTTTACTGTATTATGGTGTTACACTGATGTGTTAATTTAAAACAGGCATTGGGAAGACCTTATGGAGAAAACAGGAACAAGGTTTGAAATGAAAACAGAAACATTCACTTTGGAAAATATGTTTGCCATGGAACTTCACAAATACGCCGTGGTTATCAGTGATATAGTTGGAACTGCTATTAAAGAACTTAGCATTGAGAAGGTAATGTATTGAATTATAGAATCATTGTAAAACTAAAAAGACAAAGATGACAACAGTCAGTTTTATTTAAGATTTTTGAATTGGCATAACTGCAAGTTTGGCCATCTTCGGGGAGCTGCCATGAGCTACATGAGCTGGGATTTACAGCTCTGTTAGTGAACTCCTGCTGGCACAGGATCCTTGCAGAATTGGGTTTGGCAGCAGCATCTTGGATTTCTGTGATTACAGTAAGAAAGTTTGTCCTATGAAAATGGATCTGAAGAAGGATCAACTCTCTTGATATCATTCTTTGAAATAGATTGGTTTTTTATAAACCAGAGTTAGAAAATCTGCAAAAAATTATCTGAATTAGCTGTTTCTTTTTTTTTGCTAAGATTATAGACCTTCAGTTTTGAAGACTGAAATATATTTTTTTTATGTTCGCATGCAGGGACTGAAGGAAATAATAGAAACATGGGAAAATATGAAATTCCCTGTAGAAGTGTACACCAAAGGCACAGAGACACGAGGCTTTATTCTGGGATCTGTAGAAGAAATTTTAGAGACTCTTGATGACAACAATGCCAATCTTCAGAGTGTTTTGGGCAGCCGCTTTGTGGGTCCTTTTCTTTCAACCGCTCAAAAATGGGAAAAAATTCTGTCATTGATTAGTGAAGTAAGCGAGGTAGGAGGAAAGTGCTGGACTAAATAAATAATGTTTATTATTTATAATCCAAATTTTCCATTGTATTTCTGTTTCCTCTGATGGTAACATTTGATTCATAGATCTGGATATCAGTTCAGAGAAAATGGATGTACCTGGAGAGCATTTTTGTTGCTCCGGATATCAGAGCACAGCTTCCGGAGGAAGTCAAAATATTTGACCGGGTAGACCAAACGTTTAAACAGGCAAGTAACTGATTTGTGATCAGCATATTTAGTGCATTTTGCTTCCAGTTCCATAGTTACTTATAGTCTTTTGTGACATGTGTAATACTGAGAATAATTAATTAAATATGAGATTAGGGAACCCAGGAATTTTCTAGTTTACTTCACAGCTGTCATAACCAGCAGACTTCTCCTGATTTAGCTGAGATGGGCAGATGTGAGGTCCTTGGCTGGCAGTATGGAGTAGGCAGAATCTCCTTTTACTTTCATTGTTTACAACTTTTTACTTTTACCTTGGTAAGAAGAAGCATAGATGTGTTCCTATTGATTGAGGACCTATGTAGATGCTAAAAAGGCTTTCCTGCTTCATGCCACTGTTTCCATACTGAACACATATTCCTGGTATGAATATGGCTTACTTACTTGCCCATGTGCAAAATTGAGAGAGTGCTGTGATTTTAAAATACGACGTTTGATCACTCCTTGAAGTACCGTTGTGTACAGGAGCAGAGTCAGGTATGTGCTTAAGCTGGCCTGATGGGGGATGCAGGCTTGTTGGGCTTACACTTGCTTTTATAGTTCTACCTCCATAAACACATTACCTTCTTGTTTTCATACAGCACTGCAGCACCACAAAACCATTTCAAAACCTTTGATTCACTTCTGTAAGGGCCTGTACTGCTTGTGCTGTTTGCATGCTTTGTCATTAATGAAATATAATTTATTATAACCTATTGCTGTTCAGCATTTTCTAAACTCCCTTTTCTCCCTGTATAGATAATGGAAGAAACTGTAAAAGACCCGATAATAAAAAATTGCTGTGAAGTCCCAAATCGTCTCTCAGACCTCCACCGTATAAACGATGTGCTGGAGAAATGCCAGAAAAGCTTGAATGATTATTTGGATTCCAAGAGAAATGCTTTCCCCAGATTTTTCTTTATATCTGATGACGAGTTGCTCAGTATCCTTGGCAGCAGCAGTGCACTCTGTGTCCAGGAACACATGATAAAGGTGCAGTTTCTGGCTTTCCACAGTGCCTTGTGCTTTTAAGTGCTTTAAAAAGTTTAACAGACTGTACTGTACATACTCATAAGGATGCATGAATATTTTTTGCATACAGAGAGGATTCTGGCAGCATCTTGAAGAAGATTCTGAATAACCAGATCAGATCTGATGCAGAGTCTCTGCTGCCTCTCACACTGCTTGGTAGCAATTATGGTAGAGGAACATTCAGGATATGCCAGAATGATCTATCATTAAAGAACTTTCCTTACAGATTGTAGCTCCTCCTAGCTCTTATTTTCTAGGGGAAAAAAAAAAATCAGTGTCATTTGGGCCTGATATTCTGCAGTTCTGCTGCTGGGCTATATATCAGCATTTATGTTTGATTACTTAGGAGTCACATCCATTTCTCTGGAGGAGAGCTGGGGCTGCATACGTTTACATTTGGAGGCTTTGTTTCTAAAATGTGAATTTCTTTGTTGGTGCCTTTCAGATGTTTGATAATGTAGCCTCGCTGAGGTTCAAGGACGGTGACAATGATGAGAAAATTGCCACAGCCATGATCTCAGCAGAGGGGGAGGTGATGGAGTTCAGGCAGGATGTCCATGCTGTGGGCAGAGTGGAGAACTGGATGACAGTAGTGCTGGAGGAAATGAGACGCAGCAACCGACGTCTCACCAAGGAAGCCATTTTTCGATATTGTGAAGACAGAAGCAGGTGAAACAATCAGTGTCAAGGGTAGCACAAATAACCTGATGTGTTAATGATATAGAAAAGTTAAGGCATAATTTTACAATTCCTGCACAATTTAGTCTGTATTTCTCTATGTGGAGGGATATGAATATGTTCACATGCACTATTTTAACCAACCATGAAGAATGCATAATCTCTCATATCTATTTTCCTAAATCTTGAGTTTTATTTTTGGTGTTTTGTGTTCAGTAAGTTTTTCTCACAATGAATAGCACTTGGAAATTTTATACCTGGAACAAACAGCTTTTTTATCAGAATATTTCCTAGGCTTTTGAAATCCCCCAGCATACCTTGATAGAATTCTGTATCTCTGAAAAGTTTGGTTTGTGTTGTAGCTGTTGCAGGCAGAACTTCTTTTTTGTTGTAGTTTTTTTTTTCCTTTCTTGATCAGTTACTTAAACAGTAACTCACGTATGTGTTTTCCATAGAGTTGATTGGATGTTGCTGTTCCAAGGCATGATGGTGCTTGCTGCTAATCAAGTGTGGTGGACTTGGGAGGTAGAGGATGTCTTTCGGAAAGTGAAAATGGGAGAAAAGCAGGCAATGAAATTTTATGCTAAAAAAATGCACAAGCAAATAGATGACCTGGTTACCCGCATTATGACGCCCTTGAGCAAAAACGACAGGAAAAAATACAACACTGTTCTCATCATCGACGTGCACGCCAGAGACATCATCGATATATTCGTCAGAGACAGGTAAGCAGCACCTCCAACTCCTGAGCAAACACCAAATCTAGGGGTTGTACTGCCATCCTCTTGGCTGACGTGAGCTCTGTGTGCAGCATTCTGCAGGCTCAGGAGTTCGAGTGGGAGAGCCAGCTACGCTTTTACTGGGTGCGCGAGCCGGACGAGCTGATGGTGCGGCAGTGCACCGGCACCTTCTCCTACGGCTACGAGTACATGGGGCTCAACGGGCGGCTCGTCATCACCCCGCTCACCGACCGCATCTACCTCACCCTCACACAGGTGCACCCTCAGGGACATTGTGCTAACAAGCCCCTGTTATGCTTAGGCACACCCTGGTTTTATTGCCTCTTCCTGCTGTCTCCCAGTCTGAACGCTGAGATGTTTGAAATGAGTTGTGATATCCTTCTCACCTCATTGCCGCAAAGATGATGTGGAAGGCGTTCACAAAGATTAAAGTTTTTGTACCCAAGGATTGATTTGTGATTTTGTTATCAACCTAGCATAAATCTAATTCATGCTGTGCTTTGCTTTTTGGTTTGTCTTCAAAGGCTCTATCAATGTATTTGGGAGGGGCACCAGCAGGGCCAGCAGGTACAGGGAAGACAGAAACAACCAAGGATCTGGCCAAAGCACTGGGCTTGCTGTGCGTAGTGACAAACTGTGGAGAAGGCATGGACTTCAAAGTAAGAGTTAAAGATATATGTTCTCTGATAAAATGCTAATTTCTGCTCTTTATGAGTGCCCAGGATCATACTCTGAACTTCTACATAACTATCTCCCTTAGAGATACCATGCTGTTTGATAATTATATTTAGTAAAAAGTATCAATTTTGAATAAATTTCTGAAGGAACTTCAGGCTGTTTCAAGCAGGGTAGCAATTACTGTATTGTATGTGTTTAAGAAGTGTATGATAGGCAATCTGCACTTGGCAAGTAATTGTTGCAAGACCAGAGGTTTATCCACCATAAGTATTTTAGTGTGTTCCAAAGTTTTTTGACGCTGAATGTTTTCTATAGTCACTGCTGAGAAGTTTTTCTTCTTGTTCCTTTTAGGCAATGGGTAAAATATTCTCAGGCCTTGCCCAGTGTGGTGCATGGGGATGCTTTGATGAATTCAATCGCATCGACGCTTCTGTGCTTTCAGTCATTTCTTCCCAGATTCAGACAATCCGAAACGCTTTAATGAATGGGTGGAAAACATTTCAGGTAAACATTAAAAAAGAGGAGTAATTGTGAAGGCTGATCTTGGTTTTCAGGGCAAGATACAGGGTTAGACCCCATCATTAGATTAAAGGGCTGCTGCTTCTGTATTTTGTTCATGCTGAACATTTCAAACCCCAGAGTATGTGCTTTCGGTTTGAAAGATGCTAAATCCTTGCTGATTGCCTAATCCTTTGCTAGGTTGTTCCTTTGTGAAATGTGATAAAAGTGATCTTAATAGGATAATAGCAAGTAAATGGGGTGATAGTCTAGTAGTAATGAGGAACAGCAATAATTTAACTTGATGTGAATTGTGAGGTTTTATTTACCGAGGCTTTATTTACTGATGCTTATTGGAATTAAAAAACCTCAGACTAAAAATTTGAGGCTTGTGAAATATCTTAAAGAAGGTGTATTCATCCCATTGTTTGTATCACGATGACTTTCTAAAGCTAAACATTTTAGCACTTTGTCCTAAGTGGGTGCCCCAGTATCACTGGTTTTCTCTTTGAGGAAATAGTATTATTTTTTTTTTTTTTTTTAGTTCCTAATTCACATTGTTCTAATGTTTTCTTATGCCTTTAGTTTGAAGGACAGGAGATTTCCCTGGACAGCCGTATTGGCATTTTCATTACAATGAACCCTGGTTATGCTGGCCGGACTGAGCTCCCTGAGTCTGTAAAAGCTCTGTTCAGGCCTGTGGTTGTTATTGTACCAGATCTTCAGCAGATCTGTGAAATAATGCTGTTTTCTGAAGGGTTCCTTACGGCAAAGGTAAGAAGATTCTATTGTTACCCATACCCGTGTACCCACCCGTGTTTGTATGGCCAGTAGCAATGTCCACATTTATGATCATTTAATTTAAATCTCAAACAGGTCCTTGCCAAAAAGATGACAGTGCTGTACAAGTTGGCAAGGGAACAGCTTTCTAAACAACATCACTATGATTTTGGGCTGCGGGCTCTTAAGTCAGTGTTGGTAATGGCTGGAGAATTGAAAAGAGGATCACCAGACCTCGATGAGGTAGATTTGCTGCTTAGTTACCCTGGGCATATAATCTTTTTTTCATTAGAAAGGTAATGTGTTTCCCCATCTGATGTAGTTTGTCTGGTTTGGAAATAGGAACATTGGTGTTATTTGTCTTATTATTTCCCTTTGCTCTTATTGAGTTTCGTTGTATTTTCTGCCATTAGAACTCTAGTCAAAGTAGGGAAATCTATGGAAAATGAGATAGTTAAGTCCGGGATGCAAATAGCCAGATGAAGATCTCTGGATGAGCAAAAACTGGTTTTTGAACAGTGAGTACTCCAGCCTGGGGAAGCTGTGGTGTGGGCCACTGCAGCCATATAAAATAACCTCTGTTGTTTCCACTAGGAACTGATGACAAAAAAAACATTCTAAAAGCTGCACTGAAATAATTGAGCAATAGTTTTTAAAGATTTAAAGTTTTGAAGTACCTCATTTTAGCTAATAAATATTTGGTAAAGATTGATTTTGCTATGTTTTATCTAGGATGTTGTACTAATGAGAGCTCTGCGAGATATGAATCTTCCTAAATTTGTGTTTGAAGATGTACCTCTCTTCCTTGGCCTAATCTCTGACCTCTTTCCTGGCCTGGATTGCCCTCGAGTCCGCTACCCTGACCTTAATGATGCTGTAGAACAAGTGCTGGAAGAACGGGGTTACATTGTTCTACCAGACCAGGTATAAAAAATGTTAATTGCTTGAGGTTTTGTTGTAAATGTGAGACTACAGGTGCACTGTTGCACCCTGGAGTGGCTCCAGGAAAATTTATCTGATATGGACCTGCTGCTAACCTTATCCACAGAGATATGACAGTATCTACTGGATTCGTGTTTATTTTTCAGGTGGATAAGGTAATTCAGATGTATGAGACAATGTTAACTCGTCACACTACAATGGTGGTTGGACCTACTGGAGGTGGCAAGACAGTTGTTATTGAAACCTTGTGCCAGGCCCAAAACAAGTGAGTGTGGAATGTAAACCAGGCTCTAAAATGGCACAGTCTGTATTTTACTCAGCCCTGTCCAGCCATGAGAGGATCAACAGCTGCCCAGAGTATTTGTTTGGGTTAGCATGAGATGATAGTGTGACATTTTACTGTTGCTTTTCTTGCTGTGTCTTTAGGCTGGGATTATTGACAAAGCTTTACACACTGAACCCTAAAGCTATGAGTGTGATTGAGCTGTATGGGATCCTTGACCCTGTCTCACGAGACTGGACAGATGGAGTCCTGTCAAACATTTTTCGGGATATCAACAGACCCACTGACAAGAAAGAGCGAAGGTAGGCAGCTAGAAATCGTCGTGGTGGTTTTGAGATCCTTGGGTTTACAGCAATTAAAAAAAAAAAAGATATGGCATTTTTTAAAAAAACAAATGCTAAATAAATAGAAAGTGTCCAGGGGTCTTTCTGCTCCTGTGAGCTCCTAGTCTCAGTGCAACTATGCAATTATAAAAAGTGAATGGTAGGCTTCAAAAACCTGAACTGACAAAGGCACCATTGTTGACACTTCTGAATTCAGAAATATGTTAGGAAAATCAGAGATCAGTCAGTGCCCCATGGCTCTTGTACACAGGTACATTCTCTTTGATGGAGATGTGGATGCTCTGTGGGTTGAAAACATGAATTCTGTCATGGATGACAACAAGTTACTGACCCTGGCAAACGGGGAGCGGATTAGGCTTCAGGCACACTGTGCTTTGTTGTTTGAGGTAAGAAATGACTGTACCCACAGGGAGGGTTAGATACAGATGGGGCTTCAAGGCCTGAAAAGCAGTTATAGTTTACCATTATCTTGTGGGATTCTTTTATAGGTTGGGGACTTACAGTATGCATCTCCTGCCACAGTATCCCGCTGCGGAATGGTCTTTGTAGATCCTAAAAATCTGAGATATGAGCCCTACTGGCAGAAGTGGGTCAAAAAAAGAGAAAATGAGGTGGGAATTTCTGAATTTGTTCAGAATATTTGTATTGAACAGTGTAGACAGTCTTTGGTAGAATTGATTCCTTCAAGAACAATCATATCTGGTCAGCCAGGTATTGATGGGAAGCTCTACTGTCAATATTTTTTTTTTCCAGCTGAATTATTGTCTTTTTTGTGTTCCTTAGGAAGAGAAAGTGGAATTGGATCATCTCTTTCAGAAGTACGTGCCTTACCTTATTGATATGATTATAGAGGGAGTTGTGGATGGCAAACAGGAACGAAAGCTGAAGACCATTATTCCTCAAACAGATTTAAATATGGTAAGAAACAAAGAATAAAGATTGAACACATTTAACTAAAAAGAAAATGGAATGATGGAGAAAGTACAACCTGCCCAAAGAAAGAGCAGGAGGAGAGTCTCTACTGAAATGCCAGTTTCCTGCTGATGAGCACATAGAGACACCAAACCAATCAGCACCTAACAATGCTCTTCTACTGAGCTTAATACATACAGTAGTAGATCCATTTGTAAGAACAAAAGACCAGCAATCAGCTGAAAACATATTAAGAGTTTTCATGCATCTAAAAGGCAATTTTCTTTACAGCTTTGTCCTTTTTCCAACAGATCGTGCAGTTGACTGTGATGCTGGATGTCCTACTTGTACAGCCTGAAAATCCTAATGTTCTGGAGTGTTTTTTCTTGGAGGCTTTGTATTGCTCCTTAGGTGCTTCTCTTCTTGATGCTGGGAGGATTAAATTTGATGAACACGTTAAACGTATTTCCTGCATGACTGTTGTTCACGGTGAGGGTGTCCTGGCTAAGCCAGGGGAGCTGCCAGGTAGGATCTTGTCATAATTTAATCTGAATGTCATTCATTGTAATAGAAAAGTGATAGTTTTCATGAAGGTGCTAGAGTTTTGGCTGATGACTTAGTGAGTTAAATGACTTGTAAATTGAACAAAGTGTTGCCCAACTATAGTCTTACCCTTCATTTTCATCTCAATCAGAATGTCTTCTTAGGAAATATTTCAGTGTCCTAAAAAAACTTGCAGTTGCTTAATGGTTTGCAGGTCAGCTGCCAACTTTGTATGACTTCCATTTTGATGAATCTCAAAAAATGTGGGTACCTTGGATGCAACTTGTTCCTGAATATATTCATAATCCTGAAGTGAAATTTCTTGACATTCTAGGTGAGTATAAGATAAAATACAACGATGATGTGCTTTTCATTTGTAATGTGCCACCACTGAGTGCATGGCAACTTAACATGAGACATCCTTTTTCTGTACTGAAGGTCATCTACTCAGATTCAGTTTCTTGTGATGGCACAAATCAGTTTCTTTAAAGTTCTTTTCAAAGTCATTTAGAAGTCATAAAGTTGATGTTTACAGCATTGTGTAATAAAAAAGTGAGGAAAGGATGAAAGCACATTTCAGTCCATGAAGGTTCTTTAGGAGCTAATAATGCTTTTTAAAAGCTGGAGTAGCAGAAGATTCACAGTTTGCTCTACCAGAAATTCTAGGAAAACATCAGCTTGTGGTTTGGGTATTCAGCAGATAAAAATTACATTCTTAGGGCTGCTATTGGTTGTTACTTGAAGCATTGCCTAATGGTGCTTTTCATAGTTAGAGACAAATTTGGGCACATTAATATACAGTGATGCTCCAGCAAGCACACGTTAACTTCACTGACACAAGAGATAAATTTATAATCTCTGAAGTTGCTCCAAATTCAGGCAATTCACGTTGGAAAAAATTCATCTCTGTAGAGTTCTGGGAAAATGCTTATGATCCAAATAAATCCTGATTATATCCTTGAAATAGGGATTAAATGGAGCTTAACCAAACCATGACCCTCCTATATGAAAGATAACTTCTTTTTTAGTCTATATATATGGAAGAAAAGATCCCAATGACAAAGACTGAAAAGAGATAGTTAAGCAATTAAAATTTTCTTTCAGCATTGTTAGTGAATTGATAATTCATCTTATGTCTTTGTGCAACTGCATGTTAATACCTTGAGAGTGTGTTCCAGCACTATTCTATAAATCTAAATCCCCCAGCTGTAGTGCATTTTCATTTAGCCAGGGATTGTGTTCCTGCTCTTTTTCAGTGCCCACAGTGGATACCACCCGCACTGCTTGGTTACTGGGACAGATGGTCAAAGTGAAACGCCCCGTTGTTCTTGTAGGTGAATCGGGTACATCTAAGACAGCAACTACACAGAACTTCCTAAGCAATCTGGACAAAGACCTTAATGTATGTGTGAGGCATTTTGCCCTGTTTATAAAGCTGCATTTTCATTCTTTGCCCTTGTGTAAAATTTGCATTGTGAAGCCTGAGTCTGTGGGTTGCAATATTGACTTGGGTAATGTGGCTGCACACTCCAGACCCAAAGTGTGTGACTGATTTGAAAATCCTTCAAGATCAAAGATGTTTTGTCCTCTTTTACCTTGTACAGACTCAATTGTATAAAGTAAAAATATATTGTCAAAGTGTTAAAGGTGGGCTTGCTTTTCTTTGTCACATGTAATTCAAGTGAGTCGTGGATCTGAGCAGCATTTCCTCTATGTCTCACAGCTAATATAAAAAATTGTTTTGAATGCTCTAGTAAAAATATAAACCAACAAAACAGGTTAGAGTCCATTCTTATAATCTCCTCCTGTTTGCAGCTGTTGCTGGTAATTAACTTCTCTTCTCGTACAACATCCCTGGACATTCAGAGAAACCTGGAGACAAATGTAGAAAAACGAACTAAAGACACTTTTGGCCCTCCCATGGGAAAACGTCTCCTTGTGTTCATGGATGATATGAATATGCCAAAGGTAAGATGTCAATATTTTTTCCAGGTAATATAGAAACATTTGGGGTGGTACTGACATGGCCCTGCAATCACAAATCCAGTGTGCATTTAGTTTATCTCAGAGAAGAGGAGACATTAGGATGAGTGTTCCCAATCAGTGCCAGAGCTTTACAAAATGTCCCTTAGTCTCTGTAATGTTCTCCTGAGTATGGAACCCAATATTCCCACAATAAAGCAGTGATTGGTGAGCTGTTGTACTGTGCTTTGATGTGTCCTGACTCCTGTGTATCCTGCAGGTCGATGAGTATGGCACACAACAGCCCATTGCCCTGCTGAAGCTGCTGCTAGAGAAAGGTTTCATGTACGATCGTGGTAAAGAGATGAACATTAAATTTCTTCGAGACCTGGGTTTTGTTGCTGCCATGGGCAAAGCTGGAGGAGGTCGGAATGAAGTTGACCCTCGATACACCTCACTCTTCAGTGTTTTTAACATCCCTTTTCCTTCTGAGCAATCACTGAAATTGATCTACTTCTCCATCCTGAAAGGCCACACTGCGGTAATTTCACTGTTTTTAAAGGATTGCTCAACAGGTGTATTATTTTCAAATACACATTTATTTCTGTGCTGTTGAAAGACCTGAAATCTTTGTTACCTTTTTTTTTTTACCTAGAACCTCACACAAGCCTTTCTTTTCCTCTTCTCTTTCTCAATGGGTTTTACATTGTTTAGATAAATTCTTGCATAATATGTAAACATTCAACCCAGCATATAATTTATAAACCTGGGGCTTTTCATTTGTTGAAATGTGTGAATGACTTGGTTACAATTCCTTTAAGCAAATACACGAAGATCTGAAAATTCTTTCCTGAATGAGTGTGAAAAATGTAATATAATGCAACAGACTGCATTACTGGCAAGGTACCTGCAACATTAGATAAGAAAAAAGCAGTTTAATTATTCTGCTATAGAAACATTGGAGGAATTCCAATCACTGAGTTTGATGTTATCTTGAGCACTCAGAAGGTTCCAGAGTGAAGATGGAGCCTGCCCTAAACATTTAACTGTAGAATATTCATAGTACAGAGAATTTTTGAACCAAACAGGTTTAAAAGCTGGAAAGCAAATTATGTTTAATAGCATTGAATTTTGTCTGGGCAGTCTCATGAAAACACCTCTTCTTTCTCATGTTTGCAGAACTTTAATGAGTCCATATCAGCCATTTCTGACAAGATTACTCAGTGTACTTTGGAACTTTATAAAATGATCGTTACTGACCTGCCGCCTACTCCTTCCAAATTCCACTACATTTTCAACCTGCGGGATCTTTCCAGGGTCTATAATGGACTTGTTCTTACAGATGCAGAAAGGTAAGAATAGAAAAATTGTCATTAGTGGTCCCACACTTTTCTTTTTTTGGTGAGTCTGAATGAAATTGAGGTAATTTGGTACAGGAAATCAGTCACATTTGATTGCTTTTCATTAAACCACAGTGAGAAATAGAACATGCTAAATTGTGACCTTACTCTCTATGCCAAACACTGATGCATGAGTCTCTCTTAAATAAGATACCAGAAGTAAAAATGCAAAAGAACCAAATCATAAAGAGTAAAAGGGCCAATCCAGAATTTGGTCCTTGTTATTAACCATATGGCCTTAGGAATCATGTCAGCTCATTTGGTGCAGTCTGATATTTTGATGTTATTTCAGGTTTCACACAGCGACCCAGATGGTGAGAGTTTGGAGAAATGAGTGCCTGAGGGTTTTCCATGACAGGTTGATTAATGAAGCAGACAAAGAATTGGTGAGTAATTTCTTTCAGTTTTTTAGTAGTCACTGACTATTATTATGGCAATTAATTTGCAACAGCAGCACTACCAAGTGTTGGACTCAGGTCTTGCTGTCCAACTGCAGATTTGTGTGAGCAATATGTTGCTCATTAATTTAAAACATGGCCCATGGAAGATTTTTTCCTAAAACAATGTGGGCAGACTAAGAAAGCAGATCTACTGAAGGAATGGAAAGTATCACTTGGTTTGCCTGTCCAGGAAAATTGATTGGCAGAAGTACAGGTGACAGAGTGTGAAAGAAGTACAGGAGAAAACTCAGGAAATCCATTCAAGTCAGTATTTTCCTTCAGGAAGGATTGTACCAGAATGTTACTGTACAATCAAGTGGTAAAAAGGATAAAAGCCAAATTCTTACACAGTGAATTCAGTTCTGGCTGTTGTGCAAATTGGAAAATGCTTCAAAATATATCTTTAAACACAAAAGAGAACAATGCCAATTTTAAACCTCGAGATTTAGGAGAGAAATTGAGATAAATCTACTCATTTATAAGCAACCTGCTTTGATTTGGAAGTTACTTAGATAAGAAGAGGTAGGCCAAGAAGGTTTCAGATTTTTCTAGTTAAAACTTTCTCCTCTAACATACAAAGATACATCTCCAGCTCAATTTTCACAAAGCAGAATATTAATGCAGACTTTGAAACTTTGTGAGAGATCTTTCTGGTGAGACATCTATGAATGTTGGGAAGGGAAGTTTATTGATCTACTGTTTACATCAATATACGAGAAGGTGTTTTATTTAACAGGCTTCTCCCTTTTTGTTTTGATGTTGTACAGTTGATTGGCTTGAACCATTCTAGAACTGCCTATTAGATAATTTTAATCATACATAGAATACAGTAGGGGGCTGCAATCTTTGGATCTTCTAGTAGCATAAGTATCACATTGAAATAAATCAGTGTTTGAGCAAGAATCTGCATTATCACCTTTCTAAGTATTACTGGGTTCACAATTAAATGCTTTGTTGTGTTCCCTGACTCATTTCATATCTGTGAAGGTACAAGGCCACATAAAAACCTTGGTTGAAGAACATTTCGCCGATGACTTGGAGCACGTCATGAGGGATCCCATTCTTTTTGGAGATTTCAGAACAGCACTGAATGAGGCAGAACCTCGTTTTTATGAAGATATCCAAGATTATGAATTAGCAAAAGCTCTCTTTAAGGTAGAGTACATCAGCTGGGAACTGTGCCCGAGGAACGGGCGAGAGCCTGCCTCAAACTGCAGGAAATCTGTCCTCTTCTGTGTGCACACAGAACTTTATGTGCTTCAATGCCCATTTGGGGTTTGCAGTGATGAAAACTGAGGATCAGCTACAGAGTCAGCAGTGTTTTCCAATAGTTCATTTTCCCTGAGGAATGGGAAATGGGGAATAATGCTGCTGAATGGGCTATTTTCTTAATGTTATTAATTGTTTCATTGGTCTCCTAGTAACATTCTGTTCACCTTTCTCTGAAGGAAATTTTGGATGACTACAATGAGTACCATATTAAAATGAATCTGGTTCTTTTTGATGATGCTCTGGAGCATTTAATCCGTATCCATCGCATCATCCGGATGGACCGCGGGCACGCCCTGCTCATCGGGGTGGGAGGCTCAGGAAAGCAGTCCCTGACCAAACTGGCTGCTCACACAGCTGGATGTGAGGTTAGTGGCCCTGTGTCTTGGCTGGGAAAAAAGACAAGGAAAGTAAAACTGTGACTGGGATTAAACTGGGGATGGGAGTGAGTCAGTCAGTCAAGACAAGATCAGGCTGGCAGCTCTTCCCTGTGGAGAGAAACAGAGAAACCCAGGTGAGGTCATTGCCAGGAAGTCCAAGATGATGACTGCACGTGATCTGGGCAGGAAGCTGTCAGTGCCTGAATCTGGGTTTTGGCACTGGGGAAAGAAAACAAGGATGGGTTTGGTAATGAACAGCTAATTGTCTCTAACTACTGCTGTTGATGCTTAAATGTGTTACAGCAGCACTCTAGTGCTGCTTGAGGAGCCTTGTTGTGATTGATACTATATTATTTCAGAGAGGAAATGTTCCTCTCAGAGGCATTTTACTTAAAAAGGCTTGGAAGGAAAGAACAAAAAAGGAGCATGAACACAAAACAATTTTGAAAATGCAAGCCTGCAGGGTTGTACAAATGCACAATTTTATTGATACTTAAACATTTACTGATGACTGGGGCCAAACCACCCCCCTTGATTCAGTCTAAGTGAAATTTAGAGTTGCCATCATGTCTTGGGTCCATCTGTGTCTTCTCAGTGTATGTTTTCATCTTAGGTATTTGAGATCATCTTGAGTCGAGGATACGGACAAAATAATTTCCGAGAGGATTTGAAAATTTTGTATGAGAAGCTGGGTATTTACGACAAGTCAGTGGTCTTCTTGTTCACAGATGGCCATGTGGCAGAAGAGAGTTTCCTGGAGCTCATCAACAACATGCTGACTTCAGGTGCCACTGGCAGCCTCTCTGCTTGTGCCCTTGATACAGCTATTCCTGGTTCACCCTGTGTCCTCTGCTGCTTTAGTTAGTTACACTTTTCAGTACTACCTGAAATGATCTTGGCCTTAATAATGGCTTTCTGGAATCTTCTTACAGTCGTTTTTGTGTCTGGAGAGGTTATAGGGTTCATTCATGCTCGTGATGATGCTGCAGGAGTCTCAGATTTCTTCCAAGACTGAGGGAAACTTCAGCTGTATTTGGCCCCAAACCCACCTGTTGTCCAATTGGCTTTTGAATAGCATTCACCTGAACTGAAGCAGCTGTTCCTATGGATATCCATGTATAGATGTCCTGAAATGCGTTTGGTATCTACCAGCAAATGAAGCAGCTGGAAATGAGTAGCAGCTGGCACTGTGTGACCACCCTCTCTGTAGAAGTTCCTCCACAGTCTGATATGAGAGTAGATGAGTTAATTGTATCCCTTTTCTTGTTCTAGTTTTCCCTGTCCCTGGTCTGTCATTAGGTTACTTATGCAGTATTTGCCACAAGATTGAGAGAACAAAAATGTGAGCTGATGGTTCACAGACACGAATGAAGATTTTCTTTGCAAAGTCCTGTGACATTTTGTATATGTTGGTGAAACCCAAACAAAAATGAATTCATTATTCCTCTAAATCCCAAGTATGACCTATTTTCCATGAGGGCTATGGGGAGGAGGAGAAGCATAGAGAGATGAATTGGTTCATTCAAAACTACTCAGAATCATTTTTGCAGAGCTAGGATTAAAATTAGTTTCTCATCTGCCCTATTCCCAGCCATATGGTTTCCTCTTACTGGTGGTTCTCACTAGCATTCTTCTGTCCTTATGTTACAGGAATGGTGCCAGCCCTTTATGCAGACGATGAAAAGGAGACCATACTAACTCAGATTGGAGATGAAGCTGCTAAAGCTGGCATGGGCCCAGCTAAAGAGAGTATCTGGCAGTATTTTGTAAGCAAATGTGCAAGCAACCTTCACATTGTCCTGGGAATGTCCCCAGTTGGGGAGGACCTGAGAACGTGGTGCAGAAATTTCCCAGGTAACAATTGTACACACTGCTTAGTCCCTTCCCTGTGAAACACAGATTTACAGGCAAGAGAAAAATCTCCAGTGGACACTTAGTCTGGCAGCTAAAACTAAGCAGAGCAGGTTTCATGATTAAGGGTTTGCATTACATGTTTTTTTTCCAGTTAATTACCACATATCAGTGAACAATATTGATTAGCATTTATCACATCAGTTCATTTTCTAGTTGAACAGCTAGAAATCAATTGGTCATCCTCACTGAACTGAAATACACAGCCTTTGTCTGCAGCCTCTTTTCTGTAGTTTACAGCAGAAAGTGTGGTGTTAAATCTTGAAACTAGGATGGTGGGAAGAGAAATCTTTTGTATCCAAAGCCTGGCAGATGCTGCAGGTGGCTGAAAGGAGTCCTGGGAAACAGGAGAGACTCATGAAAGATGGGTCCAGGTGGGAATGCTAAACCAGGCCCTACAATATCTTATTGCAGCTCTTGACTGTCCTGTAGAGCCTAAGGAATGGTCCAGTGGGGTTAGCAGGACACAGGGGCAAAGCTCCTTACTTACTGTCAAAATCAAAGTATGGACTTTGTGGTAAATTCTGTTACTAAGAAAGAGTCAAGACTAATTTGCAAATTCTTGGTGTAAATAAAGTTAATTAGAGGATTGCCTATCTGATTAGGAGTTAGTTTTACAAAAAATTTTTCAGATAACACTGTCCTTTTATTTTAAGGTCTTGTCAACAACACTGGTATTGACTGGTTCTTGCCCTGGCCTGCCCAGGCCTTGTCTGCAGTTGCACAATCCTTTCTGGGTATGTAACATGTCAATATTTCAGCCCATGAACCCTTGGCATAGACTAAGAAATATATTCTTTACTTTGCAATTATTGTACATCTCACAAGTTCATTTCCCATTGTGCTTGTTACCTTGAGTCTAAATGGCTAATGCAAAAACCCAGTCAAAAAATGTCGCTGGATGGTAGTTTCTTAATCAAATAGATTTTTAAAATTGATGAAATTCAAGTTTCAAACTCTGCAGACATTGTGGGTTGACTACCAGGAGGTCCCCTTCTGGCCTTGCTTTTTGCCCCAGAAAACAGACTTGTTTTGTGCCTGGCTTAGATGTGTATAAGAGAGATGGTAATTGGTGTATTCTGAAAAAAGCCACAAATCTTTAATTTTTTTTATTTCTTCTGCCCAATTTTAGCAAAAAACCCACGCATCCCACCAGAGAACTTCCAGTCAGTGGTTGACCACATAGTCATGGTGCATGAATCTGTAGGGGATTTCAGCAAGAAATTTCTGGAGAAACTGAGACGCAGAAATCATGTCACACCAAAAAATTATCTTGATTTTCTCAATACCTATGCAAAATTGCTGGATGAGAAAAATGAGTTCGTTTTAGGTAAGTCTATGTAGATGTTTTCTCCTGTTTAATAAGTGATTTAAATACTTTAAAAACAAACGTTCTGGTGAGAATCCCACATATTACCCAGAATATGCAAAGTCTCTGTTAGTACTATCTCAAATGCTGTGCTGGCACACAGCTGTGGGGCTGTGATTTGACACTCACCCAAAATCCTGGCCACACATGAATGTTCAGACTCTGTCAAACAATGGGCTCTCCTCAAATCCTTTTGTGAAGGAACATGAGCCAGAATCTCTAAACCAGACACTCCTCTGCTTGGGGAAGAGTCATGCTGAAATCCAATTCCAGCATGGCCTCGCTCAGGGTTTGACTTTCTTCCTCAAGCAGCAATTCTTATTCATACTTCAGCGGCACTGAAATATGTGAAGAGGATAAAACACAAACAGTGGAATGTGGCAAATATGTTGTGGCACGGGGCCACCATGTCAGCTCAAGTGACTTTAACATCATTTTGGTTGGCAGGCTCAGGAAAAGAAAATCTCTCAGTGCACCTCTAAGGGTATTTTTCTCTGTGAGATTGTCTGTTGCTGTGTGCTTGAACACAACCAATGAATCACTGACATTTGTCCCTTTTTTTTCCTACCTAGAACAATGTAAACGGCTGGATGGGGGCTTGGTTAAACTGAAGGAAGCTGCTGTACAGCTGGCTGAGCTGAACGTGAAACTTGCTGAGCAAAAGGTTATACTAACAGAAAAAACAGCTGCTTGTGAGGCTTTGTTAAGAGACATTAAACTAAACACAGAAATAGGTGGGTAGTTTGCAACTACTGAAGTGTCCCACAGGCTAAGCAGGGCTCACATCATCTGTGTTGGCTGGGTTGGGAGACCCTTGAAGAGCTCCAGCTGCTTCTCAAGGCATCCCTCTTGTTCTGTGTGCTGCTCCCGTGCCATGGCAGGAAGAGCAGGTCCCTTGTCTTGCCCAGATTGCCATCCTTGCTCCACATGTGGCCCACAGTACTTTGCACAACGTTTGCCTGCCCCTGTCCTCCCTTTCCAAGGTGTAGGGCATAATGTGGGAAAGGCAATAGCAAGAAAGGCAACTTCTGATTCAGGCATTTAGTATTAGAGGAAAATCAGAGGGACACATGGAGGAAAAGGATTGTGCATGCTCTTGTGTGGAACACTAACTGTTCCTAACCTGGTGACGTAGCTGGCAACACAAATGTTCTGACTTGATGGTAATTTCTGATTTTCAGCAAAGAGTAAATGTCTATTAGTGTATTACTATATGTTCTGTATACAAACTTGAATGATTCAGTTATGCTCCTGCCTTTCAATTACTAGCTGAGGAGAAGAAAAAAATGGGTGAAGAGAAAGCTATAGAGATACAGGAGCAGAATGCAATAATTGCTGTGGAGAAGGCAGAGGCTGAGGCAGCACTGGATCAAATCAAGCCTATCATGGAAGCTGCCAAACGGGAGGTCGAGAAGCTTGACAAGGCTGAAGTTACTGAACTCAGGTGACTCATTTATATGTACAGTAGCATAAACTCTCAGAAATACACTCTTGTTTGCTGGGTCTGAGCCTTAGCCTCATCTTTCTCACCTGCCTGGGAAGGTCAGGACATCAGGTGCCTGGGTGCAGAGGTCACAACAGAATGCCCTGATTCCTGGTCCACACCTTTGCCTTAAGACACTTCTTCCAGGCCTTTGTTTGCTGTTTACCCCATCATTCTCTGGCCTGTGTCTGATGCACCAGAACCTGCTCTGGTTTTTGCCTGAACAATGGCTGTCCAATTCATTCCTCCTCTTTTTTCCCTGTGTAAGTAGGAACACATAACAGTTATTTTTCAGGGATACTTTCATAGCACAAAAATGTATTTCCCTGCCTAATTTACTCCTCCCTGTGCTTTGATAATACATCTTTTTTTTTGAGGATTGATATAAAGGCACATCCAGTCCTTGGCTCTCCCTGAAATAGTTATCCCCAGAATAGCAATGGCTCTCCCTTCCCTGCCACACTTCAGTTTCCTTTCTCTCATAGATCTCTGGATTTTTCTCCAGCTGCTTCACTGCCCTAGGAAAGAATATCAAGGCTCAGTGTTTTAAGCTTTCCACTGTTGAAATAATTTAGTATTTCATGGATCAAATTGTCTGAATACAAGAATTGATTCTGAGCTTTTGAGTAGTTAATAATTTATTGTCTGATTTGGGTTATCTTTTTCACTGTTGTGGCTTGTCTTGTGTACAAGCTCCTATATTGCAATGCCTCTCTTAACAGGCAGTACCCATGCCTGGCATCATGGGCTTTGTCTCCTTTTTTCACTTCCACTGCCTCTTTCACCTGTTTTCCAGGTCCTTTGCAACACCCCCGAAGCAGGTGCAGGTTGTTCTGGACTGTATTCTTATAATGAGAGGTTACAAAGAACAAAACTGGAAGAATGCCAAAGCCATGATGGCTGACACAAATTTCCTAAAACTTCTGCTGACGACGGATTTTAGGGAAATTCCGTGGAGCAATGTGAAAGCTATGAGAGGTGAATTCCAGTTCTGGGTATTGCAGTGAATATAGGATCTTGTTAATGGGAACAGCCAACAGAGTCTCTTTAATATTCTGTCAAATATTTCCTATTGTCTGTCACAGCACTGGCTGGTGCTGCTGATAGGAAAGGCTATTTCTTTGAGGGTTTGTTCACAGTTATTCAACTCACTTGCAATATTTTCGTGTTTGCCAATCTAGCTCTCTTAAAGAATCTTAATACTACCTGGGCTGAAATGGAAGTTATCAGCAGAGCAGGACTGGGAATGTTAAAGTTTGCTGAAGCAGTGGTGACCTACTGTGATGTAGTTAAAACAGTCAAGCCAAAGGAAGAAAAGGTAAAATGTGTTGGAATCAAACTCAGAGAAGGTCGAAACATGATCCTGATGGAAAAGATAATACTTGACCATTTAATAGACTGCCCACTTTTCCTATTGAAGTGCTTAAAAAGTGGTGTTTAGGAGAGCTAGTGTAGTAGCAGTGAGGCAGGTTGTCAGTCATAAATCAGTGTATTTGTTGTGTCAGGATGCTGGGCTGTGGGTTGCCATCCATGCCAGTGCTTGAGGGATGAGGGAGGAACGTGTTCAGTTGGAATTTTGTAATCTAACGTGCTTAGAAAAACACAGTTTAGAGCTGTTTACTAAAAACAAACTTTAAACCCGTGGCATTTGGACAGAACAGAGGTCAGTAGTACACTAAATCCATGTCCCTTAAGCACAGACCTTTTGATTAGCTTTTTCTAGGGTGACTGGGAATTCAGCTGTATTACCAAAGGAAATCTAATGTCCAACAGATGACACTGAAAAATTTTGTCAAGAAAAGGTTATTTTATACAACTGACTACAGAGCAAGTATATTCACTAGATGATGTGTCTGACTATTTTTGGAGCCTTAATATTGTTATTAAGCAGACAAACCTCCCCTTTTGTCAGGGCATGAGAGTCCTGCTGACCTCCAGTGCTTTAATACTCCTTGTGGGTACAAAACTGGGAGATTTTTCTGCTTTGGAGCTGCAGTCAGACCATGATGTGTGTTTGGGATGGGGAGAGGAGAGTGACTGTGTCAGTTATTTTGGCTTACACTATTTATTACCAGAACACTTTGAAAATGATGATTTAACCAAAAGAAATGTAAGAACTTACTACTGCTCTCTAAAATCCTTCTGTCCTCTGACACTCCTATGTTTCCTTCAAAATGTACTCTAGGTGGCCAGGCTAGAACGGAACTACGAATTAAGTAAGCGGGAACTGGAAAGGATACAGGCAGAGCTGGCTGCCATTCAGGAGGAGCTTAAAGCTTTGGGCGAAAAATTAGACCAGACATTAAAAGAAAACAAAAAGTTACAAGAAGAAGCAGAGATAATGCAGAGAAGATTAGATGCTGCTGACAAGCTCATCGCTGGCTTGAAATCTGAGAATGAGAGGTAAGTCTAGATTCAAAGAGGATCAGTTTTGACATCAGAGGTTCATGTGTCAGGCATAAAATCTATCAGGTGGAGACATTTTTGAAAATGTTGCTTTCTATGGTGTTTGTTTCTGAGAAGGGCTATTATCGGTTCTGAGCTAATATCCATTAGCTCTTGGAAAATAACTGAGATTAAATGGATGAAAGTTCAGATCAACTCAGTGTCTGTGGCCCCCATAATAGCAAGAGAAAACTGATTCTAAATTTGGGGGTCTGTCTCAACCTGTATCTAAAGTAGGAGGAAATCCTGCACATAAACCTCATCTTCCTGGTACAGAATCTCCCAAATCATTATTTCAGGTGGTCAGAGGAATTCATGGAATTAGAAGGAAGGAAGGCAAAGTTGCTTGGAGATTGTCTGCTTGCTGCTGCCTTTCTGTGCTATGTGGGAGCCTTCAGCTGGGAGTTCCGTCATGAAATGCTCTATCAAGTGTGGCAAGAAGATATTGTCTCACGAGAAATTCCTGTCAGCTATCCATTCAAGTTAGAGAGCCTCCTGACTGATGAGGTGGAGGTTAGCAGGTATGTCCAGTCAGGAGACCCAGGGACTGCTGGATGGGACATTTAAAGTGGGAGTCTGGAGCTGAATCTGTAGCACAGAATTGGCATTGTGGGTAGAGGTGCACAGCCATACCAGAGAGGGAATCTTACTTTAATGTCCTGATTAACAGGGGCCATTTGTTGTAGGAATCTGTTGTACTTAACACTCCAGGGGCATTCACTGAATTCAGACATGTGTAATACCATTTCTAGGAAGTTTATCAGGAGTTCTCTATAAAATATGTTTCCATAACCCAGCAGGTGTCTTTTCTTTGACTTCAGTGGGTTTGGTATTAAACCCAAGGCCAGGGGGCCCACGTATCAACTACCACAGGATTGCTCACCTAAGGCAACTTTGAGTAGTGCAGTTGCAGTGAGTCAGTCTGAGCTGTGACACTGTCCCCAGAACCACATGCCCTGTGTGTGTGGCTGATTGTGTGCTCAGTGAGTTGCATCATTTTGCTGACAAATGAAATGTGCTGCTCTGCCCATCGAGTTTTCATCCCTGGCTGGTCTTTGGTCCCTTCTGTTCCCAGGTGGGTTTCTGAAGGATTGCCCCCAGATGAGCTGTCTGTCCAGAATGGAATCCTGACAACGTATTCCAGCCGGTTCCCACTCTGTATTGACCCACAGCAGCAGGCATTACATTGGATTAAGAAGAAAGAAGAAAAAAATAACCTGAGGGTAAAGCTGGAAGATTGATTGTTTTCAAAGCTGCATAAATATCTGTCACCTTGAATGGGGAGCCAGTTATATAGCACGGAATTATTGAATGGTTTGGATTGGGAAGGACATTCTAGTTCCACCCCTGGCCATGGGCAGGGACACCTTCCACTATCCCAGGGTGCTCCAAGCCCTGTCCAACCTGGCTTTCAATACTGCCAGGGACTGGGCAGCCACAGCTTCTCTGGAAACATTTGCCAGGTCCTCAGCACCCTCACAGGGAAGGATTCCTTCCTAATGTGTAATTTAACCGTGGTCTTTTCCAGTCTGAAGCCATTCCCCCTTGGTGTATTGCTTAATGTACTTGTTCAAAGTCCCTCTCCATCTCTCTTGGAGCCCCTTTAGGTTTTGGAAGGTGCTGAAAGTCTCCTTGGAGCCTTCTCTACTCCAGGATGAACAGCCCCAGCTCTTTCAGCCTGTCTGCACATGCAGAAAGAGTCTAACAAAAGGCTGGTGTAGATTGTGATTAATCTCAGCTCCAGGCTGGAACTGCCATGTAGGACAATAAACACACTTAGAGGCACAGCTAGAACTTTAAAGGGTAATTTCCAAATGGAAATTATTCTCAGCTTATCAGAAAAAAAGCACCTTTACTGTTTTGTGCAAGTGCACTTTATATCATCTGTGAGAGGAAAGACAAAAAGCAGCCAAGAACAAACTTCATTAGTGTTGGCAGCTACTGCAAAATAATAATGTACAGCAAATTGAATATCAGTTCTCCTTTCATGTTTTCCCATTGTTCTCTTGCAGATGGCTTCCTTTAGTGACCCAGATTTCCTGAAACAACTAGAACAGGCCATAAAGTATGGAACCCCTTTCCTGGTGCACAGTGTTGATGAGTACATCGACCCTGTGATAGACAATGTCTTAGAGAAGAATGTCAAAGTTGCACAGGGGCGAGCATTCATTGTGCTGGGGGACAAAGAGGTTGACTATGACAGTAATTTTAAAATGTACCTGAACACCAAATTAGCAAACCCAAAGTATTCTCCCTCTGTGTTTGGCAGAGCTATTGTTATCAATTATACAGGTAAGCTTAAGTGTGTATATAATAAAAAAGTAAGGATTATGCTGTTGTGCAAATTTAGGGCCTGGGTCATTGTCTAGATGAAACTAAAAAATTCTTACTCTCCTTATACTCAGCAACTGATTTAATAGAAAATCCTTCTCACTTCTCTCTTCTAATCTGCAATTGAGCTAAAAATCTCTTCCTGTCCTGGTCAGGTGAGGATGCTTAGGTGAAATCAAGATGTGCAGTCATTAACCAGATCACTCTGTTGCATTGCTATAGTCTTATGAGAGGCCTGAGATTAAATAAATTGCATAAAAACTGTCCTGTGCTTACAAAAGTCTGTGCTCTGCCCATGTGTTGTACCTGCAGTTACACTCAAGGGCCTAGAGGATCAGCTGCTCAGTGTCATTACGGGATTTGAAAGGAGGGAATTGGAGGAACAGAGAGAACGTCTCATCCAGGAGACAAGTCAAAACAAAAACCTGCTGAAAAATCTGGAAGACACTCTCCTTCACGGACTGTCAACTTCCACAGGAAACATGTTGGACAATGTGGAATTGGTGCAAACCTTGGAGGACACAAAATTCAAAGCTACTGAGGTACCAGCTCTGGGCTTGTTGGAAGGGTATCTATGGGCAGAACGTGGTTGTTCCTTTTTCATTGTGCTTCCATTTTACTCCTGAAGCTTGCAAATAGTTTGAAAGGAAATGGAGAGTTTTCTCATGAATATGTTGCATCTTTCAGTATTGGGCACTGTTTCATTGATCAGAGAACCAAATCCTGTCTTCAGAGAAGTCCTTAACAGGACCAAAGTAATGTTTGTTTAAAGTTCTAAGACAAGAGAATCCATCCTTGGAGTTATCAGGCCACAGCTGGACAAAGGCACACTGGACCTGATCTGGTGGTGGTTATAAGCCAGCTTTGGGCAGAAGTTGAACTAAAGATCCCCAGAGGGTCCTTGCCACACTATTTCCATGATTTTTTGTAAATCTTTGCTGTTACTTTTCATAAATATACAGGGTGGGATTAATTTTATCTATCTTTTAATTTTTATAATTCGTACAACTTCTTTTGAGTTACCTGCCCAGATTCCTGTACAGTCACACAGAGAGGCAGGCACTGAGCAGCTCTGATTCCTGTGGTATAACAGATCCACTCTGGATCAGCACAGTAATTACAGGTGTATAAAACCCCTGTCTGCCCAGGTGATTGAGAAACTGAAGCTGGCTGCGACAACTGCAGCAGATATCGACCTTCTCCGGGATGGCTACAGACCAGCTGCCAAGAGAGGGGCCATTCTCTTCTCTGTGCTGGCTGAATTGGCATTTGTCAACATCATGTACCAGTTCTCACTGGTCTCCTTCTTGGAGGTTTTTGGATTCTCTCTTCGGAAATCCATGCCCAGTCCTATTCTTCCTAAGAGGTTAAAAAACATCATGGATACACTGACTTTGAGCACCTACAACTATGGCTGCACAGGTTAGTGCTGTTTAACCAGGGGCTGAGACTGCCTAGTGAAAATTAAGGTGAGGCCCTGACTTCAGCTTGTTCATGTTAAAGAAGCAAGTTATCGAGCAGGGAATTCAGTGATGTTCAGGTCTCATCACCTCTCCTGGTTCACACTTTCCTCCCTGCTCTTTCTGTTAGAAGAACATTGCACATTACCCATGTAACTCTTGCAAAAATGTTTTTCTTAACACAGTTCCAAATGGTAAAGGCAGCCATAGAGCTGCTCACAGGAGCTGTATTGACTCTTAAAGCCTGACTCAAAGCCCCAGCTTTGATCCCCCTGCTCACAGAATCATAGCATTGTTCAGGATGGAGAAGACCTTTAGGAATATCAATTCCAACTATTAACCAAATGATCTTTGTGGGGTGACCAGATCATAGAATCATAGAATGGTTTGGGTAGAAAGGGACCATAGGAGTCATTTGGTTCCAGTTCCCTGCCATGGGCGGGGATGCCACTCACTAGATCAGGTTGCTGAGGGGCCCATCTAAAATGGCCTTGAGCACTTGCAGGGGTGGAGCATCCCATCAATCCCACAGCAGATGAAGGATGTGGATTGAAAGATTGCTCCAGTTCCACAAGCTTTTGCAGCTGATTTTTGAAAATGTCCTTTTAATGTAGCCTTGTTCGAGAAGCACAAGTTACTCTTCTCCTTTGACATGACTGTCAAGATAGAACAAGCTGAAGGCCGAGTTCCACAAGAAGAATTTGATTTCTTTTTGAAAGGTAAAGTGAATATTTATATGTAAATATGTAGCTCTATGTAGCAATAACTAAAAGATCTTTTGAAGAGCGATCTTTGACTAGAGATGATTTACTATAAGCCAGCTCCTCTCTCTGAGGAGAGCTGCACTGTGTTGGGTTGCACAAACTGGGAATCCTGCTATTTCTATTTAACATTAGCTAATTGTTAGGATGTTACATGAGGAAAGTAATCTGTATACATAATTTTAGAAATGTTTGCAAGGATAAACTCTGGCTTTTGCAAGCACTCGTAAAATGCCATCTTTCCCTCAGCAGACCAGTCTAATCTCACAGTGCTTCCAGGAACAAATTTCCTCTGGGTTCCTGTGTGCAGAGGGGCTGTGTGGGTGCTCATGCATTGGAGGGTTTCTGACGTGGACACTGATCTGCTTTCTGAACGTGCCTAGGCAATATTTCCCTGGAGAAGAGTGCCCGTAAGAAACCGTTTGCTTGGCTGCCAGATCAAGGCTGGGAAGACCTAATTCGCCTGTCTGAGCTATTTCCTGAGAAATTTGAATCTCTGCCAGATGATGTGGAAGACAATCCAGATGAATGGAAAAATGTACGTGCTTTTTTGCAATGCTGTTTTCTCTCCTGGTTTTATTCTGGTATTGAATGGTCGAGTGTGATGCAATGTGTCAGCACTCCACTGGGGAGATGTCACTGTGGGCTTCTTCCCTCAAGGCCTTTCTTTACTCCTTGACCTCAGTTAGTGATTGGCTTATTTGCAGAAGAATTAAGGATTATGTTCTTTAAAAAACAAACCAAAATACCTTCCCTGTTATACTATAGAATTTTTATTTGCCATTCAAATGCCTTAGAGGAGTTATTTACCCTGTTATATTCAGTGGAAATTTTCTGTTCATTTCAGCAGTTAACATTTCACTGGTGTTTTTGTACTGCTAAATTGTGTTTTGATATTCTTGTGGCAGTGAATTCTATAGGCTATTGACAAACACAGATTTCCTTTGTTCCTCCTTTAGCTTCATTCCATGTCTTCTTGCTTAATAAGAAGTTTTCCTGCAAGCAATCTGTTAATACATTTTTGCTTTTGATGCTATTTTCTATATCTTAAGAGAATTAGTTGACATAAAGTGAAAGTACAAATGTGTTTCTGGACTTGAATACTTCACACTGAAAAAGTTGGATTTTTCACATTCATCTGAACTTTTAATATTTATTTGCAGCTGATTGACTTTCTTTGTTTTTGTTGTGTCTCTTGGCCCCTCATTCATTCATCAAATTGATTTTCTCTTTCCTAGTAATTTCCCTGACAGAGCCACTGGGTTCATTTGTGTGCTGTCTTTTCTTGCCAGTGGTACGACACAGACGCTCTGGAGCAGATCCCATTGCCAATGGACTACGAGGGCAATGTAACACACTTCCAGAAGCTTCTCCTGCTGCGCTGTTTCCGGGTGGACCGCATGTACCGGGCGGTGATGGACTATGTGACAGTGACAATGGGCGAGACGTGAGTCCCTCTGCCCTCAGATCCCCAGCACAGCCCTCACACAGAGCTGCAATCAGCTTGCTCAAGGTTCTGTAGTTTGCCTGAAGAGCAGAGCAGGGGCTGTGTCCCAGTGATTTCCATGTGCAGTCTGTGGTGAGCTGTGCCCTTGGTGCGCAAGGCTCTGTTCCCACGTGGAGCTGCTCTGTGCAATCATTGGGTTTTCCCTCTGCAGGTACGTGCAGCCCCCCGTGATCAGCTTCGATGCCATCCTGCAGCAGAGCACCCCTTTCTCACCTGTGGTTTTCATCCTAAGTCCTGGCTCTGATCCTGTCAGTGACCTCATGAAACTGGCTGAGAGATCAGAATTTAAAGCAGATAGACTCAAATTCCTGGCCATGGGACAAGGCCAAGAAGAGGTAACTCGGATGGGAGGGTGGGGATGTGCTGTGTGCAGCGAGTGTGAATTGCAAGCCATGCTCCTGATGCTCTGGGACTGATCAAATTTCCTTTCCATAGGTCTGCTCCATTTTAAAAGGAGTTACTCATGGTTCTGACATAGATTTGTCAGTTTTGGGAATAACATTTTACTGAACATGAAAGGGGCCATTTGGCTGACTGGCTGCTGTTCTGGGTGAGGGTAGATTCAGAATCAGATTTTCAACTGTTAAAAAGTAGAGATGAGAAGATGTTGCTGTGTATGGACAGGAGGTGGTTGGAAGTTGCAGTGTTTGCTACCAGAAAGTTCTGATATTTCTCCTGTCTTTCCTGCAACTTTCCTTTTTGTTATGGACACTAAGGCAGGATGTCTAGAGCTTAAGAGCTAATTGATTTTGCCATTATTTCAGTCAGTGGAAGAACTCATTTAGACCACCACTTTCCTAGCAGGAAAACCCACTGCACGAGTCCATCAGAGGCAGTTTGTTCTCAGGGTAAAAGGAGACTTACAGATGGTTCTCCCTCTGTCCTCAGATCGCTCTGCAGTTGCTGGAGGAGTCAGTGGTTCATGGACATTGGCTCATGTTGCAGAACTGTCACCTTTTGGTGAAGTGGCTTGTCCATCTGGAAAAGGCTGTGGAGAAAATTACAGATCCTCACGAAGACTTTCGCCTCTGGCTGACAACTGACCCAACCGAAGGCTTCCCAGTTGGAATCCTGCAGAAGGCCTTAAAGGTGGGGAAACCCCAGCCAGGAGGGCACTGGTGCTCAGCAGAACAGGCTGGCTCTGGGAGGAGCCTGACCTGAATGCAGCACACCGGCCCAGGCTTATGAACTCACTTTTTGTCTTTATTTAAGCCAAATCCTTTTTTCATCATCATCCTGTTTATTTTCCTGGCATGTTTCCTTTGAGTGAAAATTGTTCAGCAGTTATTTCAAAGCAGAGGTTTGTGAGTAAACCTGGAGATGTGAAAAATGGTCTTTAGATTGAAATGAGGAGTACCTGGAGACAGAAACAGCCCTGTCAGCCCTGATGCTGCAGTGCAGAGCCAGGGCAGTGCCAGGCTGGCAGTGCCAGTGGAGCAGATGTTGGAAGTGGATAATGGTTTCCAGCTGCTACTTCAGGCTGCAGTGTTTATCACTAAAAGCTGAGCTGATTATTTTGAAGGCACAGGCCATGATTCTGCCCTAATGTTCTTTCCTGTGGCTGCTTCACTGCTGCTGTGGTGCCCTGTCCTGTAAACATTATTTCATTTCCCAGAGTGGAAAGCAGTGGCTCAGTGGCAGCTCTGGGCTGTTCTCCCACTCCTCCTGCAGTGGGAAGGGAAGGCTGCAGATCTGCACTTTGTGGGTCTTGCCAGGAGCAGTGAGAACTGAGCTTTTCCAGCCCTTTGAAGAGGCTGCCAGGAAGCAGCTCTGGCACTTTGATCAGCAGTAAAGCCACATTGTTAAAGCATCTTACTGTGAGGATATAGGGCAGATTAAAATGTGTAAAATACTGGTATTTCAGTAAATTAGGTCTTCAAGTATGAGAAATATTAATTTCTTGCCAATAATATGACTAATTCCAAAATAATATAGAGTTCTCTTTGCATAGGTGTGTTTACTTTGATAAACTCAAAAGGTCTGTTTCCTTTTAAGTTTCCTTCCTTAAGGAAGGAAAGAAGAAAAAATCCATATTTGACAGGCATTTGGAAAACAAAATGTCCAGCTTGCCTTGTGTAGCTTACTTAATGTGATATATTTGCAACTAATATTCCTCAAGTTATCCAGTATTTGATGGCTTCCCTAATTATTTTGATAGGTTGTTACAGAACCACCTAATGGTCTGAAACTGAATATGAGAGCCACCTACTTCAAAATTCCCCCTGAAGCCTTAGAGGAGTGCCCACATCCTGCCTTTAAATCCTTAGTCTATGTCCTGGCATTTTTCCATGCTGTGGTTCAGGAGAGAAGGAAGTTTGGGAAGGTTGGCTGGAACGTACCATATGATTTTAATGAATCTGATTTCCAGGTAAGAAAACAATTTCAATGGCTCTTATATTATTGAGTAGCTCAGATTACTTTTGAAAACACAGAATTTATCCAGCTTTAACCTTTCTCACAATTAGATTTTGCTTAATATTTTTTTCCTGCTTCTGAGGAGTCATGTAGACTCCTGATCTTCTATAACATCAAATTAAGATGCTAAAAATTAGATTCCCAATCTTTCATGCTTTTATTGCCTCTCTCATGGGTTTCTTTTCTTAAGAGGATTTATACTTAACTTTTTAATTATTTCAGACAGAAGTAATTGTTAGTTTTCAAACAAGAACTACATTAAATAAAACATATAAATATGTATATCTGATTCATGAATCTTCTTATCTCATATGTTCCAACAAATTCACTTAGGTGTGCATGGAAATCCTTAACACCTACTTGACAAAAGCTTTTGAACAAAATGATGATCAAATCCCTTGGAGCAGTCTCAAGTATCTTATTGGGGAGGTGAGTGCTACAGTGCCACAGCAATTCAGATTAATTAAGTTTCCTTTCTGCATGGGTTGCATCAAGTAAAGCTGGGAACCTTTCCTGGGCAGGTTTGAAACTCCAGTGTAGCCCTGAGCAAGAGCCTTAGTCTCAGTCTCAGGGAATTGGGGCCACTGTGTGCACCTGCACAACAGGGAGTGATGGTGCTTAATTAATTCTGAGAGAGCCCTTGGGAGCTGTGCTGGAAGAGCACGGGGCTGTTGGCACGTGGGTATCACTGGAGCTGCACAAATGTGCGCTCTCAGAGCTGGCACTGCACCGGCAGCTGCTGCAACATGAAGTCCTGCAGGAAAATGTTATTTTGCTGGTACCTCAGGAAGGCACCACTGCACACAAATCATCCAGAGGGGTCATGAGGAGTGCCCAGAGCAGCTCTTTCCAAACCAAGGCCAAGTATTTCCTTCCTGTCCCCCTGAGAGGGAACCGGAGATGTCCTTGGGATCCATCACAGCCACTGCAAAAGCAAAGAGCATTTCTGACCTTTCAGTGCTTTTTATAAACTCTATTTTCTGTTCCCAAAGGCAGTGCTGTAACATTGATGTCACTGATTCCCAGGTCATGTATGGTGGGCGTGCAATCGACAGCTTTGACCGGCGCATCCTGACTGTCTACATGGATGAGTACCTCGGGGATTTCCTGTTTGACACATTCCAGGTGTTCCATTTTTATAAAAGCGACACAATTGATTATAAAATTCCAGATGGGAAGGGAAAAGATGACTTTGTTGGTAAGAAATGCCTCTCCTGCCACATTAAAAAAAAGTTTGCTTCCAGTGTACATTGTCTCCATACATCGCTGCTGGGTGTGAGAAGTTGAACAGAACGCCAGGCACTGCTGGTGTAGGGATTGCAGTGTTATAATCCACTGCTTTACAGGAGCAGTCCTTTGGAATGTGAGCTTGTCACTGAGCCCCTTGGCTGTTTAAAGAAACCCCAAAAATAACCCAAACCACAGAACCTCAGTAAAGCAGCATGTTAATTTTGTTAATGATATATTTCTGTGGGGGAGTGTCTGTGTTTAGAAGTATTTATTCTGTGCATTACTCCAACACCAGGTTTAGCATTTAATTTTTTAATTCAAGCAGAGCAATAGCAAAATTGCTGTGGTGTTGTGGTTAGCAGAGCCTGTGTGGTTATATTCCAGAGGCCATAGAAGCTCTGCCACTTTCCAACTCCCCCGAGGTCCTGGGCCTTCACGCCAACGCCGAGATCGGGTATTACACGCACGCCGTGCGGGACATGTGGGTCCACCTGCTCGAGCTGCAGCCCCAAACTGGTGAGGGCCCTGTCTGAACTGGGTTTGGGAACAGGAAATCTCCAGGGGCAAGTGCTGAGCCCTGGGGACAGGGACAGCAGCCCCTGTGTGTGTGGGGAGTGATCCAGGGGCTGTGTCTGGCCTTGGGGAGCAGCTCAACACCTGCCCAGAGGCACAGCTGGGGACATGCAGGGCTGTGGGCAAAGGTCAGAGCAGAGAGGGGGAGGCCGATGCCAAAAGGTGACTCAGCTCTCAGTCTTCTCTCAGAAGATTCAGTACTGATTTAGTCTCACCAGAATTTTTTGGTTTCAGGTGAAACTGGTGGAGGAGTTAGTCGAGATGAATATATTGCAAATGTTGCCAAGGATATAGAAAACAAATTACCTCAAGTATTTGATATTGACCAGATACGTAAAGGATTTGGAGGAAACATCGTCCCTACGACTGTGGTGCTGTTGCAGGAACTGGAACGTTTTAATAAACTCATTGTTCGGATGGGAAAGTCCTTGGCTGAGCTCCAACGTGTAAGTAAAATCCCAGAAACTCCCTGGGACCAGCTGGGCTTTGCCTGCCCTCAGAACTCTCACCTTGTTCCAGGCCTTGGCTGGGGAGGTTGGAATGAGCAGTGAACTGGACGATGTGGCTCAGGCTCTCTTCAATGGGCAGATTCCTAGGATCTGGCGGCGCCTGGCCCCCGACACCCTCAAAACCCTTGGAAATTGGATTATTTTCTTTAGAGCTCGATATGACCAGTACACCAGCTGGGTAAGCAAGTGCCTCCAGACAGCCTTTTGTTTTGTTAACCTGCACAGTGTGCTCTGCAGGCTGGGGCAGAAGCCAGTGAACACTTCAGGTAAGTTCTTAACTAGTGCCAGCATTGCATAACTGTGGCTGCAAGGCACACTCAGCCCAGCTCCTCTCCAAGGGCAGAGCAGGGTGAGTGCCAGGTGCTGCCCATCACTGTCTCTGGTTGCAGGTCAACGAGGGTGAGCCTGAGGTGATGTGGCTGTCGGGCCTGCACATTCCTGAGTCCTACCTGACTGCTCTCGTTCAAGCCACCTGCAGGAAAAACAGGTGGCCCCTGGATCACTCCACCCTCTACACAGAGGTAACCAAGTACAGGAAAGCAGAGGACATCACTGAAGGGGCTGCTCAGGGTAGGTGTTTTCACAATTGTTTGGCAAAACCAATTAAGAAGTTAATTGGTGAGAAAAAGAAATTGCTTGGCACATTAAATTACTGAGGTTAACCCTTGGCAGGCATTTGCCCTGGGTTTGCATTTCACAGTCCTCATGATTTCCATCTGGGAAGTAGCTGGGTTCTGTCCCTGCAGAGCTCCTGTGGGCATGAAGCATGCTCTTCCCACCCACAGGAAGGGACCTCTCCCCTGCTTGCTCTCTATATATACATATATATATATGTGCGTGTGTGTGTTTATATATATATATATATATATACATACACACACACATACAAATTTTTTAAAGTGTGTATATATATATATAAAGTATGTCTATATATGTGTATGAATGTGTATATATATACACACAAGTGTACATATCTATATATATATGTATATGTGTGTGTGTGAATGTATATAAATATATATAAAAGTATATATATTTAAAAGTATTTTTATACACATATATAAATATAAAAGTGTGTGTATATATATATGTACATATATATATATATATGTATGTGTATAAAGACATACTGATTTTTTATGCTTAGAACATTACCAATTCCAGCAGGCTTGTAAAGATCTATTTACATCACAAATAATGTATTGAAATGTACTTAAGCAAAAAGTACCTAAATATATGTATCATCTATTGTGCAAATATCTCTTTATGAGCTCTCTATGCCTAGCACTGCTCCAGTAACTAAATATAACAATCTGGGAACAGGAACAGCCAAGCAAGGCTCTGAGAACCAGTTCTGATTAAGAACAGAGGAGGGGAAAAGTCTCATTTTTTAGAAATCTAAATGCTGTACTTGGTATTTGTACCAGAACAACTGTCCTGACCCTTCACCTGCTCTCAGTGACCCAATGATCAGGCCCAGGGGAGTCACAAAGGCTCTCTCTGACTTGGGCAATTGGAGGGCAGCAAATCCCATTTATTCCTCCTACTGTTTATCATGTGTAGTGCAACTGAGACAATTTAATTTGATTTTCTAATACAGCTGGATGATAAAAACAAAGCTCTCAGAAAACTGCACCCTGTGCAGCTGCAGTTTGAAATGCAGTGTATTTGTGATGATGACTGTAGTGCCCAGAGCAGGGACTGCAGGAACACTTACCTTCAGACATCTCCTAGATTTTTTCTGGGAGCTCAGTTTACCCAAATGTTGCATTTTCTGCCTTCACAGGCTGCTATGTTTCTGGTCTGTTCCTGGAAGGAGCAGACTGGGACATAGAGCAGGGCTGCCTGATCCAGAGCAAGCCCCGTGTCCCGGTGGTGGAGTTGCCCATCCTGAAGATCATCCCCATAGAAGCACACAGACTCAGACTGCAGGTGAGGCTCCTGAATCTCCTTCCTTCTGCTGTCACAGCTCCCCAGCTGGCAGGCCCTGCCCTCTCTGTCCAGAAACTGCATTTTATCATTACTTCCCATATGAAGCACCTGGTTTAACACTTCTCCTTACACTACCCATCACTACAGTTTTTTTCTTCTAAGGGAGTTGATGCTTTGTTGCCTCTTTTCCCTTCAGGCACTCTTACACTCCCCCTACTCTTTCAATTATTTCCCATCCCAGTAAATTACATAAAGGACTTACATTTTCTGGTTATTGGCTATTTAAGACCTCTAACAAACAAAGTGGATTTCTGAAGCCAGTCAGTCCTCTCTCCTCGAGGCCCTTGCTGTTTGCAGTTGCATGCAGCAGCTCAGGCACTCTCAGTGTCCGTGCCGTCTCCTCCTGCAGAACACGCTGCGCACCCCGGTGTACACGACCTCCATGCGCCGCAACGCCATGGGCTTCGGCCTGGTCTTTGAAGCTGACCTGTACACCACCAGGCACATTTCCTGGTGGGTCCTCCAAGGCGTGTGTCTCACCCTCAATGCTGAGTGACAGCCAAAAATAGGCACCATGTTCTTCCCCCAGAATGAAACCCTTCAGAGGCGCAGGGAAAAAACCCCTCAACCCAGGCAGAGATCCAGCACTAGGGGTGGGGTTGTCTTCACTTAGGCACACCTGACTTTAGTTAGTATTAGCTTGGTTGTATTATACTCCCAATAAATGTGTTTGAAGAATAGTGGTTTTTTTGTCATTTATGTTTCCTTTTGGAACGGCCCCAAGCCAGTCTGTGGCTGCAAAGAGAAATTAGTCCCACACACACAAAGACTAAGGTTTGCCTGGGTGGTTGTAAGAAATGTCTTTAATTGCCCAAAGCATCACTTCTGCACTGCCTGGAAGCGGTGCCTCCCACCAGCCTCCAACAAGTGGCAGGGTCAGTCACTCATACAACACATGACCATGAAAACATGGCACCAACAACCAAAGTAACCAAACCAGCTGCTGGTTAACGCAATACACATAAAACCAGTAACCCTCAGAGTAACAACCTTGCTTTAAGCAACCCCTTTCTGATCCCTCCCCACCACTTGTGAAACAAATTCCTTCCACAGAGCCAGCAAGGCGCGAGGCTGAGGCGGGTCTGGGGCTTTGGGACAGCGGGTGCCAGAGGGTGCAGAGGGCAGAGCCTCGCCCGGGATCAGCCCTGCTGGAAGGGTCATGCTGCGGGAATCGAGCGGGACCACGGGCGGGAGAGCAGCTCTGCCAGCCTGCCAGGCCTGGCCTGGGGATGCTGACAGTGGGCCAAGGCTCTGCAGGGACACACACCAACACAGCTGCAGGAAAAGCTTACAAGGGGCAAACTACAGCTGGCAAGGGAGGGGATGGGGCAGGCAGGGATCCTTCATCAGCTGTCACAGAGAATACACGTTCCAAAATTTTAAAGGCACATCATAAGCTTAGCAGCATTTGGGAGCCAGTGTTTCTTGCTGGTCCTACTCAGAGGCTGCAGACAAGAGTGAAGCAGAGGTGAACAGAATGTAAGAAAAATGGACAAACTAGTGCTCCTATCCCAAAACTATGTACCCTCCCAGCTCCTAGTATGCCTTTCTTTCCTAAAAAAAAAAAACAAAAAAAAGTATCAAGTAGTTTAACAGCTGTTGGGATGACCTGCTACTTACTAGAAAGGAGTAGGGGAATCTGGTCAAGTGCAAGGCAAGTCCATCCCAATCCACAAGGACAGAAATCAAGGATGCCAGGTTCTCCTGTATGGATTAGTTACATCACTTACAACTAAATACTCACATTTTAGAGGGGCAGCTCAGGTTTCTAGGCTGGCAGCAGCCAGCACAGTCTGATGATGCCCAGAACAAGACTAAGGTTTTTAGGAAACAAAAATAATCCCTTTACAAAAAAAAGTGCAGGTTAGAGCATAAAGAACCATTTCCATATTGGATAGCCAGTTACATTTCCTCCCTGAAAAGGAGCTCTGAGCCAGTATGGAAGGTGCTACAAGTGCAGTGTACTGACTAGCGTAAAATGTGTCATGAAGCTATTTGATTAAAAAAACCCAAAACAATCCCCACAAACAACCCAGTGTTCATACTCTTTCTATGAGGGTTGTTAACCCTTTAAATGGTGCTTCCCCCACCCATATTTTACTTAAAGCCACAAACCAAAGTATTTAGGATTAATCAAGTAGTGCTCGCTGGGGCTCTGGGGACGTCCTTAGGTCATTGAAGTGAACGTACACGTGCCCAACTTTCAGTGCTGCTGTGGCTGTGGCAGAGGTTGGTGATGGCTCTGGAGGGCTCAACACACACAGTGGGGACAAGAGAGCCCCTGCCAGGCCAAGTCACCAGCCAACACGTGTGGCTGCAGTGTGAGGGAGGGGTGTTCTCTCTAAGAGCGCTCACTAACGCAGCCCGTGCCTTTGCCCACACGTGCAGTTACACTAAATGGAGCAGCACTTGGAAGCAAGCGGTCAGGTCCCCCTGATTTGGCCACAGCATGGAGTGGTTATATACCTTGCCATATGAACACAGTCCTAGGAGGTTTCGTTAGAGCAAAATGTATTGATGATGTACCCGGGAGGATTTTGGCATGCATGGGGCGTCAAAAGAAACTTCACCGCAGGTGCTATTTACCCTACAGGCTCACAGTGCATAACCAGCACAGAACAGCGCTTCCGTGGTGCTCTCAGACAGTTCTGTCTGTCCCCGAGTGCTTTCTGACCACTTTGCTTCCATGGACCTGATCCACCGCCAGGGTCTCCACCTCCTGCGGGGGCTGTGCGGGCGCGGCGTGGTGGATGCGATGAGCGACGCCGACGTGCGCCTTGTGCGGCTTCTCGCGGGCGGGGCTGTGCGACTCACCGGGCGCGCGATCCGAAGGGATCGGTGGGATGACCAACGGCCTCTCCTTGATCAGATGCACCTCTGCTGTCTCCCTGGCCAGCAGGAAGGGCGTGGGATCGGGCATGGCATCCACGGGCTCTCGCAGCACCAGCTTGCGGCTCTCCGAGCCTATTCTGTAGGCCTCTTCGAACTCGGGGTTCAGTGGCGTGGACAGGCTCTTCTTCATCCTGCGCCGCGGCGTCTCGGGCAGTTTGTCCTTGGGAGGGGACGGTTTGTAGCTGGACAGCACGGGGCTGCCAGAGGGGGTCCCCTCCGAAGTCCCGCTGGCACTCATCAGCTTCTTCTTGGCCGCGTGCAGCTGAGAGGTCAGATAGGCAATCGTGCTCGCTCTCTGCTCCAGTTCACTGGACAACATATTGAGCTTATGGCTTTTCATTTTTAACTCTTCCAAATACTTCTTTTCTCTTTCTTTAATCGTGTTTTCCAGCACCATTATCATCGCGTTCTTTTGTTCAAGTTCTTTCAACAATTCAGTGTTTTCAGCTTCTTTGATTTTCAGTTGAGCTTCAAGATCTTTGCACTTACTTTTGAGTTCATCACTTCTTGAACCACCACTTTCTAGAAGAACAGGAGAAGCAGAAGTGTTTCAAATTAACAACAGCCATTATGTAAAACAGTTCAATGGGGCTCCTCTTGCCATCCCTGAGAAGAACCCAAAGGATGAACTTTGGTCATCCCACACCAACCCTGATCCAGGGGGTTAACCTCAGGGAATTATCTTATTCCTGCTCTTTAGCTGTTGTTAACATAATACATATAGAATAACTAGGATCTAGTGTATACAAACACATATATATATATAAAATAAAAGCTTTGTGGTTAATTACAGCACCAGCTAAGTTTTAAAAATAGTCTCACTCTTCTGCCCCTAAAATTTGTGTCCTGTGTTCCCATATAGCAGGCAGGGAACTGTCTAGTGGAGTCAGCAGTTCCAGGTGCTATTCCTGGCTCTTTCACAGATTTCCTGTGTGACCTTGGGAAAGAATTTTTGACATTTACTTCATAAATAAATAAGTCTGGAGAGTAGAAAAGAAAGTACAAACATTGAAAAAAAAAGTAAATTGAACATGAGCATTAAAAAAAAAGCCATGTATTATTCCTTACCTGATGAATCTGAACTCTTTACAGTCAGCTCATAGGTTAAATCTGAGGAAAAAAAATTATTTCTGTGAGAACATCATCATGGAGCCCGTACATCACCTCGTGAGCAGATTTACAATGACAGCTTTCAATAAATACAGAATTAACTCTTCCCACTGCCCAAAGCAAGAATAGGAGATTCACTGCAAATCAGCAAATATGTATAACAACTGAACTATCAGCTTTTTAAAGAACAAATGAAAAAAATTTGTCCTTGATCAGCCGGTTTGCCATGAGCTACAAACTGCAGTCCCTAAGTCCAGGCTGGGCAGCAGCCCCTCCCAGGCAGGGTACCTGTGCAGCGCTGCTGCAGGCGGCGCAGCTCCGCGTGCAGCCCCTTCAGGGTGTTGGTGTGCTCCCGCTGCAGGAACAGCAGGTTCTTCTGGGCACTCTGCAGTTGGTTCTCCAGGGTTGAGGTGGCCATCTTGACCCTGCCAGGGAACAGACATGGAATTTGATGGTGAGTTACCTTGCACACATGGGGATCCTCCCTCTGCAGCCAGGATCAGCAGGGATGGCTGAATTCTACTGTTAACGCATTGATTGATTGATGTGTGATCATCAAATGCCACAAAAAGTTTTTCTGCTTTAGGACTATTTCAATTACAAGTGCTCAAAGTTCATCAAAAGCCTAATTAGACTGTAGGCTGGAGCAGGGAACCCATTTGTTTGGAGTTAACACATTTAAAGGATTAACTTCAGACAGTCTAAGTCATTAATCCTGTTACAAGTTAAAAGCAGAGTTCTGAGGAATGGGCTACTGTGCCCATCTTGCTGAGGGTTTCCCTTACCCCCAGGGACACGGGGATTGGTAAAATCCTTGGCAAGAACAAGGGAGAAAGCACTAAAATGAAGCAGCTCTAAGGAAAAAGGGAAAGCAGGGGTCTGAGCACAGCCAGGCTGGTGGCACTGCCATGGATGTGGCTGCCATGGGTGCCCAAACTGAGATGTGGGCACTGGCACAAGGGGCTGCTCTTGGGTTTCCTCAACACCAGGCCCAATTACACAGACCAAAACAAGGATAATGCTTCACTCAAAGAGAAAACAAACAGATTTTTCTTGCTCAGGTTACGAGTGTTCCACCACTGGGCTTCCCTTACAGAACAGCCTTGTTAAAAGTAAGCCTGGGCTACAGCAGTGCTCACACCCAAGGATAAACACAGTTAACAGAATGATGCCGACAGACATCCTTGAAGACCCCTGTGCTGCCAGTAGGAAAGGCTAAATTCTGTTCTATGTGCAGAAACCATTACAGTAATCAGGTTACAAGGGTAAGTGAAGAGTCAGAACTCCTGTTGCCTGGACAACCACCTGCAGTGGCACTGCAACCATGCCTGGAATTATGGGAGCACACACCGTGTCCAAGATGGACCTTAATGGGTTTGCCTTGGCAAGGCAAGTGTTATCCATTGGACTCTTTGGTATGGAATTGTATGGCAAGAATTTTTTTCCACCAGTTTAAAACTGGCAGAGCATAAGCTCAGAGCAAGTGACACACTTTTGTTATTCCTAAACATATCGCAGCCCTTTGTTATTCCTAAACATATCACAGCCCTGGGTTTAATTTTATACTTTTATTCCCCAAAAGAACACCAGACTTGGTGCTCCTCCATCTTGGTGACACACTAAAGCACCTGGGGATGTGGTGTAGAAATCACACACACAGAGCCTTCCTGATTTCATCAGTGACCTGAACTGACTTAGTTTTCTACTGACTTATCCCTACAGAAATAAATATTTGGTTGTTAAAAAATATGAAGGTGTGAAAGGTGTTAAGAAATCCACTTCTGTGCAGGAGCCAAACAGCCTGGTTACCTTGTAACAGGGATCAAGGATTAAGTTCAGTTAAGGAATGTGGGTAGTGGTGCCAACTGTGCTTTGTCCAGTGAATGGGTCATTTTACAATCACCATTGGTAGCAAAGAAGCAAAAATTATGGACCAAACACATTCTAAAAACAGATTTCTAGGGTGATTAAACAAATTTTGCAACACACCATTGTTGCCATCATTGTCACACTAGTGGTCCCTCACAGCCTCAGTGCTGGAGGGCTGCTGGAAGGGGCACTACGCAGTCACAGCAATTACTGTGGGGCACCATTAATTCTGAGCAGTGAGGGTATTTAAGCTGTGACACATTTTCAAAGTGACATCCTCTGGCTTGCAAAGCTGACATCAGACAGACAGGAGCTTTACTGAATCATCCCATTCCTTCAGTGCTCATCCTGCTCTGATCGACCGAGCATGACAGCAGGACAAAGCCACAGCTGGAGCTCTGACTGTGCAGGACACTGGGGCTCAGAGGGGATTCTTCATCGAGGAACGTATTTCCCAAAAGAAACCCTAAGCTGTCATAGAAGTAGGTGAAAGAAAAACCTCCACACAATAGCCCAGAGCTTCTGTTCTTACAATGGGTATTAATGGTGGCTTTACACCTGTAACTGTAACCTGAACAGGAAAATACTTGCCTGAATAGGAAAATATTTCATCACCAGCAACAGACAGTAACTGTTCATAGCTCAGTCCTTGCAAATAAACATGTTCATTAAAAACTAGTTCCTAAATGTTCAAAAAAAACCAGAACAAGGCTCTCACTATTAATCTCCTCAATTGCTTTTTCACTTTGATCTTCTGCATCTGAATGATCACACCAGGATTACCTGCTCTGAAGAAAACAAATACAATCAGAGGCAAGTGAGTGTTACAGGCTTAGGAAGAAAATAAGAACTACCAGCACCAGAGCATCATCATCCCTGCAGCAGCACTAAGTTAATCAGTGAGATCAATTAATCAACCCATGAGCAGTTTTAGCTGCAGCCCCTCTGCACTAAGGAGTTTCCCACAACCCTCTGCAGCCTTTCTGTGCTTCTCTCCCTCAGAGCAGCCTGGCTGTCTGCTGTCCCCTTTCCTTCCCTGCAGAAACCACAAGAGAAACAGCAAATGCAGAAATCAATGATGCCCTTTACAGCCCAGAAGAACAATCTCCACCTCCCACCATGGAAATTGGTGGGACAAGCTCCCAAATCTACCAGGCTCTGGCTGGATGCTGGCAGATAAATGACACCAGTACTGGGAAGAACACTGTGACTGCATACACAGCCCAAAGTTCTGTCACTGTTTTTTCCCCCTTCCCCTTTGTCTCCAAACAAAAAATAAGAAAGTTTGCTATGTTCTTACACAGACAGAACTGTGCAATGCAGAGCTTGGCAAAGTCCCCTGGGAACGTGCACAGCATTTGGGAAGGATGACAGAATGCTGAAGGGACACTGCAGTGTCCAGGGGTGATGGTGAGGGTGACACATCTCCTCTTTGGCAGCAGGACTGGCCCTGAACACCAAATGTCCAACCTGTCAGCGACAGAGGCTTTGTGTGGATTGTGCAATGCATTCCACCCTTCAAACATCCACAATTTCTCATTTCTCAGGACCACCACAACACCAAATGTTTCTATATATAGCTCAGAGATTGAGCTTCAACTCCTCCAAACGAAGGATTCACAACTTCTCTTGAATAAAGCCAAGGAGGAACAAATGGAATGAGTCAAACAGAATTCCCTTGGGAATGTTAAGTACAATACTTTAATCATGACTGCATCATCTTCCAGTAAAGCAAAGAAGGTAACTTCAATTATTATTCCTGCAAGCTCACCTTAAAAAGGAACTGTTGTCTCTTTACAAGTGCATGTTCTCTTCAAAAGGGAATACACACACACAAAATCTTATATGGAAAAGGAAAAAATATTAAACAGGAGCTTTCAAAATGCAACTTAATGACACACTCACCATAAACAGTCACTAGCATTTTAACAGCCACATCTTGCCTTGCAGAGGATGTGCAGGCTCCAGGCCTTTTTGGATCTTAAGCATTTGGAGAGAGTTCAAAATGTTTCAAGGCAACAAGCATCTGGCTGCGTATCAGATGCCTTTGCACAAAATCAGAGCATCTCTGTGCCCTGCTGCAAGATAGAGGAGGGAGATGCTAATCTCTGACCTTAGACACAAGTCCAAAGGATGGAACGAAGCCCAAACAACAGTGATTTAACATTTTCAATCCTGTTTGGTATCCACTCAACAGAACACAATAACCTCCTTTTACGTGGATGGGGTGACCATCACCTGAGAAGCTGCTTTAGCTCCCTGCCAACTCATAGCCTTGAAATATGTATGGGCAGACATTTTCCCCTTGACTGCTCACTGGCCAGCGCTCCATCAAAATGTAACAAAAGCTGCCAAACTGTCATTTGTTTGCTATACAAAATACAATTTCAAGAACTAAGTAAGGACAATGGATACCTCTTGTAAGAACTTCCAAAGTTTTAGCCAGACCCCATTTTAAAGGTTGTCACTGAACTGACCAAACACAGCTCGAATGCTGAAATTACTGCCAGTCACTTTGTTGTTTGCTTAGATCAGCTCTCCATCTCCGAGACATAATGCCATCCCCAAAGCGTCTGCTCAGCTCCTTTCAAAGGACATAACAAAGGAGACCCTGCAGCCTCCACAGCCAACTCAGGGGCTTTGCTCTCCTTCTGCTTGGACATTTGTTTTAAATCCCCCACAAAGTGATCCCATCACACCACTACTCCTCTCCTGAAGCAGATCCAGCAGTAACACAGCTCAGTGACAAACTGGACAAACTGTTCCAGTTGCAAATTTCTGCTCACCCCTCATCCATCCATCCATCCATCTATCAGACTGAGCCAGTCCAACTGGTCCATGCTGCTGAAGTCAAGCTTTTTCAGACAATCCACTCAGCCTACACACACACCTCGGGCCATCCCTCCCTCCTCCAGTGCTCCCTTATCAGTAACACCTCTTGCAGCAGCACCTCCATCCTCAGCCTTCTGCATTACAATATAACAACGCTTACACATCACTGGTGACCCACTAACTTGTTCTCATCTTTTCGTTTGTGTGTTTTACACCAAGCAAAATTAGTTCTTTCCCAGAGACAATGGAGGGGAAGAAGGAACTGTGCCACTGTCCTCCCAGAGGAAGGACACGATTTCGCTTTCTCAGCTCCTTTTCCATTTCTACTGCTTTTGATGCTATTTTACTCAGTGGTTTCTCTGCCTGACTTTCCCATCATTTTCTGATCAGAGGCTGTGTAAACTCTTTACAGTTAACCTCTGAATGTCCTGCAAGCACACATTTCAGCGTTTTAGTTAGAGGATGATTTTTTATTACTCCTACAGCAGCTGGTATGGCAGTGGGAAGAATAATTGTGTGGACACCACCCAGGTAGCAATGATTGAATTCGGGATGCTGCAAAGGAACCAGCTGGTACTTCTGCACAGAACTCAGTGACTGCCTCGGTGGCTGCCTGTGCACCTGGAGTCAGGAGCACCGACAGAACAGCTCACATGGGGTTTTCTCTGTCCTTGAGAGCAGCCAACCCCAGAGTGTCACAAGGGAAGAGATTAAAAGGAATCAGATGTTAAAATCACTTCTGTGACAGAGACTGTTAGAGAACCAAATCAAATAGTCCTGCAGTGGCATTTCATACAGACACAGTTATTATGACCAATACCAGGGTGTGCAAAGCTATGGCTGTACAGCTGTCAGGAACAAATAGCCTACTCTGGCAGGAAGCTTTGAAAATTACCCAATTTGAGCCTAATTCACTTTGGGGAGACACAGAAAGCATTACCTAACTGACTACTTCAAAAGAACCCCTTTAACAAAGATGAAGTGACAATAAAAGCCCTCACAAGCAAGATTACATCTCAGGTAGAGGAACAGGTTGCTTCTATTCTGCTCTCTAGTGCACACTCCTAAAGAATGGCTCTTCTATTTTATTCAGCCTTTCTTTCTGAGGATAAAACAATTTGTTATTTTAATATAACCTCCAGCAAAGCCACAGAATACAAACTGCAGCCCAGTCACAACCAGGCAGTCACAAAATTGCAAAGACACATTAGTCTTTCTAGTAAACCAACTTCTTTTGTCAGAAGAATGACAAGAAAATTAATATTCAATTCTCCCAGACTAACACAATATCAATGTTACACATAAACCTGAGCCTCCTTCTATTTTTTCCCAACGTCATTAAGGAAGTTCTCCTGCTTCAGTTAAAGCTGAATCAGGACTTAAGTTAGTGAGGTGGGCTGTGGGTGGTTTTGGTACAAGGATCTGTTAAGAAGAACTCCAAATTCATGCATAGAAATAACACTACACTATGGAATAGTCATGGGCTTTTTTCACAGATCACATACTCACTTAGGAACACTGCATGCCCTCTCTTAATTTATTGCCCTCTATGATCAAGAATGTGAGAATTGCACCAGAAATTGAAGAAAATGTATTTGTGCAATATAAAAATTTGCTCTTTCTGAAGCCTGCTGAAACACAAACCAAAAGAATTACTAAGCTGGTTTCACATAACCAACTTGGCTGGGCCTTTTCCTGCTCCCAAACTCGACAAAAACCCATCACCACACAGACATGAGACCATTTCACCAGCCAGCCCAGGCATGACTTTGTCTCACCCATCCCACTCACATACACTGGGCAAGAATTCAGTGCTGCATTCCTGAAACGCTCCGGAATCACCTTCCTGGTCATTCAGTGAACCAGGTCAGGGAAGTGGTGCAGCTGAAAACAAACCCATTTTCCCACTGGCTGTTTTCAGCTGGCGGGTTCACTGTGCAGCACTGTAGATGCCTGGGGAAGGTGAAAAAAATAAAAATAAAAAATAGAACCTGTAAGCAGGTCAGGGGGTGGTACAGGCAGAACTGCTTCCTGCAGCAGCGCCAGCTCCAGGCACTCGCCTGAGCTTGAGCTCCTACAGAAATTATGATTTTCAGAGGTTACCAGGGATATTTGTGAAACATGGCAGAAGGCACTGAAGCCTTACAGGAAGCTAAATCTGTCCTGAGAAATCATTTACAGAGAGCAGCTATTGCAAAGCAACTCTACAGAACTGCACAACTATTTCCAGGCAAATGTAACAGGCTGAGGAGATGCTTTTCTCTAATACATTTTGTTTCATAAGGCATCGATTTTTATTGTTTTAGAACAGCAGCTATGATCAAACACACAAAAATTGGTCCCCACTTTGCTAAAGGTTTTGAGAGCTGCTGATGAAGGAAATCTGATAGTGGTGATGACCTTTGTCCAATCTTTCTTAAGCAAGATTTTTTTTTTTGGTGTTAAATAGGATGCCAAGACAAAGGATCCCAAACAGAGGTGCTTTAAACCCTCCCTTACATAACCCAGGTATCTCAAATGGAGACGATAAAGCCACTCAGCTTAAACCAAGCTTTCCTGGGCTGGAAAGGAAACCAGCAGACACACTTCTCTTACAAAGGGAACCTGCTGGTTCTGACATCATTCCCAGGCTCTTCCCGAGCTCCACACCTCTGCCCCACAGAAAGGCGATCTGCCGTGCCTTTTGTGCCCTCCCTGCGGGCACCGACTCGGGTTACAGGCAGCCACTGTTCCCTGGCGTATTTTCAGCCTTTCTGGAGACAGCCACCATTCTGTTCACGGAGAAGCCATGACATTTAACAGTTTTCAGTCAGTCCAGCACTGTTTTTAAATAGCACTGATTTTAAACCCTATCTCTCAATCAAATAATTAAAACCAACGAGCAGCAGCATATTTTATCATTTTAAATACAAACCAAAGGTTTCTTTGGAGTAAAATGAGAACAAACATGTTCCCCAATAGCAGGAAAGAAATCACAGTCCAAAGAAAAGCCTTTTTTCAATGATTATTTAAAACCACTCAAACTAACAGCTTGCACAAGCTCCAATACTCTGAAAACATCCGTTTCAGCAATATTTTGTCATGCCTCTAACATCTAGTAGTAAATAAATTATTGTTCCTATTTATAGTACCACAGTCTTTAACATCACCAGGAGAAACGGGCTGGTAGATAATGGCAAAACATTATTCAACAAAATCACTCACTGCTCACATGGAGATAGACTGACACCCATTACCACACTGCTGGACACCCTGGTTTAGAGGGAGATATTTTGTACATCACATAAAAATGAGCACAGAGAGGAATCAGGCCCACACTCATTGATGACAGAACAGAGGACGGAACAGAGCTGAGGGACAGCAGGGGCTCACCAGGGGGTGACACTCCCACTCTGCTCCACTCAATGACCTCTTTGCCATTTTCACGTGCTGTTCAGACGAATACTGCATTTGTGCACAAGAAGGGAGCAGAGGGCCTGTCTGAGCAGAGCCCTCTGGTAAGGGTTGTGCCTGAGCAAAGGGCACCCTCCCACCGCAGGCAGGCCCTGCAGGGCTGCTCCCGGGGCTCTGCTGGGCCCTTCTGGGGGTGCTGGCCCCGGTTCCACCGCGGGCCCATCGCAGCAGCCCCTGGCAGGGCAGCAGGGCAGCGTCTGGGCTGGGGGACTGCCACAGCCCCTTGTGTCCCCGTGTGCCGGGCACCTGTCCTTCTTCAGCACCAACATCTGTAAATGCTCCTCTTGCCAGCTGTGCTTTCCCAACCAGCAGTAAGAAAAGGCTATTGCACACACTCAACTGTGCCCCTCCTCAAGTTATTTGACTGCTGAATTTTCAGTAAAGTGCTACTCAACTAAACCCATCCCTTTTAGTTACTAACAGGCACATAAATATGCATAGAAAGTATCACTTGTCAGCAAAAAAATTCTTCAGCATTATCAATCTTCAGAAAGATGAAGACATCTGTTCTCTCTATAAAATAAACTACAACTTGCTACCCTTTTTAAACTTTACTATGCAAAATGAAGTTAAACATGAACTTGAGTAAAATGATTACTATAGCAATCTTTTTATCCAATTTGAAAACAATCCTTCAGTTTTGCCACTTTAAATTCTTCATTTTTTAAGCCACAGAACAGAAATGAGATGCCTAAAAATTACAGCTGTCCTCCCTCTATTATGCTGTTTACAATGTTGAATAAATATTTTATTTTACTTTACATTATGATTCAGATTCTGCCATAACAGCATTGGGGAGTTTGTGTTCTGCCTCCTGCAGTTAAAGGACTGACTAATGTGGCAGATCTGGATGAACAAATATATCGCCCTTAACACCTACAGCCTCCTGAAGTAGGGCACGCTAAGGAACAGTGGGATTTTTGTAACAAAACTTATTTAAAAAATAATTTTAAAGCCCTGAAAGTATGCAGCTGTGTCTGAAATCTGATATAAAGGAAACAATGATAAGAAATGAAGTTATTGCTGTTCTACAGTTTGCAAGAACTACTGGAATGGAAACGACTTAAAGAGTATCTGGATTGGTCATGAGAGCTTTGTCTTTTCTAAGGGGATGAGGGAGGAAACTCTACAGATGTATTAAACAGAAGCACAAGAGGATGAAAACAAGTGGTTAGCATCAGTTTAGCCAATATTCTTTCTTTCCACATAAGCAGCTGATACTTTCCTCTATTTTGACTTTCCTATCTTTGTTGTCTTACTAAAAATGACTGCTGGAGCCTCAGTACAACCAAGAGCTTGAAAAATCAACAATATTACAAGTCCGCCATTATCTGTGTATAAAGCACTTGCTTTAAATTGTCAAACCAAAAAGCAACGTGCAGTTTAAAAGCATAAATGTCAGTCTCCCAGAGGCTCAGTCATAATAATGCACTACAGAATTGCATTCACTAATGAGCAAATTATATGGGAAAAGGCACAGTATTTACAGTCACATCCATTTGTCTTTTATTTTTTAATTAAGGAGTATAATTGATATTGCAAAAGCTCAATACAGCTTTTTAAGTGTAAGCATCTTACCATCTAAGTAAAGCCAACAAGTACCCTGGATGCTTCCTATGCACCTGCAATGCAGATCAAAACAGACAATTCCACCCCAGGGCTGCCTCAGCTTCTGCGCTCACATTTACCTTCAGTGTCTCAGCTTTACTCAATTTAACAAGGTGTGCTCAGGTGCATTCTGCTGCCGTCCAGGGCAGGGAGGGCCCCTCCTTCCTCCCTGCTGTCCCACCCCATGTCCTGCGTAGGGAAACTGCGCCTGCAAGCATCTCCATGTCTGAAGACGCCCTGCACTTCTCTGCTGCCACATCCACAGACAGCAGGCGTTCTCCTCCAAAGCAAAAACCTCCTCCTCTCAATTATTCCCTACCCACTCCAAAATAAACACAATCCACCCGTCCAGCCCTTTGCAGGCCCTGTGTTGCTCAAAACGACACTTTGTAAAGTGAAAAGGTGCGACGCAGAAGGCGCCTGCGAAGGATGCGGGAGGATGCGGTGTAAAACCTGCCCCGGTGGGTGCGGGCGGTGCGGCGATGGGCGGCCGCTCCCCTGGGCTCTGTCTGGGGCACATCCCAAACAGAAATACCGACACGTCCTTTCCCCGAACCGGCACAAACGGAAGGACAAGGGGGTCCAGCGGGAAGCAGGGCAGTCCCTTCAGCCCCTGTGCCCCCGGGACCAGAGAAGGGCCCTGGATGCGCTCAGGAAGCGCTTTGGTCCAGCGCCAGCGCCCGGCCCGGAGCCGCCCTGCGCGCACCCGCCGCGCTGTTCGCTGCCCCGCAACGGCCGCCCCGGCCCGGGGGGCTCTGCCCGGCCCTCGGGGGCTCTGCCCGGCCCTCGGGGGGCTCTGCCCGGCCCCCTGGGGGTCTCCGATCGCTCCCCCCCGCCAGGCTATCCCCGCCCAGCCGAGGCGCGGCTCCGCCACCCGCCGCAGGTCCCGGGGCCGCGGCCGCTCCGCCGCCCAACGCGGCCGCGGGGCGCCCCCACAGCCCCGCCCGCCCCCACGGGAGGGTCCCTCGGCGGGCGGCGGGTTCGTGTGAGGCGGAAAAAGGCCCCAGCAGCGATGCCGCCACCCCGCTCCCCACCCGACCCCGGGGGTCGCGATGCCGCTGACGCCCCCTCAGAGCGGGCCGGGGCGGAGGCCGCAGCGCGCCGCAGCCGCCGCGCCTCAGCCGCCGCCCCGCCCAGCCCCTCACCTGCTCGGCCCCAGCCGAGTCCGCCGCTCGCCCCGCCCGAAGGACCGCGGGTGCCCCGCGGGGCCGGCACTGACCGGCGGCGGCACCGGCACCGGGGGCGGCGGCGCAGGCGCAGGTGCGGCTGCGGCACCGGGCCCGTCGCTGTGGCAACGGGGGCACCGCGCGGCCCCGCCCCCCGCGCGAGGGGAGGGGCGGGGCGCGCGCGCGCACGGGAGCGCGCACCTGGGAGAGGAGGAGGAGGAGGAGGAGGAGGAGGATGAGGATGGGGATGGGGATGAGGATGAGGATGAGGATGGGGATGAGGATGAGGATGAGGATGAGGATGAGGATGAGGATGAGGATGAGGATGAGGATGAGGAAGAGAAAGAGGAAGAGGAAGGGCACCAGGTGTGTGGGAATGTGCGAAAGGACGGCATGTGCGTTCCCCGGCGACGCTGTCCTGGTTTAAGCCCAGCTGGAAATGAAGCCGCACGCAACCCCCCCCTTCTTACTCCACTCCGGTGGAATGGGCAGGAGAATAAAAAGTAAAGCTTGTAGGTTGGGATAAGAAGAGTTCAGTAATTGAAAATAAAGTGAAATAGAATAATAATTATAGATAATAATGATAATGAAAAGAGAAAGGAAAAGCACCCCAAACAAATGATTGCACAATTGCTTATCCCCAGCTGATTGATGTCAGACTGCCCCTCCCCAAACCCCGGTGTGACTGTCCCGGTTATGGCACTGGGCATGGTGTTCTGTGCTGTGAAATATCCTTTTGGCCAGTTGGGGTCATCTGTGCCAGCTTTGCTCCCTCACAGTTTCTTTTGCAAACCTCCTCACTTGGCAAAGCATGATACATAAAAAAGAAAAAAAAAAAGAGCTCTTGACTTAGCATAAACAGAGCTTGACAAATAGCAAAAGAGTGTGTTATCAACACCATTCTCATTCCAAATCCAGAACCCAGCACTGTGAATGACTGAGCTCCCCCCAGCTGAAGTGAGGACAGAGGTGCACCAGGTGTGTCCGTGTGTTGGGAGCAGTGTGTGTGCACATGTGTGTTGGTGTGAAGGATGAGGGGGGTGGAAACCCATCTGTGAGCAGAAGTTGCGGTGTGTGCTCATATGATCATGGCAACACGTGTGTGGATGTGTGGGAAACAGCCTGCCTGGAGTTTGGGGGTGTTTGTGCTGTTGGCATGTGTGTGTGTGTGTGTGAGTTTCCCCCAAGCCCACTGAAACAAGCACAGCTGCAGCAGAGCCCCAGGAGAGCTGTGGGGTTGGAATTCCTGCAGCCTGTCCTGCTCTGCACTGTCATTTCTGCATTAATACATGAATAAACGTGACCTTCAGCTGCCCAGCAGGAGGGTAGGCTCTGGGTCTGCAGCCCTGCATGGTTGGACATTCTCTGCATCTTCTCTACAAATCGATGTTGAAGATTTGGCACGTGGCACTGGGCCTGTGATTCTGTCTCTGGCAGATGCACACAAGCATTTATGGATGCAGTGTCTTTTCTATGTCTGTAATGGAAATAAAATACTTCATTATAAGGGGCTCCAAAATTAAGAGACAGAAGCTTGGCTTTTTGAAGCAACCAGTAAAAAAGGCTAATAAAGTTTCTAGGAGTGAGAGAGAATTTTCTTAGTCAAAAGATGCACTACACACAGCACAGGGAAGTATTTCACCGCTTCACCAAAATCAAATTCAGCATCAAGCTGCTGACTCTGGCTCTACCTACCTTCAAGGTGATTCTGTTGTGTGTGAGGACACAGATGGATCTTTATGTACTTTGCACCTTGCAGCTCCTAAAGCCAGGGAAAAGGAAGCACAACATAGCCTAGAAGGAAATATTGTAAAGAAAATTCATTAGTCCTTAGCCAAAGCTAAAACCAAGGATGACCAGTTTTAAATGGGTGTTTAGAAGGGAAAAGCCTGGTACAGGAGGAGATTTAGCTCTGGAGCAGCAGTGCAGGAGGGCCCTTCCATTTTATCCATCCAGCTTTTTATATAAAACATGGGCTCTTAATTTAGGATCCAGTTAGGTGACAACCTAGTCTGGGAAAATGATTCAGTTAGAACCTGTGCCAAAAGAGAAACGCATTTGCCATCTGACTCATCCTGGCAGGGAAGACAGAAGGATGTTAAATTCAAGATGGATCCCTAATAACTGAACACAAATGAGGGAAAACCCCCATCTGTGTTGTTCCAAAGAAAGCTGTTTTATTAACAGGCCTTAAGATGTGACATTTATAGAACAGAAATATGTACCTGTACTCCATGTAAGGAAAACCTGTTGGAAACCAAGGGATAAAAATACCACATTCATTCAGAAATAAAACTGAAATAGATCCTGAGCATTTTTTCCATGTGCTCCTGGTTTGTCTGAAATTATCAGTTCTCAGAAGTTCCAGCCTGCAATTTGTCATCCTCTGAAAGGCTGCTCTGCCCCTTGCCAGGTGAGCAGCACTGAGCTGCCCCAGTTTCTTCATCTTCAAAATGGAACATGAGCATGGTACTGATGTGTCATTAATGTCTGCAAAATTCTTTAACAATCCTGAAGAGGGGAGTGCAGTATAATTATAATACAGTTACTGTAACTGGAGGAAGTTCTGACCCCCATTGCAACCCCTGAACTTTGGAGATAGCCAGAAATTCACATATCCAATCCACCAAAGTGCAAACAGCAGGCTCTCAGCTATGAGCATTTTGCAGTAAAGTCTCACAGTGTTTGTGGTCCCCTAAAATCAGAGATCACAAAAGCTTTGTCCTGATGTGCAGCGGTCTGTGGAGCTTCTTGCTGGCTCTCTGCTTTCCAGGTGCCTCTCTCCTAATTTTTCTTTTTCTTGCTTTGTTTTTTCAAAAGCAGAGGTTCCAGGGAGAGGGGAGAGCAGCAGAGCTGGAAGCAGGAAGGTTCAATCGCCTCTCCTGTGTCCTGCACACGGATGTTGTTTCTCTTTGCTGTGCATCTCTAACATCAACAAGCACAGCTGGCCTGGTTTTGATTCCGGTAATGCAGATCTAAATCCAGGCACCCTCCACCCTCCAAAGCCAAAAGAGTTACTATTAATTAGATCAGCGTGGCTGAGATGAGAATCCGGGATTAGCTCCTCATTCACCCCGTCGGGAAGGGGGGCAGCTCACTGGCGTGGCTGTCCCTCTGTCTGTCCCTCTGTCTGTCCCTCTGTCTGTCCCTCTGTCTGTCCCTCTGTGTTTCCCTCTGTGTGTCCCCCTGTCTGTCCCCCTGTGTGTCCCTCTGTGTGTCCCCCTGTCTGTCCCCCTGTCTGTCCCTCTGTGTGTCCCCCTGTCTGTCCCTCTGTCTGTCCCTCTGTCTGTCCCTCTGTGTGTCCCTCTGTCTGTCCCTCTGTGTCCCTCTGTGTGTCCCTCTGTGTGTCCCTCTGTCTGTCCCTCTGTGTCCCTCTGTCTGTCCCCCTGTGTGTCCCTCTGTGTCCCCGTTTGTCCCTCTGTGTGTCCCTCTGTGTGTCCCTCTGTCTGTTCCCCTGTCTGTCCCTCTGTGTCCCCTGTCTCTGTCTGTCCCTCTGTCTGTCCCTCTGTCTGTCCCCCTGTGAGAGCAGGAGCTCACGGGCTGTGGGATGAGTTCCCTGCCCAGGCAGCACTGCGAGAGGGAGGGCAAGGGGAAGGGATTGTGCAGAGCCTTTCCCAGAGCTCGGTGGGGAAGAACAACCAGGACGAAACTCAACCAAAATATTGAAATCTGGTGGGTGATATGATCCTTCCCCATCTCAAAGGGGAAGATTTTAAAAACCAGAACCAAATATATATAGAGAGAGAGACCTCGAACAGTGGATGTTATTTTTTACCTCTGCTGCCAGACCTCCTGGTGGAGGAGCATCAGTTACTGACCCCCTCAGTGGCACCATCCAAGCCAGCATTCCTCCCGCAGGGCTCTTCCTGAGCTCTGCCTTTGGTCCCTTGGCTGCTCATTACCAACGGCCTCTAAGATAATTAGCAGTCATCAGATGAGAATTAATTTTTAACAGACTTCTCCCTGCGTGGGAGAGGGAGTGGAAAGCTCAGTGAATGGCAGGAAAAGTCTGTGCAGGGAGTGACGACAGGTCCTTTTATCGTCCTCCAAAAAACAGGGACATTACCAAGGATTTATTTACAGAAGCTGGGAGGAATAAGGGAGATGCTGTCAGCTCCTTAAGGCAGAGACTGGTTTTAGTTATTGTTTCTCCTTTGTTTGCACAACACTTGGGCCGGGGGGCTCCTGGTACCGGAGGAAACCTCCTGCTGCAGAACAAGGAACATCTGATGGCAAGCGCTGGACCCGATGCCCAGACACCTACTGAGGAGGAGGAGGAGGAGCAGAAAGCAGGTCAGGATCCAGGAAATGCCCAATCCAGCCTGGCGGCTGGGGCTGGAGGAGCAGAAGGTGGGAGCTGCTGTGAGCGGCGCACGGAGGGAGGCTCAGCACACACATCCTTCCTGCAGCTCAGCAGGGAGATGGGGCTGAGCAGAGCCTGGCCAGCTGTGCCCCAGCTGTGCCCCAGCTGTGCCCCAGCTGTGCCCCACTGGCCTGCACGGCCCTGGGGTCACAGCTTTCCAGCCGGGTGCTCAGAGCACCAGTGGTTGTTTTTAGTGGGAGACAGCATCATCTGCAAACAGCTTTGCTCTGGCTCCCTCAGCAGCAGGCAGCCAGCAGGGTTTTGCATCCCTTGGATCATATATTGCCCAGAAAGCTAATTTAGTGCAAGCTGCCCTTATCTCATCCATTAAATGTGCCAGTGAATTGACCTGCTCCCTGATCGTAAAACATTGCTACAATTGCTGGCTGGGAGAAGGCATCAGCCCCTTGCTCAGCTCCCTTATCTCCACTTTACCAACCAGACTCTTAGTAAATCCATTATTTTTTCAGCATTATTTCATGAGATGGCCATTAGCCAGAATTCTGTGACTGTACAAACAAGGGCAAAAGCAGTTCCCACCTTTCAATTATATCATAGGCCTTTCTCAGAAACCTGGGGAGTAAAGGTTCTCCTTCCAATCAGAACGGGTGTAATTAAGGCCCAGAACAGCTTTCAAAAAGCTCTTCAGCTAGACAGCTAAACTTAGACAATTAGTCCACAAGGGAAAAAGAACGAGTTACAAGTAGCCTAGAAATAAGAGGAGAAGAACAAATTTTTTTTTTTCCTCCGGCAAAAGAAAACCTGTGAAATTCACATTTAAGACTTTCACAAAAATCCTCCCAAAATGAAGAAATACAGCCTGCAGTCTGCAAGCAATCGCTGACAGGTTCAGATGCGTGTGCTCAGGCTCTGCCTACTGTATTCTATCAATGATCATCACGAAAAAACCAGTGACCTCTGTGTTCCCAGGGAGGCAAACACAGATCGGACGCCCCTGGATGTGCTGTGGCCATTACCGTGCATTAGCGCTCATCACACACATTTACACACGGACCATCACTGCTGCCTTTCAGGGCACCGGGAGCCGCTCTGGAGAGGCAGATTCGCAGTGGGAGATGCACCCTGGGGCCAAAGAATCATTCAGTTATCAGCATCAAGAAACCTGCTGCAATGTGGCTTGACAGCTGGGCAGTGCGGTTGTACGCTACTAGGCTGAGCCTGTTGACTCGGGATTTTTTAAACCTGGCCTACACTGATTTTTTTCCCCCCCCTCTGAATAATTTCCCATCATTGCTGAGTCTGATCACCTTGCACAGCCCTCCATCACCTCCTCAAAATAAACAGTGCCCATGGGAAGAGAGCTTTCAATCTGGTTGGACAAAGACTGGGAGAAATCATGGGAGTATTAAGCCTGGAAAATACCTAAATATAGGATTCCTTTTTGCTGAGATTCGAGGCATGGAAATATTAAATAACCTGCCAGAGCACACTGGGAAGCTGAGCTACATCGCCGGAGGGCCTGCCTCACATTTTAAGAGAGATGATCTCTATTCCTGTGGAACAGAATATGCTCACTGTTCGCTCGGGAAGTACAGATGCCTGTAATCTGTCTTTTAAAAAGGGTTTTTAATGACCAGGAAACAGCACAAAGATCTGAGCTCGCCTTATAAACCCAAACCACGTAGTGCCTGCAAGCACAGCATTCCACCTCCCCGCAACTCAGCTGCTCCGCGGTCTCTAGGTGAGGGAAAACGAAGGGAGTTTATTTTATCTTCCCTGACGGTGGCTGGTAATGACCTGCGAATTGGTGTCATGTGTGCCTTTTTTAATTCTTTTTTTTCTTTTTTTGTTTTTTGCAGCCTGTAAAACAATTAGGCCTGGTCCCCAGTTAGAGTTTTGCTCCTTGTGTCTGGGAGGGTTTTTTCTCGCTGCCGGGGAGCTTTGGGTATCTGGGAGTTGTAAAGATGTCTGTGGTTTTATAGCTGGATTTTTACAAACCTCAGGTTTGTATTTTTATTATGATTGCTGCTGTGAGGACATTAAAAAAAAATATCCTGTTTCTCTTTGAGATTACATTTCACTCTGTTGATCTTTCTCTTGACATTTCAGGGAGTTGGGGGATACTGGCAAAACATGCAGGGTAAGCAAAGGAGATCTCCTTCACCCCAAATCCTGCCTTTGCCAAACTGGGGAGGCACGGGAGGTTTTCATTTATTAAATTTACATAGACTTGGGCTGGTGAGAAGCAGTGCCTGAACAGAGCAGGGCTTGCTGTGATGCTAACAGCCCAAGACAGAGCCATTTTCCCTCTCCTGTTAGAGCTGCTAAATCTTTTCCCAGCCTTCTTTTTTGCTCAGCCAAACCTTATCTAAATATTCTGTTCTTGGGGCAACAGACAAATTGCACAGCTGTTTAACTGTCATTGTTTCGGACCCGTTTTCAGACTGCAGGCTTGTGTTTCAGATTGATTAAGCAAATGATACACAAAGAGGAAATCTCTCCCTTCCATCTCTTAGCTGAGGCTAATGGTGAAGCTGAGATGTAGAGATGTGCTGGCATTTGGCTGCTGTAGAGCTCCATCAATTCTCTGCTCTCACTAGTCAGGGGAATTCTAAAATCTTTTCATCTTGCCTTAAAGATACAGAATTGGTTTCCATCGGCTCGCTGAAAGAACCCAAAAAGGCACGTAGAAACCTGCAGACTTGAAACCCATGGTCAGTCTCAGCTCGTATCTTTTATTATGTTCACTTTCAAAGGGCTCCAAAGAACTTGGCAGCTATTAAGGAGGTGGTGATAGAGCTGTAAATTACATGGCAGTGCCCTGGAAAGAGCCGGTTTCAGTATTTGGAAAGAAGAAAGCTAAAGTCAATTTACTGTATGAGCTGTTGCAAACACTCAGACCTTCTGATTGATAGGATGAAGACGGGAGCAACTTAGGACAGAAGCATTTTTGATGTTGGGAGTTATCCTGGATTATTTATTATCAGAGATGGTTCATTCCAGGCACTGACAATGACAGTGCTGTAGTCACCAAGTCTCAGCCTTAAATAAACTATTTATGGGTGGCATTAAAATGCTGTTGCTCACATCCTCAACAGATTTGGCCGGGATGGACTCTGAGATAACGCTGGGATGAGTGGCTGCTTGACAAATTGTCTGGAGCCTCTGCAGGGTTCAGGGTGCTGGTTTTCCTCCTGCTCTGTGACCTTTAGCGAGGCAGTTCCCTTCTCTCTGCCCACCCCCTGCCTGGCTGGGACTGCCTCAGGCTGTACAAATCTGCAGCGCCTGGAACAGCAGGACGGGGATGTTGGTAGAGGCTTCTTGGCAGCAGAGGGATGCCAGCAGCAGAGAATCACCGACTGGAGTCATCGGGTTTGCATAAACACAAAGCTGCTCCCTCGGAGACAGTCTGTGCCCTGAACAGCCTCTCCGAGCCCCTGCTGACAGCAGATCTGTCCCCGGGGCTGGCTCCTCCCTGGGGCACGAACAGCGCCGGGCTCCGGGGAATGTTTGTGAAGAAAACCAGGGAAGATATAAAGCTTTGTTTTTTGTTTTGTGTTTTTCCATGCAGGGTACGGTGGTTTGGCATCTGTCGGGCAAACAGATTAAGAACAGATGGGGGAAAATGTGAAACCCCGTTGATCTCTAAGGGATTATTTCAGAAACACGGGGAACAAACGTATGCTGGATTCTGGCCCCTGCTCTTACGTCCTTTCTGCAGGCGCTGCCCCAAACGTGTTTTGTGCTGATGAACTGTGCCTTGGGTACCTCCAGTCTGTCCCTCTTATGCTGCTGCTCCCTTCCAGCCCCCGCCTCAGGCCTTACCTGGGCTGCACCAGGGAGCTGCTGGGGGTTCCTTCCCCTGCACAGCGAGGAGAAGGGCTGCACCCTGCCCTGAGCCTGCAGGCACAGAGACCGTGACCCCTTCCTCTGTCCGTGCTGGAGGTTCCCAGCTCTGACGGTTCGTTTATTGTCCCACTTTAGAGCCAGCTCGGGTCACCAACATCCCCGAGCGCGTCCCCGAGCGCGTCCCCGAGCGCGTCCCCGAGCGCTGCAGTTCCGCCCGCAGCCAGCAGAGGGCCCCCGCCGCCCGCGCACCGCGCCGGGTGCGGGCAAAGGTGGGAATGGATCAGGAATTATTTGGGAATAGTTCGGGAATGGGTGTGGAATGGGCTGGGAATGGATCAGGAATTATTTGGGAATAGTTCGGGAATGGGTCTGGAATGGGCCGGGAATGGATCGGGAATTATTTGGGAATAGTTCGGGAATGGGTCTGGAATGGGCCGGGAATGGATCGGGAATTATTTGGGAATAGTTCGGGAATGGGTCTGGAATGGGCCGGGAATGGATCAGGAATAGATCTGGAATTATTTGGGAATAAATTGGAAATTCTTTGGGAATGGGTCTGGAATGGGCCGGGAATGGATTGGGAATTATTTGGGAATAGTTCAGGAATGGGCGGGAATGGGAATGGATTGGGAATGGGTCAGGATAGGCTGCACACGGGCACCGGGACGGACCTGGAGGATGAGTAAAAGTTACACCTCAGGGAAGAGCGAAACAAGTGGGCAGCGACCTTTGGAAATGCTACACCCACTGCGTTATGTGAACTCATCCAAGTTACATCTCATCAGTGAGCACTCATCTCTCTAAATCCTCCCTTCTTTTAGGGGCCTGGGACTCATACACAGGAAATGGAGTCAGAATAGTTTAAAGCTATGCACACCACGTCGGTGCTCAAGAAATAAATCAGTACCTCAGTTCCTGAGTGGTGCTGTGGGAGATGCCCATGGTGCCTGGGTGAGCCTGGGTTTTGGCCAACTGGCTACCCCTTCCCTTCTGACTGTGCTCTGTACTGGAGAGAAATATGGATTTTACTCCTGGCCCACAAAGGAAATCTTGGTCTTCAATGAGCCATTGAGCAAAATACCTGGAGCTGGAAAAGGAATACAGAGAAATGTGCAGAGAAACATACCTAGGCCTTGGAGAAAGTACTGCTGCCTTCCACCACAAAAGGGCCCCAATAGAACTCTCCTGAGGAACACCTGGATAACGTGGAACCTTCCAGGCATGGCAGCAGCACTCTGTGGGCTGTGTGGTGCTGGAGCTGAGCCTGGACATGGCTGTGGACTCTGCACCTCACTGGGGGCTCCCATGTCCGCCTTGGCTCTTGCAGGAATAACCATGGCCACAAGGCTTGGGGCTCCATCACCTCCCACTGATCCCTGGCTGTGACTGGGATCAGCTGTGGGAGAGCACCCAGGAGGTCCCACTTGGCTCAGCAATTAAAACTGTCTCCATCCCAGAGTCAGCACAAGCCAAATCTCTGTGCGACACCTTCAGGGATACATTTTCAGCAGAACCAGTACATGTGGCAGCTGACGTGCCTGGCTAACCAGGGGAAAGATGAGGCACAGCCAACATCCAGGTGGACCTTGGGTCCATAACAGAGGCCAGACCCCTCAGTGGCTGTAAAAGTCCTACATGAGGCTTTAAAGATTTGTTAGCTGTAATTAAGCAGCTTTCTGGTCCCATCAGTAGATGTAACAATCCCTCCTAGCCCATTAACAAAAGGAGCTGGCAAGCCTGGATTTGATGACTGACTGAACAATATGAAGAGGTGGTGATTTGCTGGCGATGTGTTAAAGCAGGCAGCAAATCAGCTGGCAACCTGCTCTGGACTGAAACAAAATCAAAGCGAGAGGCAGATGACTTTGAATGGGCTCCAAAGGTCACAGAGAAACAAGGAAAAACGGATAAAGTTCACAGGAAAACAGAGCGAGCAGAAGGAGCGCTGCATCTTCTTGGCACTGGGAGCGGTTGGCATCCGACTTGGAACGAATGTATTCCTGAGTTAAAAAAATACATTTATCTGGAGGGAAGCTGGAGGCATAAAACCCAAAATGAACTGGTGCATGTGAGCTTGGCTGCTCCAGCACTGGGAGAGCGTGCAGGGACCGTGGTGCTGGCAAAGGCAGAGCTGCTCTGTGCTCCAGTGCCACAGGGACGGTGACACTGGGACAGAATCCAGCGGTGGCTGTCCCCCATGGTGGGCACAAGGGCTGCAGGACTGTAACTGCACCCTGTGGGTGCTCCACACTGTCCCATCAGTCACAGGCCAGGAGAACAATGCAGAAGAATCAGCTCCAGCATCAGAGCTCAGAGGCCAATGGTCCTTACATGAGGCAAGAAGAACCACGCATGAGAAAGAAGCAAGAAAGTCCCTGTGCACTGAGGATGCACCAAAGTGGGAAAAGCACTGCCAGGCCAGTGCAAGGAGCTCAGAGCACCCTGGAGGAGGGATGAACATCCCGAAGGTGGGATGCCTAGAGCAGAGGAGGATGAGTGTTAGTTGGTGCTTTCCTAATTACAGGATCTGCTTAGCTATTTTAAGCCATGTTCCATGCAATATTGAAACACACAAGTTCTCATCTTTTGGCAGTTTGGTTGGTACAGCATCTAATTATCCCTGCAGCTTGGGAATGGTAGAAAATGCTTTTCAGACACCCAGCAGAGATAAAATAGGTAGAAAATGTGCAAGCATTCCCTTCTCTCTTGGACTTTGGCAAGGGCAGAATCCAGCTCCCACAGTATCTCCTGCACATTTGTCTTAGTGTTTGCATTAGGAAGGCTTAGAGCAGAGAAACGGGAAACACAAAAGGGAATGGTTTATAGCAGTTCCTCCCAGTGCTGTGACATGAAGGGTTCAACTCACGGTGTGTGAGCTGCAAACTTCCATTAGTTCCTGAGGGGTTGGAGCTCCTGAGGGCATCACCTTCCTGCAACCAGAATCTTCAGCCTGGACATCAGAAATACCCCAGTCCACATGCCCAGCCTGGAGGTTCTGACTGCCCCCAGCTCATGGCACTGGGCTTTTGGGATCCATGGGAGAGACCTTCCTGAAGATCCCAGCCTGTAGCTTCTTGGAAAGAATGTCTAGGTTTTGTAATGAAAATAAATCTTATATCCTGCAAGCCCCTGCATGTCCCTGCCATGGGGCTGGGGGTGTTCATGGGAGGGAGGGATTGTATCAGTGCTGTCTGGTTTGGGTGGAGGAGTGGGTGGGGGATGATGCCATTTCCAATTCCTAGCAGGAATCTGGATCTGTCTGTGCTGGGAAATTGCAAAATAGAACATTGTGCTAATTAATGCCAAACAGGACGGATTTGAATATACATCATCAGAATAACCTTTAGTAACCACTAGATGCCTTCCATCCACGAGTGTCTCATAAGGAGTATTTCTATTTATTATGTGGCAATGGAAATGCATCTCGAGAGCGACCTGCCCAGTGCAACCATAATGCCCAGTGAGGAGAGAATTGTCCAACGTGCACAGAATGAAACACCCTCCGTTCATTCTCGCTCTGGGAGTGCTGGTTTCACCACTGGCAGCCCTCTGCACTAACTAAAATACCTCTGAGCCAGTCCAACAAGTTTTTTTCCAGGTTTGCTTCTCCATGGTGTAACCACAGATCGTGCTCTATGGAAAGCATTGAAAAGTCTAGAGTTACTGGAGGTTGCAGTGGTTGGATTTGATCCTAAAACAATGAAACCAAATGTGAGAAAGACACAGATGGCTGTCACCTCTGTGCCATTTGGAGCGGGGTCTGGCTTCCAGCCAGGCAGCCCCGTGCCACAGTTCTGCAAATAAAGGCAGCAGAGTTGGATGCACTCACCTCTGACAGGCTGAGGGATAAAACAGCAGTGGGATCTCAGAGAGCGAGGAAAGGTCACCACACCTGAAGGACAGAGGATTTAAGGACACAGGGTCATCAAATGCTGACTTCACTGGAGGAGAAGGAGGCTTTGCTGTGGCTCCTGAGGTGCCTGGATACCGTGGGCTCTTGGGCATGGGGAGCCTGGCAGCCCTTCCCTGGGGGAGCCCCGAGTACCATCAGCTCCTTGGGATGGGGACACTCACCTGGAGCTCAGCCCAGCAGTGAACAACAGAGAGAGGCACAGAGGGGAAGAGCCTGATGAAAGGAGGAATGAGAAGAAGCCATGGGAAAAGAATTCAAATTGCCTCGACCGAGGGTGCACTGCCAAGGTCCAGGCCTTGGATTCAGTGTGGTGTAAGGGGATGTAAACAAAACTGCATCCTCCGGCTCCAGGGCTGGATTTAGTCCTGTCAGGAATTCCAAGAAGACACAAAGGGGTAAGACTGGGCTTCAGCCTCCCATTAAAAATGCTCTTCTCCAGCGAGACACTGGTAATAGAGCAGATCTCTCTGATAATTAAACTACTAATCAACCCCTTTTAAAAACTGCCTGATGGTTCCCATCTCAATCTCCTGTGAGGATGGGGAGGCTTAGAAATTTAATACAATTCTGTGGCTGAGTTAAACATCAGGCAGGTTTCAGACTGTGCTTTACTAGAACCAGATGAATTTCTAAGCTCAAAATCCAGCATACAGAATGCTGATTAAGTTTGATCTGGTGACCATCTGTCCTTGTGTTTGTAGTATGAGTAGCTAAATGAAATTCTGGAAAAAAAAAAGGTTATCTTAAATACACACAGGATAAAGCAAATTGAAGAAAGCCCCTTTCACTGTTGCTATGTGAATCTTCTCAGCAAGAGGGGAAGATTAGGTTAGTCTCTGAAGTTACATATGCTCAAGTTCACTTTTTTGGACTCTCAGAAGCTGAGACATCAATCTGTAACTTTTGCTTGAATTGCATCTTGTGAATTTTCATTTAACTGCACACTAAACCCCAGCAGACAGTTCTGTAGTGAGAAATGTTTCATGGTCACAGAGAGTCAGTATCTTGGAAGGTGTAAATTGGTGCAGCTCAATGCAATTTCCCTCCCTCTCCAACTTGACTTGGGCCAGCAATCACCCCAAATTGCTCCCCCACTCTTTCATCCTTTAATCTGTCTATACCTATTGATTTACCCATCTTTTTACTTAGATAGAGCAAGTGAAGACAATTAAATGATGAGTAATAGCTCAATAACCAACCAAAATTCAGCTAGGAGCAGAGGTGATGGCTGCCAGAATTTTTTTTTCCCCCAGTCACAGTGGAAATTTGCTGGAGAAAAGAACAGTAAGATAAATGATGGCATAACATAATGCCCTCCTTTGAAGAGAGCCAGCTAAGAGGCTGGGCCCATCTGTAGACTGAATAGGGAAGAAGAGAAAGTATTGGGAAATGCAGAAAAATAGCTCTGTGGGGATCACAAATAGCAAAACAGACAGCGCTTGTCAGGCTTTCTAACGGAAATGGTTTCTAACATGCAAAGGCACCAGCTTGGTCCCCAGGCCCCATCTCAAGGCACTGGCTGCTTCGTGTGAAGCACCACAGGGAGTGCAAAGCAAAACCAAATCCAGTCTGTGTCCTCTGCCAGCTTTCCCCAGCTGCCCAAGGGACTTTGCTCTTTGAAACTGAGGGTATCTGCGCTTTAAAAGGAGCTGTTCACATGTCAGCACGTCAGCCTGTGACCAACAGAGAGATGCTGAGGATGGCTGCAGGGCCCGGGCTGGGTGCAGGACAGCTCTGCAAGAGGAGGCAGCTCAGCAGAAACCACAGCAACCCCGGCTGGCTGAGGTTTGGGGAGTGCCTTGGGTGGGGGAAGCTCTCTGCCTCTAGGGGAGCTGCCTGTTCCAGGTTTTCCCAGCGCTCACCCCGAGCCTGGCTGCTTGATCTCCTGGTAAATGGGAAAAGTCTGCAGCTGGGATGCTTCTCTGGGGGAAGAGAGCCATGAGAAGTCCCTTGTGGGGGGACATGAAAGGAGTTTGGCATGAGCAGCCAAGCAGATGCATTTGAAGGGCCATGTTTATTGTCTGGTGGGCCCTGGTGACTCCCTGCATCCCCAGCACACGCTCCTGCCTGGGTTGAAATTCACTTGGGGTGCTCATTCCCCCTGGCTGGGAGGGAGGTCACACAGACAGTACCTGTGCAAATACACCTGGCTGTGAGAGCCCTGCATTAGTGCTCAAAGGCTGCAGCTGGCACAGGAAAAGTCAAGCATTAGGATCCTTTCTACCTCAGACAACCCTAGGAAAAGAGCACGTTGTTTGGATGTCACTGGGCTGCATCTATGCTTTTTACCGTGGGCTTTTTCCTTGCATTTTCATTCTCTTTGTGAAGTTTAAAGAGACGCTTGTTTTTCTTGCTAATTCTTTCCTCCCGGGTGCTGATAGGGATCTCTGTAACATGAGGCCAGCTGGAAGAAATTCAAACTGCTTTCTAAATGTTGTTATGATAGAGTGTGGGGGACATGTCTTTGAAGCTGCTGGGCTCTGGAGAAGTTAGGGGCAATTCAACTCTCTTTCTGGAATAAATTTGGAGCCCCTACCTGTGAAAGCATGAGCCACTAGCTGGTGTCACCCCATGCCAACCTCTAGGCAAAAGAAAACGTAAGTAGATGCTACTCATGGATGTTTCTGCATCCTGGGAGGACCACAGCCACATCCTGGTGCAAGGGAGGCTGCAGCCTGGCTGCTCCAGCTAACCAGTCCAGTTTAGGTGGAGGTGTGAAAGTGCACTGATTTGTGCTTCACATCTCAAATTAAGCCTTCTTTTAAACCAGGAGGAGTAAGGGAATCCTTTCTCCTGCCTTCTTGCTCAAAAAAGGTAAATATTTTCAAGTTACTCACTGGAAGCAGAGTCTCTCGTTGGCAAATTTGTGAAGCAAGTCAAGGCTTTCCCACTCTCTCCTTCCCAGCTCTTTCTGGGTTGAAAATGCCCATGGAGCAGGACTCTGTCAGCCCCATGGATACCCTTCCACATGGCACACGCTGGTTATCAGCACCTTGGCAGAGATAAAGGAGGCAGAAAAACAGAGAAGCCCTCTAGGGAGGAGATATTCAGCCTAATGTTTATATTACTGATTCAGTCCTAGTGTAGGGAAAAAAAATAAAAAGGAAATAAAGGCTTTGCTCAGAGCCAGACTTTCAGAAAAGCCCAGTGGTTTATGGAGTGCTGGCCCTGTTTGAAAATCTGGCTTCAGTCGTGGCTACTGAGCCCTTGCAAGTTTCTTCTTCAGAGGAGAAGAGACTTGATGGGACTCAGGCATGGTGGGAGGCTGACAAGCCCTCATGAAAGACATTTGTGATGTGTGGGGCCTTGGAAGCAACATGAAGAGACAGCCAAGAGCCCTGAGGAGCTGGAGAGGAAGAAGCTGCACATGGTCTGAGAATCCAGGTCTGCTGGGCTTCGCCTCCCTCCCCTCCTTCCCTTTGTAGCTGTTTCCTGCACAGGCAGTTTCTGTAGGCATTTCCTGGGAAGGCTGCACAGCCAAAGTTGCATTGAATATTTTTTTTGTTTGCTGTTTTTCAAGCCCCACTTTTCAGAGTTAGAGCATGTGTGTGGAGCAGAGAAGTACAATATGAATGCAACTTTATCTGCACGGACAAAGCATAAGGAGGTTACAGCCAACTCTAACAGACTCTACATCAAATCACACAATCTCTCAAAACACACAGTGGCAAAAGCAGCACGCTGCCTGCCTGGAGGCAGCCCACTCCAGCTTTGCAGGGCTCTGCTCCATCATTCCCTCCTTTCCCCAGGGTGCAAAGCAAAGCCCACAGCAAAGCAGGTGCCCTCTGGCCAGCTCCTGGCCCTGGGTGCTGCTGCTGTCATCACCCTGCGCTTCCAAATCCCTCCTCTCTCCATCCACCTGCTTGCTCTTGCCTTTTCCACGATGCTAGGAGTGTTTTGGAGCAGGAATGGTGTGTTTATGTGACTGTGCAGCAGTTTTTGTAAAGGGGCCCAGTTTCCTGGCTGAGGGCTCCGAAGGCTCCAGTATCCACATCTCACTGGACTTTACAATTCTGCCTTGGAGGAGATAGTCTGGGGCCATTTCCCCTCTTTTTTGGCTACAGGAAGGCTTGGCAACAACCTCCAGTAGGGATGTATTCACCCTTCTATGCCTGCAGTGCTGTGGCAAAGCCCTGGGAAAGGCACCCTTGGTGGGAGGGTTTAGGATAAACATCCACAGCTCTGAGGAATGAGAAATCCTTGCTCCTGCCCCACAGGATGGGGAAGCACTGGAACACCCTCACCAGGGACACCTAATTGCCATAAATAATGGCAGGAAATACAAATGGAGGAATCAGACAAACAGCTTGGGCTCTGCCTGGTTTCTCTTGGTTCCACAGATGACCAAAACTAGGGTGATATTTGACAATTCTAGTGCCAAGGCAGGGCAGGCAGGATTGGAAAAGAAAAAGATCCCTCTTGACATCTCCTGTGTGCATAATGCTTTATGAGGGTCAGGCTCAAGATCTGAAGCCCATGATGACCCCACACAAGAACTGATGCTGGTTGGCCCAGAGGATGCAGCTGAGGTCTGCCAGCTAATTATTTCATTAGTCATTTTAAATAAGTGACTCAGCCAAGGATGAGCACACCCAGCTGTGACACCTGTAATTGAAACGACACAGAGAACAGGATGAATATCCCCAGATAAGATCCAGGGAAGGCACTCCTGCTGCTCTGCCTGATTGAGCCTCTCCAGACAAGTAAAAACACAGAGCAGCAGCCCAGGTTGAAACGCCCATGAGCAATTAAGCAGAGGGAGCGTCCTGGCAAGAACACTGGCAGGTGAATGTGTCCTAAGAGCACCCAGGAACCACTGAGGACAGAATCACCCTGTCCTGAGCTGCTGATCCATCTCCCCTGAAAGCACACCATGCTGAGTGGTCCTCAGCCCCACCTGGGCTTAATCCAACCCTTCCTCCCCCCGTGCCAGAGCAAGTGAGTGCTCAGTGACTCTCATTCCCCTTAACTCCATCAAACCCCAAGAATATGGAGCACCAGGAATATGGAGCAGCCTCCAGAATTGCCACCCTCAAAACCCAAAGTACAGAGTGTGTTCCAGAATAAAAGCAATTTGAGCAGTGTCAGCTCTGCCTGTGTTTGTTTCTATGGAAAATTGTTACTTTAATGTGAGTCATGGGAGTAATTAAGGGATAAATAGCAGCACTGCAGTTCATCAACACGCTGGTGCCATTGCAAAAGCAAAGGGAAGTGTGTGCATTCCTGCAGACACAAATCCAGCCAGGGTGCTGCCAAAATAACTGCTCCCAGCTTTGGGGCTTTGGCAGTCTCCCCTGGTCTCAGGCTGGTGTCTATCAGGAATAGCTGATGTGATTTACCAGAGAATCTGAGAGGTTGGTTCCATTGAAGTCAGGACACACAAGAAAGGGACCAGTGCAGGAACACAACCTCATAAAATGGGGCAGGCACAGATGGCTGCTGTTTGTTAAACTTGACAGCAAAAGAAAAAACATATTGCACCTTCACTGATTTTTCTTTCTTTTGTTGTTCTTTTTCCTTTAGGATATGCTGAACAAAAGGAAAAGCTTGCAGATGTTCCCTGTAAAAGCACTGACTGAATGGCAACTGTGACAGTGCTGCTCTAGCCCTCCCCGTGGGATCACCAGGGCTGCAAATCAGGCCAGCATGGGTGGAATTTGGGGATCTGAGGAAAGACTTGAAGAGCAGTGAGTGCCAGGAGTGCTCTGCATTTGCACCTGTCCATGTGGAAAGACACTTTCTCAGCTGAAATCCATACTGTGGCCCCTTCCTCTCTATTCCTTTCTCCTTAGTATTTGCAGATGATTTCAAGCAACTCAGTTTTCCATTCTCTAACGAGCAATTTAAATGCTGAAGGGCAGTGCCTCTCTTGAAGGCAACTGAAGCCAAGGGAGCTGTGACAGTTTATGCCAGCTGAAGCTTTGCCTTTAAGTAAATGTTTTAAACTTTCCACTAAGGAGCCTAAAATAAGCCATAGCATGAAACATTAAGAGTGAAGAATGAACTCTGGAGACCAGAGGGATTTGGGAAATGAAATGAGATCCATCTTGCTGGCACATTTTCCCCCCTTGTCTATTTTTGGAATTTAAAAAATTCCCCCAGATTTGTCTTTTACAAACCAGCCTTTTGTTCAGCGAGCAGCATCCCGATTCACAGAGAGCAGGTGAGCTCTGGCAAGGCAGGATGCAAAATACAGAGCTGGAAATTATTAATAATATCTTTTACTGCTGGAGGAGCAGAGAGCTTGGCACAGGTGCTGTTTGTTTTCTTCAACAGGCTTTTCAGCTGTGCAACGTGCAAACAAACAGGAGAGGAACAAGATTTCTAGTTGGGGAGCGGAGCAAGTCGTGATGAGCCCAACACTTCTCCAGGGCACTGTGATCCCTGCCAGGACCCAGGAGGTTTTCCTGGGGGTTTTGGATGGGTTTGACCATGCAAGGTGTGTTCACACAGCTGAGTGGGAGGCAGCCTGGCTCTGCTCAGCAGACAGGCTCAGGAAAGCTGGGATGAACTTCTGAGGGGACCCCAGCCTGTCACTTAAAGCCCAGTTCTCCTGCTGGCTTGCAACCACACTTTCCACTGACTTTAAGTGGAGAGGGGGATCTTTGTTGCTTATGAAAACTGAGCTTCCAAGCACTTCACTCTCCCCATGTTTGGAAACAAGGAGAATATTTTGAGATCAGTGGATAAGAACACCTGGGAGCGCTAATACCTATGTGCCCTGCCAAGATACTGGGAGATTAAGCAAATATTTTGAGGGCTGTAAGATCTTATGAGGTGGGTATGGGGCTGTTTAGAATATCAAGGATATATTTTTCTCCTTCCTTTCATTTTTTTCCACAAATGGAAGGACTCAGGCAGAGAGGGGGCTACTGAGACTCATGAAGGGAGTGTAAATTGAAAACAAAGAGCACATCTAATGGCACCCTAAGACTTGGCCTGAATATCACCAAAGAAGACATAGCTGAAAAAGTAAATTATTTTTGGGGATGCTGGCTGCACAGGGTAATATTCCAACAGGATGTTATGAAGCTGATAAGGGTTTAGAAAAGGTTTTCCCTGTAGTGGGAGACTGCATCCCCTCAGTTTGGGGCAGTATACATTCAGGAAGACAATAGACTGGAGTGTGTGTAAAGAGAATAAAATGAATGATAAAGAGGTTTTGAAAACATGACCTGCAAAAAAAGGTGGAAGGAAGGGAATTTGTTTAGTCTAGAAGAGAGAAGAATGAGTGGAACATGATAATGATCTTCCAATATTTGCAAAAGGGATGGGAACTGTTCTCCAGAACTTTGGGAAAGGCAAGAAGAAATCAGCCTAATTTATTGCCAGGAAGTTTTAGACAGTACTGTAGGTAAAGCCAACTAAAGAGAAAGCCCTAGGATGGGCTGCCTAGGGAAATGGGAAATGTCCATTATGGGAAGCTTTTAAGAAGAGACTGTAGCAATTCAGATATAAACTCAGGTACTTTACAAAACAAATCATGGTGTTTGCAGAGACAAGAATACCCCAGCGTGGGCAGACAGTTACTTACACAAAAGTGTTCTGAAAGTCACCCAGGTGTAACAGCACTGAATAGCAGTTGATTCATTCCAAATTAAATAAGTATAACTGGTGTGGGAGTAACAAACAGCATTTTTGTTTCCAAATTTGCTTTTAGACCTCATCTCTAAAGAATAAGTAGTTTCTTAAAAAGCACTGATGACAAAGGAAATTACAGAGAAAGGTGACTGTGGTCCTGACCTCAACAGGAGAGTGCTACAGCACCTGGAGGGCTTTCAAAACTGGCAGATCAGTATAAATTATCTAATATAGACTCTGACTCAGGTAATGCAGCCTTAAGAGGATGCACCTTTATCTCTGTCTACTCTTCCTCTCACCTTCTGCGCCTGAAGAGAAAAAAAAGCAACTTTATATATAATTTTACACTCCTAATCACTGGCCCAAGTGATTAGGCTGCTCTTGCAGCCCTATCTCCCTGCAGCATGGAAACCAATCCTGCTACACTGCATGATGGAGAAAGTTCGAGATTCACTCCCCTGCAGGGCACAGGGGAGGAAATCCCTCCCAGGCAGGAGATGGAGCTGCTGGAAGGGAGGAATGCAGCACGCACAGGGCTCATGGCCACAGGGATGGTGCTGGCAGCGGAGGGTACTCTCTCACCAGCCCAGGCAGAAACCTGCAGGCATCTCATGCCAAACACCCCAACAACTGATCTCTAATTAAAGGCAAAACATCCTTCCCCAAAAGACTGAGCATTGAGTCTTGTGAATGCTGCTGGTTGTTTGGAAATGAGATTTGCAGAAGGGCTGTCCTCTGATCCTCTCAAAAGGGAATCTCCAGTCTCCTGATGGGAAGAAGGGCAGCAGCATATTGGCTGAGAGGAGACCACAGGCTGCTGATAATACTTGGGTGAAAACCCACACCCAGTTAAGTTATTCATCCAAAATCCCCTCCAGGGCTGTTTTTTGAACAGCACCTGGAGAAATTCTGCTGGAGGATGGTAGCACAGGCCAAAGAATGACTCAAAACCACCCACTTGTTTTAGGATATTAAATGGTCTGAAAGGATTGGATGCACCAAAGGTGAGAGGTGGCTGTGTAGCACTGCTGCATAACAAACCTTCTGGAAGCTCTGGATAAGAATAAAGATAATAATTGATATCTTAGAGACACAGCCTTGCTCTCTTCTGCAAGGGCAAGGCTGTGCACAGGCAGCTTCTTTGTGAGCCCAGAGATCTGCTCTACACCAGTGGGAATCAGGATGTTCCCAGGGTGGGATTCACAGCTGCATGACAGCAACACATCCGTGTGGGGCTGCAGGAATTTGATGCAAGCACTACACTGCTGAATTCCCTGGAGACTGCCTGGCTGCTCTGATTTGCTTGCCAGAAGTGCTCTTGTGTCTGGGCCTCGCTGCAGGGATGCCCTGTGTCAGTTCCTCTTCCATTTTTCACTTTTTTTTTTTTTTCCTAGGAAACCTCCTGTTAGGCAGGACTGAGCGTCCTTGAAAGCACCAGTTATAACAAACAACCAGGGGCAGAGCTCAGGCAAACGCTGCACGAGTCACAGGTCACAGCTGGAAGTGGTTTTAGGGGAAATTCAAAATTACTGTCAAAAGCAGTTCTCTCTCATTTTAATTGTAATTGGTTAATCTCATTTTATTTGCCTTGCGGCTATGGCTGTGAAGCTCAGGAAACTCTCAGGGCCCCTGCTCTGCTCTCAGTTACCCTGGGAGCAATTCTGGAGACTTCAGCAGAGTAACTTTGGGTTTATCCCTTGGGCCACCGAGACCAGAGGCCATTGCTCTGAAACGTCCTTGGCAAAAGGAGGAATGAATGTGGCAGGCGGCTGTTCCTGCTTCACAAATGAAACCAGACAAATGGCATTCACTGATTTAACCTTCTGTGTGGCCCCTCTGCTGAGCTGCCAGCTCAGGGAGTGATGGTTTTGTGTGTGTCAGTCTATTCATCCTCTCTGGACCTGGAGGAGAGGAGGGATGGGCAGGGCTACAGCTGGGAAGGCGTGAATACAAAGCCAGGGCAGCAACAGAAAGCCAGCAGGAGCAGTGTGCTCCTGTAGGCATGGAATGCACCATGCACAGATCCATGGGCAGGCTCTCTGCTGAGAGGTGAAACCTCTCCCTGCAGTACACCCAGGGCATTGTTAGTCCAGTGGTGCCCCATCACACTGCACAGAAAACAAACCCCAGTCCAGTGGTGTCCCATCACACTGCATAGAAGACAAACCCCAGTCCAGTGGTGTCCCATCACACTGCACAGAAAACAAACCCCAGTCCTGGTTTGATGGGAAACCCCAGTCCAGTGGTGTCCCATCACACTGCACAGAAAACAAACCCCAGTCCAGTGGTGTCCCATCACACTGCAAAGCAAACCCCAAGTGGTGCCCCATCACACTGCACGGAAAACCCCAGTCTGGTTTGATGGGACCAGTGGTGTCCCATCACACTGCACGGAAAACAAACCCCAGTCCAGTGGTGTCCCATCACACTGCACAGAAAACAAACCCCTCTGGTTTGATGGGACCAGTGGTGTCCCATCACACTGCAGAGCAGACAAACCCCACTGGTTTGATGGGACCAGTGGTGTCCCATCACACTGCAGAACAAACAAACCCCTCTGGTTTGGTGGGACCAGTGGTGTCCCATCCAACTGCAGACCAAACAAACCCCTGGGGATGGGCAGGAGCTGCTGCAGACACGGGATGCGTTAACAAGCCGGCAGTGCCTGGGGAGGAGTTTGGCACAGACACGAGTGAACACATCTAGCAGGGTGTCCAGGGGCTCTGTCTCCCCACCCTCTCCTCAGCACACATGTGCAGTCACATGGAATTTGCTGTTTTGACTTGCAGGCAAGTCCAAAAGCTGTCGAACAGCGATTGCATCTAACACCACTCATCATCACCATCAATTGTTCTCCAAATGAAACAGGCCACGTCGCCAAGCAAAATGCTTGAGAAGATATTTTTCCACTGGACATGCATCCAAAATAAATACAGGAAAATCTCCTTCTCCAAGCACTTTTTCTGATTACTTTTCATTTGAATCATTAGTAAACCCGAGATACACACACAATAGCACAAGACTGATGAAAACCCACTTCAACATAGTGCCCCATTTTTTTTCCCAGAGATTAATCCTCTTTGTTATTCTCGGTGTATGAGAAAAACATTCCTCCTGCCTATCCAAAGCCAAAAAAAGATGTGCACACCTTCACACGTGCATCCCTGGTTACATGGATGCTTTCTGCAGCTGGTCATTTTAGCCCTGAAGAATGCTTTGGTGGGTTCCTGCCACTGTGTGTATAAGCCCATATTTACTCTTAAATCTGTCTGCCCTAACATGCCGTGTTGAGATGAGATCCTGTTGCTGCAGCTTTGGGATTTTGCTTCAAGGGAACACCAAGGTCCACCTCTGTGACTAAATCCCATCCCAGACAGATTCCAAGTTTACTGCCCTGGTTTACACAGGGGCAGGGAACAAAGCCCATATCTCAGTGAGGACTGAGAATAATGGCCACCTGCACGGAGATCTGCAACCAGGGCAGAAGCACAAGGAAAGGAGAGCTTGGAACAACAGCCATGGCCTTCTCTCACTGCCGGTGTCCAGGAGCTCTCAGCACTCATCCCTTCACTGGACTGCTCAGTGTCACTTCAGGAAGGGCCTGGAGCAAGACATGCTCATCAAGGCCGGAGCTTAGCTCTGCCAGGATCTGGATCCAAACCACACAGAGCCTCTAACTTCAGTGGGTCCCACCCAAATGGCCCAGGTTCACTCAAACCTCAAACCAAGACCCGTCCCAGGTCTGTGCACAAGACCTTCTCTCTTTTTCTCTTTGTCCAAATCCCTGCCTGCAGCGGATGTCCTGGAGAACCTGGCTTGCAGCTGGAGACCATAATGAAACTTACAGAACGTTCACTCAACTCCAGCAACCCAGAGATGGGAAAGGCAAATTACAGGCCTCTAGTCCTTGGCTTTTGTGTGCTGGCATTGCCTTTAAATGTGCTAAACACTATGGACAAGAAATGTTCTGGTTTGCAAGAAAGCAGGTTTCCAGCCAACTGCTTTTACTTGGTGGATTTTCTAATGGCTCAGTATCCATCTCTGCTCTTGTCTCCACTTCAGTGTGACAGGACAGATCACAAGAAATGGATGAGCTATGGTGCAAGCAGGTGGGACTCCAAGGATTCTCCAGGCTCCATCCCACACCTGGCATAACAGACACCAGGCTGGTTACTTATTTCTCTGCAAAGCAGTGGGCAGCCCAGGGCCCCATCTGGAGGTGACTACATCTAAATAGAAGCCATTCCTTTCAATCTATCCTGACATCTGCATGCAGCTGAGCCTCACTACTTTTTGCAGTGAAGGTGGGAGTGTTTAGACATGAAACATGCCAGAAGCTGAAGCTAGGATTGTACCACTGCTTAGACAACCAGCATTACCAGCACCTCCAGTCTTATTTCTTAATGCAATTTATTTTGCCATGCTTTGGATTGCTTCCTTGGCTGATTTCTAACAAGGCCCCTGCCTGGCTGTGAGAGCAGCCCACAGCTCAGGCTGCTCAGCTCACTGCTGTGCTCGCTCCTGGGATGACTTGGAGCTGGTGGCCTGGCAGGCACATGTGCTGCAGTGCCACAGCCTGGGAGGTACCAAACCAGAGCACTGTGCCAAGGGGAATGTGCTGTCCGGAATGCTCTGTATGTGCTGGAAGTGCCCAGAGCAAACACAGCTCTGTCCCCTGCAAAGGCAGAGTCACAATCACTGCCTGAAAAGAGAAGCTCTCTCTCTTGGCCATCTGGATCCTGTTCTGATGAGCAGCCACTCAGCACTGAGACTCCTGGAAGAGCTCTACTTCCCACAGCATGGCTGCCTCAGGACTGTGCCAAGCCTGTGCCCCTGCTCACCCTGGCCAGCACAAGCTTTGGGGATCTCTGCCCTCCCTTACTGCTCCTCCTTTTCTGTCCTGTGCAGTACAAACTCTCCCCTTAGATGAAGGTGTCCCTCCATGGTGGCCTCTGAGCCATCCCACACCAGCAAGGTGGTGGTGCTCCCTAGAGCTGCTGGTGAGTACAGGCCTTCAGAGACCCTGGAATGTCTTTTTGGCCTGGCTCTGCCTGTCCCTGCTGCTACCAGCCACCAGTGTAAACCAGTGCTCCCAGTCACATCATGCTGGGGCAGCCCCTTGGCCAGCCCAGCACTGTCTTGGGTGAGCCATTCCTTGTCAAGTGGTACAAGATGACAGAACCTGGCAGAGAACAGATGCTTCCAGAAGAAGTCCCCCTCTCAGCAGCCCTCAAAGCTCCCAGCCCCAAGACTCCAGTGCAAATACCTGACACGTGCATTGCCTGAATTTTGGGTGAGGGTTCCCCTCTTCCTGCTCCCCAGCTCACTGCTGACATTTTAGGAGCAGTGATCCTGATCTCACAGTGTAAGTTAAACCCAAACCTCCTGAGCCCAGAGAGCAAACAGCTCTGTCTTTCACCACTTGGAAGCTGGGGCTCTGGGTGCACCAGAGCCGTGCTGAATTGTGCAACAGCTCGACAGAGAGCCTTCATTAACTCACAGCCACCAGCTGGGCTGCAGGCATTGTTCAGACTCTCCCAGGCAGAGCTCACAGCAATCTTTCCATGAAAAGCCGAGGAAGGAGGTGGCAACCATGGCAGGGGCTGTGGCTGTAGGAACTGGTCATAGCTACAAAGCAGGAGATGGAGGGAGGAGAGGGCTGGGGCTGCATTGTGCTGCCTCATTAGTGCAGACATCCCGACAAACTGGAGCTTTGGAACAAATCTGACTTTGTGTTTCCTCCTTCTTCCCAGAACAAAAATCATGTCTCTTGCCCAGCCCTACCACCAGAGCACTAATCCTTTGGCTGTGGTGTTGGATTAAGTCTTGGACCCTGAGAAAGCACTTCCAAGCCACAGTGAAGATTTTGTTTGTTGGGGTCTAACCCATGTGCAGCTCCCAGCTGCCATGGTTGTGAAATTGTGCCTTTTCTTTTGCTTTTAAGCAGCCCAGATGAAGCAAGGAAACGTGGGCTGTTCTGAGAGACTATTCCTAATGGTCTGAAAATAAACCCAGTATTTTTCTTGGCTTGTAAAGGAAAATGGTTACCTTGATTGCAACTTGGTTCTAACACACATTTCAGACAGTAATGAAGACTGCAGATATGAGAATTGTACAGGCTCTGTTACACAAACCTTCACAGGGTTGGGGTTTTTTTTCCTTTTTCTCTCTTTTCTAGACCCAAAACTCTGCCTGGCATAGCTAAGGACCTCTAATGGCTTTTTGGGAAAAGGAGCTTTATCTCAGGCGCTAAAGTTGGAAGCCACCTTTTATTCTTTGCCATACTGACAAAAGGTTAATGAAACAGAGCTGGCATTCCATCAAGGCCAGCACTGAAAATTAGGGACAAAGCTGCCATTAAAAATAACCAGATGCATGCGCTTCTACCCCTGACACACCGGCCTTGAAATATCTCCCTTTTGGGTTGTACAGCTTCCAAGGAATAGCAGGAAATTACAATTGCCTCCACAGCTTTTTCCTTGGGACCATCCCTAAGCCTAGGCTGATTTACCTGCCTAGGGTTAGGGTAAGGCCTAGGGTAATGGTGATGTGGCTGGAAGCAGATGAAAGGCAGCTGGTGAGGCACGGTGAATCACTCCTGTTGGGAGCCTTCCCTCTTCCAGCAGGGACTGCAGCCAAGAGCTGAAGTGACTCAGGCTAGCAGCATGGGCAGATGATGAAGCAGAGGGTGGCACAGCTCTGATCAAGGCCTGTCATGGGGCCAGGCCATGTCAGCTCCAACAGCACCCCTGGGGCAGCAGAACTGCAGCAGCGTTCCTGGTGGGGCTGTCATTGCCCCTGATGTTGAGACTTCCTGGCTATCTTTTCTGCCTCCTAAAGCTTAATTTTCTGTTCCCTAGAGAGGAACAGAAGCTTCCAGAACACCTGCCTCTCTAGCTGCCTTTAGCCCTACCCTGCCAATGCAGATGCTGAAGGAGGGAGGATGTAGAAGGGAGAGGAGAGCAGGACTGAGAAAGTGAAGTAAAAGAAGGAACAGGACTGACAGGGGACAGCACGGGGGGACAGGCTGCTTTGTTGGGGTCTGTGGCACTGCCACCGAGCCCTGCAATCAGGTGGTGATGCAGAAAGGAGCGAGAGGATGGCTGGGAGGGAGAGGAGAGCAGACATCCAGCAGCGGGGACAAGCAGGGACATGGCTGTGGCTGTGAGCTGCTGGATTCTGATCAGGCAATCAAGCCTGGATAAGCTGTGCCCAGAATTTCCTCTCCTCCAGTGCCCTGCATAGAGGCTTACAGCTCACAGGGCCACCACAGAGGATGCAAGCACGGATGGGGGCTTGGCTGCTGTTTGTGTGATCCCTCCTGGGGGCTCCTGGCTTGACACAACCTGAAAAAATGCTCAGCAATTCCTTGCACCTTTATAGTGGTCTGGACAAAATTTACAGCAAGAAAAAGAGGCCCAGGAAAAGCTGTTTGCATGGTAGGTCCACACAAAGAACACTTAATCCTGGGCTTTGCTACCTGTCACAGTGCATTACACTCCCCTGCAGCTGACCCCCGCCGTGGAGCAGAGCTGCTTCCCCCAGCAGCAGGGCTGCGGGCACAGATCTGGGTTTGTGCTCAGGAGGGCTCTTTCCAAGGCATCAGACAAATGGGGAGCTCTGGGAGGTGGGGCTGAGAGTAGGCAAACATCAAACCCTTTTATAGAAGGTCCCACAGGAATTTGTTTTCCTCCTATTTTTAAGTTGAAAAGGATCGAGTTTCACTGCAGGAAATAGTTCTTCTCCTCCTCCCTCCCACACACCTTTAATTTTTTTTCTACAGCATGTTGGAAGAGCAGGCTGCTGTCTGCCTCAGGTTTCCAAGAATCAGGCAAACTGGAAGCAAAGCACTTGTTATCTACAGCCAAGGAAGCAAAGGGAGAGAGGCTGGAGAAGAGGTGCTCCGGTCTGCAAGTGTTCAGAGCCTTAGGGTGTCTTTATTGGTGAGACACACCCTTCCCCATCCCTTTTAATCAGGTTGAGATGGTAATCGAGGTTTCAGAAGAGGTTTCTGTGAAGTCCCTAGAGAGGAACAATACCCATATTCATTGAAGCTGCCCTGCTTCCTGCCCAGTAGAAGAGTGTCACAGGAGGATCCTGGCGAGGGAGTGCAATACTCTACCCTCAAGGAATCTCTTCTGCATTGTGTCACTTGCAGGGCTGGCATGTGTAACAGTGCTCAAACACAGGCCTAACTCTGCATTCCTGTTAGAGACAAACACATTCAGTTGGTGCTGTGAACTTAAAACCTTAAAATCTCAGTGACCTTCAGTTAGTCAGTGACCTTAAAATCTCCACGTGCCCAGGCCCTGCTAACACCACAGCACAGATCCTGCACACTGATAAACCTGCACCATTTGCAGATGCAAAATCTGCACCCATGCATGGGGGCTCTGGGCAAGGTGCACTTAAGGCACTGGACTCAAACCTGCAGTTCAAGTCCCAGCCTGTCACTGAGGATTGAGAGCAGGGGCCTGGCTAATGAACAACAGCCTGATGGACGCCTTTTGATCCTCAGCATCCACAGCCACTCCCTTTCCCGTTCTGCTGATACTGATCAATTTTGCTCATCAGGCACAGCCACCCTTCCCTCACCTGCTCCAGCTCATTTCTCCTGTTTCCCTTCAGTGACAGTACAGACAATGGCTCCTTTATAGGTGCTCCCACATGCCTGGTGGAAAACCTATTGAGACTAGCACAGTTATATCAATGATCTCCTTTTTATTATTCCTCCTGGCATGGGATTTGCCATTACCTCTCCAGCTCAGGCAATATTTTCCATACATCTTGTCTCAGCCAGTTGTTTGCTCGTTTGCAGCAGGGGGCTTCAGAAGAGACAAAGCTACAATTGATGGGAAACATAAGGCCAGGCTGCTGCCAAAAGGGGGTTTCCTCAGGGATATCAGAGCCTTAGAAATAGTTACTACAGTCTCTTTCAACAGTGCTTGTGCACACCTGTTAAAAAGCTTTGCCTTTGGACCCATCTTTCTGATGACCTTTGCTGGCCACCTGTTACTCAAACATTTTGAGTTCACATCCTTCCAATGCAATCAGTGTTGGGTAAATAACTCCCTCTCACTCCACTGAAGCCAATCACTTACTCTAGAGTGTGCCAGAGGGCTGTGGCAGAGCAGGACAACCCCTCAAATCCCAGGGCCTGATGTGTGTTTCTGGCCTGCAGAGCGATGTTAGGGTGGTTTCAAGTAAAGTCTGTCAGAGACTCATCTGCAGACATGTTGCAAGAAAATTGAAGTAGATGTCTGCTCTCCTCACTTAGAACCAATTACATGCATTTCCCAGGCATCTCAAAATACAAAAGGGCATTTCAAATCCAAAAATCTAACCAAGTTCTTGGGTTTTGCTTTGGTACAGGGATTCAGAAACACCCTCTCTGTTCATGCTAACATTGTTCTGGCCACTGCCCCTTTTATGTCCTGTTCCATGGACATAAAACTTGAATGGGGCTGAATCTTTCAGATTTCAATAAGTCAAATGTCACAATGAGAGCTTCAGTAGTAAAGTTGCTGATGTAACCAACTTTCTGCAAAATACTTTGGACTAGAAGATTTCTGCTATTATTAGAGCCACAATACTTTCCCTTTTCAGTCACAAAGGGGCAAACAGGATGCTCTGCTCTAAAGTGTATATGGTGGAAACTTGGAAGAAGTGAAAACTAAGCAAGAGACACAGGACAAACTAAGGAGATCAGATTTGAAGTTGCAAAACAAACCCAGCTGGCAGAGGGAAGATGTGGATTAGAGCAGACAAAGAGCGAGAGTTCAGCTGGGGAACAGACCACAGCTATCCTGGAGGAAGAAAGGACTTTTCCAGCCCTCCCTTCCCAACACTTTCACTGCAAAGCCTCACAGATCTTGACCTAGAACTGCCCTCTTCCTCCTCCACTCCTGCATGGACTGGCTGTCTGGAACATTATCTCAGCGCCGCTCAGATCCCACTGGGTTCTCTCTGCCTGCACCTCGAGGCTCTGCTAACAGACACCCTGAGTCAGAAGATGAAACCACCACGTTGTGGTTATTTTCCACAATATTTAGTTCCTTCCCGTTTGTTCACCTTTAGGAGCCAGTAGTGGCTCCTGGAAACAAATCCCCCAGCCTGGGTGGAGCCCTCACCAGGGAAAGACCATGGTCATTGCTGTTCAGACACTGCAAGTCCTGGACTCTCATTAGTGGAACAATAATGCTGCCTCAGTCACGCTGGTAAACCCACACACAGCCAAGAGCTGCTTGGCAAGATTCACATTCCACAAACACAGGGTGAGCCCCTGTACCCTCCAAAAAAGTTGGAAGGGTGCTGCAGGCAAGCCCTTCATATTTCACATGGATCTTCCACAGAAAGGTGGCCAGAGCCAGGTACAGCCCAGCAGGCAGGGGCTACCCCCACTTTGGTGGGCCAGGAAAACCATGCACATATGGAAAGAGACCCTGGGGAAAAGGTGAAGAATTTAGCAAGCTAGAGAAGAGAAACAAGAGGAAATGCTGCTGCTGGCTAAGCATCTTCATTCAGAAGTTATTTGTAAACACAGCTCCTGCTCCTACTGTGTTTTTGCCCCTTGGCATTGCAGAGGAGCTATAAATCCAGGAACTGATTATGCCAAAGTCTGGGAAGGTGCTGCAGCCTGACTCCAAGTGTGGGCTGGCACCCTGCTGTGCAGAGCCAGAATGTGCTGTTCCTCCACACGGGTCTTAACATTTCAAGGCAGACAGAGGGAACAAATGCCCACAGACCTTTTTATTGTCAGGAGATTGGCAGGGCCTCATCTGCATGCCTACAGCCCCAGAATATCCTTCCGTGAATGCTTCCAGCATGCAAGCCATAAAAGAACACGTCCATCCTTGGAACACCACTGTGGCAGGAGGCTGTCCCAAGGAGGGATGTCCAGGCTTGGCTCACAGCACTGTCCAACCCTGAGCACAGTTTGCTTTTCTTGCAGGACAAGGTAGGCAGTGAGGGGCCAGGTTCTCTCTCCAGCTCAACCCTCAGAGCATCCACACATGTCAGTGTTGCTTGAACCAAGTGCCAGCCTTGCAGGAGGAATGGGATCCCTAAGGGATTTGCCCAGGCAGTTTGGAGCAGTTCAGAAGGTGACCACCATGAACAAGAACATACCTGTAAGACCTATGGGCAGAAAAATGGGCTTTTGTGTGTGTGTGTGCAGTGGGTTCACACTGATAATGCTGTCTGGATTTGCAACTGTCTAGACAATGGGAAAATTAGCATCATGAAACTGGATAGTTTTGTGAAATGCCCAGCCAAATATCTGGGAAATATTTTTGTAATGGTTCTCCTCAGAGGGAGATATGAGCCTGTCCATTAGAGATGCAGCTCTTTTGTCTTGCACTCTGGTGAGGGATGAGAGGTTTTGCTCAGAGCCTCATCTGCCATGGTTTCCAGCCAGACACTGGTGCTACTGTGGAGGAAAACAAGCCCACAGCACAACCATGGCAAATGAGCTTTCTGTAGGCTGGAGCTGCTGCTTTTCTGGCACGGAAAGGGAATTTCATCCTACGAGCTAGAGGCTAGGACTGTATGAACAGTGGTTTACCTCTGAAGACAAACAGCTAGAAGCCAGTGTCTCCCCAGCCTGGTTTACAAACTGCAGTTAAGTCCAAAGGATTTTGAGGCTGCAGGGTAAGAGCTCCCAGACAGCAAACAAAACTCATTCTGAGCCTCTTGCCTGGAGCCCCAGGAGCACAGGGCTTAGAGATGCACAGGGATCTCTCCTCCTCTCACCCCTGGACAAGAGGCAGCAGCCAGAACTGTGCTCACAGCTGAGCTGGGAAGTGCTTTGTCTCCACGGCCACTCTTGCACAGACTGTAAGACCCAGTACAGTGAGACACCTGATGCAGAGCAGCACCATAAGAAACAACCTGGATGCAGAAGCCAGGCCAGAAGAACAGGTAAATACAATCTAGAGCCCAGCTGGTTTGCAATACTTGAGGTGAGTTTAGTGGTCTCAAAGTGTTGTACTCTGATTAGCCCTATATGCTCAGGATTTTAAAGAGGAAGGCGGTTTTGCTCTTGAGATAGTGCAGAAGCAGTTCACAGAAATAAAAACCTCTGTTCCCCCACTTTATGTCAGAGGAAGATACTAATTAATACCCTTCATATCCTATTGAAAGAATTTCCTACCTATGACAAAAAGCCAACACCATGAAGTTAACATTTTTGTGCTACAGATTCTGTTGTTTGACTTTCCTCAACTATTTCCGTGCCCCCATCCATCACAACCCTGACTGGATAATTCCACCCCCCCCTCCAGTTTTTGTAGAAGTAATCTTTTGAGTTTTGTGAAGTTGATCTTGGCTCATGGCACACATCCCACATCTGTTTTCCTAGGCCTTACTGTTTGACTCAGAATGATTGCATTTTAACTTCATCCCCCCACTGCTACCGTCAAGTGTAAAACCCAAACCAAGCACTCCCACCACCCCCAGGGCCCACCTGATGTCTGGGGAGGCACATGTCCCCTCACCTCCTGGTACTGAATAGTGAGAGCTTACTGTAAGAATGCTGACTGCTTATTTATTATTCTAGAAGATGATACGGTGTGAACTGACAGCATAGGTTAAATACAATTATTCTGTATGAGCGAGTTTTCAAAGCTCTCCTTTTGGTTCTTTTCCAAGATCCTTAAAAGCACATCATTAAGGATAAGCATGCACAGAGAGCAGGGGGATGTGACATGTTCTTTAACTTGTCATGTTGGTTTTGCTAGCTTTTGAAATCGAAAGAGAGAGAAACTGCCCATCCCTGTTCTTGGGCAAACTGCCACACACTTCCAGGAGACTGGACCAAACACCTCACTGCTGCAGGTCCAAGGTGGCTTGGCAGAACCATTCCCAGATATTGTAAGACACAAAATTTCAGGTGGAAAATATTGTTGAAAAGTTTGGTCTCTCAAGATTCAGACTTTCCCAAGTTGAAACTTGAAAACCTCATCATTCTCTTTGAAACCATAAGGAGATCGAATTTGAATTTGCGACCAGCTTGGCTTCTAAGCATCTCACTGAATTTCAACAGGGTGATTGGAAGAGAAAAATGCTGAGTTCAACATGTACATTTGAGATAGGATATGGTCAGGCAAGAGCACATCTGTTGGGCATGTAGTCAGAAAACCTCTGCTGATTCATGACCTTCAGATAAATGTGGTTAGATGTGTCTGGCGGGATATGCTGCCTACCATTCTGCATCTGGTAATAGAGTTAATAAATACTTCTTTCGGCATCGTCCCTTCCTGTGGTATTTTGCTCAGTCCAGTTCTGCTACTAGGCAGAACTCAGAAACGCAGGGATCTGCCAGTTGGAGCGGAGGGGTTTATCCCAAGTGCAAAACAGTAACTGCAACAGGAAACACGAAGGCCATGGGTTACAGCAACTCCATGCCAGAATACCCCCCCCTTTCCCAGCTCTGAGCACTGCAGAGTTCTGACCATCTCCTAACCCTGTGCTGAATTAGGGCACACAAGTGCCCTACAACCACTGAGCACAGAGCAACATCACAGGCTGAAAGCTGCAGAGCTGCAGTAAATAGAAATGTGCTGGTGTGGCAGACCCAGCCCTGCTCTCTGCACTAGCCCAGAGGTTGCCAGCACAGCTTCTCTCCGTCACTGTACAGTGCATCCCTCCCACGTGCTGAGGCTGCAATAAATCCCAACTATTCTCCACTCAGGCATCACTCAAGTGCTGATGGCTAGACCAAGAGAACTTAAACAAAGCCACCCCACAAGCCATACTCATTCATCCACTGTCTCACCCCTTTCTTGCATCAGAGGAGGACATGACTAAGAATGGACACATCAGTGCAGTAACAGGATCATCCAAAGCCACATCAGGGCACAAACCTTCCCCCTTAACAGAAGTAAGAAGGGCCTGTGTGTTTTGGAGCCAGGGGATGAGGCTGAGATTCTTCCTTTGCTGACACACCACAGTGCTAATCTGCTGTGGCAGGCACCAGAAGGAACAAATGTAAAGTCAAAGGCATTATAATCTAAGGAAGGGCTGGAGAAACCCAAACTGAGATGTCATAATAACATAAGCCAGAATTCATTACCTTTGTAACCAAAAAGAAATTATCGATATGCCAGTTTCTACCATAAACAGCTGTAGTTGAGGGTCTGAGTTTATAAAACATTGAACGACTTACCATATGTTGCACTGGATGGTTTTGGTCGGAAGTCCACAAAGGATCTGTTAGACAGCAACTTCTCCTGTTGAGACAAAAACTCAGAGGTAAATGCTGCCTTGCCAAGCCCAGAAGATAAGCACAAAGACACATTGTTTTAAATCACAGGAGAGCAGAGTGTGCTGGAACAAAGCAAATACAGACTCTCGGGGTGTTTAGACTACAGCCTGTCTGCCTTTTTCCAAGTTGGGTTGAATGAAAAAGCAGTTTACAGCGAGTTCAGGATTACTGCAGTCATGCCAGAGAGCCCCAGCTGCACAGAGCATTGCTCAGTCTGGGAGAGCAGCTCATGTTCAGGTAAAGCTCATGTCCAGGTGTTTTCAAGGCAGTGTGGTAGGGAGGAGCTGGCTCACAACAACTGGCCCCCATCCTGTTTTCCCCCATCTCCTCTGGGCATGCCCAAGCCCCTTACAAATGGGTCCCACTGCATTTTCTGCCTTTATCCAGTATAGCTTTACCCCTGAAGATGTGGTGGGTGTGGGCATGGCCAGCAGGAGATATCCCAGGTTTTCCTTTCTCTGCCAGGGATTTGTTTAGTTCCCGTGCCCTGAGCACCTTATTCACCACAGAACTAGGTCTAATATCCAGGTTTTGAACTGGGAATTCCCTGGACTAGAATAGATTGGTGGAGGTTTGTAAGAAGTACAGAAAAACAGTTCAGGCACTACAAATTCTCCATGCTGATTGCCAAACAGAGGAATCCTGTTGGTCTCCATGGGATGGGTGGGTTGTCTTTGTCACAGAGGACTCCAAAGCAGGCCCAGTTTGAAGAATGGGAGATTCCAAGGTTGGCCATGAAGCTGGGAAAATGGATCATGGCACAAACTTTCTCACTGTGCACAGTGATGGAGGTGAACAGAGACTCTCAAGAATTGGGCTGAATTCTCCTTTCCCAAGGATTTTGATCACTCTGGGACATAGCCTCAGGATCATTTCCCAATCTTATTAAAACCAACATGGAGAAGCCCCTTGAGGAAGGACCCCCAACTTCCCAGCTCCTGAAGGTCTCAACCCAGCAGTTAAAAGGCAGGAGGGGAGCAAACAGCAGTTGCTTTGTGTGACATGGAGGGCTGAGGAAATTTGAAAGACAAATTATTCAAAATAAAAAGCAGTGCAAAAACAGATTAGGAAACTACTGTGCCGTGACTATTAATGAAGCGATAGAAAATATCAATCACTCCCTGGCCTCTGAAGCTTGCTGTGAGAGAAGAATTAGGAGATTTTATGTTCCAAGTACCAGGAAACCACAGGGCCCTGGTGCCTAGTTTTCAAAAGAACACTGAATCACAGGGAGGAAAGCAGAGCGCTGCAAAGAGCCAAGGGCAGAGTTTAAAAATAGCAGCTTTCAGTTTTGCTGCTTTTTTCTTCTTCTTAAGTGCCTGGATATAGGATCATGTCAGGGGGTGGATAAAGAGAGCAGACCAGCCCCTGTGGAGAGAGAAGTGTTCCTGAATGAAGCACTGCCACTTGGGGGTTGTGGGCTGCTCATTTTGCACTCCAGCTTTCCCCCTCAAAGGAACCACTCTCCTGATCCTCCTGTCTGCCCAGCACGAGAGAAGGGCACTGGGGGACCGGGGAGCTTTTCAAGCCCATCAGTGTGTGCAGAAGCTGGTGCAAACGAGCAAAGCCAGGGGCTGAATGTGTGATCCAGCCAGAACCATCCCCTTCTGGACACGTGCAGAGCCAATTTCCCATGGCATTAAGGACACTTCTGAAATGCTGTGCAAGGAATGGGATTTGCTGAGATGTTTGTGCTGATGCTCTGGGTCTGTGGGCAGGGAGAACTGGCAAATGTGCTAAACCAAGAGAAAGGATATCTGACTCCTGACACTGCTCAAATTTCTCCAGCCCTCAGACTGTGTACAGTGCACCTCTTGAAAGACCACTATGCCAAAGTCACAGCACCTACCAAAGCAACCACATGGAGAAGCTGAGTGTTGGTACTTTAGACAGGCAGAGGAAAAGGAGACAGATAAGTATCTCCTGAAAAGGACAGTAAAGTTGGGTAGTGATGGTTTTATGGCAGAAATGGGCAGGGACTGCAGAAAGAAATAAAATCTCATCCAAACAGATTGAGAAACAGATATGTCTTTAGGTAGCTGATGTTAGAAGACAAAGCTCCGTGCTTGCAGAGAGGCAGGATGCCTTTGCTTTGTCTGTGAAGGGAGAAGAAAGGCACAGCTGATGCTCTGGATAAGGCTGTCTGCATCTGCCTCTCCAGGGAAGTCTGCTGTGCCTTATGACTCACTGCTCAGAGGATGCTCTCAAATCTATAGAGGAATAATTCGTGTAATAAGGGCAGCAAGTGCAGGCTGCCACATAAAATCCCTTTTCCCAATTAAGCAAGCAGAAACACAAACCCTTTTCCCCAGCCTTCTCAGGGACAAAACAAGTAAGTTTTTCACTGCAATAAGCTATGATTGAAATGGAAGGTGGGGGAAGAGAAATACTGGCCCTGTCACTCGGTTAATGGGAGTACACAAATCATTTAAACTGCTACCAGCACATTGTGAGATTGAATCATTGCAAATTCAGTTTCTCCTGTCACCAGCAAGGACTTCCAGGCTGTAGTGTGGACAGCAACCAACATTCACAAAAAACTGAGTACAGTTTAAAAGCAAAAAAACCCTTGCATGGATAATTATGCTGACCAAGTCGTACAGGAACATTTTAACTTTACAAATATGCAGAAAAATCCCAAACATCTGGAATCCCAAGTATTTCCTTGTAAAGGAGTTTCCACTGGAATGTCATCTGTTCTTGCTGTTATTTGAGGTAGGCTGCTGACACAACCAACTGGACTCCAGGGCCCTGCATGGCACAGAGCTCTTCATTGCTGTGGATCATAAAAGAGCCCAGTAGTGCCACAGGCCACATGATTGCCATGTCACATGCACAGGTTGTTAAGCAGACAACCTCCTGCTTTCATGGAGATAAGGAGCCCCAGGTGTCCTAGAGATGCTCCAAGAGACACCCAAGGTTACTCCCTCCTGCTGCCCTTCAAAAGAACCAAGCCAGGATGTGTTAGGAGCAATTAGTGAAGCAGACCTGAAAGCTTTAATGAAGTGGGGGAATCTTTAAAGCACAAACCCAGATCCAGTTCACCCACTGCTTCCCTCAGCCTTGCAGGTACAAAAAGCTCCTTCAGCCCAGCTGGCCTGGGATTTTCCCTTATTCAGCTTTTAATGTGAATGCTGACAAAAGCAGTGTAGAAATGCCCTAAAATGCAGCCCTAATGGTAGAAGAGCCCTCACCAAATTGCCACTGCAGGGACTTTGTTGTAGTTTCTGCACCTATAAAAGACTGACTGGGATGTGGCAAAATTGTCATGTCAATACAGGGAGGCAGTTCAGAACAGGAGCAGGACTCCATACAATATTCCCCTCTTTGAAATGTAGATATTGCAGCACATTGGAAAAACAGGTGGCTTTTCCTCTGAGAATACAGACCAGGGAGCATTCTAAGAAGCAGGGCCAAGATGAATTAACCTGATCAGCTACAGTAAACTTGCTGTAAAGTACAGCAAACGTGAAGCACTCCATTTTCTCATTTGTGGCTTGGAAAGACAAATTTGTCATTGAGCTTCTTCTGGAGGGCAGTAGGAGAGGGCTGAAAGCAAGACACTGCTGCATCTTCATCTACCCTTGCACCCCACCAGCACAGATCCCTGGACTTCCTTGTACTTTTTAGCCCTCAGCAGTTGTGAAGCACCAACAAATACTCATACTCAAGCCTGGGGAGTTTTCTGTTTTTCATCTGGAAGATTTCAAAAGGTTTCCCAAGGGCCAAAAAGAAAAGGCATTTGGATGTTTCCTAGACAAAACCTTGTTTCCATTCTGCAGGAAGAGCTGACACTTTAAAAGGCAACCAACCACAGACATTGAGAAATGGTGCAAGACATCTTTGAGTTTGTCTTTGCCAATGCTTTGACCTCACCACAGCAACCAGACAGAGCTTGCTGAAAAGTTCTCAGTACTTGGAAAAATAGTGGCACCACTCTACCATCTCTCATCCAGAGCAATGCGTGAACACATTGTACTTCTGGAACAATTCTGGCCCTTGGCTGCATTTTGGGGCTATAAACACAGACAGCAATGGAGGGGGCACATGAGAAGAGTAGAGGAAAGCTGTTGGTAGTGATGGATAGTATTTTTTAACAGAGTTCAGTGTGGCTGTGCAAGGAACAAGCCAGGCACAGGGAACACTGCATCATGCTCATGTTTCCCAGGTACACCCTGGATTGAAGTCCTGATGGATTTCTGTACCCCTTAGTGCTGGCTGCAGAGTAGGGATTCCTTGGGGCTTTAGAGACCAGCAACATAAAGCTATTTCTGAGAGAATGACACTGTTGAGATATGCGGTGATACAGCAGCAAACCCCAGAGTCTCTGGCACAAGCAGAAATGTAAGAGTTTTCCAAGTGTTATGTCCCTCTATGGAGAGGATGTGGCTGTGAACATGCACTTTGTTATCATAACAAGAAAAAGCCACCAGCATCTCCTGACACCTCCAGTGCAAGCATTTGTGGTAACCCAATAATTTGTGAGCAATTAGGGCATGGTGTTGTATGTTTAGAAATCCTTAAGCAGAGAGGAAAAAGGTCTTCCAAGGAAGTGGCACTTACATCTTCCTTGCAACTTCTTTGGGTATTACAACCAAGGGCTAATCTGAAGTAGCCTGAGTGTTCCAATCAGGGATCCTTCATAAAAGATCCTACTGAAGTTACAGAATTTTCTAGGAGTTCAGGTTGGATCAGACTCCTGGTACCAAAATTCCGGCTCTCTGGCACCTTCTGTGACAAATATAAGGAAATACAGAAGAACTAAACATCTCAAATTTCCTTTCCTTGCATAGAGAACCTTACCTATGACATGTTCTTCATCAAAGAACAAAGCTCCAGTGGAACCTTGTTAAGAATAAATTTGTAGTGAGAGCAAAGACATGGATGTCCAGCAGTGAAAAGCATATTCTGACACAGGAGAATTCTCACATCACAGCCTGGTCCCAGAATAACCAGCAGCAAAATCCTTTTTGTGATAGGCCCAGCGGTTTGGATCATATTAATGCCAGCAGACACTTGACCTGGCTGTCTTGCCAGCTCCCAGGTTCATGCTTTCCTCCTTTGTTCATTAGATATTTGAAGCAACCATATCTAATTCCTCGCCTGTTTTCAAGAAAAAAAAATCCCCTTGAGAAGCTTTCTCTGTTCTCTTCCCAGTTACACTTCCAGCTGGTTTTTGCCTTTACATTGCTAGTTCTGTTCAAATCCAGCTCAACTCAGAAAATAAACTCCTGGCATTTAAAAAACCCTCCACTCTGATTTCAGATGGAATTCGGAACCTTTCCAAAGAAATTCTTGTGATTGGCCATGGGGATCCTACAAATCATCCTGTTTCTAGCTCTGCATTGGATGAGAAGCTGCAGCATAAATTTGCCAGGTGATATAAACTGTGTTTTCCACATATTATGCATTCAGATTAGTTCTCTGCTAACAACAACTCAGCAGCAGTAAAACTGGCTATAAAAATCCATCATCAGGTATTCTGGAAGCCAAATCTCGGAGGTCTTAAAATGACTGCTTATTGCCCAGGCCTACAGAGCAAGACCAAATTACTGCAAGGAGCTCACTTCATTATCCCTGTACTGGATGAGCTGGAGCAGCATTAAGGTCCCAGTGTCAGGCACTGCAAGGCAGCCCCTGCCCTTGGGAGTTTGAGATCTAAACCAGACAAAGCAGAGAATAGTCCTGAATTGCCTTTTCCTACGCTGGAATATTTCAGATGAATAAAGCTGCAGGTTTTGGCAGGCAGTATCCAGCTCCGAATAATTTGCTTTGTATCCAGACTGCTTAAAAGATACCAGGGTGAATTCTTCCCATTGATTTGATTTTGGGAAAAGTCCCAGGTCTTTGATTTAACTCCATTTTTTGATTGCACATTATAACTCTGCCAAACAAATATCCATCCAAAGGAGCAGCACTACCTCCAGCAGATCCTTTGGGACCTGCACTAATGTCAGCGGAGCTCAGGCACCTTTTGTTCTTGTTTCTCCTCCAGGACCACGTGGCCACCATGATCCAAATGGGAAGCAACGCTTTGTGTGCACTCAGGAGCGAGGCTGGGGTACCACAATTTTGACATGACATCAACACAGCCCACGCCTGCACTCCTGACAGGGCTGGAGCCTCCCCCAGGAACACAAAGCAGTTCCTCATGTCTCATTTCTGCCTCAGTTTTACTGAGGAATTTTCCTGCTGCACCTCAGCTGGAACAATATTTTAAGCAAATAGTGATGCCTGGAGAGGCAAGTTAAGGGAAGGCATCTAGTAGCTGGAAATCAGGTCCATTATGCTGTATTAAATATTAAGCTCAGTGTTGTAAGCCAGACAATTGCATACTGAATTAATAATGTTATTTATTCCATTTAGTGGATTATGGAGGACACTTAATCATTGTGGCATTTTAAATCAGAGCTGGCATCAACAGCTCAGCTCTAAGAGTATTATATGGAGACACAGAGATGGATTGAGTAGCTGGAGGTGAAGAGAGTGCGAGTGTGTGAAATACAGCAGGTTTGGTAATAATAAAGTTATATAGCCTTGATTATTCATTTGGATACTGAAGCTCCAGCAACACCTAAAAAAGCATAAGCAAGTCCCCAAAGGTAAGCTTGAACTGGAGCTTCTATAATACATGAAGGAACTTAACTTCTCTTCTTTTTGTAAAAGAGTTGAAAATTTTCAAAAGTATCAGCTCCCTAAAAGTATCTGCTCAGTAAAAACATGAAAATGTCATAGGAAATTATGAAGTTTTTTTTTTTCTTGGCAAAGGGTAGATAAAAATAATAAAAACATCTGAAGATGTAAAAAATATATTGATACAGGTGTCTGAAAGCTGTTTTAATTTTTTTTTTAACCCAGAATGGTCAATTATTTTTTCCAGACTTCAACACTAAAAATTTTTGCAGGAAGTTGCAGCAACAGGAATCCTACCTTTTGAAATATAAGGATTAAATATTTTAAAAGTTCCAAAGTATCCCCCTCTCATTATTCTTTCATTTTTTACTTCCTAATTTTGGGCTCTCTGATTGCCATCGTTTTTAGCCATATGAAGAAATGGCTCCCCAGGCATCATCAGAATCCACATTTTTCCCAATCACTCAGCAGGAACACCCTATCACTCCTTAGGCACATTTCTCAACCTTAATCACCTCCAATTGCTATGGGTTCTAAAATTCAGTCCACTGGAGAAAGAAATAACTGCTCTGCCATTTCCTGCAGCTCTGATTCTTGTGCCTTTCATGGAGCAATTTCATTGACTTCACAGGAGCCTATCTGGATTTACACCTGTACAAAAATGAGGCAGGAAAACCTGACCTTGGTGTGGAACATCAGGTTCATAAATGCATTCTGTATCTCCAAGAATCTCCCCATTTACAAAGGTGAACAGCTGCTGCTATAAATCAGACAGTCTGAACCAGCCATTAGAACTTCATCCAGATGATCCGTTTAAAATATACAAAGGCAACGTTTTGGAAATAAAAATCTACCCTCGTGTCCTCAGGGACACCTTCTGTTAGAGAAAAAAATCTCATAATTCAAGGCTAAAATTAGTTCATTTTAATGCTGTTTCAGGAGAGCCATGATACTCAAGAGTAACATTGCCTTGCAAAGGCCTGTTAGAGGACTTAAGGGATTCCAAACATCTGGTAATTTGGTAAACACTGCATTGGAGACATCCTTTTCACCTTCTCCGTGGGTGTAACTCTTTGCTGTAGCTGGAATGGCTGTATCTGGTTCAGTTCCCATCAACCATTTTCTGTTTGAATAGGAAACACTTGCTAAAGTGTGGAAACAGCTGGCAGAGTTGGCTGTGTATGAACAAACCAGGCTCTTGTTTCTGACCACAGCCTGGCCTCTAAGTTCCAGCTGTGATTGCCAAGGGCTCTTCTTGGCTCTTTGGATGAGACCAGGTCACCCAAGATGTACAAGCTGGGCGTGTTAAGGGCTGGTTCTTGGAGCACAACACTCTCTGGGAGCAGGGATAAAGCTTTGTGTAAGTAGAGGGGAGCAGGGTGAGCAGCCCCATTTTATTAGCTGGGCAATTAGCACAGGAAGATTAAATTATTGGCCTCTGGACATTTAGAGTGAGAGAAAGACTCATGTCTCTTCCTCTGACAGAAATACTGGCATGCAAGTGTCTACACAGCACTCAGCAGGCAGGAGAGGCTGCTGGGGACAGTGTTCATGCAGGTACCTGTGCTCCAAAGCCCCTTTGGCACCAGCTTCCCTGGGATACCAGGAACCCACCTCATCTCCTGCTCATTAGTGACTCCTGATTACACAGCACACTTCTGCTCTCTCACACACCAAGAGCATGAAATACAGCCAAAGGGGCAAGATGGTTGGTCAGCCCTGCACTGACCACTGAGTGATCACCTGCTCCCAAAGCAGCAGTTGGCTCTGCCTTCACCAGGGCCCTGCTTAGTCCTGAAGGGAAAGGCTAAATCATGTATCAGTGTTCTGTCATTTGTCTGTCTTAGGGTTCTGGAGAGTTAGGCATAACAGGAACACAAGGAAGCCAATGAAACACAGAGTCCAACCCTGAACCCCCAGACTGTCACACAGAGTAACAACTCGGCTCCTTTCACTCAATTCCTTATGCTCTTCTGAGACCATGAAAAGGAACTTTATGATATGCTGGAAGGGATGAAGTATTAGCTATCAAAAACTAGACTGAAGTAACTGAGAGCCTGCATTATTTTCTCTTTGATGTATACTTATGTAAATTCCAATAAATATGCTTAAATGTAACCTGTCTTCAATTCTAGCAGAGCTTATTAAATCTATTTATGCGAGACAAGCTAGGCTCCATGGAATGCCAGGAACTCCCCTGACATTTGCCTTCCTACTTAATGTGATATTCTATGATTACACATACCAGAGCCTTTCATTCAGGCATTTTAATTTACAAATACTTTTTACATTTCTTAACGCCCCTGTGGACAGGCATTAAGAGTCCACTTTATTCAGGAGCAATCAATCGGAGTGCAGCAGGGCAGCCTGTTTTGCTCCAGATCACGCACTGAAATACTAGCAGAGTTTGGAAAACTCCTTCCATGTCACTCAGAAACACAATTTCCATTAAGAGCAGACACATTCTCTTAATGCTGGGCCAAACACTCTGAGCAGAGATGCAGAGGGAAAGTTCAGCAGCAGGCAGGCCATAGGAAGGAGATAAAAACTAAAGTCCCCAAAGTAGGCACAGTGAGGACAGTGACCGCCCCTCCTCTGCCAAGGTCACTCACCGAGCAAATGCTGCTCTCCACGGTGGGAATCTGTCAGTATTTCCTCCATTTCTCTGTCCAGAGCCAAGTTACCTGCTAAAGGAGAAGAAGGTATTATTAAATGGCATCAACTCAGTCTTCCTACAGCAACCTGCACATTTCAATAAAGTCCTGACTCCTCAGAGGACTGGCAACCCATTGTTCAGGCTCATCTTTTCTTGTTAGCTCTATTATTTCTGGAGCTTTTCATGTCCTTTAATAATAAATTGCTTCTCTGACAGTCCAGTCTTCATGGCTGGCAGAGCTGAGAGAAGCCTGCCCAGCCTGGTAAGGACCAAGGAGCGCAGCTTCCAGTGGGACTCCCCCAGAGCCCATAGGACGCCAACTCCTCTTCTACTGAGCCTCCAGGTAGCCTCCATCACCCCCAAACACTCAGCAACACTTCAGCCATTAATGACAGTGCTTAAAAGCAATACCTAAACAGGGAACCCCCTTCAAACCCCTTTCCAAACAAAGGACACACAGCCAAGTTCCTTCCACACAGGAGCTCAGCTCCCAGGGACACTTTTGCCTGACACCTGCAGGACACGAGCCCTTGGTGGGGCAGGGCTGCCTCTGGCAGGCAGGTGATGCTTTCTCTGTCAAACTTTAAGTGCAAAAACTCCTCATGGCACAAAGTAGAGACATACTGCACATCCAAACCAAGCTGCATTTGTATTTCTTCACGTTCTTCTTGTAAGTGGAGTGTAATTATGCACACAAGGAAGCCCCTGCCCTACCTGGGTTAGGAGAGCACCTCCAGCTTTGCAGTGGAATTACCCAGGAGAGGTGAGGCAAGAGGCCCCTCCTTAAGAGGTCAAATTCAGGTAAATGAGCCCCATCTGTGCTGCTTTAGGGCAACAGAGCACGAAAAGCCCCCAGGTGTTAGAAACAAACCACCTACTTCTCCTTTGCTTGGGTTTATAGTGAGAGGGTGACCCGGCTGCAGAAAGAAGATAAAACCCAAGGTGCAATTTGCTTCTGTAGGCAGAGATTTGGGTGGCAGCAGGGAGAGCTGGGAGATAAACAGCCCTGGGGATAGCTTAGAATGAATCTTGCACCAGCATTTTTGTTTGCAGGCCTGTTCCTTGCAATATTTTAGTAGGATAAACCCAGAACTGCCATCCCTCCGTGTAAATAAAGGGATTTGTCATAAAGCTAACAGATCCTGCTCTGAAGTAGTTCCCCAGAATATGATGTGACAATGAGGTGCCTAAGAAAATAACTTTCCCACTGCCTGGGAAAAACCATTCCTAAGATGGTAACTTTCCAGCTGTGATCAATATGGGCTTCAAGAGAGAACAGGGGCCTGAAACACTCTGTGTATGGTCTGCCCAAGGAGAACAAAGGCAACAAATAAAACGGAGGTATTTGTAAAAGGTCTGTGTCTTACCCCCAATTATCAGCTTAAAGGTAAGTTCTTGGAACGGTTACAGCCAGCCAGTTGCTCTGTGGGAATCTCACGCACATCTGGCAGACAAGGAGCTGTAAACTGGTGCTTGTAGTCTTTGCCCACCCAGGAGATCATCCTGAGAGGTCCATGGTGCACCCCCACAAACTCTTCAGGTGCTATTCTCTGGCTGCTCCAGTGCTGCAAAAGTTGACTGAGATGTTTTGTTTCAATGCTTTTACAGTTATATTGTGCCCAAAAGGTTGAAGCGGAGAAACATGAGCCCGTGGCCTCCAAAACCCTGGGGCTCCACCAGAGTTTTGCAGTTCATTTACACTGAGTCAGGATTTGCTGCCAGGTTTGAACCCCCACTGCCTCCCTCTGCTACCCTTCTGGACACACAGATTTCTCCTACAATTTCCCCCATCCTTTCCCATGGGCTTGTGAGAACAAAGAAGCTCATGTTTGACAATTACTCCATGCAGAATCATTAGGTGTGATCATAACAGTGCTGGAAACCATTTACCTCATGGGTCAGTCCCACTTTCCTGGCCCAGCCTGCCACCTCCCTCTCTTGCTGACTGTGGCAAGTTGGGCAGAAAGCAACTGACAGGTTTTAAGGGCTGTATTCTTACAAAACCAAGTTATGATGGACAGAGAGCAAGCATGCTCATTTCATGAATAAATACACTGACAGCTCTTCTCCCCTTGTGTCACTTCACACACTCCAGGGCAATTGCAACAGCACTGAACATGGACTCATCCATCCAGGGGAAAACAAGGCTTCCTTCAAAGCCTCTTTTATTTACTCCAGTCAGCTGTGCTGAGTGTATCGATTCAATCAGCTATTTCCTTAACCATAAAACCAGATGTGCGCCGTCACGGCCCATCTACGGGGACTGAATCTGTGCCATTTAGAAATGCAGAATAAAAATAAAAAAATCCCAAGAAAGCTGAGATATGCTGATGTTTGGAGCGCTCAGTTTCCTAGGTAAATTGCTTTCTTTTGAGTCACATTTATTTTTGTTACCTCCAAAGAAATGCTGTTTTAGCTACATTTCTTGGAAATGTGTTGAGATCTAATGGGTTGTTACTGACGTGAATTCTTAGGGTGGAGAATAGAGAATGTAGTATTATCTTTGCTTCTGGGTATCAGCAACTTCTGCAAGCAGTGTGGTGCAGTGCATGCCATTCCTTGCTAAGGCAATTAATTACCTTGGTCCCTAATGAGAAGAACTGTTCAGCTTCAAAAAAAACATTGGAGTCCTTTGGACTGAGTTTAGCTCTGGACATCTGGGTAGATGTGTGAATTAGGGAGGCCACATTGCTCAGTCTTCCTCTGTTTCTTCTCAGGCCATGTTCTGTTGTTTTCTTCTGTACTTCTGACGGACACTACAGCTGAGGCAGTCACTGCAGCAGCTCCTCCTTGCAGAGAGTCATCAAGGAAATGTGGTTTGGCTTTGTTCTGCTTTGTCTGTTGGGTACCAGGTCTCCAAGTGAGCCTAAGGAGCAGAGGAAAGGATCCCCATGGGATGTGTGAGGAGTTATCCACCTGCTGGGTCTTTCCTTCAGCCCAAAGGATGCTGCAGGTGATGCAGGTGGGGTGCACACAGCCACATCCCACAGCCTGCAGAACCTGCCCTTGCTGGGATGGAGACACAGGGTGAGCAAACATCTGCACATGGGAGGCCATGGCCCAGCTGAGCCTACAGCTACAGAGAGGAGCCTTTGTGCAGGAACAGGCTGGGATTTGCTGCCTGGAGGGTTCTTTCAGCAATGCAGCTGTAATATGCTACATGCCAGATTGCAGACATTCCTGGGGCAGCTTTCCAGAACGTGAATAAACTCAGGATATACATACAAACCCAGCACACAGTGTGGGCTCTGCGAGGCCTGCAGGTAGCATGGCATTGCCTTTGCACTTGTACAGCCTGCAGGGATTTCTTCAAGCCCAGATGTCCCCTTTAGTTCCAGGATGCACATGTGCTGATCAATTCTTGCTCTGTGCTGGAGAAATGACCTCAGAACGTCATACCTCCCCAATGCACAAAGACTCATTCTCACTGCACTGTCCCTTGGCTGCCCGTGCAACATGACACAGCTCTGAAACACCACAAAAATGAGCAGGGGGCAACGGGAACGTGAGACAGGGCTGTGCTACTCAGGGAAGCCTGAGGAGGCTGCAGAGTGTCTGAGTTGGTCCATCCTGGGGTCCCAGTCACAAGAGTGGGAGTCACAAGTGATTCACTGCATAAGGAAATGTTACTTTAGAAAATGAATGATTCAAATTCAGGAATTACTGAACAGCTTTCAGGCAAGCCATATCCTAATGCCTACCTAAACAGCATTTTTCCTGTGACATTTAGCATTGTCTGGAAAAAAAAACCAGAGGGGAAATATGGCAGCAGAGACAACAAACACTTAAGAAAGACAAAGTGTAAATGCATCTCCAAGAGCTGAGTACTCTCAGTCCCTAGGGAAATGTGCCTGCCCTGAAGATGTGGTTTCCTCTGGTGCAAGACCCCTCAAAAGAGTCATGGGGTCTTTCTGTTCATACAATCATAATGCCTTTGTGTAATTGGGCACCACTAATTAAATCCAAAAGGAAGGGAATATTTTCCAAAAATGTCTTGCTATTTTTCCCCTCCTTTAAGAGAGTTTTCTGACATCTGAAGAGTGGAGCTCTGTATGGGCATGGGTGCACACATGAATGAATTTAGAGATGGCTTGTGCCCCTGTCATAACTGTCACAGATGCAGAAATAAGTCAAGAGAAACAACAAACTCTGGAAAGTCAAACATTGGGTTTGAAAACAAGAAAATGTTGCATGTACTGTTCTGCTCCTGACCTGTACCTTGCACTGTACTGTTTTGTGTGTTGTTCTTTGTCTTCCCCAGAGAAGACAGAAACCAGACCTTAAAACATTCACAATGAATTTTCTAATCAATAACATGTGAGACTTTGTCTAAAAGGTAAAGTTGTTGTAAAAATCAATGTCAGAGAGAGCGCTTTGCCAATTCAATTATACTTGTTCCTCTCAAACTGACACAAAAAAAAAAAAAAAAAAAAAAAAGAGAGAAAAAAAGATGCGGGCTTATTTCAAGCCCAATAAATGTTCCTTGGACTAACATCCCAATTCTGCAAATATTCTCAGGGCTTCTTATGCCAGCTCCCCTCAAGGGGTCATAATTAACTCTAAATAGGGTTACCTTGTTTCAGAATCAGTCTAATGTCAAGCAGTGTTTCTGCTTGTGTCCACAATTTTAAAATAATGTTGTATCCATTAAATAGCATGAAGGCTTCCCAGAAATGGGAACCATACGTCAAAATTTAAACACAAATAAGTGTGATTAGACATGGCAGCTGTCTAGAAAATATTCAGCTATTTCACTGAGTTTTGGTCAAAATGTGAATGATTGTACCTATTCCAGTAAGTGCAGAACCAGAAAGGCTCCCATGTTACCCTCTGCTTCTCAAGGCAGATTTCATTTTAAGGTTGACCCCAAAGCAAAGAAAACAGCAAGATAAAAGTATAAACAGCTGTGCCTTCTGCTGGCTTAGCTGGAGACTTCAAGGAGTTTGAGATTCACTCTCTCAAAGACATGTAGCTCACAGCACCCAGCCAGACTGAATCCAGGCCACCATGGGAAGGGCTGAACAGAACAGCAAAATCCCAGAGCACAGACTGTCCTGGTGTCCAGGGGAAATGTTTGTCCAGTCCTTGTCAAGCCTGCCAATAATCTTCCCACAGCTGAAAGAAAAGGACTGGGAAGTAAATGCCAACGCCAGTAATTCAGGTGCAAACCCAAACTCTGAATCACCCTCTCTTCTCTCGTATGAGAGAAATATCCTATAAATGTACACCAAATACAAAATCAGTTACAGAAACACCCTGGAAATCTGTACTTGGTTATCTTGAAACTAAAACACGCCAGGAATTTGGGTAAGTTTTTGCTTACAGACTATCATTACTGGCACTTGATCAGATGCAGATAAGTTAGGTTTCCAGCTTAGGAAGAGAATAATGCAAAAGGAATTGGAATAGATTAATTTCACATGTTCCATTTCAGGACAGGTAGGTTTTTTTTTAACTATTGAAGAAACTTTAATATAAATCTGTGCTATAGCAGCACTGTAATTTATAAGAAAGTTCTAAAGCTTCCAGTCTCTGAGTTTCTGCAATAATTAGAAATTTGGTGTTTATTCAATTAAGTATGAAGTGAATAAGATTCAAAAGCTGTTGAGTACTTATTACTGTTTCTACAAATACTTGATTACATGCCTTGTTTGTCCCTCAACGGGCAAAGACTGGATTTCAGTGGTTTCCAGAGGAGAGCATGAACAGCACAGGAGCATGTTTTGAAAGGATGTGGCTATTTGGAGTAATGTGAGAGCTTCTGAAGGAAAAACAGCTTTGCTTTTTGGAACAGATGTCAGAACCCACTGCAGGCCATAACAATTGCTACTGGCACAGCGAATCACACACCACTATGAATTTCTTCTCCAGATCTTCAGCTCAACTTAGACAGCACAGGAAGAACATTAGGGCAAATGGAGAATGGAACAACCTGCAAGGAATGGTCAGATATACAAAGTGAGGGGCTTGCCAGGATAACAAACCAGGGAAGAGGGTGTGTGGCAGCAGTTGGTGCATGATAGGGGGTTGTGCCAAGCCTCCTAACTCACACATATCTCATAGAGAAGTTTGGGACCACCACTGCAAGCCTTCTGCCTGGGGAAAAAAGATCCTGGAAAACAGAGTATTGCAAAATAGAAAACCAACCCAGAACCTAAGAACCAACCCATCTGTGATTGCTTCTCCTTGGAGGAATCCCTTCAGGGAAATCCACATTCATTACTGCTGCCCTACAGGCTCTGGCAGAGCCTCCCTCCAGCACCTTGTTTTGCCCTGCTGAAACTACCGTGTAAATACTCTTCTCTCTGGGATACCGCAGACAACTGATGTTGGTGAAAAGATCTGGAATCTGCAAAAGAACATTTCTAGGAAATGGAATTATATCGCCAAGATTTATGATGAAAACCTCAGTAGACAGAGAGCACTGCAGGACACAACCCTCAAAACATTCCCACCAAGCCCTCTTCTCTCCAAAAATCTCTGCTTATGTTGTAGAAGCAGTAAAATACTTTAAAAATACTGCATGGTCAATAAATAAAGCAATTGTTGAAGCACAGATCAATAGATCAGCTGGACACACTAAAAAGAAATAAAATCACAGCGTTTTTAAGCGATTGTCTGTTGAAAAGGTACCATATCTGGTTCTTTACTTAAAATGTTGCTAGGCAAGAGGGAAGAGATATTAAAACCCTTCCAGACATTAAAGTATTAGAACACAGTTTATTTTTGTTAGGGAAGAAATGCACAATAGGAAGAGAATATCCTGCAGTATCTTCTCACAAATTAACTGGCAGCTCTAAAGCAGCTGCCTTCCAAAAGACTGGACTGATGTTACATCTGATCTCATGAAAATAGCCATAAAGTCTGACTTACCAAGATGACTCTGCTGGCTTTAAGCCTCAATGAATAACAGAACCCTAAAAATAGAGTTTGAGTCTATAAAAATCAAAACAAAGTTTGATGTAGAGACAGTTTTGCAAGCAAAAATGAAAATATTGAATTCTCCATTAGGGAAACACACATAATAGACCAGCCTGGGGAAAATCTGTTGAGCACCATGAACTTTGTGGATATCAGCATGAAAGGCAAAGCTTTTTGAAGAATATAATCTCATTTTTATTGATTGTCAGAAAACTGAAATGTTCCTTCCACAAGGTGATGAAAAATCCTTTTGGGACCTGGCTGTGGATACTGGGATTCATGGACTCTTGTGACTTGTTTTAACTGAGCTGCTCCTGCATGGTGGGGATATTTCTATCCTCAGATATCCCTGCAAGCCAGACTATGCTGCTGTTTCTATTTATAGATGGGGAATAAAGACAGACAAGGGCCAGATTTCCAACTGCACTTGTTTATGGAAATTAAAAGATTTCTTGAAACATAGCTCAAACATGCTTAGACAGGGCTTGATTTCCTTCCAGCCCACTCCAGTGGGAGGCTCCAAAATAGCATAAAATACAACACCTGAACATTGTGATGAAAGGTTAGAACCATCTGTTGCAGAACCTGCTGGCTACTGTGATCCCAGTGGCTTTCCTGTGCTCATCCTCACTGTGAGAGCCTGGAATTCACGCTGGCCTTGAGGCTGTGAGTGGCTGCAGCTTCTAAAATGCAACAGTGAGGATGCCATCAACATCTGCTCCAGTCTGTTCAGATGTCAACAACCACACCCACACAAGGGAAGGTGTCTTGAACGCCTAACAAATGGTTTCCATGAAGTTTTGGGGAGGAATCTAGCTTTTCATGGGAATGCTGAGGAGGACTTAATAGATCAGGGAGTTTCTGCCAAAGAACTCTGCCTCAACTCTTTATGAATGCTTGATGAAACTTTTAGTTATTCTCTTTATGACTTCTGAACTTCTTTAAAACCAGGACAAACCCAGTGTCCCTCTCCTGGCAGTAACAATTTTCAGGGCCCTTAAGAGAGACTGTCCAGAGGTGCAATTACTTAGGGCAAATCTGAACTGTTCTTTAGCAGTACATTTCTGTTAGTTTATGTTGGAGCAGACTTAGGATAAGTCCAAGAGCTTCTTCAGTTATCCCATGGTGTTGTCTTAGATATAAACTTGGGAGATTCAGAGCATCCACACTGGTTGTGTTCCTGCACAGCAGATCCCTGAGTGAGGCTGCAAGCTCCCAGCAGATGGTGGGGGGGAAATCTGGATGTACATTCTGCCAACAAAGTGAGCAGCCTTTAAACATACAGGATTTCAAATGTGATTAGAAGTCCAGGTAGCCTCTAAGGCAGAAGAGAATAATCTCCCTGTCTCTGTGCAGTCCCTTCCTTTCCAGTGGCTGTGCTGGCTGTTGAGGCCCAGCCAGAATGAAGGATGCTTTGCATGACTCTCAGTGTTTACTCCCACAGGAAGCAGAGTATCCTGTCTGGCTCTTGGAATGCTCACCACCTGACTCCGGCATGCTCCAGACAGCGGAGCCTTTTTACCCAACTGGAATGTGCAGCAGTTCAAATGCCGAGAATAAAATAAGCAAGAAGGGCTGCTCTGCTGGCTGGGAGGTCAGGGCACTGTTTGCTTAAGGGTTAGCCCTGAACTGGGTTCTTTCTGCCACGGGCAGGCAGAGGGGCACAGCCACAGGGTGACTCAGAATGGGGACTTCCAGGGAGCTGTGATCCTCCACACTGCAGCCTTTGGCCCATGGGGTGGCTCTCAGAGAACAAGGCCAGGTCCAGATTACCAGAGGGAGTTAGGATCTGCCTCACTCTGTGAGGCAAGGCATGGTGAGCAGGTCTCCAAAAATGGTCCTTCCAAGAGACACTTCTGTGATTGGGTGTTGTAACGTCATCAGTACCAAAGAGCAATTCCCCCGGCCTTGCACTCAGTACTGATGGATTTGGGAGCACACAGTGCTGGGGTTCACCATTCACAGGACATGGATAGCCTGGAAAAGGTCCAGGCAAGAGCCGAGAATTGAATTAAAAGGTTACAAAATAAGTTTAAAGCAGAAGCATCCAGTACTGCAATTTTTCTTGTTGTTACAGATTGATCTTATATTCTGTTGAAACAGAAATACAGGGAACAAAACTGACCAAAGACTTTTCATTCAGGCAGACAAAACCAGATTTGGTGGCTGGGGATTGAAGTGAGAATTTAGAGTAGCAATAAAGTGAACATTTCTAATAAATGGAACAATTACCAAGGTAGCAATCAACTCTTCACTACTGGCAACCTTTTGGACTCTTTTCTCAAACACATATTCAGTTCAAAGGACATTAATTTCAATTTGATTTTGATTACTACAGCCTGTATTACACGGAGGATCAGAACTGATGCGCTCATGGATTCCTGCTGCATTTTTCTAGAATACTATGAATCCGCTTAGAAGTGTGGGAAATCTCTGATTCCCCTTTGTATAGATATTAACCTTGAGGTATTTGTTCCTAGTTCTGCCCAACTGCCCCAAAATTTACTGCCTGATCACAAGTTATCCTCCCAAGGAGATAGCTCGTTGCTGAAGCCATGCAATTTTCCCTCTTTAACTCAACTTGCATCTTTTGAGTTGAATAAACTTTGGGAAAGTTCACAGGAACATGTGATCTGTAATTTCATACAATAACTAGCTGTAAACTCTCTGTCTGTGTTGATTCAGAAACGAAGAAACCCCCAAGATACATTTCTTAAAAACCAATTAAATACTCCTCCAAACAGCACACAAATGTACGATCTCAGGTTGCACATAACACAAAACCAGCCCAGCATTTTCTTCCTAATAAGCATAGCAATGTAAACACAACTACAGACATTGTTTTCTAATTAGAAGAATGTACCATGAGATGTTTACAGACCCCTATGGAAATGTACAGGCATTTGGTTGCCTAGCAAATGAAGGAAATGGAAAAGTCTCTCAGCTGGGACACTCATAATTATGTTGGCAAAGGGAAAAATAAAAGGTCTGGAAGCAAAGAGAGGCAACAGCCCCACGCTGACCCAGGAAAGGCTAAGACAGTGCCAAGGAGAGGTACATAAAGGTGAATTTTCCAATGTTTTTATTTGAATAATAGCTTACCATAACTCTGTGTGTGTGAGCAGGGAATTCAGGCTGCCTGTTGGAAGGACTCAGTGGGAATGCTGACACATGGAAGCTGCTGTGTGGCCTTGTCTCTGTGGGACATGTTCTTGATGTTGATACTTGGCAGGGTCTGGGAACTTCTCTCCTTCAGGGCAGGATGTTGCTGGGCAGACACTGCATTTATGGGAGGCAGATCCAGTGTGCTCCATTGTGAGGCAGCAGCTCCTGTTTGTGCAAAACATCAGCAAGAGAGGCACATGTGACATGTGGAAGTAACACCAAAGGCCACAGCACCTGCCAAATGGGTTTCCTGATGGCTGAGTAGCAAAATGCTTTGGCCAGGTGGATTTCCAAGGCTCCACCATTCATGACTGTAGCCTGGATATCCAAAAGAAGAACCTCCTGGAGTCTCAGCACAGCTGTGCCTGAGAATTGGTCCACCACAATCCTCCAACCCTGCCTTTGCTGTGAGCCATGGAAAACAAGTTCCCTACACTGCTGGCTTTTGTGCTTCAATAAATAAAAGACTTGAAAAAGACAATTTTTACTGCCATCAGGGCTGGCTCCAAAATAGAAACTTTGCAGTTTTGATTCTGTTGGTGTCACAAGGAAACTGTCCCCTTATGCACACAGCAAACAGTTCTGCTTCCAAATTCTCACAACTTCATGCTGGTGTTGGCTGCATCCTCTGGGAAAGTGAAAATAACAAAGCCTGGTGCAAAGAAACAATATGTTTTCCTTGGGGTAAATTTCCCACAAATAAATGTGGGAAAAGGTATCACGCACTTGCTTGTGAAAGAAACGAGTTTCTCAGGCATCCTCCCCATTGTGGTATTGGTTACCACAGAAGAAACATTTTCCATCCCAGCTCCTACCCATAGTTACATCAGACAAAGCTATGGCCAGACTGCACTTTCTTCATACAACATTCCTTCTCCCTGGAAAAGCAGGAGGAAACCTGTCTGTACTGCAGGAGTCAATCCCACAGCACCACTGCAAGCATTTCCTGCCCTACCAGCTTCTCCTCCATGCTCCTACAGCTCAAAGGTTTTACCTCACAGTTTGGAAGGGGAGGGCAGTGTAAAGTTGCTTTGATATGAAGATTGCTCTAATTTACAGGAGCTCTTAGTACCATGTTACACAGCTTAACCACATACATGAATCCTGGATATAACTTGAAGAGAATTTGGTTTTAATCTGAACCCTTGAATTTTACGTATGGGAGAAAGCCAATCCATTTCAGATTATTTATTTATGATGGGGTGGTGGGAATGTAGGTGAAATTACCTCCATAATAATCAGCCAGCTCTGCTTTTGGCCAAACAACTTCTACACCTAGCAAATTGTGTTTGCAGCATTTAAAATCCCTTTTAATCCCACTTTTATCCCATAGACACTTCAGATCAGCAGTTTTCAAGCCCTATGAAGTTCATTTTCCAGTGAAAACATAATGCTTTAAACTGCAAATTTTAACTTGCAGAAAATATCTTTCTTACCCCTTTGGACCCTCAGCAACAGCACATCACCCTCTATGGTTCTGGAGAGCACAGGGATACAGCCACTGCCCAGAAAAACAGCTGAATTTGTGTCACTCAGCCCCAGGATTTCTGCACAACTAGAAATTTTGCCTGGCTTTAACACACAGGAATAAAAGGTGTGGTGGAGCAGGGGGAAGGGATGTTTGCAATGGCTCACATCTACAAAGATGGTTTCCAGCTGCATTTCACATATGATTTGGGGTTTGGATGAAGTTTTAACAGAATTTCTCCATGAATTATGCAAGAGGCTGCTGGAACGCTGCAAGTACACAGAGGCACAAAGAGATTTTTTTGAAGCAGCCCTTAGACAACCCACTGGCATCTGACACACGAACCAAATCAAAACCCAGTCCCAAAAGGCAGAGAGGCTGGGGAGGGAGACAGAGGAGAGGACCCCAGTGCCGCGGGTGCCGGGGTGGGTGACCTGCTGCAGTACAGCACTAGATGGTGCTGTATTTTAGAAATAACTCTGCCTCGTGGGTCCCTTTATGTTGGATTCAGGCTCAAAGATGTGGCAAACACACACAGGCTCCTTTTGAGAAACGCGGCTGCTCTTTTCAAGGAAAGTATGGATTTTCCTTTCTGTCTGTTTATAGCACAGGAGTTAATAGAGACTATGAATTTGTAACTGGGGAGTTGCCAGTGAAACTCTCCAAGTGCTGCTGTTTCATTTGGGTGTGTGATGGGAACTTCAGAGCGCCGTAAAAGTGTCAGGAACAACACTGTGTCTGTGTTTACCTTTCCTGACTTACCTCTTGCTCCCGATTTAGGCTGGGGGCAGACTCCAAAAGCCCAGCAGCAGAACCGCACACCCTCACCAGAAGCTCAGAGCATTCAATTCTGCCAGCCAAGCTCTGGCTGCACAGGAACACTGTCACCCTGGGAAAGTGGATGGCACTGAGCACGTGGCTGGTGCCAGGAAAGTCTTCAGTGGTGTTTTAGAGAAGCATCCACCCTTGGGTTGTCACTGCCACAGGCTGTACATGAGGAGCTGGGACCCTGTGCTCCCCGCTGGTGTCACCTACTGCTGTAGAGCTCTTCAGACATAACAGGGAGGAAGCCACAGGTACCCAGGTGAAGTGGAGGAAAACAACTTCTAAATTAGTGGCCTAAAAAGTCACCTGTCAAAGAAGATGGGTGGCCTCCAGGGTTTACTCCTCCTGCTGTTTCTCACTGCACTTGTGCTGGTGTGTGGTGCATTTCTGGAGATGCTGGGCACACATTCAGAGCTGGCCCATCACCCTCACTCGCACAGACTCCAGCAGGCAGAGCAGGTGCTCAGCAGTTGGCTGGATCCAGCCTGGGCTGCAATGGGCAAAGCCTTCTATCAGCTCTCCCTGGGGTGGGAAGGGCTCAGAGGCACCTGCTTATTCCAGTTGGCCATGCAAGGAAGCAGGCACTCTCTCTTCCCTGCTGCTCTGCTTCCAGGCGCAAGTGAGTTTGGTTTCCTGGCCACAAACAGGGGCAGCCTGAGCCAGGAAAGGGTAATTAATGTCAGAAAAGATCAGGGACGCAGCACAGCACAGCTCACTTGGCAGGAGCACAAAGCAGGGAGGGGAGAGATGTCTTTTGGAGAGCCTGCAAGAAGCCAAAGCAGCCAAATGAGCTCTGCAGTGGCTGGGCCAGGTTGTTCCCATGGCTGTCAGTCCCTTCAAGGGGTCATTTAACTTCCTCCATGGGGCATCAGCAGTCCAGACACAGCTTTTTGGTGGGGAAGGGTGAGGCAAAAATGGGTTTGCCTCTCCTCATAAGGTGTGGATGAAAGGACAAGGCAGCTTCAAAAGAAATATGAGCCTGCATGGAAGTCTGGGGGATGGAGGTTGGCACAACCAGCGTGTCTGCAGGGATGCTCAATGGCTGAGTGAGAACAGGCCCATTGCTGGCTGTGTGCCCAGCAGCCTGTCCCATCGCACAGCATGGCAAGGTTTAGCTTGGCAGCAGAGGTGGTGTCTGGCTGCCAGAGCCTTGGAGGGAAGTCAGGAGCCAAGGAAGCACCATTCCAATGGGCTAATGAACTCATGCTCAGGAGTTTTGGCTTTGCTAAAACTCAGTGGTTAAACAGAGAAGGAAGATTTGTGATCACTTCTTCAGAGTCTGCACAAACCCACCATTTTCAGGGGGCCTAAAAGGATGGGGTCTCCCACCCCAGGTCAAACCCAGGTGTTGTGGGATGTGCTGTGCTCCAACACCAAAGCATACATTAAATTAAGATGCCAAAATGCATCCTAGTGCTGTGGGAATTAGCACTCCACAACACGCTCCAGTGCTCTCAGCAGGAGTTGCCTCCTCTTATCCCCAAGTCCCTCTGGCATCTGTAATATGACAAAGGATGCCAGTCCCAAGGACTGTGTATAGACTGAAGCAGGGATAAGCAGAAAGAAAGAGGACACTGTCTGCAGCAGACAGCAGGGCAATAGAGTGTGTCATGTCATACCTGAGGATGCTATTTTGAGAGCTCAAGACAGGATGAAGGAAGTAGAGTTATTAAACTCACTGGGAAAAGGCATTGGAAGTGGCTGGCACCTGTCCCAGACTGGAGAGAGAGAGAGAGGCTCTGCAGACAGCCCAGGAAAACCAAAACATGCCTTCCCTTTCATAAGGAAGAGCAGCCAAACTGGGGCTCAGCTTGGCTCAGAGTCCACCTGCAAATTGTCTGCCACAGTCTGCTCTCACCGCCGAGGGTTGCGTGGGCAGGAGGAGCTGCCGGTCAGAACTTGGGGCCAAATTCTTAAACCAAATTCTTAAACCTCTCCCTATCCATTCACAATTAATTCTGACAAGGAATAGGAATAAGAGCCTTAAACTCTCTAGTCCTTTTTCTCCTCTTCCTCATCTGTCAAACAGGCTAAACTGAGGCACACTGTCCCACAGCTTTGCTCTCTCTCACCCCAGGCTCTGCCTATTTCACCCAGCTCTCAGAATTTTGCTCATTCAAGTTATGTCTCCTTAGAGTTTGCCTATATCAGACATTATATTTTCACATGGAATTTGCTGCATTTCAGCACATTCTCTCTAGCAAAGGCATGACAGTTTTCTATCTCTAAGTGTGATTAATTCTGTGGCAAGGGGAGCAGATTCATAGAAATTCTCAAAAGAAAAACCATCATGGGGAGGCACTGAGGCTTCTCCCACTGCAGATTACTGTGGGGAAAAAGGTTTAAGTCTGCTGCTGCAAGCTTCAATGCTGGAAGAAACAACCTCTGATGCTGAACTGCAATAGCCCACAACTGTGAGAGAGGCTGATTATGGCTGGGACTGCCACACAGGGGGACCTGATGTCTTCCTGGATTATCCCCTTAGAAATCCAGGCTCACACTGGATGTGGCTGCCAGCACAGTGACTCTCAGCTCTCATAGCAGGAGAGCCTGATGGCCAGGGGGTACTTTTAAGCAGAACAGAGATGTAAAAATCCTGCTTTCAATTAATTGCATCACCAGGGACTGGAGGGCAATTTGGATTAAACTGTTGAAGCTCTTTCAATCACTTCCCAGGGGAAGATCCAGCAGGAGTGAAGGATTCAGCCAGAAATGACAAATAGGGAAGTGAGTGAAATGTGGGGAGAGTTATTCTTCTGCCCTTCGTAAAATTCTGGTTTCATACTGGTCCAGATTCCTCCCCTGCCAGCAGTGGGGAGGTGTGGGGAGTCTGAGGCAGCTGACACAAACCCTGTCATGCACAGTGAGGGGGTCAGTGCAGGGATCTGCTGCCTGCTGGGACAGGGGCTCCATGGCCCAGGCTGACCTGCCTGGGGATCCCACAGCAAACACAGAGCAGTGCCCTGCTACCCTCACACACCCAGCTTGTGTGTGGCCCAGTTTCTGACTCCTCATAAAGTAGCCTCTGTTCTAGAGGATCCAACTTCTCACTCTCTCCATGGGCAAAGCCAGGATTTTTTTGGGTTCATGCCTGATCTGCCTTGCTGCTCCTTCTTGAGTTAGAAATTATGCACTACTGGCAGCAAGAAGCACAGCCTCCTCTCCCCACATAATGCCAAAGACTCATTTATTCTCTTCGACTTAAAATAAAGCTCTACTGTTTTGCAGTGTCAGAATGGGCTGTTTTTTGTTTTACAGCTACTGATTAGATGGGATTGCTTCAGCTGCCTCACAGCTCCAGGCTAGCAGGGCACCACTCAGCTCCTGTGCATCACTGGCCACCTCTGGGAAGCATCTCTCACTCCCACCTGTATGCCCAGCAAAACAAACCAAGGGATTCTCTGGCTCCTCCATTGTAAATCAGCCTAGAAATTGGAAGTGAAGCTGGAGTGCCCCCAGGCACAGAGTAGGTACCTGGCTCTGGATATGATACAAAATCTTTTTCTGGTGGAAAGGTGGAGTTTGGTGACTCTGGGATGGCTCTGGAAGGATTTTCAGGCCTTAAACAGCCATCCTGTGCAGATAAACAGGGACCAAAAAAACCCCAAATACATTTTAAGCATTTTATGAAGCAAAGCTAGTTTTTTAGTGGTACATAATTAAACAAGTGGTTCAGCCCAGACTATACCCAGATCAACAGCTAGGAGCAAGTAGAACAAATCTATCTGAGTTCAATTTACTAAAACAACACCCCCCCCAAGTAGCTGGAAATCCTCTGTATCTGCATTTTAGTTGTGTCATTTCTTTGCTTTTAAAAGTCAATGAATGCCAGATGTCCCTGATTTTGGTTTCCAGCAAACAGGTATCTTACCCAAACCATCCCTTTTAAATTAAGCACAATTTGCTGCTGAGTTGGTTTTGTAAAAGTGAGAAGGGCAGGGGGGAAGGGACATGAAAAACCCAAGAACTGCCAGCATTATCATGTGCAAAATGAGTCTGAAGGAAATTGGGGACATGCAGCTGTCAAGGCAAACAGCAACAGATTGAGGCCATGGCATGAAGCAGCATGGAGCTCTAATGAGCAGGAAGAGCAAAGCCAGAGCCACAATTTTATCCTGTGTTGATATTCTACAAGAAAAATGATCACAGAGAACATTTACTGCCCCCCTAACAAGATCAAGCTTAATAACAAAGCTACACATGTTATTTACTACAATGTTTGCCTATTGCATAAGCAGCAGTGCCTGTTGCCTGGATCCTTGCTGCCTGCTGAGGTCTTTTCTCTCAGGCTGGCTGTTTCCCAGAGAGGTGGGTCTGGAAAACCCTGGATGAGTGTGTGAGAAAGAATCAGATGCTGGGGGATGGTGCTCTTACATGGACTGCACTGGGCACAAGCCTATCCAACACGGACAAACACGTTAAACAAACCCCAGACCGTTGTGCTGCTCCTTCCCTTTGCCCACAGCTCTCACTCCCGGTGGGACACAGGTCTGTAATTGGCACAAGGAACTTATCCCAAAGCCAGTTTCAGTTTGGAGTGACCATCTAGTATGTCCCCAAAGGATTAATATCCACAGGGCCCTTCTGCATAGAAACCAAACCCCATCCATGTAAATAGCAAGCCTGGGATAGAATAAGTGCAGAGAAATTGAGGATATACTGGGGAGAACGCAGAAAACTCTGAGATGCACAAAGAATGGCAGAGATGACAGCATAACAAGATTCCAGAGCTGCAGGGGAGCAGCACTGTGAACTCATCAGCTCAGACAGAAGAGACACACGAGTGAGCAGCCACTGCTCCTGTACTTAGAGGCTTCCTGCCTCCAGCACTTGAAGCAGCAGCATGTGCTCATTAGAGGAGTTTCCCAGAGCGCTCCACCCTGGCACAAGGACACTCAGGGAAGGCAGGACCTATTTAGCAGTGTAGCCATCTAAATGGTTCGGCACTTCTTGCTCTGGAGAGCCCTCTCAGATGGGCTGGTTGTTACCTGCTCCTTCACACCACTGACACTTCAGCTTGGGCCCCTCTAGAACAAGTGTGCTGTGAGCCATCTCTCTCCCACCCTTGTTCCATGCCCAGAAGTTTCTTCTGATTTTGGCTACTTCTCCATTCCCCCCCAAAAAAGGAACAGAAGGGAAAATGAATGCATGCCCTAATATATAATTTTAATAAGACACAGAGGATCTGCTTTTATCACATCAACTATAATATGCCCGGGGGTCCAGATGGGGTAACTGGCCCTGACACAGCAAAAGCAGAGGTTCCAAAAAATCCCCCAAACACAGCACAATAGGCAAGGAAGATACATCTTCATCTGTCATGCACTGTTTTACAGTTACACCCTGTGGGTGCACAAGATTAATTGTCTGGGTATGTTTGCCACATGTGAAAGCATCTCAGGAGCAGTCGAACAGGAACATGAAACTATTGTATTTTTATACTTATATAATTTCCTACCTTTCCTTTTTACCTCTGAAAGACATGAAAAACCTGCAAGGAAACAAGCTGGAGGATACAAGGACAAAGGGATGGAGGACCCACATGGGCCAACTAACAGAAGAGGCCCCAGCAAACTGAAAAGCAGGAGATCCAGCAGGTAGTAAAAAAAAAAAAAAGGATTTCTTCAGCTTGGAAAAGGAGTGTCTAGGTAATTTAATTGTGTTGTTTCAGGTTGTATCATGAGGTAACAGGCAACATGACTTCCAACTCTGCTGATACAATGCAGAAGGATGCAGGAAGAAATTAATTTCTGATATGCCAATAACCCACAAAAGACTTGGAGCATCAAACAGGCTGTCAGTAGCCATTTCAAAGGGAGAAATGTTTGTGTGGCCTTTGTGATGATCGAGCTCCTGAGCTTCCACTGAACCACACTGTTACCGTGTTCCCAGTGTTGGAGCTACCAGGAAAAGGTGGGTGGGTAATGCCACACAGAGCCAGCTGGTGCTTGCTGCCCTTGTTATCAGCTGGCTCCGGTTTCAGCGTTGACTCTGTGCCTGAAGGAAGCCATATGCAATGCAGCAGGGCTAACATCTGGCTGGGAGGTCTTTGAAACAAATGGACTCATCTCATCCTTCAATATCCCTGTTGTCCCAGCAGGTCTAGCTGCAGAGTTCAACAAGACAGATTCCCAGGCCTGTCAGAGCCCTTTAATTCCAGGGTTCAAGCATGACTCTGGGATTCTCAGCCTGCTAAGGCAATGTAATCCCCGTCCAAAACACTGCCCAGTATTTCAAGGTACACCTGCAGCAAGAGGTGGTGCTGGCCTACAGATAACTGTTCTTGCAGTGATGAGGGTAAAGTCTGTACAGCTCAGTGTACAGCAGGGATCTGCTGTGTCCCTTCTCCCAAACAGCGGCTGACAGAAATGCTCCTGCTCTCACCTGCAACAGAGTTCATCAACTCGCAGTGCACCTGAAATTCCACCAAAATATAGAGCCACACACAGAGAGATGTGTGTATAGGTGTGGATATATGTATTTCCACAGAAATACAGCCACATCAGGACATTTACCCACATCAGCCCTGCCCAGGCAGAAGATCTGCAGGAAAAATATTGACAACATGTGTTGCTGCTTGGCAGAAATGAGGTAGAACCGCCCCCATTTTCAGGCTCTAAATGCAAAATCTCCCCATTTGCAGAGACTAAATAGGCACAATTGATCTTTCATGCAGGAGTCCTCCCCATCAGCTTTCTCCCAGGTCACCACCACAAGCCAAGAGTAAATGAGACATGCTAGTTTCCTCCACAATGAGTGAAAAAATAGGGAACAAGCATGACAGAAAGAATTTTTAAATACTACTTTAAAGAGACTGTTCTACTCCTCACTGACCCATGTGTAACTCTCTTACAGCTAGTTGGGACACATGCATGAAAATGAGGAAAGAATTTGGCATGTGGGCTTTGAAAAAACATCTGAGAAAGCTCCAGCCTACTAGCACTGCTTTTTAAAATCCATGATGTTTTTTCTCTGGGGCAGTAAATTATATTATCTTAATTTAACAGATAAAAGCATGGAAGCAGTCGGACTCCCCAAGGTAACCTCCCTTTCAGGGGTGGAGCTGTTCAGAAAAGTTTTCATTCCCAAACTCTTTTGCTTCAGCCCAAGCCTGATGTCCTGGACACTTTCTCTCTACTGTTCCTTAGCTATTTTTACTTCTTTTTACCTCTCCAGCAAGCAGAACTGCAGAACCGTGAGTGTAGCAGCCACAGCATCTCCATTTCAAATGGTTTGGCTCCCCTTTCCACAACATTATTTCCTGACTCTTTTTCCAGCCTGCAGCTTGCTGAGCAGAGAATTGGGATAAATGGAATCAGGCAGAAAAAGGTTTTTTTTCTGGATGGCCTGTAAATACTACCTTTTCTCTCTGAGCTCAGGTACCCAGCAGCTCCCTGTTCCTGCCTTGCACTGGATACACAGAAACCTCCCTAAATTATGTGCATGTGCTCAAAGGGATTGTTTTGAAATCAAACCTTCTGAAGTGTGTCTTGAGCCCAGCTCAACTTTGGACACACTGTTGAAATTTGGATTTAATTAATTCCACTTGAGTTTTGAAATGGTGCGATACATTTTTCAGAGGTTTTTCCCCCCATTTCCTGGATCAGAGCCTCAACCACATTCATGGAAACACTGAGGGAAAAAAAAAATCCCTAGCAATAATTCACCAAGTGGGAACTGAAAACATTTGCTGAAGAAGAAGGAACCTCTTGGTCTTTGGATGCTGGGAATAGTTCAATCTCTCCTCCCAATTCCCTAAGGCTCTAGTGGCCCTTTTTCCGGCAGAGCTGTGGTTATTTGAGCAAGTTGCCCTGGGGACAAGTGCATGTTACTTGTAGGATTTTGGGCTGGAAAGATCAAGCACATGGATTTGTAGGCAAGAAGAGCTTTGTGTTTTAATAACTGCCAACAGCCCCACAGAAGAGACCAAGCTCGCAGGATGAAAAGCCCTCCTTGGCAGAATTTAACTCAAAGCACGCAGGGAACAAGAGACAACTTTGTCAGCATCATCTCTTTTAACACTTGCATGCAACAAATGTACCATTCCTGGAGCCACAGAACCTCCACTTTGTGCTTCTCTCCTACACTGCTGTGGTTTTTTGGTGTTTTGGAGATGTTTCAAGGTGCACCATGTGCCCAATGAACAGAATCCCATCTGCACCACAGAGGCCTGGACGGAGGATTAGGAAAGCAGGAGATCTCAACAGGGAAACTGTACAAAATGTCTGTCATTCTGCATTTCTCTGCAACTCAGTGAACCAAATCCTCTCAAAACTTCCGATGCCCTCTGGCCACAGTGGATGGAGAGGACTCCCTCTTCACTCTGCCCCAGCCCCATCTCTCACTTGGGGCAAGGGAAGTTCTCCTCAGTTCCCAGACATGGCCAGCACATCCTCAAGGGCTGCAAAACAAAGTGGTTCCATTTCCTGATGTTCAGCTATGCCAGCAGCCCACAGCAACCATTGCCAAATTTTTCCCTGATGAACACCGGACACGGTCAGAACCTGAACTTCCTAGACTCCGCTCATGTTTTCCAAAAACCAAACCCCAATTCTATTTACAATCAGAGGAGGAGATCTAATATGCACAAATCTGTCAGAAATTAGGTCTTGATTAGCAATGAGCATCTTTGCAAATGATCTGCCAGGTAAAAATGAGTGACTGAAACTAATCTGAAACAGGAGTTAAATTCTGAATATTGGCCTGACTACAAGGAGAGCAGATTTTGAAGTAATTGCTCCCTTCTTGAAAAGCACTCAGAGCAGCAGAAAGTGTTAATGTGTGGTCATCACCCAGCTTCCATTATTTAAGCTGCTAGCAGGTAAAAAGAACTGCCAACCTGCATGGAAAAAAACATCCATCTATTTCCCATCTGTCATATTTTCTCAAATCCATTCCACATAAATCTGAATACACACGAGACAAAGTATATACCATTGGCCTCAATTCCACTTCAAAAATATACAGCACGACCAAAGACAAACCACAATCCCACAACTAAGCACACATTTCAGGACACATGCTCTATGCAGCCATACTTTCCTTTACTGCTACAAAGAAATAACTTCACCAGTTCTGTACACCTGTGTTTAGTGATTGCTAACTGGGGCTCACTCCAAGATTCTCGTCACCTTTAATGACTGCTGACCCTTAAAAACCAGCAAAACCCAGACTGGATCGGGTCCAAATTTCCAGGACTGCAGACCAATAGTGCCCAGTCTGTATGCAATGGTGTCTGTAGATTTCAGCCCTCTGAGTGACACTTTGTGATGCAGACAGGAGAGAGCAGTGGAACCTGACACTGCTCCTGAATGGCCTCTGTCTCCCTCCAATCCCTGCTAAGCCAGGCACTGGGTAGTGAAGGAGGGAGGTTCTTCTTAAGCAATGGAAAACAAGAGTTTAAGATCAAGAGTTCCAGCTTAAACTCCTGTGAATTACCAGGGATGGGTAGAAACTTTAGCAAAACATTTTTCCATCAGTAAAATGATTGTCCATTGAGAGATAAAATATTTAGGTGAAAATCAGCACCTCAGAATGTAAGTGGAAGGCAGATTACCTCATTTTGATCACCTGGAAATAGAAACGATCCAGTTTGGTTTGAAGTAACTAACTCAACAGTTAAACAAAATGAAAAAAAAATTAAAATGGAAATGAGTTGAGGCTTTTGCTTGAACCAAGATGCCTCTTAAATGTCTTGGCACGAACAGTGACTTTCCCAAATCTCTTTACGCTGTTTATTTCTAAATACCGGATGTCTGGTTTGCTCGGAGCGTGTGTGTGTGAAGTATTTGCCTGATTTCTGCCCCAATGTCACAATCACAGCACAGACTGCAAGAACTCCTGGCACAGGGAGAAAACAGAAAGCAGACAAAGGGTAGAAGAGAGCATATATCACATTTTGAACTGCTCTTCCAGTAGGGTTCTCCCCCACAGCAATTTGGGGAGCCTAAGTCCAGCTGTGGTGGTGTCACCTGGCACAGAGTGGCAGGAGGGAGCCAGCGCAGAACATACAAGTGAAAACTCAGCTTGGCTCCTCAGAGAAGCCAGTGGTTTTGCATACACCCAGCTGGGTTTCTTCAGACACCGTTCCTGTATTTCTGGGGAGAGGCTTTGCAATGCAGAATAAAATCTTGTCCTGCCCTGTGGCTTCTCACAAAGGGCTTTCCCAGCACAATCCCCAGCAGAGCACAGCCTGTGAGAGCCATTGCAGAACCATGTGACATCACAAAGGTTGTTATTCCACCCTGCTCCTTCCAGTACCCTGACAGAAGAAGCTGTGCTAATTACTGGTAATCAACTGCAGACTTTGTTTACAAGGATCTAATCTTCAGCTTCACAGCCAAACCACTGCACCTAAGCTCAGCTAAAGATGCTGGCTATCGAGCATCAGCAAGGCAAGAGATGGCTGGTAGCAACACCAAGCCTCTGTGTCCTTCCACATTTAAGAGAAAAGCAGTGTTCCTGCTGCTGGGCTGCTGCCAGAGCTATTTCCTTCAAGTGAACCTACTGTGGACAGCAGACCTGTGCAGTCAAGAATTTAACAAGCCAAAATGGCTCCCATGATATTTGGGCTACTAAAGACAGCCAGCCCAGCCCAGCAGGTTTCCTCCAGCAGCTTGCTAAGCTGTCAGCCACGGATGCCCCTTGCTGTCTCCACACACAGGCTGGCAGCACAAAGGGCCAGGCACGCTCCTGGACTTAACAAACCACAGAAAGCCCAAATCAGCATGACAGCAGACACAAACAAGAATGTAATTAGTGCTGGATTATAAATCTCTGGCTGGGTACCTGGAAACACTTGCAGTGTGAGAAAGCAACAGCCTTGCTCATGGCATTTGGGCTTAATTTAGGTCATGATTACAGACAGGGTGCTCTGAGCTGGCAGGGGTCAGATGGCAAATCAAAAACAGGCTCGTATTTGTCTTGCCTCCTGCTGCTAGCCTCACCTTTCCAGCCCCACAGCCCAGACAGAGGCAAGCACTGTTCTCCCCTGGCCAGCTGGTGAGCAGCAAGTGTGGTGCAATTCAAGCTTACTCTGCTTGCACTGTGTCTGTCCATGGAACAGGAGAAAAGACAACATTGTTGGGGTTTTTTGCTCCAAAGAGCATTTTTAAAATCAAGAAAGCAGAGATGACCAAACCCAGCAAGGGGAGTGTGCAGGTCAGCTTCTGGGTGGGGAATCTGAGTTGAAGACAGGCCCTGCAAAGCCTTGTGACCAGAGAAGCCAGAGACAGACTTTTGAAAAGATCTCAGGGCAGCTCTTTAGCTCCAGCTCACAGCCCAGAATGTTTCTTGTCAGACAGGGTGACAGCCCAGAGCATGGCAGATCCAAGACCTTTGCTGGCTCTGAGGCACACACCAGTGAGCAGGATCCAGCAGTGAATTTAGAAACTCCCTGCCATCCCCAGAACCACAGGGTGCCAGCTGGATCTACAGCCACCACAGTGCAGGCACGTCTGTCTGAGCAGCCTCTCAGCCTTGAAGGGAGAGGAAGGAGCCGTGACTCACCCAAAAATGGAGGGGAGGTGCCAGACTCCAGACACTGACATCCCACCACTGGATCCTGCCATCCCTCCTGAAGCATTTCAGGGCTGCTTTTCATCCTTGCTTGAGTGGGATTGAGAAGGGTCTAACCAAGGCAGGAGGCAATCCTGTGAACAGAGTGTGGAAGGGACTTTAGCAGGAACATTAATAAATGAACTGCCTTTTCAAAGGCCAGACGGTGTTTGAAGTGTTAATGGTTGAAGGCTACTGTATGATTTAAAAGCTTGCTGGTGTGGACACTGGCTGGCTTTGTTTGAGGTCGTTTGCATTTCAGGCCCACCAACTCTTATTCACCTCCAGAGAGGCAAATTTAGCTGTCGCTTGAACTGAACCCTGACTGACACTTCATGCTGATTTTCTCAGGAGTTTGGTGGCTGGACAGTCAGTCCTGGCAGGAAAGCAATACAAAACTAGCTGCAAAGGTTTGGATCTGATCTAAAATCCCTCTGAGTCCCTGCAAAACATTCCTGTGATATCAGTAGGTTTTGGATGGGGGCCACCACAAACAAGACACGTGCTAAAGTACATCACAGTTATTTCTATACAGGAGAGCAAAACAGGTTTCTGAGGGAAAGCCAGCAGCTGGAGAGGGAAGTGGGAGCCTGGTCCCCCAGCAATAGCTTGTGCCTCCATGAATGCCATGTTAGCCAAGGAAGAACAATGGTCCCAGCTTTCCCATCCTGGCCTCTTGGGCACATTTGGGCTTCTGCCAATATGCCTGGAGATTCTTAAATGCACAGAGCAATCAGGCTCCAATTTCTCCTACCAGTTTGCTGATATCCTACTACTTGTAGCATTTTACTCTTTAACCCCTCACTATTGTGAATAGGGCTGTGAAGTACAACAAGCAGCACATCAGAAATCAGATGGCCCAGGTTTTTCTCTGGCAAAGCAAGGCAAAGAAAAGTTATTAAACTCAGCTCTTTGAAGCTCAGGATAACTTCCAAAGAATAGGCAGCTCAAAATAAAAAACTTCCACTTGAGAGACAGAAGACTATTACTACAAATAAAGCTGTCTTGGGGCAGAGTGGGTCAAGCACAGCCACCTCAAAGCTCTTGCCCTGCCAGAGTGCAGTGCCAGATGCTTAAGGAAGGCCTTGCCAGAGGAATCTGTGCATCCTTTCAGCAATTAACAATTGGGCATCAAAGCTTTTTGTGCACTTAGGCTGTAGGATAGGATTTGTTCCTTAGTGCTGTTCTCTGTGGTTCCATTCCCCATTGCTCTGTACTCAGCCAGCATGAAAAAGATGCTTCCTAAACCTGGTTACATCAGCACTCATGTGCCACGGTCAATTAGTTCTCCATCAAATGGTTCCTAATTATGAGCAGTCACTTATTTAAGTGCTTAAGCCTGGCAAGGTAGGAGGCCCCTGTTGTCCCAGTGCTCTGAGAGCAATGTGGGGCTCCTGGGAGAGTCGCACACAAGAGATTACAAGGGGAAAGCACAAATTGCCAGGCAGGAGCCAAGCACTGAACCTACCAAACACGGTCACTGGTGAAACCCACAATGGGTGAGAACACATCTTTCAGGGTACCCTGGCTTTCAAAGAAACAAAGTTTAATTTGGATGAAAACATGACAATGCCAAGGCTTCAATCCAGTGTGCCACAAAGGATTAGGTTAAAAATATCCCTCTTTTCTCCCAAAAGATGGAGCAGAACAACTCCATAGGTGGTTCCTTTGGCCAGCCATTTTGCACCTGCAGTCACTTTCCCCCTGGATCAGCCTGGGGCAGGGAGTGACCACATGGGCCACAGTGCTCAGGCCGGCAGGTGGGAGATCGCTGGGAGTCTCCCCATTTCATTCAGCACAGATGATGACAACCTGACTACAGCCTTGGATCTTCTTATAGAGAGAACTCTAGGCAGCTTGTGAGAAATAGACTCATGACATTAAATACCAGATGGTTTTTGGAAAGATGACACAGTTGGGAGAACAGCCCACTGATTAGTTTTGAGCAGCACACGACCATACACTCTTCCTGTCTGCAGCCACTCCAGACCCCTGTGGCAGCAGGCAAATGCAGATTAAAGTATCATTTTTTAGCTATTAAAAAGCTGTCAAGCCTCAGTTTTTATCTGCCAGCAATTTTTCAATAACAAATTCAGGATAATCATAAATTTTATTCACCCAGTAATTATCAGTGTGCAGATCACTTACTGGGTATTTAAAACCCAGGTGCTTTGCTGTGGGAATGTAAAGGACACTCAGGTTTCTGAGAGAATCTTTGTGCTGTGGAGACTTGCTAACCCCCTCTAAAATACACAGAAAAGGCACTATTTTAGCCAATCTAGAAATGCACTAGAAGTACACAAGTAATCCAGTTACAGGAAGGAACAGGGCAGATGCCAAGCCTTTCAGGGGAACAGCAGGAAAGCAGAGATAAATGTAACTTATGTGCTTTAAAAATACATCAATACAGACAATCCTTGTTTTACTGTTTTTCCCCCAACCTGCTAAAATATGCAATTAGCTCATTTACAGATCAAGAATAGATGGTTTATGGGCAAATTTCTCCTTGTTTGCCTCCCTTCTCTCCTAAAGGTTGAAGTTAATGGAAAAGTTACTAAGAAGTTTCTAGTTTGGTGTGCCTTCTAAAGTTACATGAATTTCACTGAAATCAAAATGTTTTCTGAGAAGTTTTCAATCCCCTCCAGCCCCTGTCAACTCCCCACACCTCCCAAACAAATCTGTGAAAAATGATATTCGTGGTAAAATTTCCATTTGGATAAAGAACATTTCATTAAGGAACAGAATGAGACACTGAATACAAAGTTCGGACCAATTTTAGTTGAAACTTTGGCTACATATGTTTTCCCAAATTGCTTTTCTTCATCTAATTTCTTATTATTTTTCTGCATTTTATTTTCAATGGAAAAAGATATTCTGATAAAAAGGACTTGGAGGTTCCCAGGTTGAACCATACAGAGGTTTTGTATCTCCTGGGTGCTTCACAGGCCAGGACTCTGTTTGCTTCAAATATGCACTACATTTATTCCAAATAAACTCCATAAATCAATCTGTGTAATAGAAACCAGAAAAGTTTATGCAAAACAAATACAGAAAGTCATAAATACTGCATTTAAGATGTCATTTTTGTGGCTGGTATATTTCTAGGGTATGTTTTTACTGTTTGTGGGATAAGTTTTTCAGAAACATTAAAATCTTTCCTCCCTTCCATTCTCTATAGGTTTATCCCAAAGAAATAACGAGCCGAACTCTATAAACCAGCATTTATTAAATCCAAATGGGCACTTCATCTTACAGTAGCTTTCAATATAATCTATTTGATCTTTCAAAGTAGTTGGAAAATTATTTCAAGGGGAACTTTCACAGAACAAATTAACTTGAAAGAGGAGAACATTTTATACCCCAAAGAGGGAGGAAAGCAATTTCCTCAGTTTTCCCCTTTCTGGATTCCCCTCAGCCCAACTGCAGATGCACAGATCTGGAGAGACAATCTGGGGCTGCTGTTGCCTGATCTTGGCAGGGATGCCAGAAGCCCAGGGAAAGCAGAGGCACAGACTCGTGGGGCCATAAGGCTACAACCATGACAAATACAGGAGAGCAAAACAGGTTTCTGAGGGAAAGCCAGCAGCTGGAGAGGGAAGTGGGAGTCTGGTCCCCCAGCAATAGCTTGTGCCTCCATGAATGCCATGTTAGCCAAGGAAGAACAATGGTCCCAGCTTTCCCATCCTGGCCTCTTGGGCACATTTGGGCTTCTGCCAATATGCCTGGAGATTCTTAAATGCACAGAGCAATCAGGCTCCAATTTCTCCTACCAGTTTGCTGATATCCTACTACTTGTAGCATTTTACTCTTTAACCCCTCACTATTGTGAATAGGGCTGTGAAGTACAACAAGCAGCACATCAGAAATCAGATAGCCCAGGTTTTTCTCTGGCAAAGCAAGGCAAAGAAAAGTTATTAAACTCAGCTCTTTGAAGCTCAGGATAACTTCCAAAGAATAGGCAGCTCAAAATAAAAAACTTCCACTTGAGAGACAGAAGACTATTACTACAAATAAAGCTGTCTTGGGGCAGAGTGGGTCAAGCACAGCCACCTCAAAGCTCTTGCCCTGCCAGAGTGCAGTGCCAGATGCTTAAGGAAGGCCTTGCCAGAGGAATCTGTACATCCTTTCAGCAATTAACAATTGGGCATCAAAGCTTTTTGTGCACTTAGGCTGTAGGATAGGATTTGTTCTCTGTGGTTCCATTCCCCATGGCTCTGTACTCAGCCAGCATGAAAAAGATGCTTCCTAAACCTGGTTACATCAGCACTCATGTGCCACGGTCAATTAGTTCTCCATCAAATGGTTCCTAATTATGAGCAGTCACTTATTTAAGTGCTTAAGCCTGGCAAGGTAGGAGGCCCCTGTTGTCCCAGTGCTCTGAGAGCAATGTGGGGCTCCTGGGAGAGTCGCACACAAGAGATTACAAGGGGAAAGCACAAATTGCCAGGCAGGAGCCAAGCACTGAACCTACCAAACACGGTCACTGGTGAAACCCACAATGGGTGAGAACACATCTTTCAGGGTACCCTGGCTTTCAAAGAAACAAAGTTTAATTTGGATGAAAACATGACAATGCCAAGGCTTCAATCCAGTGTGCCACAAAGGATTAGGTTAAAAATATCCCTCTTTTCTCCCAAAAGATGGAGCAGAACAACTCCATAGGTGGTTCCTTTGGCCAGCCATTTTGCACCTGCAGTCACTTTCCCCCTGGATCAGCCTGGGGCAGGGAGTGACCACATGGGCCACAGTGCTCAGGCCGGCAGGTGGGAGATCGCTGGGAGTCTCCCCATTTCATTCAGCACAGATGATGACAACCTGACTACAGCCTTGGATCTTCTTATAGAGAGAACTCTAGGCAGCTTGTGAGAAATAGACTCATGACATTAAATACCAGATGGTTTTTGGAAAGATGACACAGTTGGGAGAACAGCCCACTGATTAGTTTTGAGCAGCACACGACCATACACTCTTCCTGTCTGCAGCCACTCAGACCCTGTGGCAGCAGGCAAATGCAGATTAAAGTATCATTTTTTAGCTATTAAAAAGCTGTCAAGCCTCAGTTTTTATCTGCCAGCAATTTTTCAATAACAAATTCAGGATAATCATAAATTTTATTCGCCCAATAATTATCAGTGTGCAGATCACTTACTGGGTATTTAAAACCCAGGTGCTTTGCTGTGGGAATGTAAAGGACACTCAGGTTTCTGAGAGAATCTTTGTGCTGTGAAGACTTGCTAACCCCCTCTAAAATACACAGAAAAGGCACTATTTTAGCCAATCTAGAAATGCACTAAAAGTACACAAGTAATCCAGTTACAGGAAGGAACAGGGCAGATGCCAAGCCTTTCAGGGGAACAGCAGGAAAGCAGAGATAAATGTAACTTATGTGCTTTAAAAATACATCAATACAGACAATCCTTGTTTTACTGTTTTTCCCCCAACCTGCTAAAATATGCAATTAGATCATTTACAGATCAAGAATAGATGGTTTATGGGCAAATTTCTCCTTGTTTGCCTCCCTTCTCTCCTAAAGGTTGAAGTTAATGGAAAAGTTACTAAGAAGTTTCTAGTTTGGTGTGCCTTCTAAAGTTACATGAATTTCACTGAAATCAAAATGTTTTCTGAGAAGTTTTCAATCCTCCAGCCCCTGTCAACTCCCCCACACCTCCCAAACAAATCTGTGAAAAATGATATTCGTGGTAAAATTTCCATTTGGATAAAGAACATTTCATTAAGGAACAGAATGAGACACTGAATACAAAGTTCGGACCAATTTTAGTTGAAACTTTGGCTACATATGTTTTCCCAAATTGCTTTTCTTCATCTAATTTCTTATTATTTTCTGCATTTTATTTTCAATGGAAAAAGATATTCTGATAAAAAGGACTTGGAGGTTCCCAGGTTGAACCATACAGAGGTTTTGTATCTCCTGGGTGCTTCACAGGCCAGGACTCTGTTTGCTTCAAATATGCACTACATTTATTCCAAATAAACTCCATAAATCAATCTGTGTAATAGAAACCAGAAAAGTTTATGCAAAACAAATACAGAAAGTCATAAATACTGCATTTAAGATGTCATTTTTGTGGCTGGTATATTTCTAGGGTATGTTTTTACTGTTTGTGGGATAAGTTTTTCAGAAACATTAAAATCTTTCCTCCCTTCCATTCTCTATAGGTTTATCCCAAAGAAATAACGAGCCGAACTCTATAAACCAGCATTTATTAAATCCAAATGGGCACTTCATCTTACAGTAGCTTTCAATATAATCTATTTGATCTTTCAAAGTAGTTGGAAAATTATTTCAAGGGGAACTTTCACAGAACAAATTAACTTGAAAGAGGAGAACATTTTATACCCCAAAGAGGGAGGAAAGCAATTTCCTCAGTTTTCCCCTTTCTGGATTCCCCTCAGCCCAACTGCAGATGCACAGATCTGGAGAGACAATCTGGGGCTGCTGTTGCCTGATCTTGGCAGGGATGCCAGAAGCCCAGGAAAGCAGAGGCACAGACTCGTGGGGCCATAAGGCTACAACCATGACAAGTTCTTCTTTGGGGAGCTCCAGATTGCAGAGGAGACGAGAAGGAGCAGACTCATGCAAACTAAAAATGGTTTGCTCGAGCTGCAATTAAAAATCCACCTCTTAAAAGTTACCCTCCGTATTTTTAGAGGGACTTTATTTCCTGCCTGCCACAGCTCTTCAAACTGCTTGTTAAGTCAGTAGATAAAAATAGGCACTGGGGCCATAACCTGCTCAGCAGATCCAGGCACCTGCCAGTTTTAAGAATCCAAACATTAAGGCAGTAAAGGGACACTGAGAGGGTGGAGCCCCAGCATAGATGGGTGTTGGGGTGTTCCACCAAGAGCTAAATCCATCACTTGGCCAACATGATGTCCCTGTTCTCTCTCCAGCAGCCCACTGTTTCCCTTTGGATTCATTCAACTCCTCCAAGCATTAAAAAGTCTGAACAAATTTCTTAAATTAACAGCAGGACATCAGGAATCTTCATCCAGTCTAAAAACCCTGTATGAATTTTCTTCATCAGACCAAAGTAAAAATGCTAATTTTCTCCACGCATGTGGAGGCTGCAGGAACCAACCAGAGAATGAAGCTGAGAAGGATTAGGCATTTTGGGTCATGGGGGTGAGACAGCCAAAGGAAAACCAGACAAGTTTTCTGTATGAATGTCAGAAGGTTTGGAAGTAGCCTGCCTGAAGCATTTCATCCAAGGCCTGGATCACACCATTCCCTACAGCACACACTGCTGAAGGTTTTTGTCTCCACAGTCTGCTGTTCTACATTCCCTTAATGGTTGGCAAGTTTACCTGAGGAGTGCTAACTTCACTATCCTAAGCTGTAGAGAAAAAAAAAAGGATTTTGAAAGGCTTTAGAAAAAGAGGATTATCTTGGTGTACTCTTTCAGAGATCAGATATTTGTTTCATCCTTTTGGTGAGCTTATAATCTGTACATTCTTTAAAGGTTTTCTGTAAGTTGATTTCTTCTTCTGGGCTGAATTACTATTAAAGCCACACAGCACTGGGAGCCATAACACAAGAACTAAACCAGTACCCACAGGTTTTCTTCCCCAGCTGCACAGTGAGGAGGGAAGGGCTGAGGAATACTTTGTCCTTATTTGAGAGGTGAGGAACCTGAGGCATGATGTGAGGACAAATATGTGATTTGGCCAACATCAGAAAACAGCCAATGGCAGGTCCTGAAAGCCTCATTTTGGTACCCAAGCAATAAATGCCTCTCCTGCTTTAGTAATGAGAGGGGCGTCTTTTTGATCTCTGCTATTCAGTGTTGCATTGCAGACAAGCCTTCCTCAGATGCCCATGAAAACTTTAAATCCCACTGAGCAATACACAAACCCTGCTGGCAGATGCACACAGTGAAGAAATTGCCAGCACCCTGGGCACAACACAGGATCTGCCAAGAGCACAAACTTTAGCACCTCTCACTGGACACCTACTTCCTCCAGCACCCAAAAGCCTACGCAGAGCCAACAACAACCAGACAGGAGCTACCCACTGGCTCAGGACTCTGAGAAACCTCAGTTCACCTCTAACCACCTTGCTCAGCACAAGCAATCTTTGTCTGAGCTAAGAGCCACGGCCTGGCACTTCTCTCTGGGCCAGCTACAGAGCTTCCCTGTACTCCAGGTAACCTTCCAAGAGGGACAAAATCCGCTGCTGCTCCGTGTTTAACCCAGGCAGGTGGTTTTACCACAGACTGCTCAGTGGATGCTGTGTTCCACCCCAGAGGGGCTGGATTTCATTTATTTAAAATGGGAGTGGGGGAACAGAGAAGGGAACAAAGCAATGCTTTTATGTGTTACCTGAAGGATGTTGGGAAGCCCAACTCACATTAGGAAGTCTCTTGTTTTCCTGTCACAATTAAAAAATAGTCCCCCTCTGCTTATCTGCAGATCTCTGAGTAGTCTTTCCTAGAAGGTTGCAGAACTGACAAGAACATGACAAGACCCATTCCAGGAGAAGACATCCACCAAAGAGCTGCAGGCCATGTTGTTAAGTTATAAAACTAGATGGCTGGAGCAGGTAAAGCTTTCAGGACATCAGATATCCCTGCCCCAGTCAGGGAGATGCAGTCATGCTAGCTCAGGGCATTTCAAAGGGAGCTATGCAGTCACAGCCTCCAAGACTTTTGCTGCAGCAAATTTTGAGGAAGGCTGTGGACAAGGAAGAAAACTGTAATAAATGGGTAACTCCTGTGACAAGGCACAAAACTGTTTATAGCAGCCTTGAACTCCACTGCTGGTTAAATCTACATGATGAAGAGACACCAAACAAGACATCCCTCCTCTTCAGGAGCTGGATTAATCCAGCAGAGCTGAAAGCATCCACAGGGAGCCTGATACTCCTGTATGTTGGCCCAGGAAAGGGGCAGCAAAGCATGAAGCTCAGCAGAGCCTGGAGAAAGTCTCTCCTCAGAGCATCTCTAGACATTTGCCCTTTTCCATTCCAGTGAGGAAAATCAAGTGAAAGAAATTTGGAGAGCCTTAGACGGATAGGAACTCACCCAGAACGTCTGTATGTGGGCCAAGGTTTTGCAGAAGAGGCTGATGATGCTTTGGGACGGGAATGCAGAGAGGTAGGGGGTGTGTAACACTGGAGGCATGGGGCTGGTGAGTGGCAGCAGTCTGGGATCAGGGAGCTGCCATGGGAGCAGCACTGCCATGCCAGAAGCAGGGGCAGGGTGTGCAGGGGTGTGCAGGAGCAGGAGATGTGCAGGAGCAGGGTGTCCCTGGTGCAGCCCTTGGCCAGCTGCTGGAGGGAGGCAGGCTGCTCCTGCAGATGCAGAGGAGCTGTCAGGGGACAGAACACTCCTCCCAGCTCTGGCAGAGACTCTGCAGATGCTCTGGCCAAGTCACGTTTTAACAGCCCCGTGCCTCAGTTTCCCCAGCTGTAAGCTATTATAGGGATGTTTTGTGGCTGAACACAGCCCATACTCACAAAGCAAGCAGAGCTCTTTGGACAGATGATCCCAAGGAATATAAAGCATTTACTTGAGATTCTTTTCCTGTGCTTCTCTCTGATCTTTGATGCTGACACCTAAATAATTTACAACGTGAAGAAGGAAGGAAAAGACCAGAAGCAATCACACCAAAGCATCCAGCCTCCTCCAGGCATGGCCCAGGAGTTTTGGGGAAGGAAGGAATGCGCTCCCACCCCACCCCCTTCATCAGTCCTTCTGCATGATGACATGCAAGTGCTTGTTGATCAGTTTATGGATCTGGGGACTGACAGACTTTGAAGTCAGAGCTTGGCATCCCCAGTTATATGCTAGGACTTGAAATGATCAAAGCTGCCAGCATTTTTGAGGCCTCATGAACGAGCTGCACTGGTAATGGGAGCTCAGAATTCAGGATTGGCTCCTAATCTCCCCAAGAGCGTCACAAGCATGAGCACACATTCTGTGGGCAATTTGGTGGCCTTTCAGTGTCTGCTTTCCATGCTGTGAGCTGCAGAAGGAGGGCACACTACAGCACTGCACACATTGCACTACTTATCGCTGGTTCCTAGTGTGAAGGATGTATTCTGCAAGCAATTCCAGGCAGGATTTCCTACAAAGAGGCACTAATGACAACAAAAACGTTGGCTCAGCTTTCAGATTCCAGCTGGAGCTTGCAGATGTGGCAGACAGGGATAAATACCCTCTTGTTTTTTTCACGGGAGAGGAGAAAACAAGAGGTGGAGGGACTGCACTGTCTTTGTTACAGGGTCAGATCCTAGACTAGGGCTGTTTGGTGTCCTAGTGCTTTTTAAGTGAACAGATCTGAGCTGGAAGAAGAGGAGAAAGGTAAAGAAGGTACAGAGCAGCTCTGAGGGCACAACTGCCTCTCAACAGTCAGAGTGACCCTCTTCATGAGGCATCTGGGACACAGATATGAGCTGCTTCCAGTCTGGTGTGCCTGGAAGGGGCAGAGGGCAGAATCCATGTGAGAAGTTTTACAACCTGTAGCCTGAGCGTCAATCTAGCAGCCTACATGATCTGTGTGTAGTGCACAGGTATAAATCAAACTCCTGAATATGAGTTTTCTTTGATTAACATGTCCAACAACTTCCTTGCATTCCTTGCAGTGCTCTTTGAAATTTGAACAAGCAAAGCTCTGTCCCAGCAGCCCCATTAAATTTCCTGGTGGAGAGAGGAGCAGCAGGAATGCAGGCTGGTCAAACAGCCTTTTGATAGACCAGACTTAGCTCAGAAATGCTGCCTGAGTGCAAGCTCCAGCCATGTGCCCAGGCTGCCCTGGTCTGCCCTTGTCCTGAGGTCCTCCTTGGGAGGACTGTCAGTGTGACAGCAGAGCAGACCCTGGTCCTTCCCTGAGTGGCTGCCCTTCAATTCCAGTCTTGCAGATTGTCATACAGAGCCCCAAAATCTCACCATCATCCACCACCAGGAAGATATTTGGCATGTCTAGAGTCTAATTCTGAGTGTTTACATTCTTTGTTACCCTTGTGACCAAAACTCTCAGGTGGTTTTTCTGGATTAATACATATTAACCAAGAGCTGTGAATTCCCAGAGTCCCCAAGCACTAATTCAGCCTGTAATTGAGCCAGGCAAAGGATCACTGAGACATTACCACAAACACCCTTGGAGCTCTCGCACACCTCATGAGTACAGCTTATCAGTGTCTGTCTTAACTAGGAAGCAGTTATAGGCTGTGAAATTCACATCACATATCCTGTTTCTGAATAACAGCTCTTGGCCCAGAAGTTAGTTCAAAGGCACTCAACTCTCATGCTTGAAATTCAAGACCACCTCTCTGATTTCCCTCCACCACATGGTGAGAGGATCAAGTTCACCCTTTTCTGGGACTGACTTTTTTTTTTAGTGAAAAACCATTAAAGACTGACATGCTGTTCACAGAGATGTCACAGCTCTGGACTCACTCTGGGCGTGTGAGGCCTAAAGCTTTACAATGCCCAACACCAGGGCAGTCATCTGCTTGAGAGAACTGATTATAATAAGTCAGACTCTACTAAAACCAGGAAGACTCTAAATAGAAAGGTTTCTGAGAGCACTCAAAGACCTCAGTTAGTATGAAAATAGAGCACATATCTGAATGGGCTGGGTCAGTTATAAGTGGAGCTCAATGCTGCTGTCTCTTGATGCCTCATACTCACAGAAACTGCAAGAAATCCCCACAGGTCCCAGCGTGCTCAGACCTAGACCTACCCCAGGTCTCAGCCAGCAATTCTGTGGTGTTTGGAATGGCAGCAGCTCCCACATTTTTGCTCTGCAGACCCTCAGTTCAACACCTCGAGCGCCAATGGAGACACAGGTGCACACACATCTCCACAGTTCACTATTCATGGACCTCTTGTGTTCCTGACTGGGGCACTGAGTGATGATTTTACACCTGCTAAGAATTCAACAAGGCATTAATAATCCAAGAGTCACATGCCCAACTGGCACTCAGAGTCGGGCAAGATAATAATTTACAGTGATGGGCACCATCACTCCCTCTCCCTTTCACCTGAAAGCTGTAAATACACACTTTGGCTGGAAAACCTTGAAAATTTCCAGATTTTTTGAATCAGAACTGAAATCAGAATTGCTTTCATCAGGCAGCATCAAACTAAAAAGGTCATTCAGAAGTCTTGTGTGATTGAATAAATGTATATAATTTAACTGCCTGGGTTTCTTATTCGTGAAGTTAATTGCTGTATTTTAATTTTCTTGCCATTTCTTAACTAAAAGCATTCTTGTTCTTTATGAGTCAGTCAGCAGGTGTACACATAACTTTATGTCAACATCTGATTACTACTTATTGCTCATTTAACTCAGCAAAATATAAAAATTGGACCATGTCTCTAGGAAAATAAATAAAAGGAGAATGTTGTGGAGTTAGAGCAGAGAAGGTTTTTTTTTTAAATCAAAACAGGAGAGGTTTTCTTGAATATTTTTTCCAAGCACTGTTGTTATAGGTGTTTCCTGAGGAAGTGACGGACTTCCCCCCATTCCATGACTTGCACCCTCAAGTTTCTATTTTTTTTCCTTTAAGCACAGAGTCCAAGAGGTACGAGCAGGCACAGAGGACAGTTATTTCACTTTGCTGCTAGAATGAACTGATAGGAAGAGAACCAGACTTTTTGTACTCCAGTAAAGCAAAGCAGGGCATAGAGGTAGTAGTGTGCTAATTTTAGGCAGGTGCCTTGCTAAGCTGCGGCCACTACAAGCCACAAAAAACCCATCAGTGAAATTAAACATAATTGAGTTATTTTTCTGACTGTGCTTCAGTGCAGGGCTCCTGCAATTGGAAGCCACCTGGCTGGGGATGGGTTTATGTTCTGCATTTCATGGTCAGGGCATGGGAGGGCTCCTGGGACCTCAACTCCTTCTCCACAGGAGCTGCTCCAGCACCATGATCTCACCAGGGTCCCTTGAGGGCCTGGTTTCAGTCCTTTGTTGCCACCAACAGCCAACACACCAGCCCTGTGGTGGGCAATCCTCTGCATGTGAGCTGGAATGGGGAAGGGCAACTCTTTATACTGGCCAGTCATGGACCCAGTTCTTCTTTCCTCCACCCCAAGCTGGTGATCCCAACAACTTCACATCACCTTTCACAGGAGAAGGTTCTGCACCTGACCCACAAACACCCCAGTTCAGGTGGAGGGAACTGGATTTCTGCAGTTGGTTTAGCTCTTTTACAGAGAGAAGCAGCTCATAAAGACAGAGCTTCAGGAGTGTTGAAAGCTTTAGAGAAAGACAGGTTCAGATCAGCAGTGAGCTCTAATCCACATGTGCAGATATATAGATTATCCTCTAAAATTAACACCTAGGATGGTGCTGGTAGATTTGTTTAAAAGAGGAGAGAAGCCTTAGGCATCTGTGCTGATGCAGCTATTGCAACTTAGTCACTAAAAAAATTATTATTTGATTTCTCCTTGTGTACATGGATTTAACTCTACAGTATCACACCTCAGTGGAACACGTCAGCTCAGAGGCTTCACTGCATCTCAGGTTCAGCCAGAAACAGCTTTAGTAGGAGCACAGGCAGATCCAGGGCACAGGCAAAACGTTCCCTCTAGGATTTCATTGCTGTGACATTCTCAGCAGTCACTGTGAATCTGCTGTTGCTTTTCCTCCCCTCATCTTCCTCCTCTTCAAAAACCAGCATGGCCCATTTCCCCTGGCTTTGCAAACACCTCTCCCAGACATTTACAGTGCAATATTTAGCAATGGGAAGTTGCTTCTTTGACAAGTTTCCAAGCTGCTAAATGAGAAGTGCTGCAGGAAGGTGATGTTTTCTCCCATTGGGTTAACACCCTTCCCCTCAGCTGTGCACAGGGAGGCTTGAAGCCAAGTCTTGTTTCTTGGATACTCTGAGTAACAAGAGCTCATAGAAAAGCTATTGCAAGGCATAAACATTGGTTTTCATGCATAGGAGATTCCACTTAGGCCCAATGCAGAGTATGTCCAGGCAGAACACAGGCCCTGGTGCCAGCTTTGTGTGTCCTTAGCTGAGAGCTGTCCATGGAACAGACCAAAGGAAAGTGTCAACAGAACACAGAAGCACTAAGCTGTAAATCAGGGTAAAAAACAAAACCGATCTCAACTTTGTGTGCAGACACAAAAGTGGGTGGCAAAGCTGCCCTCTGGTTTTACACTGACACACCTGCTGCCAGTTGAGCGTGGTGACTCCAGATTGGCACCACATTCCTTAAAAAAACAATCAAGCCAGCAACCTCCACCTCAGCAGAGGCTGCTAGTTGATCAGAACAGGGGCAGCACATTTTGGGAAACAGACTTCCATGGGCTTTTACCATTGTTCCTTAGCCAGCATTGATCAGAGAAGTAAAAAAGGTTGCCAAGTCCTCAAAAGATTTTAGTGTGAGAGATGCAGACCACATGTGCTGGATGGTAAACAGCTCTTGAAGATCAGAATAAAAAGGTCTTTATAGTCCAAGCAAACAAAAGTAAATTCCAGAATCTAAATGAAACAGAACTTTTCAAAAGCCTGAGGCTACCAATATTTCAGAGCTGAAAGTGTAACCTTGTTTGTTTCTTAGAAAGACCTAAAGCACACCAAGTTATCAAGAGAGGTGACCTTGTGCTGTTCCCAGCAGGGCAGCAGTGTCTTTTGATTCTCATCTCATTTCCAAGCACCCATCTGAGCACAGTCAGTCCATGATATTGGCTTGAGCCTCCTATTAAAGCTGCATGTAGTTGGTTACTTTGTGAGAGGGTAGGCAGCAGAGAGGAATATTGTCAATAAGGCAAATACCATTTATACCATTTACTGAATACAGCAATCCAGCTGAAGCCACATCACCAGAAACACAGAGAAAGCTTTGAAATACTTTGCTTTTCTGCTTTAAAAATGTGTGTGCTAAACCAGAGCTGAAAGCAGGAAAGAGTTTACTTTTGGGGATCACAAATCTGAGGACCAAGTAAAAGCACACATATTGGAAAGGAGTGCAATTTAGCCATCACAGACTGGTGCTGCTGGGTATGTAGAATTGTTCCACAAAGATCCTTGGCCCTGGTTCAAGCATCCTCAGAAGCACATCAGTGAGGCTTTGTGCAGAAGACTGCCTAGAATTTTAACCCAGTTGGGAACTGAAGGCTCCTGCAGGATAAATCCTCAGGCAAACGTCCCACTTGGCCCTGGGACACAGTGCCTCTGTGAAGGCTGATGAATGCCTGCAGCTCTGAGGTTAGACAGATTTGGTTTATTTAAACTAAAGTTTTGGCTGCTGCAGCATAAACCTACTACTGCTCATGCAGTCCTCGGGCTGTGCAGGGCTGCTTCCCCCACTTCAGCACAACTGCTGCCAGCAGCTGCTCTGCTTCCTCCCAGAGTGTCTGCTCTCTGCAGATGGCTCTGCAGCACCCCTGCCATGGAGCAGGATGAAATGCAGCCTGGCAGCCTCCTCCTAGCCCAAACCCCTCCTTCCCTGGCCCACTGCTGTGGGTCTTCCCCCATCTCAATTTCTGTCCCAGTGCATTAACCAGCCCTGCCTCACTGGTTCCAGTGAGGCTGCTCTCTTTATCCCAGGATGAACACACACATCCAATCTGTTCAGCAAGTCTCAACAGCCCTGGCAAAGCAGGCCTCCATCTGGAGTGTCCATCTTTGCTGCCTTCAGCTCTGGAGGAGCAGAGAAGTGACGACAAACTTGGGCAAAGGAGAGCCAAAAGCATCTGAATATCACCCCTTCTAGCTACCACATGGGTCAGCAGCCAACATGTATGACCTGAATCACTTGGATTCTGTTTTTTCAGGGGGTTTTTAGGTCATTCAGAAAAATTCCTGGGATTTATATATCCAGCCTCTACCAGGGAACTTTATGTGTGCAGCATCAGCCCAAATCAGGTGCAAGATGAGGCACAGGACATGGGAAAATGCAATGTCAGTAGAGAGGCTAGAAAAGATGTTTTGAGATTAGAGATGCTATGATATTAGAGATGCTTTGATACTTGAAGCTCATCCCACATCACACAATCCTCACACTGATACCATGTAGAGAATACAGAGAGAAAGCAATATCCCTCTCACTCTCCAAATCCTTAACAAATACACAAACCACCAATGAGAGAGTCCACAAATTTGAAAAGCTTGTAAAGCAGAACCAACACTTTAGTTCTTTTATGGCCCTGTGGGTAAACAGAAAAAGCATGGTTCACCTTGAGCCTCTTTTATTCCCCTTAAGAAATTCTTTCCAGTGCTGTTTTACAGGTTTGCACAGCCTCGCAATGAACAGACACCCCACAGCAAACCAGGCATTTAAAAAACACACTAAGTTACCAAGAAGTAAATTACTGCCTTAACAGCCAGGCACCTACAGGTATAATTGGGTTTCATTTGAAGAACAAATTAAAGCAATGTGCATATTAGCTGTGAGTCTGCAAGGGGGCAGAAAAAGACAGTCTGGAAACTTTCCAAAGTGCACAGGATTAAAGAAGCCCTGCCAAAACAGCTCCCAGGAGACAGCAGTCACACCAAGAAGGACCAGCTCCCAGGGAGAGCCAGACCATACCCAGGTACATCTGCATGCAGGCTCCCATCAGAGGGCTGGGAAGGATGCACTTGAACCATAAACTCCAAAGCAGGGAAAGATTTGGGTCAACAAGAACATTGACAGGGACAGAAAAGACCAGGGCAGGGTGAGCAGTTGGATGGATATTGCAGTTGTTGGGTCATAATGCTCTTTTTCCTTAAAGCCCTTTTCCCAGGGGCAGCCATACAGAATTCCCTCTCCCAGCACTTCAGTATATTTTAGGGCTTTACTAGTACCTATAACTTCTGTTAAATCCCAGTTCCAAAGGCCTAAGTGGGAAAAACATAACCCCAAAACACTCACCAAAAATTTCTTACAACAAAGTACTCCACCACAGCGACAGCATGTCTCAGGCCAGTTTCTTCAGATACACAACCATTGCTACTGCAGGAATATTTGACTAGATCCAGTGTCTCCTCAAAGGGATAGGACTCGTTTCCTCACTAGCTTAGCCTCCTCTACCTACCCCTCTTCTGCTTGCCATCTTTTTGCTGCTGCTAAAGAGGAGAGCAAAGGATGAAAACAATCAACCAGCTGAAAGGGAAAATAAGTAACAGCCATGCAGGGCTTCAAAGTTAAGCAAGGAAGTAATTAGTGGAACAGCTGAAAGAGGAAGGCATCAAGAAAAGGCAAAATGGTAAAAAGCCAGATGAAAGTAGGGAGAGATAATGAAGAGATTATTAGCAGCTTCAAGGCTGGTCTTGGATGTTATCCTCCAGGTATTTTTTTCCACCCTGTCCCTGGGGAAGTGCCTTTCCTTCAAACCACTTTAATTTCTGAACTCTGTACTGCTCCCTGTCCAGATCTAACTGCTGCTTTCCCTCTTCTGACTCTGAAGGCCACTGAAAGTCTCAGCACTCGCCTTCCCCAGACAAAGCACGTGGATTTCAGCTGTGCGAGCCAGTCTGAGTCGGGCAGGGAGCGTTCTCTGAACAGCACTGCTCAGTCCTGCCCTGCAGAGCCACAGGACCCAGATGACTGCCCTGGAGAAGGGCACAGTCAGACCTCTGGAGCAGGGGAACAACTTGACATGAAACCCTGCTGGAGCACTGCAGAGGGAGGCTTGGTTGGTGTCAGTTCAGAACATGAGACTGTAATAATATTTGCCCTCGGTTCAACTTCATATACTATGTACAAAAGCCTCTGTTTGAATGAAGGAATGGCCAGGGAAACATGAACTGAGAAGAGCCAAGAAACTCAAAGCAAAGTCCCAACTCTTTTTGTCTGAAATTCTAACTGTTTTGGAAAGAAACAAAAACACACTGAAGGTAGACAAGGAAAGCTCAAAACACACATTTCTTTCTGAATTTTCTCAGGTTCCTTGATGATATTTAAGAAGGAGAGAGCAAGCGCATGTGTGTTCCACAGAAAGAGTTCAAAAATATGCCTTTTTTTTTTCCTCATTCAGGGAACCAGTCTGGCTGTCAGAGCAGCCTTGGTCTCCTGGATAAATAAAATCATAGTGTTTTTTCATAGCCTGCAGGGTGGGAAGTAAAAAAGCAGCAGTCAGGCAATCTAGGTTTCACCCTGCCCCAATTTTGACCTAGGAGGAGACACTTGCTCACATGGCTCAGGAGCAGCCATGAGGGGACATGTGCCACTGCTTTTGCAGCCATCTAAACCACAATGCCTTCACCATTCCCTGACCCACCTTTGCTTTGTACATTTTGAGAGTTGCTGTGCTGCACATTGAATGCCAGGGCCTTTAGTGGCACCAGATCCTGGCACTCCAGGAAAATAATATAAACTGATTGTCAAGAGAGGAGTAAACCTGGTCCAAGGCTAGAGAGATGTCAGAATATAGCAAAGGTTTTCTCCATCCCTCACCTAGACCACGTTGCTTTCAGCACAGCATTCAGATAACAGCCTTGGCAGTTGTTTCTGCCACTGATAAGACAGACTGGTCCACTGAGAGATTTTTGAACCTGTACACACCATTAAATATTTTGGTTTGGTCATATGAATGCTGGTTACCAAAGCTTTCTGGGCAACAAAGACCAGTGCAGCAGTGCTGAAGCAACACTATTTAGGATTTTCCAGTTGACTGTGTTTTTCCAAATATGTTTGAGAAGGTCCAGGCAGGCTTACCTGCCCCAGACACTAGCCCTTTCTCCTTGAGGTGTATTTACCCAGATGGCAGGTGTTTTATATTTCAGAAAACATTCAAGTAGGAAAACATTTGTACAGGCAGGTTCACCTCAGAGGACTTATTTTCTTTCTCCCTTTTTTGTGGGAATAAAGAGCCTTGCACCAGGCCCTGGAGCTACTCACTAGCTAAGCCTGTGAGCACGTGAGGCCACGCAGAGCCAAGGCACAGGTGGGGGACATCTGTGCTGCCAGGTCCAGGCAGGCAGTGTGCTGGGGCAGGAGGGTGACATTATGGATATCTTGTCTAACAATCCAGATGTGACTTAGATGTGCACACAAGAAGCAGCTCCATACAGCTGCTTGTATGATTTAATTTTTTTTTTAATGCTAAAGGAAAGGTCCTCAGTCTTGTGGCCTCTGGATAGGTTGCAAAGGGCAGGTGACCTGAGTCAGCTGCAGCAGCCTGATGGACTCAGTAATGTGTCACCAACCCATGAAGCATCAGCTCTGCCAGACTTCTCCAGACACTGCTGCTCCCCACAGACAGAGGGAAGAAAGAGCCAGTCTTGAAACAGGCAGAGCCTGAAGCAGATCTGGCCAGGAAAGCCAGTAAAGCCTGAGAGTGCTGTGACCTGAAAGGCTACAATTATTCACAACAGTTCCTTTGCTAACTGGGCATCTTCTGCGTGAGGTTCTGTCAAAAGCCTGCTGCTCCTTTCAGGAGAGGGAGCCAAACCCCAAGCAGAGTACCAAGGCCAGCAGTGCCAGGCCTGTGCCAAGCAGCCCCAGCATACCTGAGAGCAGAGCAGGGGAGGTGGCAGCCAGCTTCAGCTGAATCCACAGCACAGCCTGGGAATGCAGGGCAGGGTCAGACACAGTCCAGTCAGCACCAAGCAAGGTCAAGGAACACCCAAGGTCAAGACAAGAACAGTCAACCATTCAGGGACCACATCTACAAAGTCCATGAGCAGCCATCCCTGCAGCACTGCTTGGAGAGAGGGAAGAGCCTCAGCTCTGAGCTGAGCTGGATTCGAGGGCCCACCCCTTAGGCAGAGTTTGGGTGGAGACCCCAGGTGAGGCTCATCAGGACTATCAGGGCTAATGACCACCTCAGGTGTGGCTAATCAGGGCAGGGACAGCAGCAGTACAAGAAGGAAGACACACAAGGACAGATTTCAGTTCCTGTGGTGGCAGTCTGTGCTATAAGCAACTGAAGAGGAGTTTATTTACGCAAGGATGTATGAAAAAGATTCTTATGTGAAGGATTATTTTATTATATTAATTAACCCTGCTCTCTGCCAAAGTCTGCTGCAAAAGAGCAGGATGTCCTCTGGAAAAATGAAGCGCAGAGAGATTCCCATGATCCAGCTAGTCCAGCCACCTGAGATCCCAGTCCCGTGCTCTGCTACATCAGGTTGCCTTTAATTTTATTTACACATTGCTCCCTGTTCTTATAAGCCAAGATGTAGAATCTAAAATTGTCTCCTATGTTTGCTGAAGTTTGGAAACTGGAAGCAAGCCCTGTAACTGCAGCCTATGTCTAAAGAGCCAACTCATTTGTCTTGTCAGTAGCTTCTTCCTTTTGATCTCCAGAGCTATTCACAGCTCAGTCGCTTTCCAGAGATGACTTGTTGCAGTTTGCTTTGGTTTGAACCAGGCTTTGAATCTAGTGACCAGAATGCACAGCACTTCTGCACAAGATCTTGAGGAAACAGCAGGATAATTTATGAGACAAACTACTAGTATTCAAAGGATAACATCTTTTCAGCAGAAGTCCCTTTTCTTCAAAGGAAAAACGCATTTTGCTTTGTGAACTTGCGCTTTTATAGATACACATATAACAAATATTTATTTTACACCCACCATGCCTGTGGCATGATGTGTGTGCGTGTAGAAAGGTCAAATGAAAGGTGGCTGCTCCCAGCCCCTGTGCAGTTTAAAGCAGGACTGGAAGATGCCCTGTGGAAGCAGGCAGCGAGGGCTGGCCTCCCACTGGGCAGTGCTGGGGCGGAGCAGACAGCACGCCAGCATCTGACACGGGAATGGAACCTGTGGGAATGATCTGGCAGCGAGGAGGCTGCAGGGGAAACAAGCTCAGGCAGATAATTAGAAAGACATGAACGGCCTGGAATGGCCTGGATGTCCATGGTAATGATCCCAGTCCCATCCTTCCCTCCACACGTTCCTTGGATCAACTCCCTCACTGGGATCCTAAGGAAAGCTGGGTCTTTCCACAAAGTGCCTTCTTCTGTGTGCTAGGACAATGAAAATGGATCACAGCTCTTGCTGGAATTAGTCCTAAGGTGGGAACTCAGCCATTCTGGAGCACAGATGGGGTCAGGTCAGGTTTTTCCCTACAAACAGGAGAAGCCATGTGGTTTTCGTATAATTTGGAACGTTTTCTTACAGAATGAAGATTGATTAGATGCCTGGAGTTCCCCAGAAACAATGTTGATAGTGTTAGCAGCCTGCACACCACAAGAACCCATTCATAAAAAAAAAATCCTCATTTTTAAATTTATTTTTTTTAAACTTTATGTTCTTGGAAAAAGAAGCTTATTGAGTAACTATCAGAGTTCCTCTTTCATCACCTTGTCATAAATCCCACAGGCTCTGAGTTCCTTTAACAATCTCTCAGTTAAATTGTGACCTACCTATTCTAATAAATAAACCTTTTTTTTTCTTCCCCCCCAAAAAGCTGGAAACATCCAAGGAGTTGCTCCCCCTTGCCCTGAGTTCTACTAATTGAGACATCAAAGCAGATGGAAAATCAAGGTTGTGCCTGTACAATCCCTGGGCATTAACCTTTCTGTTTAGGCCATTTGCAAACAGGGCAATTAACTTCTGCCAACACAGATCCCCCTCTGAAGTTTCAGCCATACATTCTTCTATCACTATGGATGTGAAGCATGGAACAGCTGCTGCCTTTCACCCTGAGGTGGCTGTTCCCTGAGGGTAGGTGAAGTGTTCCTGGGTGTATTTTGTGCACACTGACATCCCATCCCAACCCAGTTCCAAACCAAACTTGTGGTGCTGCTGTAAGTGTGGAGGCTTTTTTATCATCTACACCAACACTTACAGATAAATTTGATACTGAAGGGTAAATCTGATACTGCAAACTGTCAAGGCTGGAGATGATATTGCTGTAAAAGGTGAACTAAAGGAAAAACTACCTAAAATTCACAGATCATGAGATTGCGCTTAAATAATGATCCATGGGCAGATAGGAAGCAGTGTCACCTTAACTCCATTGGACTGGGGCTTTGCTTCCTTATGGAGCCCTGCAGATAATTTAAACATTTCAAAGAAACACAAGAACATCTGCATGAGGGCTGCTCTGTGCTCTGCATTTGCCCCACCCTGAACTAAATCAGAAAGCTCATCTATGGAGCAATGTGTAATTCACACTGTGCCTCATGGATGTAAACATTTCACTGACATCCTGAGAAAAGATAAAGCCGGGCCTCCCAAGGGCCCCCGAGGATCCACAGCATTTTTGTAGCTGGTTGGACACAGTAACATATGTGTGCCCATGTTATATGGAGCAAACAGGATGCATAAATGAGTGTTGCCCTGGGGCAAGAACAAATCAGGTGGTGCTTGTTTTCTCCCTAATTTGCTGGCATCGTTGTTCTGCTGGTGAGCAACCCCAACAAAGCCCCCTGGCACATTTTCACTCATATTTAGCTCAGGCCTCTGAACACTGAACATTCAGGAAGAGAGACTGAAATGGGACCAGGCTTCAATGAAAAGCTGGCCCCTAACACACACACACACACATTTAAGTGCTCTATGCAATGAACACATGATTGTGCTTAGGACAATGTGCTGCTCCCAAAAAGGGTTTGCAGGTTTCCTTGTAGAGGAGGTGGTGGCAAAGTGCCAACAATAGACATGGCTCATAAGCTCCATTTTTCTACAGTTCCTGCCTCTCCCTGTCAGACAGGACAGTCCCATTAAACCATGTTGTATTTAGCATATTTCACGAGTCCTGTACCTTTCTGTTGTTGTCTCATGGGCAGCAGATCTTCACAGCACAGACTCTGGGTCTTCCTTAGTCAGGGCTCCTCCAAGGCTCTCCCTGACCAGCCAGCCCACCCCCTTTTATCCCAGTTACCTTGACTAGCCCCAGCTGCAGCCCATCAAGAATAACTGGGACCTGCCGGGGCAAAGATATTCAGATACAGTACAGATATATTTTACATGGACTCCAAGGCCAATTACACAATACCTGTATTTTCAAGGGCCTCCTATAAAATCAGATACCAAATACAACCTTAGAATAACTGATTGTAAGGTGTCCCTGGGTGTCCCAGAGGACCTGGATGGAACACTGTGGATTCAGAAAATGTTAGTGGTACAGGACAGAAATGCATCTTTCCATTTTGAGGTATCAAATTACTTCACATCCTTGGGCAATGCAGAGTAGAGGTGTGACATGCTGCCAGTCCAGAATGCATCCCTGATGTCCTTCAGAGGGTAATTCACAATAATCCACAGGACATCTAAGCACATCCTGATTCAGCCGAGCATTTTTGGTGTATGCTTCCGTTCTTCAGTGATGGGTAACCTGTGTGTGATGCTCCCTGCAATGTGTGACCACACGAACATCTGGAACCCAGCTTCTGCTTTTAGAATTAGCCTGTTTGACCAGTGGATGATTGGAAGTGACCCCCACTTCTGGCAGGAGTCCCCCAAAACCACACTCTGTCAGGATCTCAGTTCTTCACTGCCCCACATGCTGCTCACATTCAGCCTGCAGTGACCCCCACCCACTGCTGAGACCCAGTAAATTTTGCTGGGTATCTGAGTCCTGAAGAAAGAGCCTGGCCATCACACTCAGCTTGGGAGGCACAGATGAACACCAGAGCTTCTCTCCAAAGCTTCCTGGCAGGATCTGACTTGGAGCAGACGGAGGGAAAGAAGAAATTTGAAAACACCCTTTCCCCTTTCAGAGCAGTGAGCTGGAAATCAGTCTGCCTGCCAGCTCTTGTGGTGTAGTTGCCAGGCAGTAGTACTGCTCTGCAGGCCAGGATCAACAAACTACACATTTGTATTCTCACCAGGGCCAGCATTATTACTGCCACAACTTAACACCCTTAAACAGGGACTGCTGCAGCTGAGAGAGCTGTCCTGGGAATCAGGAGAATCACAGCAACCAGTTATGAAGGACCCACGGAAAAGAGTGATGGCTACAGACCTCATGGAGAGGGCAAACTCCTCCTGTTGTGGACAGAAAACAAAGCATCTGATTCCCAGATCCATAGAAAAAGATATATAGGAAGCAAATAGACCAACCAGTTGAAATGGAGCCCTTTGGATGGACTTCCTGATGGTTTGATCAGCCACCAGCATTGCTCCAGCAGGATGCTGTCACTAGCAATGTGGGGATTAGGACCACAGTCTGTAGGCACAAGCAAGCCCACTGCCACCTGACTAAGGGCCTCTAACTTTCTCCATCTTTCTCCCTCCTGTGGCCGCTTATACAGCCTCAGCAAGTGACCAGTTATTTGTGTTCAGCCAAGGGTTCATCAGCCAGCAAGCAGTACCAGACACAAGGAAACACTTGTGCCAGTAGAAATAAAACTGAGATGCTGGAAACACTTTGCTTTTTCCACACACAGATCTGACTCAGGTCATTGTAGAGAACTGGAGTGAACTCCAGGTGAAAGGTTTTAGACATGGTAATTACAGCATGATATTCCCTGTCAGAATTTCAGAGCTGTCCCTTCATGGTGCACAGTGATGGTGAATGGCAGGATAGAGATTTACTGTTACCAAGGGCTTTCTTCTCACCCCGGATTCCTGGGAACATCTCAGATCGTGGACAGGAGACAAACAAGGAAAAGTGTAAATTCCGTGCTTTGAGCAGTTTTTCTTCCCTTCTGGCACAGCCCCTTTTGCTGGCTCCCAGAACTACTGCTGCAGACAAACTGCATCATGGAGGGTCCTCTCCATTTCCTAGGACTGAGGATGACAGTCTTACATATTCCAGGAGCTACTACTGCTGAAAATCTTCTTGAAGAGAAAACCAGATCATCCTTTGAGACAACACCTTCTATCTCAACCTTCCAGGAAAATTCTTCACCAAGAGGTCTTAACATTGAGCTTGTGGGACACTATCTTCTCCCTAGTTTTTTTCAACACACAGCTAAAGATTCTCTGGCCAAAGAGGAGGCCAGATCATCTCATCACCTCTCTGACAAGCTCATACCAATGTACCACCATGGTGACTGAAAAGCTGTGGATGGCTCCAAATGAGGATTTATTTTTAGGTTTCCAGACTGTGCATGCTGTTGCCAAAAGAGCCTGGTCCAAAGTTTATTCAAGTCCACGATAAAAATGTCTAATGGCGTGAATGACCTCTGGATCAGCTCCAAACACTGTGCACTGATATTAGCACTGGGGCTGGCTGGGGATTCCCTTTGGGAAGGCTGCCCAGTAAAGAGGCAGTTTTCACAAAATTGAAATTTTCAGGGAGAAAAACATCCTGATTTTGAACCTTCTTTCCTTTCACAATTGAGAAATAAAAACACCCCCTTTTTTTTCAATTAAGAAAAGCTAAGAAGAAATATTTTCTTCAGGGCCAGTTGGAACAAAATCAGAAACTATGTTTTGGTTTGAATGGTTCAATAAACCATTAAAACCTCATTTTCCTATAAGTACACAGTCTCAGTGGGCTGTGGTTTAGATGTCTCATCTTTCCTGCAGGCTGTTTCCTCGAGGACTCCATCTGCCATGGTGCAGAGACTCTTAAGGTCTGTGAGACATCACAGCAGCTACGCATTGTTCTCTGAAAAATACAGGTATTAAGTTACTGCATGAGAACTGCTAGAAGGAAATCCAATTCAAGGCTGATGTTCAGCATTGAGTGGAGTTAAAGTGAAGCTTTTAGGGTTAATTGAACAAACTAAAGTGAAACATACCAATTTGGAGCATACCAGAACTTTTGATTCAAAAAATGTTGGAGCAAAACTTATATCCCTCTGCAAAGCAAGATGTTTTAAAATTTTATCCCATGAAAAATTTGGAAACATGGATGTTTCATGACAGCCAGAGAGAAAAACAAAGGTTTCAAGAGAGCAGATCTCCCTTTCACTGCACTGCTGTTATTAAGAAAGCAAGAAAGGTGAGGAAGGAAGGAAGATGTGAGAAGCTTACTGCTCTGTAGCTGAAAAGTCCTGCAGAAATGAGCAGCAAACAGCCATGCTGTCTGCAACTGCATGCCTTTGTATTTTCAGGATCCTTTCATACACCACACCAGGGAGGAGAGATAAAAGAATCCCCAGCTGATGAGAGAGAGTTTTGAGTAACCATTTCCCTGGGTGCCTCAGCTCACCATGGCAAGAACACATCCCTAGGGCTTTGTAGGCTCTCAGATCTAATTTCACCTTCACTGCATTGTTATCCTTCCTGGAGATGTTCATGGTTCAAGTAAGGGAGGCCAGAATTCATTGCTGTCTCACTTGCCACCCAGCTGACAGGTGGTGTGAAAGTGAAGTGGCATGTGGTGCAAGCACAGGGAAAATCACCTTTTGATCTCACTGAAGGTGGTCCTCAAACCAGGTCATGCTTGAGAGAACTGGCAGGGAAAATAAGGAGAGGCTGGGCTGCAGCTGTCTGTTTTGGGGCAGTCTCCAGTTCAGAAGAATATGTGCCTTTCTCTCACTGCCAATTTTAGAGCCTTTATAAATACCACACCTAAATAAAATGGAATAAAATAAATGATCCTCTTCAAGGACCCCACGCCCTTTAATCACCCTCCCTAAGAACATCCAAAGGCTGCAGAGATGCATGAGGGCAGGAATTATTCTTAAAAATAACCAGTCTAGGGCGGAGAGCAATTTATGCTGGGTCTGGAGCAAGGATGGGGTTCCACTTCCTTCTGAGAATCAAGTGGACAGTGTCAACCCAGAGCCTGCTGTGCAGCCATCAGTGACTTCCACAGCACAACTCACAGCCTGCAGCAGCACACACAGAGTCAGGACACAGGAGGGGACAGCAGCCAGCCCGTTCCCTGCCACTTGTCCAGTGACAATATTGCACAACCATCCCATCCCATCCCATCCCATCCCATCCCATCCCATCCCATCCCATCCCATCCCATCCCATCCCATCCCATCCCATCCCATCCCATCCCATCCCATCCCATCCCATCCCATCCCATCCCATCCCATCCCATCCCATCCCATCCCATCCCATCCCATCCCATCCCATCCCATCCCATCCCATCCCATCCCATCCCATCCCATGCCCAATTGTAAACCTGTCCCTTGATGTGCATGGTTTTGTTTTGCCATGAAGCACAAAACTTAATTTTCTGATTATTTGGCAATATGCCTTTGTCCTGTGAGTGCTTCTGGGTTCAGCACAGATTTAGGGCTATTCCCTGGGGTCCTATGCTCACAGATGGATATTTGCCAATTCCCAACACGTCCGGATATTTAGCCACCTCTTCTGAACAAGGTGCTTCACCAGAGATGAGAAGCAAGACAGATGCAGCACTAATTAGATCTGAACCAAGTGTAGTTCAAAACACAGCTCTTAAAGAAGATAATGCCACTAACCTTTGAACTGGACCATGCAACCTAGAAATGTCAGGTCAGGAATATACACTACAGTGTGGTATTTATAAGTGCCTTTTTACTATTGCTATTATTATTGTTATTATTTTCCTTTTTACCTGGGGACTGAATGTTTGGGGACTGTGGCAGGAGAGGTCTGTACATCTGGAAAGCGTCAGATTTAACGCCCAAAGTCATCAGCCCAGGTCAGCTAAAAGTACATGTTTGCTTCCAGCAGCAGCTGTGCAAACTCCTGTTGCCTTGGTTGTGCAGGGCTTATGTAAAGATTCCTCAAAGACAGTGCCCTCTTTGTGAGCCCATAGCTCTGCTGATCCCTGGCAATTCCAACCCCAGTTTCAAAAAGAAACGGGCCTAAAATGGCACTCCCACCGCAAACAGATGTATTTCAGCCTCTGTCTAAGGCAGCATTCATTTCATCATGAGAAGGAAAACACCATAATTTAGGGTCACACGTCTCTTGCCTGTCAGTCAGGTACTGCCAGCTATTTTTACAGCATCCCAGGGTGTTGTGGCAGTCTAGAGAACAAGCGACACACCTTTCCAAAGGCAGTTCAGAACAATACCATCCAGCAAAGCTTTGGGTTTGTCCCTGATTTTTTTCCCTTGAACAGGCTTGAAATAAAATCCCTCTGTATTGAACATTTTTCCTACTGCACATTGATTTTCTTTGCTTTCCATTGCTTTGTGGACTGGCCCTGCACACTGCAAAATCCACAGTGCAGGTTCAGCATTAGAACTTTTTCCATGGGGCTGTGGCATGTGGGTGGAGCAGATGTACCATGAGAACAAACTCTCTCACACCAGTGGCCAACAGCTGAACAAAACTACACCTACTGTAAGAGAAGCCAAATTTCACTCATTGACTTCAGGAGCTGTCAGTTGCTTCTGTTTTACATTGAGATTGAAACTGGCCATTTCTTTTAACCTAATAAAAAAACCTGTAATTAAAAACAATCCAGTAAAACTACCAGGCATCTGAAAGACACACAGAGAGCATAGAGAAAACAGTTCCATGCATCCCTGCCTTGTAGCCAAATATTATATCTGCAATGCAAACAGAACACCTCCATATTTACAGTTTGGTGGGAGTTTTGATCAGCTTTAGGGTTCAGACCACGGCTAATTAAAGTCACCAAAAGTCTTTACATTGACTTTAATGAGCTCTGAGACAAGACTGGAATGTACAGCATTCTATCAAGAATTCAGAGTGGAAAAAACCCCAACTCTGGTAAAACTCTTACTTTGGTATGTTTGAAAGTTGAATGCCTGAAGGGACTGTGCTGCTCTGGCTGTGCAGTGTCAGCCTGCATGGATAAAAAGCCCTGCTGAGCCCTCCTGACAGTGCCCGAGCCCCTCACGTGGCAAAGTCCGCTGGCAGGTTCCATTACCATAATTGTGCAACAGTTAATAGTACACTGTGGAGAAAGTGGGCAAGAAAACACAAGGGAGCAAAATCCAGATGATCAATCATCCTTTTCCCTGACACTGTCTTTACGTGGGTTGTTTTCACCAGGAATATACATCTAGTAATTGCCCAGATCCCTTGTTTTTTCAACATCATTTCTATGGCAAATGCCATTAGTTACTGCGCTGTGGTGATTTAAAGCTGAAAGCGTACTGTGACCTGAATCAAAAGACAGATTAACTTATCTGCTTTAACAAGGAGTTGCTTGAAGTCTTATAGGAAACACTGTATGAACTTACATTTCATAAAGCCAGTAATAGCTTTTCCTGTTACTTTTCTATGAGAGAAATACAAAAGGAAATGGGAGCCGGGTGCATAATGGGAACTGCGTTGCAGAGCTTTAAGTCTGCAGGTCATCAATTCAAGGTAATTTAGCTGATGACTCCAGTGGTCTCAGCCCAGCTGCCAGGGCACAGGTGACCACACTTGGCCCTCCACCAATGCTGAAACCTTGATGGCAATTCAGTGAATGCAGAGAGCTTTGACTGGCCAGCCTGGCCAAGCCTGAATCCCGCGCTGGGGGGTTTGGCTCAGCCCCATCTGTTGAGCAGCTGGATACAGCACGGGCAGAACTGACGAGAGGTACCCAGGTCAGTCCCTCTGAGCACCACACAGAGGTCGGGCTCTCTCTGCCTCTGATTATGGAAATCAGAAAAGGCTGAGTGGATTGCAGTGATGCAGGCTCACCCCTAGGCAGCCCCAGGGGAGGGCTGTCTGTGAAGGATCTGCTAGGAGCCTGCTGATGAGGAGAAACAAGTAGGAGACTTTTCAGCAAATGACCTCCAACAATGAATTGACTGAGTTACAGCATCTGTGGACTGATATCCTTCAGGAAGGCTCCATTCTCAGCTCCCACTCTTTCACTAGGAGAGATGTTCAGGTTGGTTTTCAGTGGGATATTAGCTCAGACACGGGAACCAAAGACTTTTAACTTGAAAAGTTAGGACAGTGAGTTCTGACTTTCCCCCCCATTTGTGGACTCTCAGCAGCGACGCAGCTCCTCTACAGTGAATTTAAGCTGACTAGAATTGCTTTTCTTGGTTTTCTTCCACAAGTGACAGGTTGACAGCTACTGCTCTTGGAAGGAGACGGCCTTCCAATCCTCAGGTCACCATATGGTGCCAAATAATTTCTTTCATGTCATACCTGATTTAGAGCAGGAGGAAATAGAGCTAAGCGAACATCTCCCCCATTGTCCATCACGTGTCACTGCGTCATGCCGTTTTCAACGTGCCCCATCCCAACAGGCAATTTGAGAGCTGTTGTTGTCCTTCCAAGCTTTATAAATGTGCTAAATGGGGTGGATAGCTGGAGGAGAAATGTGCCGTTGACTGTTAGACGTTACAGGAGGGAATAATGTGTCATAAATCAAAGAGACACAACACTATCACAACAGGCTAGCCAAGAATAGGAACTGTAAGAGTTCTTATAATGACACCTATTTGTTGAGTCAAGAATTTCATCTCTAAGCTGTTCAGTGAGGCTTTACAGCTCTGCTCTGGTCCTGTGTTTTAAATGATTGCTTACAAGAAAATCTGAAATAAAGAGATGTGTTTTATTTTCTAGGGGAGAGTTATCCTCAGTTATCCATGCTTCTTCCATTTAAAAAAAATCCAGAAAATCTTAAGCTATTAAAGTCTTGCTTTTTCAAAGAGTTTTTAATTATTCAGAGTACCTTTTGGTGCACTCTTCTTCTTTAATCATGCATAGAACAGAAGCATCCTTCCCACTGTGATTTTTCCCAATATTTTCCCTTGCTTGTCACAGGAGTTAGCAGGCTAGAAAAGCAGAAGTAGGAAGCACAGTGTATGTCTAGAAATCAGGGGGAGTAGACAAACCAGCAGAGAGCCACCTTGTTTCCACTCTGAATGGAAGACTATCTGAAGGAAGCACAGTAGATGCACACAGACTGCATTCCACCACTTGGTGTTTTTCCTCTGCTCCCCTTGCACCTTCCCCAGGCTCTCACTGCTGGTCAACATCCACAGCAGGGAAGGCAAGAACTGTGCAGCCTCTCTCCTTTCTTCCTAGCACAGCACTTGGTCCAAATGAACAGGGCAAGTTCATTTGGACCAAGACTCCACTTGGATCAGAAAGAAATCCCCTGCCCTCCAGGTGGGCTGTTAATCCAGCCCTACATCCCCTTTTTGGCAACAGACTTCACAACACCCTCACACCTTTAAACACCATGAGGTGCAAGTACAGTTAATCTCCAAATACTTTACTTGCACCATAAAACAAGGCACCAGTCTTAGTCCCATTCTGCAGTTGGACCCGGAGGCATGGTGGACTTGAGCCAAGAGGGGTCTGGAACATCTTGCCACTGCCTCCCAAACAGGCAGCCCGTTTGGCCTCTGCTAGCACTGGGCAAAGCCTTAGTCCTTCATTTTTGCTGCCTTATTCCAATCCCACTGCTGTCCCTCCACAAGCCAGTTTGGTGTGAGAACAGGCCCATTGGGGCTGCAGAGCATTCCCTGCAAATGGGCAGAAGGGCCATGTAAAAATCAAATCCACATGAGTGTAGTTACAGGCAACCAAAGAGAGGGTTGCTCTTCCAAGAAAAACTTTTCCATGTAAAAGAATTCTTAATCTCCCCTTTGACTGTCATTGTTGAAATGATGGCTTCACAGGCTTGAAATTTAAGACCCTATCGGCGTCTTTTCTGTTTGCTGTGATTTATGAATGGTTTCGCTGTTGATTATCCTCCAAGATTACAGCACAGCAGCCCTGACAGACAAGCAGAGGAAATTTCACAGGATAAGAGGCAGCTCCTTCTCTGGGGCAGTAAGGCAGGGAGGTGTGTTTTGATTCAGGTCTGTTAACAATATCTGGCTGGACACCACAGGCAATTGAATACTCATCATGCGGCACCCTACTCAAAGGCAAGCAGGGTCAGCAGAAGTCTTGGTAATTTTTCTGTGCTCCAGAGCCTTTGCTCATTCTGTAACACGGTGTTCAGTTGGGGTTTTTTGTCTGGATTGTGGCACAAATCTACACACTGCAGTCAAATATGAAAAGGCAACATTCTCACACAGCCCTGTGCATGTTCTTCAAAGATCATCCTTCTTTCCTGCAGTCACAAAGTCTACTGCCTTGTCTGGGAGATGGACCGTCTTTGTTCAAGTCCAGGCTATTCAAAGGAAATTTGCTTCCTTTGATTTATTGCCAAGAACAGGCACTCCTGACCCCAGAAAAGGAGATTCCTGTGCTTTTCATTCCCATTTCCTGCCAGACAGTTTGTTCCAAGTCACTGCTAGGAGGGCTGTTTGTCTGGTGAAGGTAGCAGGGCCAGAGCAGGTGCAGCCATCACTTGAGGGGGCTGTGGCCTTCACTGGAGCAGACAGCCAAGACTTGGGAGTCAAGGTTGAAAAAATTTCTGATGTAGGGGCTGCCTAAAAATAAACGAGTAGACCTATCAGGAGGTGATTTTATCTCTTGATAAATAGCCTCTGCTTTCAGGCAGAAAGGTTCCTTTGATTTGAACTCTACCATGCTGCAAAATTAATCATTATTGGCATGTGGTTTCCAGGTCCAGCACTATGGATGTGCTTCCTGCTCTTTGTATCACATCTGGACCTGTGGAGTGAGCAGTGGTTTGCTGCCCTCATGCCCGGAATCATTTTGGGCTGAGGTGAACAACTTGCAGTGTGCCAGGCAAGGGTGGTCGGGGTCTGACAGACCTGGGTCCTGCTCTGTGGTCATGTTCCCTTCAGTGATGCTTTTAACACTATTGTCAGGAAGCCATGGCAGAGAGGGAAGGCTGCTCTTCCTTGGAGGGAGCCAGAGAGCCCAGTTACATCCTACCATGGCCCGAGCCATTCTTACTGGGACTGGAGTTACACTGTGGGTGTTCTCAGGGATCGGGTTCGACAGTGAACCAGAATGGACATTCCTAGCATTCTTCCTGTTTTGCCACCCAGCCTGCTTCAGAAAAAGTCCTGATGTAGGTGTTTGTATCCTGTCTCTTTCTTCCCTCACTGTATTTGTCTTTCAAGCCTGGCAGCAGTGGAAGGAAACTTAGCACGTGATGCTGACTCTCTGCCATGTCTGTGGGATGGCAGATTCCTAAAGTACTCAAATCTAGCTAAGAGAACAGCTAGGAAAACAGAAGGCAGAGGACTCATAAAAGCACGGAGAGGCTTGAATCCCAGTGGATTTGAGGAAGGACACCAGCTTTTATCCAGGAGCAGGGCTGCTCCCATCAGGAGGGCTGTCTGGGTTCCTTCCCCCACTGTCCACACAGTCCCTCACTTATGACCTCCCACCTGTTTCAGGACTGGGCCTGGGATTTTGTGTTTTATAACAAACAGATCAATGAAAAAAAAGTTGGAGAAGCTCTGAGAAATGTGTGCTTCAAAAATCCCTCTAATTGTTGTTGTCAGGATTGCACCACTGCCTGAGAGTGAATCTTAACAGATACAGTCCTGCTGGAATATTCCCTAGTTTTCTGCTGCTTGACTCCCTACTACTTATTTGCAGTTTTACACTCAAATTCACAGCAAGGCAGGATTTTTCCTTTGGAAACAGTGCTGGTAGTGGAGGCTACTCGCCCCCAGGCCGTGTCTTCACACTGCTGTCCTTGTACCACTGTGCTTGCACCTGTTTGTCTCTACTCAGCTGCTTCAGAAAACTCCCCTCCAGACTTTTTCTTCCTCCTTGTCCCACCATGCACACAAGGGCCCAGTTTCCCTTTTCCCAGGCCAAAACACAGGAATGCACCAGTCCCTAGTGATTCCTTCCAGCAGATGAAGAAGTGCTGAACTAAGGAGGGTTTCAGTAAAGCAACACGGCCTCAGCTGAAAAATTTCTTGTTTTTTTCTCTTTTCTCATTTGACAGGGCACTGTGCAATATTTAAATTCTGTTTTACCAGGCATAATTCTACCACACCATATATACAGCTGTGTCTGCACACTGAATCCTTCACTAAGTTTCCATTCAGGCTGATCTTCACTGGCCAAAAGCAAGATACTGTGACTCCAGGAGGACACTGACCAAAGTCTGAGTCAACCATGAGGACAGGAGCATTTCTTACCACCTGCCTGCCCTGTGCTTTGCACAAGAGAGCTCCAACCTGGGTGAGCAACCCACTACTAACTTGAAACAGATTACTAATCATAACCATAACAACAATAATACCACCACAGCTCACACATGTGCTGCAGAACAACAACAACAACCACAATAACAATATCAACATTAGGTGTGTGCACACATGCCTTGCAGAACCAGCAGCAGTTTTGCCATTCGTAAATGAAGTCAACATCCCTACCAGTGCTGGGGGATGCTCAGCAGTGCTCTGTGTCTTCAGCTGTTTGGAGCTCAGCAACTCCTAAACCATAACAACCGCTTCTGAGCTGAACACGTGTTGTACCGAAATCTGCCTTTAGAAACATACATTATTTAGGTCTGGGAAAGATTGGATTGTAATTTTCTCAAAACAAAAAACAGAAAAAGCAGTCTCCTCTTGACTGCTCCCCAAGTTAAAACAGGGCTTTCTAGGAGAAAAGGACAGTGCACTCACCCCTGCCCAGTGTCTCTTTGTCCTGCTCCTTTTTTCTCCGAGGAGGAAAGCAGCTCTGAAGACACTCCTTCCCCTTGCACACATGGTCTTGAGCCAGTTCAGGAGAGGGGCAGGGGAACTGGGCTGCAGGGGAACTGCTGGGCTGAATGCCTGACTTCACAGTGTTAACTGGCCAGAGAATCCTATTACTTGATAGGTAGCAAGCCAGGGACTAATTTATGGAAATTTTGACCTTCAGTCCCCTTTGACATTTTCAGATCAGCCATAGCCTGTGTGAGACATGAGAGCCCTTACAGTAAGGGGCTCTAAATCCGCCTGTGCAGCTGCTGGAGCCGACAAGCGGGTCAGAGGTAAGAATTCACTGAGGTTCGTGTGTGGGCTGCTCGGTGCCTGTTTGACATTTACAAATCAGTGACATTCCTCTGCACAGCTCAGTGCATACAAATCGCTTCAGTCACTCTGAGGAGGGCCCCTCATTTCAGCCAAAGGTGGATTTGGGCATCCTTAGCTTTCCCTTTAGAATTTAGTAGGAGCACATAGTGGGATCTGCTCCCTCAGAAGGATGCAGTGGGGGCACTTTTAGGTTCAACCCAACTTACAAGGACTTTGAACCATCTTCATGGTTTGGGTGTGAAGCCCTTATCACTAGGTACACTATCAGAGCCCTCACATTTTCATTCGTTGCCACAACAAGCATTGTGTTTGTCCATTTTGTAACACAAACAGACACGGTCTCATTTCACTCAGTGCTGGGCCAATAACTCAGACCAAGAGAAGGTCAGTTGGATTTCAACAGCTTCCCATGGAAACCTATTTGCCATCAATAAAGCTACACTGAGCAGAGCCATATGAGTGGGCTTGCCCCAGATTTCTCACAGTCTAGACTATGTAGAGAGAAAACATGATGAGAAAAACACAGCCAGGGCTGTGGACAAGGTAACATTAGCCTCAACCGGTTATTGTGCAACAAGTGACCATATTGGCCTCAGCCAGCCTGACCTGTTTACCCACTGCTGTTTCTCTGAACCCTGAGGGTTAAGGTGGACTCTTCATTCCCCTCCGTGCGGGCACATGCTGCTCCTCCTGGCTACAGGCTGTGCGGTGATTTGGGATGTCCTTCCATGGTGTTTATGTTGGCCTTGACCACACAATGGCTGGGATAAGAAGGCCAATTCCTTGGTTGTGGACCAGAAGCTGTGGAGCCAAAGAAAAATGCATGAGGGAAGCAGGAGGTGTGAGGGCTGCCATGAGGGGTTATGGTGGGTTTGTGCACCTTGGTAGCCAAGACTGCCATGGTTACCTGCTGCCTTGGTGAAGTTGCCTTTTGGCACCTCGAAGCGAAGAGGGAAGTCTCTTCCTTCATGCCCACAAGCCACGACACTGAGGGGAAAGGCTGCTTTGGGGGTGTGGGGATGAAAAAAGGATGATGAAAATCAGAACTGAGGGGGAAATCAGCTCTGAGTGAGAGAAAACTTGGGACAGTAGTGAGGAAATGAGCGGAAAGAAGCTGTGCCCCTGTGATGGTGTGTTGTATGTGGCAAGGCCCCTTTCCCAGCCTTGGAGCCTGCAGAGATCCAGGAGGGGGAAAATGGAACATAACTGAGGGAAAATTCGGACAGCAGTGAGGGAACGAGCAGAGGGCAGCCACAAACCTCTACTGTGGTGCGTGGGTGTGTGGGGACACCCCTCTGCCGCCGGCCGTGCGCGGGGGCTGCCCCGTCCCCTCAGGAGGGAGAGGGCGGGCGGGCGGCGCCGAACGCGCTCCGTGCCTGGGAAGCGCCCGAGAACGCGCGGCCGGGACAGAGCTGGGGGGCCGGGGGAAGGGGAGGGCGCTGCCCGGCTCCCTCCCACCCTCTCCGGATAAATGAGCCGCCGGGAGGCGGCGGGCGGCGCAGGCTGTGGACGAGCGCGGCACATCCCTGTCCCGTTCCCATCCCGTCCCCTGCCGCGCCCAGCGCTCCCTGCCGGCGGGGCCGCCCCGGGCGCTGCCGCGCGTACTCGGCCGCGTCCCCGCGGGGCTGGGCGGGGGGATCGGGCTTCGCTTCCCTCCCCTGGGAACGCCTGAGGGCGGGAGCGGCCGGGCGGGCAGGGCCAGGGCCGGTGGAGGGGAGGCGGCCGGGACACCCCGGTCCGGCTGATGCTGGCGCTGCCCCGCGCAGCACCGGGTTCCGGCAGGCTGGTAGCGGCGGTCGGGACGCAGGAGGGGCCCCCCGGGCTCCCTTCCCCTTCCCTCCCTCCGCGGCGGGCGGCGCTGGAGGATTTTCTCCCGCCGCGGCCCCCTCGCTGTCCCCCAGACATGGTAGGTCACCTCCAGCTGCAAGGGATGGACGAGAGCCTGAAGGAGAAGAGCCGGGAAGGCTTGCTGGACAGTCCGGACTCGGGGCTGCCCCCCAGCCCCAGCCCCCCCTTCTACTCCCTGTCGCCCGGTGAGGGCCGAGCAGGGGGCAGCGGCGGTGCGGACCCCCCGGCCCCGGGCCACCGGCGAGAGGCCAAGGACGGCAAAGTGGTAAGAGCCAAACCCGGGCACCGGGCTCTGTCCCCTCCGGGCCCCGCGGGGGAAAGGCAGGAGGGCGCCTGTGACCACTGCCCGGGCACCGCTGGGCTGAGCTCCCCTAGCAGTGCCCCTCGCCCGCCGAGGGCACTCGGGCACTCCGGGCTGCCCGTGGCGGCTGCGGTCCGGTGTTGGCAGCGCCGCTGCTGTGCCAGGCAGGGCTTGGCCCGGTGCCGGGCAGGGGTTTTGGATACACTCACAGTGTTGGCAGCTTGGCTGGGTGAACTCTAATAACGGTGTGGGAGTGAAACCCCAAGTCTGAACCAAGCTCCCCTGCCCACCTTCGGAAAAGTGTAGTTGTTTCTCGGTGACACTGCTCTGCCTGGTAGGTACAGGTTGGAGCTGCATCCATCCGGACTGAGGCAGGGGTGTCTGGCTCCCAGCCATCATTGCGCCCTGGCATCCCGCATCTGGTTTGTGAGGAGCGTGGAGCTGCGTTTGCTGGAGCCCTGGCTGAAAGAAAGACAAAAGTGCCCTTTAGCTGGGGCAGGGTAGGGATGTGTGTCCGGGGAGTTGCTGGGGACGGGGTCTGGGAAGGGCTGTGTGCCGCTGCCCCTTGCTGGAGCCGGGCTTTGTGGCATGAGCCCGTGTGAAAGGTTTGTCCGCTGGCGGCCGAGCGGAGCCGGGGGTGGTGGTTTGTAAGCTCAGACAGCTGGCACAGCACTGCAGGTCTCGGTCAGCCTGATGCGGTGCCAGTGGAGCACTTGAATGTGGAGTAGGATCTGGGTAGATTTATTATCGCTATTATTTTGCTTTATTTGTTTATTTCTATCCCTGAGCTATAAAACCTGTTTTTAAAACACAGCGTTCAGAGCATAAGCAACGGTGGTGGAGGTTTTTAAAGGATGATGAAAGTTCTTCCCCAGGGCTCTTTAAAAATTTTTAAAACATGTATAAAAGATGTTTGTAGGTGTATCCAACGTGGTTAATTGGCTTAAAACTGCAGCACAAATCTTTCCATGAGAAAAATTCATCTACCTCTGGTTTAGTGACAATTTAGACTTCTTTCCCAGAGAGACATTTTGCAATGACTCCTCACACCCGTGTGCACTTTCTCAAGTTCTAAGGCCTTTTGAGCATATTACTGAAAACTGCCTTTGACTCCTGAACATGCCAAAACCTTCCCCATGAACAATGACTCCTCACAGTGGAGAGGGTGTGAGGGCTTATTATGAAAGTCAAATCTCAAACCTGCTAATGCTGCAGTTCCTAATATGGAGCCTTACCTGCAGATGCCTGGGCGTGTGTGCCATCTCGATGGGAGTGTTTATGTACAAAGTTACCCACACGCCTCTGATCTGGCAGCATCAGGCTGTTCCTGTGTGTCTGTAAAATCAAATTGGGGAGGAATGTGAGTGAAGGCTGCTGGAGCAAAACCCAGCAGGGGTGAAGGTGTCTGCAAAACTCTGTAATGGGGATATGACAGTCTCCATTCCAGTGATATGACAGTTGGCCACCACACCATCCAAGAAAGTTCTTACATATCAAAGAAGAAAGAACATGAGAAAATTTATTTCAGTTCATGGGCTGCTAGGATTGGGAGTTCTAGTGCTTGACTCCTACAGGGAAAAAAGTTATTCCTGTGATCTGAATAAAGTTTTTCAATTGTTTTGATCATTAATGAACATTTTGGGCACTTCAGAAAAGCTCACACTGTAGATGTTTCCAAATTCTGCATCATATTGCAAGGGCTCCTGCTTAGAGTATGGGTTCCATACATTGGGAATGTATGGAATTCCATGCTCTTAGCAGGTACAGAAGTTTGCAGGGATCCAAATGCTGAAACCAGTTGGGCTGCGTTATTTGGAGTAGTGCTGGGCTCTGCTCTTTAACTCTGTTTGGTTCACTGCAAAATAATGAAGTAAATAGGAATTTTCACTCTATTTGACTACAGAGAGTTTCACTTCCTCTCATTTCTCAAATACTGTACTTGCAGCTGATATTAAAGCAGGAAAAATATGAAGAGTATTGCTTGCTTCATACTTCTAAATTGCAATGTCTAATTAGCTTTAATTTTGCCATTTTACAAGGGCTTGCAGATCTATGAGCAGTTATGCAACCCATGAATGTGCTTCTGTTTAAGTCTATTCCTCTGCTGTTCATCGGAGCATGCGGAATTGGCAAATCAATAATTGCAGCTATTTGCACACCAAGAAATGCTGGTTTTAATCGCCTGTTATATTAGTGTTTGTTTTGCTTATAAACGTGACAGAGCCAGGAACACAACCTGCACTCTTTGTGTTGGAATACTATAAAACCATACATAACTCAGTCACCAGCAGCCAAGGTTCCACTATGTACAGTTACAATAAATTGCTGTCAGGTGAAGGAAACAGAATTCCAGATCTGAGTGAAATATTTCATACTATTCTTTGCTGCAGAACTATCAAACCACCAGTCTGAACCCAGTTGCATTCTTCTGCAGTCAGCTATTTTGCTTCAACTTCACAAATATGTTACAAAATTTTTCTGCTTTAGGACAGCCCTTCTCGTGAAGACTGAAAGGAGATTGCATGCCCTTATCGAAGACTTTCTTGTGTGTAAAATCTGTGCTTTCTCTGCTCTGTGTTATTAACTGTGACTCTGAAAAAGTAAACTCTCTGCTCTTTAATAAGCACAACTTTGTTTCAAAGACAATGCACCATTTATTCACATTTAACCAGCCAATTTGGGAACAGCTTTGGGATCCAAGAAAATATGAAAGGCAGTTTAGGGCCGGAGTCATAAATACCACAAGTTCAACACCATTTAGGGACTCTTTTTTTTTTTTTTTTTCATTTTACTTGTAGTGCAGGATAAATTGGCTTTTATTTCTTCAAATAAAGTCCATGTAGGGAATTTGTCAAGTGTTTTGTGCTTAAGTGCAAATATCCTAAGGAAAATAGAAGGTGACTTTTACCTAGTTCTGTCTTTTAAATCTGAAACATTATTAAATAGATTCTTATGACTTGGGTTACTCAATTCTCTAGACTGCGTCTGTAAAGGTGGGTCAGAAGGAACAGAAACACAAGAAAATAAATCCTAATAAAATGCACGAAGAAGCAGTTGCTGAAAGCGTGGGGAATGAAATGACATCTAAGTACCCATTTCTGCTTAGAGTTTTCCCTGTTGTTCTTGCCCTGGGTTACTGATTGAGGCTAGAAGAACTGCTTTTGGACTGTGCTGAAATAAGTGCTTTGCATCCATCACACAACTCCTAATGGATATCAGGGGACGTCAAGCTCACATTCATCTGCGGAACTATCCATTGTGTGTTCGTGAAGCAGCAGAGTTTATGTTCCTTCCCAACAGTGAAAGGGGCTTTTGCCACTGCAGTGAGTTCCTTTTACCTTGTAAGACTGAAGTATTTGTGCACTCAACCTGCCTCAGTGAGCACTGACTTCTGTGGGACTATGTGCCATTGAATCAGCTGTAGAGATGCAGGGAATTTCTACTCACATTCAGCAGCAAGAATGATTCGGAATCACTCTTGGGTGGTGGGAGGAGATTCCAGCATCATCTCAAGTATGGAGAAGGAGACCTTGCCCCTTGTCACAGCCTTCACAGACGACAATGGGGTCCCAACAACGTGGTCCAAGTCAGCATTTGAGCCAACCCTGTTGGATTAATGGCTCATATTAAAAAAACCAAAAAGAACATCTCTTCCTGACATGCAGCATTTTGAAGACCCCTTGGGTCTCAGAGCCAGCGTCTCATTGTGCACTGAAAGTGCTTCAGGAATGGGGCAGTGTCTGCAGGGGCTGGGTGGAGAACATGGCCATCAAAGGTTTTCCATATGTAATTTCCATACCTGTCAACACCTACACTGAAAGCACACGTGGGAGGGAGGCCCAGCACCCCGAGCTGAGCCAGCCTGCAGCCCACACACGAGGCAGGGGACAGGGGACGTGACTCCCCAGGCCCTGTGGGTCCCAGCAGCTCTGGGGAAGCCCCAGGCTGGTGCAGGGAGCAAGGCACCCATCTGGCAGCACAGCAGGGTTTGCCTCAGGGCTTGCTGGCAGCCTGGCATCCTGACCCACTTCTGAGCCACTCCCACGGGACTGGGTCCTGCAGGAATTCCCCCAGCTTCAGCTCCACGCCTGTGTCCTCTCCTGGCAAAGGCTAATCCTGGCAAAGGCTAATCCCACCTGGCTGTTCCGTGTCCCTCAGCCCCACCCAGTTCTGGATATGCACCCGCTCCTCTTCCTCCTTGGTGATGGACAGGACAGGGCATGGCTGTGGGCCTCACTTGATTGGCCTCACCTGATGTGACAGATGTCCCTTCTGGGCAGATCAGGGAAACAGGCATGAGGATCTCATCATCTGCTCTGAAAAGTGTGGCTTGGTGAAAGACATTGAGGGTGATGTCTTCTAGCTGTTGAATTTCCATTGTGTCCCTACGTAACCCTGCGGACAATAAGCAAAGTAGCACACATTTCCCACTTGAAATAAAAGAGGGAGATAAGCAGGAAGGATGTAATTCTTTGAAATAATAAACCCCTGCTTTCTACCTGAGCTTTGCATTTTCCGTTATCACCTCCCAATATAATCTCATCCGGCTCTGGTATAAATTACTCGTAATGTGCAATATGTGCAGATATTGGGAAAATAAATGGTCTGTTAAACAAATATTGCTTATCTTCTAGAGTGGAGAATGTAGATGTGTGTCAAATAACTCAGCCAGATCTTTCATTATAGCTGTAAATAACAGCTGAGTAAAGTGACATTTTCATGGACCTGACATGTTACCATAGTGGGAAAATGTGGTGAGAGATTTGCTTATGCCCTAGCTAAGTTAGGAGCTGGGAATTTGGGAAGCTGTATCCTGTTTGCAGCCCTGACACTTGGAAAGCTGTTTCCCCTTACAGTCCCTAGAGATCTAGTGCCACATCTTAGTGCCTTCCACATAATGACCATAGCAAAAGGAGTCAGTCAGTTCTGGTTCTTTGTGCTCTCTGGGGAAAGGTTTTGGGGGCTTAGTTATTTCAAGTCACGTTAATTTCCTTTCCTTTTTCTTGCTTTGCTGCCTGGAATTTGGCAGCTAAAGAACAGTCAATGCTGTCGATGAGCTGTAGATTGAATTCCATGCAGCAACCAATTTTATCTGTGTTTATCTATCTGCTACTTGCAAAAAGCAGAGTTTAGCTGCCCAGGCCGCTACATGCCTGAAAGGCATCAGAGTTAAGGCAGAGGGAAAAATGCAGCCAAACAAGAAAGCTCTTCAACTTTTTAATACTACTGTAACTCTTTGCTGGTTGACACAAATTATGTACTAGAGAAGAAATAAAAATAAAAGCTCATTTACTGCCTAATATTCATCTTGGATCAAGTTGTAAACATGGGAGTCACTTTTTTGATACCTCCGGTATCTTTCATTTTTATCTTCTCAGCCTTCTTTGCCAGACCCCTTCTGTCCTTAAAGATGCCAGGGTTGTGGTGTCTTTTGTGAAGCTGCATCTGGTAAGTGCCAGCACAGCTCCAGTTAGTGGAGACAGATGGATCAGGTCCCCATGGCAGTGTTCCAGCACAGCAACCCTTGCACAGACACACCTCAGCTGTGGATCACTTGTGGACAGCCTGGTCTGAAGTGATGTGGACTTCTCCTCTTCACCATCAGTGACCCCCAGGAGTGTGCAGCAAGCTCTGCTCCCTGCCGGTCTATCCATAGTGTGCAGGATAATACAGAAATCTACCTCACTTGTGGAGTGTCTGGAGATCACCAAGTGATTCCTAGAAACAAGCCAGGGATCCTGATTTTCTCAAGGGAGCTCAGCAGTCCAGTGCTCCTCCTCTTTCAACCATTCCTGTGCAGAAGGAAAAAGAATTGAGTCAGTATTTTTTTGACAGGCAGAACATTTTTGTTTTTTTTTTCCTTAAAGCAGATTGGAAGGAGTTGGTGTCAAACTCTTGCCAAAAAGCCAGCTTTTGACATGTGCCAAGCATATAACATTTCAGCCCCAAAGACAAATCTTTTGGAAAGCTCATATCCCCTGTTCCTTGCTTCCCACCTCCAGGTGATTTGCAGGGGCCGACATTTCTGAACATCACTGGAGGGAAAACAAAATGTCACCTGAGGTGCCTTTCGGTGGCTGCTGTGTGAAACCTGTGGTTGCTGTTTAGTGACCCCTTCATGCTCTGCAAGCAAATCAGTTGCTGTTTGCTGAGCAGCCTGCAGGATCTTAGAGATCTCTATTTTTAGGCCATGATTTGTAAGTTATTTACATCTTCCATGTGCAGACTTCCAGGTTACTTCGAAGTTTCTGACCTGCAGCAGCTCACAGAAGAGAGGTCTGAGTCTGTAATGGTCTTGACAGGCAGCAGAAATCCTGGCTTTGGCCTGCCAGCGTTCTCGGTTGTTCCAGCTTTCTAAACTAAGCCAAGCCTGCAGGTCTGAAGTTGGTGCTCATCCACAGCATATGAAATGCCTTTTGCCACCCTTCCCTTCCCAGAGCAAGGTTACCTGTAACCCCCAATGGAAATAGTCTCATCACACCCCATCCAGCACTAACCTGGAGAACACTTAATCCTGCTCTCACCAAGTTCAGATTTTTGACTCTGACTGATGTCAGTTGTGCATGCCAGCACCTCTGTTTCTCCGTGCACAGTGGTGTTTCTGCAGTGTGTTCTTGTTTCCCGTTCCCTGCTGTGGGACTTGTGCTCTGCACAGACAGTGATTGCTGCCGTGCCCACGCTCTGACCGAGCAGCACCCCCGGTGCTCAGCAGGCTGGGAAGGCTTTTCCCGTGCACACACTGGGGGCCAGATGCCCCAGCAATGTTCCTGCTAAGCCACAGGAAAGATTTCATAACATCTCCTGCATCCTGGGGGTGTTTGGAGCACACTTAGTGTCAGCATTTGTTAGCAAGAAGTGTGAAGGCTTGTTTGCCTGGAAGCACATCTTTGAAACTGCTTCTTTAAAGGAGGGACACGTATCCCCAGCCTTGTTTCCTTCACCAGTTCAAGCAATCTGCATCCCTCTACAGGTGAACCCCCAAAGGGCAGCCTGCCTGCTGTTCACAAAGCTCATGAGCATGTGCAAATGGTGTTTGACGCCTGCACCCAAAGGAACCTCTTCTTATGTACAGAATGTCTTTAGAAAGAGCTCTGGCCTTGTGCAGACTGTTGCAAGCTGGACATCTGCACCCTTGTGAACTGAGGCTTGTCTGATGTAAACAATTCACATTTCAGAAGCAAAGAGCTTTATTTACGACCAGAAAGGCTGCCCTTGCCCTCCTCTGTCAAGAGTGTTGAAAGCAATTCAGGAATGAACTTTGCCTTTTGGCCAGTGTTTGCTAGGGAGAGTGAACATATATATTTTTTTTCTTTTTTCCCCCTATAACTATGCAGATACTGTTCTGTTTTGACAATGGAACAGTATTCAATCAAAAAGAGGGGTTGGCCATTTTACTTAATAGTACAACTTCACACAGTTGTAAAGCGCAGGGAAAATTCAGTATGAGAAGAAGAAACAGCTTTGTGGCTTTAGGACACAGAATTAAATGGCTTGGCAAATTCAGATGGAGCAGTGACAATTTTGCCTTAGCCTGAGGCAGAAGGACCAAACCAGCAGAGGAAAGCAGACCTCAGCTATCCATCTACAGACAGCACAGAGGCTGCCAGCCATCCCCTTTAAAGAGATCCTGTGTCCCTGTGCATCATAAATATCTGCTGACTGAAAAGTTGTGGCAGAGACTGAAACCTGCAGTGACATTTTTCCAGGAGGGCAGGATTAGGCTGAATTAGCTGCTGGGTTTGGTCCAGGCACCAGACACAGGATCCCCATATGTGGGAGCTGGTGTTTAAGAGCACTCCAGTATAGAATCCAGTGGGATTAGTCATTTCTGTGGTGGGCAGAGGAGCCTAGGCTGGTCTGTGACAATTTGTCAGAGTAAGTAAGTTCACAGTGCAGTTTGTCTTAAAAATCCAGTTTTTGGTGTCGTGAATTGGAGCTGCTCCATTTGTTATAAAGTCCTGGCTTGCAACTGGCTTCCTGCATTGCAGAGGCCACAAGGTGCCCCAGTGTCTCACCCCACCCTCAGTTTTATGGTTAACAAGAACGTCCTTTGGAGCACAAGAGCCATTTTTGGCATGGAGACTTCGGGAACAGCAAGTCTATCACTTCCTCTGCTGGATTGTTTCAAGGGAAACATGATTTTATGTACATATTTGTATGTATATCTATAAAAATACATATACATGTCTCACTTCAGTAAACCTACATCCTTCAAGTCAGGAGCCCTAGGCCCTATCGCTGTGTTAGGTCAAACATGGAGCACTTCTCCATGCTGACATATTTTGAGTTTTTTAAGACTTGTTAATTCCTATCAGTAAAGGCAATATCAGGGCTAAAGAAAACTTGAAAACAATTGCAATTCCTATGAGGAACAAGAAAGGAAGAAGGAAAGGCAAGGTTAAATTTCAACAAACAGATACTGCAGCAAGAAGTGACAGAGATGTGGGCACAGTCACGTACCTGGGAGGTGTGCTGGGGCAGAGGGAGGTGTTGGGTGTTGGTTGGTGAGGACAGTCCAGGTGTTCTGTTAGGCTGCTCAACTGCCAGCCACAGCACGTTACCAACTGTGCCAGCCCCATCTGTTTTGTTCCAACACTTGCTGTGCTCTCCTTCCCTGCAGATGCCTTATCTGCTCCTGAACCCGTCCATGCCAGAGATAAGGCCTCGAATGTACCCGGTGTTTTTTGGAGAAAGCATTGAGGTCAACCCTGAGCCCGTGCAGGAAATCAGGTACAGATGGGATTGGGTGGGTAGATGGGGATTTCTGTCTTTTTGCTGGTGCTTCTGCCAAAAATTAAAATGTATTTACAAATGGGAGTCATGGTTATTTTGATGGAAAGGGAAGGACAGGTGGGAGGGTAATTCCTGAATTAAAGCCACTGACAACAGCACAAGCAGAGAGGAGGAGGCAAGAACTGGAGGGAGCTTTTAACAGAAGGCAGCTTTCCTTCCAAGGCCAGCTAAAATCCAAGGCTGTGAGAGAAAACCATTACCATCTGTGGGCTTGATGGCCTCCACTAAGTAATCTGATGGTCTTCATACTGTTCCCAGATGACTTGTATCTTCAGAAGAAGCAACACCCTTCTAATTGGCACCTGGTTTTGTTCGCTCTTGCCACAGAGAAACCAGCATTAGACAGCCCACAGAGACTGATGAGCTCCTCTGTGTGAGGAGATGATCCCTCAAGCCAGTGATGGAGATGTTCTGCCCTCCTGTGGGGCTGGTGCTGTGGCCATGGATAAATGTTGGTCTTCATTTGCTCTTTTGCTGATGTGGAATCCTGCAAACATCAGGAGCACTTACACACAGCTTGGGTCAGGGACAGTGGGAGGACTGTAAACCCCCTCAGCCTATGCAAAAGTCTCTCTGGAAATGTACCCCAGTAAATCTCTGCTGGCTGAGGAACTGCCAGCGGGCATGTTTTTATGGTGATTACATCGGAGTCTTGTTTTATGTGTGCTGAATGACTTGCTTACACCCTAGCTGTGCAAAATACATTACAGCAGCTCAGATTACACGCGGTGCACAATCAGTCAGCCCCCCTCTGGGTGGAGGTAATGACAAGCACACACCCAGCTTTTAATCTCTTTTTACGTGGAACTGCACATTCCTTGGCTGCTGATTGCTGGAAGAGCATTTGGGGAGCGAGGAAAACCAGTGGAAGTCCTGTTCCCCATGGCTAGGAGTTCCAGAGTTTTCTGGCCCAGTGTCTGCACATCCTTTCTGGATGGCTGCAGAAAAAAGCAGGGTCATGGCATCCTACCTTTTGTGGTTCTTCATCTGTTGGCAGTTCAGGTGGCCAGTTCCTTTGAGACCGGTGGCTTGGGCAGCCATAGCCTACGATATCCCTTTGGCTTACCTGCTCTTTCAGCATTGCTTGGATTTTTCTGTAGGCTCCAACAAGCATCCTCACCCCTCATCTCACAGCACTCAGATTTTAGCTGGTTTGGGCATTTTTGTGCAATGATGAAAGAAAAGACTAACAGCCTTGACAGCTCAACAGGTCCATTATAGGGTGTTTGTCTGCCTCCAATGTAGCTCTTAGGGCTGAGCTGAGGCTGCAGTGGGATGCATGGAGAAAACAGAGGAAGAAGAGCATTGCTTGGAGCCTCTGCAACAAGGTGTTTTCTGCCCTGGTTCTGCTACTTTGCAGAAATGTTGAGATGGATTCACAGCAAGGTGGGGTTCCAACAAGATTCCCCAGCAGGACAGAGTCCTCTTGGCTTTGGGTTGTAGAGTTGGCATCTGTCCCAGTGTCTGTGCAGTAGGAGGTGGTACATGCTGCCAGCTTCGAAGGGTTAGAGAGGAGTCCTGCCTGTCTTGCCTCCTTTGCTGCCTGGGCTGTGCTCCTGATCCCTTGCTGTCCTCTGCAGGTGCAATTCCGAGGTGAAGTACGACTCGGAGAAGCACTACCGGGACGACATCTTCTACGGCCCCATCCCCACGGTCACCACCTACAGCGAGACCATCATCGCCGCTCCCAACTGCACCTGGCGGAACTACAAGTCCCAGCTGATCTTCGAGCCCCGCCAGAAGCCGGTGAGGTTTCAGAGCACGACCATCATTTTCCCTAAGCGTGCCAAGAACATTTACCGGACCACCCTCAACTACAGCTTGGGCTGTGCCAAGCGCTGGTTCGCTTCCAGCGTGCAGCTGGAACTCTGCGAGGAAACCGGCCCGTGCGTCATGTACAGCGAGACCCTCTGATCCGCCCCGCCGCTGGCACTGCGCGACCCGCCAGGCCACGGCCTGCGTGGGGCTCTGGCTGGGCCTTGCTTGGTGGCAACTGAATATTCATGGCTGGAGACCAGCTCTCGAGGCTTGCAGGGCACAGGATGGTTTTGATCAGTGAGAGGCTGGCTTGTATTTTGCGACGTTCCTGACATTCATGATCTGGATTTTATTTTTGGGCTGTTTGTTTTTTTTCTCCGAGCGTATCTATTTTTGGCTTGTGTTTAGATGAAGTCAAGATGACAAAGGACCCTGTTACCCATTGCAGAGTGATGCCTTATGAGCTCTGTAGGTCTTGTCTAGCACATAGGTGAGAGTCATTGTAAGCTTCAGAGCTATTTTGGTCTCTGCAAAGGGAAGACCAACTGCAGAGTCAGCGTCTGTTCGGCCCAGCACACACCAGGCCAGATCTCTTTGAGAGCTGAAATGCAGAGGAGGTGGTTATTTGTACCAGTACATCACAGCTTGCTCCAACAGCTCATCTCATTCAGAGCTGTAATTACAGCACCACAGTCACCCCACTTCCTGAGAGGAGTGGAGACTATCACCCCGAGAAAAAGAGGATTTAAACAGGTATTCCAGCTCTTGCTGCAGCTGGGTGTTTGTGTGCCACAGCAAAGCACAGCACAGCCAGGAGATGGGAGGACGGCCTGCTGTGATGCACAGACACATCTTTTGTGAGCCCAGCCAGGAGCAAGCAGAGAGACTGAGGAAAGTGAACAGCTGAAGGGCTAGTTTCTAAAAGTCACGGAGAGATTTAGGAGCCCAGTGCCCTTCTATCCAAAGTACTGTCATACCAAGTGTACCATGCTGTTCACTGCCTCCAACACCTAATTTAAGGGATCTGTATGCACTTGCAGCCCTTCTGAGTTTCAGGGTGTGGCTGTATTGCAGAGAGAAGTGTAGAGCAGAAAGATGTTCCCTGGTTTCTTTGAAGCCAGGGCAGGGTTAACTCACCCTCTCAATAGTTTCCATATTTGTGGCATGGGCAGCTTTTCTGCCTGTAGAGGAGCAGCCAAACTTTCTCAGTGTAGAGCTTGAAAGATTGAAGAGCCCAAATCCATCTGGGTTTTCCTTACTCAGCCAGGCTGTAGCACTGAAAACAGCTACTTCACAAACAGCTGAGCTGTCTCTGCAACAGGACCAAGAAACAGTGAGCAGGAGTCAGTGCAACCATCCTAAGGTGAAACATTCCCCACTCATGAATCCCATCTCCTGCTTTATCTTCACTTTGGTCTCTTGCTGAAAATCTGCAAGAGCCTGGATTCCCACAAACATGTAACTTTTGAAAATAGCACAGAATTTTCTCCAAAAATCTTACCAAGAATTTTTGCATGCTGCTCAGACTTAGAAATAACCACACAGCTCCGGAAATTAATTTCCAGCTTTCTCTCTTCTAAACTTTCCATTTTGTTCCTGACTTGCTGTGAGTCTGATGGAGTTATTTCAGAACACGGCTGAGCAGCCAAGTCAGAAAGCCTATTAACAATGTCAACAAGACATAGCTGATTGCCCAGAACAGTTGACGCACAAACCCGCTGAGATTTAAAAAAAAAAAAGTCTTGAGAAACTTGAAAAAATAATAAAATTAGTGACTTATAAAGATACTTTTTCCATCGGTTTCAAAAAGCAGTTGGTAAATGTGACCAGAACTGTGACCTTTATGAAACAGAGTTCTCTTGTTTAAAATGTAGCACAGTTTTTCCACCAGAGGTAAATATAAAGTCTTTAAATACAAACTTCAATCCTGACGGCTGGGGCATCGTCAGTGCTGAAAGATGTGTGTTACAGCAGTGCTGAACTCTGCCTGTCCACTGGGAGTTAGGACTTGGTAGGAAGAGCCCCTCGAAGGATTTCCAAGGCTTCCACCTACTGTTGAATTCTTTACAGCAGCACGAACAAGGACTATATTTGTTAGTGGCCAGATTCTGCTGTCACTGTCTGTCAGCATCAAAGCCTGGAAAGGCAGCATCTGCCTCCAAAGGGATTATTATGCCTGAAGCAACCTTTCTCCCCAGGGCTCCAGCAAACAGAGCTGGCTTAGGCAGCAGGGAGTTGGTGCCTGGATGAACATGGCCCAGTGCAGGGAGGTTGGTGATGCACTTACTTGCTGGTTCATCTTCAGGTCCGTCCTGTTGGCCACGTGCTGCTGCTGAGCCTTGGGAACAAGGGAGATACCCCTCTGCCTTCCTGGGGACACGGGGAGGCTCTGGAGGGCTCAGTGCCTGCATCCCTGAGAGTCTGTGCCAGGGGCAGGGTGCCAGGCTGACAGCAGGGCAGTCCAGGTCCAAAAGCGAGGCCAAACTCACACCCAGGAGATCCCTGCACGGTGACAGAGGGGACTGATGCAGACAGGCTGACCTCAGAGCCCCTCCCTAGTCTGACCACACATCAGGCTTTGCTCCTTTGAACAGCTGGATTACTCCCCTGCTTCGAGCACTAAGCTGCTGTTCTTGAACATGGTGGTCTTTGAGCAGGACAGGTTTTCCCCAGAAAAGTCCCTTTCCTCATGGCTGGCTGCAGGTTTCTGCCCACTCTGTCCACTGGTAGTTCTGTTTCCTAAATGTCAGCTGCAGCAGTAAAAGAGAATTCAAAGCAAGCCAAAAAAACCCAAAGTGCAAATACAAATCCAGGAGAGAGACCGAACCTCAGCCTGGACTTTCACCACACAGGGAGCGGGGCTGCTGAGGCAAAGTCTCACAGGTGGATGTGACCCTGGGAGGGTGCAGTGGAGGGCTGCATCCTTGGCACTGGAGGGTCCCACACACCCAGCCCAGGCCTCTTTGAAGCTTCATGCTTTGTTTTCTCTGCAAATACACCAGAAGTGACCTAACATGCTCCTGCTCCTTTGAGTTTAAGCAGCTTTTCTGGTTTTGCCATGTTAGGAAAAAAAAAAAAAAAGAAAGCAGCTTGGGTTTCTAGGCTGCTGAACACATTCTGAGCTGTGTAGCCATGGTGGCTATGGTGGGACTATCACCCTGGACCACATCCAAACTGGGACATTGCCAAGTGCCTGAGATACGGAGAAATTTTTGAAAAATCCCATCTTGTGTGGTATCTGCCATGGGCCCATCACAAGGTGATTTTCTTCTCAGCAAAAGCTGGTGTTGGAAAGGCACTTTGTTTTTGCAGAGGTCAAGGAAACCACAGAGGGTCAAGTCTTCACCCTTGCCTGGGCTCACATCCCAGCCTGCCTGCCCACTCTCCCTGCTGCTCCCATCCCTGTGGCTGCGTTAGGCAGCGGTAGAAAAGCCAAAGTTCATCTTACTCATGACTGGGAAAAGTGATGGCTTTTTTTGTTTTGCTTAAACACCAGAAACTGAATTGTGTTTTTGTGTTGCCAATGAAGAATCACTCTGGGCAGCCAAGAAGTGCCTTGTGCCATACCTGTAGTGTGTTTGTGCATCTGAAAGGAACAATTAGTCCCACCAGGGAGGTGCTTTTCTTTTAAATGGAGCGTTGTTAATCTCAGCCAACAGATGTTTGTTCCTGTATATTTTCTCAAAGATACAAATGATAAATTTAGACCATGGAAATGTGAGTTTCCTTGAATAGCTGGGACTGTGGCTACACTTTTTCTCCCAGAATCCTGATGTGCATGGTGCCCACAGCTCTGCAAGCCTGATGGGTAAAGTCAGACACTGCCTTTATCTTTTTTGATGAGGGGAAGATGTTTTTTTTTCAATATGGAAAGTCCCTATCTCAGAGGTGGGGGGGGTCTCTCTCCCATCCATCCCTATGATTCTTTTGCCCTGGAATACAACAGTGTGCTCATGTCAGGCCTGCCTGCACTGCTGTCATTGCATTTGGGGCCAAAAAGATGAAACCCTAACCAAATATTGAACTTTTAGAAGCCGTGGAATATGTTGCACAAACTGCAGAGAACAACTTTGACCAAAAGTTTACTGCTTGTCTTTATTGTTTGCCTTTTTATTTTCTTTTTTTTTTTTCTTTCTAAGCCAGCTGTACTTTCCTCAATGTGAAATACAGACAGATCTGCACCCTGGGTGCACACTTTCTGGGACTTTGAAATGGTGTTTGGGTGTTGATAGCAGTGTTTGAGTGAGCTGCTGGTCAGAGAAGTGAATGCTATTTACTATTTATGTTGAGTGTGTCTTAAAAAAATGGGAAAGGTCACCAGAGGGCTAATGAGCAAAAAAGACTTTATGGAGCAAACTGAAGACTGTGTGAGTCTGACATGGAGATGAATGGTTCTGTGTGTGAACACTGTGATCTAGGATATTTAGCCATTGTGGTTTTAACCTGCCTCTTTTCCTGTAGGAAGAGGCATCTTTGCCTTTTTTAGAGCTGAAACAAAACCAGATCCATTCTCTGCCACAGTCACTCAGTCCCGCTGAAGCCTGTGAGCATCGGCATTCCCCAGGCTCACGAGGAGCTTTCTGTGTGCATCAGTCACACAGGCACAGAGCTGTGCCTCTGTGAGATGGGACAATGCTTTAGAGGGGATGATGGATCTTCTTGTGGGATATTCAGATTTTTATTGCCAGATAAAGTCTGCTCCCTGAGGATCACCTGATCACTCACAAATTGATCTGTTGTAAACATCTCCCCTAAAGCTCTATAACCAGTGGATTTCATAAGCCTTGGGAGGCACTAATTCTTTTTCAGATACTGTAATGGCCATCAGAATGAGCAAAGTATCCTATCATAGGAATTGTGACCTGAGGATGGGATTGAAAGGTGTCTGAAGGTTAGAGAAGGAAGAAGAGAACTTATAAGTGGTGGAAATGCATAAGGATGTGTCATATTTTTATTTTTGTAAGTCTGATTCTCTAAGTGCTTGTAAAGTACTTTACTGTTGTATATGTGGTGATGCAGTAGCTCACAATATCCTTTTATTTTTGTATATTCCTTCCTCCACCATAATCCCTTTCTGTTCAACTCATAGAGAGTAATTTAAGAAGACAAAATTTATATATCGTAATAAAATGCTCAAACCCTCATGCTGATGTATGCAGTTTCCTTCCTTTTCCATTTCCCTTGGTGCCTAATGCCCTTTTTCTGTTTCTGGTGTGTCCATAAATCCCTTTCTGTGGATTTCAGCCCAGCTCCCATGGATGGGTGGCTGTGGCACAGTCAGTGCTGTGATGTGCAAGCCCTGCTCTGTGTGCCCAGGGAAAGCTGAAAAGCTGAGGAGGATCTCTCAGAGGCAGTTTTACCTTTCAGGATTTCCCTGGTTGTCTGTTTGACCATTTCTTCGCTCTGAATTTCCCTCTTCAGCTTCATCTTGTTCTACCCAGCTACGAAGCCTTGGTGTTGGATCTAGACAATTCCTCTCCCAGCTTTTTCATGGCCTTCAAGGGCAGGGAGAGCCCACACAGTGCTTATTTCATATCCAGGTATCCATTGTTGGGATCCCTCCTGTGTCCTGGCTTCCCAAATCCCAGTGGTGGATGGGCTGCCCTGGGGCTGAAACCCTGCCTGGCCATGAAGTGCATTTTAAAGCCGTGGCTGTAAATGCCTCAGGCTCACCAGCCAGCCCTTAGGAGAACACTCCTTTGTCTTCCAAGACCCAAGATGTCTGCAGGGAGAATCTGACACTAATCCTTATGGAAAAATCACTGGATTTATAGGGATGAAGTCAATAGGCTTGGATGAGAAGGGCTGTAAAACTCTAAGGAATGGAAAGGAGAAGCGAAGCCATGTTATGCAAGAAGCTTGCTTCAGCTGCAGCCTAAGTGCCCATGTCCTCATCCCAAGCCTTTGACAGAAATTATGGCTGAAATGCTCCCAGGATGAAGGATGGGAGACAAGCTCATGGCTAAGAACCTGAGGAAACACAACTTGGAGAAGGCAGGGGTTGTGCAGGCCGGGTGAGCTCACTGGCTGACACCCAAATGCCAGATGAAGGACATGTGCATCCACTCCTGCTATTTAAATAAAACCATAAAATGTGAGTGCTGTCCAATGGAGATTCCTGAGGTGGCAGCTAAATCCTCAGCAGCAAAAGCAGTATTAGATGCAGGATATGTGTTTTGGCAAGTGTGCTCAGATGAGCTAACCCCTAAGCTAGTGGCTTTTACTGTGCTAGTTGGATGTTGTAAATTTAAGCAGATGATGCTTGGTATTAGTTTTGCTCCTGGGATATTTCAGAGAGTAATTGCACATATCTCTGAGGGATTACAAGGTGCTGAAGTTATAATGGATGGACTTTGAATTTAAACTAGATGCCTTTAGGAACAGAAGGAAAGGTTTAGGCTGGTTTTACAGACAGCAAGAATGCCGAATATAAAATGCCAAAAGCCTCACCTAAAAGAATTTGCTGATTATGGGCAGCTACAAATTAAATAATAATAAAACTCCACATGGCTGAGATCCCTATTCCACTCAACAAAGCAGAGCTGTAAGGAAACAATAGATGCCTTCATCAAATTTCATTCCACAGCTATTTACAGTTAACAAACAATGGAAAGATTTGCTAGAGAAAGACCCTTACCTGATCCTGGAGCAGTAAAAACGTCCCCCTGCTGCCAAACCATCAGTCCAAACACCATGTGCGAGACCTTAGGCTGGGTCTTTGCTCTCCATCAGCAGATGGCAATGGCACAGCCTGGACCTGCAGGAGTGCCTTTGGAAGTTCTAGGCAATGCCAAGCAGCTGGAGCTTATATTGTCCTCAAAAATGTCTGGAATCTCTTGCAATGTGAAGGAATCACCAGAAGCATGCCTGGAGTGATGGCCACCTATAGGAACTGTCTCCTCTGGCACAGGACACTGAACTGTCACTTAATCCAGCTCTGTGGGGAGGCTGGAATGGGAGACTGTCACAGCAGATACATCTCTGTCCCCTGAGCTGACCCTGTGGCTTCACAACTGTCTCCCCCAGAAACCATTCCAGGATGACTGAATCCACCTGGGATGCTTCAGATGCAGCTCTGCAATCTCCTCCTGTGTCCTGTGTGGCAGGTTCAGTGCCCCAGGAGCACCTTGGCCTCAGCAGCTGAGCCCCCAGGGTGGCTGCACGGGGCCTCTGGATGCTTGGCATGGTGGCAGGATGGTGACTTCCAAGGCTGGCACTGCCAGCTGCCCTCAGCAGTGCCTGCCCAGCCACGGGACGTGGATCCAGTTCTGGTTTCCATCCCTTTGCCTGCGGGAGCAATTCCCACTGCAGATGCAGCCCCTGCAAGTCCTCCACAGCCTGGCAGGAGCGTGGCTTGGCCACCACACTGCCCAGCCCCAGCTCTGTTTCTAAATCCCCTGGTGTGGTGACCCTGCAGAGGAGCAAGGACCTGCCCCAGGGCCGTGCATCTTCTGCCAAAGCACTGAGCCTCCTTCTCCTGGCAGCAAGCCCAGCCACAGCAGGGAAATTAATGCAGGAATGGCTTGTTCTCAAGTAGGATAAAGGGTCCTGGAATTGCTTTTTTGGGGTGTAAGGAGGGAGTTTTATGGGCTCTATTTTCTGCTTCTAATAATGATATTTGATCTAAACAGTTCCACGCCTTGGAGTCCACAGCAGATGGGGAGTTCACATCTACGAGGATGAAAATGCTCATCCTGCCAAGCCTTTGATTCTCATCGTATCCTTCCTACCCTGCAAACAGGCGGACAGCACATTGCTAGCATAAAAATATCCTCCTCTCCAGCTAACCACCTCCAGATTCCCTTCCTGAGCCTGTTCTGAGCCTGGTGATTAGACATTTCTATATACATAAACATTCAGATCATCTCCCCAAGGTTCTTCCTGTCTCACAAGCAAATCCTGAGACCAGCAGCTATTTGCAGCTCCTTGAAATACAGAAGGGCTCCTTCCAAGTTATCTGCTGTGCTTGGGGCTCTCCATGCCCCTCTCCCCAGAGCTCCTGGCTGCACCCTGCCATCCCAGGGCACTGAGATGCCCATCGCTCCTTCTCTGGAGACCAGCCTGCTCCAAACACCCCGTGCGTGGCTGCTGCTGATGGTCAAGGGACCGGGAAAGGGTCAAGCCAAGGGACTGTGTAGACTGGGGAACATTCTGGACTGGGATGCAGCATGGGAGTGCCTGGGCATAGGCACACTTGCAGACCCACGCCAAAACCCACCCAAAGCAGTGGAGGAATGAACAACAGACGCACACGCGTGTGCAAGCTGCTTTCTCTTTGATGGAGGATTGTGGAAACATTACCTTCCCCTGGGGCTTTGCAGTGAAATAACCTGATTATTCATGAACCAGCCAGAATCATCAATCCCTCATTTATCATTTTCAACATAAATAATAAGGGCAAGAGAGGAACACGCCAGCAATAAACTAGTTATAGATGTAGTGTTGAAATCTGCCCATATCCTTTAAATATGCCCCCACTTACTGATAACAAACAGGGATCCAGCCGACTCCTCTCCTGATTCCTGGGCGTTGGATTACAAAGGACACAAGCCAGCACTCAGCTTTGTGTGAGTGAAAGTCCATTTGGCGCTCGCGTGGGCGGCCAGCTAGGAAATGGCAGCAAATTTTAAAAAACCCACATTTGTCTTGCTGACAAATGCCTCCAGGAAATAAAAGCCTTTGTATTCTTCTTTGACCTCTTCCACTCACAGATGGGTTTTGCTGTGCTTCCGACAGCGATTCTTTTTTAGCGCCTGCACTTCCAGGATATTTATTTTATCTGCTGACGAGCACGGCTTGAGAGGCCACGGTGCAGATTGTGTTATGGGCCTGTTGTGGCTGGGGAGGATGGCCTTGGACGGGCAGAGATGGGGTTTTAACTTCAAGTCCGGCTGTGAACGAGGCATTGTGGGATGGATGCTCTCTTGGAGCACCCTTGCTGGTTGAGCAGCAGCTTTACCCTGAGATACACATTGACCCAGAGGAGAGAGCACCCAGAGCCACACGGGTCCCTCAGTGTCCAGGAGAGGAGTTGAGCATCCGTCCAACTCCGGTGTGAGCCTGTTTTCCAAGCGGACTGAAGGTGGAGTGGAGCAGGGAATGGAGGAGCAGCCGTTGAGGCTCAGGGTGCTCTGCCCTGAGCTCTGCAGCCTCTCCTTTCTGAGTCCCCCGGGACTTGTTCTGGCAGCACCAGCCCCGTGTGTGAGCCCAGCCCTGGCCGAGGCACTCTGGTAATGAGCCCCGTGTTCCCAAGGCCCCCAGGCTTGGCAGGGACCCTCTGGAGCCCGGCTGTGCCAACGGGCAGCCCCGCTCAGCACTTTTGGGGAAGGCTTCCCTCGCCCTCCCCCTGCCCCTCCCTGCGCCCCTCCAAGGGTCTCTCCTCTCTGTGCACTCTGAAAGAAGAGGGGAGGGAAATCACAGTGTGTTTAAACACTGCCTAATGGTGAAAAATAACATCTGGAGAACAGCCTTGCCCTTCACAGAGTCCTCCACCTCCACATCTCCCAACAGGGAGCAGATCCAGAAGGAGCCCATCAGCTCAGCACTGGGAGCAGCTGTCCCTGTGGGTGCCACTGGCTTGGGGACAGCAGCCACTGGCCAGGGGGCAGCTGGAGAGCCTGGAGAGGTGCCTGGCTAAAGCCACACTCACTGCTGGGAGACTTTAGAGAGCAAGGGAAGCTCAGCAAGGGGCGACTCCTTGCCCGTGCCTGCGCCTCCCATGCTGGCCCATCTCCCCCGTTCCCCCAGGAAACAAACCTGCTTCACTGGAGCCTGCTTCCACAGAGGCTCTTCCAGCCAACATTAACACACTCTGCTTTACTTCCCAGCATGGCCTGGGGCAGAAAGCAACATCTGAACCTAATAAAAAGGCTGCCCTCCCCCTCAAAGAGACCCCAGAGCAGCCTCTGCTATTTGGTTTCCAACCTCTGCTCGTTGGTTTCTCCTTCACCAGTGAATGGAGGAGGCAGCTCCAGCTCAGGGGCTCTGGCTGGCCTCAAGGGAAGCAGGATCTTCTGGCAGCCCATGGAGACTGGTAGCTTAAAAGTGAGTCCCAGTGGGGTGGAGTTAGATGGGTTTCAATGCTCAGGAGCCAGTTGTGACTTCTCACTGGGGTAAAAGGACTTGTTCTTCCCTTGAACAGAACGGTGCTCTTTTTCAGTTCCAAAAACATGAAATCTGGAGATGGCCCTAAGCCAAGGCCCAGAATTAATATCTCCATGGGGGAAAGCTCTGTTTTGGTCCAACTGGAATGCAGATCCAGACCTGGCACCCATCTTGAGGCCCACACCAACCAGGTTCCTCAAGTCTGACCTCTGGCAGCTGCTTTGCTTTCCAGAAAGGGCTCAGGATGAAACAGCAGCAGAAAATGCTCCTGGGCCTTGGGCAGAGCTGGATCAGGATTTCACAGCTGAAGTCTGGACTTTTGCAAACAAACACCTGAGTCAGTGGAGTCCAAACCCCTTCAGAGTCCCTGTTCCACTGGAGCAGATTTGGGGCCCATCAGGCCACACCTGCTGACAGCTGCACAGAGAGTTGGAGCAGCATGTTGAATTAGGATGGAGTGTCTTCAGCAGCCTCCTGGATGGTGCTGCTCAGTTATTTCCTCTTCATGTAACCTTCCCGTCCTCCTGTGACATTGAGGCAGGAGAGGAGCCCCCAGGAGCTCCTGGCACTGCCCCTCTCCCATGGGCACAACGTTTTCCACAAATAGTGACCTGCAGCCTCATGGAACAACTGCCCACAGGTGAGACCTCAGAACAACCTCCCCAGGGCTCCTGCTGGCTCCAGGAGTTTCCTCAGCATCTGCTCAGGAGCACTGGGGCTGCCATGGCAATTAATAATGACTAATCTAGATGCACCATTGTTAGCATGGCCAGGGTGGCCAGCATCGCCTCTGCCCTGACTTACCTCAGCAAATATTGCAACAGTCTCCTCCAAGCTGAACATGCATTTAGTCATCAAAGAGATTGCAAATGACTAATAAATATGAAAAGAAGTTGGGGAGCAGCAAAAATTTCTGGACCAAGATCAGTCTGTACTGACAACTGCTGCTTTCCCTAAGCAAAAGTACCCTGCAGAGTTTAAAACAGCATCTGACTTCAAAGCAGACAGCTCTCCAGATGGAGCTTACCACCCCTGCAACACCCTGTGCTCGTCAGGTTCCGTGCATTCGCAGAGGGACAGAGGGATGATTTCCAAACAGGGAATCACAGCAGCCCCTGGAGCCATGTGGGACTGAGGCAGCCCCGCCGTGCTGGGGTGAGCTCTGTGCCGCCCTCCCCAGCCCCACGGGCAGCCCCTGCCCTCCTTTCCCAGGGGCCAGCACCGGGAAAGCCTCACCTGCCAGCTGTGCCCGCAGCTGGGATGAGCACGGACCCTCCCTCGGTGGGAGCCAGGCACCCTCCTGTGCTGGAAGGCAGAGCCGCAAGGCGCTGTGCTTGCAGCACACGGATTTATTTCACCTTTCCGCTCTGTTGGGCAGGTTCCCAGTTCAGGGCATGCAGGCGGATGCTGTGAATGTCACAGGGGTGGCTTTGGTCACCCTGGTGCCACCAGGGGAAGGGACCCTGCAGGGCCTGGCAATGTGCACTGGGGCTGCCCAGGCTGTGCCTCCCCAGGCCCCCCCTGCATCCCTGCTGGGGGTTTCTCCACAGCTGGAGAACTGTGTGTCCATGGTTTTCATTTCAGGGCATTTCTGCAAAGCTGGCTGCTTGGTTTGCTGCTTTGTTTGCTCGTGCTGCAGGCTCCCAGCCCCTCTGAGCACTTGCCCTTCAGTAACACCAACACCAACCTCGCATCACTCCAGATACAACTGCTCCAACTCCTGTCCGTGGCCAGTGATTTATTACCACTCCACTGCCTGGAGTCCTGACAAATCCTTTTTGGTAATTGCAGGAGGCCAAAAATGAGAGGATAAATAAACCTGACAATTAATTCAGCTGTTACTCACACGTGCACATAGTGACACTCATTCCCAAGTCCCTTAGGGACCCAATTCTCCCCAGATGGCACAGAAGCCAGGCAGAGCTCAGCCAGCCTGGACGCCTCTGCCCAGCACCCTTCAGGGTCCCAGGGCTGATAAGAGCCAGCCACCCCACCAAAAGCTGCTCTATTTCCCTTCCAAGTCACTTGCCAGCCTACCCCGTCTCATCTGCTGCCAAGATCAGCTCTTTAGCCCTCTGCATCGTTATCACAGAGCACACATGATTTCATGGCAAATCACAAGAACTGATGTATGGCTGTTTGGATTGCAGTTGTCAGGGGAGTATAAAATGCTTCCTGCTGTGCAGAGCCCAGGAACAGCCTCTGGCCGAGGGCTCAGCTGGGCCGGTGTGTGAGGGCTGTGGGCAGGACAAGGGCTGGGTGCTGCCAGCACAGAGGTCTGGAATTCTGCTGTGATTTCTGTGATTCTGCTGTGGTTTCTGGAATTCTGCTGTGATTTCTGTGATTCTGCTGTGGTTTCTGTGATTCTGCTGTGGTTTGTACCCTTCCAAAACCAAACCTTGCCCTGCTCATGGCAGGGTACTCCAGCTGCATCCCAGTCCCTTCATCACCCACAGGGCCCCTGTGGGATGGCACTGGTGCCCAGTGCAGAGTCCTGGGGTGCACAACAAGGACGGCCTCCACCTCGTGCCCTTTTCTCCCTGCTCTTGTCACTCTGCCTGGCCTAGCTAAAAAAAAAAAAAACCAAACCACAAAAATCTTCTTGTTTTAATTTTTCCAAAAAAAAAAAAATTCTCTAATCCTGACTAAACACTGATTTGTCACCAGAAGGTCACAATGCTCCTGCACCTTCTCAAAGGGCAAAGGTGTCAGGACCATCTTTTATCTTCCCTTTCTCCTCAAAAACTCTTGTCTGCCACTTAAAATACAAGTGAGTGTGGATTGCTGGCATATTTTTATTGTTAGTTTTCAAAGCCATCTGCTTTTGTCCCGTTTCATTTTCATCTCTTTATGTAAGAGCTTTGCAAGTAGACCTAAAGTTTTCCATCATTAAATTCTAAGTGTTGGCCTCGAATTGAGAGTTTTTCCCACCTTCTCTTTCTTCAGCATCAGTGTGAATTATTGACCAGGGAGATGGCTGTCAGCCCTTGTCAGCATTTAAACCCCGATGTGAGAGGTTGAACAGCCCAGCTCCTGTTTGTACTGGTTATTAACTTACCCTAATTGCCTTCAGAGTGGCAAAAGCCTTTCCATGAAGGTTTTTCAACAAAGTCTCTGGTCTCAAGAGATCTCCAGGCTGATTTTTAAGAGGCAGCAGTATCTGCCCGGTGCATTGCCACGGCAGCTGGCTGGAGCACACGGAGACAGGAGGAGGCAGGTTTGGTCAGTGTGGGTGCATACCTGGAGGGATTCCAGAGGGTGTCTCAGCAATCCAGGTGATCCAGGGTGACTCTCAGCAGCACGGAGCAAGAAACCTTTTGGGTATCCCTTGGGCAGACACAGCAGTGCTGGCAGAAGGCAGGGATACACCCCAGCTGAAATGCTCATTGCTGTGCTCAGGAAAACATCATTCGCGTAAAATCCATTTCTGAGCCCCAGGAAAGGCAGCAGAAGGCCCTCAAACCACTTGACAGCCATTCAACAGGCTAAATTCCATACAATCATCAATCAGTCCTCGTGCAGAGCCATCGCTCCCCCCTCAATCACACCCTCAGCAGTGGGAAGTGCTCCCCAGCCCATGGCAGCGCTGTGGGAGGGGGACCTGGGCACTCCCAGCTGGAGTCAATCACACCTCATGGGACTGGGGTGGGAGGTAAAGCAATTCAGACCCACAAACAGGTCCCAGGGCTTCTTCGTTAGGTTTCACTTCTTCACTAGGCAGTCACTCATTAGCCTCCCCCAGAATTTCCTACAGCCCTGGGTGAACGAGACAGGGGTCTAGGGCTGTGCCCTCATACAGGGAAAAACACCGGCTGCCATCACCCCGTGGTCCCCTCAGCCCGTTTTACCTTGGACACCCCATCAGGGCCAGCACAGGGGTCCCTTCACCCTCCCACCCTCGCCATGAGCAGCTCACCTGCCCAGGCTCACACACCCACAGCAGGAGCCGCTTTCTGCTGCCAAAGAACTTTGGGGTTGGGTCGGGTTGGTTTGTTTGCTCGTTTATTACGGAACCAGCACGGCAGAGCTCGCTCGCTGTGACACCGAACAAACCCCACCCTGAGCAGAACCACCCCCTCCCTCTGGAGCAAGCTGTGGCGTTATTTACACCTGGTGGGCTCTGCACAGGTCCCTCCACAGCAGCTGTGCACAGGCTGGGTACACACAGAGACATTTCCCCCTCCCAATACAGTTCAAGAGACAAATTGTCCAGTGATTTCTTTGCGTTTGTACAAGTTACAAAGTTGGTAAAATTACGTTTAAACTCGGGGTTTTGGAATAGTTTAAATGTGAGTTTCTCCTGGACTGCACAACCAGCCAACAGCACGAGGTGGTGCTGTCAGACCCTGCTGTGAGATTTTGGGGTGCTTGGGGATGCCCTGGTGGGGAGAACGAGGGCCAGAGGGGAAAGGCCACAAACAAACCCTACAGGAGCAGCAGCTCCTCCTTTCCCAAAACCACCCTCCCCTGGGTCCACGTGTGAGCAGGTGAAGTGGGGCCATCCCCCTGCAGCCTCCAGGTCCGGGGGGGATCCTCACCAAGCTGCTCCGGCTCTCCTGCCCACACACGGCCAGCTCGTTGATGTGACACAGATTAATGAACCTGCAGCAGGAGGATGCTCTGCTCCTGCACCACAGCACGGGGGCTCAGAGCTCCCCAGTGGGAGCTGCTGCTGCTGTAGTGCCCTCTCAGAGTCCCTCCATCCCTGTCCCTGCTGTTCCAGTGCCATCTCAGAGTCCCTCCATCCCTGTCCCTGCTGTTCCAGTGCCATCTCTCAGTCCCTCCATCCCCGTCCCTGCTGTTCCAGTGCCATCTCAGAGTCCCTCCATCCCTGTCCCTGCTGTTCCAGTGCCTCCTCAGTCCCTCCATCCCTGTCCCTGCTGCTGCCAGCGACAGGCAGCTCCAGGAGGGGCTGGGTGGGGATGGGGAGACCCAGCAGTGGAGGCACAGCGAGTCAGAGGGTGCCACCACCAAGCAGTGCTGTGGCCAAGTGTGGGGCTGAGCTCTCAGCAAGGGGGGATCCCCACGAGTGGGATCCCACTGGAGCAAAACCCACCTGTGCTGGCCTCAGCTGCTCTCCTGCATCCCTGGGCTGCTCCCCCAGCCTAGGGCAGGTGGGATGGGGATACACGGCACAGCCAGGGCCTGAGCTCCTGCACAGAGCTGGGAACATCAGCAATGTTGTCACGTTCCCGTTCAGGAACAATGGCAAAGGATCCCGCTGAGCAGGGGGTGAGGCTGCTGGAGCCCTGCAGCATCTCAGTGTCACCGGTGTCACCCCAGCCCCTTGACGTCCTCCCCATCCCCTTGTGCACACACTGCCCTGCCCAGCAGCGGGGTGACATCTGCCCAGCCATCCACCCAGCAGCACTGAGCCACAAACCCCAGAAGGGCTCAAACACCCTCACCAACACCTTGGAACTCCTGGGCCATGCTCATGGCACAGCCTCAGCTATTGCTGTGCTTCGGGCTCCTGGCCAGCCCCAGCCCCTCACCCTGCACACACAGGGAACAGTGGGAGCGAGAGGAGAGAAACGGCTCTGGGGTGGCCCTAAAAGGTGGCAGGGGCTCTTCTCCATCCCACAGCTCCGGGCGCTGCCCATGCTGCTGTGGAATGCTGCCCATGGCTGTAACAGGGAGCACAGCCCAACCCTGGGGAATGGTGCCCATGGCTCTAACAGGGAGTGCAGCCCAACCCTGGGGAATGGTGCCCATGGCTAACAGGGAGCACAGCCCAACCCTGGGGAATGGTGCCCATGGCTCTAACAGGGAGCACAGCCCAACCCTGGGGAATGGTGCCCATGGCTGTAACAGGGAGCGCAGCCCAACCCTGGGGAATGGTGCCCATGGCTCTAACAGGGGGGGCCCAATGGCTGTAACAGGGAGTGCAGCCCAACCGGGGGAATGGTGCCCATGCTGTAACTGCCCAACCCAGGGAATGGTGCCCAGGCTGTAACAGGGGTGCAGCCCAACCCATGGTGCCCTGGGTAAAGGGGGCAGCCCAAGCCTGGGGAATGGTGCCCATGGCTAACAGGGGGTGCAGCCCAACCCTGGGGAATGGTGCCCATGGCTCTAACAGGGAGCACAGCCCAACCCTGGGGAATGGTGCCCATGGCTAACTGCAGCCCAAGCCTGGGGAATGGGCCCATGGCTAACAGGGAGTGCAGCCCAACCCTGGGGAATGGGGGAATGGTGCCCATGAATGGTGCCCATGGCTGTAACAGGGAGTGCAGCCCAAGCCTGGGGAATGGTGCCCATGGCTGTAACAGGGAGTGCAGCCCAACCCTGGGGAATGGTGCCCATGGCTGTAACAGGGAGTGCAGCCCAACCCCATGGCTAACAGGAGTGCAGCCCAAGCCTGGGGAATGGTGCCCATGGCTGTAACAGGGAGTGCAGCCCAACCCTGGGGAATGGTGCCCATGGCTGTAACAGGGAGCACAGCCCAACCCTGGGGAATGGTGCCCATGGCTAACAGGGAGTGCAGCCCAACCCTGGGGAATGCTGCCCATGGCTGTAACAGGGAGTGCAGCCCAACCCTGGGGAATGGTGCCCATGGCTGTAACAGGGAGTGCAGCCCAACCCTGCCCATGGCTGTAACAGGGGTGCAGACCATGGGGGCTCTGTAACAGAGTCCCAGCCCAATCCTGGGAATGCTGCCCATGGCTCCCACAGCCCAAGCCTGGGGAATGGTGCCCATGGCTCTAACAGGGAGCACAGCCCAAGCCTGGGGAATGGTGCCCATGGCTCTAACAGGGAGCACAGCCGAATCCTGGGGAATGGTGCCCATGGCTCTAACAGGGAGTGCAGCCCAAGCCTGGGGAATGGTGCCCATGGCTCTAACAGGGAGTGCAGCCCAATCCTGGGGAATGGTGCCCATGGCTCTAACAGGGAGCACAGCCCAACCCGGGGGAATGGTGCCCATGGCTCCAACAGGGAGTGCAGCCCATCCCAGCCCAGCTGGGGCGAGACAAGGCGGCTCTGCAGCTCCCGGCCCTTCCTGATGTGCCCACACCCGGCTGCAGGGCGGGCACGGGGTGCCCTCGTGGTGAGAGACCCCCAGCACCTGCAGCCCTGGCGTGCTGCTCCCCCCTGCCCCGGTGAGCCCCAGGCAGCTCCAGCGCCCTCCTGCCGCCCCTCGGGCCGGGCTCAGGGCTCAGGGTCACCGGCGGGGTCTGGTGCCACTGCCAGCCCTGCGGCACCGTCCGTGCGCTCCCAGCGCCTTCCTGCACACCTGCAGACACCAAGCAGCACACAGTATTGCTACTGTGCCAAGTGGGAACTTTATTCTTTGTTGTGGTTGGGGTTTTTTCCGCTATTTTTTCCGAATCGGCTAAGGAGGCGGCTTTGAAGATGGGTCAGATTTGGATAATTCTTTTTTTTCCCAGCAGAATCTGCAACATTTTAATAGCGTTTTGCCCAGACATCAGCTCTGTGAGTTTGTACAGCTCAGAGCCACAGAGACACCAGCAGCAATAACCTGGGAACGCAAAAACTTTCCACATCGCTTGTGCATTGTCTTGGATTTTTTTCTTTAAAAAAAAAAAATAAAAGCACAACAGAAAAGACACAAACATTGATGAACATTTAAAAACCTGTACATTGTAAAAAAACGAAACAAAAAATAAAACCCAACAGGAAAAAAAAAAAACAAACAAAACAAACCCCAAACAAACAACAAACACCATCATTCTCTTGCTTTGAAATCAGAATCAACCTGGGAACGTTGCAGGGGGAAAAGAAAGATCCGTGGGGAAGGTGAGGGCGCCTGAGCCCGCGGGGCTGCCGGAGGCTGCGGGGCTGGGCCGGGCTGGGGCTCCTCTAGCGTATAGAATGCAAAGCATTTAATACATTTTATTTTTTTTTTCTTTTTTTGCCATTTGTTTTTCCCCCCAGAGCGAGAAAGCAGAAGTGAATGAAAAAAAGTCTAATATTTTTGTTCTTTAACCATGTAACTGCAGATATGAGCCAACATCATGGAATGAAAAAAATAATGTAAAGTAGAGCATTCGTGTGTATCACAAAAATACAATAAAAACTTTTTTTAAACTTTTTTTCCTTTTTTTTTTTTTTTTAAAGTTTCCTGTGAACTCCCTGCCACGCTGGCCTCCTGCCCACTCTGCCCCTGCCCTGGCCAGCTTGGAGGGCTCTGGAGAATCAACATCTACAACCAGCAAAGGTGTGTGTAACGGGGGGGCCCTGCAACCATGGCAAGATTTTTGTTTGTTTTTTTTTTTTTTTAAACTAAGTACATACATTCTCCTGACTCCCAGATAACTTTGATGGATCATTGTTACCTTCTGGTTTTTTTTTAAACCCTTCCATACAATGGACAAATGCATCAAAGCCTCCACGTAAGAACAGAACCTCTTTTACAGCATGTAATACTGTGTTTTGTTTAAGTCCTTCCTTGCGTAAAATATTGACATAATTCACTGAAGGTATCAAAAATATACCCTGTAGACCAATACAATTTACAATTGCCTTTTCTCACCATTCAGAAAACAATGCACTTAAAGCAACCGAGCCCCTCGGTGGGCAGCGCGTGAGCCAGCCCGGGACGTCCCTGCCCGCTCCGAGGGACCCGGGATTGCTTCCATCCAAGGGACCAGGAATTTCTGTGGGTTTGTTTTTAAGAAACAGCTCTTCACCCCCTCCCCTGCCCGCTCCTCCCAGCCATGTTCGAAGCGTCCTGTGACACGGGAATGCCGGGCACCAGCCCTCGGATCAGCCGGGGAACCGACCCGGGGCGCTCCGTCCTGTTTCACTTCTCAACCGTTTTTTTGTGGGTTCTTAAATCTTTTCTTTAACCCGCTCGAGGTTTTGCAATTCTGAGGCACATCCCCATGGCCGGGGCCGGGGAGCATCCCCTGCCCGCTGCCAGCTCCGCAGAACATCCCGCGGCCCTGGTGGGACGGGGCCGGCAGAGCGTCCCAGCGGCCCCGGACGGACACACGGCCCCGGGACGGACACACGGCCGCTCACGGTCCCTCTGGAGCACGGGGGTCACCGCCCAGCACGGCTGCCAAGATCGAAGATGGGTTCCTTGGGTTTTGTCTCGTTAAGGCTTTTTTCTTTTCTTTATCAGACCGAAGAGGATGCAGAAATTTCCAGATGTTGAGAAAGAAAAAAAAAATAACCCGAACAAAATTAAAAAAAAAAAAGAAAAAAGAAAAAAAGTGAAACAAACCAAAACCATCATCCCCACCAATTTGGCTGGTTGGGAGGGAAGGGATTAAAAAAAAAAAAAAAAAAGGAAAAGGGAAAAATGAAACAGCTCTGCTCCTGCATCTTCGCTCGTGAGAGCCGGCGGGGCCGGGGTGGCGGGCGCTCGCCCCGGGTGTCCCGCTCGCTCCCCGTGCCCCGGGTTTGGTCGCCGTCTCCCTGCCCCTGGCTCCTCTCATTCACTGTCCGAAAGCGTTTCGTACTGGGAGCAGAGCAGGGGCTTGGGCTCCTCGTCCCAGGCGTGGTGCTGGCTGCCGGGGGTGCCCTGCGGCAGCGGGGCGCTGGGCGCTGCCGTCACCACCCCGCTGGGGAGCCGCATGGTCAGCGGGTTGTAGGGGAACGGCGTCGAGCCTGCAGGGAGGAGGGAGCAGAGTCAGCCCCGGGGGTGGCCGTGTCCCCGCTCCCTGCAGCCCCCCCGGGTCCCTGCCAGGGTGGCACGGCCGCTTTGGGGACCGTGCCCTGCTGCCCTACCTGCGGACGACGGCCTGTCCTCCCAGACGCGGTTGGTGAGGGGAGTCCTGCGGTTGCAGTCGCCCTCCGAGTGCACCGAGGACACCGAGGGCGGCCGCTCGCCCGAGGACAGACCCGGCGCCGGAGACTTGGCCTTGCGGCTGTTGGGTCTGGCAGCGATCTTTGGCTTCCCCCCTCCTCCTGCAAAGAGAGGCACCGCTGTCAGCCGGCTCCCCGTGACAGCGCTCGGGGCTTGGGGAAGGGGTGCGGGTTCCCAGCGCTGCCCTTTTAGGAGCTTTGCAAAAATGGCTCGTGGCAGGAGGAAAGCTCACCCGGGCCGAGGGCAGCACGGCGGGGAATGGCGGTGGGGCGGGTGGAGGAGGGCTCTGCTCCCCTTTGTGGGTTGATGCCACCAACTGTCCCGGGGAGGGACGTGGGGCAGGAGAGGCCGTGGGGCTTTGGCCGTTTCCCTGCAGGATCTGCTCCCGAGCTGGCTCGTGGCTCAGCCCACAATCGCGTGGCTCACGAACGGCTCCGTGTGCTGCCCCACACACACAGAAACCCCCGGAGCTGTGGGGTGCCAGAGCCCTGAGCACACTCCCCATTCTCATGGTCTGCATGGCCAGGATGGTCTTTCATGGGTTTAGTTTAGCTTCAGGATGTTTAGTTTTTAAAAAGTTTGAAGCCAGAAGAGGCCCTGTGGGGCAGGTGAGCACAGCTCCCTTAGGGAAACTGCCCAAGGGAGGGATGGATGGATGGGCCCTGCATCCCACCCTGCCATCCAGCAGGCATGGGGAGGCACAGCTGGAAGAAGCTGCTGGTTTCATGCAGGAGCCAGAAAAGCTTTAGAGTGCCTGGTGTTAGGTGACCCAGAGAGGTTGAGCTGACTGAGGAAGGTGCACGTGTGCACCCAGGATCCTGAGCCAGGGGCTGTGCCTGGACTCCCAAGGGATCCATGACACCCTGGCAGCGGTGTCATGCTCTGTGCAGGGCACTCGCATGAGGCACTCTGCCCTTGTGTGTGGGGGACAGATGCCTTCCCCCATCCCTCCCTGGTCCCTCTCCTCCCTCGCTTTCTGAAGTGGGATTTGTGCAGCCACCCTCTCATCTCTGCTCAAGGCTCCCCAAAGCTCAGCAGACCCTGCCATGGGGCTCTGCAAGCCCCATCGGGGCCTTTGGGGCAGCTCACCCCCAGCTCTCCTCTCCTATCATACCCCAGGCATCACTTTTAGCTCCCTTACAATCTCCCTCCTGCTCCGGGCACTCCCAGATCCCATACCCCCATCCCAGCTTGGATTCTGCCCTGACACTCCCAGACACTGGAGTGGGGAGGAAAATGCTGCCCTGCCCTGTGTCCTTCACACCAGCCCTTCTCAGCACCTTCCCCTCTTCTGGCAGCAGTTATCCCACTTAGGGTTTAAAGACAGTTGGGGCTTGCTATTTAAGTTTATGCCTTTTTGATTTTTTGGGTGTGGGGGAGTTCCACCCCCATAAACTTCTCCGTTGTGTAAAAAAAAATATAGGAAAAGGAGATATTAAAAACCAACAAATAGGGAAAGGAGCAAGTCAGTGGTTTAGAGAAAGCAACAGCACCTTTGGAGACTATTAAATTAACATCAAACAGGATTAATCAGCAGATCCACAAAGCTCAAAGCTGGGGCAGGGAGGGGAGAGAAGAAAACCAAAATGAACAAAAATGGGGAGGGGAGGAATAAATCCCCCTGTAAACGGGGAGATAAAAGGGCTGAGAATTAATAACACAGAGAGAGTGAAGGTGGAGAGGGCTGCAGACCTGGCAAGGAGCGCACGTCCTCGTTTCGTCCATCAGCAGGAGTTATGGGCATAGCAGCGGGCAGGCTTGCACTGGCATTCAGAGAGTTAAAAGCATTGGCACTGAGAGGTGAGCGCTCTTCCCACTGCTCGTCATATTTACCCATTAGGGCTTTCCTAATTATTGCCTCCAACCCCATGTTGGTACTGGAATTCTCTTGGACCGACTGGCTCCTACAACTGATTAGCCCTGGGAGATACGGGAGAGGGAGGAGAGAGGGGTCGGGAGATGGGGGGGAGCCAAATGAGAAGAAAGATGGGGGGGACGGGGAAAGGGGGAGAAAGGAGACAAGGGAGAAGGGAAGAAACAAACAGTCAGCACATTCTCGCAAAGCAACAAACTTTGTCATCTTGTTCTTTAAAGCACTGCGATGCACCCGTCCTCCTCCTCCTCCTCCCGCTCCATCCCGCCCCGGGGCTCGGCGGGGGCTGGTGTGGGACGGATGGGACTCACTCTGGGATCTGGGCTTTGGGAAGGTTCCCGGGGCCAGGGGACAAGGGTTTGTCACTGAGCCCCAGGGAGCATCTGCAAGGAGCAGGGGCTGTGCTCCCAACCCAGCCAGGCTCGGCATGGGGGCAGGAGGAAAGTCATTTGGATGTGGGGTCCCTGTGCACACACAACAAAAGTCAGTGTGCCAGGAATTTGGAGGCCGGGGGGGTTCCCCATAAAGGAAATCAGGGAAGGAGAAAGGAGTACCCCACAAAAACACTTGATGAGAAAGAGGTGCCTGGATTTGACCCGGGGGTGGTGACAGGGTGCAGGCAGCCCCCAGAGCTGCCGGCTACATGGGGAGAGGGGAGCGTCCTGCTGTCCCTCCTCGAGCTCCCTGCAAGCCCCCTGCCCCTGCCCCCCTCTCTCCCCAGGCCGGGCCCCCCGGGCTGTGGGACAGGATGCAGAGGCGAGGTGTGGGGTGAGTCTCAAGCCATGCAGTTATGGAGCAGCACCGCACAGGGACCAGAGGCTCGGCCGCGCCACCGCCATTCCCGGCGTGGCACTTACAGGAACAAGCAAGGGCAAAATACAGACACGGAACTGCCAGGCCCCCCAGCTGAGCCCATCCTGGGGTGTTTGCTCTGGGCTCCCTGCCCCTCTGCTTGGGAAGGGACAGATCCCAGGTTCCCGTGGTCCAACATTTGTCTTGCTGTAAGAACAGGCGGGGTCTTTGCTGGTCCCCTCTAGCCTAAGCTGACCCTCAAATCTTGTCTGCCAGGACCCCTCAGGTCCTACCCAGCTGCACCTGCTCACCCCAGCAGCTGATGCCAGCTCACTTCTTCTCCCAAACTGACTCCCACTGGCAAGCTGTCCTATACCACTGGCCCTCCCATGGCACAAAACCCCTGCCCACAGCACCTCCTGCCCTCGGCTGTGGGAAACCTGCTGTTCTCCTGCTTGAAACTAACAACCTGAAGGCATTCCTGCTGGTGGAGAGCATTAATTCTTCATCAATTAAGTAGCAATTAGTACTCCTCAGTGGGGATTCACTCCATTTGTGAATCCACCCGGACACGTTGCAGGTGGCAACAGGGTGAGAGCTTCCCACTGTCCATTCTCCCTGGGCTGGTCCTGAGCCTGAGCACTCCTCCAGCTCCCAGGAAACACCTCCTCCTGCCCCAGCAGCCCTCATCTCCCTTTTGGTCCCCAACACTGCCACTTTGCCCAGCACAGGGTGCTGCTCTTGCCCCAGTTTTCTTTTGTACCTGGCTCCTGCATCCTGCCCAGCCCAAAGCGACAGACCCCACTGCCACCCTCACAGTCCCCTTTGCCACTGCCCTCCCACCCACAAGGTCCCACCAAGGGCAGGGTGCTCTCTCCAGGTGTGAGGTCCGCCTTGCTAAGATGGTTTAACCCTCTGATGGCATCAGGTGACCAACCCTTGCTCAAGACCTTTAACCTCTCCTCAAACTCTGCCAGGCTTTCCGAGGAATTACACTGCCCTTTCTCCAACCCAACAGCAGGGAGTTATGGTGTGTCCCGAGGCTTCTGCCTCCCAGCAACTGTTACACTTGGTTTGTAAGGGAAAACAGAACAAAGGAGATGCTTAAATCTACTGAGCCTCCTGCTCTCCATAGCTGTAAGCCCTGTGGGAAATGAGGTACAGGTATGTGGGGAGTTACCTGCTCCAGTAATTGCTGGCATGTTGAAAATCTCTGTCCCAGGCTGCCCCACATCTGGAGAAAAACAAAGAAGCTCTTCAGCACGGAGAGCAGCAGGTGCGGGTTAGTGGCTGGGAGGACCTGCCATGGCAGCCATGCCAAGACTCCCATCTCTGTCACAGCACTCTGGACAGCAGCCCAGCTGCCCCTGGCACTGGGTGGGACTGTGGGTGCTGGCTGGGACCAGGACTAACTCCCAGTGCCTTTGGGAGATCCACAGCGGGCACCTCCACCAGGTGGGAAAGGGCAAAACAGCAGAGCCCTGAAAGCCAGGGCAACGTCTTTGTGCTCAGTGCTGGCCTCCCTCCCTCCCTTCCTGCCTCCTGCCCGTGGGATTACAAACTCCATGGAGCCAAACCCTCTCTGCTGCCCATGGGATTTTCAAAGGCTCAATGCCCCCCTATCCATGGAGCAGGTCTGGGCAGTGGAGAGGGCAAGGAGGAGGAAAAGAAATGTTAAATCAATATTTTCCCTCTTAGCTGAGCTGTTTGACTTGGATATTGCTTTCCTTAGAATAACAGAAATTCTCATCAAATAAGAGGCGTATCCAATTTCTATATATTTTTCCTTGATAAGGGAAAGTGTGGAAGGTCAGGGGGTTCAGCCACATGTCCCCAAAGGGGCATAACAATACTGTTGGCTCATGGTAACATCATCCAGGAGACCAGACAGCTCGGTCCCTCTTATCCGATGCAGCTGTTGTAAGATGGATTCAAATTGAATTAGTATTGACTGGATAATGCTGGGCTAAATTAAATTATGATCCTATCTACTCTATTAGCGGTTAATGAACAAACGGGCTGAATTTCTAATCTGAGCCAGCCTGGTTAGTTTTACAGAGCTGCACCAATATTGATGTAGGGCTTAAAGTAGGGTTGGGGGGAGATGCATCTCAAGGAGGAAGGATTCAGCTTGGCTGGCCAGTCATTAAAATATCAATTGCTCTTAAGTGTCCTCCATGCTCAGCTCATTATTTCCTTCCTACTGAGGTTATCTGGTGTGGGTGGGATTGACAGCCTCAGAGCACAGAGACAGAGCTGGGAAGTCTCCCACTGCCCCCCAGATACACACAGTCACTGCTGGCAGCAGAACAGAGCATTCTAGGAAACATTTGGACCTTGTAGTTCACAGAATCACAGAATGTTCTGAGTTGGAAGGGACCCACAAGGACCACTGAGTCTGACTCTTCAGTGCAGACAGAGCTGTCTGGGAGCTCTCAGCCCTTTAACACAGCAGCACCTATTCCCAAATCTCCTGTGCTTCGTGTGTCCTCAAGGCTTTTCCTCCCCTGGTGCCCTGCAATCCCCACAGGTTCTTACTGTACTCCGTCTCGTTTTTGTTGGTCGTGCTGAGCTTCTTGATGATCTCCTGCTTCTTGGACTTCACCATGGCAGAGTTGCTTTCGGTCAGCTTGCTGAAGAAAGCTGGACGCTGAGTGTTGTTTCCTGGGGACTTGGACCCCATCCTACAGAGCAAAAGACCATTGGAAACCTCTGCAACATCCACTGCACAAAGTCCTACCTAAAGAGCCTCTTCCCCCAGTGTGACTCTCAGGATCAGGCTGGGAGCTCCAGGGATACTCAGCACCTCCAACCTCTCTCCCTGTCCCAAGGATAAATGCACCCCGTGGTACCGAACAGCCGTGACAAATACAGCCCCTCCTGGGCCGGGGCACAGCTTTGGGCAGCAAGGAAAGCAGCCTGGGCCGGGCCATGTGTGGGGCCACCCCCCTCCCCAGCTGCCCCAGTGCCTGCTCCCAGGCCGTACCTCTGGTCCATGGGCTCTCCCTCGCGGAACAGGACGGAGTACGGGGCGCTCTTGGCGTGCTCCGCCTCTCCCGCGCCGTCGGGTGGGGACACGGGCTCGATGCAGCTCTCCGGCCCCCCTGCTGCTGCCTTGGCCTGCTCCGGGGACCTGGGCAGCCAGGGGACATGCCATCAGTTCACTGTGACAGCCCCTGCTCCTGAGCAGCACCGAGGATGGCAGGGGGGCAGGATTCCTGGTGCTCTGCGGGGTCTGGGCAGGGAGAGCCGGGCTGAGCCAAGCCCTGGGGACCGATCCCCCCAAAGTGGGACAGCTGAACCACCCCAAACACAGCAGCCCACGAGGGACCTGCTGGTGGCAAGGACACGTGGATGCCTGGGAGGGCTGTGACAGTGACCTTTTGGAGACACTGCTTTTGATTCTCTGTATTTGTGAACCTGCCACCTCCCATCTTCCTTGTCAGGGCCACACAGGAGCTGGGTGGCTGCAGGAGGGGCCTGGAGCTGGGGCAGCTTGGGGAGGATCACTACTGGCCCCTGATGCCTGCCCGTGGCCAGAGCTGGGAGAGCCACGCTCCAGTCTGCGAGGAATTCCTCACAGCCAGTTCTGGGAATTTACATCTTTGTTCTTTCTGTGGTTTCTCTTTTTTCCCCAGTTTTTTCATCACTGGGTGGTCAGGGCTGGGCTTTTTTCCTTCACGTTGTAAAGCCAGCTTCAGGACCAGGCAGGGAAGAACAGTCCCATTTACTGACAAGGCACCACTTATTCCTGGATACATCTGGGTGGGTGTTTGGGTGGGAGGACAGACCCATTTTTTAATCCCATACAACAGCAATCAGACCTGCCTTGTAGCAGCAAGGAGATTTCAAAGTGACAGTAAAACAAATACAGGTGGTGCCTGAAATGAACAATGCCAGTTGTCAGGGCACCTGTGTTTAATAAACTTCTGATTCACTTTGAAAGATGAAGATAAAATTAACTTTGAACCAATGGAAAACATGTTGCTTCAGGTTTTTTGGAATCATCTGTGGTCAGGGACTGAGAACAGTGACAGGACAGGAGGCACAAACAAAACACATAAAATTCCATCCCAACACAAGGAAACCCTTTTTTCCTGTAAGAGTGCTGAAATGCTGAGAACAGGTTGGCCAGAGAGGGGCTGTCTCCAACAGTGGAGATATTCTGAACCCAAGCAGCCATGGCCCAGGGTAACCTGCTCAAGAGGTCACTGCTGGGCTGGGTGATCTCAGGAGATCCCTTCCCACCTGAACCATCCTGTGACACCAGCCAGACTGGGAAGAGAATTATGCATGGACTCTAAGGGAGTCTAAAGATCACCCTCTAGGACAACAGGGATGGCAAGAGGCACCACCCCAGGATGCCCAGATGAGAAAGGAGCTGGGCTGCGTGAGCAGGAAATCCCCACAGCACCAAGCCTGGGATAGCAATGCCAACTCCAATCTGCCCCGTGCAACTCCTCACCGCTGAGCCAGGCAGCCGAGGGCACCCACCCGACCTCCCCTGAGCCGCCTGGGTCCATGTGAGCTCGGGCTGGCCCCTGGGCTCACCTTTTCCCCCCTTCTCCCTGCGGGGAGATGCGGGAGGGGGCGTTGTGCTCCTGCTGCTGCAGGAAGGCCTCGCTGGGCGTGCGGCGCAGGTCCAGCACCGGGCACGCGGCGCCGGGGAACGAGTACAGCGGCGCCTGCAGGTGCGAGTTCAGCTGCTGCGGGTGGTGCCGCGTGTAGTCCTGCGTGATCACCTCCTGCAGCAGAAACCACTGTCACAAACGGGGCTGGCTTCGACCTCTGTCTTGAGGGTGAGCAGGGGGGAAATAGGCTGATTTGTCCCCACAAATAGAACTTCTGCCTCCTGTCTGCAAGAACTTTTGTGGTGGGCTTCTTGGGGACACAAACACCTGGGCTGAACGCTCGTGATGCCCCCTGCTCTCCAGCCCCTAACTAGAAGAGTTGAGGTCTCCAGCGTCACTCCCAGCCCATCCCCACCAGACATGTTTCACTGAGCTCCTGCCTCCCCCCTGGAGCCCAGCAGGAAGGGGAAGGGGGTGGAGGAGGTTAGGTAGTTACACTGATGTGCTGGGCCAGTGTGACCACGCGCTGGTTCATGCCCTTGATGCTCTGGCTGGACTGCAGGGGCTGGCACTGGGGGCCGTCGGGCTGCCGCAGGTGCTGCAGGTGAGCGGCTTCAGGGGCCGAGGCCTTCAGCGAGCCTGGGGGCACCTGGGGAGAGAGCAGGAATGAGATGACATCTGTGTCCCCTTCTCCGAATGCCATCCCAGCACTGGGGCACAGCCAGCCCCTGTCCTCACCTTGCTGCTTCTGCCTCAGGTCATGCTCCCCGTGCCCCTTCTCTGTGTCCTGCAGCAGCTTGGCCCCTTTCTCGTGGGACAGGCTGGGCGAGCTCACCGGACTCACGGCCTCCATCCGCTCGGGGCTGTAGCCTCCATGAAAGCCTGAGGAAACGAAGGAGTTAAAACCAAGAGCTCACTTAAGATTATTTTCCCTAGCTCTGTTGCACCACTGCTTGTGGGGAAAGTCACATGCTCAGCAAAGTGTGGGAAAAAAGAGATGAGGGAAGACGTGGCAGGGCCACCTCTGATGCCCAGCTGTGGTGATGGCTGCTGTGAAGAGGTCAGGTCTCATTCCTGCAGAACTGGACACCCAGCAGCTCTTGGTGACAGCATGAGATCCAGGGACCACGTCCAACCTCTGCAGGTTCACAGTTTGTTCCCCATTTTCTCCACCCACTGAAACCCCCACTATGCCCAGAGGGACAGCAATGCCCACAGAGAGTGGAGGAGGCTGCACAAGAGGTCTCCAAGTGCATCCACAGTCCTGGAACACACTGCTAAAGGTGCCAGGACCAGACATGACTGAGGGGTGGGATGGGATGCAGCTCTTCTCCCAGCCATGCTGCTGCATCCTCTCCATCCTTGGGATACGGGAAGGGGAGTGGGACAGGAACTCCCAGTGCTGATGGCCAAGGCAGCTGCTGCAAAGTGGAAGATGGGGTCCCACCAAAGCCCCAGAGGCTGCTTGTTGCTTCTGCATGTCAGTGGGAGCCTGGATGAGTGCTCTGGTTGAAGGTTTGTCCATCAAGAATGACCCAGACCTTTAAATCCATCCCCCTCCCCGCACTTTCTACTGGAATAACTAATCCTAGTGCTTTTCTCTCTTACACAAGATTCCTCTTAGGTGGTTTTTGTGGTCTGCTCTGGAAACGACTGCTGAGCATGGCTGCGCTGAGTGATCCCAGGACAGCCACAGTGCCCACCTTGGGCAGCATCCAGCACCCTGAGTGAGGTCACCCTGAGCACAGGGACCCCGTCCAAGCTGAGACCCACAAAGCCCTCAGAGATCCCTGAAGCTCATGAGCAGGGAGGTGCTTGTCTGATGGCCAGCAGCCTTGTCACACTCACAATCCCAGCTCTCCACTTTGCTCATTTGATTTACTACCCACGACTGTTCTTTACAGACTGCCTGGGAATTTCTAAGGATGGGGAAATCAAAATTAGCTAATGGCTATTGTCTGTAAAAAGCAATACCAGGAACTGGACAACATTTGCAAAACAGGACTTGGCAACTAGAAAAACTAAAAGAGGGTGGAAGAAGGGAAGATCCTTAAAACACACAAAAATAAAAAAGGCTGGAATAACACGATGGCCGGGAAGCAGAGGGACAGGGACACCTGGGGAGCTGATGGAGTCAATATCCAAAAGTGCAACTGAAAATAAGAAGTAATGAAGTAAAATGGGTGTCAGGCCACACACAGGTCTCTCACCTCTGCCCTCCAATTTCTGACCACCACTAGTGGAGTGGTTACTCAGCGAGCCTCTTTCTGGCTGGCCCTTATCACTGGACATTTGGTGCATGATAATCACATCTACGAACTTGGCTGCTGTCATGGTGCTCTTACCGAGTGCTCGGAGCTCCTGCTCCTGCATGGAGAAGCGTTTACTCTGACTCTTTTCTCTGCTGTGCTGCTCGGAGCCCGAGGCTGCGTGCTGCTGGTCCAGAGGGTGGTGGTGCTGCTGGCTTTTCCCCTGTCCTCTGCCATAGTGATGAGAGGAGCCAGCTCCGGAGGCGGGCAAAGGTCTCGACTCCATGGCTTTGATGGGCGAAGGCGACTGCTCGAGGTTGGCCCCGCTGGGCAGCTTTGAGGTGTAGGCGTTGTTGTCAGTCTGGGCTCGCTCTGCCTTGGCTTCCCTCCCCCTCGAGGCCTCTTTCTGCAGCACGGCTGGGTCCAGGGGGGCTGCGTAGCCGTCGGCCGCGCTGAGCGAGGAGCGCAGGCTGGAGGCCGAGGGGAAGGCGGCAGAGCGGATCGGTGACGTGGTGGTGGTGGAGGAGGATCTGCAAGGAAAATGAAGACAAGGCCAAGGTGAGAGAAGCATGTGGAGAAAGGAAATGCTGTTACCAGAGCCTCAGGGTTCAGCTTTGCCTGGTTGAGCTCCTTCCAGGCCTCGTGAGCATATGGCTGGGCCATGCAGGGCCAGTGAGGAAGGCTTGGATGCAGCCTCCACCACAGTAACTGGCCACAGGCTATTGGGCCTGAATGCATTGACTGGAGAACCCAAAACTCATGGACAGCTCCCAGAGACCTTGATAACTCCACCACCAGGCGATCTTCAGCAAGAGGAGTAATACCTGTATTTGGGCACAGGCACACTCCTACTTTTGCTCCTGGCAGTAGGAAAAGCAAAAGAATTGGGACACCAAAATGTGCACCACAACTTCCCTGAAAGCCCCAAATCCTGCTCCCACTGAGACTGAAGGAAAACAACTCTCTCTCCTTCCTCTCAGAGGTGCTCATTAAGTGCTGGTGCAGGCAAGCACTGGAAACCATGGTGGGGGAGCCTCAGGCGGAAGGGGTGGGGGTCTCTGAGATGATCTTCATGCGGTCCTTCCAGAGCCTCAGGGTTCAGCTTTGCCTGGTTGAGCTCCTTCCAGGCCTCGTGAGCATATGGCTGGGCCATGCAGGGCCAGTGAGGAAGGCTTGGATGCAGCCTCCACCACAGTAACTGGCCACAGGCTATTGGGCCTGAATGCATTGACTGGAGAACCCAAAACTCATGGACAGCTCCCAGAGACCTTGATAACTCCACCACCAGGCGATCTTCAGCAAGAGGAGTAATACCTGTATTTGGGCACAGGCACACTCCTACTTTTGCTCCTGGCAGTAGGAAAAGCAAAAGAATTGGGACACCAAAATGTGCCTCTCCCCACCACAACTACCCTGAAAGCCCCAAATCCTGCTCCCACTGAGACTGAAGGGAAAACAACTCTCTCCTTCCTCTCAGAGGTGCTCATTAAGTGCTGGTGCAGGCAAGCACTGGAAACCATGGTGGGGGGCACGTACCGCAGGACGGAAGGGGTGGGGGTCTCTGAGGAGATGATCTTCATGCCGGTGTTGTGGAGCACGCTGGGGCGCTGCTGGATGGTCTCGTGGGTGCGGGGTGACACGGGAGAGTGCTGGTGGCTGTGAGAGTGGGAGGATGAACGGCTGCTGGACTGCTCCGTACCTGGGGAGAGCACAAGGAAGGGCTTTAGCTCTCTGTCCAACAGCCCCAACCCCACCTTCCACCCAGCACAGGTCCCAGCGTGGAGGATGGACTCCTCCCCAGCCTACCTGGTCTCCAGATGGGCGCATGCTCCACCGTGGTGGAGGCTAGGATGGATTTCTCACGCTCCCTCTCTCGTTCCCGCTCCCGCTCCCGTTCCCGTTCGGACACCGACGATCCTGACTGTTTGGTCATGTGCGTGGGCCCTCCTGAAACCCAACCAAAAGGCAGTGAGAGGGCTGCAGACACAGCAATTCCCCCTGGGAATGCTGTCTGCTCTTCACATTGCTGTGTATGCAGAGCAGATAAGGAATGGCTCCATCCAAGGTCACCTGGAGCAGGACAGACAAGGGCAACCAGCGCGACAAAACCCAGACAAATCATGGAATAGCTGTCCTGGTGCTGTCTCCAGGGTATGACCTTCCACAGAGCTGTTTGCTTTGGGGAAGAAGGAGGAAAAGCAAGGAAGCCCTTAACAAGCAGGAAGAGAGAGAGCCAGTCCCTGAGTGAGAATTAATTTGGGGTCTCCCAGTCTGTCCTGGCATGCTGAGCCCATGGCCTTGGATTGGTTACGAGTGTCCTCCTCAATCATTTTCCCACTGGAAAAGCAACCTCCAGCATTACCTGGGGAGAGCGGGGAGCTGCTGTGCCGGCTGCCGAAGGTCTGGGGGGGTCCAGGGATGTAGGTGATGCGGTCCATGGTGGTGGCAGAGGTGCCGGGGGTAGGGGGCACGAGGACGGGCAGGTGTGGCACTTGGGACAGGTCGATGATGCCTGCAAAGAGAAGCGAGAGTACTGTCAGGACAATGCCGAGCTGCTGCAAGCTTGGCCATGCTGGAGCTGGCAGTGCCAGCCTGACCCAGCCTCCTTCTCCCCTGCTGCTCCCACACCCCTGGGCAGCGCCGTGCTGGAGGACCTGCTGCATAGTTGAGGGCGAGGGAGGGCTCCCGGGGCGACAGCCCGCGCAGCATGTCCGCCCGCTGCGCCATGGCCGTGGCTGCGGCGTTGTGGTGCATCTGCTGCGACGTGATGTAGTCGTTGATGATGGTCTGGCGGTTCTCCATGGCCGCCGTGTCCGGGTAGCCCCGGATGAGGTACGGGGGGTACAGGTGTGGGTACGTGGGGCTCGGAGCCAGGTGCCTTGGCAGGTAGTAAGCAGCAGCTGGGAGAGAAAAGGGTGTAGATGTGAAACCCCAGAGAACTCAGGTTTTGGAGCATAAGGAAAATAACAAACCATGCCCCCAGCCAAGGTACCTGCTTCCAGCTGGATCCCCCTGGGGATGGCGGTGGGGTCGAAAGGCAGCGGGATGTGTCCTCGGTACAGATCGACGCCGCTGACGCCGCGGAGCAGGTGCTCGTACGGGGAGATGGGGTGGTGGTGGTCGGGCACGGGGGCGTGCGGAGACTTGGAGTTGGTGAGCTCTCTCGATGTGGGGGTGATCTTTCTGTCCTGGGACACCGGCTTCCCAGCAGTGATGCTGCCTGCTGAGAGCAGAAGGAAATGAGTCACAGACTGAGCACCGCGGCCAAGCCATGTCCCTGAGGGATGCCTCTGGCCAAGCATGTTCCACAGGGACAATCGTACCTACCCTGAACTTGAGGGGCCTTTCCCTCCTCCCTGCACTGCCATGCCCTCTTACACCACCAAGATCAGGGTGGGCCAAGTCCCAGTTGCCCCTTGGGAGAGAGGCCTTTCCCAAATCATTCCTTCACCCCGGCACATCCATGCTGGGCAATCTGTGCATTCACCCTGGCCTGCACAAGCTGATGGTGCTGCAGCCTTGCTGCCATGCTCTTCAGCACAAGGAGGTCACTGCTGCTGTTAGTGAGAAGCGTGAGTATCTCCCACCCAGTGTCCCAAGCACTGCTATCCTGCCCATCTATGGAAATAAGAGTGCTGTGAGCCACTGCTGGGACAGGGAGGGCACTTTTGAAACACCAATGGCTTCACCAGCCTTGGCCCAAGTCTCCCTTTGGCTACCCTGGTGCAGGTGAGGTGCCCTCACTTCAGCAGTGTGAGCACCCCCAGGAAGGGCACTGAGCCCCAGCTGTCCCTGTGAGTCACCCATGGGCGTGGGGTGCTGGGAAGAACAGGTTCAGCAGGCACCTGCTGGGAATCGCTTGGGCAGGTGGGGCCAGCAGCCACCTCCTGTGCACCTCACCTGCTTGGCTGTTAGACATTTTACCATCAAATAAAAGGTCTGCCAAGTACCTTCGTGCTGCCGTGGGGTGGACTCCCGTGTGGACACTGGAGACCCTCTGTGCAAGTGGCTGCTGAAGGCCGTGCTGTGCCCTGCCTGGTGGTCCTCATAGCCCAGGGCACTTTGGTGGGGTTTGCCCGGCTCGGGTACAATCACAGGAGCCCCTCTGGCAATGGAGCCACCTGAGTTTGTCACAGGGCTTGGCCTGTTTTTCAGGCTCTCTTCGTAAGCTCTTTCCAGATTCCTCGGGTCTTGGATGACATCCAGAGAATGCACAGAGTGAAAAGTCCTGCCGGGGCTGCCGATGATGGAGCGCACATCGTGCTTTTTGGTGCTCGAGGAGGAAGAGCCGCTGTCATACTTCAGTGGGGTACCCTGGGGACAGGAGGCAGAGGGGACATCAAAGGGGCCTAGGACAGAAGGAGCCCAGTGACTGCATCCCACTGAGTCCCAACAGGACTCAGGGTGCCTCATTCAGGGGTCAATGCACAAGGGTTTCTCAGTCCAAGAGCCGTCAGCAGAGCAGAGACAACCACTTGGAACAGGGCAGGGTGGAGGGCCCATCTCGCACGTCTTGTTGTGCTCCAACAAGATGCTGATGAGTCACTGCCGAAGGCTGGCTGTGCCCATCACGCCTCTCTCCTACACACACTGTGAAATGGGACAGGACTGCAAGGTGCCATGGGAACCCTGCAAATATTTGGAGACCAACAGGAGATATCATGCCGTGTTTCATCCTAACTACTGGCCCTGCTGGGTTGCCACTTGCCCGTGAAGGGAGGAGACCAAGTTTATGTGCACCAGAGTCACAAATGCTGAGGGCACAGAGTTGACTCTGTCCTTGAAAAAGAGGCAAATGTGTCCCCTTTTCTTTACACATGTAGATGGATCATTGCTTTCCTAATGTACCAGGAGTTCCCTGGGCTTTGTATTTATCGGCAGGGAAGGATTATAGGATGGTTTGGAATGGAAGGGATCCCTTCAAAGGATGGAGCAGCACAACCTGTACCCAAGCAGAGCGTCAGCTCTTACCAATGATGCAACACAAAGCTGTCTCTGTTCTCCTTTTACCTCGGGAATGGCTCCCAGGATCTGTGCAAGGGCAGCAGTCTGAGCAGGACTGATCTCATCCAGGGCTCACTCCATACTCACCTGCGTGATGGAACCTTCCTTCAGAGGTCTGGTCAGAGAGATGTCTGGTGTGCGCCTCAGCTCCTCCCGGGGGATCTCGTGGATTGATCTTCCTGCTTCTTTCACCGTGGCTACCAGGTCTTCATGGGCTGATTTCATTTTCAGAGGAGTCAGATCGTGAGATCTGACCTTGTAGGCATCAGATAAGTCCCTTGGTGGAGTGTTTTCCCTCTTGAGCTGTTTGGCTTCTCTTCTGAGGTAGTCCTCATGGGCCTCCACATAGGACCGAGGTATTCCTGCAACCCCCAAGCAGATGATGGATGCAGAGGGTGACTCCCCAGGCAGACCCTGGACTCCCCGTCCCCATGCACTTCTAGGGGGTCTCTAGTTAACAGAGACTGGTACCCAACTGAGCCCACAGAGCAGTTATACCACTAATGCAGCTAGTCCACCTCACATCTACTACCACCTTCTGCACCCATTTCACACTCATTTCAACCTGCTTCATGCCAAGCACTGACAATTTTGTCCCTGACTTTGGCAGAATTCAGGCTGGTAGAAGCTGAGCAAAACTGAAAATCTCTCTGAGCACAAAGCAGGGGCTGCAAAGATCTGCAGCTGGACCTTGGTGTGCCCATCCTTGCTTCCACCCGTCCCATCCTGATGATGAGAACAAGGGGCCATGCACGTGAGATGCTTCCCGTGCCAGTCTTGTGCTCCCAGGTGCTACCTTGTGTAATTGAGCCTCGCATGTGATGCTGCTCCTTTAGGTTATGGGGACTGTGTCGGTCTGGAGGGATCGCTCGACCCATGAGACCTAAAGAGATCCAAGAGGGAAAGTCAGGCTGTGACACAGCAATTAATTTACCATGAATACGTGACAGTGTTACCAGGGATGTCTGGGACAACAAGGATAAATACCAACAATTTCTAAATTATTCATTTTTTCCTTTTTTTAAATGTGCTTTTTTTTTTTGTATTCCTGTCAGGAATTGTGTTTCTGTCAGGACAGACACTCAAGGCAAAGAGGCCAGTCTACATTCTGTTTTTTTTTCCCATGCTGGTCAGATGCTGTCGTGTTGGGACACCAGCTAACCACGGCCAGAACACTGGCACAGGAAGATGCACCATGCAGACAGGAGACAAGATGAGACCTCCACAGGTCAGTAACACAACCCAGGTGAAAGGTCTCATGCAGACCCACCTTCGATGCTGGTAGATAAGGTATCACGGGCTGATAAGCCCCGGCTGATCCTCCCCTCCATCATATCATAGGTCCGCTTAGTGCCTGTGGTCTCGTGGGAAGCTCCCGAGCTCCTGCTGTCTTCTTTGGGACACTGAGAAGCAGCAACTCCACCTGCAGGGGGGAACACCAAGAGGCATGGAAAGTCAGCAGGGGCCAGGAGAGGGTGTTTACTGCTGTTTGTGTGCGTTGCTGGGGGTCAGATCTCATCCCAGCATCAGCCGCCGCTACGCGGTGCCAGAAGCATCGCGCGGGATTGGCTTCCAGGAAATTCAGCTGGTGTTCTCTCCCCTCCCTGCCTGCCTCAGACTCCAGCTCTGTGCCTCCCTCTTGGGTAGGAGCATCCACCCAGTCGTGTCCCATTCCCTCCCTCCCTGGTGGGGCCAGCCCGTAGGCAGCAGGACAGCCCTGAGCCAGTGGGAGCAGCTGCAGTTCCACTGAACTTGACTCCTTGGGTCTGGGGAGTTCTGGTTTTTTTCCTTGTTTGTTTTGATTTTTGCTAGACACCTACTGTTTGGGATCTTGGCCAGCCTTAACATCTGCCGAGACACTCCCTGGGTGAGAAAATTGGGGAAAATGGAGGGGAAGCAAAGCTGAGAATGATTCCTTTGAAACAGCACTGAGCACAAACAGGAACTGGGAGAGATGGTGCAAAGCAGGACTGATGGAGTGAGTGCTAGGGTGAGGAGAGACCACTGACTGCCCCCTGATCCCAAGCTGGAGCAGGTTCCCTGTGAACAGGCAGTGGACACCTGTCCTGAGCTACAGCCCCACCAGCAGCGCAGCCCTGCCCGTGCCAGGCAGCATCAGGCCCACCCCAGGCAATGGGCACCCATCATGTGCAGTGAGCTGTGAATTCAGCAGCTTCTGATCCAGCTGAATGCCTTGGGTTTATGCCATGAGCTCCACACGGGATGTCAGCTAGGAGAGACAAACGCCTCTGCCCATCATCCCTGGCCAGGCTGCCCTTGCCAAGCATTGCCAGTGCACTGATCCTCCTCTTTGTGGGTAGAGAAGGTGGTTGTACAATTAGAGAAAGCAGGGAAGTTAAAAAACATTCATTCTACTGTGGACAATCAGGAACAAAACTCCTCCTTGGCAAAACCAGTAATTAATAAAATGGGATTATTACAACTTCACACCCACTGTTGGTTTCCGCAATCAGCACCCACTCAATCCACAAAGTGTTTGGGGCTGTGTGTGGGGAAACAAGAGGGGGTCCGTGCCTGAGCCTTTGCTTCAGCTCCATTTGACAGCAGAAATCCGGGGGTGACATTCAGAATCAGCCAAGCTCCATGTGGGTGATGTGCCTGCACCCTGTCATCAAGGCACATCTGTTGCCACCAGCCCTTGTGCAGGAGGGGACGCGCTCCCAGGCACCCTTTGTGCCACCGGGAAGCAGGGGGAGGGCGTGAGGGAGAAGAGAGACTAAACAGAAAGAAAACCATTCCAAACCCACGTTCCTCGCCTTGCAGAAGCCATCAGCAATCATATGCAGGATGAGAATAACCAATCTAGCACAATTCAGCTCACACATGCTACAGGATCTCGTCTCATTACAGCTCTTTTATTTTAAGCACCCTCATGACACTAAAGAATTTGCAATTTTTTTCCTGCTTGCCAAAATTCATAATCACCAACAGTTTCAGTTTTCTTATTTAATTTTTTTTTTTAACTCTTCTCTTCCTGGGCTGCTGAGCTTTGCTGGGCTCTACAGGGGGAAGGAGAGAGGCAGGGCTGGCAAGGCTGCAGCAGCTCACGGGATCACTTGGGATGTGATAAACGCTACCAAGCATGTAAAAGGCTGCTGGGGAGAGGAAGGAATTAATTCCTCATCTGTGTCCATGGGGGGTAGTGTGAGAGGTGACAGAGGCTGCAGCCAGGGAGACTCAGGCTGACACAAACAACAGGGGAGAGTTTGGTCTGCAGCTCTCCCTCATTGCCTGCAGTGGGATCCCAGCTCTGGGCATGGGCAGCCCTCACTGCCAGGAGCACTCCCCATCTCTCCCTATGGTGCTATTTCTGAGATCAGCCTTGCTCGACCCCCAGCCCGGGCAGAGGTGATTAAAATAGCTTCTTGCACAAACAAGTCCTGAAACACTTCCTGAGTCCTCCCTGGCCCAAGCCTTGCCAACTGTCCCAAAGGGCATCCAGTCAAATCCTCCTCGGTGACATTTCTTATCTGGGCTAGAGTTGACAGCGGACCCAGGGGGACACGCTGTGAGCCAGTTCCCATGTGGCAGGAGGGAGGCACAGCACAGAGCCCTGTCCTGAAAGGTCCCTGTGGTCCCAGGACACACACAAAGGTGACAACAGCTGGAGCTTGTCCCTGTGGCCTGACCTGAACCCTCTGCCTCCAGCCCTGGATAAGACAAACCAGCCTGTGATGAAAGGAGCTGCCTGCACTTGTGGCCATGAGGAAAGGGAATTCTGTGGGACACACTGCCCGCAGCACTGCCCACGGGGCCCAGGCTGCCAGGCTGGAATGGATACTGTGCCCCAGGGAGGGAGGCACAGGGCCCAGGCAGCACAGCAGCTTCCCAGGGATCAGCTCCTTAGTCATCTCCAAACCCAGCTGAGAAGGGAGGTGACACATGAGGACAGCCATGCCTGTGCACACCAGAGCACACGCCAGTGCTCCCCAAGAGCATTCAGGGCTGCAGCATCTCTAAATTGGCTCTTCCTGACTACAGATGCAAGCCAGCAGGAGTCCAGCTCCACAAGAGAGATGCCTGACCCAGCACACAGTGAAAGGCAAGAATGGGGCTGTTTCCAGCCTCACTGGAGAGCAACATCTGCTTATCTCCAACGGGAGGCACTGGGACACGCAGAGCAGCTTTGATGGGCAGCGCTGTGATGGGCTGAGCAGGCAGGAGCAGCTGCTGACCACCTGCTGGTACCACGGATGCAGTGAGGCACTGCTGGCACTTACCAAGGAAAAGCCTTCCCGTGCTGCAGGGGTGCAGCCAACACATCCCCAGACTGGCTCCTTGTGGGGTGCAGGAATGGCTTCACCACCTCCAAGAGCTCCACCAAAACTCACCAGACACTGAGGCTCCTGGAGGGTCCAGGAGGATTTCTGCACAGCAGCCCCACACTGGAAAAGCCTCAGGGTGCCCAAGTCAATGCAGGTGAGAACCTGACATCCAAATAAACCTTTATGCTGAACCACCTGACTTGCCTCCATCTTGCAGGTTTGAGTCCACCTTGGCCCAAGAGTTTGGGAGTGCTCTTGTAATGCTTTCAATGAGTCCCCCTCCACTACAAGGTGCTAGGGATGAAGGTAACCCCTTCCTATCTAGTCCTCTCCTCATCCCTGTTTCCTAAAATCATTGCAACCCTGCCTGCCATCTCTAAGACAAGATAACCACACGGGACAGATGGACACAGGGCACCAGGGTGGGAAGGGAGAGAAACGCTGGAAGCAGAGACATGAGGCTGGCCCGTTGTACTTCATCAGCCTTTCCTCAAATAGCTCCCAAGTCCCAGCCACAGTGGCACAAACCCCTGGCACCTGCCCTAAAAAGGCAGAGAGGACCAGGACTTACCCTCGTAGGACAGCACGTGGCCTTTCTTGCCTTCGTAGATGACATGTCCTTTGGGCACGGCATCCTCCCTCGCCTTCTCTGCTCTGCTGGGGCTGTCTTCTCCGATTATCCTGGTAATGGTTCCTTTGTACAGCACTTCTGCCGGGGTGCCCTTGGAAAGCCACCAAGATCCATATTTAACAGTGTCACAACCAATTAAGCAAACGCCGTGCGGGGACAGGCTGTTCCTCGCGGGAAGCTGAGCGCAGGGAGCACACCCGGCCTCCGCTTCCTGGCGCAGCCAACAGCCAGGGACTTGCAGCTTAATTATTGATGAGAATGATAACGAGCAGCAGTAAAAAAAGGTACGTGATCTGTGTGAGGCTGCTGGGAAGAGGCAGGGGATGAGGAGAGCACAGACCTCCAAGACAGCAGCTCTCACCCTGCGTGTTTTGGAGTAAGCTGCCTGGCTTGCTCCCTCTCCCCGGGTTTGGGGGACAGGGCTGGTGCTCCCCTGAGGACACCTTAGTGACAGCAGGCACTGCTCCAGCGTTAGCTTTTCCCTGCAGCCTATTTCCCCAGCTTGGCACAGGAGCCACAGAGATGTCCTGCCCACCCAGGCACATCTGCTGGCAGCAGTGTGACCTTCATGGAGCTGCCTGTGTGCGGGAGCTGCGGCTGGCAGCGCGCCCGGGCGAGACGGCAGCGACAACGAAACCAGTCCCGCAGCAGGTCGGGGAGCAGAGCCTGCCCCAGCCCTCCAACAGCAACAGCAGCAGGCTCCCCACACACACCAGTGTGAGCTGAAACCTCTCCTTCACCACGAGCAGACACAGCTCACAGCACCTGCCCCCTGAATCCCCTTCAGAACACAGGGAGCTGATGTCCCTGAGGAGTTGCTGGTGATTAACACCCTTCTGCCACTGTAACCCGTCGGTGCCAGCTGGGAACAGCCACCATGGGGTGACAGCCCCCCCTTCCCCATCTCTGGGAAGGCACAGTGATGCTGTCAGAGTGACACTCCTGACTGACACCTGCCTACTCAGCTCATTTAACCCCTGGGACTGATGCCTGGGGGAAGCCTCAGGACACGATGCCCCCGCCAGCTTTGCTGGTGCTTCCAGGTTGTGCCACTCAGGCTCTTTCCCAGCCCTGCCTGGGGGTGCCCCTGCTCTCCACCAAGCCCTCAGAGCAGCAGCAGTCCCCAAAAGCCAGGGCATACCAGCATGTGGGTTCAGTGCTCTGGCCACCCACCCTTGTGGTGGATCTGGGCACCTGTGATGGCTCTCCCAGCCCCAGGTAAGGCACCTCCCTCCACAGATGTGCTCCGAGGGGATGTGAAAGCAAGTGATGACAGATGGCTTCAGAGCAGAGAGCATATATTCAAGATCTGCTTCCTGTGAACTGGATGACTCATCTGAGATCAAGTATCAGCTCTGGTACCAGGAGCTGCTGCCAGAACAGGGGGCTCCTTCTCCCCAGCAGGAGCAGAGGGATGCAGGCTGCTGGGCCAACACGAGAGCCAGGCAATGCCCTGGGTCTGGCCCTGGTACCTTAATCCTCAGCCAAACAAAGGAATCTGGATGGATTCATTAGCTGGCTGGATTCATTAGGTGGATGCAAAACAGTGTCTCAACAAACTCTGCTCATCTCCTCAACTGGCACATGGTACTCAAGGTCCTTCACGCCCACCCACTGCTGCCCACAGCTGCTGCAGGAGCATCTGAGAGGATGGAGCAAGTGTTTGCTCTGATGGGTTATTTACAGCCCCTGAGCACCCACTCCTGGCAGCTGTTGGACACAGGGCACCAGGCAAGCTAAGCCTTTGCTCTGGGCCAGGATTCAGGATCAGGTCCCCAGGGCCAAAGCAAACATGGTCATCCTCCTTGAAGAAGGCAGGCAAAAATTGGAGACTGAATGTCTTTAAATATCTGAATGATGGCCAGATAAAATCCCCACGGGAAACAGATTTTTTTTTTAATGCTCTCTGCTCTGTTACCAGATGAGCAATAACTCACACTGCAAGAAACTATCGCCCGCTTGCCAGCTGCTCTTCTGAAGATGGATGGTGGAGATTAAGGCCAAAGTATCTTCCTGCTGAAGAGCCTTTGGGCAGGACCCCCAGCACAGCATGCTCAGCCCTGGCAGGAGCTCTTGCTACCTTACCTGCCCCTCACAGCCTCCTCCCTCCTCCACCCATCTCCTTGCTCCACTTTCCTGCCCTGACAAGATGATTTTGCCAGAGCCATTTACAGCTCCTTTGCCTCTGTTCTTTACGGCTACAAAAGGCAGAGCAGGGTTTAAAGGCGCTGTAAGGCTGCACTGCTGTTTGTTGGGCTCTGTTTTTGGCATTCTTCACTCATGGGACACTGCTGGTGCCATCCCAAGTGAGGGGCTCCATGGGGTGGGAGCAGCACAGAGCTGCTGCACAGCCAGTGTGCCCCACGACCCCCAGTGCCCATGTCCAGCACATGCTGCAGCTGCCAGCACCCAGGGACTCACATGTGTGATGGAGCCTCGGTAGGTGATGGGCGACTCCGGAGGGGGCCTGGATGTGGGTGTTCCTTTGGTGATGCTTCCTCCCGAGGCAGAGCTGAGGGAAGTACCTGTAGGACACAAAACCTGTGAGCTGGGGGCTGGATTTGCTGTTCAGCACAAAACCCAAGGGGCTGAGACTACTGAGTGCAGGATTTGACCCAGTCCCTGTGGTACTGGAGGGGACACCCTCCAAGAGCTGTCAGTGCTCAATCCCAAACCCTGCAGAACCCTTTGTGCCAAGTGTCTTGAGAAACCCATCCCTGTGACTGCGGGGTGGAGAGGAGATAGAGTATAGGTCTTTTGAGGCTATCAGCTCCCTGCTGTCTCTGTGGAGGTGCTGGGCAGATTTATGAGCCTGGGAGAAAGCACAGCCTGGCTCAGCCTCTCCTGATGTGATCAGAGCAGATTTGTGGTGAGATGCAGCTCAGGGTGGCTTGAGTTCATTCACACAGATCTGTCCTGGGTTGGAGCCAGCCCACAGCACTCAGGCTCCTGACTTGTCTTACTGGGGGGTTCACAAACCAGAAACCTCTGCATTTATTTTCTTCTGCCTGGTTAATGGGGAAAAAAACCCACCAGGGTTGTATTTAACCAAAATGGGGTCCCTGACCAGTTGCAGCAGCAACAATGAAGAGCATGAAAATACTGATTTAACGTAATTTAAACAGGTCTTGCTTTGTCTTAAGCAACAGATTTTCAGGTGCCCCCTGAACACAAAACCTCCACCAGAATCAACACCTGAGGCCCTGATTTGGGGAGGTAGAGAAAAGGGGCAAAGAGACCCCATTGGCTGGGCACAATTCCAGAAGTCAAACCCGAGATCACTGGGCAGCTGCAGCCAGTGTGGCACCCACCAGGCTTGGCAGGGCCAGCACCCCTCCCTCCGTCCCCACAGCTGGGGCATGTGTGTGTCCTCACCCCGCAGGATGGAGCCCTCCTGGGATGGCTGCAGAACCAGACTTTCTGGCTGGCTGGCCTGGCTTCTAGGAGAAAGTTGTTCCTGCTTTACTCCAGGAAAAGGCACTGGAAAACATAAAACATTAACCAGATATCAGCATAGGTGCAGGACATGGGGCCACAGCAGCCCTTGGCTGTGCCAGCCAGAGGCAGCACCTTCTGGGCACCTTTGCCATGCCCAGCTCCTTGGGATGGGCTTCCCCAGGGTGGTGAATGCACAAATGCCATTGTGCAAAGCCAGATCCTTCAGCCTGGCACTGCCCACACCAGGACCAGAGCTGACACTGAAAACTCTGCGCTGGTTTATAACAGAACCCACATACAGTGAGAAACAGAGCTCATATCCCTCCTCCCCAGGCTTGAGCCCTCACCCATTCCCTCCTGCTGTTAACAAGAGCTTCCAAATCTGCAGACTAAACACTTTCTTTGTTCACTTCAGGCCATTTACTCTTTATCCTACCAGCCTGGGCAGCAACAATATATTTCCTTCCTTCGATCACAGTGTTACCTGAAGGGTATTTATGGGCTGGGAAGTGTCCCTGACCGAGCTGTTGCTTTCCTATACTGCACAAATTTAGCTCCCTGTGTCTCTGCTCCCCTGATGGACTAAGCCTTTCATCCTCTTAGCAGTTCTCTCTGTGCTCCCTTGCTGGGCCCTGTGCTCCTCCTTTCCCCTACGCCTCTGGCAAGCTTGCTCCCTCCTGCTTGCAGAGATGTGAGAAACAACTCCTCTCCCAGTTCCTTACCCAGTTTCTTGGGATCCATGGTCAGTGGCAGGCCCATGGTGATGGAACCAACGGGGACCTTGGCGTGCTCGGGGCTGTAGGGTGTGTGGAGCTGGATGGGCATTCCCTGTGGGGCAAGAGGAGAGGTCAGGAGCAACTGATGGTCCCTGAGAGGCACCTCCACCTCTCACACCTATCAATGCCCTACCTGGGAGATGGATCCGACGGATCTCTCCAGCACGGAGGGGTGCTTGGTGGAGGAGATGAGGGGAGGAGGGTTGGAGATGCTGGCTAGTCTCTGCAGCCCTGAGCGAGAGCTCTCATGCAGGTTCAGTGGGATGGGGTGTCCTGTGAGGAGAACACAAATGTCAGTGAGGGCAGGCAGAGCAACTGCAGCATCAGGGAGAGAAGGGGAATGGGAGGGAGCAGGGGCTGGGTGCAGTGACCTGGCTGGCTGTGAGCCTGCAAGTCACACAGCCATTTTGGAAAGGACAGGAATAGTTTAAATTACTGCCTTGTCCCCTCTGCAGCCAGAGGATGAGCTGCCCTCCAGACAGAGAGGGATAAAACCTGTCTGACTTTGCACCCACACTGATCCGTGACAATCCACATCCCTGCACCTGCCCCAGCCTGAGCTGGGAGACACACCTGACCACCGTGGCACCTTTAAAGAGCCCATCCTGTGACAATGGCTGGCACAGCCTCGGGGCTCAGCCCCAGCTCAGGCAGGGGAGGGCACACACCACACAGCCAGTGGGTTTTACTTGCCTGGTGGGTTATACTGGAACAAGTGGGGCTCCGTCTGGGGAGAAGTTTTGATCACATCCCGGGGGTAGGACAGAACAGGGGGCCAGCACGAGGCAGCCACTGACTCAGCACTCAGCTTCTGAACCTCTGCAATGGCTGAGAAATGCACGGACTTCTCTGCAAAGGACACAGAAAGAAACTGCATGGTCAGTGGCCAGCAGGAGTGAGGAGTCCCTGTGAGCACGGCAAGGAAGCAAGAGCCAGCTCCAAGCACAGGAGATGGCTTCAATTCAGTCCAACTTGGCCATGAGGTGAGGATGAACTCCCCAACCAAGCTAAAAGGAAAAAGCTCAGTGTCACTGCCTGGATTTGACAGCATTTATTTTACTCAGATTTAAAGTGCAGTGGGGTGTCTGCGCTGGCGACTCTGCCGGTGCTCACTGGCCACAGGAAGCTCCGTGGACCTGGTGCCATCCCACCTACCCAGGAGAGATGGCATTTGACATGCAGAGTCCAGCTCCTTGCCAGGACTTGGACATTAGTGAATTGCTCCTGGGCAGCTCCTGCCTGTGCCCACAGCTCCACATCATCCCAGCATGGCAGGGCTGGAGGATTAATGTTGATGCTGAGGTTAAAGCCAAGAAGCAGCGCTGTTGGCATCCCTCTGGTGCATGGGGGACATCCAGAGGGTACCAGCTTGCTGGTGACTACACTGGGGTGTGCAGCTCCCCAAAATCACCTGGTTCCCATCCTGTATACCAGGCTGGGCTCATCCTGGCTATAAAAAGGCTGAAGGGAGGCCAAGAAGAGTTTAATGATGGAGGAGCTGTGCTGGGGACACCTGAACCCTGCCGTGTGCTGAAAGATGCTGAGGAAAAGAGAGGCTTCATCCACACCAGCTCTATGCCAAGTGCATCCTCACGCTTGGCTAAGCAGATGGATGAGACAGCCTTTTCTGGATGGATTGGAGCAGGTTTGGTAGGATTTGCTTGTAATCAATAAACACTTCATTTGCACTGCCCTTCCTCCCCAGATCCACCTGTGTAACGCTTGCATTGACCAGAAATTAGAAACTGGGCAGTAAACAATGGCAATCACAAATGAACCCAGCCTTTAACCATCAATTTTTGATAAAAATAGATGCTGAATCCTGCTAAGCCTAATAATAGGGCAAGTAGATTATCAGAGGCCCAATTTAATGAGGCATTACTACATTATCGTTATTAATGCTTGGTGTACTCAGAAGCTGGGAGATTATTCTTGTCTGCTTCAGTGGGAGAAGAAATCCATTCTGGGCACACAGAGGTGTGCAGGCACTCACACCTCTGCAGCCTGGTGGGACCAGACCTTGGCTGTGGCTTCTTGTAGGATCCCAGAGAGGATCCCTTCATCCTGCCAACAGAGGGGAATCCAGGCACATCCTCCTCGCTGCTGGAGAGTCTCTGGCACACCCACACTCCCCGATCTTCTCCCCTTCAGCTCGGCCCCATTCAGCTCTGCTCGTGTGGGGGCAAACAGCACTGGGATCTCCAGCTGAAGATGTTCCCTGAAGCCAAGGCACTGTCAGCCAAGGCTCTGTGCACCCTGGATGGCTCTCGGAGAGCCTCGTCCTCCTCCCCTCCCCGTGGGAGCCGTCCCCTCCCCTGCGAGCCTCTCCAGCCTGTGAAATGTGGCCAGTTCCTAATTGCCCCCGCATTAGAGGGTGGCTATAACTCAGCCAGCTTTTGATAAAATAGCACTTACACGGGGAAGAGAGAGTTCCTATTACCGTTTATCAAGTCCCTGGAATGGGAGCGAAGGAGTCAGAGTTTATATGATCCGTCATCCAAATTAATGCTCTTGGCTCCCCGTCGCCTACAGAGGCCAAATGAAACACAACTAAATCAACACCAAACACACTGCTGGCGCTCCAACCACCAGTGATAACCCAAGATATGCCCGACGGCAACTCGGCACTGGGCAAAGGGATCCGCCTGCCTGCCGGTGAGATCCAGGCAGGGCTCCTGCCTCTGCCCAGCCCCGTGACTAGCAGCTCCTCTTGGAAGGCCGGGCAGGGCTCAGGAAGGTATGGCTGGCTGGCCACCCTCCAAGCTGACAGAGCCCCAGCCAGCGGCTGCGAGGCAGCCAAGGCCTGGGCCAGGATGTGTGCAAGGCTTGGCTTTGAAGCGGATCCAGAGCGGTGAGAAGGATGTTGATCTCCGCAGCGGCTGCAGGAGTTCCAGCTCTCTTATCAAGCCAGGGAGGAACAGCAGTACCTGCTCTGGTGGAGTCAGCCCCTTGCTCAGAGGTGGCACAGGGCGGCTTTCCAGAGGGCTCTGCAGGCTGTGCTGGACTCTCCCTTCTAACTCCAAGCCATGCCTGCAGTCTGGATGCTTGCCACTCCACTGGGATGGCTTGGAGAGCAGGGGAGGGAAGGGATGCACACAGATTTGCCAGGAATATCTGGCTATCTCCCTTCTAACCCCTGACCCACAGCCAGGACGTGTTCCAAGAGGCAGAGACAGAATGAGACAGTGCCTGAGTCCACACTTGTACTGAAACCAGGGCTTTGGGGGAGTTGATTTCTCCCCTTGAGGTGACTCATCACAAACCTGCTGCTTTACAAAAGGGAAACGCATTCCCATCATGAACAGGGGAGACCAGCCTATGTCTCCCTGGGGTCCACATGCATTCCAGACCCACAGTGGCACCCGGCACAGATGCACAGCCACACAGGGCTTGGAGAGCACACAGCTGGAGCCCAAGACCTACTGAGATGTTTGCAGGGATATAGGGAGGCATAATTACTTTCATTAACATGAAATATTCAGAGCTGTACAGAGGAGAGAATAAAGTGCTTCATATCATTAGTGCTTCGCAGAGAACAAAGCAACAAAAGATCCACCTGGATAACAGATCCTTGTATTTGATAATGGTGCCAGCAGGCCACTGAGTGGAGTGGGTGACTTCAACACCTAAAGCCTGCCTTGTACCTCATAGCCACTCATCTGCCTCACCTCCTCATCCTCATCCTCCTGTGGCCAGGAGGAAGCTGGAGCTGCAGCACTGGGACACGGGCAGTGCAGAGCTCTGGGCTGGAGCGCTGACAGTGACACCCAGCTCACAAGGAAGCTGAGCAGTGCAGCATCAGATCTGCACAGGATTACAGCACAGGAGATCAAACCTGATTCCCTGCCCCTGGGGAGGAAGAGCTGGAGGGGAGCTGTTCCACCTGGGCAGCAAACAGGAGCACAGCAGGATAAGATCTACTGGAAATGGGACTTCACGGGTGGCAACACCACGACTTAGGGGAAACTCCCTTTCCTGCAAGGTGAGCAGTCACCTTCCTTGCTTATATGCAAAACATTCTGAAGGTGTGATGCACACATGGTGCTATTTATTGTTGGAAAAAATTGTGGCCAAGTGCCAGCAATGCAAGCAAATCCTTCTGTCCAGAGAACACGACAGCTTGAGGAATAACTACCTGGCCTGGACACTGCAGAGCAGGCTGCCACAATCCTGGCTGCCCCAGGGTGAACTAGTGCAGTGATTTTCCAGCAAACATCACAGCCAAGTCCAGAGCCTCCTCAGTGCAGTCTTATCCACCCTTCTCTTCCATGCACAAGCAGCTGATTTTTGCAGCTGCACCCGCTCCTGTTCAGGACCCAGCACTGGTGGACACCGTACCCACGCAAGCCCGACTTCCCTGACTGTGCCATTGGGGACAGCCTCTCATCTTCCTTAACAACTGAGCCACGGGCTAGCTACAGGGGGCAGGGACACAGACTCTGAACTGGAACAGACACTAACACTCAGATTAAAAACACATTTAGAGGATGGTTTCATCAGGACTTCCCGTCTCTCCTTAACCTTGATCCCCAGGTGCTCAAGCTAATAATGCTTCAGATGCTCTATGGTGGGAACCTCTGAATTGCTCATTAGGCAGCCAAACCACATCAGAGCTATTCCGGGGAGAAAGCACTGGGAATCTTTACAGGAACCTTTGGACTCCGAGTCACAGTATTAGCATTGATTTTAAATGAAATAATGGTCCCTGCTGTGCATTAAAAGCATTCTTTATAGAAAGCCAGCAAGGTAGAAAAGAGCCATTGTACCCAGAGCCTTGGCATGCCTCCAGGCCCCCTCTGCTCTCTGGTGAATGGCAGATGCTAATAAAGGCAATCTTCACCTCCTTGGCGCTCCACACTGCCCGGCGTTTGCTGTGGGCTCAATGAGACATCATGTACTGTCTAATGAACATGGGAAATTAGCCATGCCTCTCTCGTCCTGCCTCAAGATGCTATTAAAAACCTTTCAGGGGTCGAAACAAGCTTTCACCTAGGAGGGGGAAAGCTGCTGGCTGCGTGCAGCTGCACAGCCCGGGCGCTCCGCGCGGATAAAGGCGCACAGCCCTACCTTCCTTCTCTCCAACAGCGGGGCTCCGGCTCTTCCCCCTGGGGCTGCTGCTGGGCTGCTGCTGCTCCTTCTCAGCCTGCTGCTGCTGGGACTGTGACAGCTTGCTCGGGGGCACGTCCTCGCGGGCAGACTCGTGGGCTTTTGTGATCTGCTGCTGGTAGAGAGCCAAGGCGTGGGGAGGCACCTGAGGCTTCGCGCTTCCACTCTGCAATACCCCCTCTGAGAAACCTTCGGAAATCTGCAAAGCAGTAAGAGTTGGTGATGCTCATCATGTGCTCTTGACATCCATAACAATCTTGAAGACATCAGGAGTTATGAGAAGCCTCTGCCCCACACTATCATGGCAAGTCTTAGCAGAGACCAAACAGGGCTTCAAAGCTCACTAGCCACAGGAGATTAAAAAGCTTGTGACAAAGAGTAGCAGCTCTGTGCTGGTGATACTACAGGACAGAGCCAGACTTGTTCAAAACCCCTAATCTATAGTTATGTGCTTGTAGCTTTTGCCAGAAGTTACATTACAGCAGCCATGTCTTAAGCTACAACATGGGAAACTGGAAGAGCATCAGAAATGGGTCTTCCCTGAGCATGCAAACCCCAAAGCAAGGATTTTCCTCCTGCATCGCTGCTCCTCCAATGCTGACCCTGGAAATACCAGGATGCTTCTTCTCACAGCCCAAGCCACCATATCAGTACTTCATATACATGGCTACTGAGCAGTCAAAAAGGGGGACCAAGCAAAGCTCCTGGGTGAGGAAGGTGCTATCCTTCAAGCACAACATGAAGAGCAAGGCTGGGAAGGTGCGCTCCTTCTTTTTAAAGCCATGGGAGGCAGCAGTCATGTGGCAGTGAGAAGCTTTTTCTGTCCAGACCTCCCACGATTTTCTGATAAAAGAGCTCAAGAGACATCCAAATGCTGCTGGCAGAGCTGCTCCAGCAGCTGGGAACACCCTCTGCACAGGGAGCACCTTGCCTGGCTGGGAGCTCGCACTGCTCTCTGTGGGCCAGAGGCCATCCCCAGGGATGAGCACATCCTGGCAATCCTGACACACACCACGGAGCCCAGTGGGAGAGCCTGCATGAGGCACAGGCTGTGCTCCCAGCCCCTGCCCTCTGCAGCAGGGTACTCACAATGGGAGGGATGGCAGCAGCTCTCTGCTTCAGCTGTTTCAGGTCCAGCGGCTTCTGCGGCGAGGAGTTGAGCCGGGCGTCGCTGGCCGTGTTGAGCAGGCTGGGCCGGGGGGACAGCAACCTGGAACCAAAACGGGACATCAGCCACGGACAGGCTCCATGGCCCACAGCTCCCCCACACCCTGCACCCCTGCTCTTCCCTGCTGCCAAACCCAGAGGACATCCTCTGCATCAGAGAGAGGAGTGTGCTGGACCGCTGCTGGCTGCTGCGAATCTGGGCTCAAAGACAACCCCCATGGGACTACATGTCCAAACAAGACCCTTATGTCTGGCTCAAGAGGCTCTTGAGCCCACTTTCCCTCATCCCCATGCTATTTCTAGCAAATCTGCTGTTGTCCAGAATAAACCTGAGGCAAAATGGACTCTAGAGCTGGGTGTTAGGGAGTGAGGCGACCAGCCCGGATTTCATTTGGACACTGTGTTACCCTCCAGAGCTCACAAGTACAGCTCACCCAGGGCTGCACGCTCTTCCTCAAGGACTGTCTTTTATCAAGGTGCTAAAGCCAGGGCAAGCCACCATGTGCAGGCAACTCAGGCCCTTGGGTCACTTGAAAGATGAGAGGCTGGATTTGGATGGGATTTGGCACTCAGCAGCTGTGCAGCCCTGCACCCTCACCACTTGCTCTTCCCCTTGGCTGTTTGAGCTGCCTGGTAAACACTCAGCCAGCCATGCAGAGCCCCTGTGCAAACATGGGGGGCACCCTCATGGTGCCACCAAAATGGGGTGGGGATGGAGGCGTGCAAAGCCCTTGGGTCAAACCCTCAGCATGTCCAGCTCCTGAGCTCATGCTGAGACCTCAGGGACCAGTCTGCCCACGCCACCTCTGCTCTCTCTCCCTCCCGACTCCAGTTTGTTGAAGCCAGCTCATAGTTTTCAAGCTTTACAGCTTGATTTGTTTATTTTAGTTGTTATTTCAGTGCTCTCTTCAGCCTATAAATTTCAAGGTCATTCCATGCTCACCCTTGGATGAATAAACAAGCGTGGCGGGGCCGTGTGTGGGGAATAAGCTCATCATGGTGCTGGGGCTGCCCCAGCCCTTGCTGTGCACAGTGCCTGGCATCAGAGGGGAAGGGGACCCACCTCCACACTGGCACCAGGGTAAGGCACCCAGAAAAACCAACCAAGGGACAGCAAATTTGAAAAAACTCTTCCCTAAATAATCCCAATGCTGCCTGCCTGTGAAGCCACATGGGTGTTGTGAAGCCACACTCCTGGAAGGGTGCAGTGCCCCAAAATCCGCTAAGACACAAGGCTGGGGACAAGGGCACCCAGCACTTGTTCCTGAGACCTTCACGCCACGCTGAGCTGTGGAACTGCCACCCCAGCAGCTGCTCTGTGCACTCGGTGGTGCTTGAAGAGGTACACTGAAGCACCCTTAAAGTCCCTTTAAGCACCCTCAAGATCTTCAGGTTTCCTGAAGCCCTCCAGGATCCTGATGCTTCGGAAGCCAAAGTCAGTATTAAATTCATCAATATGCAAATTGCCTAATTTATTACGTCCCTCCCAGCAGATCTTGCGCCAGACAATGGGATGTCTGTTGGGTGCTTTGCTCTGGAAATCACCATATGAACAATTCTTGAACAATTCTTCTCCACCTGCTGCCAACCCAGCGCCTCCCAAACGCATGGACCAGTGCCTTAAGATGGCTGATGGCATTGGGAAGGATGGGAAAAGAGAGCAGGAAGGGGTTGGCAGGCTCACAGCTGAGCCTCAGCAGAGTGGAAATGTCCCTTTCCAGGCATGAAGCTTTGAGGATGACCGTGACACTGCATTTCCCATACTCTTTCTCCTTCTGCCACGGAGATGGATGGGGACTAATTTAACTTCCAGATGATCCAACACCCTGACACATGACCCAGCCAAACATGACTCCACAGTCGTTGTGCAAAGGCAGTGGCTACCAGATCTCCACAATGGGCTTCCCCAAGCCAGAGACGTGGCTCCAATGTGGCACCGGCCTGGCAGAGTCCCTGCACCTACAGCAGAGCCAGCAATGGGACGTGCAGGACCGGGATGGTCGGTGCAGGTGTCTTCTCACCATGCTGCAGGTCTGCAGTGGTAGCTGTGTGTGGGCTCCCTCACACGTCCCCATCTGGCGTGACCTCCTGCTGAACCACATCTTGGCTGTGCTCGCTGCAGCCCTCCTGCAGCACTCACTGCATGGAACCACAGACGACCAGCTGCCTCCTTCAGCTTGGATGAGTTAAGGCTGCGCCTCCTCAGTCCTGGACATGTCTTTGATAGTGTGAACTGCAGGACCAAAAAAAGGCTGCCCCTCCTCTGAACCCTTCCCTTTCTCACCGCGGGGACACCCCAGCCACCCTCTGTCCTCTTCTGGGAGATGCTGGGGACAGCTTGATGCTTTCACAAGCGCAGGGAAGAGCACCCACGCCCCGCTGGCGCTGGGTGGGTGGGCGAGCATCGGGTGACGCGGTGACGGGGCGGCTCACGCGGCTCCGCTCCGCGCGAGTCACGCTGCGGCAGCGCCAACGCCCGCGGCCCGGCAGCCCCGGGCCCACGGGGAAGGCAGGGGAGCACAGCTACAGCTGGCAAGGGCACCGAGTCCCCACTGGGAGCCAAAAGCTCTGAGCCAGCTGAGGATCAGCCCTGTGGGTGCTGCTGGGCTGGGAAGCGCCCGATGCCAGCGTCAGCTGCAGCCTGCCCGTGCCAGCAGGCTCTGCTATCGCCCGCGCCTCATCACCACACCGGCTGAGAGGAGTGGCCCGGGAGCTCGGGACGCCTGTTTGGGGTTTAATATTCCTGGACGCTGGTAACTGTTTGACAAGCGAGACAGGAGCTGACTCAGCAAGGAGCCGCGATGGAAAAGTTGTTCCCAAGAGGATTTGCTTCTTTGCTGCTGAGAAGTTGGTACAAGCCACTGCTGCCCTGCTTTCGGTTGGGTTAATGTTAAACTGGAGGAGGACAGCCCTGCTGGCCTCACTCTCCCTCACTGGGAGATCTTCTCCTGTCTGGGAAGCAGGGCAGGGTGGGGAGGGGTGGTGCTGGCCTCTGGCCATTGCTGGAGGGGAGCACTGCAGCCAAGAGGCCTCAGCCCTGCCACGGGGCTGGCCAGCAGCACCTCCACCGCCCCTTGGCACCGCCTGCGCTGCTCCAGCTGCTCGGCAGCGAGGGGCTGCACCCCAGAGGATGCTCCCACACCAGCAGCGCTCATCCACTGGCTCCTGCATCAACCACAGGGGAAGCACAGAGGCCATGTGGAGCAGTGGGATGCACAACAGCTCCCTCTGACTTCATCCCACCACTTTGCTCAGTTGCTTTTTCAATAAACCAATCCACAGCACTGCACAGAGTCTGCCCAGCCCTGCAGCACCCATCTTCCTGCCAAACTGCTCCCTGTGAGCACACATAAGGCTTGCAAGACACTGGATGCAGGATGGCAGCCTTCAGTCCCCACCCAGCTCTGAGTCAAGGAAGGACTGCTGCCCCTACACACAATGGGGGTGCACACAGGAGTCCCACCTGGCCCAAGAGCCACCAGAAAATTCAGTGCTACAAAGATGTGTGTATTCACAGGTATTCTTTAAAAAATGGAAAACCCTCTCCCCATGTGTGAGGCTCTTGGGTGGGGAGGGCCCTGTGGGAAAAGCTGGGAGGGAAGCAAGATGTTTCTCCAAGGAGGAGGCCGGTGTTTCTCCTCCCTGTCCCAAGAGCCATCCATGAAGGGTCTGAGGCACTCTTGGCTGCCAGGCCTAGGGGTGGGTGGAGGGCTCAGGACTGCAATGGCTCAGGTGAAGACCCACTGGCATGGCCCCAAAAAGCTCACACAGACCACATTCTCCTGCCTTTATGGCCAGGATGGATAATTCTCCTTACAGATCTCAGCAACACCCCTGCCAAAGGAGCAACTCGCCCCCTCTTGCAGTAAAAAGGCATCCCTGACGTGACTTTTCTCCTGCCAATGCCAACTGAGACAGAAACCATTCCCAGCCCCGGATGCTGGCAAACCAGCACAACTCCACTGTCCCTGAGAGCACACCCCGCTCCATTGCGTCACCCACATGGGCAGCTGCCACCAGCAAATGCAGTGGCTCTGCACCCAACATCTGCCCACGGCCATGTCCTGGAAGCACCCGTGCGTTGGGACATCGCACTGCCTGTTGTGTCACAGCCCCTTTGGAAGCAACAGCCAAAGGGCTGGGGGCACATGGGGACACAGCTGGGAAGTCCCTTGGCCCGGGAGCGCCTGAGCAGGGATACTCCCCAGAAGGAGCTCACAAAGGCACCCATGGGCACTGTGGCACAATGGAAAAGCTCATCTGGCCCTTGGGTCATGCCCTTGTCCCCTGCTCCTACCTGCTCTTGTCCACAGCATCCTGCTCATCCATCTCGTCTGCGCTGCAGGTCGCGCTGGAGTCGCTGTCGGGGTTCACCCCGGGGCCTTTGCTGCCCTTGTGGCTCTCCTTCTTCTCGGCCTTGGGCGTCCCCTCCGTCCCCGCGCTGCTGGCGCCGCTTTCCACCTTCTTGTCATTCCCCTTGTCCTTCTCCTGGCTCTCTTCGCTCTCCTCCTTCTTCACCTCGCTCTTGCAGGGCTCCTCGCTTGCCTTCTCCTCCGGCTCCTCCGTTTTCACCACGTCCACCACCAGCTCCTCCGGCACCTTCTCCTCGCTGCCCGGAGCCTCGGGAGCCGTCTCCGCCGGGGGGCTGGCGGCAGGAGCGGCGTTGGCAGGGGGAGCAGGGGCAGCGTCGGGGGGCGTTGGAGCCTCTTCCCACTTGACTGCCGGTTCCGTGCCGGCGTCACCTCCCGGCCCGGGTGGTGCCTTGGCCCCGTTTTCGCCTCCTTCTTTGGCTTCGGGCCTTGGCGAGGGAATGCTCTCGGTGTCGGAGCTGTTATTTACTGCAGCTGAGAAAAGGGAAGAAATAAAAATAAGGATCAGCCTGAGATTCTTGCTTCCCATATCGCTGCCTCCACCCCCTCCCCTGGGAAGAGAACGCCCTCGTTCCTCTGAGGGGGAGATGATCCCAGGGCTGGGAGAACTGTGCTGGGATCCCCAGATCCAGAGCCTGCTAAGCAAAGGGCTGTTCTGGGGGCCTCTCTGCTTGCCCAGCACGACTGTTAACCCCCACCCAAACACAAAATCACACGCCCAAAAGCCTGCAGACTGAGTGACTGGGAAGCTGGATGTTAAGGGAAAACTCTGGTTGCTGCCTGGTCTGGCAGGACAAGATCTGCTCCCTTCTCGCCCTCTTACCCATGGCACATGATCAGCTGCCTCAGACCGGGCACCCTACTCGCTGACTTACATCACCTGTCTCCCTGGCTCTGCCACCCCTGGAGCAGCTGGGATCATCCCAAAACACTACACGTGTTTGTTGTTGGTGACAGAAGAAAGGAGGTCAGGGTCGGGGAAAGGAAAGCGCTGGCAGCGCTGCAGGACAGGTTAATTATTACATGGGAAAGATCGTTCCCAGATCTGCCACCAGCAGCCTGATGCGAGCTGGAAGCACAAGCGTCCATGCACTGCTCAGAGTTAGGTGCTGCCAAGAGATTGTTTCCACAGCTGGGGAGAGGATCACTCCCTCCAAGGCTCGGCCGGACAAACATGGCCAGGGCCAGGAACACCAGGAGATTTCCACAGTCCCATCCCAGCGGGTCCCCACCGGGCAGGGCTCTCATGCTCATGCCCCAAAGGCTTCCTCACATGCATTCCTTGACCTGCCTCCCTCCACAGCAGCTCAGACAGCCTTTCAAATGCTGGTGAGAGGAGTGCCACAGAGGGACTGTGTCCTAAAAACTGTACACTGGAGCACACCCATCTGTCCTCAGGGTGAAATCGTACCACACTCATCAGGAATCTCAGTCTTCTCCAATCTTACTCACTTGCAAACAAGAACTGAGGTGTCCCATCACTTAGCCAGGACAAGATTCACGGTGTGTTTGGTGAAACTCTTCCCAACTGCCACTGGATGCTACTCTGAATGCTATCCTGAGACATCCCAAACTCAGCCAAGCTCTAGACTTCCTTGCATTCCCTCCAGATGCTGAATCCATACTCTACACCACAATTCCCACACTAAGTCTTGCCCCCTGTCCCTGGATTGGCCACATCACCTCTGCAACTTCAAGGTATTGTCTGAGTATTCCCAAATGTCACCCTGGGGCCAGCGCCCATCTCCGGTGTAACGCCACCTTGGCACTTCCATGCCCATTACATTTCATGCCCCTCATGCTTTTCCAAAACTCTGCAGGGCACCCCAGCAGCAGAGCAAGAGCTGATGCTTGGGGAGTAAGGCTCAGAAGCACGTCAAGAGATCCGTCTCTAATCTCAAAATCATGTTGTTTCCTCTCAGGCACTCTTACAAAGAGCAGTAACTACCTTTTACTTTGCTCCTGTGAGTCACGTATCACCTCGCACAAAGATTTACCTGGAATCTGCCTTGTAATGAGTCACTCACAAGGACGATTTGAAAAGATTTCCCATTTCAAGTCCCATTAGCCTGGGTGCTAAGGCCAGGAACCAGTGTGGTGCCAGAGCGCTGGTTAAGTTATTAAATTACTTTGACAGAAGTCAAATGGGCATTGTTGGAAAATTGTGCACATTTTCTCTGAACTCCAAACTGCTGCGCTTTCTAAGCGATAAATAGCTGAAAATTGTCACTTTCAAGTTGTTTCCTTTCTTTGGTATGGCTGGGAGGGAGAAAAATGCTGCCTTAAAAGGGAAAGGAGGAGGAAAAGCCCCACCAAGGTGCATCAGCATTGCTGGTGGCAGACCATGGCTTCCCCTGCCTTCTCTCCAGTGCTGGGCTCCGGGAGCTCCACTGCCCTGGGAAGCAGCAGGGCCCTGGTGAGATGGGGACAGACCTTGGTGGGTTATCTCTCCTTGAGCCCATGATAAGCTCCACAAGAGCTCACAGCGGTGGCTAAGAGCATGCAGGAACCCTCCTTTGGAGCAAACACCACAAAATGTGATTTACAGGAGGTTCTGGGAGGCCGTGTGCTCTTGGAAAGCGCACTGACGGAAATCAGAAACCAAAGGGCTCCCAAAATAGCCATCTGTCCAGACAGACACGGGAGGAGGGCAGTGATCCAGGGCACTCCTTGCAAGCGTGAAATCCAGAGGCATCCAAAATGCCAAAATGCTGTGAGACACCATCACCTTGGGGTGACTTTGGGGTGACAGACCCCTTGTGAGTGCTGACTGTGTGCAGCCCCATGCAGGCCATGCGCGGTGCCTCTGCTGCAACCGGACAGCAAAGCCAGAGGAGCTGAGCCCATTCCCTGCCACAGCCCCCACCTGCCTCACCTTCCGCCTCCTCTGCCATCTCCTCCTCGTTGCCACTCGTCCCTGACACCTCCATCTCCTCGTCCTCAGCTGCGGGAGGGAAGGCGGCTTCTTCGTTCTGAACAGCGGCGCCTTTTTTCTTCTTCCTCTTGGCGTTCCTTTCTTTCTCCTGAAGAAGAGCAAGAATGGTGAGAGGCAAAGCCTACGGGGAGTTATGGGGCAGCTGAGAGCACTGGTCCTGCCCAAAGGGTCAAGAGGGACACTGCCAGCAACCCCCTGTCCTGAGTAAATCCTCTGAGCACACGCTTTGGGACCAGACTTGCCTGTTGAAAGCCTGGCAGAGTGGTGTCACCTGGCCAAAAACTTCTGACTGCTCTGCAATGGCCAGCCTGGCCCTGCAGGGAGCTCCAGCCTCAGTATTCAGGGGAAGAACGGCACAGACACATGGACAAGGGACAAGCATGCAGAGGTCACCAGTGCAGGGCTGGCAAGAGCCTGGGGGTCACATGTCTGCTCATGACACACGTGTGGCACGTTGGTCCTGCGCATTTCCAGGCTCTACCTCCAGCTACACAAACACGCGTGGCTGAGACTTGACGCTTATCTGCAGATAACAGAGCTGATGCCCCAGATACGGCCCAGCCAACATTTTCATGCACCTGCTTTCGTGACCCCTTTGGCATGTGCTGCCAAAGAACTTTGACTCCCGTGCCAGGGCAGCTGTCACCGGTGGACACTGGGCAAGCTCAGTGCAGCACGGCATCCCAAAGGCGACTGCCCGGTGTCCCGGCTTGCCCTGAGACAGCCCCAAACCCTCCCTGGCTGGAGCACGTGCCACAGCCACGAGGGTGTGGACAGCTGCTCCCTCCTGCAGACCTAAAGGAAAAGTCTCGGCTTTGCTATTGTTTCCTGCTCTTGTTGCTTGAGTAAATATTACCAGTAGGAACAGGCTCATCATCTCCGGCTCTCCCTGCAAACCCCACATGAGTGACGTGTGTAGGACGTTTATTTACATGGATGAAAAGATAAAGCCGTGGTGGAAACGTTAACTTTGCTGCTGGATCTCTGTGCTGGGAAGAGCTGGTCCCCCCCCTTCCCCCACCCCCAACTTTTCAATCCTTTAGAAAACTTCCAGATAAAACAAACAAATACAACTGCTTTTTGCTTGGAAACGCTGCTTGCTCAAAATCTATTTTTATCAAACTGGGCAGGAGAGAGGGAAAAGAGGCACTTGAGAAGCGGCTCTGTGCAGGCACAGAGAGGCAGAGGGAGGAACGCCAGGCTCTGTGGTTCCCCTTCTCCAGCCCAGCCCCGCCGGTGGTGTCCTGGTGCTGCCCCGGCAGCGATTCAGCCCCGCACGTTCCTGTGTGAAGCAGCAGTTCCCCATCACGCTGAGGCAGTGACAAAGCGCCGACGTTACTATGGCAAAGACTTCTCTGCCTCTTACTCACGGGTCCGTGACTCAGCCGCGGGCAGAGCGGGCTCCTCACTGGGAATTAGCTGGGAACCAGCCCCTGCCTCTGCACCCTACTTGGCCAGAGCCCGGGGCTGGCAGCTGCTGGCAGAGCAGAGCAGAGCCGTGAGTGGCCCCAGGGCCACCGTGGGTCCCTCTCCCGACAAACCCCACTGCTGGTATTTAGGGGAAATTATGTGAAATACAGGCAGCAGATCCTGCCTTGCATCCAGAGATGTGTTCGAGGCCACCACTTTGCCTCTTATCAGGCCTACAGCTCCAGACTCCCTGGGCAGTCTTGTTCCTCTCTACCTTGCACCAGGTACCTCTTGAGGAGCATCCAGGACTTGGTGCTACTCGAGCATTCTGACTCACCAAGACTCACTGAGGATATACACTGAGCACAGCAAGAACTCCGTACGAGGGATCACTCCATGCCTCTTCCTCCACAACGTCCTTCTGGGCCTTCCCGGCAAATTTGGCCTCTCCCTGCACTCACCACCTGATGTGGCAGCAACAACCCAAACCCTGCTACCAACAGGAACCACACTGATGGCAACCTTCCATCAGGCTGAGCCTGTCCCAACAGCAGGACCAAGGCAAGTCAGACACATTCATTCCCAGAAGCAGAGGCCACCAGACCACACTCCCAAAGCATTTTTGCTGTGCAAAGCCAGCATCATCCAAAAAAGCAAGGAATTAAAGGAATGTTGCTCAGAGGAGGTCCACAGGACTTGGTCTCCAAGCAGGACCAGCCCCAGCCCCGGGGATAGCTGGCACAAGTTATCCTCTCTTTCCTGCACAAGCCAAAACAAGCCCAGCAGGCCGAAGTGACAGTCACACCACAGACTGCTCCCAGTGAGGACAGGGCCTATCTCCAGTCACTCGCAGAAGGAGCAGCTCCGAGGACAGCGTGCCTGCCGATGCCCTGCTTTCCTTAAATGCCAAGATTAGCGAGTGCAGTGTGCTGAAGGTCAAGGCTAAGTGACGCTGATGCCTGGGACACATCCGAGCGGCGCAGCAGTGAAACCAAGCCAAAACACACAGCAGGGCAGATAAAGTGAAGCCTCAAGGTGGCCTGACCCTGCCCCAGCAGTAACAGGCTGCCTGTCCCAGGGTGCAGCCGGCTGGTTCTGTGTCTGTTTCCCACCCCACACCGGTCCTGCAGCTCCTCAGAGCCACCCGCACGCTGCTGAATCCTGCTCTCGCACCTACCTGGAAGAGGAGGCTACAATATTAATGAGCCCCATTTGGGAAATGAATGAGATCTGCTAATTAAGTTTACTCTCATTCAGCGTGAGGAGGAAAAGCAGAGCCACTGCATTTCCCTGCACATGAACAGCAATAGCTGGTGGTGGTGAGGTCAGGGAGTAACCTGTGGATGTCATGGCAAAACTAAGTGATGCCAGGCTGCTCCACACGTGCTTCCTCCACAGAGGTCATGGCTGATAGTGGCTATAGGATGAGATTTGGAGGCTTGGTTTGCTTGGGATTATATTTAGGAGTCAGGAAGGAAGGTTCATGGCAATTTAATCTCAGTTGTTCTCTTATTTTATTCAGCTTTCTGGCATCTGCTGTTGCCACAAAACAATAGAGTACAATAAATAACAGCTGAATGTTCATTGTTCTTCTCCACGACCGAATCCCACAGCCTCCAATGCTCGAAAAATAAAATGATGATGCTGATATAAACTGCAAGTGAGAGTGAGCAATTAGACTGGAGAAGTCTAGCGGCTGCCTTGGAGGGACGGATGCAGGGAAAAATGTGGTTCTGCAGAAAAACACTTCCGTGATATAATTTCTGCAACATTAGGGAGCAGAGTAAATTAATACACACCGGCTCCACTGCCAGCAAAGCCGTATGATCTTATTTCAGATTCTCCCCAGTAATGAACAATGATATCTTTCTAATGTAACCTTTTATATTCAGAGGGCTTGATGTACATTTCACAGAATATTTCATTCCAGCCTTTATATGGGTCTGGGGGTCTTTTATATAGTTTGTTTGCTTTGTTTCTAAAAACAATTCAGTGAAACATGGGAACACAGGAGTGTCTCTGTGCATAGAGAATTAATAAAAAAGAATCGCCGATGTCTTCTCTTTCTCTCATTCCTATAGACTGACTAGGATATTAAATTCCTGGGTGAGTCATTGAATGTTTTCCTGTCTTTCTTTTTACTCTTGCTGTAATAGCTTGCTTGGAAAGATTCCTGCATTGAACATTGTCCTTTGCATTTTCAAAGCACCCCTTGGGGGTTTAGCCATGTGAATTCTATTAGCCAGAAACTGGGAACCCCAGGATACTCTACAAATGAAATAATTATAATCTTTAGTGTCTCTTAGCAGTCCAAGCTATCTCCAGAACACCAAACAAGCCCCACTACATTCACACCCTGCACCACATGCCAGGAAAGAAGCAGCATTAGCCCCATCTGAATGGGAAACTGAGGCACAGAGAGGTGTGCACACCTACTCGCAGTGCTGAAGAAAACCTCTTTCAGAGCCAGTCTTTCCTCACACTGTCCTAAATCTCTGATTTCCTTTGGGGCAAAGCAAAGCAGTTTACTGCAGGTAACTGCAGAACCTGCAAGGCACAGACCCGTGTGGCCCAGCTGAGCTCTCTGCTCACCGGGGCGGAACAGCACAATCTCACCAGAAACAAAGTATTTGCACAGCCATCAGAACTTGCATCCGGGCCAACACAGCCCCGCTCCTCCTCCTGCTCCTTATCTCCCCACGTACCAGCCACGCTCCAGACAGCCAGGCAGCAGCTCTGCCTCATCCAGACCTCCCAGGGGGGACAGAGGGCGGACAACCCTTTCCCGTGCCACTCCACATGCCCACAGCTTCCACCCAACGTGACAAAGGCCCCCCTTGGCTGCGGGAAGCATCCAAGCCCTTGCTAGGAAATATCCCCAGCGCCCAATGCGGGCTGGGACAGGGCTCTCACCATTTTCAGTTTGTGCTGCTGTAGGATCTCGTCCAAGTTCTGCCTCTTCTTGTAGTTGAAGTAGAAGTTTTTGCACTGCGACACGGTCTTGGAGCCCACCATCCTGGCAATGGCCGACCAGTTCCGCCCATGCTCAAGGAGACCTGCAGGTGTGGGAGGCACAGAGGAGAAAGGTGTGACACCAGAGGCACTCACACAAGGGCACCATTATCCACGCGGGACGGGAAACCTCCTCCGCGCAAGCCAAACTCCACAGGAACAATATGCTCACCAGCACCTGTCTGAATGAATGGCTTCTAGACCAGGGGATGACCTACGAGAGCCTGTTTTTCTTTCCAAAGGGGAAAAAGGCACTGTGCTGACTGTCTCTGGAATGAAACACGTCCCACAGCCGCGTCTCGGCAGTCACGAGGCTGAGCAGAGCTCCCTGTCCCTTGGGATGGCTGCAGCAGGTGTTGGCACGCCCAGGAGAACTTGGGACAGCTGCTCTCAGCCCTGAACACGAAGCAAAGGCTCTTGCCACCCCAAGGCACACACAGCCCTGCTAGGGAAGGGGACGGAAGCTGGGCAGGTGAGTGGCAGCACGCTGGCAGGGAAACCCGGGTGATGTCCCTGGCTGGGAAGAGGTGTGCCAGGGGATTAGTGCTGATCACAGGCTCATGAGCAAAAGCAGCTTCCCAGGTCAGGCATCACACCAAGGGCTGCCAATCCTGGCCAGATGGTGCCACCCGAACGTGGGGCAAACCCAGCAGGGTGGAGGAGGATGAGGAGGAGGAAGGAAGGAGTCAGCACCCCGTGTCCTTGCCATCTCTGCAGGGGTATCTGGGCACCCCTGGTCCTGCAGATGGAGGCAGGAGTTACAACCACAGCCCAGGGATGGGTGCAGTGGCACCCCAGGTTCCTGGAGGTGACCTGTGAAAGAACCATCCAGACTTTTTGGACTTTTCTTCTGCTGTGTGGTTGGTCCTTCGTGTGGTGTCTTGTGGGGCTGGAGCTGCCACCAGCCTGTGGGACACTGCCAGCCTGCCTTGCTCCTGACTGCCCATGTGAGGCCACTATCATGCCAACAGCTCCTTACCCCTTCCCTGCACCTTGTGAGGGCACAGGATGCAGAGTCTGTAAGTCTACAGTTACTATACTGCCACAGAAAGGTAACTTCAAGATGAAAGCCAGCACGGAATGAACCTGCTAAGGAACATCTTTCTCCTTTGCTGGGGAACTTTCTGCCCAGAACTTTGAACTTTGAGACCTGTGGGGCTGGAGTGGGCACTGACCACTGGCTCCACACCCAAGCCCCTCCCTGGCTGCTCTGACACCGCAGGGCTTGGGACCATGGTGAGTCCCACACTGGGGCTCCTGGCATGGCCCTGTTTGTGCCTGGGAACATTGCAGCTGTGCCCCAGCCCCGCTGCCAGCCTCCTGCCAAGCTGCTGCCATGTGGCAGCCTGGCCCTAAAGCGGCAGCCCAACCTCTGCTTCAACAACAAACCCCAGGGGATGGCTGATCTCAGCACAGCCACACGCAACCAGGCCCAAAGGATGCACCCCAGGGCCTGCTCTGTGAGCCCGTGCAAGGGGAGGGCACAGCCTGGGGGCTGAGGGCATGGCTGCATTGAACAGATGGCACCATGTACCCCCAGAGAGATGAAATCCCCCTTCCTGCTTCCCAGGTCCTGGAGAAATCCAGCAGCACCCAGCACAGCAGGAGTTAACATCCAGCTGGTGCCTGTATCCTGCCCATCCCAGCACCAGGCTTATCAAATTGCATGTACGAGGCATCACATGCACTGAGCACCAGAAAGGCCCTGGCAAGCCAAGAAACAAGTTTGAGCTTTAACTCTGCAACTCCCAGCCTCGCTCAGCCAAACCCACGACCTCTGTCACCCCGCTGACGGGCTGGGACTTCTTTAAAAAAATGATAAAAAAAAATCACATCCGGCCACCAATCCTGAGGCAACGAGTGGGGCAAGAGTCCTCCCCCTGCCGCTGCTGAATGCCGCAGGGGAAAGCAGGACAGTCCCCAGTGTCACAACCCATCCCCTCTGACACAACCCACTGCTGCCTTCCAAAGCAAACAAGCAGCTCTGTCCCTCTGCTCATCAGCACACTGGCGGCCCAGCACCAAGTGTGACAGCCGGGCCGAGGCTGATTGTGTGCCCCGGGCAAAGCTGAAACGAAGACACTGGCAGCGGTGGGGATGTGCCATGAGCACGGGTGCTCTGGCAGGAAAGATGCCAGAAGGCAGGAGCAGGCATGGCAGAGCTCATGGCTGGGGGTGATGGATGTCAGCGTGAGTGGTCCCCAGCACGGTGTGACCTTTACCGGCCGCAGGCAATGCCAGCTCCTGGCTGTCCTTCCCCCTGCCCAGGCTGGCCGTGCCCCTGCTCACCAGGACACTGCTGAAGGAGCCTGCAGCAGGGCAGGTGGCTGCTTGGGAGGAGGAGGAGGAGGAGGAGGCTGCCTGCAGCCCCTGCCCGCGGGACCAGCAGGGAGCCCCGCCACTCTTCAACATGAAACCAGAGCGAAACAGCAACACCTGCTTCCCACGCTGTAGTTATCCGCACACTCGGGAGGGACCAGCCGCGACACCCCCGGTGAGCTCCGGGCTCGCCAGGCACCCCAGCTCCATGAGCCGCTCCAGCAGAGCCGCCCCCAGAGCCTGCTCCCCCTGCCCCGCACTCCCCGGCGCTCCAGCCCGGCACGGCAGCACCAGCCCTTGGTTCCGCACCGCAACTGAAACTATGACTAACCGAGTTATCAGATCCTCAGGAAGGCTGAGCTCCTCGGCTCGGGGCGGGGGCTCCGGACGCAGGCTCTGCCGCAGGCACGCAGCCACACACAACCTCGAGGTTAACCCCATCCTTCGGACCCCAACACCCGACTTACGTGCTCCGGCGGGCAGGGAGCACACCCGGAGTGTGCAGCGGGCGGGCTGGGGAGGACACGGCGCTCAGGGCACTTCTTCAAAGCCCCCCCGGGCACGGCAGCCCGCGGCAAAGCGCTGCGAGTGCTCCGCTCACACCCTCCCCACGCATTTCGCTTTCGCTCCCTCGCAGCAGCCGGAGACAGAGAAGAAAGCAAAGCCGGTTCCTTAAATCCTGGGGGCGAGAGGATTTCAGAGCCATGGGCGGCCGGGAGCGGCGAGCAAACGGGCACCGAGGCTGGAAACCAGGTCACAGGCGGCAGACTCCTGAGCCCGATGGCAGAAGTTGGTGGGAACACATGCTCCGGCCCCAGCGCTCTTCCCTTCGGAGCGAACAGCGTTCTCCGCTCTCCTCCGCTCGCCCGCCGGAGCGTTCCAGCCGGCTGCAGCCGCGGTTGTTAAGGTGGATGGAAGCGCCGCCAGTATTTCCTCCCCTAGCTCATCTCCTTGCTCAGCAGCTCGGGGCTATAGGGAGACTGTGCAGTTTCAGGAGATGCCCGACGTTGCCAAGAAATAATAATAATTAAAAAAAAAAAAAAAAAAGGCAGGAGAAAAGCGAAGGGGCGGGAGCGCGGCAGCTCCGCTCCTGCCAGCCCGGGGACGGGGAGCCGGTGCCGTCGGTATGTGGCGGAGCAGCGAGCAAGCTCTAATCTGTTCCTCTGGCTGACCCGGGGCTCGTTGCATCTGAATGTGACCTCTAGACAGAGCATTAATAACGAACGTGGCGCTGACCCAAGCTGACAAGGGGTGCGGCGCTTGGCACCCGCTCCCGCCCTCCCTCGCTCACTTTCTGTCTCCCTCGCTCTCGGCTGAATGTCAGCGGCAGGGGGAGGGATCCAGGAAAACAAAGCTTGGCTAATAGTTTTCTCCGCTCTCAAGTGAATCAAAGGCGCTTTTCTTTGGGGACGTGCGCGCCAGCGAGCCCAGTGCCGCACCGACGGGGTGCCGTGGCGCCTCGGGACACCTCAGGACGGCCCCAGCAGCCGCTGCCCTGGCACAGCAGGGATGGACGGGCAGAGCTCTGGCACCGGGGCCGCCATGGGCACACCGGGGCCTCTGCTCCCGCACAGCAAGCGGAGGCTGGAAGGAAGAGGAGCTCGCAGAGCGGGGTTCCGTGCTCGGCATCTCGGGGAACGGAGAAGAAGCCCGGAGGGGCAGCGCGGCAGGCGAGGGCTGTCGGCTCGCACCCCCTCGGCTCTCTGCAGCTCGGGGTTTTTACTAGAGACGTTCCAAGGCGCTCTGGCACGGCTGCCCAGCTCCACCCTTACGTGCCTGGCAGGCAGGGAGCATACACCCGGAGTGTGCAGCGGCGGGCTGGGAGGACACGGCGCTCAGGGCACTTCTTCAAAGCCCCCGGGCACGGCAGCCCGCGGCAAAGCGCTGCGAGTGCTCCGCTCACACCCTCCCCACGCATTTCGCTTTCTGCCCTCGCAGCAGCCGGAGACAGAGAAGAAAGCAAAGCCGGTTCCTTAAATCCTGGGGCGAGATTTTCAGAGCCATGGGCGGCCGGGAGCGGCGAGCAAACGGGCACCGAGGCTGGAAACCAGGTCACAGGCGGCAGACTCCTGAGCCCGATGGCAGAAGTTGGTGGGAACACATGCTCCGGCCCCAGCGCTCTTCCCTTCGGAGCGAACAGCGTTCTCCGCTCTCCTCCGCTCGCCCGCCGGAGCGTTCCAGCCGGCTGCAGCCGCGGTTGTTAAGGTGGATGGAAGCGCCGCCAGTATTTCCTCCCCTAGCTCATCTCCTTGCTCAGCAGCTCGGGGCTATAGGGAGACTGTGCAGTTTCAGGAGATGCCCGACGTTGCCAAGAAATAATAATAAAAAAAAAAAAAAAAAAAAAGGCAGGAGAAAAGCGAAGGGGCGGGAGCGCGGCAGCTCCGCTCCTGCCAGCCCGGGGACGGGGAGCCGGTGCCGTCGGTATGTGGCGGAGCAGCGAGCAAGCTCTAATCTGTTCCTCTGGCTGACCCGGGGCTCGTTGCATCTGAATGTGACCTCTAGACAGAGCATTAATAACGAACGTGGCGCTGACCCAAGCTGACAAGGGGTGCGGCGCTTGGCACCCGCTCCCGCCCTCCCTCGCTCACTTTCTGTCTCCCTCGCTCTCGGCTGAATGTCAGCGGCAGGGGGAGGGATCCAGGAAAACAAAGCTTGGCTAATAGTTTTCTCCGCTCTCAAGTGAATCAAAGGCGCTTTTCTTTGGGGACGTGCGCGCCAGCGAGCCCAGTGCCGCACCGACGGGGTGCCGTGGCGCCTCGGGACACCTCGGGACACCGCGGCCCCGCAGCCGCTGCCCTGGCACAGCAGGGATGGACGGGCAGAGCTCTGGCACCGGAGCCGCCATGGGCACACCGGGGCCTCTGCTCCCGCACAGCAAGCGGAGGCTGGAAGGAAGAGGAGCTCGGAGAGCGAGGTTCCGTGCTCGGCATCTCGGGGAACGGAGAAGAAGCCCGGAGGGGCAGCGCGGCAGGCGAGGGCTGTCGGCTCGCACCCCCTCGGCTCTCTGCAGCTCGGGGTTTTTACTAGAGACGTTCCAAGGCGCTCTGGCACGGCTGCCCAGCTCCACCCTGGGCTTGGTGAGGGCGGGGAGAGCCCGTAAAAAGGGTCCCTTAATGGGAGCTCGCATGGATTAGCAGAGCAAGGTTATAGGGGAAAAACTAAGTGATACCATTCCCTACGCCTGACGGTACCTGGTGTGATCCTCCAGTACCTCCTGCGCCCACACACCCTCTTGGGAGCGAACGTGGAGGCAGTTCTGGCTACGGCACCGCCAAAATGTGCCGCAATCCTCTTCTGGAGAAAGACCAGCCCCACGGAGTCAGCGACACCACCCCAAGGCATCCCGAAAGCCTGCTCTGCATCGCTTCCCCGCACAACCCCGGGGTGCTTTGCAGAGGCTCAGAGAAGGTGAGTAACTTCTCCTGGGCCATGGATCAGTGGGTGGCAGAGCCAGGTGCACGCCAGGCTGCTGATGCTGTGCCAAGGGAAGCAGTGGGGATGGTGTGTGGGGGTGAGCCCACATCCCCCAGGTGCTGGGGTGCTGCTGGAGGGACCATGGCACAGGCAGCTGGCTCGGTGTGCTCTTGCCACTGGGGTGGGTGATGCCCGTCCTTCCTTCAGGTGATGCTGGCACCAGCCTGCTCTGCTCCCAGCGGGCCTCTCATCTGGTGGCTGGACACAAGCACACCTCTGATGTGTCCTACAAGGGAGCTTGCAGCTGAACTTCCCAGCACCTTTCACACCCGTCATGCCACTTCTCTGCAGGGAGGCAGTGTCACCGAACAAGGTGTGGGTACCTGACCAGCAAGGAGTTGGGATCCTGGGCCAGCTCAGCTCTGGTGCAATGTCCCCTCTCTGCTGGCCCTGGCTGGGGACCCTCAGCTCCCAGATCTCTCATGTGAAATGGATAATTCCTATACCACTGCATCCACCTGCTGCAAAACCTCGAGCCCCATGCCCTGATCACAGACCTGCCTGGTTTTACTACTCCTGCCACAGTCTTTGTTTTTTGCTGTGTCCTATCCTTTGACACAAGGGGACAGGAAGACCCCCCCAGGATGCCCACTCCTGGAGATGTGCCATCCCCTCTGGTAGAGCAGGGCAGTGAGTACACATGGAGCAGCCACTGCTGGCAGGCCCAGCTCTCTTCTTTCACCTGGTTCAGATACTATTCCCGCTCCCTTATTGTTGAAAAAATAATACTCAAAATTAAAATGTAGGCAGCAAATTATAGTAATTACCCAGCAGTTCCTCCTGACAGGCCTTTTGTATTCCATTCACTGACACTCACTAAGCAAATCCTCGCAGTTTGCTCCTACACATTCGGGAAACGTTCAACCAATGGTGGCAGAAAGTGCAGCTCTGGGGGCACGGTGGGCACCAGCACCACAGGCACGGGCCTGGGGGTGACACCTTGGCTGAAAGGCAGCCAAGCACCAGCCTGGGATGGCAGGGATGGGACTGCAGTCAGACACAGCCCCACTCAGGGCAAGTGTGGCTAATTTAAGCCTTGGACACAGCTGTGCCCTCCTGGCACTCAATCTGCCCCATCCAAATAATTTTTACCACTTTGCTTGGTACAGAGTTCATGACAAACACCAGGCACCCACTGCACCCTGGCTGTGGACACTGGGAATGGCCAGGCTGGGCTCTCCTTGCTCTGGGCTGCCCTTGCACCCTGCCTGGACACAGGACACCTGAGTGGGAGACCCCAAGGCACATCCCACCCCAAGGCCACCACAAGGACAACGTGCAGTGAGGGCATGGGCTGCAAACCAGTTTCTCCAGCCCACTTTTACTACTATCAGCAGGTTTTTACAGCTGTAAATACCTCTGATAGGAGAAGGGAAGGCTCCAACATGAGCACAGGGGAGACAAAAGGAGAAAGGTATGGAGCTGCCAGCTCACCAGCATCACCCAGCCAGCTCCTGCATTTCAAAGGTGATGCAAGGTGGCTGACTTTATTTTAGTTTTGTAAACAGAATGGGACTGGGGAAAAAATGGTTCAGGTCAGTCCAAAACTCAGATGAATTGTTGGCAGCACTGAAAATAAGCGTTCAAAAGACTGTCTTTGGTATCCAAGGGAATATTTTATATCTACCCAAAAGGAACTATATAGGAGTTTTCATGGGTTATTTAACTCTCTGTCATCAGTATTTTACAATCATGCCCAACCCTCCCCTGCCTCATCACCTGACTCCATCCCGTGGCCTCTCCGTGTCCTCAGTGTGGGAAAAGGCACAAAGAGCCCAGGCTGGCTGTGCCCTGAGGACAAGGAGCACAGAGCCTGGGCAGGGCACGGGAGGACCTCAGCAAGAACCTGCCACCCGCCTCTTTCCAAAGAGCAAAACCACTTGTTAGACGCCACGGGAAAACCCCGAGCCGGGCGAGAACAGGTACCAGACTTTAAAGACTACCAAAGGTCATGTCGAAACCTCCCGGTTCATCGAGTTCAGCTCCAGGGCGGCTGCGGCTGCCCTGAACCTCTGGCACCAGTGCTGACGCTGGCTGGAGGGGCTGGGGGGGACAACCAACCCACCCACCGCTGAGGCTGGTGCCCAGCCACTGCTCAGACCCCCTTGCAGCCTACCTTGAGCTCCTGCCTGCGTGGGCTCATCCAGCAGGTCCCCCAAAGGCAGGAACTGCCTCAACATTGCCTTTTAAGGAGCAGCCCCATCCTGCTGCCGAATGCCTCTGCGCCCTGCCCGGCAGCAAAGCCCTGGGTGCTGCTGCTTCCCGGCCTGGGAAGGCAAGGGGGAAATCCTCCAGCAGCTCCGGGTAAATCAAAACCTCCTGCTTTAAGGATCACAGCAATGGCGCAAGGAGAAAATATCAGAAAAACACATTCCCCCATCGTTGTCCCAATCTCTGCACATTTTGACAGACTACTGAATCGAAGTTTATTGCATAATGAAAGTGTCATTAAGCAAGAACTTTCCTCTTGCCGGGTTTTTGTTCCCCTATTTAAGTTTAGTAACACGGTACTCCCCTTCATTGTCTCCCCTTGCAGACACAATCCTGCCTTCTCCTGATGGGAAACTCCCTGTGCAGCTCTGTGACTGTGGAGGAGAGCAGGCAGCTCTGCTGCCTCTCTGTCCCAGGGCTGTTTTCTCTCACCTCCCTGAACACAAATAACGTGGAGTTTTATGCCCCACACACAAAACCCAGGCGTGGACAGCAGGGTCCAGGCCGATCTCCTGGTTGGCAAGTGCTAGGAGCAGAGGTCACCGAGTGTCCCCATCGGCCAAAATACCCCGGCGTGGTAGGGCTGGCCTTCCCTGGGACTCACATCTTGCTGAACTCCCTAAGCCAGCCAGCTACGGGCCCTCACTGGTACCAGTGTGGAGGAGGGTGCCTTGGGTAGCTGAGTCCTTATGGTGAGGAGGACTGTGCCTGTGTCTGAGCCCGGCCTGAGCAGGTCACCGCCCCCTCTGCCCCTGCCCAGCCGCGCTGGCAGCAGCTCTGCCACCGCCTCCGGCAGCCTCTGAGGTTACCTCCGGAGTTTCAGTTGCTGTGAGTCGGAAACCCCCAGCACGCAGGTCCCTGGAAATGCCAGACACAGCCAGTTCGAAGCATTAAAGCGGCTGCTTCCTGGCAGAGGGGAATTTGGCTTTTCTGTAGAAGTCTGGTGTTGCAATCTCAGTTTCCCAGGTTGTAACGAAGGGAGAAACAATCAGCCATTGGGCTTTACACCAGCAAATCTCCCTGCCTCCTCCTGGCCCCTGGGCTGGAATAGTGCTGCATGCTCCCACGCTTCATCCTTCCTTCACACAGGCTTTGGCAGCTGGTGCTGAGACTCCTTAAGCGCACCTCCACCATCCAGCATAAAACAACAAGAGGCACTTTTTAACAACCAGATGCTGATCTCCAAAATAAAGCAGTGCTCGGAAAATATCCCTCCAATGACCCTCCCCTGCCAGCATCTGCTCACCCCATTACCTGGCCCCAGGCCAGTTTCCTTGATTAAAGTCTATCTATTAAGTTTTGTGACTACAGAGAGCCCCGTTCAGCAGTGCACAGGATTGGCACTGGGTTGTAAAAGAGGGTTGGAACAGCTTAAAGGCGAGCGAGCCAAACGCTCTGGGATATTCACAGGCAAAGTAATCCAAGTCCACAGCTCCCACCGGCACCTGGGCAGCCGGCGCTCCAGAACGTGCAATCACCATCCCAGCAGCAGGTGCATTTTCCAAGCTGAGCCGAACCTGCTAACACGCCTATTTGCCTTTGCCATCCCTGAACAGCGCTCATTTCCATTTTAATTTCCCATTTACAATCCTCTCCGGGCCAGGAGAGTCGGCAGCAATGCAAGCGGGATGCACGGGCTGGGGACGTGAGCTCGACAGCCCATCAACAGGACGTGACTTTGGCAAAAAATTAAAGCAGTGAAAGGGCTGGCGCAGGAGCGGCACGAGGAGGGGAAGTGGCAAGAAGGGCTGTGCTACACTCAGCACTTTTTAAAAACGGTCTCAGCAAAGGCTCTGAATCAGCTCCAGGATGTAAAGTCACCGCACGCTGCCCTGGCTCTCAAGAGCTCCCCAACATGTGCCTGCGAGTGCTGGGTTCACTGTCCTCTCCCTGAAGGCCCCAGCTGTGAACACAGGCAGACACTCCGTGTGTGCCTTGAACAGATCACACCGAGGCCACAAAGCTCCTAAGAGTGGGGTGAAACTACACCCCATGCCACAGGCAGCAGCAGCTCCCACACTGCAATGGACAACGCGCCTTCCCCATTTCCTACAGCCAGCTCCTGCCTCGGGGGACACACATGGCTCCAGCCACAGCCCAGGCATCCCTGGTGCTGGCACAGCTCCTGGGGCTGGGGAAGCTGAGCACACTCCCTGCACCATTCCCTGCCTTCCCCACACCCTCCCTGAGGCGCGCTGGGAACAAACCAACAGCAGGACAGGCGGGATCCAGCCCCACAGCTCAGGATCCACCACACTGCACCAAAGCCAGCACTCAGATTCCTTCCATTCCCAGTTGCTGGATTAGCTCCAGCACAGCCGATAAAAGAAAGAAAATGAGTGTCTCACCTTTTTTAGCCGTCTCCATCTCCTCTTCGGTCCAGCGAGAGCTTTCATTCATTTCCAGGGAAGCTGGGAAGGAAGAAGGAAAGAGAGCAGTCAGCTGTGAGCAGGAGCCAGCAAGCCCAGTGAGCTCAGAGGAGGTGTCCCAACACCCAAACCCTGTCCCATGCCCTGTCCCCTGGAGGCATGACAAAACCCCATGCAGTGCAGAAGTGCTCCCACAAGAAAGGCTGTCATGGTGCAGACTCGTGAGGCTTTTCCACGCCACAGTACCCCATGCATAACATCCCCTTGGGATGCACCTCAGTGATGCAAAACCTCCACTTTGGGCTTGGAAGCAAAGCCAGATGGCTTGAGAGTGGCAGCAGAATTCCTGCTGATGGTGGCACGCACCCTGGCCCAACAACAGGTACCTAAGACGGAGCTGGCTGGGGCTGTGTGCTTTGGAGGAGGCAGACGCAGGGTGGGACCGTCAGACATGGAGAAACAGCGTCACCTCAGTGGTGACTTTGGCCGACTGCATCTGTCAGGGCTGGCCACTGACAACACAAGGGTGTTGGCTGTGTGACCATGGCCTCCCTCTGTGCCACCCCTGGGCTCTTGGACAGCACCTCCGAGGCACTTCCAGCAACAGTGGGGCCCATCTGGAGCAGTGCCCATTGAAGGGGACGTGCTGCTCCAGCCGGGAGGCTGACAGGGGTGTTAGCATCTCTCCCCAAATCCAAGCAGGTGCTGGGGACACCAAGGTCCTGTATAAAGCCTTCACTAAGCACCAGTCCTGCTGGCAGCCTGGCACAGAGCAAACCCTACAATAACAAACTGGGGTGTGAGTCAGAGACAAAAAACAACTTGGTAAGGAAACAGATTTCCGGCTCAGGCTGCCAAGGGGTTATTACTCTAAACAACAGGCAAAGCATTATTTCAACAGTGATGAGAGATGTTTTGACAGTGTCCTTTCAAAATGGAAAACAGGCTGATAGGTTCAGGATAAAGAATACAGGCAAGGAGAGAAAGAAGGATCTTCGAAGAAGCTCTACAAGAAGCTGAGACCCTGTGGGAGGACAGCGTGAGTTCCAATGCCCACAGCAGTGGGCAGAAGAAATCTCCTTCAGAGCTGGCTGAGCACGACTGCAGGTGTCACCTCCCGGAAGACAGCACAGGTCACTGCCTCCCCCAGAACCGTGCTGCCCCTGGGACACCAGCCAAGAGGGAGGGAAACTGATACCTCACTGCTTCCCCCTGGCAGCAGGCACGGCAGGGCCACAGCGCTCGTTTACGCAAAAGCCAGTGTCCCCAACGCCGTGCAGGCCCTTGGCTCAGCTGGTGACGGCTGTTATTGTATGGTACAGAAATGTCACAGAAATGGCCCGTTTGGTTTGATTAATGGCATCGCCTGAGGTTGTGCAGTTATGAAACAGATGCCCACGGGGAGCTCCGGCACGCTGCAGTTAAACCACAATACGGTTTTGTGCTGGTTTTTAATGTTCAATTGGTATTTAAAATGCAATAACTTTCTTAGCCAACCTAAATTAAAGCGCTATTGGAGAGACATAAAGTGAAATCAATTGCTCAGATATGTCACTGGAATTGATCCATTCCTTTTTCCCAATTTAACATGGTCTAAAGGCTTTCCTCTGTGTTCACAGTGAAGTTATCAAGGACTCTGAGATACCAGGATTAAAAAATCCCATCTAAGTTACTGGCATTATCTGCTGCTTCTCTGCAGCATTGCTGAACAAGTTGGAGGGAGAGAGCAGGGCTCTGTTGTGCTGGGGACTATTTATATCGCCTGTATGAAAACAGAGCGCTCGCAATCAAGGCTTCAGCCAGTTGTCAGCAGAGAACAGGGAGGCGAAACACCTCCGCGTGATTTATGGCACATGGAACAGCACAAGCAAGAAACTGCAGAGCAAGGAATCTGAGAGGAGTCACCCTGCTTTTATTTTTACCTGCCTTAGGTAGCACAGCAATAATTCTGTACTTTGACAGAGTAGAAAATGTAGGAAAACCAGCCAAATTCCTCGATGCATTGGCTTCTGTAAGTCAACACATGAGCCTGCTCCCTGGGGTGGCAACTAGTGATGCTGCAGGTGCCAGAGGCAGATGTGCCCAGTGTGGGGCTGTGGACGCTGCCATGAAGTCCCATCGAGCCCAAGGCCAGCATGGCATGGCTATGGCCATGCTGTGGGCTGGTGCAGTGCCTGGATGCCACAGTACAGGCAGCACCCTTTGCTGTATGAGACATGGATGGAAATGGACCAGCCCAACGCCTAAGGCCAAGGAGGAGCAGATCCCACAGGCTGCAGCTGCTCAGGCTCCAGACAAATTTGAAAAAAGAGCAGGTAGGAGAAGTGGCAGAGACTCAGGCAAGCCTGGGAGGGCAGAGCAGGGTCCCATGCAGAGATTGAGGGGACTGGGAAGCCAGAATAGCTGCGAAGGGAATCAGCTCCAAGTGCAGGAGGGACAAAACTTTGCCAAAGCACTGCTAAAACTGAAGGCTTCCCTTTTTCTCTTTTGCAACACTTTCCCTCTGAGGCCATAAAACGCACAAAAACTCAGCCAGGAAAGCCTGGGCTTGCAAATGCCCCCACTTATCCTAGTGAACCACGCCGAGCAATCCACGTGAGGAACATCACTGCTACTCCCCAGAAAGAAGCATTCCACAAAGGAAACCCCTCTTCTGCGAGCGGGGAGCAGAGCAGGCTGACGTCCCATCCCAGCACGATGGATGCCCCAAAATCCCAGCCCAGGGCAGGGTCCCCTCGTCCCCTGGCACCTACCCAGCTCGGCGCTCTGCTGCGGCGTGGCTGCCTCCTCGTTGTTGGCCTCGTTGGCCATGGAGCGGGTGATGCGGCCCTTGCGCCGGCCCTGGCTGTTGGCGGTTTTGCGGCCCTTGGACGTGACCGTTTCCTTCTCATCGTTGTCTTCTCCGGACGTGTCGTCGTTCTTGTCCCTGCAAAAACAGGGAGAGAAGGAAAAAAACAAAATGTTGTTTGGTTGGTCTGATTTTTAGGTCAAGCAATTATTTCTCTGCACGTGTCTGGGGATTTTTCTTTTTGTTGTTTGTTTTTTAGGGGGGCAGGTCTGCAGTTTTTTTGCAGACGCAGGCTCTTTTCTTGGCTGGGATTGGCAGTGGGGTGATTTGTGGTGGGGTTTTCTTTCTGCAGCTGGCTGCAGCTCCACCACCAAGTGCACGCAGAGACCTGACGGAGACAGGTTTAATACCAGACCATTCAAATTCATCCCTGCCTCCTCCTCATTTATCTTCCTGAAAGGGACCTGCTGGTAAATGTCTTTGCAGCCTAGATATAATGAAGCCAGATGTTCTTTTAAACCAAGTATTAAGCCCATTACAGATAGCGAGCGGTCTGCGTGCCAACCTTCCCCTGCCACGGCGCTGATGCTCGGCGTGAGGGAGGCAGGGCTGGCTGGAGCTCTGCATCTGGGAGTGCTCACGGTGACATCAATAACACCAAAGGTGAAGTGCCACGCTCTGCTGCCCCCGGATTGCTCCTCCGGCTCCCAGAGGCTCTCGTAACAACAGAACAAGCTGGAGGAGCACAGGAGCTTTGCAGATTGATTGGGTTGATATAAAAAACCCCATACAGTGTTGCTTTCCCAGTTTGGGAGCAGCAGGGAAGAGGAATGAGGAGGAGGATCTGCCTTTCCCTCCCTGCAGTGGAGATGAGGTGGGCACACAGTCCTGCACGGGGTCAGGCAGCCCTGGACTGTGCTGCATCCCATCACCACATCCCACCAGCGCCGCCCCAGCCCACTGGAGCCAGGCAGGGAGGGCTGTCCTTACTTTGTCAGTTCTTCTTTGTCATTTTCTGTTTCCTGCTTGTCTTCCTCCTTCTCTCCCTCCTTCTCTTTTTCTTTCTCTTTTTCATCTTTCTCTTCTTGGCTGCTCCGGGGCATTTGCTGCTGCTGCAAAACAAAGGACATAAAATAAACCAAGCCCTCATTGCTGAGGCAGACACAGGGCAGCACCTGGGCCAACCCAAACAACTGCTGTGAAACAATGCTGGGGGCAAGGGGCCAAGAGGAAAGAGCTGCAGGCAGAGGGTGCAGGCAGGGCACTGCTGGGGGCCACAGGGGCCGAGAGATCTCCTTTCCAGGGAGATGAGCGGTAGCTCAGGACCAGGCTTGGCAGCTGCACGCCGGCTCCTATTCCAGGCAGTGGGACAGCCCCAGCTGCTCCCCTGGGGTCAGGCAACAAGCAAAGGATCTGATGTGGGGGCAAGGCAGGGAGGTGAGAACTGCCCTCCTGCTCTGGCTTGGTGATTTGCAGCCAGTGGATGCATTCTGGTGGAGCATGAAGGAAGACAGGGCACCAGGGACACCCTGAGGCTCGGCAATATCAACACTTCTGATCTTTTCCCAAGTGTCTGACACAGCCCATGGGGAATGTTTGTGGCTGTGTGGCACCAAGCAGGGAAGGTGCCCTCTCTGCCCTCTCTGCACCACCTGGCACCTTCAGCAGAGGCTGTGAGCCCAACCATCCCAACGCTGCTGCTGCTGCTCAGGCACCGTGGTACCCCAGGGAGGGACACAGCGATTATTATAGTTCTGGATTTTGTTTCAACAGCTGCAGGAAGGAGGTTGCTGGGGAGGCCTGGTTCCCCTGACCTCCCTTCCCTCTGGTGACCAGCAAACGAGAGGCGTTGAATAGAGAAGTAGAAATTAGAGACGGAAATGATTTATTAAACCATCCTGCTCCTGGCTAACGCAAGGCTGCTTGCTCCAGGAAACCCACCCGGGCTCACCCGGGCCCTGCCCAGCCTGCAGGGCTCCCACCACCCCCTTGGGAAAGGGTTTGGTGATGTAATGGGGAGTAAAATTGCCTTAAAATGGATTTATCAGCAGAAGGTGGCTGGTCTGGCTGGCACGCAGCCATACACCGAGTACTGATGAGGTGTCCTCACATCCCTTGAGCCAGCAGGACTGGCCTGATCCCACTCTGCACAACTGGGAGGCTGCTTCAAACACGGGCATCCTGCAGCAGCAGCACGGGGTGCAAGCAGAGCTCTCTGACCCCTTGGGCTGGTGCTAAAATCAGAAGCATGGAGCTGTCAAATGGAGCAGTTTAACGAGAAAACTGCTGATTCCTTCAGGCCCTGGTTGAACAAAATTCCTTAAAACCCATGCACAGCCATCACTGAAACCCCGCTGACTTTCAGTTCCTCCTTGTTCAGGGGAGGCAGCTGTGCCATCAGGATCCTGGCACGCTTGGCCAGCCCCTGGAGCACCTCTGCACACGTGCAGAACACAACTGTAATGCATCAGCTCACACTCCTGCTGCCCTGGGAACTGCTCCGTGGGATGCAAGGCTGGGAGGTCCCAGGGGAGAGGGAGTCAGGGAACAGCTGGGATGAGCACCTGGTTGCTTTTGATTTTCCAAAGTCCACAGATCACTAAGGCTTGGGGAACAGGCTGTCTCATGCAGCAAGGGGCCAAGGGAAGTGTCATCCCCAGTTAGTGGGCACTGCCCTGGTCAGCCCCCAAACTGGGGGAGAAGGAGGGCAGGGGACAAGCTGGAACAGAAGGTGGGGAAGCCTGCACTGGCTTCAGAGCAGCAAAGGGCACCCATCATGTGCATTTCCCAGCATTGCCCTGAACTGACTCTGAGTCACTCCATGGTGAGCCCTGAGCACGGGCTCAGCCCAGACTGACACCCTGAGGTGAGGGCTGTGACCTCCAAGGGCTGGGCAGGCAGCAGGACAGGCTCTGCCCCAGCCCTGGCCACCACCACCCACCTGCATTCCCCTCACCAAAGGCTTTGGCAAGGCAGGGGAGCCCATGTGAGTTTCCCAGTATTTCTACCACCCAACTGAAAATATTTTCTTTTGAAGGATGGGGAAATCCAGCATCCCAGAAATCCCAGCTCTCCTTCAGATTTAAACCCAGCGTGACCACACAAGTACCTGCCCCAGCTTCAGGTTGGAGTGAGCATCCAAGAAAGGTTCAACATCATCTTACCCCATCTCTACGCTTGTCTGAACTAGGGGGCTGCCAGCCTGGGCAGCCATCGCAGCTTTTCCCCACGGAATGGCAGTGATGCCAAGGAGCTCCCTGTACCAGCCTGCCAACACAGGAGCAGGAAGGCAGGGAGAGATGAGAGTGGCCTTGGTGGCTCACACAGTAACACGGGTGCTCCCCCTGAGAGGCATCTGCCAAGCTTTGGCATGATCAGGATGGGCAAACCGCACTGGGCTGGCTTCAGTGGGCCACTGCACATCCCTCTCCTCCTGAATGTTTCAAGCCCAGCCTGGCAGGACATCTAATCAAGGTTTCTCCCAGTGCAGAGGCACATCTCAATCCAAGGTTGCCCTCTAGTGATTGCCCTGCTCTGGCCACGGCTGGGTGCCTGATGCCAGGAGCGAGAGCCAGGTGGGAAAAGCACCCTGCACCCAGCAGGACAGACAGGACAGGTCTCACCTGTCAGCCAGGTGAAATACATAAAATGGCAGCATCATCACCATCAGGCCATGGTGGGAAAACTGACCCAGCTCCACTCAAGGCTGTGCTCATGTCCTCATCTGAGGAAAGGCTCCCAGCCAAATGCTGATCTGAACCCTGGCAAGCCCACACTGATGGCTTATCTCCTGTACTAGAGCTTGGCTGCAGAGCAGGGCAAACTCCCCAGGAAATGCCTCTGCTCATGAATGTCCCCCTTACATCACACCCAGGGGTACCTGCTGGGCTGGAAGCTGTGGGGTTGGCACTGAGCACCCATCCCTGGGTGGGGAGCGGGCACCCCGGGGCGCTGAACGGAGCCATTTCAGAGCTCAGCCACAAATGGCACCCACAGACAGGACCATCCCCCAGTGATGGACATGGCAGCTGCCCCAGCCCATCCTCGCCCTGTGCCCTACCCCAAACCTCAGACTGGCACTGGAACCGGCACAGCGGTGGGAAGGCAGCGCCGGGAGCCCCTGGGCCGGCCGGTGCCCCCTCCCGGCGCTGCCCCCGCCGTGTGTGGGGAGGCTATTCTTAGTGCTGGACACGGACCAGCTCGGGATGATTCAAGGGACGGGACGCCATCCCAAAGCGTGACGGGCCAGGAAATGCTTCCCCAATTACCAGCTGATGTTTCCCTGTGATTCACACCGCCCAGGCTAGAGCTGGACTGGCAGGTGGGTCAGCCCTCAGCGGAACCCCCAAAGGCCGGCACCAAAACCGCTCAGCTCCCGGCTAGCTTAAACTTAAACCTCTCTCCACCTACATCTCTGCCACCCTGGGGATGAGGCACTCCACTTCCCAGAGGTAAACCAGGTACGTGCTGCCCACCTTGCACAAGAGGGCGAAGGGATGTGCCCGCGGCCAGGGAAGATGCCTGTGGCAGAGGGCAGGGCCAGCCCTCCCTCCCAGGTCAGACGCTCTAACCCCGGACCGCCCTTCCTCCGCCTCAGCATCGCTGCTGCTTGTTTTTGCTGCCGACGCATCCTGTTTATTTAAAAAGGCCCCGGGACAAAATCGGACGCGGGACGCGTGAGCGAGAGGCCGACGCTGCCCCGCGTCCGGGGGGACAGGCGGCCTTCCCGCTCGCTGCGCTGCGGCCCGAGCGGCTCGGTAATTACAAACACCTGCTCACCTCTGCCCCGCAGTCCCGCCGGGCCCGGAGCAGCTGGGGCGGCGCAGAGCGCTGCCAGCTCTCCCGGGAACAGCGCGTTCCGGGCCCGGGGCCCGCCGCAGGCACGCATGGGCTCCCGCAGCGCCCGGCTCGGCTCGCCCGGCCCGGCCGGCTCCTCCGGGCACGGCGCCGCCAGCTCCGCCACCATACAGCTCCGTCTCCAAGCGCACGTTCGGGGCACGGCGGCTTCCAGGCAGGAGCCGGGCACGGACGGGCTGACCCTGCTGAGAACCGACCGACTCGCCGCGGGTCCTGACAGCGGGACTCGCTGAGAGAAAGCCCTGGCGAGGAAGAGGTGCAGCTCCTCCCACTCTGTTTACTTCCTCTGCCGAGGCACTGCCTGCTCCTGGAAGCGGGACGGAGGGCAGGAGGAGGTGGGGGAAGCAGCTCCCCACCTTGGCCCTCCCCAGCCCCGCCGGAGACGCCCGAGCCGGTGGCACAGCGACGGCGAAAGCGGCCAGAGAGCCCTCGGCAGGCGGCAGCGCCTCCGGAGCGCCCCGCTCGCACGCTCCCCGGGAGCCGCGGCCCCTCATGGCCCCCCGGCCCCCATCACTCACCTCCCCGCTCCCCGGCTCCCGCGAGCGGCCGGTCCCCGACAGCCCCATGGGCAGCTCCCGGCCCCTGCTCACCGCCCAGCCATCCGGGCGCGCTGTGCCTTACGTTCTCCGGCTCTGAAGGCTTCCTGACGATTTGCATAGTTAAGCCGTAAACTAACCACAACATTCCTCTTATGATTTTGCAATCTGCTGGAATAACGTGGTCGCTCTAAGTCGAGCGATGAATCATCATCTATAAACCACAGCTCTCGTCACCGGGGCTCTCAGTGCTGGCTGCAGCCTGCGTGATTAATCCGCCAGGATGCCAAGCTTAACCTACAGTGCAGGGCTATTTATTTTCCAAACTTGCAAGCCTCCGGAAAACGACAGCCCCATCCCCTTTGTGGCGAGATGCCCCAGGCTGTGGCAGGGGACCAGGAACAGGGGACCTCCCTTGTAGCCCACAGGACATCCCAGCATTAACCACTGGACTGTGCACCTTGCAACTGAGGCACCCACGCCCTCCTCCAGCTCCCCCCTCACTCTTTGTGCCACAGCACCCTCAAAACATGCACCAAAACATGAATTTTGCCAGCAAGGATGAGCTCATCCCTGGCAGTCCAGCTCCTGAATCAGAACTACCAGCTCCTGCCACCCCAACCACACCACTTGCTGCTGGATATGCTGGTGGGCAACCAGGTCATGGTGGGGGCACCAAGAGAGAGCCTGTCCCCGAGCCCCCGGGGCTGGCATCTCCTCTCTCCCACAGCAGCTTTCCAGGCCAGACTGGCTGCGTGGGGGATGCCATTTGGTTGCCAGCAGATGCATCACGTCCCCTGCCATCGTTACAGTGCCCTGGACTCTTACAGGAGATGGAACCACCGGCTCCTGTTTGTTCCATACATCAGCAGGGAGCAAGCCTGTGCACCCTGGTGCAGAGGGAGCTGTGCATGCCAGGCTGAGCTCCAAGGCACATGGTTTTGGTGCCACTCAAGCTCATTCCCAGCTACTGCAGGCAGCGAGCTCCGGGTTTTGTTTAAAGGCGGCTCTGCACCCTTGCCACAGTCTCACTGCGGCAGCGCAGGGACTTGTGCCAACCCTCTCCCCGGCATGTCACACCAGAGTCTGTCTTGACAGGGACTTTGGAGGGAACTGCATCCCACCAGTGTGAGCCCCATCCCCTCTGGCAGCTGGGAGCACCCACTCGGCTGTGCCGCCTCTCCCACGTGCAGGGCACCAGCTCTTCACTCCTCCAGCGTGTGACTTCAGATCAATGGCATTTATGATGTTCTCTGGGGCACTCAGCTGCAGAGCAGGCTCAGGCCAAGGTCACTGCACGCAATCAGGGAGTTGCAAATTAAAACCAGCTCGAGATAAGCTGAAGACAAAAGGCGAACGCTACGCTGGCCAGGAACGCCTGGGGTTTGCTTTGCTGCTTCTCCAGGAGCCCCAGCACAGCTGCCATGGCCGTGGGCACGCATGGCGCCTGCTGGCAGCACCCTGAACATCCCACAGGGTCCAGAACTGGCACCACGGGGCAGGATGCTCCGTGCTCTCTGCAGCACAACCAGCAGGACTTGGCACTTGGCTCTCACCCCCATCCCCAGCCCCACAGATTCTCTGCAGGGCATCTTTGCCAGGAACGGGGCTGCCTATTCCTATCGTCTCTCTGCCACCTACGTCTGTCTTTCCACCTGCTTTCAAGCTCTGCCTCTGGCAGGTCACATCAGTGAGAGCCAGGGCAGGGACCCGGCCACAGAGCACCCTCGGCACCAGCCTCCCTGTTAGCCACCACGCTGCCCAGGCACCCAAAGGAATTTCCTTCCTTGCCAATGCCACAGCAGAGGCAGGAGCACCCACCTCTGATACAGCCACTGCAAGCACTGCTCCCCACATGTGCCCACCACCTCCCGAGCAGGGAGCATGGGGAGGATGGCTCAGAAATACATTTGTGTGTCATGAAACCGACTGGCAGGGCCTGGAGCCCCTGCTCCAGCGGTCTGGAACGCCTCAGGGCTGGCTGCCACCCACGGCCACGCAGCCTGGCTTCTCACGGCCGCCGCGGCACCCTCCGCTCCTGGGAGAAACCACAAAGCAAAACAAGGCCTGCCAAAACAACAACGGGAGGAAGAGGAATGTCTGCCGGCAACACAGCTTTGATTGCTTGTGTCCCAGGGCTGGGTTTGATGCTGTTGGCTGTGGAAGCAAGTAAAAAAAAAAAAAAATCAAAGGGCTAGGCTCAGATTTCATAAGAATGATAGAGAGCATGGGGATCACTCAGTGCAGCTCAAACTGTGACAGCTCTGAGCTGGGCTGCTCCTCTAGCAGCAAACAGCCACCTCTGCAACACAGTCAGCACATGGCAGGGATGGAGAACACCGAGGCTGTGCCCACCCAGTGTCCCAGGAGATGTGGACAGGCCCTGTGCACGCTCACCAGCACAGCCCTCGGGCACCACGGGCCACAAAACACGGCCAGTGCCAGCAGCAAAGCGCTCACAGCTGCAGCTGGGCTGCCCTGCCATGCCATGGGAAAGCCCTGTGCCATCTCCCAGGCTGCTGGTCCCGGAGCAAGCAGGGCTCTGGGGGCATGCAGCACGTCAGGGGCAAGGAGAGGGGCTGGCAATGGGACTGGAGTCATGCTGGACCCTGCATCACTTGCCGGACCACAGGACAAGCATGCCCGGGTGCACTCACCCGAGTGTGGGCTCACCTCGGGCAGCACTGGGAGCCTGCTGGGCACAGGAACCATCCAGGGAGGGCCCTGTGTGGCACAGCCCAGCACCACTGGCACTGCTGCCCTCCCAGCGCTCACTCTGTGATACCACGGAAGCACTGGAGTGATTTTTACAGGACCCTGCTCACCAGATCCTTCCTTGCACCACTGAGGGCTTTTCCATAAGAGGAAATGTTTCTTTTCTGGGTCGCTGCTGAGTTTTTAAAAAAGTGATTTGATTGCTTGTGAAGGGAAAAATGACCCGAAGGGAAGAGAGAGCATAGTGTTTGGAAGCAGTGGAGATGAGCCCCCGCTCTGTCCCAGGCAGGGAACACGTGTTTTCTCTTCCCTGTGGTTTGCTTTGCCCTGCTCCCCCCTGCTCACAGCCCCCCAGCCACACGTCGACCCCTCTCCAAGCCCTGCCAACAGAGGAAGGTGCCAGGTCAGCAGTTTGTGGGATGCAGAGCAGCATCCACACACACCACAAACAACCAGGGGCAAAGCAAGCCCTCTATCCTTGTAGAAGCAGATTTCTGGGATTTTCAGCTGTGCCTGCTTCAGGAAGCAATTTAGCAATGACATGACCTATTTCCCATCCATTCCTAGTCAAACCTGGATCACAACAACAGACAAAACAACTCATCCCAAAATCCAACCGCTCCCGTGTCCTGCAGTGAAGATGCTGCAGGTCCCTCGCTGGGATCAGCAAAGCCCAGCCTGGATCCCAAACCCTGCCCCAGAAGTACTCACGTGGGCAGAGGTGTGGAGGAGCTCTCTCTGCGAGGATACATCCACCTGCTGCTGGAGAAACACGAGCCCAAACCTGGGGGCCAGCTGGAATGGGGGTGACCTCACCCAAGTGATTCTTTTGTTACTGCTGCCTGCAGATGTGATCAGGCAGCACTGAAGAGCCCGGCTGGGAGGGCCGAAGGGTCCATCAGCAATCAGCCTGTGCCAGTGGCTGTGTGTCCCTGCCTGCTGATGCCTGTCCCTGCTCTGAGCCCACAACCCTCCCTGCTGTCCCTGTGCTGTCACCAGCCCTCACGGGGACCTGGGGACCAAGCAGCCACCCTCCTGTGGCAACGCATCCTCTGATTCCTTTCCCAAATATGGCCATGTCATTCTCATTAAATCACCCCCAAAACTGCAGCTGGGATTTCAGGAATGCAAGTTTCCATTGTGTTTGCCCGATTGTGCTGCCTGGAGGGGCAGCAGGGCTGCAGGAAGGCTGCTGCACCCTTGTGATGGGGGAACACGCACGATGGACCTTACAGGGCACACCTGGGGAGCAACAGGAGTCCAGACTGAAAGAACAGGTGCCAAGGAGGGGTTACAGAATCAATCTCAACTCCAGCATCACCTGTGTGTCACACCTCATCCACCTGCTGGGCAGGCATCCCAACATAAACCTCCCTGGTGGCCACAGGTTTATAGAGTGACAGCCTGCACCGAGCACCAGGGGACAAACGCTCTGTGAGGTGTTTCTTCCCATGAGGCCACACTTGAGCAGGACCAGGACCACAGGGTCTGACCAAGTTCAACTTCTCATTGGTCCTGTAGCCTCAGCCTGATTTCCTGGGCCATCAGCAGCCCTGTCACACTGCAGATTTGTCCAGAAAACGAGCCAAATTCAAGGCCTTTTACATCCCAGCAGTGACATTCCACTGGCAGAAGATGAACCCATGCCCCAATACTGACATCCCTGGCATCATTCCCAACCAGGCAACCTCCCTCAGACCGCCCCTGCTCATCCACAGATAATTTCAGTGCTGTTTTAGATACAACGCCCCAGTCAGCACAGCTTTAAGTGCCTGCAGAATTATTTCTTGGCATTTGTGGCACAAACTTTACTGGCCACATCCAGAGCTGTGTCTGTACGATGTGCTGCATGATTAAACCAGGATTTTGTGACAAGTATATCCCTGAGTCTGGAAGAGAAGTTGCCAAACCCTTTATCACTAATGAGGAGCTGCTCCCTGGACTGATGAAGATCAAATGGTTCCCAGAAACAAGGATCATTCCTCTCATTAGCTGCTGTGGTTACCGGAGTGGGAGCACTTGCACAATTTACAGAGTTAGAACAGTTTGCTGAGCTCTGGATCTGATCCCTGGGGAGGGAGGAGAGGCACTGGCATGGCAAGGCTGGAGCATGGCAGGAGATGTGCCCCTGCACTGGGGACAGGGTGCAGGGGGCCCTGGAGCCATGGGCAGGCACTATCCGGAATCCCAAATGCTGCCAGCCCCTGCTAGTGTGACAGGGCTGCTGGTGGCCAGGGAAACCTGCTTGGCCAGGTTTTTCCTAATGCTCCAGGACCCACGTGATATCAAACCTGGCCAGATCCTGCTGGGACGGTGCTTCTGCCAAAAAAGTAAGCGGGCTGTTTATAAAAAATCTGGGTTGGGGCTGTTTATCCTCGTTGGTGAGGGGAATGGTTTGTGTTTGGGGAGGGCGGGACAGACGGCGGGACGGATAATTCGATTTGGGTTTTGGCAGGGGACAGGGAAGAGGGTGGGCCTGGGAAAGGCTGTCGGGGCTGGCAGGGGACCGCAGTGGCCCGGCCAGGTCACACCGTGGGTCCCCGCCCTGCCGGCACGGCTCTGGCACCGCTCTCGGCGAGGAAGGGGGGTCCGGGCGGCTCCGCTCCCCCGGGGCCGCGAGTGAGTCCTCGAAAGTGTCGGCACTGACACACGGCCCTTTGGCCAGGGATGTCTGACAGCGCTGCGAGGGGCCGGCGTGACGCTCGGTCCGGCGGCTGCGTCCCTGCACCATGACTTCATCCCCCTCTGAGTCATCCCCAGGGCGGGCAGGCGGCTCCTCCAGCCGCCCGTGGTCCTGCTGCTGATGGACTGACCCTGCCAACAGACTGACCCTGCCGACAGACTGACCCTACTGACAGACTGACCCTACCCTACCGACAGACTGACCCTGCCGACAGACTGACCCATGGTCCTGCTGCCGACAGACTGACCCTGCCGACAGACTGACCCATGGTCCTGCTGCTGATGGACTGACCCTGCCGACAGACTGACCGACAGACTGACCCTACCGACAGACTGACCTTACCAACAGACTGACCCTGCCGACAGACTGACCCTGCCGACAGACTGACCCTACCGACAGACTGACCCTACCGACAGACTGACCCTGCCGACAGACTGACCCTACTGACAGACTGACCCCATGGTCCCACTGTGGACAGACTGACCCTACTGACAGACTGACCCTGCCGACAGACTGACCCTACTGACAGACTGACCCCATGGTCCCACTGTGGACAGACTGACCCATGGTCCTGCTGACAGACTGACCCACTGACAGCTTTGCCCAGTGGAATGGTCTCCCACCTGCCCATCACCACAGTGTGTGGGAGATGATGGCTTTTCCCCCCCAAGGAATTCACTGGCAGGAAGCCTATCTGACACACTGCAGCTGCTCCACTACCACAAGGGCAATGTTACTCCAAAATCAATGCAAATTTACTCTGGAATAAAAAATCTCACCCTCCAAATGGAATAATTATGTGGAAATAGTCACTGTCCTTCCAGCCTGGTTTCAGCCCAACACTTGTGTCCCCACAGCCTCCCAAAGAATGAAGCACATGGTCAATGTTGGTGTCCCTGCTATAGAATTTAGAGGTTTCACAGAGAGACACTGAAATACCCTGAAGAGCGACTGCCACAGACCTGAGTTGTATGGACTCATCAACACAAGGCTTTGTCATTACAAGCTCATGCAAATTTATGCTTATCACTGTACACTGACTATTGGATCAGACTATTTTACCATGGCACAAATTCTTTTTTTGTTTTTCAGTGTGAAACAATGAGGAAGCAATTTCTCTTCCCATCAATTCCCCCCCCCCACAGGGTTATATTGTCTTTTCATACACAAACACAGGATTATTTTAGAAATATCTTAATCTCAGGAGCCTCAATATCATGCATCATGACCCACTGGATGTGGCACTTCCACTGAGCAGTGCCATGGAAGGCGGAGTGCTGGAGCATCCTGCTCGGAGTGGGCGGCTGCTCCGTTTTCTGACAAACTGGAAGTGGGATCATGTGAAGTCCCTGCTCTTGGCAGGAGATTTTTAGCAGTAAGTAGCAGCTTTATGAGGAATATCCTTTGCCAGGGGACCATCAGCCAGGGAGCAGTGGGATTCTTATTTTTTAATGGACTTTTAATAAGTAGGCCACAAAGATAGTCTTGACACAGAGAAGCTTTTTTCTCTGTGTAATTATCTCCCCTTCGCTCTCAAGCTCCCTGCAGCCTCCAACAGCAAATAAGACCACCAACCTCTCTGTGAGAAAAGGAGCAAGAAACCAGCATAGAGCCACTTGAAATGCTCTTTGTAGCAGATCTCATCCGCTCTCCTCTCATCTGATACAAAAAACCAACCTCTCCTCCCCTCCTCAAAATTAATTAAAGCTCAGCTTTTGGTGTTTAACTACTTGAACCTTTACCAGCAGGAAGGTATGTGCTCAGAGCATGGACAATGCTGGGAACGTGATCCCATGACTCCCCATGCTGCAGGAAGGCTGTCCACAGTTCTGTCTCCTCCCTGCACACTGCCCATCGATCCCTGGGTGTCCTCTGTCCTTCATCCTGTCACCATCTCTGGTTGCTGACACTGGGCAGGTCATGGCAGAGCTGGCACTGGCACATCAGCCCAGTGCTGCTGCTCCTCAGTCCCCACTCCCCACCAGGCCACAGGAAAACAGAGTGAGGGACCTGCACAGGGCTCCAAACAATCCAGGACCCCTTGGGAACAACCAGGCTGAGCCTTTGGGACAGCTTACTCCCAAATGAGCACTCCTGCAGCACAGGCAGAATTTGAGCTGCTTCTGAAAAGATTCACAGAGCAAAATGCCCCCAGGAGCATCCCTCCATGCCAGCCAGTACCTGACCTCTCCCATGACGGTCTGTGCAGTCACACACTGACCCACTCTGGTGTGGGGAAGCAGATCCCATCAGCACCACACCCAGGGGAGACCCTGGCTCGTGAAAAGGTGCAAAGGAGATGCTTCACTGCTCCCACCAGCTTTACAACATATTCATCCCTTTATCACCTTAAAATGCCACCCTAAGACGAGTCTGTCCCCAGCAGAGCCTTCCTCTGCAGCACAGACCCAGCCCCTCAGCAGCAGGCCCTTCCCAAGCCTGCACCCAGGCTCTCCCAGCACTCCCCTCGTGCAGTCTTGCAGGAAATGGATGCAAATACTAGAGGTATCACAGCACAAAGTGTGAATTTCAAAACCCCCCAAGATCTCTGTGGGAGAACTGCTCCAGGCTGAATGCGGCAGCTGCTGTTCTGCACCTCTCTCCTACTGTGAATCATGCAGCCAGTCCTTGGCTCTTAAAGCTTGTCTGAACATCCCACCTTCCACCTGAGCATCCAACAGTAATGGGAAATATTCCCTGTGTCGCTTCCTCCCAGACTCAGGGGGGCTCCTCTTTCAAAACCAGCGGCGTTCTGGCTGAGGTCTGCTCCAGGGGAGGTGCAAATTGTTCCCTTTGGTGCCATTCCTACTTGCAAAAACAGTCCTACAGGCGATGAAGCAAGTCCCTGCTTCTGAGGGCTGGCACTGAGCAAGGCTCCAAAGGGCAGCACACGTCCCCACTGCTCAGGCTGGATCGTGTGGCTTTACAGCATCGTGGGAAATTCTGCAACTAGCGATGCTTTGGGTAATTTCAAACCCCCAAACACAAACAGCCCCTGCTGGGTGCGGGATGGGCAGGGCCGTGGCTGCTGGGGTAGGTAGGCAGATGCAGAGCAAAGCCTCTCACTCTCCACATTTGCTCAATTTAACACTGAAACCAGAATGAGCTGCGCTAAATGTCTCCACCGCTAACAAGAAACAAATGTGGCCTCATGTTCTAGTTGCTGTGATCTAACAAAACAGACCATGGTAAACACTATAAAAATGTACTGGAGGGAACCACCCTGTGTTTGCTGGGAGAGGGACTGGATCATCTAATAGGGCTTCATCCATCTCTAATGTCTCCGAAAAAAAGAAAGGAAAATTGGGCCCTGTCCATGACATTTGTCATGTGCTAGCTATTCTGATGTCTTAATGCTGCAGAAATCAAATTGGAGTGAGGCTACCTATCTGCTTCCCAATCAGGATCTAGGCCCAAGTGCTGCTTTTTATGGCCATGCAGCGTGAAGATCTGCTGATGTCAGTGGTGTCACGGGCCAGGCCAGTTTTTCCATCCTTATTCCCACATTATCTGGAGAGACAGTCCCTTTGTGGTTGCCTCACTCTCCTTGTGACATGAATAATCATTCATTTCATGGACCTGGGGATCCACCAGCAGCACCTGCCTCTGGCTGAAAGCATTCATGGGGATAAGGCACCTTCCCAAAAGGTTAGCACTTATCTGCTCCTGGGTATCATGGTATCAGCAGCAACACTGCCAAGGTCATGTCTAGATCTGTATCTTGGCCATGGTAATGGTAAGGGTTGACTCAGCCACCTGCCCCCAGGCACCTCGTGGTGCCCTGGAATCTGCTCTGCCCTTAAACAAAGGCTGAAGGGTCTCCACTAGCTTGAGTGCCACATCTGCCAGCCCCACAGGAGACCCCCACAGGGATCTTGGACACCCTTTGGCACTTCAGATGGATTTATATGCTTCTGCTCAGGTGTCACTCCCACCCAAGTAATTTTCCTCCCACATCTTCACTATAGGAAGAGCCCTGGCAGGCTCTGCAAGGCAGGAGCCCCACCCAGCACCCAGGAGCCCTGTCACCATTGTCACCTCAGCTGCCATCTCCAGAGGAATGGGAGACACAGACCCCACCTGGCTCTTGCACAGAGCTCAGGCTGCATGGGAAGCCCATGCTACTGACACACAGCCAGGTTTTCCACAGTCACTCCATCCCCTTTTTAAAGCATTTTGGATTTGTTTGGTTTTTTAAAGACACCATGGCCTTGGCATGGGGATGGACAAACACCAACTGCCATTAAACAGCACGTTCTGAAAGAGCACAAGCACAAACCAGCACAGAGCCACTTGAAACGCTTCTTTGTAGCAGATCTCACCCGCACCACCACAGCCTGCAAGCAGTATCTCCACGTGAGGAGGGGGCAAAGCACCACTTGGGGGGCTCAGAGAAAGTGCTGCAGCTCCTCGCCCAGCCTGACAGATGAGCTGAGCCTTCCACGCCTCCTCCAGCTCTCACCTGGCTCTTCCCGCGCCGCCGGTAATTCCTCCTCACGAGGTTCTTGTAATTCTCATTCTTCTTGGTCAGGTAGTAGTAGAGGACACAGTCAGCCACCGTCTGCAATGACACGGGCACGTCAGGGAACAGAAGGTCCTGGCCTCGTGTGCTGCTGGTGGGGCACAGACTCCCAGGAGCAGCGTTCAGAACCGGTCATCACCAGGTCTCCTGCTGCTCCTGAGCACCTGCAGCCCAACAGCCTGCCCACACCTCCCTCCCTAAGGCTCCCAGAGCAGCTGAAGAAGGGGACAGTGCTGTCCTGGTAAAAAGGCTCAGCCCTTCCAAGGACAGAGCAGGGCGGTCCCGCAGCGCGCGGGGACGGAGATGGGGCGCTGAGCAGAGATCACCCCGTGCTGCAGGCAAAGCAGGGCTGACCCCAGATGACCGTGGCAAGCAGAGGCAGAGGAAGGAGCCGCCTGTCAGCCTCTGTGAGGTTACAGGAGGCACAACCTGCCACAGCGCTGTCAGCTGCTGTTACTTCCAGCCACTAAGCTCGCTGGCTCGAGCGCGGGTGCCTTCGCTGGGGCCAAACGGAGATCCCAGGAGCTGCCATCCCTACTCCAGTGGCTGGCTCCGCAAACACCACCACAGACTGGACACCTCAGCAAAACCAGGAGTCACAGCCAGCACATATCCTGCTCCTGGACAGCACAAAGTGTGCCAGGCTGGGAGGAGTCCTGTGCTGAACAGGGTGGGCACCTGAACGCCAGCCTTGGGCTACACCTTCACTTTCAGGATCAGTGGCTTCATGAAGAAAAATTATCCCACAGATCCATCATGCCACGAGTCCTCAGGAGCTTGGGGCAGCTGTGTGTGCCCGGGGGCTGTGCTCACCCCATCCCTCTGCAAGGAGTGGAACCATTTGCAAAAACAGATTGCAACTTTTAAAGTGTTAATTGGATCTCTTTCTAATTTAGCCCTGATTATACACACACACACACGCGAACACAAAAACTTACAGTCATCTGTTCCAAGGGCTAAGATCACTATTTTTTTATAATGCAATTTAAAAATCTATTAATTCATTACATTGAGCCATACTTTGCATCTCTCTCCAACAGGATAATGGATGTGTTCTGTATCATAATTACAGCCTGATTTACAAACGAGTACAAATAAAATTAGAAGACATTTTACAGCTTGGAACACAGACTGGATTGTGAGCATCATCCAAGTCCCACCACTTTCGGCTTTATCGAGTGTGGAAGGATGAGGAGCTTGGGATCTTACAGCAACAGCAGCAGCATGAGGGGGCTGCTGGCCCTCCTTGCTGTTTTGGACAGGAAGGTCAAGGTCTTATAAATTATTTCCCCAGCCTGAGTTACAAAGAATCAGAGAATAATTTAGGCTGGAAGTGACATCTGCAAGCCACCCCTGAGAGCAGAGTGGTTCCCTCAGAGTGAGTGGACACTGTGCATATGAAACTCTGCATGAGGTGGCCAGAGGATGCAATAACCAAAAGGACCAGAGAAGCAGCAGCTTTCAAATGTTTTCTTGCTCAGGAGAGCATTCAAGTGATGGACATAGCTGTATTTTCAGGCTGGGTCTGTCCAGGATCTCCCCATATGGTCTGTCAGGTCTTCCTGGAGGTAGGAAGGTACCTGGCCTTGCTCAGAATGGGACAAGAGACTCACTCCTCCCTCAGGTCTTTCTTTTCCTCAAACCTTTCTTCCATCAGCCCAATTAACAGCAAAAACAAAAGTCCAAGCAGCACAGCACAAGGTCTGGGAAAGGTCAGGCAGTTCCTGTGAACAACTCTTGCTAGCACCAAGGGGAGCTGTGTGTTCTTTCATGGCACCCACCAGAACCGCTGCATGAAATGGGACTCTGTCCACCCGCAAAAACCCCTCTCTCCCTGAACAAAGAGACCCCTCCAGTCTGTGCTGGGCAGTGGGTGCCCACCGCCTGTGTGCCAGCCTGGCTGGTGCAGAATGCCTCGGGGAGAAGCAGGGAAGCAGCTCCAGGCAGATGACGGGGTGGCTGCGCCGCCCCCGCGCCAGGCTGGCTGCGTTCGCGCCTCCCGGCTCCCGCAGCTGACTCAGCCCCGGCTCTGCACGGAGCCCGTCTGGACCCTGCCCGGGGCCTGGGCCACCAGCACCACCACCCACAGGTGCTCTGCACCGGCTGGCAGCTCCAGCACCGAGGGATGGCGGGAGAGGCAGCACAATTCAGGTCCGAGCCAGGCTTACCTTCCTGTCCAGGAAGGATGCGATCAGGCCGAAGTTCTTCGGGTGCTGCATGAACCTGCAGAGCGAGAGGGAGAGGGTTACTGTGGGTGCTGGCTCTGACCCCCTCACGGCTGGGCTGCCGTGCCCTGCGTGCCCAGAGCAGCAAGGCCAGCTCCCAGAGGGACTTTGGGCTTTGAGAAAATATTTGTCTGCTGCTCAGCTTCCCAGAAAGACAGGAACTGTAAATTTAGCCCAGTGGGGCTGGGCTGCTTGGGAGCTTCAATGTGCAAATGTTCATCAGGGGATGGGAGAGGAAAGGGGGGCTAGAAGTGCTGGAGAGCTGCTCATCACCCTGCTCGACCCCACGGCCACCCGAGCCTGTACCAAGAGCAGGCACAGAGGGCAGGCACACCCGGCCAAGGCCTCAGGATCTGGCAAGGAAAGGGTGAGGAATTGCCATCACACCTCCCACCATGGCCATGGGTGGCCCCGGCGCTGAGCAGGACCCCAAGCCCTGCTGGGCTGTTGGGAGCAGCTGCAAAGGACAGGAAGGGAAACCCAAACCCCGGGAGGCAGCACGGAGCTACCACATTGCTGAGCTGCTCAAGAGATCCCCAGTGGCACAGCAGCTCTGACAAACACCACCTCATGCCCAGCAAGTGGAGGAGCTGTCAGCAAGGTCCCCCTGGCTCTGGCAGGGTACACTGCCCGCTCAAGGGAAGCTGTCCCACTAGCAGAGATGCCTCCTCCAACAGATCCCTGTGCCTGGCTGGTGTGGAAGCACTGAGGGCCAGCAGCCCTTGGCAGGAGGCGCTGCTGGCAGCACAGCTAACCAAAGCACAGACAGCCCAGTGAGTGGTGACCTTGTGCCAGGAGAGGTGGCCACCAGCACGGGCTCTGCCCCAGGGAGCTGAGCAGGCAGGGAAAGCCACGTTCAGCACGTGCACCTCTGCCAGCTCCCAGCAAATGACAGCTCTGTGCCCTGGGGAAATGGATCAAGGCAAAAGGTGGGAGAGCTGCGGGGTGGGTGGAACACGGGCAGGACATGGTGAGGAGCTCATGTCTCCAGCCCTGCCAGCGACTCCCCTGGGGCAATGGCACAGCACTCTCCTGCTTTTGCTGCTCTGTTCCAACGCTAAACTTGGAGCCAAGGCACTGAGCTGAACTCAGGGAGGGCTTGACCAACTCCAGCCATGGCAGCAGGACATGGGTGCTGTCACCCACGTTGATGCAGAACTCCCATACAGTTTGGGTGGCACTGCAAGATCCCTGTCACCATAACTGGTCACCAGAACAAAAAAGAAACCAGAAATGCCGGGGGGGGACAAAAAAAAAAAAAAAAAAAAGGAACAAAGCAAACCAGACAGGCTGCTCAGACAACCTGGGGTGAGGGCACAGAGCCAGAGCTGGCTCCTCACTCTGCACACAGCACAAACCCAGGGCTGACCACAGACGGGGTTTTCAATGATGCTAACACACTGCTGGGGCAATGCAGATAACAATCCACTCCTTTTCATGGGCCAGGCCATCTCCCCATAATGACAGATGGATGCTGCATTCTCCCACTGCCCAGCACGACACAGCCTCGATGCCTGAGCAGCACCCTGCTCCTTCACCAGCAAACCACAGCTTCCTGGGAGCAGGCCAGCAATGGGCTCTCAGCAGAGACCTGAAATCCTGCCCAGAAGCAAATCAAATCAGGTTCTTCCTCGTTGTTATGTTCTGACAGCTAAAATAGTTCAGACCTGGAGCTTGTCAGCCTTGCAGTGCCTGCCTGTTTACTCCAAGAGCCCTGCCAACTGGGCTGAACAAAGGGTTGAACCAAGTTTTCCTGGTCTCAGGAGGAGGCCAGCTTGAGGTCACGATCACGGATGACACAACTCCAGTTCACCTTAACAGCCCAGGCCAGAAGCTGCAGCACCACAGGCAGCTGGGCTACCAGGCTGGGAGAGAGCTGGGACAGGGCTCCCTACAGCCTCCTTACAGCCCCTGAGTACCAATATCTCCAAATGAGCTTGGTGAGAGCCCTGAAACCCTGCTGTATTCCTGCCTCGAGCTGTGCATCACTCCCAGTGATGACACAGAAGGCACCGTGCACTGCAGGATGCACACACTGGGTGTGGATTCCTCCGGCCCCATTAGGCAGGCACAGCCCTGCCATTAGAGACCAAGTAATCAGCCTTTGCGTCATTTGTGGCAAGCCTGGCTGTTTGGAGTGGCACATTTTAAGGCTAATTAGCAATGAGGATTCTCCTCTATCAAAGGCTTGGAGCCGGTTTGCTTGTTTTGTTCTTTTTCGGTCCATCTTGGCAATTAATTATTTCAGCTGCAAACAGGAGTCCTGACGAGCAGGGGGAGGAGGAGGGATCCTGGACACTGAGAGGCTTCCAGCACGGCTGGAAATCCCTGGAGCCATCCCCTGGTTGTCCAGAGGCCAGGCTAAGAGGTGCTGCTGAGGACAAAGTGGTCCTGGTGCATCCATGCAGCTCCATGTCCCTCAGGGCCACAGCAGGGAGCTCCAGCAGAGCTCATCCCACTGGAAGCTGAACTCCAGCACACTGGGGGCACCAAGGAGACTCCAGTCCTCCATGCAGACACACCTGCATCCCTGCTGGGCTACGGGATACAGGGGAGCCTGGATGTGAAACCAAGCTGAGCACCCACATCTTGGCTGACAGCACAGTGGCACCCAGGGAAGGAATCAGGGACTCCCCAAGTGATCTCACTTGATAGAGCCAAGCTGCTCTCAAGCACTGCTTGCAAACAGGAGAAAGCACCACAGCCAGAGTCTGCACGTGTGTGATGTGGGAACAGCATCCATGGAAACAGCAGCCGGTGGCAAGCCCTGCAGACAGCAGGATGGAGCACTGAGGGAGAGCACCAGCTGGAAGCTGCAGCCTGAGGGGGTCTACGTAAGGGGCTTGGATGCTGACAGCCCCAAAAATCCCCTGGACACACGGTATGAAAATCCAGAAAGGAAACATATATGGAGTGTTGGGTTCCCCGGTGTTATCTTTGAACTGGCTGATACATCAGGGAATGCAAAAGCTGAAAAACTTCCTGCTCTCACCCTGCCACGAGCAGCAGCTTTCCACCCCAACCATAGAGCAAGGCCTCAAGTCTCTGTGCAGAAGCATCACCAGGTTCAAGGTAACACAGCAGCCCGGGATGTGTCCATGAGGACCAGCCAAGCACTGGGGATATTCCTGCAGGGACCCTGCCCACGCTCCCCAGGGCTGCACAGACAGAGCTGTGGGGGCTGCACTCACTTTTCCCGGAAGGTCTCCTTCTCCTGCTCGCTCCACATGTTCATCACCTGCCTGTCCTTGTAGACCTTCATGGGGTCATCCATGAGGCCGTTCATGTTGATGAATTTGATGCGCTGCTGGTCGGCATCGTAGAGCATGGGCGGGATGACGGCGAGCTGGCGCATCTGCTTCTCCAGGTTCTTTGGGGAAAGCACACACAACAGTTGGTCAGCACCACGGGCCCCTGGGGACTGCAGGGGACAGATGTTCCAGAGAAAAGGACAGGAGGAGGAACAGGAGAATTCAAAAGCAAGCACTAGACAGCTTTATTGCCGGAGTAATTGTAAATTAAACGCTGAAAGAGGCTAGCGCTGTCAGCCAGGAAACAATTAAGCTTTCATTTTGGAATAAAAGGCTTCAAGATCCTGTGTGGAAATGTCTGACTTAAGTGAATCCTGACCATGATGAGAAACAAGTCAAAGCAGCAGTGGCACAGGGAATGCTGACTCCCTCCCAGCCTCCTAAAGCCCCCTTCCAACTGTGAGGGAAGTGGGCCAGCTTTGCAAAGCTTCCTGAAGAGGTGGGCAGAGGCAGACATCATATTTCCCTTCCACAGGAATTGTTCCAGGAGGTTTCACGTGTCACTGAAATGAGGCTGTCATTCCTTACTGCAACACCTTGGGACATAATCTGATGCCTTTACTCCCTCCTATGGAGCACAAAGTTCATCCAAAGCCCCAGCTGCACACCAGGACAGGACAGACTGGGCACACTGGTTTCCTTAAGCATTTGCAACAGAGAGGCCAATGTGATGTCTCATTTGTGCTGTGTTCTGCTCAAATGCCAGGACTGTCCCTTTGGCTGAGCTGCTGGTGATCCCCTGGCACAGGCCACCCCCTTTCAATTGCACCATCAGCCTGAGTCCTCCCTGTCACCTGGGATGTCACTGCTCAAGCTCCAGCCCAGGAAGGCCAGGTCTCAAGTGCTGCTGTTTTAATTTACAGCCAGACAGATGCTGGTTCCTGGGAGAACAGCCATGGCCAACCCTTCCAAGAAGCTGCTGACTCCGGCCTGCCCAGTGCTGCTCTGCTTCCCTGCTGTGCCTGATCAGACCCAACCTCCTCCTGCTCCTAAAGCACATCTCTCTGCACAGATAAGGACATTTCAACACATGAACACCTTCCCCATCCTCACTAGGACACCTCCTGTTTAGAAACTGGCTGCTCCAGATGCCTCCTCATGGTGGGAGGGGAGGAACAGCTCTCAGCTGGAGCACCAGCCTGGGTAACTGCACACTGCCCCTGGTGACAGGAGAGGCCCCTGTGCAGAGCAGAGGATGCTGGTGGGAGCTGAGGGCACAGTGCCTCTCAGGGTGCTGAGTGCTGCCACCACACCCCACCAGCCAGCTCTCCCTCCTCTCCAGCAGTGCTGGGGCAGAGAGCCGGCCCTGCTGCCAGAGATGCTGCTCAGCTCTCACCTCCCTGCTCCTTCCAACCCTGTGGAGGAGCTGGAAGCTCTTAAGGTCTCCTCTAGGACAAGCAAAGCAGATTTGGGGCTCAGCAGGAGGCTGTTGGGGTGGAGTTTAGCAGCACACTGTGCAGGGGATGGAGGTGATCAGCTAATGCTCCTCTTGGCCAGCACCTCTGCAGGGCTGTGAAACTCCCCTTTGCTTCCAAGATCCGTGTCCTCCACGCTGTCACCAACTGGCTCAGAGCAAAGTGCCTGGGATCCCAGAGAGGGATCAGCCGTGGTGCACAGGCAGCAAACATCCCAGCTATTGCTGGGCAAGGGCTGCTCTCCCCTCCCAAACATGATCCATTCACTGCAGCTCGCCTCCGTGCCAAGAGAGTGGAACCCTTGTGAAACCAGATCCAAACGAAGCCGAGGTCACAGGGATGTTTCAAGATGAATGGAGCACTCCCAGAAGATGTGGGCCAACTGGCTCACGTACAAACCATTCATTCCATAGGATTCCCCTGTGTCAAGTCACACAGCCCATTCAAAACAAAATGAAACAGAAAAACCCCTCCACCCAGCAGCCTGGGTGCTGGCTCCCTGCCCCTTCCCCGTTCCATCTTCACTTCCAGTATAAACCACAGCCAGGAGGTGTTTGTGGGGTGCTACCCAGGATGAGCAGCACACTGGGGTTCCAGGCCCCTAGGAGACAGCCAAATGCTGATAAACCCAACCTAATGGCCACCAGCTCCACGTTTTGCTCTGGTAGAACCATTGCATGGCTCCATTACATCTCTCACATGGCTGGGAAGATGCTGATGTGTATTAAATAAACCTCTGACTTTGGAGCCTATCCAGAAAGTGTTCATCATCATGACAACCTCCCCATCCTCAGAGGGACCTAAAGTTAGTGGGATTTGGCATAGGACTTCTCTGTGTGACCTGGCAGCCCTGTCTTGGCTTCCTCAGAGAAGACAGAGTGAGGGGGAAGAGGAGGAGGAAGGGGAAGCTGCTCTCACCTCTTGCTCCGAGAGGCCGTCGATGATTTCGGACACCTCGTGCTCGCTGCGCGCGGCTGACATGGAGAGCCCGCCACTGCCCCTCTGTCCTACCCTGCTGGGAAAGGGCAGGGGCACACTCAGGCACTGGTGCTCCACCTCATAAGCAGCAACCCATGTTCAGGACCATTTTGACCTCCATAACAGCCATATCCCAACGTCCCACCCAGGCCACCCCCTCCCACACTGTGGCAAAGTCACCTGTGTTTAGGGCTCGCATGTCAAGAGCCTCAAAACCACTTTCCTTACCTGTGTCAACTTCCTGGATTGCTAGAACACAAGGACATTTCATGGCCAATCACACTCTCCCCGCCCCTTTTCTCCTGCTCACCCCACCACAGCAATGGCACAAAGGTGTTGGTGTCAGCATTGTGTCACCACATCTGGTTTGCAAAATGCTGTGGGAAGTTTTAAATCAAACCCATCCACTGACATCTTCCCCTTACAGTAACAGTCGCACATCCCAAGGAATTACAACTTTTCTTATTAAGCAGGTAAAAAATTGAAAGCATTTCTCGGCACCATTTCTCCCTTTCTCTTTCACACAAATAAAGCCATCAGTCAGGAAGTTTGGACCCACCCAGCTGTTAGTGGGGCACAAGGATGGGATGTTGGCAGAAGGGTTTAGGTTTTCTGCGTATCAGGTGACCCCAGGCAAGGTGCCAGGGCTGAAATGGGAAGGACAGGGAGTTTTCAGCAAAAAGGGTGGAGATCATGAAATCGAGTCTTCTCCTGGCAGAAAACAACATGACCTCAATTGCACTTCCAATGAAGAAAATGGACAGGGGGTGGGAGAGACAGGGGACATCCCTTCCAGCGAGACATTTTGCTCCCTTCATATTGTCTGTGGTCATTCTAATAACCTCTGCAGATGTTTCTGCTCCCATCAAAGCATGTGCACGTAATAAATCATCAACGTGACCAAATGCACCTGCGAGTTTTGTACATCTTAATCTGGGCACAGCAGTGAGGCAGGAATTGGGGCTGTCCCAGCCAGCTGGCCAGCACAGGGGAGCTACCCCTGGCCCTGATGTGGCCAGCTGGCAGATCAGCAGCAGAGGTGAGACAGGCGGTCACATTGCTGACATTTTTGCTCCTTTTGGCTCTGTGTTGAGCCACCCTGGGGAAAAAAAGCAGCAAGGCAGAGGATTTGAATCTCTGAGCTAAAGGACTTAATTAAGCCTTTTGCATTTTCCGAGCTCTGCCACGCTAGCTGGTCCTTTTCTTGGACGTGGTGTGGTGTGATAGCCTTTTGTAATTTAGTTGTTTTCATTACTTAAGGTGAAGGCTTGCTTGCGGTACTGGCCTCACTTTTCCTATCCTTTCGTACTGGGAAGAGTTCATCATAGACAGAAACTGGGGAAAAAGCAGCAAGACTCTCATCTGTCTGCTGCCTTCTGCCTTTGACTGGAGAGGGAGAAAAGGCACCGAGAGCCACCCCAGCCCGCTCCTCCCGCTACCAAACCCCACACCCATTCCCAAAGAGAAAAGAAAGGCTGTCTGATACCAGCTCAGCCCCTTCCTACCGCTTCTCCTCTAACCTCTGCATGCGCTCTTGCAGCTCGCGTTGCTTGCGGATCTCCGGGAATTGCTTCTCATAGTATTCCCGCACTTTGCTCTCCTTGGCACGCCGCCGCGGGTTGTTCTCTATGCGCTCCACTTTCTTTTCCCAGGCCTCCATCAGCTGGTCATAGCGCTGGCAAAACTTCTGCTCCTGAAAGGGCAGAGGGAGAGAGGGAGCTCAGAGATGTGCCTGGGAAGGGCAACTCCTCCAGGCCTTGCCCTCGATGGCTGCTCAGGCTGAGCGTGAGTCATGTTGCTTAAAGAAATACAATTTATTAGGACATGGACATGCTCCAGGGCCTGGGGCCAAGCCAAGGGTGAATTCTCAAAAGAGGCCATCAGGTACCCTCAGGCTCTTTCCCTCCAGACCCAATGTGTTTGGTGGCACCAGGACTCTTACCCAGCATGGCTCAGCCCACCCCTCCCATCTGCACATCTCACTGAGCATCCTCTGGCCCAACAGGCGCTTGGTTCAGCAGCCACAGGCGCTGTGCTGGGGAGGGAGCCCCTGCTCCACAGGCCCTGCAGAGAGCAAGGTGCCTGCCTGGGACCACTGAGCAAGGAGGGACTGAGACACGGCCTCGGGAGGAGGCACAGGGGGCAGGAGAGGTGGTTCCCGCTGTGTGAGCAGGGAGTGCAGGGCCATGATTTTGGAGCCACCAGCTCACCATGCTGGGGAGAGCTTGCCATGGTGCCCAAGGCCAGGCACCCCTTCCTACCCACACACACCAGCTCCAGCAGTCACAGCTCTGTGCTGGCAATGGTGATGGGACTGGGGCCATGGGGCAGCTCCATGCAAGGGCCTGGCTCCCCAAAATCAAGAGCCAGGCACCCAGCCCTGGCCCACTGCCGTACAGCGGGGTGACCTGGCCCCACAGTAGCTCCTTCACTGTCCTAAAATGCAAAAGCACTTTTCCTGCTGCTGCTCCTCTTCTTGGCCCGTGTGACAGGACAAACGCATCCCACAGCAAAGCCAGTTCTGCCAAAACACGGCACTGCAAAGGGTTTCCACCATGACCCCCTGGGTGACATCCTCATGGCACACCCACCCAGCCACCCACCAGGTCCAGCACTGCACTCCTGACTGGTATTTAAGGGACAAGCCTGGCAACGCTGAAATAAGATTTGCAACACAAATGAGTCTCCTCCCATTACACCCCAAATCTCTTCTCCCTCCTCCAGCCACACTCTTGGAGGAGAACACCCACACACAGGGAAGGTCCATGGGGGAAGATCCCTGTCTGGCCCCTGAGAGCCACCACAGTGGCAGCAGTGCCCAGCCTCAGCTGAGAGCAGCTCAGGGACCAGAGGGGTTTTAGGGTTTCAGTCTGTGTCTGACAAATGCCTTCCAAGCCCCAAATCAGGAAGTGAAAGCAGATGTTGCTCTAATGGCAAACCCCAGGTCACTCCTGACCCTGACACCGCTTTCCAGAATGGGTGGCTCAGCACCAGCACACTCAGCACTACAGAGACACAGGGAATCCAGATTTCAAAGAAATAAACTCATCTCTTGCCACCATCGCCCTATGACCAGAAGTCTGAGGCTGCAGGATTTCCCAGGGGCACTTTGTTCTCATCCCATTTGCTCCTGGCCACAAAGAAAAATTAGGAGAGGTAAAAAACCCCCAAACCAAGGGAAATGCACAACAATCTGCAGCTCATGTCACACCAATCCTGGCACATGGGTTTGGTTTGTCCATCCTGGACACGGCAATAATCTGAGAACAGCAACACATCTTTGATATCCTTGGCCTTTAGGAGGCACCTCAACAATGATGTGAAGCAGATAGAGCACCTCAAGCCCTAGAGGTGAGCCAGATTAACACTTTCCCCTGCAAATAAATCAATTCCCACTTGCATGCCTGCAGCCAGAGACTGTCCTGCCCTGCCTGAATGCACAGGAAGTGCTGGGGTTCCATCAGGAGCTGAAGGAAACAGCCCCGAGATAAAAACAAGGAAGGAGAACAGAAATTGAAATGCCCTGAAAGCCCACATGGGGTATCTCACACTTTGGGCGAGGAGCTACAGGTAACACCAACAGCCTGCGGCAGCTTGGCAGAATCACAGCTGCTGCTTTTCACCTCTCCCAAAGCAATGCCATCAGCCCCCTGAAAATGAGAGCTCCCACCCTGCCAGCAAATCTGCTACATCCTCCTGCTTTCAGAGCATCACATTTGGGAAGAAGCTAAAAATACCCCGTGAAGTTTGCGAAGCTGGTGCCCGGTGCTGCCAGCCTGCGGCACGGCCGGGAGAGAGCCCAGCACGAGGGCTCAGGCTGCTGACAAGCCTGGAGGCTGTGAAAGGTTTGTCATTCCCTGTGGGAACGAGCCAGTGCTGGGTCCCACATTGCCACCACCCCAGCAGAGCCACCTGGCACGGCCCTGCCTGCTTCACAGCCAGCAGGGCGGCTCTTTTTCCTCCTTTTCTTCCACTCCTTGGAACAGCTCGACAAAAGCTTTATCCAGAGTTCCTCTTCTAAGGAACTGGCATTTGAAGATGGAAAAATCAACATTGACGTCACTCTGCTGGTTCCCCAGTAGCTCACGCCCTGGCAGCAGGGCAGCAGTACCAAAGCTTCCCCCTGGCACAGCTCTGCCCTCCAGAGCATGGCTTCACAATGGACTGGCTGAGCACTTCCTGAACTCCCAACCATGCAAACTTCAGCTGGGCTGGGCTGGGCGGGCTGCAGCATCCCCATCCAGTGCTTTTTGCTCCAGCTGGGACACACATGCTCCCTGCAATCTCCTGCATCCTTCAAAAGCCAGGATCCCAGGCACCCTACAGCACTGCAACTCCTTGGATCATCACAGCTCCACCACCAGGAGAAGCTGCTGGTCAGGCACTTCAGGAACAGAAGCAGCTATTCCTTCTCCACGATTCCTCTGAGGAGCCCTAAGCAAGCATGTCCACTCCTGAGCAACCACCTGCGCTGGCCTTTAGCAGGGGTGCCCCCTCTGCTCCCCTCCCTGGCTGGGCTCAGCCTCTCCATCACACCAGTAAGTGACAGCGAGCCCAATTGGACCTGACAGGGACCTAAAAATGGATGGATAGTAACGCTGCCGTAGCAGCTGAAGGCAGCTCGTGGGCTGTGCCAAGCCCCAGCCCTCCCACAGCTCCCACAGCTCCGGGGAACGGAGCAGCTCTCCGGAGGGGAGGAGGAGAGCGAAGGTGACAGGAGGAACCAGTCCAACTCCTCTGCAAGCCCCGTGGTTTTCTTGGCTGATGGAGACCAACCTCTCACAGCCAGCACAGCTCCCCCTTCACCATCCCCTCTGTGCATCATCACCCCGATGGCAATTAAATGTCTTCTGCTGTGCTGACCTCAGTGCAGGCAGGAGGAAGCCCTTGGATCCTCTGGGATGGGGCTCTCGGGGCTGGACCCTGCTCTGACCCTGCTCCAGCCAGCCCCAGGCAGCAACAATACCCCAGAAAGCAAAAGAGCCAGAAAGAAACGCTGGCATGCGGATGGGCTTGGCTAAAAATAGGGTCTGCTACAAAATAGGCAGAAAAATAGCTAAGCATACCCATTTTGCAAACAGAATCAGCAAATGTATTCACTTTGCAAATTCAGCAACCGTATGTTGCCTATTTTGTAGAATAGGCAAAATGCTTCCCTAAACTGAAAAATCCCCTTTCAAGGACACTGAATAAACTGGCTGGCAGAAATTCACCTATTTTGCATGACAGGCGACTTTACTGCAAGTCGTATTTTAGGAACTGTGCTCTTGCAGCCTAATTAAACCTTTTCCCCCAGCTCCTTGATATTCACACAGAGCAGCTCACTCCAGGTTGAGCACAGCGACCAGCCATTTCCACCAGAAAGCAGTTCCTGGGCACTTCCCTCCTGCTTCCAACAAAACCACGTGGTGCTTTGCAATCCCTTTTTGGAGGAAGGGAATATTGACCCATTTCCCACCATGCAGAATCCTCAGCTGCAGGAGGGAAGGTGCCCAGAGCATCACCCAACTGTTGTGCCACATCCTGATGGAGTTGCAAGCCCTGCAAGCATCTTGCCCTGGGAGAAGCTTTATCATGGACCAGTCTAAATGAACACACATTTGGACACAAATGGGAGACACAACCATTCTTTGGGAATGCAAGGTCTGTGGCTTTTGGAATACTGGTAGAAAACAGCAAGAAAACAGAAAGCATGAGGAAGGAAAAGAATTACTCAAAATAAAGTAGAAAATAATGTGGTATCTGCCTGAGAAATGCATGTATTGGAAGTTACTTTTAAAGGTACAGCCTTCAAATCATTTCCCAGGCTTGTTATTTTGAATTTTTCCAACAATTCCTCCCAGTTTTGGCACTTCTGCCCACAACCAGCCCTGAAGACACTGAGAAAACCTGCACCATTGCCAATACAAGACATTAACACTGGCTCTTGAGCTGCCCCAGGACAGAGAACATGAGTCAGGAGACAGTATTTACATTTTCCTTGTGAAACGTGAAGCCCTGTGAGCTGATTCACCCACCACTGAGACACTGCAAAATCCACCTGCCTGGTGGGAGCCACTGGTTTTCCTGGCATTTCCCCTTCTGTGCTGGCTTTGCCTTCCAGCTCCTGCTGGGAACCACTGCAAGTGTCAGCACCGAAAATGTACAAATTCTGTGAAACTCCCTTGAACTTTCTCCTCTGAGAACTGCAGACTTTGCCACAAATGCCTTTGAAGCCTCATGATCAGCCCTGCCTTGCCCCTTACCCAACCAGGACCTGTGTCCTTAAAGCTCACTGGAACTCTCTCGCAGGCAACACTGCCTAGAAACAAACTGGCACGGAGCTTGAATTTTGTTTGTAAACCACAAATTCCTAGAACATTGCTCTGTGGTCAGCTGGAAGGAGGCAGAGCAGCCCTCAGACCATTTACCCGAAGCAGAGTCAGCTTGTTTCACACCTCTCTTAGGGTTCAATTACTCACACACAGACATTTATGCTGTGAATAGGCTTTCTGAGATCAATGATGGGCTCTGCTGTGATTAAGCCAGCCCCAAGTGTTTGCTCTGTGGGAGGCACTTGCAGAGGGAGGTGCTGCCTGCAGCAGGCTCCGGGACCTCTCCTTCACATGTTATTTTAAGCAGGAGAGATTCCACAGTAATATAACAGGCAAAGTACAGAGTACCAGCACCTCTCTGCTGGAAACCATCCTTTTCTTTCTCACATAATAAATTACACTCTTTTATACATAGAAAATAAGGTCTGAGGGAATCACTTACCCACTGTTTGCGCGCATGATTTCTCCTCTTAAAGTATAACACTGCAAATCCACCTGGTGGTGGAGCACGTCCCTGGTGGGATTTTCCTGGAATATTGGCATTTCCCTTCTGTGAAACTCCCCTTGAATCTCTCCAGCTGGGAGGAAGGAGTGCCCAGAAGCATCACCCAACTGTTGTGCCACATCCTGATGGAGTTGCAAGCCCTGCAAAGCATCTTGCCCTGGGAGAAGCTTTATCATGGACCAGTCTAAATGACACACATTTGGACACAAATGGGAGATACAAACCATTCTTTGGGAATGCAAGGTCTTCAGGCTTTTGGAATACTGGTAGGAAAACAGCAAGAAAAACAGAAAGCATGAGGAAGGAAAAGAATTACTCAAAAATAAAGTAGAAAATAATGTGGTATCTGCCTGAGAAATGCATGTATTGGAAGTTACTTTTAAAGGTACAGCCTTCAAATCATTTCCCAGGCTTGTTATTTTGAATTTTTCCAACAATTTCTCCAGTTTTGGCATTCTGCCCACAACCAGCCCTGAAGAACACACTGAGAAAACCTGCTACCACTGCTAATACAAGACATTAACACTGGCTCTTGAGCTGCCCCAGGACAGAGAACATGAGTCAGAGAGAGTATTTACATTTTCCTTGTGAAACGTGAAGCCCTGTGAGCTGATTCACCCACCACTGAGACACTGCAAATCCACCTGCCTGGTGGGAGCCACTGGTTTTCCTGGCATTTCCCTTCTGTGCTGGTTTTTGCCTTCCAGCTCCTGCTGGGAACCACTGCAAGTGTCAGCACCAATGTACAAAATTCTGTGAAACTCCATTCAGACTTTCCTCCTCTGAGAACTGCAGACTTTGCCACAAATGCCTTTGAAGCCTCATGATCAGCCCTGCCTCGCCCCTTACCCAACCAGGACCTGTGTCCTTAAAGCTCACTGGAACTCTCTCGCAGGCAGCACTGCCTAGAAACAAACTGGCACGGAGCTTGAATTTTGTTTGTAAACCACAAATTCCTAGAACATTGCTCTGTGGTCAGCTGGAAGGAGGCAGAGCAGCCCTCAGACCATTTACCCGAAGCAGAGTCAGCTTGTTTCACACCTCTCTTAGGGTTCAATTACTCACACACAGACATTTATGCTGTGAATAGGCTTTCTGAGATCAATGATGGGCTCTGCTGTGATTAAGCCAGCCCCAAGTGTTTGCTCTGTGGGAGGCACTTGCAGAGGGAGGTGCTGCCTGCAGCAGGCTCCGGGACCTCTCCTTCACATGTTATTTTAAGCAGGAGAGATTCCACAGTAATATAACAGGCAAAGTACAGAGTACCAGCACCTCTCTGCTGGAAACCATCCTTTTCTTTCTCACATAATAAATTACACTCTTTTATACATAGAAAATAAGGTCTGAGGGAATCACTTACCCACTGTTTGCGCGCATGATTTCTCCTCTTAAAGTATAAAATTAACTTTTTCCGCATTGCCTGGTTTCTGTAAAGAGAAAAAAAAAAAAGATGAGATCTGATTAACGAGGCGGCTGAAATACACAGGCTGGCTTTCCCTGCTCCCAAAAGAGCGTGCAGCACAGTTTCCACCTTAACTTGGAATTGCACCAACTTGAGAACAGCAAATGCTCTTATCTCAGACCTGGAGCCAGCTTAGAGAACGACCAACAAACCTCTGAGACGGGGAACTTCACCCCATCTGTGGGTAAGCCAGGACTAAAGTTGAGAACTGAATTAATAAAGTCCCGCTGCAAACCTTCCTGTGTTCTCAGCACCACACGTGGGCAGACGCTCAGCTCTGCAGCTGTCAATGGGTCAGGCTGGTCCTTCCTTGATTTCACACTGCTCTGCAGAACCCCAGTGGGTGCCCAAGAGCTGGGGGGCTCAGGCCAAGCTCGGCATGGCAGGAGGTGGCACCCCCGAGCAGAGACCACCCTGGGCACCCCAGATCAGCAGCGATGGGGATGCCGGAGCACACACGTTCCCCCAAGGGCTCCGAGGCCCTGATAAGGAGGCAGGATCACAGCAGGGCTTGCAGCACTTATCTCCTGACCTCTTGCTTCCTTGGAGCCGTGCCTGACAGAGCTGCAAACAACCAGCCAGGAGAGTTCAGCCACAGAATTGCAGAATTAGGACCTCAGGGGGGAAACTGGCCACCACAACCCCAACCACGCCGGTGTCTGCCCAAACATCCCCTCACTTTCTTCTTCTTTCTACTTTCTAAAGGCAGCATGAAAGAACTGCTCAAAGAGAAGCAGCACGGGAGTAGAACAGAGCTGAAAAGGCTGCAGGAACTCCCAGAGCCAGCGTGAGCCCCAGAGCTGAGCTCCTGTGGCTGTTCCTGTGGCTAATATTCACAGCAATAAATTCTCTAGGTAAAAGGTAGAGACCAGGGGCAAAGGAGTTTCCTTAAGTCTTTTATCCCGATTAAAGGCAGAGCTGCAGTGTGTAATTACTGATCAGGAGCTTAGCAGTCTCATGCAGGCATGTTCTGTGGGATTTAGCTGAGTGAAGAGACACCCTTGCTGCTTCCTCATTCCCCGCCTGTGTGGCTAGCAGAAGGGAAAAACCACCTTCCTGCCCTCGTAAATCCCCCAGCATACTGAGCAGCCAACAGCATTGTCTGGGAAGGGGCAGAGGGCCCAGATCACTTAGAGAGAACTGGGGGCTGTCCTGGCTAAGTTTAGGAATGGAGAACATCGCAGAAAGCATCTACACTTTTCCCTTTTTGAACTCTCCTCTTGCTACACCACTGAACCAAGCATGGGCGCTCACAGGAATGACAGTGACCCCACAGCAAGGGCTGCCCTGGGAACCACAGCTCCCTGCAGCACTGGTTTGCCAGCCCCAGCTCCCCACACACTCTGCATCCCTTCACATCACACACGGGGAGCTCTCCTCCGTGCGGTGCCTCCGAGGGCAGCAAACCCTCCAGACACATTGCCTTCCAAGGGTCAGCTCTTTGCACGGGTCACTGTGCCCAACAAACACACTCCTGTTCGTTTATTCCTGATCCTAATGGAAGCTCCAGCACAAGGAAACCTTTGGGGCAGTGCTAATGATGATCCTGTGCGAGATGGGTCATGGATTGTCCCTTGGGGCCAGCCCAGCTAAATCAAGCCCTGCCCTCCCCATGTCACCTGGGTGACATCCAGGAGCATCCTGGGCTTCTGACACCCTGCTGCTGCTGCTGGATCTGCTGCACAAGTTCTTAGAAAACAGGAGAGCAAATGCAGGAAATCAGCAGCTTTACGCAGCTGATGGGTTGCCTTGAGTTGTGCATCATGGCTGACCTTGAAAGTGCGAATACAGGCAAAGCCTTAATGGCTCTGCAGCTGCAAAAATCAGAAATGCCTTGAAAGCCAGGGTATGTTTACCAGCACCAAGGCTGAAGTAATCAAAGAGTGAAAGGATTACAACAACAACAAACCCCCTCATGCCCTGAATGTTTTTGCCACTTTATCTTTTTGTTTTGTTTTGTTTTTGCATAAGGTCAACCTTTCAAAGGTTAATACAATCTTGGTAAATATAAATAGGCTTCACAGTTTATCTTGCTACATGTACTGCTGTTACTTAGAAACCGTTTGCGGCGAGGTTAATTCGGGCCATGTGTCTCCCAAGCACACGCTGTGCTCCCTGGGCAAATCAGCCAGCCCAGCACAACTGCTGTGCACAGCCGAGGAAGGTGAGGGCGTCTGCTGGGAGCTGGGCATGGAAACAGCCACTGAGGAGTGGCACACGGCAAGGGCTGCTCCCTGCACGGTGCCAGCCCTCCTCCCTTCTCCTCCTCCCCTGCCTGAGCCCCGCGGTTTGCTGGGGAAAGTGTCAAGGATGGAGACCTGAACTGCACAGGGGTGAGGAAATCAGGCAGCTCCCAGGCAGGAGGAATGGGTGCTCCTTAGATAAAGCAACAGTGACTCTTGTGGGCAGTTGAAAGTATTGCTGGGCTGGCCTGCCACACCACACCGGGCGGGGAGGATGTGTGAGCTCCCTGCCTCATCCTCAGCAGTGTCCCTAAGGATGGGCAGGCTGGGATGGACACAGAGCACCCCAGCTTCTGGTGAGCTGGTGTTCAGAGGCTGCCAGATGGCACATCCCCATCCTTGTGGTCAACAATTCACCTATGGATGGAGCCCATCTCCATTCCTGACTTCCCTGTGCTGCAGAACTCATCTTCTTCCCCCTGCCCCACTGCCTGGTGGGCTCACACAGGAATACAGGTCTCATAGCCAGCCCCAAACTGCCAGGTGAAATCCATCCTTGTGGTTACCCCATCCTTATGGATGGAGTCCATCTCCGTTCCTGACTTCCCTGTGCTGCAGAGCTCATCCTCTCCCCCTGCCCCACTGCCTGGTGGGCTCACACAGGGGCACAGCTCTCAGAGCCAGCCCCAAACTGCCAGGTGAAACCCATCCTTGTGATGAACCCATCCTTATGGATGGAGTCCATCTCCATTCCTGACTTCCCTGTGCTGCAGAGCCCATCCTCCCCCCACCCCACTGCCTGGTGGGCACAGGGCACACAGAGCCAGTGCCTGTGGACAGCAACGCCAGCGCTGTGGCAGGCAGCTGCTTCCACCCTCCCTGCCTTGGCACAAGGTTGCTTTTGTTTCATGTCTTGCACAATGGAGCCAGGCAAGGAGAGAACCTGTACCTCTCTGGCTTTTGAGCCGCTTGGCCCGGGTCCACAGGAAGGACTTGGCCAAGGTCCTTCCCGAGGCTGATGCCAAAAGGACGTGGGTGCACGCATGCGTGTCAGGGCTGCTGTGCACCCACGTGGGGAGCCTGCCAAAGCCCTGGAGAAGCCCCCAAAGGACACAAAGAGCTGATGCACAGCAGCACACCTGGCCAAGCCTGGGGAGACCTTCAACTGGTGCGAGAGGAGATGAAAGGAAGTTTGCTATTTGAGCAAAGCTAATCAGGGCTATTTAATTACACAGGAACGTCTTTCATCAGCCAGAGCAAACAAAGTAGGGACCAAACTCAAAGAGTGATGGGAAGGAGGCAGCGAGCAGCTGGCAAAGCCATTGTACAGTGAGATGGATCACACAGGCAAGGGTAGGAAAGCGAGGAAGCTCCAGCCAAACAAAGCACAGGGAGATGAGAGATCTGCAGACCAGGGGACCTGAGGAGCCCAGCAAGAACACTCCGAGGTGAAACCAGCCTAGAGGCAATGGAGACCCAAACAGCTCTGTCCTCCCCTGTGCCCCTGGGCAGGGCTGGTGCCAGGATCCCCAGCTGCAGCTCAGGGCAGTCACTGACTCCCTGCAGCCTCAGGAGTCCCAGCGAGGGCAGGGAGCAGCTCACCCTGTGCACAGGTCGCTGCACTCACTCCCTGCTTGCTCTGAAATGGCTGCAGCACGCAGCTCCAGCTGCTAACACACTGTAACCCACTAACCCCAAGGCAGGGCACGCTTCTGCAAAGCCAGCTGTTCAGAGCAGTTCCTTGCAGTATTTAGAAACACTTTCTGGGCAAGAAAAGCAAAGCAGATCTTTAGTTATTTACCCCAGAGCCCTTGGGCACTGGGATGGACCGAACCCCCAGCACCATCAGTGCCTCTGAGGGTGAAATGGCAGAGGTTTGTAACTCTGGGTGTACCAGGCAGGCTGGTGGTGCCCAGAAACACCTCTGCCATGCCCTGAAGCCCAGACTGACAACACAAGCCCTAGTGTTGCAAGTTACTCCCCCCAAACCAGTACTGGCTTTGTAGTGGCAAGAGGAAGAAGCAGAAGGTAGCAGTGTGTGCCTCCATCATTTAGTAATTCATCACTAGGTAATCTGCTGCCTTGGTGCATGCCAATAGAGAATAAAAGAGATGAGAAACCTTGAATGGGATGAGCAGGGAGCTGCTAGGTGAATTTCTAATGAGGAAAATGTCTACAAGCACTAATAAAAAGACCTGAAAGGGAATGCATTAGTAATGACAGGGTTTGAAAGAACATTTGTGTTACATGTCAGGCTTCAACTATGAATTTAGAGGCAATCCAGTGCTACTAAATCCCCTAAACAGCAAGTAATGAAAAGATGACTTAAATTTCCCAATGTGAAAAGTGATTTGGAAAGCCACAGTTTGAGATTTTCAGAAGACAGCTGTTCTGCTCTTTTGGGGGGGCACTTAGAAAACAAAAAGAGATTCAGAAGCCCTGAAACCTCTGTGAAAATCCTGACTTCAGATTTTGATTCTGCAGAGGCAGATTTCCTGCCCTCTCCCCAAGAAGCTCTCAGCTGCAGACAGGAACCCAGATGTGCAAATATTAACAGTGCACTCAGCTCTGCTGCTGCTGGATCTGGGCACATGAGAAAACCCAAATCACACCGAGCCCTCCATCTGTTTTAACTGTACATTCAGAGAGGTTCTCCAACACCTCCCTAAGCATCTTGAGGGGACACAGCCTGATTTCCCCCCAACAATCCTGAATTTCAGGGTAAAGCAAGGAGAAGTTCTTGAAGGGGAGGCTTACAGCAAACCCTGTGAACAGCACTTACCCTGGGCTGTCCCTTTGCTCTTTCAAGGCTCAGGGAAGCTCACATTCTGCTTTCAGACACAAGTCTCACAGAATACGATGGCAAGATGACTGCTTTGGGAAGGGGGAGGAGAGTCCTGCCGGGTGCTTTTCATGGCTGACCGAGCAGGAATCTCCCGCCGCAGAGACCAAGGCCCCCTTGGAGAATATCTCTTCAGGCAGACAGCAGGTAATTGATCCTGCTCATGTGAACAACATCTTGTCATTTTTCAAACACTTGCAGGAAAGAAGGTTAATATCTTTGGAGCCTGAGCCTGGGGAATAGGCGGAGTCACTAGAGCGGCAGGGTGGGAAGGGCAGCTCTCATCCTTGTACAACAGCTGGCAAAGCCCTGAAATAAACACCTTGACCAGAGGCACTGGTGCACCAGCGTATTCTGCATTTGCTGTATTTCATCAAGATGTAGGAAAAGGGTCTTTTGTAGCCGTCTCAACTGATGCAGAATCACTCGAGTGGTTTCCAGCTGTGCTCAGGGCTGTGATGCATCTTGAAGAAAGTTTTCAGTCTGCTGCAAAGCCAAAAACTTCTCACCTTGAAAAATCAGCCACAGGGGCAAAGCTCACCCCATCCCTATGAAATGAGGGCACTAAATGCCATCCTGCCCTCCTCTTTTCTTGATGAGGAAGTGGCAGAGCCCTTCTCTCCAGCAACACAGGAATTTCAAACAGAAAGGACACGGTCCCATCAAAGGTAGGTCAAGGCTTTGGAACAAACCACTCAAGGGTGCCTTGGATCCCACAGCAGATGTAGCATACAAAATTAACCATGTTTGCTCGAAGCCTGCACTCACAGGTGAACCAAAGGGACCGTGCAGGCGAGGAACGGAGCACAGCCAGGCAGCTAAATAGGACTTAAAAGCTTTTGAAGCTGCAAACACTGGAATGAACTGGGGCATGAAATTAATTTTAACTGTACTGAATAGGAGACAGGCCATAAAACTCCATGAATATAAGAGACCGGTAACATTTCAGTAAGAGTAGAAATTCTCCCGGTAAGTCCCCAGCCAGCTCTATTAGCATACGTGACTCATCCCAGCTGAAAAGCAAAGCAAACAAGAAGGGAGAATTAAATGAGTGTTGCAAGGCACAGAGTATAGCTGTGGAGAAATCGAGGAATCCTGGCTTTCTGATATTCAAATGCCTTCCCACTGACACTTGCAAACATTCAACTGAGAATAAAAAATTCACACTAAGCAGCATTAAAAAAAAAACAAAAAAAAAAAAAAAAAGCTATAAAAGGTATTTGTAACAATAACAGCCTGGCCATCTTGTGCCTGTGAGGCTCCAAACCAGCTTCACATGGGGGCAGTTCAACACAGCCAGGATGCAGCGAGGATTTGTGGACAGAATCACAACCCAGATGATTTTCCAGCAATCTGCCAAAAGGCTTTTTCCTCATGGCTAAATCTGCATAGGGTGAAGCTGTTCTGGAGAATCTGCATCCAATTACACCTTGGCAGAACATAACCTGTGGTGTCCTGGCAGCTGTCCTGATGTTCTAATGCATCTGGCTGGTATCTCCCAGCACCCTGAGGATTTACTCCATCCTCTATGGAAACAGCCACCTCCAGGCTTTCTTCTGGAGCAGAAAGGCACAAACATATTAAGAACAAGGAAAAGACAAAAAATGTCTTCAAATTCAACTTGTGGAAAAATTGTAGATCAGATGTGAACATCCAAGCGTAACTTAGTCAAAACAGAGGAGTCTGATATCTTTTGCTCTGGGTCAAAGGACCCTGAATCATTTGTTTGGAAGAATCACCAAAATCTTCATTTCCTATCTGCCTCCCAAGCATCCAAATGTCCTTTAAGGTGCAGCACGGACAGGGAAATGGGAGTAAAGACACACCAATTTCTCTGCACGTCCACCAACAAGTAGCAAAGTGCAGAGCAGTCCCAGGGAGCTCCAGGACAGACCCACGGCCAAAACCAGCCAACATCTGGAGCCCAGATTGCTCAGGGGCCTTTCACTGACCCAGATCTGTAACTGTGCTCGGCTGGCATCAATAACCAGCTGAAGGCAGCTAATTGCCAGGTTTCTGGAAGGAGAAGACGGAGGCTTTTCATTAAAATGTGTGGTTTCCTTCCCGTATTTTTGCAGCATTAATCACAGCGAACATTAACCCCAAGCCTGCCTGCTCCAACCTCTCCTTGGGCTGTCACTGCCACAGCTACAGCCACTGTCCCTGTCTGGGGTGGGGATAACCCTGCAGGGCAGGGATGGAAGGGAACACCTGCCCTGCTGGCTGGTTTGATGGGGCTTCACCTCTCACCAACAGTTTTACTCCTGACCTGCGCACTCGGTTCCCTCTTGTTTGCGCCTGTCTTTCAGGCAGCAACCCAGGACAGGAAATGGTTTAAATCACAGGAAAATGTGATCACAAACCCACAAATATTGGCAGGGGAACGGAGAGTGGGTGAGGTATCTGAATCTACGTTTAACTCGTTCTTTCAAGGACAACACTAGGATCAGCTTGAAACTGCCACCTTCAGCACCTGCACTGGGATGGCTGTGGGGCCCCTCAAGGCATCCCCGAGAGCTGGTGACGTCCACAGCCCACCAGAGCTGGGGGTGAGCACGACCAGCAATGCACAGAGCACATCCTTGGGCCACACAAGATGGTTTATCAATCATCAGCCCTGAACTGACAGGGAGCCCATGAGCCCTGTGGGGGAGCTGAGGGGCTGGGGGTGATCCCTGGCTGAGTGTTCTGCAGGGAGTGCACTGCTGGGATGACACGGAAGCTCTGGGTGGAGCAGGAACGAGCAGTGGGGTCACATCACCAAACCCCTCCTCCTGCAGCCCTTGGGGACAGAGAGCCCCTGAACATTGCCACCTCCTGCCACGCTCCCCAGAGCAAAGGTGCAGGAACTCCTCCTTTATAAACCCCGGGATCAATTAACATACCACTGAAAAGCAAGAGATTATTAACTTTTGTTAATAGATTATTAAAGATGATTATCACCAGCTGACCGAGCTGGTACAAAATAGACTCGCTGCAGGCAGCTCAGAGCAATCATCAGTTCATTCAAGGCAGATAAAAGTTTCAGATCTGGTTTGACTATTTAAATTTTCAACAATAATCACAATTATCGCTATTCTCATTATCTGTTATAGTTCTTCTATGTTCAGGAAGTCACTGTGGTTATTAAACACATGCTGATGATTAAATCATGTATTGAGGTGATAAGTCAAATTAGATGATTGCTAAGTCTCAGTAAGTATCTTTGAAATAACCAGTTGTTATTAGACATTCAAGAGGTCCTTCATGAAAATCTAATTGTAATTGCAACTTTTCATTTTACCTCATCTTTCTCGCATGCAAACACACACACACACACACAGAGGCAGCTGATTTCATATTTCAGTATGGGAGAAACACAGAAGAAAGCACTTAAGGTAAGTGTTGTCTGGGAAAACATCAAGGACCCCCATCCACGCCACCCCGAGGAAATCAAACAGCACCTTCAGCACCCACCTTCAGCTACAGCTCCTGCCTGCTGAGCTCCTGGAGCCCGTTTGTGCTTCAGGCACCCAGAGCAGCTCTAACAGGATGCTCACAATTCCTCGGCAGCTTTAACTGGGGTCTGGGAGCAAGCTGGCACCCCTCCTGCTCCACTCGACTGCCCAACCTGACATTTGAAACAGCTTCATCGCCACATACTTACATTTTAATGTTCTCATGGTACTGCCTGGTGTCTGAAGGCTGGTTGTATAACGGCTGAAACAAATGAGAGAAAGGAAGGCATAAATGGTACGGTGACATTTAGGAACTTAAGCCCATCAGCAGCGCTTTGCTGCCCACGCCCAGCCCGCGCCCCGCCCCGCCCCGGCGTACTGAGGCTGCTGGCTGCCGCAGCGCCGCCGCTGGCTCCTCAGCGGCATCCCGGGCGCATCCTGGCGCGGATCCCCGGCGGAGCCTGGGGAGGGCTGGTTGATCGGCGCGGCGGGGACGCGCTGTTATTCACCGATTAAAACGCACTGCGCTCGCAAATATATGACACGGGGAGGCGAGGGGAGAGCGGGCCTGGGAGCGGGAGAGACAGTCTGCGAGCTGCGAAGTTGTTATGTTCACGCTTAAGAGTTTGCTGAGCCCGCCCAGCCAGCCAGGCACGCCAGCCGCGGGCAGGACAGGGTTTGCTCCTGGGGGGTTCCAAGCCGTCCCGGTCCCCCCACACCTGGGTACAGCCATGCTCATCTGGCCATCAGGCTGTGCTTTGCCCAGGGTTGCTCTGCACCCCACGCCTACCTGCACTGGGATGGCTGTGGGGCCCCTCAAGGCATCCCCGAGAGCTGGTGACGTCCACAGCCCACCAGAGCTGGGGGTGAGCACGACCAGCAATGCACAGAGCACATCCTTGGGCCACACAAGATGGTTTATCAATCATCAGCCCCCCGAACTGACAGGGAGCCCATGAGCCCCGTGGGAGCTGAGGGGCTGGGGGTGATCCCTGGCTGGAGTGTTCTGCAGGGAGTGCACTGCTGGGATGACACGGGAAGCTCTGGGTGGAGCAGGAACGAGCAGTGGGGTCACATCACCAAACCCTCCTCCCTGCAGCCCTTGGGGACAGAGAGCCCCTGAACATTGCCACCTCCTGCCACGCTCCCCTAGAGCAAAGGTGCAGGAACTCCTCCCTTATAAACCCCCGGGATCAATTAACATACCACTGAAAAGCAAGAGATTATTAACTTTTGTTAATAGATTATTAAAGATGATTATCACCAGCTGACCGAGCTGGTACCAAAATAGACTCGCTGCAGGCAGCTCAGAGCAATCATCAGTTCATTCAAGGCAGATAAAAAGTTTCAGATCTGGTTTGACTATTTAAATTTTCAACAATAATCACAATTATCGCTATTCTCATTATCTGTTATAGTTCTTCTATGTTCAGGAAGTCACTGTGGTTATTAAACACATGCTGATGATTAAATCATGTATTGAGGTGATAAGTCAAATTAGATGATTGCTAAGTCTCAGTAAGTATCTTTGAAATAACCAGTTGTTATTAGACATTCAAGAGGTCCTTCATGAAAATCTAATTGTAATTGCAACTTTTCATTTTACCTCATCTTTCTCGCATGCAAACACACACACACACACACACACACAGAGGCAGCTGATTTCATATTTCAGTATGGGAGAAACACAGAAGAAAGCACTTAAGGTTAGTGTTGTCTGGGAAAACATCAAGGACCCCCATCCACGCCACCCCGAGGAAATCAAACAGCACCTTCAGCATCCACCTTCAGCTACAGCTCCTGCCTGCTGAGCTCCTGGAGCCCGTTTGTGCTTCAGGCACCCAGAGCAGCTCTAACAGGATGCTCACAATTCCTCGGCAGCTTTAACTGGGGTCTGGGAGCAAGCTGGCACCCCTCCTGCTCCACTCTACTGCCCAACCTGACATTTAAAACAGCTTCATCGCCACATACTTACATTTTAATGTTCTCATGGTACTGCCTGGTGTCTGAAGGCTGGTTGTATAACGGCTGAAACAAATGAGAGAAAGGAAGGCATAAATGGTACGGTGTGACATTTAGGAACTTAAGCCCATCAGCAGCGCTGCTGCCCACGCCCAGCCCGTGCCCCGGCCCCGCTCCCGGCCGTACTGGAGGCTGCTGGCTGCCGGCAGCGCCGCTCGGCTCCCGCTGCATCCCGGCGCATCCCGGCGCATCCCGGCGGAGCCCGGGGGAGGGCTGGGCTCCGATCGGCGCGGCGGGGACGCGCTGTTATTCACCGATTAAAAAACGCACTGCGCCTCGCAACATATGACACGGGGGAGGCGAGGGGAGAGCGGGGCTCGGGGAGCGGGGAGAGACAGTCTGCGAGCTGCGAGTTGTTATGTCTACGCGCTAAGAGCCTGCTGAGCCCGCCCAGCGAGCCAGGCACGGCCAGCTGCGGGCAGGACACGGTTTGCTCCTGGGGGTTCCGGCGCTGCCCGGTCCCCTGCACACCTGGGTACAGCCATGCTCATCTGGCCATCAGGCTGTGCTTTGCCCAGGGTTGCTCTGCACCCCACGCCCTCAGCGGGGATATGGCAGGGAGCTCCATGGGGAGTCAGGAGAGTTGGATCCATCGCTGGTCACTGCCCTGCTACCTCTGCCTTCGCAGGGATTTATCCTTGGGAATCTGGAGGGTCCCACCTCTGGAAGGGAGAGATGCCAGAGACCAGGCTCAATCCCACCCAGCTCAGCACACACTCCAGGGGCTGCCACCAATTGTGTCCACATCAGCAGGCTGACAGGGTGCTCAGGATTAAGCCCTTCAACACTTCCATTCATTAAGCTGCTGTGAACATGTCCAAGACTGGGATAACCAAAAGCTTGCCACAGCCCAACCATCACCTAAAGATTACAGCTCAGGTCTGACCACAAAACCATCACTGAGTACTCAAGCAGTTCATCCACAAACCTTCCCCAAACCAGCTGTGAGCATCTCACATCTGTGAGCAGCACAGGCAGAGGGACGCGTGATGGCCTGGTTGAAGGCAGCACCCTGACCATGGATACACACACCAGCTCACCCTCCTCCTGTGGTTGACAGGGCTGAGCCTGTGCTCTGGGTCTACCCGATTTCACCCCAGATTAAACACAGGAAAAGAGCAAAACATGTGCTGAGCATCTGCTCAACCAGGTGAGCAGCACTGGAGGCAACGGGACGTGTAAATAAAGATGGGTCCTTCTCCCCTCCAGTTTGAAGAAGGTGTTACTCCCACATCCTCTGTGGTATCTCCCTATCACCATCACAGGTGCTTGGCACAGAAGCTTGTTTTTCCACACAGCCTGTTTCTACTTCTCTGTAAAACACAGACTCTGCTTCACCACACAGGACACAGATCAATCCTCACAGAACGGAGACTGGGTGTCTGTCCCTGCTCCATCACCCCTGCACCAGCAGGTCATCAGCTTCTCTTTCTGGCTGCCCTTGGACGTGTCCCTCTTCTCTGCGAAAGCACAGGTAATCCTGGGCGGCAGGGGCAGGCAGAGGCACGTAATCCCCAGGCAGACAGGCACAGGAGATGAGCCCCCGTGTTCCAGGAGGCACACAGCGCTGACAGCCGTCACCTGGAGAGGGGGCGAGGGCTGCAAGCCTGCCAGGAGACACTGCCAGGACACACCCGGCCACCGTGCGCTGGCAGAGCCAGGGCAGACCAGAGGGATGAGCAGATCCCCGTGAAGAAGACATTCTCAGTGGTATCCCTTCCCCAGGGGTGTTTCTGTCAGGAATCCTCTCAGACCTGCTGGTGCGACTCCAGGCTCAGGGCTGGCTGTGCACTTCATGCTTGGAAAGCTCAGAGGAACACAGACATCCGTCTCATCACGTAGCTCCAGAGGCAGGTCTGCACCACAGGCAGGAGAAACAGCCACAGCTCCACAGCATCACATCCTCAGTCACCCTGGAAAGCTGGGAGGCCTTGACCACTGACTGTCTTCTGGAAGAGGACTGCAGGAACTGGAAATGCTGAGGAATAATTGTCTCTCTTCCCTCCTTGCTCATAAATATCAAAGCAAAGAAGCTTGCATGTCACACAGACCTTCCTCCTGGGAGAAGCAGTGCAATTAACATTTTGGTTTGGACCTGGGTTGGAAAATGCTCACGTGCACATGGACATCACAGATGCCCTGATGCCAACCAGCTGACCAAAAGCTAATGACTCCTCTCAGCTACAACCTATAAATGATATGAACACTTAGAGTCTTAGCTAGAAAACTTAAATGTAAGCAGACAAGCACTGGAACACATAATTTTAAAATAAATGCCCAAACACTCACAAATATGAAATTTTGGGACCAGAACCCAGGATCCACGTGACACCAGCACCTCAAAGAGATTTCTCTCTGCACAATAGCCTCAGCAGTGGAGGAAGCCCAGGAGACAAGTTCTACTTACCCACAGAGAACTTACAGACTAAATACTTAAAGAAACTTTATTCTCAGCAGGGCAGGGACTGAGAAACAGCATCTTCCCTCAGAGCCACCAACAACTCCTAATTCCACCTTTCTCAGTAAGTAAGCAGAAGTACAGCTCACAGGTCAGACAGGTAAGGTGATGTTCAATACATACCCAGTGTTTCTCCAGGGTTAGGAACATGTAATACATTCCTCTGGAGAATGACATTTTAGAAAAACATAATTGCAATTCAAAGCTATTACTGGAAAAACCTTGTATTTACTGAAAGCTCTTTAGGAATAAACCAGAAAGGTCTCAATTGCTTTCTGGACACTGCAGGGTTCAGATTATGCATCTCAAAACCATTTCTCCTGGGGAAAATATGGGGACATTTTTAAAATGGCACCACTACACTGCAGGGATGACATGAGCAGAGCCCTGGTTTACAGAGTCACAACCTGCTCCTGACCCAGAGGGGAGCACCAGCTTCTCAGGACCCAAACTGGATCCCTGCTTCCCAGAAATCCTTGGCCTCCTGCTCCAATCTGCCAGCACACCAGTACTGGTGCCATGACTGACCAATGCCCAGCACAACCTCCCACCCCACCCCATGAGCTCCAGCACACTGCTCATGGTCTCTGCCCAACACTGCTCATCACTGCCTCTGAACAGGCAGATGGAGCAACCTGAACACACCAGGACTGCCCACCAGTACTGGTGCCATGACTGACCAATGCCCAGCACAACCTCCCACCCCACCCCATGAGCTCCAGCACGCTGCTCATGGTCTCAGCACCATCACTGCTCCAAAGGCACCCACCAGAGCCCTCTGAACAGCCCACAACAGGACATGCCAGCAGAGCTGACAGCAACACACAGCCCTGCTGGTGACAGCCACACCTCTCCCTGCACTGACTGGATTGGCACCAGGATGCTCAACCTCCCTGCAGGAGACCCGTGGGCTGGGGCAGCTCCAAGGCTGGAGCATGTGGTGTGTGACATGGTGGGGCAGGCATGAGCATCAGGCACAGCGTGCTCTTCTTCCTGGAGCTGCTTCCTTTCCAGCTCAGAAGAAGCTGTGACCATTCATCTTGTCTCTTGGAGGCTGTGGGCAGGTCCTGGGCACTGCTGTGCCCAACACAGCGCGAGGGCTGGGCCACAGGAAGTGCCTCTCCCATGGCAGATGGACCAGACAGTCTGCAGGATGCCCACAGAGCCCAGCTGGGTTTTCTTAGTGAGGTTTCCCCTTTTCCCCTGCCCTCCAATGAGCAAGGCACAGAGACAGAGGAAAGGTTTGCACTGGGCTCTGTTACAGCCCCCACCGTGCAGTGTCAACAGCCAGGGAGAAAACATCAACAAAATGAAAAAAGGAAAAACAGAGTGAAAAAAAAAGCAAAGAAAAGAGGAGGAAGGAAAGGAAACACAACATCTTTCAGATGAGGAAGCACCAACCCTGGGCACTGCCAATCTTCAGAGCAGAAAGAGCAAAGGGTTTGACCCTGGTGACTCAGAGGAACAATAATGAGTGTGACCTCCTCAACAAGGAAGTGGGCTTTGTCACGTGCGACCTCTCCCTTAGCACAGGGGAAGACAGCAATTAGTGCCACCCCCACAAGGCAAGTGCAAATTACAGCTGTGGAAGCCTGTGAGCTCCTGCTCCCATCTCCTACACACGGCTCCCTGCACTGCATCCCACGGCTGTGCAAAGCAGGGGACTGTCTGTCAGACTGGCTCTGAGCCTCCCAGCAGCACCGCTGCCAGCGCACCTTCCCCAGGCACCCTTCTCCAGGGGCTGTTCCCAGCTGCCCCTCCAGCAGTCCCTCTGACTACAGATGGATTTTTCCAGACGAGGGAGAAGCCCAAAACTGACAATCTGTCCTAAGTTGTTTTCTCAGCTTCCCTGTGCATGAGAGAGAGTGAAATAGGAAGTGTGCAAGTCATGGTACCTGCAGTTTGTGACAGCTCACAGAGCACCCTTCAGCATCCTCTTCCATTTTCAGTGGGTGGGACAGAGGAGAGTCCAGGCACCCACACCTCCACGCAGCACTCGAGGCTGGCTGAGCAGGCAGCAGCCCCACAGTGCTGCTGCTGTGTCTGCCACCAGCAGAGGAAGCCTCAGCATCCCCAGTGGAGCCAGACTGTGCCAGAGCCCCTTCCACCTCCAGCTGCACTGCAGCGCGGGAGGAGGGAGCCAAAGGGTTAAGCCTCTGCGAGGAGGGCTCTGTGTATGTGTGTGCCTGCGTTTCAGTACTCGTCTCAGTCACTTCGCTTCCTGCTTTGGTGCAGCGCCAGCGAGAGGTCCGGGCCAGCAGCGCAGCTCCTTGTGACAGACACAGGGACAGGCACAGGGGCACCGCGATCGCTCCGGGCGCGCCCGGGAGCCGCTCCCCGAGCACGGGCAACACTCACCAGCTCCACCTGCGGACCCAGCCCTTCCAGGATCCGGTGGGCAGCCTCCGCCTTCTTCTGCAGGGAGGAAAGGGGACAGGAAGACAAAAAGTTACTTGTGCCATCGGTTACAAGTCGCGGCTCTCTGCTCAAACCACTGCTCAAACCTCCGCGGGGCCGGCACGAATCCCATCCCTGCCTGAGAGAAAAGGTTCAGCTCAGCCTCCGGACCGGCACTCGGGTTATCACGGCTTTAAAGCATCCGTGCCCAGGAGCGACCCGGATCCCTGACCCGTCCGGTGCCAGGCGGGGGGACTGTGCCCGGTACCTCTGTGCGACTGCCCTGCCAGCGGCAGGAGGAGGAGGAGGAGGAGGAGGAGGAGGAGGAGGAGGGCGGGCAGACCGGCACGCACGCAGAGATGCCCTTTCTAGGATTCATCTCTTGACGAGCATGTGATCATTAGAGTTGAGCTGCCCTTGGCTCCTCGTGGTGCTCTCGCTTCCCTCCCCTCGCTGCCGCAGAGCAGCCCTTCCTCGTCCCCTCCCGCCCCCGGCCAGGCTACCTAGCGCTTATTAAAGGCACAAAAACCACCCAGGAACACGTGTCAGGGGCTGTGCAGTGGTTACTAATTAAACAGGCCTGAAAAAAAAAAAAAGACATGGGCTGGCTGTAGCAGGAGTCTAAATAAAAGATGACATTTTCAGTAAACAGCACTTCCTCGCAGAGCCAGGCTGTTCAGGGGGGTTACTGACAGTCCAATAAATCCAGATCACTGCGTGCTGCCGACACCAGGGGCTGAGCAGCTGCAGCCAAGGACCTGACAGTGATGGGGATGAGGAGATGGATTTTCAGAGGTTCAGATAAAACAGGTTGTTTTAGCTATTTTGGGGTAAGGGAGAGAGAAAATCCCAGTTTAGCTGCCTAAAACAGGGAGCTGAGCCCCAGGCCTGGGGAGCAGGGGTGGGCTGGGGTCTGGGCTCCTGGCAGAACCAGTGGGGCTTGGCAAACCCTGGGAAACTTTCCAGGGAAAGGGATTTCAGGTCCAGGGCTCCAGCTCACGTAGCTCTCCAGCACTCACACTGTCTCAGGGTAGGATGAGTTTCCCAAGGATTGGCTCACCAAAGGCTGGCACACAGCCCTACTGCTTGCCCCCACATCCACCCCGTGGAGTTTCCAAAAGTCTCATCTGCCCCCCCGCTGCTGGCTGGTCCTCAAAAGCCCTGATGCAGCTGTGGGTGTGCAGACTCCTCACTGGAGCCTCATGCACCCACACAGTCTGATCCGCACACCAGCACTCTCAAAGAGCCACCCCAAGCAGAAAAGCAGCTGTGGGAGTCACCCTGCCCGTGGTGGGGCTCAGGCAAATGGGCCTGGCCAAACCCAGCCCTGTCCCAGCTGCAAAGCCTGCGGCAGGTGCCTCACCACAGCAGGAACAGGAGAGCTTCCAGTTCCTGTATTTGCTGTACACAAAGCTTTTGTGCAATATAAAAGTGACTTTGAGGGTGCTAGGAGAGGTGTGACCAGTGTGATGGTGCAGGGAGCCTGCTCTGGCACCATGCCCACACGGGGCAGGCAGCAGCCCTGCTGTCAGTGCATCCCTGCCTGGCACCCACAGCACCCCCCAGAGACCTTGGTGGTCACAGATGTCACCATCACTGCCCACCTGATTCCATTATGGGAATGAGCCAAGTCTGCCCAGGGACCCGATCCTTGGAAAAATTCATCCCACAACAGAGAACTCTGAGCCAGAGCTTAATATTTTGGTGTTCACGAGTGATAAAATCTGCTGACCTTGGAGAACTGTGGCATTGAAAAGTCTTACACAATTAAATCCAGGGGGTAAGATTTTCAGGGGAGGAAGGATCATTAAAACCATTAAAAACACTCTACATAAGTGGCCAAGAGGATGATTTGGCCAATGCCCTCCTTCCTTCCTTTGGTTGCTGGTGAGCAGGAGGCATCAGCTTACCAAAATTTTGCGATGTGTACCTGGGACAAAAAGCAGCAAACAAATTAATTGCATTCTGCATACTTAGGGGTAAAAGACTGTAGCCTCCCTGAAGGCTGACAGTCCTACCATGGGCTGGTGGAAGATGCCCTGGCAGCAGGGATGGCACAGCAAGGGACTGGTGATGCTGTGTACAATGAGATTAACTTTGAGAAAAAGCTGAGTATGTTCAGCTTGCTGCATTTGCCAGGTTTAGACAACTTAATGAGACAAGCCAGAGGCAAACCACCACAGGCAGAACATGTGGCAAATCAAGAAGAATGACATAATTTGTCTTGCATTAACCAACTGCAATATACACGTCTCCAGAACGAAAGATCAGGAGGAGAAGCTATTCCGAGCACGTCATATCTTTGTACGTACACAAAGAAATTCCTCTATCTTGAAAGCTGCCCAATTAACACTTGACACCCACTGTAATTGCTGATGCTCCTTGCTGCCTTTATCAGATCATAGCAGAACCATAACGAGCTGTCTGAGAGGCCTGGCAGAGCGAGGTGAGAGCTGGCAGGGGAGCTGGGAAGAACACAAAACACCCAGCAGAAGGTTCCCACCACGCCAGGGCCCATCTCTGAGGACACACAGACACAGGGAGGTGTGTTCCTGCCTAGGGACCCAGCAAGCCAGAACCTGACTGGAGAGTTTATGCAAACCCCAAACTGTTCAGGTACAAAGGCAGCCCCCCAGGCCCTCCCACAGCAGTGGGACCTTTGCTAAAGACCACCAGCAGTCCTGGTAAATCCTTTCCTTTCCAAAGGCACGGCCACCTAGGACTTGGTTCCAATACTGGTTTTGTTAGGAGTATGTTCAGTGATGGACCCTGCAGGAGAAAACCACAGGGTTCATCCTAATCTGCACCCATATCTGCATTCCTGCTGTTTAACAGAAGGAAATTCACCAAGAACCAAACCCAGGCCTTTGCCTCTAGTGAGATACATTAAGATCCCCAGCACCTGTACAGTCCCTCTGCAGCTCCCCAGCAAACAGGCAAAGACCCTTTTCTTGATCTGATAGAGAATCCTGAAATATTGCCCCAGCAGTGGAGCAGTGGTGTTCGTGAAGGGACCTCCAAGTGCATTTTTGGAGGGATCAATGCCTGAAGAAACATGTCTGAACCAAAAACATGGTCACTGCAGGGCCCACAGATTCAGAAGGGAACCCACAGAAGTATCAGGCAGCAGCATTTGCCCCTACAGAATCTGTCTCCCCCTGGGCAGGGGCACAGGCAGGGAAATTGTGCTCTTACCCCAGCTCATGCTCCTCCAAGGGGCCTGGAGCTAGAGAGATCTTCACCAACAGCAAAAACCTCCCTGCAGACTACAAAAAAATCTTCATTCTTGCCTGAAGAGCATTTGGCTTCCAAAGCAAACTCCAGCCCCTTGCTTTTCCTTTGAAGAAACTTAAAATAGGCTTGGGAGGGGAAAGGAGGCAGGAGAGCAACTTCCCGGCCATGTGAGCTCCCGTGGGGATGAGGAGCCAGCCCCACGAGGCAGCAGAGCAACCAAAACCAGAGCAGGGAGAGCCTGGGATTTTGCGTGGGCTCCTCTTAAAGCGAAGTTTAAAAATGGAAGAGAAGGAAACACAGGAGTTATTTTGAGAAAGCGGATCTGAAATTAGGAGGCGGCACTTTCTTGGACCGGCTCCAGCCATGGTTCCATGCAGCACAAAGCTGCTGCAGCTGAACCGTGCTCCCGGGGTTATTTATAGCACCCCGTAGGCAGCAGGGCTGGAATGGGAGGGGTTCTGGTTGGGACCAGCCATGTCCTGCACACAGATAAGCAAAGCCCTTCTCCAGAGGCAGGACACTGCACACAGGATGGTGCTGGGAAAAGCTCCTGTCCTGGCACCCGGGCAGGCAGGGCTGTGGGAGCAGCATGGCAAAGAGGCAGGCTGGAGAGGGATTTTGTCAAAAACAAAGTTGAGGAGAAGTGTGGCTGAAGTCAGCAGAAATCATGGAAACCCTCAGAGACACCTCTGTGCATGCAGCACAAAGCAAACAGCACAGCCAAAACGTGCTGGGACCAAACTGCGACCTGGCAACGCCCGTTCCATAGGGAAAGATCTTCACTCCTACAACCACAAGCACTATTTTTTCCTGCCCTTTAAACCTCAGCATGCCCTCTCTGAGAGCCAAACCACCCCAGCAATTTGCTGCTCTCCACACAAAGCAGGTGGGATGAGCCCCAGCGCTGCGGAAGGCAAAGCAACACTCCTCCCTCTCCAGCTCCTGCAGGCATGGCCGGCGCAGGGCTCTGAGCAGACCAAGCACGAGTGCCCTGCCCTGGGCCCTCCCTGAGCACCAGGGAACCCCAATCAGCCTCCGTGGCATGAGCCCAGCCCCCTCACCTGGCCCAGGTGATGCTCTCCAGGGCTGCCCGTGGGATGCAGGTGCCCTGCAGGCTCCCCCACGTCCCCAGCAGTGACAGAGCCCTGTCCCCAGGGCTGGGGCCAGCAGGTGGTGCAACGGGGGTTACACATGACTCATCACAATCAGTAAGAAAACAGAGGAAACTGGTGACATGAGAGCCATGTTCACACCAGTTCACACCATTCCCCATCCACCCCGCACAGAGGGTGACAAAACCACTCATTTCAGTTCTTTGCTGCTCTCTGGCTCTGGCTCATCACTGACAGACAGTTTCAGTCCTTGGCTCACTCACACCCCATCCGTGGCCAGCAGGGAGCCCCCAGACACGGCTGGGGTTCCACTCACACTCTCATCCCACTCTGCTGTCTTCTACAGTGCCCTTCAGACAGACACACACTGAGGTTAAAGTGATGTGCCAGCAAGGTTTTGCCTCTGCAAACCACGGCTGAGCATTCCACCACTGCAGAACTGCTGCAAGGGCTGGCATTGCACAGAAAACTTGCAGAAATCCACGTTCCAGCCCTGCAGCAGTTACAGGAAAGCTCCAGGGCTGTGCTGCAGTCTGCCTTCCAGCCTCCAGCAGATCTGGGATCTCTGCAATTCTCATCACTACTTCCAAGACCTGAAAAAGCTGGACATGGCCTTATCTGGTCTGGGTTAATCACAGACAAATCTTCAAAGTCAATACACCTGTTGGGAACTCCAGATCCTGGAACAGACACCAGGACCTTTAAAAAAGTCAAAACAAATGAAAGTTTCCTTAAAATCCAATAAAAAAATTAAAAGATTCTCAATGACTCCACGGTAACTGTTTAAATTTTATCTTTTAAAAAATCTTGTAATTATGCAGAAATGTCAATAGTATCTGAATTTTTGCCTTTCCAGTTTTCCTCCAGACTTTCCAAAGGCCCATTTTTCATCACCAAGCTCAGATGAGGCAGAATAAAAGTTATTAGAAACAAAAGCAAAACAAACAAGACCCTTTCATCAGCCAAATATGAAAAGCCCCCATCCCAACTACCATGTAAACTAGAATTTGAAAAAAGCCTCGTAGATTAAATGCTCAAAAGCACTTTTACTGTTAAGGTCTTATTTACTGCAGCAGCTCCGTGCTGACGAGGCAGGCCCCATTCCTCCCTTTCTCATGTAAATCAGGAGTTCATAGAAAATCAGAGTTCTACAGACATCAAATCCCTGTAGGATCTGAGTCACACTCAGTGTCTGTGAGTGGTTAACGGCAAGATTATATTTTGCAAGGCTAAAAACCTTCATTTATTTATTCTCTTATTTATGGATGGGGCATTAATGCTTTATGAAGGTATTTAAGGGTAAACTGATAGCTGGGAACGTGCTCTGCACAGACACAACAGCAGCAGGGGATGGAAAAAGTTCCAAACAGTCCTTTGAATTCCAATTTTACAGCATAATGCCGGATTTATAGATAGATAGCTGTGCCCTTTTGAAGGAACAAGCATCAAGACAGAAAACGAATTAAAATTTAATCTTATTGATTTCCACCAGCTCAATCTCAAGAGCAAGACAGACGCTGCTGCTGCTGCTGCTCCCTCTGCCTGCACTGCATCAAAGCCAGTTTTCCTGGGGGCTGACAGCAGGGCAGGGATGGGCTCCCCTGGCTGCTGGCACCCACACGGGGTGACATGGGGAGACTGCTCCTGCTGTGGTGGGTCACAGCACGAGGTGTCCCCTCGCCTGGCACGGTGGCAGAGGACGAAGTCACGCCACGTCCTGAGGCGACCTCTCCGTCGGCGATAAATGAGAGCAATGTTTCAGAGGGAGCTGACGTGAGCTGCTTTGTCTGCTGGCCTCTGAGCAGCAGTTCTGCACGACAGGCACCTCCAACCACCCTCATCTGGCTGGACACGGGCACCTGTGGGCTCCACATCACCACACACGGGCAGAGAGATGGCACAGCTACCTCTTGTGCACATAAGCAGGAATTTTTGGGATGCACAGGTGACTTGGAGGGGATTCACCCAGCCAAGCCACGGTGGGCTGCTGGGTAGCATCATCCTCCAGGGCACACTGCCAGCCCTGCAGCCCAGGAAAGGCACAGAGCAATGCTCTCCTCCCTGGGATTAGCAAGGGACTTGGAAATTTCCATTTAAAGCACAAAAACATCTTCAAGCCCAGGTATGTTCAATTGATTTCAAGGGAAGGCAGGTGCAAGGAATCCCGTGAATGCCCAGTGGAATAAAGCTACAGCTAAAAATACACACAGATGATCTGTCCTGGTTGTGGGGATTTGAGGTGGAAGGAAGGTAAATTCTGTTGATAGAATAACACATCCCAGAGCTGCAAATTAAAGTCCTCAAGGAGGCTGTGTCACACAGTCACCCCTCCTGAGGTGCCAGACTCAGCAGAGATCAGCTTTCTTCCACAGGGGAGACACTAAAATCACCCACAGAGTTTAATTTAGGAGATCCCCCAACGTCTCCACCACTGCCAGCCTCTGGATTAACCAAGGCATCCATCCCAACCTGATTTTTCCAGGCAGTTCTGTGCCACCCTGCCAGCACCCAGCTCCTGGAGAGGAGCACCCTGCAGCCAAAACTGTCCCCTGAGCTTCCCATGGCTCTTTTCAAAGGCTCTTGGCGATTTTAGCCCCCATAACTGTTTTCAAACACAATTTTGTTTCTTCAAGGACTGAACACGCTTTTGAAAATATGACTCAAATGCTTCTGTCAATGCTGCCCACTGTCTGTTCTCAGGTTAGTCCGCAGACAGTACCAAAAACGTTAACTCCCTTTCTCATAATCCTTTCAGAAATGGTACAGTTGAAATTTTGGCTCAGATACACAAATGTGTGTTTTTCTGTGTTACACTGCAAAGATTTCCCAAAAAGTACATTTTTGGGTGCAACTTCACAGCCCACCTTTGGACACAAGAGAAAACGGCTTGGGTCAGCACAGAGCAGGGGAGAAGGCACCTGGATCTTGAATATTCACTGTTCCTCTACAATCCAAGTCCCCTAAAAGCTTCCCAAATGCAACCACAGCCTCATAGTCCAGGATTTGACTGCAGTCAAGAGCAGCTTCTCACCACTCTCCCCCAGCAGAATTTGTACAGTCTCCTTTTTTTTTTCTGGAAATCAATTACATGTCCAGCAGAGTGTGGCAAGAGGGGATTACAGGTCACATTTTCCATAATTATCCTCTCTGACACCGAGGAACTCTTCAAATCATACGCGTTAAGTAGGTCACAAGGGGGAACGGCAGCGTGATGGGCATTTAGCATCAGAAAACCCGAATTTGGAGAAAATGGGATCCAGCCCAGCGCCGCCCTCATCCCAACCCCTCATCCATACCCAGCTCGGTGGTGAGAAAAATATATAGACTTCCCTGATGAACCATAAGCTAAAATTAGAAACCATTCACGCCTGCAAAGCCACAGCTATCGCCAAAAGGAAAGTAGGTCACAGAATGGCTGGCTAACTTGATTTTCCGGCTTTTCTAGCTGCCGTGTCCTCAGGTAACCCCTCCTCTCCCATGGCCCGTTCTGCTCTCCCTTTGTTGGGCTGTGACTGCGGGCAGTGTGCGGCTCGGAGGGGCTGGCAGGCGCGGTGGGAACGGGCAGGGCAGCGCTGTGCCCGCGGGAGCAGAGCCCAGCCAGAGCCAGCAGAAGCCCCTGCACCAAGCTGCTGCCTCCCACCTGCTCGGGGACTGGCACAAGGGCTGGCTCGCTGCCCCTTCCACAACGTTGCTCTTTAAAGATCGTTTCAGGCTCTGCCAGCACTTCTGGGGTGCTTTCCTTTCTCGCCTCCTCCTGAGGCCTGAATATCCTCTTTTTATTTGCATTTCTTAGCGTGCACTGCCTCCCTCAAGCAAGCCACAAGCCAAGCGATGCGAGTAAATCTGGCTTTCCTTCCCTTTGTGCCTGGGCTGGAGCCCTGGCTCAGCCATTACCGACGCTTTTCCCACAAGTAGACCTCCAGGCATCAACTTCACTGCTTTTCCACGGTACAGAAGAGGCAGAAAAGCTTAAAATTTGGCTCAGTGACCTTCATCGCTCTAAATCAATACATTTCTATCCGGCTTGCAGTCCTTTGCTCCTACCAACTCACCTTGCACTTAATTGTAAAGCTGCAGGTCAGCACAGGAGTGTCTGGGCCTCTTCCACATTCACAGACAGATGGAAACACCAGGAGGATCTGCTGCCATCAAACCCACCCTATCGCTGACCACCATTCACTCTTCTCCAACTCACAATCTCAGCTGACTCTTATCCCAAGACCCTTCCTCTTCCAGCTTTCCTCCTCCCGGCCCCAAAGGCAGAGCAATCACCACTAAAATGCATCCCAAACATTCAGTACAGAGAGGCTGAAAGCTGAGCCCCTGAGTGTTCTTCAGAAGGGCAATTACATCCTGATTCCCACCCTTGTCACTCAGCACTCCCTTTCCCCTGCAGCCCCAGCTCAGCCTCTCCCTGCTGTGGCACTGGAAAGGCTCCTTGCACCCTCAGCCATCCCAGCTGGCCAGGGATGCTGCCAGCTCTCTGTGGCCACAGACAGATCCTGCCCTCTCCAAAGGAGGAACCTGCCTGCAGCCTGCTCTGGTTTCTGTCGAGCCAAAGGGAAGGTTGTTGGTTGGAGTCTCCTGCCCACAGACGGGCTCCTCACACACAACACGCAAGGGAACTGCACAAGAACAGGGAAGAATCATTGTCTGCCCATCCCTGGCATAATTCAGACATGAACACAGAGCCAGATTTGAAATTATACAAACATCTGGTGTCCAACGTGACCTCTGCTTGCTGGGCACCCAACTGGAATGAGTGCACCCATCACAAAGGTTCATGGTGAAACCCCTGGCACCAAGCTGGCTGAGATCTCCCTCACACTGAAAAGGGACACCACCAGCTCTGAGCACTGTGTGTGACAGTGTCCCAGGTGTTACAGCCATGGGCACCGTGTGTGACAGTGTCCCAGGTGTTACAGCCATGGGCACTGTGTGTGACAGTGTCCCAGGTGTTACAGCCAAGGGCACTGTGTGTGACAGTGTCCCAGGTGTTACAGCCATGGGCACTGTGTGTGACAGTGTCCCAGGTGTTACAGCCATGGGCACCATGTGTGACAGTGTCCCAGGTGTTATGGCCATGGGCACTGTGTGTGACAGTGTCCCAGGTGTTGTGGCCAAGGGCACCGTGTGTGACAGTGTCCCAGGTGTTACAGCCATGGGCACTGTGTGTGACAGTGTCCCAGGTGTTACAGCCATGGGCACTGTGTGTGACAGTGTCCCAGGGGTTACGGCCATGGGCACTGTGTGTGACAGTGTCCCAGGTGCTATGGCCATGGGCACCGTGTGTGACAGTGTCCCAGGGGTTACGGCCATGGGCACCGTGTGTGACAGTGTCCCAGGTGTTATGGCCATGGGCACCGTGTGTGACAGTGTCCCAGGTGCTATGGCCATGGGCACCGTGTGTGACAGTGTCCCAGGTGTTACGGCCATGGGCACCGTGTGTGACAGTGTCCCAGGTGTTATGGCCAAGGGCACTGTGTGTGTGAAAGTGTCCCAGGGGTTACGGCCATGGGCACCGTGTGTGACAGTGTCCCAGGTGTTGTGGCCAAGGGCACTGTGTGTGACAGTGTCCCAGGTGTTATGGCCATGGGCACCGTGTGTGACAGTGTCCCAGGTGTTATGGCCAAGGGCACTGTGTGTGACAGTGTCCCAGGTGTTACAGCCATGGGCACTGTGTGTGACAGTGTCCCAGGTGTTATGGCCATGGGCACTGTGTGTGACAGTGTCCCAGGTGTTGTGGCCAAGGGCACTGTGTGTGACAGTGTCCCAGGGGTTACGGCCATGGGCACCGTGTGTGACAGTGTCCCAGGTGTTATGGCTATGGCCAAGGGCACTGTGTGTGACAGTGTCCCAGGTGTTGTGGCCAAGGGCACCGTGTGTGACAGTGTCCCAGGTGTTACAGCCATGGGCACTGTGTGTGACAGTGTCCCAGGTGTTATGGCCATGGGCACTGTGTGTGACAGTGTCCCAGGTGTTACAGCCATGGGCACTGCAGGAGAAATGCAGAATTCCATGCTTGCCCTCCAGCCTCTGCCACCACCCATGGCAGAAATGCCAAGGGACCACCCCGAGGCTTGGAGAGCAGACCCTGCCTGCTGTGAGAAGGTGGTGGGAGGGAATGTGACCCTTCCGCTGGCAGGGGCAGAGACAAGAGGTGACAAAGCAGGACAGGGGGTTGGCAGGACACCCAGCCCTGAGCTCCAGCTAATGGGGACTGCCACAATGCTGGCTGCTGGGGATGTGATGGCTGAAGATCACCTTTCCCTCCTGCCTCACCACCATCACCCACTTCTTCCCTTTGTAATGTGGTTCAGCTACACAAGAGTGTCCAAGGAGGATGGAGCACAGATGAACAGGAATAAAAATGTTTGAGAGCTCACTTTTGAGCCTCCCCCATGCACAGGAGGCACAAGCCATCTAGCCCAGGACCCCCAGAGAGGGCCCTTGGTGGTGAGAATGGCTTTGAGAACACTCAGCAGTGCCCCCAAAGCCCAGTGCTGTGCAGCCATCACCAGCTGGCGCCTGCTAATGCTTCAAACACATCGACCTCAGCCTGCACCCACTCACACAACAGACCGTGCCAGCTCTGGCTTCCCACTGCTCAGGGAGAGCAGCAGATGGAAAAAGGAAAACCAGGAAAATTGCACTGCCTGGGAGCGCAGGGTAGGCGATGTTTTTTTTTTTCTTTTTAGGAGTCAGGCACCTGGATTTCTGCAGCTCCCAGTGAAATCGCAGGCCTCGCAATTCAAAATAATTAGCGACTGGTAGTTTTCCTTTTATGCAAAATCATCCTTTTTATCCAACACCTAAATGAAAATGAATATGCTTGATTATCTACCAAAGGGCCCAATTTCTGAGCATCGCTCCGATGCACACAGCAAAATTCATCTCTCCCCGGGCTGCTATTACAGGCAAGGGCTGATAAATGAGCGGTCAAGGCAGAGATCCAGAGCCAGGGATGCCAGCCTGACCTTTGCTAATGCTATTTACAGCATCAAGTATCCACAAATCCAGCCATGGCTGCATCCACATCCTTGCTGCTCCAGCCTGGGGGGCTTAGGGACAGCCAGGAGAGCTCACAGCTGGCCTGCCAGTATTAGAGCAGCACAGATGTCACCCCCCACCCATGCAGCCCACCCACCACGTCAGAGCCCACCCCCTGAGGCAGCTTTCAAGCTGGTTCACTCCCAGGGGAGAGGATGAAGCAAACTGTTTAACACAGAGGAGTCTGAAGCATCTCTAAGGCTGATCACAGCAAACCCCGCAGGCAGGTTCTTCAGCAGACATGAGTGCTCATCTGCACCATCCTGACACCATTCTGACAGGGCTCCATCCATCCCACTCCCTCGGCCTCCACCCCAAAGGTAACAGCCAGGCAAACCCCCCACCTGATCCTCACCAACCCCCCCATCCCTGGCCACGGGGACACGGCACAATCTCACATTTGTCCCTCCACCACCTCCAGACTCACCCTGTTCTCGTCGTAGATGATCTGCACCAAGCTGCGATGTTTGGACTCGATAGGAGGGGGAGAGATGGGTTTTTCAGGCTCTGGTGGTTTGGCTGCTTCTTCCTCCAACTGTTGCTGTGGAAGGAGAGGGGGGAGGAGGAGGAGGGTGAGTCACAGCAAGGAACGCAGCCGTCCCTGTCCACACGAGACTCTCCGTGGTGCCCTGAGCGAGGCAGAAAGCGCCATGGCAGGAGAGCTCCTGCCAGCCAGGGGCTGGGGAGGCAGGGGAGAGGGAGGAGAGCTCAGAGCAGCCCCGGCCACGCAGGCGCAGCGCTGGCTGCCCCAGGCACCGGCCCTGTGCTCGTGGCTCGGCGCGCTTGGGGTATGGAGGATGAGGACCTGCCTCAAAGGAGCCTCCTGGAACGGGCCCCGGGCTAGAAATAACGATTTTACTGGGAACACTTAAATGAAACCACAGCTCCAGCCCGGCTCCTTGCTGCTACCTGCCTCTGGAGCTGCTGCTGCGTGCAGGGAGAGGTGGAGGAGCCAGGGGTGATGAGCAAGGTTGCTCTCCACCCTCAGCTTCCCCTTCCAATGGAGTGGTTGGAGGACACGCCTTGGGATGAGTGTGCTCCATTACATGAGTCGTGCACCAGCCACCCCTGCACTGTGCAACATCACCTGGGCAGCAGCTAAACCTGACATTCCACCTGCAACGCTGTGAGGTGGGAGGAGACATCCCAGCCCTTCCCGTAAGTTTGAGGAACTGCTCAGCTGAAAGAGGAAATCCCAGATTCCTGCAGGCTCCTCCTGGGGCCCGCCTGAGGAGGGAGGGAGGGAGGGAGAGCGCAGCCGTGCGCGGCAGCTGCGGGGCAGCACAGGCACGGGAGAGGGAGCGCCTGCCACAAAACGCTGAGGGTGCTTTCCCTGCTGGGCTCTCAACCTCCAAATCTTTGCCGTTGTTTTTCCCTGCAGCTAAAGCATCCCTTGTTGAAGCATGAGGAAAATCGAGTGGATCTTGTACTAGGAAGAAAATGCAGCTGGGACTCGGCTTGCACCAGAGCACAGCACTGACTTCCCAGAGACAGCGGTGGCTGTGGCCTGACAAGAAGGGGAGCACCTCTTCCTGCTCCTCCTGATGACACCCTGAGCACACCAGGGCAGGAGGATACGCTTGGGATGAACCCAAGAAAGCACTTAAGCACCCTGACAGGCTGAATGGCTTGGCTGAGAAAACTCACACTCCTAAAATTGTCTTTCAATGGATGAAGGCCCCCATTCTGTGCACTCCACCTCCCCACAGGTGGAAACCTCTCCCCATAGAGAGAGAAGCAGCAGAATAGGGAACACCAAGATACAGCCAAAAAAGCTGCTGGTGCCAGCCAGAGTGGGGAGCAGGCCCTGGCAGTGCAGGAGAGCCTGTGTCCCATAAACTGGCATCACCAATGGCCTTAGAGTCACTCCAGCCACGAGCGAGAGCAGCCAGGACCTGCCCAGCTGGAACCATCTGCAGCCTGGTGGGGAATGCACCTTTCCCAGCACTGCAGGGGTCTGTCCCTTCCTGCCTCCAAACAGCCACACACGGTGCCACACTGAAGGCTCCAACCACAGGAACAGCCCTCAGTCCTCTGCTGCTCTCCACCATGGCCACACCTCAGGTGGCCCGAACCACAGGACAGGGGACAAGAGCTCCCCGAGAAGCCACTGCTGAAACCATGGGCTGCAAGGCTGTATCTGGCACAGAACAGCACTTCCAGGACCTAACAGCTCTTCCCTGGTGTCCTCCTAAGGCACCCTATCACACATCTTCACTCCCATGGGATAAACTCCAAAAACTCCAAAGAACAAGCCAGCAAAAAGGATCAGATACATCTACTTCTCTTGGAGAAAACATTTGTGTTTAAAAAAAAAAAAAAAAAAAAAGTCCAAGCATCCAAGACTTGGCTACATCGTTCTGGAAACCCACAAAAATTCTGCCAAGTGGTCGGGTGTGCAGCAAGGGATTTCAGAGGAGAGGGTTTGATGGCCTATCAGGAAACGAAAGTTTGCCACTAAGTGGAGGCTCATTAAAAACAGCTCATTAGAAGAAAAAAATACAAATCTAATTATAGCTGAAATGCAGTAGAGAATTCAACTCTACTTGCTGTGGTGTAGCACTGTATGGATGTTAAAGGGCCAGATGCTGGGTGAGGATGTGAGGAGGGGCTGGAGGCAGCACACCTGACTGCAGCCTCGGCAGCTCCTCCTGGGAGCCGTGGGAAATGGCAAAGCAAAATAGGTCAGGGTTCCCAGACAGGGACAAAATGGATTTCTTAAAGGTCTGCCACAAAAGCCAGGCTGGGACTGTGACCTTTACAGGGAGAGAGCGGGATGAGAGATGAGTCCTGACGGCTGCACACTGCCTCCCTCACCCAGCAGTGGCTGCCCAAGAGCTCCCTCCTCTCCCCAAAGGGAGGACAGGGCAGCAGCGTGGAAGGGATGCGAGATGCCACCATTAGCCACAGCACCCACAGGGCAGCCTAATCCCAGTTGGAAAAGATGCCCCCTCCAGGAGAGAGACCCTTTGGCTGGACCATGTGCTCCAGAGGGACGCTGCAGGCTGCAGCACTGGTGGGAAGGTGGGTGGTACTTCAGGAGGGTGGGTGATACTTCAGGAAGGCCCCATCCCCGCAGGAACCAGCTCCCCTGCTGCAGACACCTGCCTGTTGAAGCCAAGGCTGCCACACACACCCAGCTGCCCTCACCTGGGCACTGGGATGCTTCACCTGCCCGGGCAGAGCAGAGCCCTCCAGCCACAGGGCAGCTCGGAAAAGCACCTTCAAAGAGAGCCCAGGAAACCCAGGCCGATGGAAGGGGAAAGGCTGGAGCTCTTCCAGCCAGCAGCTCCACCTCCATCACCAGGTGGGAGTGTTGTACTCCCGGAGAGCCCTTGGCTGAGCTCAGCGCCCAGGGAGGCTCAGGCGCCGCTGCAGAGAGCAGCCCAGCAGTTTATTTCTCCTTCAGATCCCGGTGCTGCTGCCAGGAATAAATGCATAAGGATTATCCTTCCCTGTCAGGAAGAGGGGGAGAGAGGACTCGGAGAGATTTGAGCGCATATGGCGCATGAATGAGCGGGGGAAGGCTGACGGAGGTGGCCTCCTGCCAGGGGTGTGCAGGGTTTGGGGAAGGTTTCTCAGCTTTGCTTCTTGCAAAGTCCAGGCAGAGCCTTCCCTGCCATTTTTGGAACAACCAGAAAGAGAGAGATGGTGGATTGTGGTTGGTTGGGATTTTTTTTTTGTTTTTTTTTCCACAGCCTTTCCATACAAGTGTATTTAATTACCCTGAGAAGGCCTCCCAAAGACAGAGGGGAAAAGCATTAGGATACTCTGGCTGCATGTGATTTCTCCCCTGCTCCACTGAGGTTCCTGCAGGAGCAGTTTCTGTTCCAGGCTCGCTGCTTTCCCTCGCTCGTGCTCCTGCACTGACAGCTCCGACGCACAGATGCACAAAACGTTCCTGGAGCATCTCAGACAGGACCCCCTGCTCCAAAATCACTTCTTCCCAGATATGTTAGCTCTGCTGGAGGACTGGGATGGGGAAGGAGGCCATAGTGGGGGGGTCAGTTTTGCTACCATATAACTTTGCCACCATGTGCCAACATTAAAAAAAAAATAGAATAAAAGGAAGGGAGGGGACACTTTTACTGCCAACAGCCACTTTCACCTTCTTCCCCATTTAACAGAGCATTTTTGTGGGCAGGAAGAATCATAAAATTTGTTCCTAGGGAAGAAATAAAGCAACTGAGCAGCCAACAATAAAAACCCCATTTCCTCACGGGAAGACAGTTTGATTTTAAGGGCGAGGAGCATATGCTGCTCCTGTCAGCAGCAGCTCCTCAGCATCCCTGAAAAGTCAGGCATGGATCATCAGAGCTGTCAGTCCTCCCAGCTGCCATGACAGGGACCTTCCCTGCCCTGCCCACTTGGGAAGCCTTTTTCCAGAGCAGGAAATGATCGTGGTTGGCATCTCTTTGCTCAAATGTGAGTAAAAACCATGGCCCAGCAGCCAGGTGTGCTCTCCAGGTGGGAGAGGGGAAGGGCTGCCTTCACCCCAAAACCAGCAAGAGGAACCTCTGTGGTTTCCATGGCTCCAGATGTTCCTCTGGGCCCCGTGAGCTGGCACACAGGGCTCGGCCTCACACCCCAGCACAGCTGCTCCTGCTCAGACACCTCTGCAGCAACACATGCCAAAAAAGGGTCCTTGGCATTAATTAAACTGTATTGTTTGAAAACAAAATGAAAATATTCCTGCTTTGTCTTGCAGGACAGAAAGGAACTGTGTTTGGTATGGGAAAACACAGATCTGATGGGGAAGAGCAAGTGCATGCTCATTCTAAGGAGCTTCAACAAACAGTCCAAGTAGAGGTTTTGCTCCATTCCCAAATTCCTGCTGTAGCTACAACCCCTTGGGAAAGGTCATTCCTCCTGGCCAGTTTGGCATTAGCAGCCATCAGGGAGTTCAGAAACTCATCCCAAGCAAAGAAAATAAAACAACCAGAAAAAGAAGAGGCAGTGATGATTTGCTTTAAAAAGTGAAAGCCTTTAAGTCTGTGGGGTTTTTTCACAGATGTCCCGGAAGGTTTTGTCATATTAATCTCTTAATGGGTTTATGGTAATTATGTACAGGCCAACACTGAGTGGGCCATGCTTTGCTGGGGAGTGCTCCTGTGCAGGGTAAGGCTGCAGCCAGGAAGATCAGATCCAATCCCTGCTCAAGCACAGCCCTGACTGGAGCTGCATCAGATGCTGCTCAAGGCTGCAGAGCTGGCAGAGAAAGGGGACTGGATGCACTGGAAGGGCCATTTGGTCACTGCAGCAGCGTTTCAACAGCCCAGTACTGAACACTGGCAGCAACAGCAGCACTGGGGAGAGACAACTGCTGGAAAGGAGAAATGAAGGACCTTGTGCTGCACCGGGCTGTGCAGATGACTGGGACAACCCAGGCTGTGCTTCCAGCTCTGCTCCTCACCACCTGCACATCCACTGCCAAGGCACTGAGGACACGTTTTTCTCTTTTAGGTTCTCTGACAGGCTAGGAGCTACGAGCTGGGTTTCCAAAGCATCGTGTGAGTAGCAGCTCCAGACTGCAGGCACAGCAGCCACCACCCATGCCACAGCAGGGACACAGAGATGATCCTGTGCACTGGCACTGCCACTTCCCCTCTTGTGGCCATGCAGGGACAAGGACAGGCCTGTGGCAGCATGCAGAAGCAAGGACATGTGTTCCCCTCCAGACCACAACCTCCTACCTGCTTCTTCTTCAGCTTGGAGATCTGCTGCTCCACCATGGTGATCTCGCGGTCCACGCGGTCCATGTTCTGGATCAGCTCCTCCTTGGAGAGCCGCGCTGGCAGCAGCTCCAGCTCGGCCTCGCCGTGGGCAGGGCTCACGGGGGACACGGGCTCCAGCTTGCCAGGCAGGCCACGCTCCTGGCAAGAGTAAAACAGCCACATCAGCTCTCTCCCAGGAGACTCTGGATCCTTCTCTCATCCTCCCACAGCTCCCTGGCCCATTCCCAGCCTTCTGAGATGCACAGAACCCTCAAAAAAACCTGCTAGACAAGGGAGTACCAGCTGTCAGATCACATCACCACAGGGCTCCACAACCTCCAAAGAGAACCAGGTTATTCTCCCAGGGACACAACAGCAGCTCTTCCTCCTGACAAAGCCTCAGAGGTTCACACCACCTTGAGTGTTGCTCGTGTTCTTACAGGATCAATAAACCATCCATATTCAGGAGCTCTGAGCATCACAGTCCCTTCAGAGGCCTCAAGGCTACACCTTCTCTCAAGGCAAAAATGAGACACCACAGTCACATCCTCCTTGTGCCACAGAGACCAGAGCAGCATGAACCATGCTGAAGGAAAGGGGCTGTGAGGGCAGCCCCTGGGAGGAAAGAAGGCTCCTGGCTCCTTCTTGGCTGTCTTCCTCCATCTCTTCCTAAACCCTGGGGATGCTCTGAGTGTTGGATGTTGAATGCATCCATCCAAACGTGGAGAAAATGGGGCTGGGTGAGTCAAGATAAAAACAGACTGAACTGACGTTTTTCAAATTCCAGGTGAAAAGGCTCTCAGCTCAACAAGAGCCTTCATGTCAGAGAGACTGGAGAGACCAGGAAAACCTCCATGGCCATGACAGGGAACAGCAATAATGGCCCAGGGCTGAGGTAAAACACACTGAAACACCCAGCTTTGCCCCCAGCAGTGCAACACCTTTGCTGAGCCCAAGTGGATGGTATGGCAGGAGCACCCTGCAGCCACACTGCATCTGGTATGGCAGGAGCATCCCACAGTGCCTCAGGTATGGCAGGAGCATCCTGCAGCCACACTGCATCTGGTATGGCAGGAGCATCCCACAGTGCCTCAGGTATGGCAGGAGCACCCTGCAGCCACAGTGCCTCAGGTATGGCAGGAGCATCCCACACTGCCTCAGGTATGGCAGGAGCATCCCACACTGCCTCAGGTATGGCAGGAGCATCCCACACTGCCTCAGGTATGGCAGGAGCATCCCACACTGCCTCAGGTATGGCAGGAGCATCCCACAGTGCCTCTCCTGCCCCAGGTATGGCATGCCACAGACATCTTTTTATGAAAAATCCTTTCTTTAGGATTTTTCCTCTTGAGAAGTTGAGAGGCTTCAAGAACAAAATGTAAACAATGGTTATCTGTTGCTGTGGAATGCAACATGTAGATCTTTGGACCATCTTAGATGTTTATAATTAATGGCCAATCAAAGCCTGGCTTGGACAGAGAGTCTGAGACAGTTGCCTTTGTTATCATTCTTTTTTTCTGATTTTATTCTTAGCTTAGCTAGCTTTCTGATGAAACCTTTTCTTCTATTCTTTTAGTATAGTTTTAATGTAATATAGATCATAAAATATTAAATCAAGCCTTCTGTAACATGGAGTCAGACCTTTGTCTCTTCCCTCAACATAAGCCCCCTGCCTCTCACTGGTCAGGTGTGGCAGGAGCACCCACAGCCAGGCTGCCTCTCCTGGCTCAGGTGTGGCAGGAGCACCCACAGCCAGGCTGCCTCTCCTGGCTCAGGTGTGGCAGGAGCACCCACAGCCAGGCTGCCTCTCCTGGCTCAGGTGTGGCTGGCAGGGAGCACCCACAGCCAGGCTGCCTCTCCTGGCTCAGGTACGGCAGGAGCACCCACAGCCAGGCTGCCTCTCCTGGCTCAGGTGTGGCAGGAGCACCCACAGCCAGGCTGCCTCTCCTGGCTCAGGTGTGGCAGGAGCACCCACAGCCAGGCTTCCTCTCCTGGCTCAGGTGTGGCAGGAGCACCCACAGCCAGGCTTCCTCTCCTGGTCTGCTCCTCACCACCTGCACATCCACTGCCAAGGCACTGAGGACACGTTTTTCTTTTAGGTTCTCTGAGAGGCTAAGAGCTACGAGCTGGGTTTCCAAAGCATCGTGTGACTAGCAGCTCCAGACTGCAGGCACAGCAGCCACCACCCATGCCACAGCAGGGACACACAGATGATCCTGCGCACTGGCACTGCCACTTCCCCTCTTGTGGCCATGCAGGGACAAGGACAGGCCTGTGGCAGCATGCAGAAGCAAGGACACGTGTTCCCCTCCAGACCACAACCTCCTACCTGCTTCTTCTTCAGCTTGGAGATCTGCTGCTCCACCATGGTGATCTCGCGGTCCACGCGGTCCATGTTCTGGATCAGCTCCTCCTTGAGAGCCGGGCGCTGGCAGCAGCTCCAGCTCTCGACCCTCGCCGTGGGCAGGGCTCACGGGGACACCGGGCTCCAGCCGGCCAGGCAGGCCACGCCCTGGCAAGGGTAAAACAGCCACATCAGCTCTCCCAGGAGACTCTGGATCCTTCTCTCATCCTCCCACAGCTCCCTGGCCCATTCCCAGCCTTCTGAGATGCACAGAACCCTCAAAAAAACCTGCTAGACAAGGGAGTACCAGCTGTCAGATCACATCACCACAGGGCTCCACAACCTCCAGCACCTCCAAAGAGAACCAGGTTATTCTCCCAGGGACACGACAGCAGCTCTTCCTCCTGACAAAGCCTCAGAGGTTCACACCACCTTGAGTGTTGCTTGTGTTCTTACAGGATCAATAAACCATCCATATTCAGGAGCTCTGAGCGTCACGGTCCCTTCAGAGGCCTCAAGGCTACACCTTCTCTCAAGGCAAAAATGAGATACCACAGTCACATCCTCCTTGTGCCACAGAGACCAGAGCAGCATGAACCATGCTGAAGGAAAGGGGCTGTGAGGGCAGCCCCTGGGAGGAAAGAAGGCTCCTGGCTCCTTCTTGGCTGTCTTCCTCCATCTCTTCCTAAACCCTGGGGATGCTCTGAGTGTTGGATGTTGAATGCATCCATCCAAACGTGGAGAAAATGGGGATGGGTGAGTCAAGATAAAAACACACCGAACTGACGTTTTTCAAATTCCAGGTGAAAAGGCTCTCAGCTCAACAAGAGCCTTCATGTCAGAGAGACTGGAGAGACCAGGAAAACCTCCATGGCCATGACAGGGAACAGCAATAATGACCCAGGGCTGAGGTAAAACACACTGAAACACCCAGCTTTGCCCCCAGCAGTGCAACACCTTTGCTCAGCCCAAGTGCGTGGTATGGCAGGAGCACCCTGCAGCCACACTGCATCTGGTATGGCAGGAGCATCCCACACTGCCTCAGGTATGGCAGGAGCATCCCACAGTGCCTCAGGTATGGCAGGAGCATCCCACACTGCCTCAGGTATGGCAGGAGCATCCCACAGTGCCTCAGGTATGACAGGAGCATCCCACACTGCCTCTCCTGCCCCAGGTATGGCATGTCGCAGACATCTTTTTATGAAAATCCTTTCTTTAGGATTTTTCCTCTTGAGAAGTTGAGAGGCTTCAAGAACAAAATGTAAACAATGGTTATCTGCTGCTGTGGAATGCAACATGTAGATCTTTGGACCATCTTAGATGTTTATAATTAATGGCCAATCAAAGCCTGGCTTGGGCAGAGAGTCTAAGACAGTTGCCTTTGTTATCATTCTTTTTTTCTGATTTTATTCTTAGCTTAGCTAGCTTTCTGATGAAACCTTTTCTTCTATTCTTTTAGTATAGTTTTAATGTAATATAGATCATAAAATATTAAATCAAGCCTTCTGTAACATGGAGTCAGATCTTTGTCTCTTCCCTCAACATAAGACCCCTGTGAACACGGTCACAATGGCAGGAGCACCCACAGCCAGGCTGCCTCTCCTGGCTCAGGTGTGGCAGGAGCACCCACAGCCAGGCTGCCTCTCCTGGCTCAGGTGTGGCAGGAGCACCCACAGCCAGGCTGCCTCTCCTGCCTCAGGTGTGGCAGGAGCACCCACAGCCAGGCTGCCTCAGGTGTAGCAGGAGCATCCACAGCCACACTGCCTCTCCTGGCTCAGGTGTGGCAGGAGCACCCACAGCCAGGGCTCCTGGCCTCTCCACAGCCCTGCTGCTCCTGGCTCAGGTGTGGCAGGAGCACCCACAGCCAGGCTGCCTCTCCTGGCCTCAGGTACAGCAGGAGCACCCACAGCCAGGCTGCCTCTCCTGGCTCAGGTGTGGCAGGAGCACCCACAGCCAGGCTTCCTCTCCTGGCTCAGGTGTGGCAGGAGCATCCTGCAGCCTCTCCTGCCTCACCCTTCCCCTCTGCAGCTCCCTGGCAAAGCAGCGCCTGCTGCCATCCCAGCTGCCCGTATGAGCCTGCCCACCACAGGTGAGCACACCTGGGATGAGGCAGCTGTTTAACAGCCACTGGCCACACAGATGGGATCACAGCACAGCACCAGCCCGCCCTGACCCAGGACACGCCTCTCTGGCAGCCACCCAGAGCCTTAATTAAAAGTTGATCTATTCATTTGCTTAGTGAGTGGATGGATTTCTTTTCCTGGAGGGGGAGAAGAGGAGCAGTGGCTCCACTGGTAACCCTAAACCAGAGCCAGGCTGGGCAGGCAGCACCGTGCAGCTGCTGGGAGGGCAGGGATGGGGGAGGCAGACAAGTTCACACAGCTCTGCCACCTTCATCAGAGCAGCCCTTAGAAAGCCAACATTGCTTTGTGCTCCCACTGTCCTGCCTCAGCCCACCCAGCCCAGGAGCACAAAGGCACCAGGAAGGCTAAGCTGGCTGCATCCAGCATCCATTCAGAAGAGAAGCTACAAGAACATGAGAGCTTTCTGCAGAATCTTGAAGAGAAGATCCTGTCTGGTTTTACTTTCCCAGTATCAGACATCAAAAATGGCCAGTCTGCTGACATGGGAAGGCTTTGTGTTCTCCACAACTGGGGTTTTTTTTGTGGTTTTGGTTTTTTTTCAAGTCAAGAGGAGCAGGACAACCACAAGAAGCAAAAGATAAATTAGCTGTTCATGAAATCTTGTTCAGATTAAGGCACAGGAAGGGGAAGTGGCAGTGGGTAGGTTTTTCTAAAGGAAAGGAAGCTACCTGCCAAAAATGCAGGAGAGAAAGGCTCCTCACCATGCACATGAAACAAATGATGCTTTCTCTTGTCTGCCAATGCGCAGAACAGGGCATCTTTAAACTCCAACTTGGAACAAAACACCTTGGGAACCTGGGTCCTGATACATTTTTATCTTTTTACCTTGCAGAACGTGAAGCAAAAGAGCAGCAAAGCTGAGTCAGGGAAATAGCTGCAAGTCACAGCACAAACATCATCATCATCTGGTATTAGGAGATGATTACAGCAATAGAGAGAGGCAATGTCCTTGGTCCTCACAAACTGGGCACTGTCATGTCACAAGCACCTCTCTAAATCAACACAATGACACACAGCAAAAAGAATGAAAAAACAAAACTAAAGACAAAAAAAAATCTCATCTGTGCAGTGCTGACATCCAAAAAAATGAGCTCATGGATTTACACAAGGCATAAAGAAGCCCTTATAGATCACAAAAGTGGCTTGAAAAGAGGCGTGCAAAGACCAGAGTCTGCTCAGAGCATGGGGAAGACCCCCATGGTCAGAGATATTTCAACCAGTGCCCTGCTTCCTACAGCTCTCAAGAAACCCTCAAAATATATTCCCCTGCTCTAGACAGTGTCATACCCTGAGCAAGTGCAGTGTGAAATGTGAAATTCTCCTTATTAACGTGAAGTCACAGACTTCCCAACCAGCAAGAGCCAGGAGAGGTGGAATAAATCTGCTGGAGGGAAGAAAACAATTACTGCATTACTCAAGTTGATATTTTCTCAGTAATTATACTGTTTCCATGTGATTTGTTTTTACACATGGCTAACAGCTACTGCAGCTCCTGTTTATCCCTGGCCTTGTTTTGTGATTTATATGATAACAAGGGTGGGTGTGAGGGGGGCAGAGGCTGCACAAACCTCCCCGCAGCAAGAGGAGGTGCTGGCACTGAAGAAAACAATTATCACTGAGGAGGTTGTCAAAGAGCAAGGCCAGACTTTGGGGTGGGTTTCTTCTACATGCTTAGGAATAAAAATTCCCAACACAGCTAATGGAGGAAGCCTGCTATTCACTATTAAGCAGTGACTTTAAATACATGCAAGAAATAGAGGAAGGAAAAGGATAAGCCAGCCTATTGAGGCCTTGAAGAGCAACTAAGTCTCCAGGTAAATTGGATGTCCCTGCCTTTCAGCCACACCAACATCTGGTCCACAAGAAAAAATTACATTGGGAACCCCAAGGGTGGTCGCAGGACACACTGGAACCTGCCCCAGCCCATCTCCACCTGCTTATTTTGCATTACTGACCCAGCTTGTGATACTCACAGAGAAGTCATGTGAGGTGGAGGGATTTAAAAACACATCTGTGCCCCACTGCAGCTCAGCACCAAACCCATCTGTGCCCCACAGCAGCTCAGCACCAAACCCATCTGTGCCCCACTGCAGCTCAGCACCAAACCCATCTGTGCCCCACTGCAGCTCAGCACCAAACCCATCTGTGCCCCCCTGCAGCTCAGCACCAAACCCATCTGTGCCCCACAGCAGCTCAGCACCAAACCCATCTGTGCCCCACTGCAGCTCAACACCAAACCCATCTGTGCCCCACAGCAGCCCAGCACCAAACCCATCTGTGCCCCACAGCAGCTCAGCACCAAACCCATCTGTGCCCCACTGCAGCTCAGCACCAAACCCATCTGTGCTCCCCTGCAGCTCAGCACCAAACCCATCTGTGCCCCACAGCAGCTCAGCACCAAACCCATCTGTGCCCCACTGCAGCTCAGCACCAAACCCATCTGTGCCCCACTGCAGCTCAGCACCAAACCCATCTGTGCCCCACTGCAGCTCAGCACCAAACCCATCTGTGCCCCACAGCAGCTCAGCACCAAACCCATCTGTGCCCCACTGCAGCTCAGCACCAAACCCATCTGTGCCCCACTGCAGCTCAGCACCAAACCCATCTGTGCCCCACAGCAGCTCAGCACCAAACCCATCTGTGCTCCCCTGCAGCTCAGCACCAAACCCATCTGTGCTCCACTGCAGCCCAGCACCAAACCCATCTGTGCCCCACTGCAGATCAGCACCTACAGCTGGATGCAGCCCAGCCCTCCTGCAGGGTCATTTTTTCAGCTGCTTCCCACCCTCAGGAGACAGCACATGGGGAGCTCTGCTCCATCTGCACCTAACTCTCTCTGGAAAGTGCATTTTGACCTTGCTGATCCCTTGAGTGCCCAGCTGCAGCTCAGAACCCCCAGTGGGCTTCAAAGCCCAGAGCCCTGCAGTGTCCCAGGAGAGCAGAGCTGCCTGCCTGGACCCTCAGGATCTCAGCACATGGTTTGCTCTGCTCCATCTCAGCAGCCCTAACTCTCTGTGCTAAAGATCATTTTTGTTCCCTGATCCCTTGAGTGCATCAGCTGCCTCTTCAGAACTCCCCAGTGGGGCTTCCAAAGCTCCAGAGCCCAGCAGTGTGTCCCAGGAGAGCAGAGCTGCCTGCCTGGATGGGCTCAGGATCTCAGCACACGGTGTTTGCCCTACATACCATCCTCAGTGAGCCCTGGCCTCTCTCTGCCTCTCTAATCCAGATCATTAGTGATGTTCCCCCAAGCCCAGGACAGAGATTTAGGGATGCCAACATCATCTCTTCCACAGTCTGTTCACTTTCTAATTATCAGCCAGCAGCAGCATTTCCTGCTGCAGCACCAGGAGGGATTAAGAGGTGTTATCTCCAACTCCTGCCCACTCACACATCTCCTGTCCTCACGGGCTGGAGGAGATTGCCAAAGCAGGGAGGACAGGCTGAGGCCACTCAATTTGTGCTCAAATTAATCCCAAAAAAACCTCACGTGAACTTGGGGATCTCCTTGTGGGGATGCCTCCACCACCTGAGCCTCCCGTGGCAGCACAGAGCCAGAGAACATTCCGCACTGCCCCAGCCAAGCCCTCTCCCAAAGCCCCATCCATGTGGGGACTGCAGAGCCAGCAGCTCATCCTCCCTGTCCAGGAGCCCAGGGATGAGCAGCATCACACTCTGAGCCCCCAGGGCTTCCCACACTCCCTGGGATGAGAACCAAGCAGGAAAGCAACACCCCAGTCAGGTTTTTAGGTAAAAACACACATCTACAACTCCTAAGTGAGCCAAATACGGACTAAAGGAATTTGGTTTTTTAATTGGAAAAGTGTCCAACACATTCTGGCATATCTTAAGCCCCAGCATGACAGCACTGACAGAGGGAAAAAGTTATGGAGCTGAAAATTAATGTCTCCTTTCCCTGGGGAGGTGCATGAGTACAAAAAGTCAGGGAGTCCGAGCAGTGAAAAGTACATTGAGTTACTGCAATTCTTTTGTTCCTGGCCATCTGCTGTGCTAACGGCTCTTTCTGCTGCCTGGCCCTTCAAACGAGGTTTTAATTCTTAAATTCTGCTGGGCTCTTGCTGGGCTGCCAGAATGGAATGGAGACCTGAGTGTGCTCTGGGGAGCACCTGGGTGTTCCCCTGCAAGGCCAAGCAGTGCTCCCAAGGGATGCCAGGTGTGGGACCAGGGCATCATCCTCCTCCTTCCTCCATGTCCTCCATCCTCCTCCTTCCTCCATCCCCACTCTCCATGGCAAGTGCACAACACGGATCTCTCTCACTCACTACATGTTCTCATGGGAATTCATGGAGCTGGAGACCAAGGAGCTGTCTGATGACAAAGCCATTTTTTTTAAAATTTAATTTATTTTTTTTTTTAAATAGATCTGACTTTACGAGCAGGCCCACGAAATTCCTTTCCTCCGTAACCCAGCTGAATTCCACGCAGCCAGAGCAGAAAACATCCCAACAATTTCTACAGCTTGCACGAAAGTAGGTCAAAAAACTTCCCCCAATGTTTCAACAGCTTGAAGCAATTTAATTGCAAAACCAGTACCAAATGCTGACCCCTCCCTCCCTGCCTCCCCTGCCCGGCAGATTTACGAGGGTGGTAAAACCTTGCCAGCCAGAGCCTCTGTAAATGCAGTAACCAAAGCCTCGTATCTGGTTTTGTAAAACTTGCTCGTGCTCCAAGGAGCTGCTCCGAGGTGTTGCAGGGAACAGATGCTGCCTCTGGATCTCACACTGCACAATTCCACAGCAGCACCCCCAAACACCTTCACAGACTCAGAGGCAGCCCGAAATAACGGGTCACATTCGGAAATCGGGACTCAGGCAAGCTCCCAGAGCCGCCGAAGGCACTACCCGGCCAATGGATGCGGTGCCTCATTCCCTCGCCGCTCTCCCCATTAGCGGATAATAATTGCACTGAATGCCAGCGCTCCCCTCTGACTTACAGGAGTGATGCATTCTCACCTGCCCATCTACTCATTACCACGAGGAGCTAATTGCTCCACCTCTCACTAAGAATTCCCCAACGCTGCCTATTCTGCATCCCTGATTTTCAGCTGACTTTAAGTTTGTTCAAACAGTAACTGTCTGGGCTGAAATTTTCCATGCTGAATATCGGCTTTAGGCACTTCTACTCTTTTTTTTTCTTTTTTTTTTTTTTCTAAACAGGGAATCTCAGCCAAAACAACCCTGTCACTTCCAAGAACAAGTTTACAAGAAAATATGCCTTTCTGCAACATTCAGAAAGATTCTGGGAACTTTTTCTTTGAGCATCTTCAGTACAGTTGATACATCTGGTAAGACTCTCTGCCAGCGATTTTTGCCTTTTGTTAACACTAAAAAAGTGTCCAAGCCAAAGGAAAAAAAATTAATAAAAATCTCATCTTGGTGCTTGCCTTAGGGGAATGACTTGGAACTGAGCAGGCAGAGTGAGGTCCTGGTTCTGGGAAGCTGCAGAAAGGTATTGCACTTTTACAAAGGGAAGGAAAAGGCTGAGATGGAAGAGATGCTGGCACACGGGGAGCATTCCAGGCCAACAGCAAGTGCCCCAGAAGAGCTGTGAATAAATGCATGGTTTGGGCAGGTACAGAAAGCCTGAGCCACGCAGCAGAGGAGAGGATGGAGCAGCGCAGCCGGACCTGCTCAGCACAAGGAGAGCCCGTCCAGGCTCATCACAGGGGCAGCTGCAGCCAACACAGGGTCCTGCTGCCCCCAGCACACAAGGGGAGGACAAAATCTCAAACCCTTCCACTCCTCCATCTGCAGCTTTAATGCTCTTTCTGTAATTTGTTCAGCCAGCAGCCACCCGTGCTGACACTGCACACACGAGCTCACGTTTGAAGCCCCTTAAAAAGGACCAAACTGTGATTGCATGACGTGCCAAGGCTGGGAGGGAAATTTTTAATTGCCCAATTTGGCACTCAGCCAGGCAGTGGGGTCACCCCCGGCTGCAGAACAGCATTTTAAAGGCAATGGGGAGCTCATGGCTCCTCCTCGCTGGGGCTCAAGCCTCCCCTGCACTCCCTGGGGTCAGCCTGTTTTGGGCCGCTTTCACAGGAATCTCGGAATCACCACCAGAGCCTCTTTTTGCATTCCTACTTGTGCCTGCTGCTCAGGGAGTTTCTTTGGGGAGGCAGGGAGGGTCCCCTGCCTGGGGGTGCAGGCACCATCCCCAATCCGCCTGTGGCAGCCTAGGCAGCACCTGGTCACCCAACCCAACAAACCCCAGGGGAAGGAACACTCACTCCATGCCTTTAAAAGCTTTAGCTTCCCAATCTTTTTTTTTTTTTTTTTTTGCAGTACCACTCATCCTTTTTCAATTACCACATGCAGTAAAGCAAGTTCTGAGTCTTCCCAGCATGTCAACCAGGCAGGGATGAAGCATCAAGGTCCCTGTTAATCCCAGCAGGCAAGTTCCCTCTGAGAGAAGGTGCTGGAATAGTCCCTGCCAAATCCCAGCTGTCCTCAAGCAGGTTGAAAGTCCTCCAGGCCTAGATACCATGTGAAAAGCAAGCTCAAGTGTTATAAAAAAGGCTTCTGCAGAATAAAAATCCCTTTTTGTACCCATGCAATACTCCAGTGAACAGCACAAATGCCACTGCACTGCTGGGACAGTGACATCCGCACCCATCAGTCCTGCACAAGTGGGAGCTGGGCACTACATCTGCTCACTGCAAAACTCCTCCTGCTCTGCTCCCTGGCTGGGAAGGGCAGCACAGAGCTCCACAGCATGGACAGGGCACAAACCTCCTCCTGTGCTCCCTGGAGCTCCACAGCATGGACAGGGCAGCAAAACTCCTCCTGCTCTGCTCCCTGGAGCTGCACAGCATGGACAGGGCAGCAAAACTCCTGCTCTGCTCCCTGGAGCTGCACAGCATGGACAGGGCAGCAAAACTCCTGCTCTGCTCCCTGGAGCTCCACAACATGGACAGGGCAGCAAAACTCCTCCTGTGCTCCCTGGAGCTCCACAACATGGACAGGGCACAAACCTCCTCCTGCTCTGCTCCCTGGAGCTGCACAGCATGGACAGGGCAGCAAAACTCCTCCTGCTCTGCTCCCTGGAGCTGCACAGCATGGACAGGGCAGCAAAACTCCTCCTGCTGTGCTCCCTGGAGCTGCACAGCACGGACAGGGCACAAACCTCCTCCTGCTGTGCTCCCTGGAGCTGCACAGCACGGACAGGGCACAAACCTCCTCCTGTGCTCCCTGGAGCCCCACAGCATGGACAGGGCAGCACAGAGCTCCTCCTGCTCTGCTCCCTGGAGCTCCACAGCACAGACAGGGCACAAATCTCCTCCTGCTCTGATCCCTGGAGCTCCTCAGCATGGACAGGGCACAAACCTCCTCCTGCTGTGCTCCCTGGAGCTCCACAGCATGGACAGGGCACAAACCTCCTCCTGAGCTTCCAGGAGCTCCACAGCATGGACAGGGCAGCAAAACTCCTCCTGTGCTTCCAGAAGCTCCACAGCACGGACAGGGCAGCACAGAGCTCCTCCTGCTCTGCTCCCAGGACGACTGACAGGGTGCTCCCAGGTGGGCTGTGCCCCAGGAAGCTCCAGCTCCTTCCTTCACTGGGTGATGCCAGGTGCATCCTCCAGCACATGGGCAGAGATGGGGGGAGGAGGAGGGAAAATCCACCACGGCAGCTCCTCCAAACCTCACTGATTTAAAAATAAAAAATTGAGGGGAAATGAAAAGACAAAAGCCCTTCTCAGCCTGGTGTTATCAAGCAGAGGAAATGAGACTTCTAAAGCTCCCATTCAGAGAGGAGTGGGGGAGAGAAATCCCACTCCAGACGCACTTGAACGAACAGCTTTTGAAATGGAAATGTTGCTCTTCAGAAACATTTAAATTTCCTCCTATTGCCAGGGAGGAGGCAGGAGGCCGAGGAGGAGCAGGGACTCCTCAGGCACACACATCCCAGCGGGATCCACACAGGGCAGCCCGGGGAAGCAGGGCTTGCCTGGGAGTTAATCAGGATGGCACACAACATCAATATTGGGAAGCTGGCTTGAAGGGGAATCAAATTTAGAGGGGAGGGAAGGGAATGACTGAAGACAGCTCTATTTAACCACTACTGCTGCAAGTGTGATACACTTAAAGGCAGCTCACACTCCCTCTCTCGCAACCATCACCCAAAATTATTGTCCCCAAATCCCAGAGACTGAGCTGCCTGCTGAGGAGGAGATTTACTGATTGAAAAAGGAAATGCAAATAAGATCTAGAATGGTTTGAGCAGCAGCTGAGCTGTGTTGTGGGACAACCCAGACCTCCTCTTGCATGCAAGAGCCTTTGCACCAAGCCAGGGTTCCCAACAATCCTTCCCCAGACTCACAGCACAGGATGGCGAGTCCCAGGGTGATGTCCTGGATGATGTTCAGCCCCAGCAGCTCCCGCTCCAACTGTGTCACCTCCCCAAACTGAAGTAACTGCTCCTAACGGAACCCACTGAGCTGTGCCTGCCAGCTGCGTGTCACCTCCTCACTCTGATGTCCCCAGGGTCACCAACACTCCGGCTGTGCTCTGTATGAAGCAGGACATCAAATACCTCCCAGCTGTAAAACCATGAGGGACACAGCGGGGACAGCCTCTGCTGCCTCTCCACTGCCTGAGGAACCCACCAGCAGATCCAAGGCTGCACAGAGCACATCCAGTGACCGTCCCAAACACCCCACAAGCAGCTGTGGGACACACTCGGGCAGGGACGTGGCGCACACTCGGGCAGGGATGTGGGACACACACGGGCAGGGACGTGGCGCACACACGGGCAGAGACGTGGCGCACACACGGGCAGAGACGTGGCGCGCACACGGGCAGAGACGTGGCGCACACACGGGCAGGGAGGTGGCACACACACGGGCAGGGACGGGGCGCACACACGGGCAGGGGGATGTGGCACACACACGGGCAGGGACAGGGACGGGCAGGCACACGGGCAGAGGGCACACGGGCAGGGACGGGGCACACACACGGGCAGGGACGGGGCGCACACACGGGCAGGGACGGGGCGCACACTCGGGCAGGGACGCGGGACACACACGGGCAGGGACGGGCGCACACACGGGCAGGGACGTGGGACACAGCCCCAGCGCCCCAGCACCCCAGTGCTGACAGGAGCACGGGTGGTGCACAGACTGTCAGCTGCACCATCCATCAGAGCCCAATGCTCAATGCTCCATTGTTCTAATAATTGTGCAGACACGTGGAAGGGGCTGCCTCGACACTGGCCACTTGTTTGAGGAGCATTTTGCTTGTTTGAGGAGCCATTTCCTTCGCTGCTCTGCCTTGTTTTCCATCAGGAGGTGGCATCCTGCAGTGCCAGCCATGCCCAGCCCATGGGGCACGACAGTGGGAGGAAACACAGCAGGATCTGCTGCTCCAGATCTCAGCTGGCAGCCGAGCCCTGCACCTCAACAAGCCCAGGAAAACACACAACATAAACCTTACATGGGAGTTTTGGGTTTATGTGGAGATTTTTTTTGCCATAATAACCCTGTCCCCATTCAGCAGCAGAGATGGGCTCAGGGTGTTGGGAGCATCAGGGTGTCTCAAATGCGTCACACCTCCAGCATCACTCAGCTCTGCCATCAGAGCAGGACCGACCATGGAAAAACCAAATACCAACAAGAGCACAGGAGAGAGCAGTTCCCAAAGGCCCAGAGCAGAAACACCACTTCTACCTGTGAATGGCTGTGGGAGCTGCTCCAACCACAAACCTCTCCCAGCCTGTTCCTGCAGCAAACCATGAAGCACCTCTGCTTCCCCAGGCCAGGGAATTGCAGAGAAACCTGAACATCTCAGCTCCCATAGCAAGAACAAGCCCACAGTGAATTTGTTGTTATCTGTTAGCAAAGCAGCAGCTTCCCACCAAGGCTGGAATTTCCATCTTGGTTTGGCAGGCACAGGGCTGTGAAATGATTACTGTGTTTACTTTTCCTTTGCTAACTATAAAATCCCATTCCACTGCCCTGCCAAGAATGACTGAAGCTAATAAAATTCAGGCATTTGGAAGAAAGCAATAATAAACCTCCCTTTTGGGGCCTTTATGATGAAATTTCCCCACTCCAATCAGCGATTATGCTGCATTCATGAACACTAGTGATGTCTCCAAGTGCACCCAGACTGACTCAAATCAATATTTAGCTTTGCTCGAGACTGGGAGTCTTTCTCCTTGTGGCAGCTGAAGGCAGAATCATTGAACAAGGCTAGAAGAAGCCTTTGAAAAAACAGCTTACAAGAATAGGAGGCAGCATATATAAATATATAGATATGTATCTGTATATATAGAAAAATGTAGGCTTTTCATTTACCTCAAAAAACCTATAGAAAATATACACATGATTTCACGAATTTACAAATCTCTCTCCAAATATAGTGAAAGCCCTTCATATAATGCACTGTAGATATTTATGTACACATACCTGCCTATTCTTTAGGAGCTTTTTAGTGTTTGAAAGCCTGCAATGTTCCTGTGTTTACATCTGCCACTCTGTCTGCTGCTGAGGCAGAAACACATTAGCTGCTGGGGGCAATCTGTTCTACATCATACCTGAGATGGCTGGCATGAAATAAAATAACACAGACCTGAAAACCAGCTTGAAATAAAAGCCTGTGCTTGGTTTGGTCACGTAGCCACGTGGGACAGCTTGATCTGCACGAGGCAATGGCTCTTTTTTAAGCGGTCATGGGAACAGCAGTGTCCAAAGTGGAGATCAGAAGGCAGAAAGGAGCACTGCTGCTCCTCAGGGAACAGCACAGGAGAGAAATCAGACCCTGTCGGGGCAGTGACCAGAGCACGCTGCTCAAAGTCAAGCCTAGAAGCATTACTGTGCAGGCAGAGGAGGGGGTGCAGAGCCAGGGCAGCAGAGAAATCCACTGCAGGCATGTGCTGGAGGATGGCATGGGCTCTGCAGCCCTGGGAGAATCCCTCAGGATGCAGCAGAGGGCTGGAAACACCACAGGCACTGCCCATCTCCTCCTCTCCTGCCTGGCACTGCCACAGGACAGCGTGCTTCCTCCTCCCAGGTGCAGGAGTAAGGGCAGATGAAGGCGAGCAGAACCTGGGCAGAGCACTGGCACCTGCAGAAAATGCTCTGCCAGAGCACTGAGATGACCAAAGAGCAACAAGACAGAGGGCAGGATTGCAAGGAGGTGGCTCAGGAAATTTCATCCCACACTGCTTCTCCCTCACTAGTTCCTACTTTTGCTCCACCAAACCTGGGGTAGGACAGAGCACACGAGCCAGCTCTGCTGCTGGGTAAAAGCCCATTTCCAAGGACAGAGGGAACAGGCTCCACTGTGCTCTCGCTCCTTATCCTCCTGGAAAAAGGTGCCAAGAATTAGAATTACATTTTTCGAGAGCAGCAGAACAAGCCAAGGGCCTGTCAGCTTGTCCTAAAACAACCCCTCTCTGCTCCCTGAGCACGCAGCCAGCATTCCTGACACACACCAGCGTCCAGCGCCCCCCGGCCCCCCCATGCAGCACGGGGGAGCCAAAAAACCCTCAGTGTGCTCTGCCTAAAACACAGCCAAGGAGCTTTTCTGTTTAAAAAGCAAGTTTAGGTCCAAAAAGAAAGGAGGTTTTCAGCGAGTGATTTTAACTAGGCCCTTTGGCACTCGACAGTTCCTCTCTTGTTATGGATGCTGAGGGTGTTGTTAGGAGATGAAGCTCCACGAAGCACGAACGTGAAGTCACAGAGCTTTAGCAAGGGCTGTTGCCATGTTCAATATGTTATTACAGCTCCATCACCACAGGCACAAAGAGCAGCGCCTCATCTCTGCCAAATCCATCTCTGGAATCACTCCCCCACTCCATCCCCTCCAGCAGCAGCAGGCAAACACCACTGATTGCTCTTGCATCTCCTCCCCAGCTTCCACCCCACGCTGGGAAGGAAGGTATTAGCACGAAATACCCTCCTCCTCCTCAAAACACAGCACCCAGGATCAATCTGAGGGGTGTCACAACTCACTGCCTTTCGCTGTGTGAGTCAGGACTGCTGATGGGCTGCGCTGCCCAGCCAGGGAGAAGCACAGGGCCAAAAATGTGCTTGGTGCTGTACATCCATGGAAAAATCACCCAAGCTGCTCCCAGGGAGACCCTTGGGCAGGAAGGGCATGCAGGATGCTGAACGAGGAGGGAGGAGCAGGTCACCTGTGAGATGTACGTGGTGCTTGCAAATTGGTAACAACCTCCTGCTGCTTGGGCACCTGCACTAACGGGACAGATCCACACAACCCATCCCAGGGTGTGCCTGGATCTGGTGGGAGCTGGATCTCCCCTCCCAGAACATGAGGGAAAAGAAGAAAACAGATCAGGAAGAGACTGCAAGGGGGTAAAAAACCAGCTGGGATGTTCTTCTTGCTACCAGGACCAAACTCTTCCCTTTGACTTTCATTCCAGGTGAGGGATTCTATTTTAACACAAATGAACACAACCAGTTGAGCACAGGCAAAAATGGTGGCTGGAACATCCATCCTTACCCCACACCATCCTCATGCTCTGGACACCAGCATCAGTTCCTGCCATACCAACATCATTTCCTAAGTCCCACCTGAGGACTGGCAAACTAGCTCTCCTCTCTCCTGCATTTCCAGGACAAAGCAGGGCACATGAGAATTCTTGCTACCAGGTAAAAGAGATACAAACAGCATGTACAAACACTTCCTAGATGGAGAAGAAAAGTCCCCATGAATGCACACAGCACAGCCAGCTCAGCACACTGCCTACTGCAAGCACAGAGCCAGAAATATTTCTTCCAATTACAGGGGTGAGGCACACGAAGTCAGGGGACTTTCTTTCCCTCCAGCAGATCAGGTGAGATGTGGCACTGCGCGAGCCTTGTAATATTGACTGAGTGGAACAGAAAAGTCCAATTATGCAAATGATGAAGCAGGTTCCTGAGAAGCAGCCGGCCTTATCACACCGTCCTTCGCCGCCGCTGTGGCTTGAAAGGCAATTTAAAAGGTTGTTTGGGATGTCAATCACCACAAACGAGCTGAAGAAGTGTGAAACAACCTCTGCTTGAGGCACCATCAGCTCTCCCGTTGGTTTTCCAGCTGCACCGAGCCTTGGCCCTGCTGCCTGTGGCCACTGCAGGCTGGGGCAGACAGGGCAGGGGGGAGCCAGGCAGCTCAGGGAAGGGTCAGAGGTTTTTACATCCTGCCTCTGGAATGTTCCTGCAGCCATTGAGGGCTTTTCCTGCCATACCCGAGTCTCTCAGACCACAGTTCAGTTCTTTGGCCACAGGAGCTTCAGCTGAGAAATGGAATAAAACCAGTTGTCTGGCAATCGTGGTGCTCCTTTCCTTCGCCCCTCAGCCCAGGTCCAGATGGAGGAGCCAAACATCTCATGAGGATTATGCAACGCCCAAAAGCATCTGTTTCTCAAATGAAACCAGCACAAATCCATGCTCAGGATGGAGATTCCAGATACCACACTCCTCAGGCTGTTCCCTCGGCTTCCACACGGGTGCATGGCACGGGCTGCTGACCACCCCCTGCAGCCATCCTGGCACAGTGGGCAAGGGAATGGGCTGCCAGGCATGCCAGGAGCGCCGCTCTGCTTGCACAGCACAGGCACACACTCCCAAAAGTGTGTGTTCACACACAGCTGAGCAGGGCTTGACACACTGACACTCATCCCATCCTCCCATGATTTGGAAATTATCTTCAGAGCAGGGAGGAAAGCAGGGGGGGAAATCCAGCCAGAAGTGTTTGGGCTGTGGCAACGTGAACAACGCAAATATTTCAGCTTTTAAATATGTTTGGAATGACAGAGAATGCCAACACGTCCCTCATCTTCCCAGAAATAGCTTTGAATCATTGCTCCCCTAACGTAAATTCCCCACCCCACCAAATAGGGTTTTTTTTTTTGCAACCAGATTTTTATCAGGCACAAGTCGACAGTGTGAGCAAGCACATGGCAGATGGGTGGGTGTCAAACACGTCACAGGAGGATCCTCCTGGCTCCACAAGCCCAGCTCCACTGGAGCTGCTGGACTCCACAACCCCACACCACCCGCTCCTGATGGACGCCCAGTCCCTCTGGCTCAGCTTCAGAGGGAGAGCCCAGCTGCAAGGAGCGTTAACAAGAACCGCTGTGCTCTGCAGGGGAAGGAGGACAAAAGCAGGAAAGACGTAGGTGTGTTTGTACCCGCTGAAGTTGTTTCATTTCACTGCTCAGATCTGAGGTTAGAGCTCCTTCTGCAGAAGTCCACTCCTCCAAGAAGCGGTGGGGAGGCCACACAGCCTGTGGAGAACCCCACAGCCCTCAGGACAAGAAGTTCTTTTCATGGCAGAGAGTTTGAGGAATTTCATTTCCCACAGGGCTGGTCAAGCCAGGGAAACGAAATGGGTACAGGTCTCTGCGTCTCACTTGGGTTCTGGATACCTGGGATGGAGCTGGATGGAGCGGGATGGATAACAGGGTGCGGGCAGCATTGGTGTGTCCCCTGTGCATTGGTGCTACCATATCTCCACAGGATCCCTCTGCCTGGGCATCCTGCAGGGCAGCCAGCCCCTCCCCACCAGATGTGGGCACAGGCACAGCTGGCCAAGGCAGCATCTCCCCCTCTCCCAGCAGAGATGCAGGGCTGGGGAACCAGAGCCGAGCTGTCTCCCGGTCCCTGCTCGCAGACATTCTGCAAAAGCCCAACTAACAAGCCCGGAGCTCTTGTGCTCAGTGAAAAACAACCTCCCGTGGGGAAGGGAGAGCCCAGAGCGATCCCTGCTGCAATCTCAGAGGCTACGGCAGGACACACACCCAGGGACGGCCGACGCTCGCAGCTTGTTCCATTCCGCAGCCCCTGCGCGCTATTGTTCCACAGCAATAAATCACGGGGAGGCGCTGGAATTCCGGGCTGTTTCCTGCAGGAGGGAGCCTGGGGTGCCGGAACCGAGCTGCGCCTGCCGTGCTGAGCCCTGCACTCACTCCCACGCATCCCGTCGGAGCAGCGGCGGCTCCCCCGGTTCAAAGCAGGGCTGTGTCCGCCCCCTCCGCTCCCTTCCCCCAGCCCGGCATTACTCAATTAGAGATTATGCTTTTGCCAGTTACCTCCAAGCCAACTGGGGCCTCTGCCAAGGTCAACACGAGTTCCAGCCAGTTTCATTAATAACTGCGAGACCAACCCACTGGAAACTCTGAGAGGTTAATCCCAGCAACAGATCGATGTTCCCATAACAAAGGCACGGAGCAGAAACGCAACTGGTGATTTACCAGCCAGGCCAGCTATCTGTGCTGGCAGCTGTGGCACTGCTCCGCCAAACCCTGCTGCCAGAGACCTGAGCCTGCTGCTGCTGCAGGGATGGAGCAGCTTCCAGGGACCAGCAGGGCCGAGGCTCCGGGCAGGGAAGGAGGAGAAGCCGAGCTCCCGAAAGGCCCTTCTGCTGTCCTTGGTGCCCTGCCAGCCTGTGGCCAGGGCAGGAGTTAGCAGGCCGGCCAAGAGCCTTTTCCATCCCACAGCCTGTCTTCCAGGAGTTCATTGTAAATTGGGCTCTGGAACGGGCAGCCAGTGTGAAATTTGGCATGGACGCTGCTGGCTTCAATGCATCATTAAAAAGGCATTTCAAATGTGTTAATTCCTCCTTTTTCAATTAATTGCTTTTAAAGCTGCATTGATATGCATGAAAGCAAAATACCCTCTGCCCTAATTTCTGTTTTGCCATACCTATTTCCTGACCTTAGCTCTGTCTTTTCCAAGACTACCCCCCCACACACATACTTCTCTTATTCCATTTTTCAGTCCGTAACAAAACAAAAATGCTCATGCAGAAAGGGAAGAAATTAAAACCTTTGCACAATGTAGAGTCCAATTCATAACAACACATGGCTTCTTAATTGCCTTTTTCCATCCACAGTTGTTAATTATTTTACAAAAGAGGGAAGTGGCATTGTCCCTGTACAGATGGGGAAATCTGAGACAGAGAAAGGGGAAGAGACTTACCCAGTGACCAGCAGCCTGCCAGGGCAGATGGCAGCAAGGTTCAGGTTTCCTAAGCCTCCACCCAGCCCCATTCCCGTGGGATTACATGGCTCCCTGTCAGTGAATTCCTGTTGGAGCAATAGGCCACTCGTAAGTGCAGCCAGCCAGCCCTTGCAAGGGGACTAAATGCAGATCACAACTGACTCACATCCTATAGGAAGGAGCAGAAAACCACGTTATGTGGTGGGAGAGCAGCCTTAAAAATGGGAAGAAGAACAGTGAAAGCACAACAGGAATAAGAAGAGATGGCAAGGAGAGGCAGGATGAAGCTCCAGCTCTGGAGAGGGGAGAGCAGGCACTGATTGACCAGATGTGCCATGCTCACCATCCCTGCGAGGCAGGATCACAGCACACAGTGTGTGCAGGGACAGGGATTGTGCACATCACCACCGGCCTGCTCTGGGGCTGTCTGCTGCACTCCTGGCTGCTGGTACCTCAGGGAGGTCCATGACTTCACTGGAAAGAAAGCAGAAGCCACCAAGGGTCCTGGGAACCAGCTCCTGCCTCTCTGCCAAGAACACACCTGGCAAGGCCACATCATAGCAGCTTTTCCAGTGAATCCCACATCCAGGCTTGCAGTGACTGGAAAAACAGCCCTGCTTTAGCTGTTCTGGTTACTGTCAGCCAGATAAAGGGAGAACCTTCCTGGGGAAAAGCATCAGCCCCAGCTGGCACAGAGAGGTTTCATTTCTCCCCAGCAGCAGGAACCCAGGACCACAGCACTGACCATAACACACAACATAACACACAACAGTAGGGAAAAAGATGTTGAAGTGGGGTAAAGCAGGCAAGAAAACAACCTTCTGCCTCCAGCTTGAAAAGAAACACCAGAGTTTGAGGATATGAGCAGTGTGAGGTTCATAAGGAAAGGTAATATCTTTTACTTGTCCAAGTGAGATTTAGCTGAAAGCTGCTGCTTTTGAAAGGCACGCTGCCCAAAAGTGTGTCTGTTTTCTGCAGGGAAAATGCACTGATCCAAGAGCTTCTCCTTACAGCCTTGCCTGGAGTGAGGCTGCAGTGAGACTGAACAGGGCTTAAGGGGCCCAGCTCTCCTCCTGTTTGGGAGAGGTAGATGAGGAACAAAGGAGATGAGAAATCCATTTCTCTTCAGGGGAGGAAAAACTCTGAAGCCTGTTACCAGCAGTTGCCCCATCAATTGCTCTGTCTGTGTTCAGAGCATGGATTATGGCTCTAAACAAAGGCCCTGGAAATGTGCAGGAATGGTGCTGACTTCTCTCCCCTGGGCTGAGGGTTGGTAAATCCAGTTATCAGTGGTTATCAGGGATGTGCTAAACTTCTATCCCATCACAGACCTGATTCTACATCTCAGCTCAAGGGCTGCTCTGAAACCATGAGAGACCAAGAGGGATGCACTGCCCGAGAGCAACTTCCATTCCATCCACATCCCCCGGGACAGCCAGGCTGGCGCCCAGAGCGTGTAACCAAACCCCTGCCCTTTTTACTGAGGGCTTTGTGGAGCTCTTACTGTGCAAAAACGAGCTCAATCTGCTAAATCACCATGAAGACCAGTCCTAGCACTATTACCCCAGTGAGTAAATGGAGCTCCTCCCCAGGCAGTGACTGCAGCAATGAGGAACGGGGTAACGGGGAAGGGAACAACTCCTGGGATGCTCTGCCTAAACAAGCAGCAGTGTTTAGCAATAGTGGCCTCACGTGGTGCATCTCGCCCAAAGAGCTCACCCAGCTGCCAGAGCTGCCCTAGATAAAGTACTGAGTGACTTCATCAGACACTGAGTCAGCAGCACAGACACAACAGCAAATATCTCCCTCCAGCTCTGGTCACCGGGACACCCGTCCGGCCACCATGTGTGTGCCACTGCTCCCTCAGCACAGAGGCTCTCAGCAAGGCCTCAGTCATCTGTGCCAGGTGCTGAGTTCAGCTCTGGCTGGCTCGCTGTGGGTGTGGGAAGGGTTCTGCCTGTGCCCAGAGCTGTGCCCAAAGGGCAGCCTCAGCTCTCTGCATTTCCCCTGGACCCACAGCAGCTCCTCCAGCACGCTGAGGCTCAGAGCAATGCACACATCGGCTTCGGGAGCTTTTCCACTGCCTTCATGGCCACCAGCAGCAGTTTGGAGACTACTCTGAGGACAACTGCTCAGGACTAACACCAATGACTGCTATTAACCCAATTTCCCAGCTGCAAAGGCTGATATATCCTGTGTCCCAGACGTGCCTTCTGCCCCCAGACACTTGAACAGCACTGAGATGATCCAGTCCTGCAGTGAGCTCCATCAAACCCACTCTGGAAGCAGCTCCTGCTAGTGTAGAGCACCTAACCCCAGCTCCACTCAGGCTCTCACCAGTCAGGGACCCCACATTTCCTTCTTCCTTCCAGACTCTAAAATTACAAATGGCTCCACTAAAAGCATAATCTTGTCTTGCTGAATTGCATCTCAGCTCTCTCTCTCTTTCATTAACCAATGTTTTAAGTCCCATAAAATGCATGTACTTCTTGGAAACATATCACAGACTGAGAAGCAAATGCAGCCCCTGAACTGATGAACTAATTCCTCAAGAGCAGCTCTGCCTATTAGAAACAAATAGCTGAGACAAACCATGCTTTTCTGGTGAGAGGCAGAACAAAACTGCTGGTGGGAATAATGTGAAGGCAGAAAAGTCATCCTGGTTTCCTCATGTCTTCGGAGAGGGCTATTTTTTTGTTTTGTGGACAACAGTGCATCAGCCACCCAAACAACATCCCCTGAGGATGGTTCAGAGCCTTCAGGCCTCCCTTGGCATCTGAACTACTCCAAAGTTAAATGCCCTTCTCATTAAAGAGAGGTCAGAAGGATCTCAAGTAAAGCCCACCAGTATTGCATGGATAAAAAAAATCTGGATTTCCCAGCACTCCTAAGGAAGAGCTTTCTTGTCTGTGTGTTATTTCAATCAGCTCCCACAGGGATACAGCAAACCATCCCCATCTTCCTGGCTATGATTGTGACTTCCCTTTCACTTCACTGAGGGCTTGGGCAGTTCCCAAGCCCAGCCTGCAGAGCTGCACCAAGCATCAGAGCCCCCAGCACATTTATCCAGCAAGGCTTTCCTGCCAACCAGGAGCATGTCCAAACTGGAGGGAAAATCAAATACAATTTACCCCAAGAGAAGATGAAAGTAAATCCAAACAGGCACACAAGCAAGGGATTTCTCCTTGCAACATTTATTCCATGCACAGAGGGGACAACTGTAAGTAAACGATTTGCTTTGTTAAATGAGACTGGGACAAGAGAGGCTTTCCTGGGGAAGATTATATTAAAGAACCACCAGAAACCGATTCAGCCCTTCAAACACCAATATTAAATAAAGAGATGTGATAAATAAGAAGCATCAAATAAAAATCAAATCAAGGCAGCATATCCAGAAAAGCCAGACATGACCATCCTTAATTCAGCCTACAGGAGCTTCCAAATTGTTCTGGTGCATCTAATAGCCCAGTAAAAAAAGCCCATCACTGTAATAGTCATGGGGAAAGCTGATATGCTTCCATTCCCCCAAAGTGCTCACCCCACCTCAGGGAAAACCATCCAGTACCTCCAAGCACTGATTCACACATTGGGAACCATGATCTGCACTGAACTCAGCAGTTCTACTGCCTACTCCTCCGTGGCTACACAGCAGGGATTTCTTTCTCCAGGATGGAGGAGGAAAGGAACAGCCACGTGTAGCTGCACTCTCACCCCACCTCGGGGAAAACCATCCAGCACCTCCAAGCACTGCTGGACACACTGGAAACCGCGACCTGCACTGAACTCAGCAGCAGCTCAGAGCCTCCAAGGCAGCTCAGAGCCTCCAAGGCAGCTCCACCAAGCGCAGAACGCAGAGCCCACAGCCAGACAGGTCCCCAGCCCCTTACCTTGGAGAGGTCCTCGGTGCCCTGCTGGCCCTGGCTGAGCAGGGGCGAGTGCCGCAGCAGCGGCTCCTGCAGCAGCTCCAGGCGGGGCCTCTTGCTCTCCATGAACTCCAAGTCCGACGGCTTGGTCAGGTCAGAGAGATAGGAATGGCCCTCGGCTCTCAGGTGCAGCTCCTGAGATCTGGGGACAAAGGAATAGCAGCCTTTAGACAAGAAACCACCTCTGCTCTCCCCTGCTCCATGGCTGCAAACCACCCGAGGAGGAGAGGGCTCCGTTTTCCAGAAGGATCCATGTGGGGAGGCCAGCTGGCCCTGCACTGCAGCATCTCAGGTCCCTGCAGACCCACAGGCACAGCCCCAGAGCTGCTGGGCATGGTGCATGTGCTGGAGCAGGGGCACCAGGCCCCTCCAAGGCCGAGGGGCCACCCTGCTGTCCCCCTGCCCAGCATCACTGCTGTGCCACCTGGAAAGCCCCACTGTCACCTCCTGTGCCACCAGTGCGGTGGGTGGCTGTCCCTACATCAGCACAAAGCGAGTAAGGCTGCAGGTCTGAGCCCTGACACACAGCCGGGCTGGTCAGAAAAAGGCAAAGCTTGGCAAATCCTCAAATCTACCCCGTAAATCCTCCAAGACCAGGCAGAGCCCCCTTCTGCCAGGTTTGGCTTATTTAGTCAAAGGTACCTGCCTCAGTGTTTATATTTAGTGTCCTCTATAGGAACACCAAAGATTATATGCTGAGGAAAAAATGCCTACTCCTCCGTGGCTAGACAGTAGGGATTTATTTTTCCAGGATGGGGGAGGAAAGAAACCAGGCACATGTAGTTGCACGTCTCTGACACAGAGCTGGCAGGCTGTACAGGCACATTATGCACTGATAGCAGCTGCACCAACGAGTCACACCGAGCCCAAACACCTTTTACCTGTTAAATATGATGCACTTGGTAATACCAGGAGACTGGGCTTGGTTTTGGTTTTTTTAAAACAAATGTTGAACTTTTTTTGTACTTCTATGCTTCCTCAGCAGGATTCTCTTGTGGGAATTGTAAAGGGATCCTACAAAAATACATTAAATCTTTTACTGTGCCCTACGATCAGCTTTGCTGCAGCAACTCCAAGGGTGTGTTTTTAACACTTCAGGCAGAAGTGTCCCTTAAAAAAAAATAAAATGAAGCACAGGAGATTCAAAGCTTGTGAAAAAACATGTTTTTTTTTATTTTCCCCTCAAACAAGATTGTTGCAATTCTCCTGAGCTGGTGGTAAGGTGTCTTCCCCAGTTACCAAACAGTAACAAACTTAACAGCTCTGGAGCTGCTTGAATCAGGGAGAAAGAGCAAAGATAGGAGACAGGGGGTCTAATGCCTTGTTTGCCCCCACCCACAAACTGCAACTGCTGACATTAAAAATCTCAGGGAAGATGGCACAAAGGGAAGGATCCAGAGTGCCCCGAAGCCAGCAGCTGTAATGGCTCTGGCTCACATCCAGGGAGAGGATTTTGCAGAAATCCACAGTCTCAGGGCTGCCACCTGAGCACTGCCCTATGCCCTCCCTGCAGCAGCATGGCCACAGGGAATCAAGATAAAATTGGGAGGGTTATTTTTTAATTAAACACCAACAGCAGGCACAAAGCACATGCATGCCAAGCTCTGCTGCTGTGGGTTTGGGGTTGGGATCGGGCAGCAGCTTTGCTGCTGACACACAGACAGAATCTGGCTCATCCTCTTCCTCCTGCCCAGCAAAAAGGGGACAGGAGGATGAGGAGGCTCCAACATCGCAGACAGAACGTGCAGCTCACGCAGCAAACCCTGCAGAGCTGAACAGCCCTGAACGTGGCACTGAAGCACAGCTCGCTTCACCTGCAAGCACTTCCGTGCTGAAGGATGCTCAGCTTTTCTCAGCAAGCCCAGAAATCTCTCCTGGCATCTCTCAGGTTTCCTGCTGCCCGGCCCCAGCCCTTCATGCAATCCCTGCCTGCCCACAGCTGCATGCCAGCATTTCAGGCTCTGCTGTAAAACCCACGAACAATAAGCAACTGTTGAGCTGGGCAGGTGCTAAAATATTCCAACACCCAAGGCCCTGCTCTACTGAGGCAATTAAAAATCAGATGTCTTTATTTTCCCTTCTTCCCCCCTTTTAAGGCCATATTACCAAGAAGCTGCTAATTGACAAAGCATGGCTCCAAGACCTCTGCAGTTGTCAGGAACTCGACACAACTGGTGCACTCAGAAAAAACCCAAGGATTCTGAAGATAAGAGCAGCACTGAGCTTCACAAAGGCAGTTACTCACAGCGAGGCAGGGGCCACGCCAGGGAAAGCAGCTGCAATGTTATAAGGTGCTATTTTATTTCCATTTCCACATCCACTGGAACAGCTATTAACTTTATCCACTGGAATTTCCAGCCGCTCCCGAGATTACTTTGCCCAGCACAACCCGCTCAGCCTGTCCTGGCTGCAAACACAAATGCTTCTGCTTGAAGCCTTCACACCTTTCACTCCTCACATCCACACCTGCAGCAAGCTCTTTACAACAGGCTTTTATACAGCACCGACGCTGCTGTCGGTGCAAAAAACGGCTCGGCCTGAAAAACCCTCCTGTTACACCGAGTTTGGGGTTTGCTGCATTTTCCAAATAGTTCCCACCCATCTGGTTTATTCCAGAGATTCCTACTTTGCTGAAGGGAAAGAGTGTTTTTAATTGCATGTGAGTTGTGCATAATTAAACGAAGCACAGCAAATGCCAGCATTAATTATGAAGTGGGACAGGTTAGTCTTCACCTGAGTCCTTCACCACAAACACCGAACGCTTCAGAGAAGCGGAGCAGCCTGAGATGTGCTGACACACAAGGCTGGGTGCCCAGGGCTTGCCCAACTTCCAACCACCCCCACACATCTCTGCTCAGGGTAGGGGCAGGTCCAGAAGGCCAAGATAACCCAAGAGGAGACCTTTGGTTTATTAGGAACCCTCCCAGCTGCAGAGCTGTGTTACTCATCCACCAGGGCAGATCCCTCAGCACACTGACAGAGGCTGGAAGGAAGGCAGGAGCAGATAAAATCCTGCAGCAGTGTGGGGTACCTGCAGCTCGCCCCAGCAAGTGTACAAGATGGGCTGAAAACACGGGTTTTTGGGTAGATGGGTATCAAGGAATCAAAGAATCCTTAAGGCTGGAAAACACCTCTAAAATCTTTGAGTCCGTAATTAAGCTGAGAGCTGGGGAGAGAGGATCAGATGAGATATCCTGAGCTGCCCGTGGCTGGGACTGTAAGAGCAGTCATGATGAGATCTTGCCATGAGGGATCTCACTTGTACTTTCCTGAAGCCAAATCACTGGGAAATGGGCAAGCACAAACTTTTGGGAGGCCAAGACTCTCCCTGCCCAATAATCCACTGTCTGGCTCCTCAGAGCAGCACAACCCTCCCCTGCTCTTCAGACCCTCCCGTTTCTCCCTTACCATGGGGCCAAACAACATAACCAGGCTGGCAAACTGATTCTCAGTGTCTCCTGCAGCCAGAACCAAGACAAACCATGGTTTTGCTGAGGCTGTTTATCTCCTCCAGCTGAGATGGTTTGGTGGGAAATTGTCTACACAAAAAAAAAGTTATAAAAAGAGTATCCAACCCCCACAGGTACAGACAGACAACGAAATGCTTTTGAGAAACAGTAATATAGAAAACCACTGGTGTTGAAGTGCATTGTTTATCGCCAATGCTAAGATTTGTCAGAGGTTTCAACAATCCCTTTACAGCTAATGAGAGCCATAGTGTGAGACTGGGCAAATTGGGACCTGTTAAAGAGAGAAACTGGAGGCTTTGTAGGACCAAACCTGCCACCAGGCACCTACAGAAACATGTCCAGGACCAGCTGATATATTCCCTTTGTCATGCAGGTGGGGAGGCAGATAAACCATCGTGACTTGACGGGAAGAGCTGCATGTCTGGGCGGGAAGATGGAGCTGCTCCCACGCCCTCAGCAAAGTCTGCCAGCAGCAGGACTGAGTCTTCCCAAACCAAAAGGTGTGGGACAGCCTGGAGCAGGATGCTCAGCTCACCACGTGGCCCAGCTGAAGGACTCCCAGGTCCTCAGGAGCTCTGACCAGGCACCCACACGCACCCTCGGGATGCTCGGGCTGTGCATTCCCACACAGGGGCAGGTGGCTCAGCTGCCCTGCACAACCCCTCAGCCACCTTGTTCCAAGCCAATGCAATTTAGATAAGAGCAGATGCTTTATTTAAAACTTGCATACTGAAGATCCCCATACACAGAGCCTGAATTATTCATGGACAGGACCAGCAGAAGCTCTAACACAATAGCACTGCCTCATTCCAGAGGAAGAGAAGGAATATTTATCTCTCTCCATAAGCTCCTCCACATGCTTTCTCCAGGTATCCAAAACTGCAGCCTGCCAGTAAGGCCCTCCTGGGTGGCTGGAACATCCTGAACCAATGGCTTCAGAGCCGTCCCATGCCCTTGGCCATCCTCCATGTCCATCCATGGACAGGCCAAGCAGCCCACACCAGAGCTTGCAAGGTAAGGCTTGTCCCCAAGTGCCTCCACACCAGCATCTGCCCTCTCCAGATGTTGTTTTCCTGTGTTCAATTATGGGGAAGAAAAAAACTGCAGCTCCTGGTACATCATTTCCAGCATGAGAGACACAGATAAACGGCTGTGGGGATTTCAGCTGCACCGCTGCTCACTCCTGAGAAAAGGATCACCTTTAAAAACGGAAACTTAATTAAAAACCATAAATAAAACCCAATTGGTCGTGCTGTTACCTTGGGAGCAGCTGGTGCCATTTGGCCCAGCACAGATGAGGACTGAGAGCCGTGTGTGGTTTCCAGCACCATCACGCTGCCCCAGCTTCCCAGCCCTTCCCAGGCTCCCGGGCCAGCAGGATTAATCCCAACAAGAGGCACAGCGATGCAGCCTGTTCTCCACGTGCCACACTGCACATGGCTACCTCAGATGGCTGCAGAAACACAGCAGCTGTTTAATGTATCCTAAATGTCACCCTGCAGATCCACACTGGGCAAGCTCTTCACACTCCTTGTGCCTGCTAAGCAGAACGGCTCTGAAAGAGGAGCATGGTCTCCTGAACTGGGAAAATAATCTTCTATGAAAATAGTGACTCATTCTGGATAAAGGTGGAATATACTGTGTTAACACACAGACCATTTATTCCATTTATTTACAGCAACATTTTCTGCCAGAGAAGCGGAGAGAAGTATCCACCCCGGCATTCCTGCATTAATATGGAACCTTGCTCTAAAATCCTAACACATATGAAAAGTTAGAAAAATCCAGTTCCTTCATTTTTCAGATCCCTCACCCTCTGGCACCTGCCATTTAACACTCAACCCAGTTTTTCTCACTTCTTCTGAGGACCAAAATATATATAGAAGAAGGAAAAAAAGCCCTAATCCTTGTCACCTTGCCAGGACATTCCACTGCAAGTATTCATGGTACGACTTGTACCAACAGCAGATCCTGAAATACTTCTCTTCACTCCTGCAGACCAGTTGGCACAACTGAACAAGCTAAGGGGAAGTCTGCAGATCCTTCCAAGAAAAAGCCTGCTACCAAAAAAACCATCATGGAAAGCAGCACATCCCTGCAAAGACAGGCACAGCCAATTTTCCCTGCAGCAAGAGATTCAGAGTGGTTCAGGTTTTCCTTCCTTCTTCCAGCCAGAATTGCTGCACAGGGAGTTCAAATCTTTGCCCAGCCACCAAGGGGTGATGACAACATGGAGAAGGGCAGTCTGGAACTTCCCAACAAGCTTCTTGCTCAGGAAGCCCCAAAATTCGGGACCATCTCAGCATTCCATTCCTTCCAGCAAGTTACCACTCCACACCTTTTTGCCAAGAACTCTTGATTCATCCTTAACACATTGTGCCCATTGTGCTTCACCTCTTGTTTCCTTTCCACTGAATCACAACTCACCACCATCCTGGGGCCCACAGCAAAACAGGAGAGACTGAAAATGTGCACAGCTCTAGGAAGACCATGCAAGCAAACCCAAATGATTTCTGTGGGATTTTGAGCATCCCCAGGGTCAAGCCTCCAATACCACGTGTAAAAACAACCTGCAGAGGCTTTAGAGATATCTCCAGAGGGAAGGTAAAGCCAAACTAGAGGAGAACACCCCAAAAGCAGCACATGGAGTAAAGGGAATCCCTGCAGTTTCCAGGACAGGAAGGCAACCAGCAGCACTCGCCAGGCAGTGAGTGGGCTCAGAACAACTGGGACCCGGTGGCACCAGGGCTGCAGCCCCTGGAGCTGCAGGCAGTGCCTGGATGAGTGCGAGACACGGCGGGGATGGCAGGGCAGGGATGTGCACCTGGGAACGCTCCCAGGGCTCAGTCCCCAGCACTGTCAGCCTGCCACGTCCCACTTGCACCAGACTTGCAAGCTGATATCCTTAAGGAGCAGAGAGATCCTGGAACCGCAACCGAGAGCAGACAGGCTGCTTCCTCTGAGCAACGGGGGGTTGGAAGGGCTCCCCTCTGCTGACACGGCTCCAAGGGGAGGATTGCCACGTGCCCACCATCCCCGAGTGCCAGCTGGGCTGTCAGGCAGGGAACCACAGCAAGGTCTTCCTTCCAGGCCCAGCACACCCCTGTGCTTCCCTCCACTCACCCCTGTGCCGTGCTGGGGATGTTGTTTGCCTTGGGCTCCCTCCTCCCAGCCCCTCATGCCGAGAGCCAGCTGCCTCTGCTCGAAACCATCAATCCCAGCCCAGGAACAAAGCCAAGGCTCTGAGCCTGCCAAGGGGACTCAGCTGCAGCCACGGCTGCCATCACCACCCTCCCTCAGCCAGGCTCTGCTCTGCACCACGAACAGCCACAGCTATTTTTTGGGGAGGGCACCAATGACCAACACAACCTGCTCCAGGGTCTAGGCCCTGGAACCCTCAGGGGAGTGACCACCACCCAAAGGGCTCCTCTTTCAACACAGCAGGAACTGTGTTACAGCAGCTCCTCAGACCACCAGGGTGAACCAGCAAAGCCCCAGAGAACGGATTTTTAAGTGTAGAGCTTAAAGATGCAGACAAACAGCAGCTGGCTTTGAAAAACAGATTAAAATCTCCCCAGCCCCAATGGGACCCAATCTGAATCACCTCAATAACTGATTACATTGGAGTGAAAATTTCTTTACAATTTCTTCAAACATCCTCCCCTTTTTCCATCCTCAGATGCCCCCCAAACTTTTCAATGTGTCTATGTCCCAGAATTCTGGCACAAGATGTCACCTGAACTGAAACAGTATTTCTAGCTTTACTACACAGTATAATTTTTGCAAAAGTACTATTTTTTGTATGTTAAGGGGAAAAGGGATGAAATGTAAGTTATCAAAAGAGTTTCTTTTGACAGCATGCCAAAACATCACCATTCAGGTTGAAAATTAGGTACCATGGTAAGCATGTGGATGTGTAACATCCCCTGACAACTTTGATTAACATTTACCCACATTCATGTGATTGTCAACAAAAAAATAAAGTTTGGGGACTTTGAAACATTTGTAAACCAAGGCAGATGCCTGGGTGACCACCCTAGATCAGGCATGTAGTACAGCAGACACCAAGGTTTGCACTTGGGCTTTTTTTTAGTGATACAGAAAAACCAAGATACATTTTTTTAAACAGCATATTACTGGAGAGCAGAACTGTTTCTCCACTTTGCAAACCATCAGTAGTGTGAAAAACAAAAACAGGCAGGAGCATGTTGCTGGGCCCTCTTTACCCATCTCCCCCAAATTTAGCTAAATCTGACCCAATTCCAACTTAACCGTGTTACTCTGTGCTAAGAAATCAAAGCACTGAGAAATCAAAGCGAGCCAAGGCAGTGCAACATGCTGCAATAAATTATGGGTTATCAAAAGGGGCATGACCCTCTGTACGTGCAGGTGCCACAGGCATAACCCAGAAGGGCACATCCAGATGCAAAATGAAATTTGGAAGGTTCTTTTTGCCTCCAAATTGTCACCTTTGTTTCTGCTGAGCACCAAGCTGAACCCAACCTAGTAGAAAAAGAGGATGCTGTCTGTATTTATCATGCATCCAGCACCCCGAGTTCTTACTCCTCTCCCCTAACAGTGATGATTTTAGAGAAACACATTAATCTCTGGCTCTGCACTGGTTTTGTTCTTAGCCTAAGGAACAAGCATTAAAAGAATTGGTTTGTGTATATCTACTGTAGCAAGGCTCTTCTTTCACTTCCAGGCCAGTTTTTTTCCCCAAACCATAAACATCAAATGCAGAAGAGAAACTGTGAGAGAGAGCAGAGTTTTGCATTGAAACAGAGAGTGAGAGTGAGGTCCTTCAAACAAATCAGCTCCTATGGTTGAAGCACGTACAGCATTCCCAGCCACAGCATTTGCCTGACTTGCACCTAAAAACTCTGCCAGCCTCCCAGGAGGCCACGACAGGAAACAGGGACACAGGGAGAGGCACGGAGGGAGCAGGGAGGAAAAAAGCAGCTCAGAGAAAGTTGTGAGGGGAATGCAGAAAGAGAAACAAAAACAATGAAAGCGGGGAGGAAGAGCAGCAGCAGAGGAAGCGGAGATGGGGGAGGAAATGAGCTCTTCTCACTCCTCCCTGCAGCCTCGGGAGCCACAGACCAAACCCGACCACACGGCTTCACTTCCTATGCTGAAGAAACCAACACAACCAGTCACAACCACGTGAACCTCCACACAAGTGAGGGGGTGGTTTTTTTGTTGTTTGTTGTTTTCAAGACTTCTTTACAACGCGTGACAGTCAAAGGTAAGGAACCAGGAGGCAAAGACACCGCTGGATTAGCAGAAGGAACCCAAACTGGTGGTCAGCACCCAAAACCAGCATCCCCCTGCCCGGGTGGGTCCCTCCCAGCCCCAAGCCCTGCCGGGTGCGGGCAGGCTGTACCTCTCATTGCCCGGCTGGAACTCGGAGAGCAGGGACGGCCTCCGGCGCTGCGGCTGCATGATGGAGCCTGGCGGGAGGTGGGAAGCGAAATCCCTGGAATGATGCTGGTACTCCAACAGTGCCACGTCCTGCAGGAACAAAGAGCAGAGACCATCAGCATGATGGCAACTCTCAAGCAAACAGAACAACTCAAAAAGCCCATGCAGATACCCCTCCTCTGAAGCACTGGGCCACGAAGCACAGTGCTTTGCCCTCCCCAGAAGGCTCCCACTAACTCCCAGTCCCACTACTGGAATGGCAGCTCAGCCCCTTGTTCAATCCAGCCTTTTCCTGGGGCTGCAGGCAGGGAAAGGCTCCTGGGAAAGGACCCCAGCAAGCCCAACACGTGGATTTTTGGCATTCAAGCAGTCTTGATGGCAATTGTGAATCCAAGAGTAAGAACAGGTAAGAACAAAATTAAGTCACAGGATACTTTCAGCTTCAATAGCTCACATTGCTGCGTGGAGAAATAAGAAACGGGGGGAAAAAAGGACAGAAGAAAAATCACAAATGTTATCTGGAAAATGTTCCTTTAAACACAGCTCCCCTGGGCTGAGCTCAAGGGGTTTGAAAGGACAGTTTGCTACTTATTATGTGTACGTCCCTTTTGTTCCTTGACCCTTGGAGAGTACAGTACAGTATGTTCCTGATTTTAATTAAATAAGAAGCCCTCCTGCTCTGTGCCACAGACTGATTCCAGCAGCAGTATTTTAGGCAGCTACATTCAACTGCTATTTTTTATTTGCAGATAGATACTTGACCAGCAGACTAATCATCTAATTAACTGAGACCTTCAGCAATGGCATAGAAAACCCTGTCACAGAATAACCCTGGTAACACTGACACACATTTACCTTAGAAGAACCAGTTCCACCTGGGAGTCTATTTTTGAACAGTTCTCAACCGGAACAAGAAAGAAGCTTTAACTTCCTCAAAAAGCAAAAAGGAATTTTAGGGTCTATATTATTTATATATTAATAAATAATAAATAAGACACCACATGCATGCAGCTGATGTGGGAATGGGGGTCTCAACCCCAACAACTGCAACAGGAATTATTTGAACTGATGTAGTGAAGATCAATATGGAAGCTGGGGAAGTGCCCTAGCAAGGTGCATGGCAGGAAAAGAAAGGGTTTGGGAGCTTAAACAGCCACAACCTGAGCCTGGAGATGCCCTCTCCCAAGCTGGAAGGGAAAAGAGCAGCCTCTCAATGGATGTCATGCTGTGCCCCAGCAAGCTGTGGAGTTGGAGTATCCAGGCCCAACATGTTTGACCAGAGAGTAAAATGAGAGTTTTTCTGGAAAGCCAGGAAGAAAATCAGAGATTATCAACATTCAGCCTGGGAGAGCCAAGAAAAGCAGATCCCCTACCTCACATCCAACCTCTCTTGCACAAAAGCTGAGAAAACCAAATATCAGAGGGAGGAGGAAGGGGAATTGTGGTGTCCTATGGCCGCCACTTCTCATGCCTAGAAAGCTGTGCTGGGTTTTGGAATCAAGTTTATTCCTCCCCACTGTCAGGCAATGGAGTGGTGCTGCTCCTTCTCTGTTCTGACCAATGCTGGGAAACAAGAGAGTTCTGCCAGCTCCAGCTGCAGCCTGGCCATCCCAGCCCTCAGCCTCCGGGCCAAGGTGTCTGCAGACAGGTTCATGTGACACGAACAAGGGCACGACTGGGACAGTGCCCACTCGTCCTCCCAGGGCTGTCCTGCTGTAGATCCAGGTGTGTGGGAGGATGCAGCCCCAAATCTGCTTTTCCTCCAGCCCTGGAGTCCATCCATGCAGGATGCCAGGGACAGAACATGCCGTCACTCCAACCACAGATGGGACAAACACAGACATCTGAAGTGAGGGAGCCCATCAGCTCCTCCGGCCCAGCCAAAGCAGAATCCCTGCCTACAAACAAGCTTCCCCACGTTCACACTTGTCCTGCTTTTAAATTAAAAATAAATATTTAAATGGAAGAGTGATGCAGCTCCTGACATCCACCTACAAAACAAACACATCGTGTCTGGGAAGACACACCAATAGGCCCAAAACCAGGACCATCACTTTCTGTGGGCGTATAAACAAGAATTACCCGTCTGGGAGGCTCAAAGGCTGTGCCCTTGAAAAAAAAAAAAAAAAAAAAAAGGCTTTTGCATGCCCCAAGAACCATCTGTTTTTCCTTTTCCCCTGCCCACACTCAGCTGAGCTTTTGCCTCCTCTAACCCCACCAGAAAATGGCTGGTGGAGCTCAGAACCTGCTGCCATGGCCTGAAGTGACTCTGACCTGCTCTGCCTTCCTTACATCCCTGTTGGGTTTTACAAGGAGAAAACAAAACCTAAAATTTAGTGAGGAGGATTAAAATTGACAAATTTCTGTGCCCTGTGATGAACTGTCAAGAGGCACCGTGGAAGCCCTGGAAGATGTAGGTGGATTAATTGCTCACAAAGTTACTCCAGTAAATTGCACTGTGAGCTGTGACAGTGTTTTTCAAATGCAAACACCAGAGAGGTTTATGAGTTGCCTTCAAACTGCCTGGTGGACTTGGCAGCGCTGGGCTGATGGTTGGATTTGATGATTCTATGGGTATTTTCCAATCTAAATGATTCTGTGACTCAGAAGAGGCTTCAGTTTTCTCTAGCAGAGTTTCAAAGACAGCTGCTGGGAGGCTCCTTGCTGCCAGCGCCACTGCACCTTCCTCACAGACACAGGAGCAGCACCCAGCGGGTGCCACCTGAATTCCCCACCACTGAATCACACAAATGTGGTGCAGCCCTCACCCTGACCTCAAATCTCTAACACCTGTTCATGAGCAACTCCAAGACACCTGAAATAAAACAACTAAAGAACCTGCAGCCCCAAACTACATGTTGCTTCTTTTCCTCTCCATTGTTTTGCTGGGTTTTGCTCAATTCTATTTTTTTGCTCCTCCTCTCCCTCTCTTTGCATCTCTTCCTGCCCTCTGCAAACCTCCCTCCCACCCCACAAATCTGCTGATCTGCCAGGGCACCCTATCCAGACCTTTCAAATCTCCAGCTTTCTCCAGTAGGGACTTTCTTCCTTTTACATCAACTTTCCTGATCCTTGTGGTTCTGGTGCTCCTACATGGATGTACTTTGGGAAGCTGTGCAGATTTCATGAATTCAGTACATGTCATGACAGAAATCAAGGAAGCAGAAAGACCATGGATAGTCAGGGGCTCTGGCAAATCAGATTTGGGGGAGGAGGCCAGCACTGCCAAGGCCAGACAGACACCAAGGGTGCCCCAGCACCACCACAAACCACCCCAGCAGAGCAGGGCAGCACCAGGCAAACCTTTACAAAAATCAAATGCTAAAGACCCAAAAAAGACCTCATTAAAACACTTCTTCATGCAGCAGATTGAAGAGGTACTTAGGCCCAGCCTAAGGGACCGAAAGCATCCTTTGCTGCCCACCAGGGAACCTGGACACGTCCCTGCTGCTCCTGTGTGGGGTGCTGGGAGGCAGAGCCAGGGAAAGCACTGAGTCTCAAGGCTTCTGTGTTATCCCTTGATTTGGCAGTGCCAAGAACACTATTTCCATCCCCTTCCTGGTAAATCCTTCTACCCCAAATAACCTGAGTCTAGCAGGCTCATTTAGATTTGCTAATCAAACTGTTTAAAGCCAGGCTCCTGAACACAGCATTACAGTAAAGTTCTATGACAACACACAGAGAAAGCCCAACAGAATGAAAAAGGAAGAAGCCACCCACCCCCACCTTTTAAAATTATTTTAAAGCTTCCACAGCCTGCTGCCTTACCTCCCATCAAGTCTCTAGCAAACTCTCCAGTGCTGTCCCCGACCTCAGGGTAACCCCACACTGAGCCAACAACTGCAGGCAGCCCTTCTGCCTCTCTCGCTTTCTGTTTTGGACACGTGCACTTGCCGGTGTGCCTCATTTCTCCTTCCCTGCCTGCAGCTGCTGGGTCCTGGCTGCCTGATCTCCAGCCAGGAGGAAGAAGGGGAGGTCTGGGAGTGATGCTGGGAGCACCCCCAGGCACTGAGCAGGCACTAGAAACGCCACACCGCAGCCAGCAGCGCCTCTGACCCTGCACTTCCAGCTCCAGAACCAAGCACATCCACACAGGGCGTGCACCGACCGCTCCATCCCGATGGCCTTCCATGGCTCCAAGAATCAGCCGCTGAGGAAGGACCTCAGAGACAGGAGGCCTGCAGAAAGGAAGCCTGGAGCTGCTCTTGCAACAGAAAGGCGAACCACTCCTCCTCTCTTCCTCCCACCAGCAGAAAAACAAGCACAAACACCCAGTGCCTCTGGCTTCCTTGGGAAACAGCTCTGGAGCAAACCCATGGAGAAGACCCAGAGCGCAGCCAGATGAGAACCTGCAGCCCAGCTCCAGCAGCCCAAGGCGTGAGATCCGTCCTTGCCGCTTACCACGTCCTCAACCCGAGAAAGCAGCCGGGAGCTCCCCGCCGAGTTTCGGTGTAAGACAGCTTTGTTTCAAAACCACCGGGGCTTGTTTTGCCGTGAGGCTGAGGAGGAGCGGCCTGGGGTCAGCCACCACATCCGCCAGCTGGGCCGGCTCCCGGCGGCACCGGCCCCGAACCGCGGCACCGGGCGCGGGCAGCGCCGCACCTGCCCGGCTCACCCCGTGACAGGGCACTGCCCCACACTGTCCTCGTCACCTTCCACAGCCAGACAAACAGGCCTGGGCACTGCCACGCTCCCCGAGGAGCAAATGCCAGCTCCTCGCCACCTCCACCATGGATCAGGGCTGCTCCTTACAAGCTCACCCACAGCTGTATTGCAAATAGTTTTTATTTTCTAACAATGTGCTGTTTCTGCTGAAACATTCAGTGAGGCCAATTAATAATGGTGTGGCATAAACAATGCCAAAACATCCCTATTTATTTCACTTCCCATGAAGGGGCCCTTATCTAATCTCACAAAGGATGCGTGGTCTGTCCCTGCTGCTCGTGAGCAGCTCGCGTGCCGCTCTGGGAACGGTTAACCACAGGGGAAGTGATGGGTGATGGCACAGGGCTGGTGCCCCCCAGACTGTGGCACTGGTGGCACGTAGAGCCACAGCTGGACACTCCACAGCTGCTGCTCTGGCACGTCTTCATGGCCCAGAGCAACACGGTGTCCAAGACATGACCACGCAGCTTGGGACTGCAAAGCCACCCCATCCCCTGGGGAAGCACAGGGCTTGTGGAGCTTCCTGCACCCCCAGAATGACACAGCCGGCATGGAGCAGCACATCCCAGCCTGGAACGTGCCAGGGCCTCAGATCATCCAGCAGCTAAACTGTGGGGTGCACAAAGCAGCACAGCCACCACTCTGGTGGCTTTGTCAGATACAAGGGACGTCACCCAGCCCTGCTCTGCACACCCTCGACTTTGGAAAAAGAAGTTCCCTAACATCTCTTTCTGCCAGCAGTGAGTGTGACCTATTTTAGCAATAAAAGGAAAAGTTCTCTGGTGCCTGGATACCCCTTGGCACTGGCAGCACAGCATTTGCTCATCAGACTGAGAAATGCACTTTTTAGCATTTGCCTGAAGAAAATAATTTTTCCCAAAGCCAATTCTCAAAGGTAAGAGGAAAGGGAAAGGTTTGGGAGGAACCAGGGTGGAAGCAGAGCTGTCACTGCATAAGGTCCAGGCATGGCCCAGGCTGTGAGGGGGCCAGGGTGGCACACAACCCGCCATGCTCAGCCTCCCCAGCCCAGAGGAACCATCCTCTGCTGCTGAAAGCCTCCTCTGAAGTGCAAAGGAGGTGATTATTGATCCAAACAGGCTGTCCACAAGCACAATGCTGTCTGCCCAACTTCCTCCCCAAAACTCTGTCAGAAGCTCACTGCAGGTTTAAGAAAAAAAAAAAAAAATACCAACATAAACTAAACAATAACTCCTCCACAATCAGCGCTCCTGCTGAAGATAAGGTCAGTAATAAAAACCTGGCTGAATACATGCATTTTTATCTTGCCTACAGGGACGCAACATGTGCTGAAAAGACAAATGCCCTTATTGTTCCGAGACAGTCTCATTGCCACCCATCTCTCAGAAGCTGCTGACTTGGCCTTTTGTTTTAGGAGGTGACCACAGCGCGCATGGCCCCTGCTTGGAAGGCACCGATTCCTGCTGCCATCCCTGCACCGAGGCCCCGGCTGCTGCCAGCACTGATGGCATCTGTACCAGCTGCACAGCACTGCACCCTTCCCATGCCCTCTCCCACCTCTCCAGCAGAGCAGGGCTGTCAGCAGGCCCTGTGTGAATGTGCCATTCATGGAGCAGTCACGTCTCCCGGTGAGGACAGCTCTCAGCTGTTGTGGCTTCCCGGTCATCTGACCGGTGCCGGGTGCTGGAGCCAGCTGCCAGCCCTCTCCCCGGCAGCCAGAGGTGCCCACAGAGCAGCAGCACATCCACTACAGTGCTGCTTTTCAGCCTCTCCCCATCACAAGATTTTTGTCCCAGTCGCATCCAGGCGCCTTTGAGTCGGGAGTGACCCGTCTGCCCTTCCTCCAGCCCCCACGCCTGGTGCTGTGCTTCCTGAAGCCACCAACACACACCCAGGCTGAGCAGCTCTCTTCACTCAACAAACACAAACTTTCTACCATCAAAGGCACCAGGTCATCTGGCTCATCATCATGTTTCTCCTGTAGCCCTCACCACCTCCTACCACCCCTGCTCCCATACAACACCCACAACCTATCTGCAGCTCCATGTAGGACCCCTTCAGCTTTCCATGTCCCCACTCCTCCTTACACCTCCACAGCAAATCCTTCACTTGCTCAGTATTTTGAATAAACGCTGTGACAACGACAACCAGCAAAAGTCCCCAGTCTTGCAGAAGGTGCCTCCAGGGGCTGGTGGGGCAGCATGACCAGAGTCAGGCCTGAAGCACAGGAAAAGGCTCTAGAAGAGGCTATAGTGGCTTTGCCAAACCACATAAGCAGTGCAAGTTCTTTTTCCCCTGTGGATTCACAATCATGAGATCAACCAAAAGCAAAGCATCACCTTCTGCATCAAATCATGTCCAAAAAGAAGATTAGGGAGCAACCACAGAGGTTTACTGTAGCTTGAAGTAAAAGAAGTGTTTTGGATAAAGGCTGTATTATAGGGAAAACAAGATTTAAATACAAACTGCTGTAAGCCAACTTCTTCCAGCAATGGGAGGGAGACCCTAGGGCAGGGAATTAGGTGTCCTGTTCTTTCACCTCCATGCTCTCCCAGTCCCAGAGCAGAAAGCCAATTTCCCAAAATCCACCACTGAGCTGCTCAGAGTGAATGCAATCTGTCACTGCAAAGGTACTCAAGAGAGATAGCGCTGAGTTCTTGTGACAGACCTGATCAGAGTCAGTATTTCCAAGGTATGCCTTTTATTTTCAGGTCATGCCTTAAAACATTAGCTGGAGCCCAGCAGGCAGAATGCAGGACTTCCCTTGCTCAGCTGGTAGCAGGAGTTTGTCCTTTGTGCTCGGAGGTTCTGCACCATAAACTCTTCCGTTCCTCCAGTTCCTGGACCACTGACACAGACCAGCATTTTGCTCCCAGGAGACAAAAGTGTCAATAACTACTCCAAGGAAAACCACCACAGCAGCAGTGAGGCACAGTACAGTGCCCCTGTGCAGGCTTACCTGGTGCCACTGTGCCACACCGACCATGTCACCACGGAGAGGAGCGAGCTCCTGCCGTGCCCTGAGCCTCCCGACAGCACCTTCCTCAGCAGAACACTGCATTGAACTCGCCCTGCTCAAACTGCTGGGAGGAGGAGTCTGGGCAGGGAACGCACTCCATTCCCCCCAGGCCACTTTTTGGCTTGGACACCAAATCAACACGCAAGCTTGCACCAAGCTCTTGTCTCTGCTTCACACAGACAAGGAAGTCATTTATCATGGGCCAAAGCAAACGAGCGATGGGGCCGGGATGCTCCTGCACAAGGGCTGTGTTGAGAATGGGGAGCTTAATGAAGGAACTGCTGAGCTGCTCCCAGCCAGGAGAGGTGGCACAGGAAAAGCACAATGGTCTCAAAGCTGGAGCAGAGGAGTTCAGGAGGGATGAAGCTGTATGCAGGGAACGGGGGCAAACAGCAGGAAAGAGGTAAAATGAGCCTCTTGATTAGCAGGGAGGGAAAAGTGCTCACAAAGGGGAATTCAAGTGATGATGGAACACCAATTTCATATGAATGTGTACACACCCCAACCCCTAATCCTTTTTAGCATCTCTAGGACATGAAACACTTAAAGCACCCCAAAAGCAGAAGCTGTTTTGTCACAGAGGCTGCTGCTTGAGGACTCCTTGTGTGCCCTGACCCCCAGCATCTCCAGCACCTGGTCCCACCCTCCTGGAAAGCCCAACCTGCATCCCAAGCCACACCATTCCTGCTCTGAAATGTCAGGGCACTAGCAGGAGCAGGAAGGAGGTAAGGAGGTCACAGCAAGAAACTGGATTCACACAGGAGGGAAAGAGGGGAACCCTTCTGTTCCCAGGGAATATTGACCATGAAGAGGTTTTAAAAAGAAAGGGGGACATGCACTACACAGGAAAATTGATCTGTTTACAGAAAATATCTGCAGGTTGCCTGAAAATGAATATCCTTCATGTGAAAGTTTCCTTTGAGAGAGCATGAACTTTGGACACATTAGAAGGTTAAGAGCGTAAGTAATGTGTTTTTTCACCTTTAGCTAAAGGTCATGGAGCATTCAAACAATTCCTCTGTTTCCAAGCTGAACATGACAGAAGTCAACTGCGCACCCCAACATTACAGCTAATGAATATGGAAAACAGAAATGTTTTCCCTGCACTTTGGCCAAGAACCACTCTGTGCCCTTAAGAAGAAACTGCTGATTACTGGAGGTTTTAGTTTTACCTCAAGAAAGTCAAACAAACCAGAACCTTTTCACTAAGCTTCCTTCTTCCCCTTAAAATCATGTTGACTTGCTTTTTGCAAGTCATTGTCTACTAAGGCAGAATTCAATTCAGGGTCATTATAAAATTTTGCACCCTTTTCACATCACACCCAGCCCTCCCAACAGCTGTTGGGACCAGGTGTCTCTCAGTGAGGAGGAAGAGGAGGAAGACACCCGAGTGTGTTGCTTACCCCGTGGAAGCGCCCGTTTGCTGCGTCAGCCATTGGAGAGAGCTCAGTCTGGGTCAGACCCACGGGTTCACAGCCCTGCCCAAAGCTGGCAACCAAGACTGAAACCAGACAACAAACATCCTCACTCAACCAGTACTGGTCTTCTCTGCCAGCTCCAAACTCAGCTGTAGGAACATGCTGCTGGGAGGAGGTGCCCATACGTACAAAGCATATTTCTGTTTGTTTACTTGAAATACACTTTTTCCCCCATTTTGTTGGATATTCCCTTGGGCTTTATGCGATGGAAGAAGAAAAATCCCTCAGCCTGCTTCCACTGCCTCCTGCCCCTTCACAACATCTCCTCTCACTTGCCTCATCTGTGAAATCAAACAGCTGCAATCCTTTAAATCACTTTTCATAAAGTGTCTCCAAGCCTAAAATAATGTCACGGCTCATTTCTGAGCTCAGCATTCCTGCCGCGCCGCATTTCCCTGGGTGCGACCGTCACAGTTGAGCTGTGATTATTTATTTATATTATAATAGCATTTGCAGCCCTGCTGTGCTCAGCCCTGCACACGCGCCCAGGAGGTGACCCAGGGCGTTTCCACCACCAGGATAAGGATCCCTGAGCTGACGAATTCCCAGTTCTCAGGAAAGGATGTCTTGGAACGCAACAAACCAGAACCAAAATTTAATTAGATGCAAGACATGTTAGTGTCGGGTTGGTTTTGGCCTCTCTAGGTTTCTTCCAAACAAGCCCTCACTGTGCAAACACACCCCATGACAAAACTGACCTGGCCAAGACATGCAAGCAAATACCGCTGACTTTTAATATTAAACAGCGCAGCAACTTCAAAGGAACTGGGCTCTCCTCTCCCAAGCAACCCCACCAGAGATCAGCTCCAGCCCAGAGCCATGGCCAGGCTCCAGCTCACGGCGCCGCCGAGCAAGAGCCACGTGTTTGTGAACAGCTGAGAGCAGCAGGGCAGATCATGCAGGGACACGCTCCCACAAACACTCTGCCTGCCCTCCCAGCACAGGCAAGGTGCGTCCCTTTGTGTGGGGCTGGCATGCTGCTGCCCACAGGAGCCTTCTGGCTTTCCATCCAAAAAAAAATCTCAGCTCGGACCTCTCCTGCATCCAGACACCCAAAAGGTATCACATAACTCCGGGTGATTACACATACCTGTAAAAATAGCTTCTAGAAGTGAATGCCAGCAGCTTCTTCCAACGTTAATACAACAGAACAGAACCAGTGTTCACTGCAGGCTGCAGAAACCCCCAGCTCCAGCCCACTGCAAACCACTGCCCTGCTCATCCTGCTGTTGCAGCACTACGGGGAAGCAGCTGGGATTTTGCAGGAGATGAGGGCTCAGCACCCCAAAGAGAAGCCATTCACTCTCTTTAAAATCTGTCTCCACACTGCAGATGGAGGTTCCTTTGGTTTGCATTTAAACCACAGTCTTGCAACAACTGCAGACTGTGCTCACCTGGTCGCATCCTCCTCCTGCTTGGGTTTCTTATAAAAAGGAGAACTGGGATTTTCTTTTTGAGACAAATGCTCTTGGTTGTGTTCCAGCCCCCAAACAAACACGCTCACAGTGATGGAAGCAAAGCTCCCATAAATCGAACCAGGTCAGCGTGTCTCATAGCCAGGATGAAAAGCTCCTTTGTGCAGCAGCACGCAGGCCCCGAGCGATGTAGATGAGCCAGCAAACGCAGCCAAGAGCTCGTCCCGTGCCCTCCTTAACGTTTCTATTTCAAAGCCTTTCCAATCTCCAGGTCTGCTCCTTGTGCCACTCTGCTGAAGCCAGGCAAAGAGGGCAAATGAGGGAATTCCAGCCCTTCACTGCTTTCATGGGTTTCCAAGCTCTCAAGTCAAACACTAAAACCAGCGCAGACTGAATTTGACCATTCAGTAGCTGTGACTGTCAAACCTAGCCCCCAGACAAGGTCTCCTGCCTGCCTTGCGTTTCAGGCACCTTCCACCTCACTGAGATCCACCAAGAAGCAGCTCCAAAGAGTCTTGGAAGTGTGAACCATGCTCCAACACCTTAATAAGATTCCTTTAAGCAGCCTGAGCTGACTAAAGCTGTTCCACTAAGAAGAGTTTCCTCCGTTAAGGGCTTAAACGGAAAACATTCACCCGTCCAGGATGAGCAAACACAGGCATGAGTGAGACAGCACAGAAAGGAGAGGCTGGATCCAGGTGAATTAACCTCTGTGAGCTCTGGTACATTCAAAAAGGCAGAGCCAAAAAAGAAAAGATCATCTCCAGCTTATGCCTTGATCCAAGAAGAGAAAAGATTACAGGTCAAGACTAAGGGGGGGGCCAGGGGAAGAGGGGGAAGGATAAAATGGAAAGCTCAGCAGCTCAGTTATCTTCTTGCTCCCCTGGAGAGCTGCAAAAAGAGAGGCAGGCCTGCTAACAGAGGGCAGGAGGCAGGTTCACTCTCAGCAGTTTTCCTGGGAAGCAGGAGAGCTCTCCTGCGGGTGTCAGGAGCAAGGACTGGGTTCACTGGGAAGCAGTGAGCCCACACGGAGAAGATGGTTCTGCCCTTGGGATTCAGTGCCAAGGAAAGGCCGTGCCAGAAAGGGCTAGAGGGCACATGCTCCTGCTGCACAAGAATGGTCAGACCTTCCCCTCTGCCCCCAGGCTGGATCTGCCCAACCAAGGGTGCTCTTGCCAGAAGGACAGACAGACACAGGTGCTCAGAAATGATGAGCCAGAGCCCATGAGCACCACCACAGCAAGTGCTTAGGAAAAGGCTGGAAAGAGAGAGAAAAACTGAAAGCACCATATGGAGAAACAAAAGAGGATCCCATGAGAGAGGAACAATGAAATCCTGTACCACAGTCATGGAAATGGTCTGATTTCTCTGTAACAGCCTCATCTGAGAGCGGCATAGCTGAACCACTGCCCCCGGGACACCTCCATGGGCTCCCACCCTGCCAGGGGCTGGGGCAGGAAAGCTGTGGCCTATTGTATTTGTGGGGTGCCCTGATGAAGGAAGGAATGATGAATCTGACTCCATGTCCTCAGAAGGCTAATTTATTATTTTATGACACTATATTATATTAAAGAATAAACTAAACTATACTAAAGAATACAGAAAGGATACTTACACAAGGCTAAAAAGATAATAAAACTCATGACTCTCTCCAGTGTCCTGACACAGCTTGGCACTGGTTGGCCATTGAGTCAAAACAACTCACCAGAAACCCAATGAAACAATCACCTGTTGGATAAACAATCTCCAAACACATTCCAAAGGAGCAAAACACAGGAGAAGCAAGTGAGATACAATTGTTTTCCTTTTTCTCTGAGGCTTCTCAGCTTCCCAGGATAAAAATGGTGGGCAAAGGGGTTTTTCAGGAAACATGGCAGTGTCCTTACCGCGTGTGGCCGGGCGATCTGCACCGGGTAGGACATGGCGTGCGGGGCGTAGCGCGGCTCGGCCGCGCGCCAGCTCTGCGTCACGGGCTGCGTGGAGCCTGACATGGCCAACGCACCAGGCTGCCTCCAAATCACCAGCCGAGGATTAGGAGAGCAGAGAGCTCCTCTTCATCGTGTGCGCGCTTCCCGCGTCGTGCAAGAGCTGGAAGGAAGCGGGAAAGCAGCAGGTTAAAATCCAGTCAGCCGCAGTCCTGTGAGACAACCGAGCGTCAGGGCTTGGGCTGCCACCAAAACCTCACTGCCCTCGCAACTCTCCAGCAGCCCCGTTCTCCATCTGGCAAACCCCACTGCTCAGTTTCTTCTGTAGATTACTCCTATCACAGGAAGTGCAAATGTAAGATTTCCCCAAATTTATCCCACCCAATTTCCCCGGAAAGCCTTCACCCACCCCCAGGAGGACCAGGAAACCAAACTGCCGGCTATTTCTTTGGGTCCTGTTGAGCTCTAAGTCTCTTGGAGATGGATATTTTTTTGCAGGGTGACTCAGCTTCCAAAAACACAGTCTAGAGTTTTGGCATTTCAACACAAGGCCCAAAAAGGCACAAGGTCCCTCCCCAGCCCATCTCTTTCAACCTCCACACTCTCACATGTCAGTGCTCTTCTCTCCAAGCTGCGGCCGCTTCCGCAGCCCTCTGAGGTAAGCCCTGATCTAACGGCAGGAGGGACACCAGGCACTGACCTCGCCTGCAGCTGTGCCCATCCATGAAACTACAATAAAACACAGGACTAAAGCATGTCACACACCTTCAGTCCACCTGGATCAGCCCTTCTCATAGGGCCAGAGTGCCAGAGAACACGGCACAGCCCCGAGGGTATTTTCACAAACACCCTGTCACCCACACATTCACTCCTCTACCACCTGCTGCAATTCCTTCAGCAGCTGCAAAAAAATCAGGAAAAGCAACGAAGTGGGGAGGTGCCTCTTGGCCCCAAGGGGAGATATACAAGTTCGTGATTTTTATAGATACTTCACACTGTTTGCTTGGTGATGATTTTAAGCCTCCTGTTTTTTGTCTGGATTACAATGAAAAAGTAACAAAGGTCTAAACGCTGCCCTTCATGGCTGTCAGTGCGAGGTGCACTAACTATTATTCTCAAATTAACAGCTAGTTAACAAAGCATAAATTGCCCTGCTGCCTGCCCGGGTGAGGGGATGTTATCAGGACTGATCCCAAGCAGGGATCAGCTCCCTGGGACCCATTCCCCATCCCACCCAGGGCTGTGCACACTCACACAGCTCCTCCCCAGGGCAGGTATGTGTTATGTATGGATCTGTGCAAGGTTTATGGCAGTACCAAACTCTTCCAGCACCGCATCAGGAACAGCAAAGGAAACTTCCAGTGCTCCCAGGAGCCTCTCCCCACACTTGTGGTCTCTGTGCATGGGGAGCACAGCCAGCCCCAGCCAACGCAATTTCAACTGAAACAGCAGTTGGCATGCACAAAAACCGAAAAGGGGGTGGGAAAGCTGGGGAAAAAAATAAGAAAAAAGAAAGAGGAAGCTTTTCTTTTTCTATTTCTTTTCCCTCCTGCGAGACCACAGATGAGCCCGTGCTGATAAACCCTCGCTATCTGCTGCAGGCAGGCACAGGGCTGCCTCTCTGCTGTGCCAGCAGCCACGCACCTCACAGCCAGAAATAAACCAAACCCAGCAACTGTCCCTGGCAGCCAGGCAGCACAGGCAGCCAGGGCAAGGCAGCCCTCTCACCCAGAGGTCAAATCTTACAGAAATCACCTTCTCAGCAGATCCCCATGAAGCCTAAGGATGACAGGCACACAAAGACATCACCACCCTCCTGATGGGGGTCAGGTGAGTCTCTGTGAATAAAGTATTTTACCAAGTGACAAATGGAAAAAGACAAGGGTTAGCTCTCCAGGCAGGGTGCAAAGGGACAACCAGGTCCCTCCTGCTTTCAGCTCGCTCCCTGCACAAGAGCTGGGATTCCCCCATTTCTGCACCCCCATATCCCTGCTGAGCCCCAGGGCACCTTACCTGCCAGCCCAGGGAAGCACCTGATGGTGGCCTGATCCCAGAGGAGACAGCCTCCCCCTGCAAGAGCTCGGCGTGCTCAGTGCAATCCAGCCCGGGCAGGAAAGCCCCTGTGCACACGGGGGAATTCAGAGATACCCAGAACAGGCGCATTTATACTTCCAGTATGACTGTCCCACTTCCCCTCGTGCTTCCGACTGGATGGGATTTTGCTCACCCATTCCCACCCCAGGCTGGGGGCTGTGCCAGGAGCGCACGGTCCCAAAAACCCGCTGTGCTCACCCTCCAGGGAGACACCGGCAGCCTCCCAGCCCTGCTGCAGCCCAGCTCTAGGGGCAAACCCTCCCTGCAGCTGCCAAGGACCTGCGCATGGGGCTCTGAAAGCTCACTGGGATCTGCAGTAATTTAAGGTACTTTCCCAATAACAGATTCAAACTCAGACATCTTGGCTTACGGCCACCTACAAGTTAATTAGCACATGTAAAAATATATATACACACACACAGACAGACACTCCAAGCCAGAGTCCATGGCAGCTTTCAGCAAGCCAAGGCTTCCTGGAAGCACAGCAGGTAGACCTGACCATGCTGAGGCAGCTGTCTACAGTAAAAGAAATAGGATTATTTTTTTCTTTAACTCTTCAGATCAGCAGTTCAGCTTAAAACACAGCACCAGGTGCAAAGCCACATGGTGTCGAGCTCTAAAACAGTTTAAAAGATTTTTTGCCTCGGTCTGTGCAACTAAAAAAAGTTAACTGCCTACTAGAGGAATAGAGAGACAGGATGAAACACAGGGGCCAACAGAACCGTCCTGCACCAAGGCACAGTGCCCGTGAGCTGTGCCCTGCATTAATCACAAGGTAGCAGCAGCACAAAAGGATTTTTCCTTAACAAGGGCAGCAAACCACCTCTGCCTCTATTGAGGCTTCTCGTTAGAAACCCTGGGCAGACAAAAGTAAAAATCACATGGTCCTTGCAGGCAGGAGAGAGGGACTGCCCATGCATTCCCACAGCTGCGAACAGCAGGTCACCAGCAAGGTCCCAGCACAAGCCCTGGGTGTTTCTACCACAGCAGGACTGGGCTGGAGCCAAACAAGGTCACCAAAGCACTGGGGTAGCCCCACAGATGGCTCAGATCACAGCTCAGGTCCCATTTTTACACTCCATGTGCCCAGCCCAGCAGGCAAAAGAGCTGTGGGGGCTCCCACTGGGGAGTGAAGTGGGAGCCCACCCTGCAGGGCATGCACTGGTGCCCTTCTCTGGGTGCAGCTGGGCACCACCAGGACACCCATTCCCAGCAAAAGACACTGGGGTGCCTCCTCCTCCCAAACTCCATTCATGATTTTTAAGAGAGGAACACAAACAATAGGAACAGATTAATGGAACAAGAGAGAGTGGGGCAAGGCTCTTTAAATCTTTAAAATCAAACTGTTTAGTTCTTACTTTCTCAACTGATTTTGATGAAGAACAGACATTGTCTCACAGGAAAGGTATTTCCCCCCCCTCAGTTAGAGTCTCCATCTGAGACTGTTTTACCCACAGACCTGCATTAGCCATTACAGCTCTAGGTACCAGGAGATTTATGGCCTCTGATTAGGAACAGGAGAAAGCTGGAGGTTATCCCCACAACCAGAATCAGGGCTACAACATGAACCTGTGGAGGCGGTGAGTGCCTATGGAACCTCCTGTACCTGTTCATACTCACAGGATTCTGCCCCATCCTCCCCTGCCACCACCCTGCTCTCCTGTTTCTCCTCCTCACGTACCATCTAAAATTGCTTCCCCATCACCTGTTCTCCCAATTCTCACCACAAAATCACAGCACAAGCCACAGCAAGTTGCTGCAGGCTGGCCCACATGCCAAGGAGCTCTGTCCCAGCACCAGGCAGCTGCTGGCAGTGTCCCCAGCCTGTGCTAATGGGGTGCACAGCACCAGACCAGACACACACCCACCCAAAGAGGGGCACAGAGGAGTCCACGACACCCTGCAGCCACCTCTGGGTTCCCAGCTCACTGGGCACAGGGCTGTACAGCTCCAGCCCGGACCTTGGGTGCAGCTCCCTACCACAGCAAAGCCCGCACTGATGCGGGCAGGACCCTGCTGAAACCCTGCAGCTCTAAAATAAGGGGTTTGCAAGTAAATCCAGCTGCAAAAAAAATTTAATTAACATCATCCAACACACTTGTTGCTCTTCAAAGTTAGAGACAACCTTCCTGATTTGCTCTGGACTCCTCAGGGAGAGCAGGATTCCCAGGTGAGGTCCCTGCCTTGACTGGTACAACACAAATGTGGGCCAGCTGCTGTAATTACCCCGGGCCTGAGTTCATCTATCTGAAAGGTGAGAACAACAAGACACTCCCAGCTCACAGAAAATACTGGTTCATCTGTTCTCAGAGGAGCTTTAAAGATCCCAACGAAAACACATGGCTCAAGTTCAAAACACACTTTTCTTTTTTAAAGCAAGGACAGGCTGAAATAAGATCAACAGAATATTTTGTTTCCTAAGCCCAGAGTAATGTTACTCAACTTGTGGTCTACGGACCATGGGTGAGCTACAGAAGACGTTAAGAGGAGCCCACAAAATGCCTGCCTGCCATATCCCTCATTAAAAGGCAAAAACTACTACCACCACACCATACAGACATGGCAAATAATACTGCTGGCACTCACCAGTGCATTTAACTGGAGAGTATTGACAACAAAGCTCATATTTAATTACATTAAATGATGCAGTTTTTGGAAAAAACAACAAAGTCATCTTTAATCAAATGCTAAATACACGACAATTTTCCTCCTCAAAGAAGAAATAAAAGGTACATATCCTCCAGTCAACTCATGTATTTTCAAATAAAAGTTAAAGAGACCTTTGTAATGATGCTTAATTAATACCAAGCTGTAACATCCACCTCCAGGAGTCCAACCAACCACGGTGCCTAAAAATCCCCAGCACCCAGCTGTGTGTGGCACAGCAGAGTGCACTGCTTGTCAGCCTCCACCCCACTGACTGCAGCTCCAGATCAAAACCAGACCTGAAAAGCAGCTAAGAGATTTACTCACTCTTGCTTTAAAGGACTAGTGGAAGCAGAAATAATTTAGATGTGATGAAAATGGGTAGAGAGCTGTTCCTAAGAAATGCACCACAACGTAACGTTAATGGATTTGTCTAATCAATATGTGCATGAAATTTTCTTGGAAGACAGTTGACATTATACACAAATATTTGTCTGTACTGTATCTATGAAGTCCTTTCAAGAGGAAAGCGGGCTGTCTGCCACAAATTTAGGGCTCTATTCAGAACAACAAAGATAACAATGTCAGTGTCTGCAGCCCGGGAATCCACAGTTCAATCACAGCAGAGCACAGAGGTTTTACATTAACATTGCAGCACGGGGTCAACAGGAAAACTCAGGCACATCCTGAGCTCTGTGGCATGAAGGAGAGGTTATTTCAACCCCAGGGATCAAGGCTTGTACCTGCATGCGATCCTAAAACATTCTCCTTGCTTTGCAGGAGAACAGAAGTCAAGCCAGACAGGCAGCACCCCACACAGGATGGTCAGACCTTGCAGCTCCTCAGCTGCTCTTCCAGCATCAGTACCCAAAGCTCTTGTCCCATGCCCCAGCTCACCCACTGGCAGAGCTCTCCTCCCTCTTCTCTTTTGTCCGGCTGACTTCTGAACTAGATTCTTCCTTGCCTGACCAACGGTGTGGATGCACAAGCAATTATGGCAACAGATCTGGGGGAAGAAGGGACCTTGCAGAACCACCACAGAGTGCTCAGAGCAGGGTGCTGCCCTTGTAAGAAGGTACAACTGGTCCCTGAGGCCATGGAGGGGCTGACAGAAGCTCAGGAGCTGAAGTCTCCCATGCTGGTTTGCTGTCTCATAGCTGCAATCAGGCTGCATCAGCTCTCCCAGCCACGGCATGGCTGCACACAGAACCGGTTCCAAGCCCTGATGAAAGATGACTTCTCTGCCCCGCTCCTATCACTGCCCAAAGCCACAAAGCAGGATTTGCCACTTGCATTTCTCCTTTTCAATCTTTCCAAGCTATTTTGGGCATGGGACCCACGTTTAGCTCTGCCCCAAGATAACCTTTGCCAGCATTTGTGTACAGATCCTGGCACCGCACAGAGCAAGGTCCGAGTGTTGGATTTTGCCAGCCCCATTCCCAGCAGTGTTTGAAAAGCAGGTTTGCCAGGCCAGCTGCTCCCAGCCTGATGCTTCTGGAAAGGACATGCTGACTGTGCACTGTGATTCCTGCCCCTGACAGCCCTTGCTCAGAGCCCAGCCCGCAGCAGGAGGATCTGATGAGACACCTGCACACCCTCCTCCTCGTCAGGGGAGCACTTGCAGGGGATTTTGCACGCTTTAAATACATCCCAGCCCTCAGCAGAGGGGCCACAAGTGACCTTGGGATGGTTCCCAGAGGGACATGTATGTGCTTACAAGAACAAGACTGACCCATTTCTCTTTGCAGGAGCACTTGGCCGTCACTCCCCAGCTGCAGGGACACTGTCTTATTAAAATGCACAAGCCACACACCAAGCGCCAGCCTGGCCATGGCTCCAGCCTCAGGTCAGCATCAACATGGCCAGTCTGAGTGTTTGCTTTTCAAATCCAGTCCTAATGCGCCTCTTTTCCTTTAGTCTCCCAACTCCCATTGCTGGATTCCCCCCTTGGGATCAATCTGAAGAACACAAGCACCTCCCGATTTTGCTGTTGAGACTGGTAAACCATGCAGACAAGGCATGGCTCTTTGAGCAGCCAGCCTGTCGGCAGGGACACGATGGCAGAGCTGCTCCTGTTATGCAACAGCATCGTTGCTCCTGTGCCAAGGCACCCACAGCCCTGCAAACCCATTCCCAAGCTGCTCGAGGGAAGCAGGGACAGCCAGCACGCACACGGCCACACGCAACCCGCATGCCCAAACGGGACACTTGCAGTAATTAAAGATGGTGACAAAGGACAGTGAAACAGAAATCCACACTAAAAAAAAAAAAAAAAAAAAAAAGGGGGGGGGGGGAGTTGGGATTTGGATCCATGCACAGGCCATTCATGGAACAAAGGAGTTATTTTAAGTCTGGGCTGGAAATAGAAAACAAATTAGACCATGCAAGGCCTTTGTTGAAGATGATCTGCAAAGACAAATGGAAACGCCTGGAGAGGAAATTAAAAAAAAGCCAAACATGAAACCACCCGGGCACTGGGACTGCAAAGGGAAACAGGGCAGGGAGTGGAGAAGGAAAGGAAAGGAGTGACAATCAGATGCCAGAAAGGAGACAGATAAGAAAACCAGTGCAGGACAGCAAAAGCAGACTAACAGAACTGACTGGTAAAACCTCAGGGATGGAAAAACAGCTGAAAATGCCTCATTTTGTGGTGGAAGCCGGTCTCAAAGTCCCAGATACAGAAATGCTGGAGTTGAAACTAAAAAGCAACTCTGCTGGGGCAAGATGGGCTGTGCAAAGGAACAAACCAAACCCTCCTCCTTCTGCCCAACGCCCTGTCTGGCAGCCTGGCACGCTGCAATATTCACCCTGTGCTGCCACATCCACCTGGGATGGGACCCAGGCAATTTTAACCACGGTGCAAGCGCAAACATCCCGTTCCAGGGCAAAGCTCCTTCTCTCCCCACTTCCAGACCCCACTTCTCTCTTTTCCCTGCTCACACTGTACACCATCTTACATTAAACACGGACTTCAATGCTGGAACTGTTACGCAGCTCTAATCTCCGTTGAATAAACACACACCAGCAAGTTTAAATCAAAAAACCCCACGCAATTCCTTGCTGACAATGACACTGTGTAAGCATATGGGAATTTCAGCCCCACTCCCAAGTGCATTGAACAGCACATTAACAACCATCACTGCAACAACACATCACCACTGTGTCCACTCGCTGCTCCCAGGAGCTAACCTAGAGCCCAGGCTACCCAGACAAACAAGGCTTTTAAAATGCAAGGCAGATTACAAAGCACCTGTGAGATTTATTTATATATTTTGCACAGAACACGCTGCTCATTTGATTTTCAAACCCTTCAGTTCATGCTGCTAAAGAGACAGGTCCTCTGATGTCTTGGGCACATTCATGAAAGCGAGGGGAGTCATCTCCTCCAGATCCTTTTGTTGAACAAATTACTCAGCTCAGGAGTGACATTTTCAGTTATTTACATCCTGAATAAAGAAGGGAAATTCATTTTCTGGAGTTCCTAAGATAAGTTCTTTGAGGAAGATTGTACCACTAAACATTTTCTCCTTTCGCACGTTCCCAGTTTTCAAAGGCGACAAAACATCTTTGCCTTCTAAATTATTCCTTTTCTTTCATGATGCTCTAATGATTCAGGAGTCTAAACTTCACACGAGGATCTTTGAAGAGCACCAACTGCCAGCATAAAAGCTGAACTATTGTGACAAACTGCACAATTTAATGCCTCCCTAGGAAGACACGTGCAAAGGAACAGAATTACCCTAGGGAACCAAAACGAAGCCTGCAAATAAATTAAATGACCTGTAAACCAAGGTACTCAAAAATATATGAGATGCTATGCAATTGTGCCATAAAATATCACTAAAGGAAGGGGTCTTTTGGGAGCAGAGCTGTTTTAAACTAACCCATTTCACTCCTGGTTTTCACTGCAGTTGTTCCACACAGCCGGCACAGCCCTGCACCCCAGAATCCAGATGGGAACTGAGGTAATGCTACCTCAGCCACTTGTGATGGTCTGTCAAATACCAGCTCTGAACCCTCCCCTGGGCCTTCCTCCTAACATCCTCCAGGTAATTACTAGCAGATAGAGTCAATTTTCAGCCCAGGTTAATAACTGAATTCCAGCTATTTGTTGCTGCATATTGCTGCTGCTTTCATTTCTCCCCAGGAGCACTGATGAGAAGTTCTGGCTCGCTGGTGGCCCAGAGAAAGGAGCTGCTCATTAGTTCACAGTCAGACAGGTCCAAGCAGTAGCAGCCATTAATTGGCTGTATTCTGCTTTTCTTGTCTAGGTAATTAATAGCTTCTAGACAGAAAGTCAAAGTCTCTCTAGAGGCACCAAAAAATTCCAGTGTTTGCATACAATGAGGGCAATTTGCAGAGAGGGAAGGGGGGCAGGAGAACATCACCTCCACCTCCTCCTCCATCCCCTTGCCAGATACCCCATACATAAACCACAGCCCACTGCAGCAAGAGGCCTGGACTGCTGCAAACCTGCTCTGAATCCAGAGAGGAGTCTTACTCTGAAAAGAAGGAAAGGCTTGCACAGCTCCAGCTCCCTCCAGCTTCACTCCAAGGCACAGAGCACTTTGCAGGAGCCAGGCTTTGGGTTCTGTTTCTAGAGACAGGCTTACAGAACAGCTGGGGATTCCTGATGTGTTTAATAACTGAACTCATGCAAGTGGGCAATCAGGATTTCAGTGCTTCCCTGCCAAGCCCAGTCCTGCTGACAACACGCTGTCCAAAGCTGTCAGTCACTCCCCAGCAGTCCAGGAGTCCTGCCTTGTCCATCAGGACACTTCTCCAACTGCAGCCTGCTCAGACCCTTTGTCATTTGCCTCTCCTGGGCTCGGGGCAATGGTTTTCAGCCTGTCATTTACAGGTTTCTGGGAGCCTGAGGCCTCAGTTTGCAGGAGTCCTTGAAAGGTGACTGTAATTCATGCTGCACAGATGAGATCTCGCAGGGTCTGCTGCTGCAGGGAGAAGCAATGAGCGCTGGGGGCAGAAAACTCTGCTCTCCTGCCCTGTCACACGGGAGGGAGGGAGGGAGGGGAGACTTTTGCTTTGTGTGCTGGCAAAATGCCCAGTCCCTGGGCTATCAGTCCATCCTGTTTAGCAATTGCTGAACTCAAAGCTACTTAGTAATAATAATTAATAACTACTCTAAAAACCCCCTGAGCTGCCAATGCCAAGCTATTCCTAAAGCGAGTCACTGGCCCAATTTGCTGTTGCCACTGCACAGGCACAAACAGGTACCTCCTGTCCCCCTCCACCTGTCCTGGGGCCGAGGTTCCAAAGGGCTCCTCACCCTCCAGCCATGTAACAGAAACAAAGAAAACCACGAGGGAAGCGTGTGACACCAAGCAATCCTGATGTGGGCAGCACAGCAGCTCTGTCCCTGACTCACTGAACTCACACCAAGCTGCTCTGGACAAGAGCACTGGGAATGCCAGCAGAGGAAACAGGAGAGCCACAGCCTCAAGGTCAAATACTGCTTTTGTGGAGCTATAGAAACAAATTATGGCATAATAATCTTTCCAGAGTCCATCTGGGAGGTACTTAAGGATGCTTCCCAGTACTTCCAGGCATTGAGCTAATAACCTTGATGAAGGCCTCAGATTTAAACTGAGATGAACGCTCATCAGGCACAGCAAGAAAAGACATGGCATCCAAAACTGTCTCTGCTGAGGCAATGAGTTTCCTGGGGTATCAAGCTGAAACAAGGCAGCTTACACAGGGATAGCTAAGACAATCATTGCTGCTTTACTGTGAGCAGCCAGTGATGGTGGATTTCAGTGAAAACAGCTGTGGTACCACAGCACACAGCCCTTCCCACTGCTCCTGCAAAGCCCCTGAGCCCACCCGGGGAACACAAATCCAACTGAAAAAAGAAAAAATGAAGCCAAATGCTCTTTAAACAGCCAAGAGGCCATCACAGCCCCCCAGGTGTAAAGCAGTCACATCAGGAGTGACTCCTCTGCCCAGCCGGGCAGTGTGTGTGTGCTCCTGGGGCCCTCTGGCATGGCAAAGCCCTTATTTGTCCATCTTTGGGGCTGCAATTCCAGAAGAATTCACACCACTGGGTACTGATTACAGCTCAGTAGGCACAGACATGCCACTTCAAACTGGAAAAACAGCAAGTTTCTGTATTTGGGTAACTCTCCAGCTTTTAAGTTGTACAGGGATTTTTATGGATGAACACAGCACACATTGTGAAGCTCTGTTGCATGCTTTACCCAGGAAACTCAGTCTGCTTTAATACAAAACACTTGACCACAATTTTAACCAATGCAAGAACGGCCTGCCCTTCAAAAGGAGCGATGCCATCCTCCCAGCATTGGGAAACAGCAGGTTTCCCACACCACTGCTGCCAGACCGTCCCAGCAGAAGCCCCTCACAGCTCAGGAGTGCTGCCTTGCAGGGCAGAGATGAGCCAGGTGCAGGGCTGTTGACTGACTGAGGCAGGCAGGATGGGGAGCTCCTTAGTCCTCCTCCCACAGCTCTGGTTTAAGGGGTGTGGAATCACTTAATTATGCCCCTCAAGGCAGGAAGAAGTCGCTTGTCTTTAAATACTCAAACTTTTATTGAGTTAACAAGTTTTAACAAGGTCAAGGCTTGAACAGTAAACTATTACCCAAAGGGGAATTTGCTGTTTCCCCTCTTGCAATTCATTAGTGTCCCCCCCAGTTTGTTTCTTATCCTTGGGTTAAAGTGATAAACTTAACAGAGAGAGAAAAATCAAGGGAAGAAAATATTAGAGCAGTTAGGGTAAATAAACCTTAATTTTCTCCATCCTATCACCATGTCCCAGAGCAGCACTGTACCCACACACATCCCCGTGGAGGGGCACAGGCAGACAGGGCACCCTCCTCTGTCACCTCCTGCCCAGCCCAGGGGTAAGCTCTGGGAATCCCCCTCTGTTCCAGTCACTGTGGTCCCTGCACTGCAAACAGCTGCAGCACAGCTGGCTGGGAACTGAACAATGGGCTCAGGCCACTGGGGCCAACCCCTTCTCCCTCCATTTCCTACAGCATGCCTGATTGCTAAGGAGTAGGAAATCTCCAGAAACAAACACACAAATCTTGCAGGCAGATGCTAGAGGTAAAGAAATGAATGCTGAACTGTTTAACAACATGGAAAGAGAAATATTAATTGCAGCCTTCCACAAAACCACCTCCCTGCTCCACAGCCCAAGCCTGGAAAAGGTTTCCCAGTTTTGTTTTTACATCAGCCACCCACAGGGCAGGACCATTCCCACGTCCCCATGTGCTCATTTACATCATCAGCCTTGCCTAAAATTTTCCAAGTCCTACAAGCTCAGACTGCCAAGGAAAAGGACAGCATTACCATCCAAACACACACCACTCACCAAGATCATTTACCATGCAGCAGAAAGGCACATACTAGGCAGGAGTGGGGACACAGGAAAAGTCAGCCCTTGCCTTTTCCCACCTTCTTCCCACAGCCCTGTGAGAAGGGCAGAGCATCAGGGATGTGCCTTGCTCAACCTGCACTTGAGAGGTTCTGCTCCTTGTCCACTTGAGGATCCCTCAGCAGCAGTTACTGACCTGAGCACAAGTGCCATCCATTGGACATAAAGCAGTTTTAATTTCTCCAAGCAGGAGTTTGTACTGGTTTGACTGAATTTGCTTTTAAATCAGGTCTGCTTCAACTGGAGCTGATTTCCTGCTGCAATTCAGATATCCCATTACACAGCTCATCCCAGCTGCCAGCTCTGTACTGCTCAAGCAAACGGAAAGTTGAGCAGTTCATGGAAAAAAATGCTTTTATACACAGACAAAGAAGTCAGATTTGAAAAAGCCTGTCTTCTATAATCCTGTATACAGAATTTACCTCTAGGTTCTGGTGCTTGGTTAAATAAAGGTAAGGAGAGGTTGGATGAGGGGTTGAGCAATCTGATCTAGTGGAAGGTACAGGGGGCTGGAACGAGATGATCTTTAAGGTCCTTTCAAACCCCAGCCATCCTGAGATCCTAGTAAAACTCAGAAGACAGCACACTTCTGGACATGGAGCAGGATGCAGAGCTTTGCCTCTTTCAAACCAACCTTGCTGCTCTCCCAGTCCAGCCCAGCCTCTTCACTGAAATCCCAGTTTGGCATCCCACGGCTCCAAACAAACCACCCTGTTTCCCTTTACAACTTTCATCTCCCTCAGCCTCGATCAGACAGGGCCACAGGGGAAAGTGCAGGAGCCCACCTGCTCTAGCAGCAGCCAGGTCAGCTGGGATGTGTGTGAACAGTCACCAGCTCCACCAGGGCTCTGCTCCAGGGCAGCACATTGTACTTCTGTGCCTTAAACACACTGTAGCACCGTACTTAATACTGCAACACATGAAATATAATTTCTGTCAACAAAATCGGTGTTACAGGTCCACAGCCTATTTTATTAGCTAGATGCTAATGGAGCTACAATACATCAGGTCCCATTTTAAAAGTTGCAAATAGTTTATAAAGGCTTAATCAATCATTAAATAGGTGTTTGAATAAATGGCTAAATCAATCATTATAAGCCTTAACTCTAAGTAAGCAATTGGACTTTGTAATAATCTGCAATATCTGCAGCTGAGATTCCCACACCTACATACAGGACCCCATCATGTTACATATTTGAAGAACAGAACATGCAATCTATAATTTCTTAACTATTTTACATAAGCTTTAATGTAAATATAGACCATATATTGCCACATTCCACGTAGGTGATGTTAAAAATACAGATGAAACACTGCACAGCACTAAAAAGCTGTCCTTTGGGATGGCACTGGAGAATATTTAATAAAGGCAAAAGCTGCAGGCTAATTTCCCCTGGGACTTCCCATTTAGAGCCTGTCGCAGTGAGAATCCATCACAGACAGCACTGATTCACCCAGATCTGAGAGGAAAAACCCTCTTCCTTCCCCAGTGGCAGCCACCAGGACGTCACCTTTGGTAAACGAAGGAGCAGTGCCAACAACCCACCCGCCCTCTGTGGGTACCCAGCAGTGGGATGGAGAGGGTGGAGCAGAGCTCTCCCCCAGTGCCAGGGCATCCCCCAGAGCTCCCACCCCAGCCCCTCTCATCAACCTGCCTGAGAAGGGCTGTGATCAAGCTCCTCTGTTTGATCCTCCTGTAATTCATGCCAGGTAACTTCTGTAAATGCTGTTTAGCAATCCCAAAGAGCAAGAGATGCTGTTAAACACAGAGTGATGCATGAAAGTCACTCGCACCCTGCAGCACCACTGCTCTGTCTGGCACACCAACCCAAAGGTTAGCTACCAGCAGGTATTCAAATTTCAAAGTAAAACAGTTAAACTTTAAACCGTTTAAAGTCTGTATCACACCCATGTGTGCTAAGTAGAGAAGGGAAAGGCATCCTGTCCAATGGTTTAAAAAGATTTCAGGTCACTGTCCCTTATGCAATGAGAGTTACTCAGCTGGATAAGATCAGCCATTAAGCAGGATTACAAATTTATCTTCCCTCACTAGTGTGATCTTCCACTAATAATGGTATCATGAAAAATAACATAGAAAATGTTTAAAGAATTGCCCTTTGACACAAAATGCTTGCATGGCAAAAAGGCAAAATCTTGTCTTTTAACTGCAAGGATGCTGCAAAGAACTGAGCTGGGCAGAGAGGCAGAAAACAAAATACCACAGCCCTGGTGTCACCACCAGCATGAGAAAACTCTGGCAGTGCTGAGACCCTGCAAATCAAACCAGGGGCTCAGCTGGGAGGGCAGATGTGAAGCATCAGCAGCCAACTCACCCCAAGAAGCTGGGATTTGATACATTCTGCTCCTGATGGCACCTTTCTTACATCTAGGCAGTGCCCTCCTGCCCCAGGACAGTAGAGATAAACATAGACACAATCTAAGACAGCCTTTGAGAGAATTAAGGCAATTTTTACAGTCTCACCCCCAGCCCCAGTGCTGAGCACAGTCAAGAACAGAGGCAGATCCAGGATCAGTGCTGGCCAACAACTGCCCCACACCTCCCAGGGTGGGGATATCCCACTGCCCCACGCCTCCCAGGGTGGGGATATCCCACTGCCCCACGCCTCCCAGGGGTAGGGACATCCCATTTTCCATCCCCAACTGCCCCACACCTCCCAGGGTGGGGACATCCCATTTTCCATCCCCAACTGCACTGACACTTCAATCCCATCCCACTAATCACTGCACCAGGGAACACTGGACCACTCCAGCAATGACATCACTGGCAGATTTGATTACAGTGCTGATTACATCATCACCCACAAGAGACTATGCAGCTTTCCAAATGGCAACAGCAGCTTCTAAATAGGTTAGGTGGAGGAAGCCACGAAGGACGCATAAATTTCAGAAGTCTCAGGTTGTAAGTTTAATGGAAGAACTTTCAACACTATCTTTTGGAAATATCCGTGCATGGACAAAGTATTTTCACATGCTGTTGCTCATGTCAGTGAGCCAGCACACGTTCAGGAGAATATTTTGGTTTCTGGAGAAGTCACAGGCACGGTGAGTGAGGACTCTGCGTGAGTGCAACCAGAAGAACGTCACTGCTGGTCATGGGGCAACAGGCAACCCCAGACTGGCCAAGAGCACGATAAGGAATGTGTGTGCTCAACCATCTCTCTCCAGGGTGGGAAAAATACTTGTGAAAGCCTATTTAAATGACTTTGAGCAGAAGATAACAAAGTTTAATAACAGGAACTCCAATGAGAGGCAAGCACCCGTTACAGAGTCTGGCACTGTGATCCAGGAGCGTGAGAAGGACACTGCTTGGCTGTCCCCATGCCACACACCAGCATTAGCTCTGTCACGGGGTGCTGCTGCTTGCTCAGCCTTCCCTCCTCTGCGTGGACTATTTGCAGAAACAGCATTAAAGTAACCATCAAGCAGATGCTTAAAAAATGCAGAATGACGTTCAAATGACATCTATCCATAAATCAGCCCAAACCACAAACATCTGAAGAAGATTTTCACTTAATCCAATTTACTGTAATCTCTCTCTTTAGTTAAAATGACAGAAATGTCAAAATGGGACTTTACTCCTCTGTCAAAGCATCTCATGGTGAAAAAGGAAAATAAGCAGGCTCTCGCACGCAGCGCCACTTATTAGGTTAGAAATGTCAAAACTGTACTTTGATTCTCACTATTAGCAGTCACATCCACATGCTGTGCCCTTCTGTTGTACTTCATTTCCCCCAAAAGTGAGCACATAGCATATGCTCCATGCCAGGCATCATCCAGGCAAACCCACAAGTTTCCCATTTCTGTTCCTGATGACCCTCGTGCTCATCCCTGCCCGGGAGCAGGCACACCCTCCCAGATCACACACTAACAGTCTTCCTTGCCATCAAAGCTCTCAGGAGGACTGTGCTCTGCTGCTCCCAAAAAATAAAACAGTGACCCAAGCTGGCTCAGCAGACCAACCTCAAACTGCTCTCCCCTATCTCCCCAGATTAATTAGCAAATGGGGTAATTGACTCTCTGCCTGGGAGTTAAGCACGTGTGTGTCCACATCCATATTTCTATGTGTGAGAGTGCATATCGTTTTCCCCAGTGGTCACAAAAATTAAGCCATATTCCAAGAGTCCAGGGAAGTGAAAGAAAAATACCTACTGTCAGGAGTGGGGTCTTCATGCATTATTTAACAAGAACTCTGTTGGCAAAACTGGTGTTGTTTTTATATAAAAGCTAATAGAAATTGTACCTCCAGGTGTCAAAACACTGATGGTAATTCCTGCTGCCTCAGACATCTTGATGTTTCAATTTTAGCAGTATGAGGAGCCTGCAGGGAATCCAAGAGGGTAAAGTGCTTGTACTCAAAGAGAAGCAGAGAGAAGGAGAGCCTTTTTATTTCTTTATAAAGGGCTCAGGGGAACAGTTCTACTCACTGGAATTACCAGATCTGGTTCCCCTGCTCCTTCCCTTCCGTGAAAGAGGAAAGAGCAAGATAGGCTAACAAGGAGTGATTGTATTGTGTCGACAGAGAAAAAAAAAATCCATGAGGCTGCTAAGGAGAAGTGAAAAGACAAAGAATTGGTGAACAGAAATTATCACTGGGGTGCAGCAGCACAAGAGCAGCTGGAGTAACAGGACACTTCTATGATCTCCAGGGAACAGAAAAGCTGCAATGGAAGAGCAATTTTAATACAGGTTGGGTTTTATTAAGTTTGTGGCTAAAAGCCCAGTGCTATGTAGGACCCCTCCCTCCCTAACTTCCACCTGCTCTTCTCCAGCCCATCACACCTCCACAGAGCAATGACAGGGCTGTGAAACAGTAAGAGACACATCAAGAGTCCCCTCCATGACCACCCCAGAATGTACTCAAGCCAAAATCAGAGCCACAGCAAAGGCACCAGGCAGTAAAAGAGCTCTGACATTCCAATAATCAATTATGGCACCTATGAAATAGTGGTTTCAGGCCAATGCTGCACCTGAGAACTACAGACAATGCAGGCGACTGTCCCCAGGTACCCCAGTGGAGGCTGTGGGGAGGGGGGTACAGCTCCCCAAACCCACCCTCCTGGGCTCAGCGTGTAGGAAAGCCCCAGGTTCCACCTCCTGGTCTGGGCAGTCCTGTTTCCCTACAGCTTCCACCATGGGATGGTGCGGGGGGACAGACAAGGAGAAAACAATAGCTCAGGAATCCACACACAGCTCAGCATGGAGTTCAAGGGAAAAGAAAAACAGCTTCTCCAGGCAGCCACCCAGCCAGGGACACAAAGGTCTTGGAGAGATCCTTCACTGGGTCATGAACTTTCGCAACCCCATTGCAAAAACAGCGCCGGGAAATTCCCGAGGAAAAGTAAATGGACACAAGAGCAAGCTCAGACAAGGAATGCCAGGACTGCTGCTGGTCCCATTTCACCAAAACACATGCCCAGTGTCCTTCCACCTGGCAGCCCACCAAACAGCACACCCACCCCGTGGGGCTGCACCCAGAGCAGCCCGGATCCTGCCGTGCCGGGCACCTGGAGCACAGCAGGGCTGGGCAGTGACCAGGGCTCTCCCTCCCACACGGATCCGATCCTGGAAGGCTTTCCCGGCCATGTGCACCGGGCCCCCTCCCCTCTGCGTCTGCCCAGGTATCACTTACGGCTGACTAACACTTCAGGGATGGGCGGCCATCACTCCCACCCGCTCTCAGAGAATCATTTGCTGCCTTCTTGCTCCTCCAGCCATGTCTCACAGTGCGTGGTATAAACTTTAAGAGGCAATGACCTCATCGGAGCTGGGAAGAGGGAGGCGGGGAAATTGGCTACTTGCCACCTTCTCATTTTTCACATAAGAAAAATAATTTATGAGTGAAAGCCCATTTTATTCATCTGACCAAAACAAAAAATCCCACTAAAAGCAGCAGGCCTGCCTTGGAGTGCATCACTCGCACAGCAGCCTCTGGAGCAGCACCCACCTGGGGGGATGCAGAGGGGGACCCCCAGCACTCCCTGAACCCTGCTCCAAGGAACACACCCCCAGACACCTCACTGATCCACCGACCCCCAGAGCACACCAGGCTATGGAGCAAGCATCCCTCCCCTCTCTGTTAAGGCTGGCTCCCGTTAAGGCACAGGGAGGGACTTGCAGCTCTCTCTAATTTGTAACTCCTCCAAAAGGGCAATTAAGCAGCCAAAGCGGAGCTGTGACTGGGATTTCAGCTCAGCTCTCTGTGATGAGCCCATCAGACAGGGCTCTGCAGTGAGCAGTAACTCCAAGGCATGTCATTAATTTTGCCCAGACATGTATCACACCCCATTTGAGAACGCACACGGAGCATGTGTGCGGTGCTCTGCAGACACAGGACACACAGATCCTGCACACTCACACATTTTATATACTCGTATTACTTATGTTATAGATTCACACATACATTACTCATAGCTCTTACGAACAGAACATACAGTTCATCTTGGCATGAATCCCAGAGAAAGGAAAAAACCCAAAAACCCCTGCAGTAACAAATCCAACTTGCATTGAATCCAACAGCATCTGTGGTAGGAGTTAGAGCAGTATTATGGATCATTAAATGATTGAATTATTTTGTGTAACACACCCATGCGTCTCTGATAACAGCAGGCAAACCTGCTGTTTCAAGGGACATTTCCCCAGGGAAAGCATGTCACCACTCTCCCAAGTTCTTACCCATAACTGTGAGAAACTGTGGAAAAAGCAGCTTATTTCTGCAGTGTGCATTCAACAAGCTGTTGCGCACAGCAGCTCCACTGAGGCACCCCTGTGCTTCAACACAGAGCCCAAATAAGTTCATATGGGACTGCAGCTGCCCTAAGAAGTGCAAGATCTCTGAGTCACAAGCGCTGGTCAACACTGGAGTCCACTCTCGAGAGCAGTCTGGCACAGCAGTTGGGATATTTCATCTGTACACTCCATACAACAGTGGCAAGAAGGCAGATTAGCATGGACTGAGAAGGTAACTCTTTAGTAGGATGCTGTGCAATGAAAGAAAACTTAAAGGAAAAAAATCACAGCACACTGCAGATTGTATACACCTTTGTAACCTCTGCAGGAAGTTTGCAGTACATCAAAGCACTCTTCTTCATCCCTTCTCAAAACAAGCTTCCTTCACTCTTTGGAGCTTTACACCCCACGTTAAAGAGATTTAGAAAGTCACAGCTGCAAGATGCTCATTTACTGAAGGAGAACTGAGCACGATGAAGAGCAGCACAGCTCAGCCCAGCTCTGACAGTCCCAGCACAGCCCCCCTGTCCCACCCACAGCATCCCTGTCCCTGCTGCCACCCCTCAGCCCAGCTCAAGCCCCATCTCATCTCTCCTGGAACCCCCACCCCACCACAAGTGTCTTCCCCAGGATTACAGGACCATGACCATCAGAGGCAGCAGAAGCACCCATTCTCAAAGTTCTGCAGGGGAGTTCTCCAGCAGTAACTCGCTGTATGTGACAGCAGCACCAGAGCAGCAGCTGCAAACTTGCACCGGCCTGACCAAGTCAAAACACACCGAGCGCTTTCCAGGCAAACCCAAATTACAGCATCATCTGCTGACTGCTCCAGGACGAACAAACCCACATTAATTACAGGCTAAACTGTGCAATCTACCTCTCAAAAGCACAAAACATCAGCAAAACCGCTTTGATCCCACTGACAAATCCCCTCTCCAGCCGACACGCGAGACCAAAGCGTCCGGGAAAAAAAATTCCCAAACTTTTTCTCTCCTTTTCCCTTGTTGCTACCCTCCCCATAAAACTACATGCTCCCCGCCAAGGAGGGCTGGAAAAAAAAAAAAATCACCTCAGAAAGCAGCAGGGGCTCACAAAACCTTGCACTTCACCTCCTGCAGCAAGCAGCCGGGTGAGCGCAGGAGTGTGTGCTCAGCCTCCAGCACTGAACGCTGCTTCTGTCTCGCCGGGCCAAGCCCCAGTTTTTCAAAGCAACTTCTTTCTGCTGTGGCCTAGTTTAGTTCTCCACACAAAATGCCACCAAAACAAAAGCCTCCCAGCCAGCCGGGGGAGGGAAGTGGGGGGTACTTACCTAGCAGCATCCCCACATCACCTCCTGCATCTTTAGCAGCCACTCTCTTAACTTCAAAATAAATAAATAAAGCGAGGCCACACAGCCTTAAAACCAATCTGGAAATGAAATGGAAAGCCTGTAATTATTTCTCAATGCTCCTGCCAGTCTCAGCCTATAAACACAGTGGATTACATAAGTCCACCCCTCCTGTTTTGAAGCCAAAAGTATGAGCTTTTCCTCCAGCTCTGGCAGCAAGTAATAATTCCTCGTCGGCATGGCAACGCTGGCTGGCTTCCAGCAGACAATGGGCGAGTTGAAATACTGCTACGGCCTTTTTATAGCTTAGCTCTGAAAAACCTCTAAAATATTAGCTATCTGATGGCTAACCCAACTTGACAACCTCTCCTCCTTTAACCATTTCCTTCCTGCACCACCAGCAGGAATTGCCCAGATGCTCCAGGGTCACGGGGCAGTGGAGCAGGGGATGCTCCTCTTCCCAGGGACAGCACGCAGGAACCGTTTCCCACCTACTGGATTTGTTGATTTGTCACAGACACAGCATCTGCAGTAAGTGCCACAACCCCATCTGGGCTCTTCTGGGGTTATTTCAGTCTGTTACTCAGCAGGTACGTTTGCTCTGCTCGCTGCCTCCAGCGAGCTGCGTGCGAGGTTCTCCTCCAGCCTGCCTGGCCTGAGAGAAAACAGACCACAAAACAACACTTTGTGCATGCGGTTCTGTCGCTGCCCTCCTGGGCGAGCTGTGAGCAGGCTGGTGGGGCTCTGGGTGTGATATGCAGAGCTGCAGGGAAGCAAGATGCTCCACAAATCCTCCCTCATCAAGTGCTGGGAGAAGTCATGTGTCCTTTTGGGACAGCATTGCAGGGATGTCCTGGAGAACCAGCTGCACTTGAGATGCCCCTGCCCCTGTGGCAATGTAGGGCAACCTGCCCATAGTGTTGGGGCTTATATTGAAGCTGAACGAGTTAAAACCAGTAACACAGCCTGGCAAGACTGAGAAACAGCAGCAAAACTCAAACAGAAGAGGAACAGACACTCAAGCCATCATTAATGTCAGTGGTGTAGGAAGACTGATGAAGTTAAGAAGCCTTGTGATTGTGTTTCAGCCAAATCCTACTGAAATGAGCAGCTCTCACACACACACACACAGAGCAGCCCCCAAGATCATGGGAAGTTAATATTTACCCTGAGTACCCACACACTCTGTCCAGGATGACCCCACCACCTCCACACCCTGGCACAGACCCTGAGCACCCAAAGGCCAGCAGGTCCCAGCTGCATTTACACCTCTGAGCATGAGCTCAGTGAGTGCCACTGCCCTGAGGAAAACTCACCCCGAGGGCTGGGAGATCCTCTGCAATTTGCTGGATTTTGCAAGTTAGCAAATAAGCAAAGAAAACAATAGAAATTAAAGGGAAAACTGAAGAACAGCAGAGCCAAGGCCACCATAAAAACCAGAGTTAGCTCCATTCTCAATGGTCAGTTCTCAAAAGAGTGTTGCCAGTGTTCACAGTCCAGCTCCATTTCTGGCAAGAATGCTGGGAAACCCAAAGGCTGCTGCTCTGCACTGGTGGCTCTGCATGGCCAGCCCTCTGCACACAGCAGCCCACTGCCCCCCGACCTCCAGGAAAGACTGGAATGCACGACCCCTGGGAGTCTTTAACACTCAAAACCAGAAGGCAAACAAAAAAAGAACATTTCTTTCTAATCTCATTAAGTTGCAGAGCATGATTATGATTTTCTAATGTGTAGAGGTGATAACACTGCTTGGAGCTCTAGTTCAATTAATTATTTTATGGGAATAAACATACCAGGAGAGACTAAATGCAAACCGTAAAGGTTCCTTGGTACATGTCAGGCTCACAGCTGCTCAGCCTTTGATACAAGGCTACAATTCCTAATGCCACAGAAGAGCCTAATTCCCACAGAAAAAAAAAACAGGAGAAAAAGGAAAAAAAAGAGTGAAGCAATCATCTCAGCACAACCCAGGATGCAGCACACCCTGGCAGATGCTGGTTCCTATACCAAAGTGTGCAAGATGGCCAAGAGCAGCAGCTGTTGCTGCTGATAATTAAATACACGTTATGCTTCCAGAAAGCCAAGCAGAGCCACACAGGAGAGGAGAGAAAACCAGACCTGTCGTGGAGCATCCACCTGAATCTCATGAGCTCTGAATGGGCTGAAGTTAAGAGGTGCCCACCTTAAATCTCTTGATGTTGTTTTTTCTAATGAGGACTCTGTCACATGACTGGAATATTTCTGTTTTGTAGTGAGAATAATAATTTAGTCTCTTTGTAATGGTAAATTTTCTGGGTTTCACCCCAGTAGGTTACAGGTGAACGAGGCACAGAGAACCCCAGGAACTTCCATGGGGATGGGACTTGGAGCTGTGTCTGTGGCATTCAGCAGAGCAGGACTAGCTCATACTCCTCTATTCCAGTGAAGCCTCAGTGTGTCCCAGGACACGTTCCTGAGCAGGCTGCACTTGATCCCAGTCTCCTGCCCCTTCCCCCAAAACCTCCATCCCAGTTTGCTGTTACCAAGATGACATCTAAGAACATGACTCCCCCCAGCTTGAAGAAAAACCCCAAGCTATTAGGGAAAACCAAAGCTGGTGTTTCCTCCTGTGTGTAACACACCATGTGCACTGCAAAGACAGCACCTTAAGGTGGGCATCAGGAGTCACAAGAAAGAGAAAATAGTGAAGTCAGGGCTAAAACATCTGGAGAAACCTTCCTAATCTTACACAGACCAACCTCTGCTCTCTGGGTAAGGAACACCCAGCCCCACCGTGACCCCAGACACTGGCATGGATGATGCAAGATGAGGAATAACAACTACAAAACCCTGCTGGAACTTTAAAATGGCATCACACTACACACACTCTTCCAGCTTAAACCCTTAATTAAACAGACTGTTCTTTATGGTGCTGGAGCCACTCCAACTCCCATTGTTAAATTTAAAATAAAACCCCAAAACCCCACAGCATCTGTAAGACATTAGAACATTCAATACCAGCTTCTTTATTCAGCTTTAAGACATCATTGAATAATTTTTCCCCTCAAACCCCAAATCTAAGGATTTAAAGGAAATAACCACCAGCACCTCTTACAGAACGTTGTATTTTTTTTTTTTTTTAATGAACCTTCTGCAATAATATCCTTGACCTTTAACAATCCCAGAGCAATTAGGTGCATGTTTGATCATGTACAGCCTCTGGACAGACTGCACAGCCAGGGCACATTCAGTGCTGGGTGTCAGGATGAAGCAGACTCTGCAGCCTGAAAGCCAGCTCCAAATACAATCCATTCATGCACAGGGACAAAACAAGAAGGCAGATTTGACCACAGAAAATCACTGGGAGCACAAGAAAAACACATTAGAAAATCAATTTTGATCACTGCTAATAAAGCTGGAAACACAAGCCAGAACCTTGTTGTTGTAACCTGCATTATTCCAAGGTGGGTCTTCACTTCTCCTGCTCTCCCTGGAGAAGGAGCCACTTGCAGCCACTTCCAGCTCCTGTAGCAGCCCTCGGGTGGTTCCCAAGGCCTGGAGGACACAAGTTCAGCCATGCCAAGGGACCCAGACATGGTGGCTATCCTGACAGGAGCAGGAGAAGAACTTGGGCTGAATGCCAACCTCTGCAAAGTCATGGGGAACCTCTCTTCACCCATTGACTGCAGGGAGAGCAAGCTGAAGTATCACCTGTTAGCAACCTCTGAAAGCATGCTGGCTGGCCATGACAAACCTCCAGGTTTCCATAAAGCTCCTACAACCTTAACACCACTGCTGATATTCCTGCTGTAGCCAGTTTCACAGCCTCTGCCATAGTCTGAGGTGTCAGGTGGAAGAGGAGATGACCCAAAGAGCAGCAGTGTGCCCGAGGTGCACCTTGGCTCCACGAGCAGCCTGCCAGGTGGGGGTACCAGCGCAGGGACTGGTTCCACCATCAAACAGCCAGCCTACACAGCAGAGTCAACTGCACGGGCACTTTGATCTCTGCTCAGGTGATAACATCTTACCTGGGCCACATCCTCGGGCACTGCTGCCTGCTTGCTCACAGCAACTCTGCTGAGCCAAAAACATGAAAAGGACAGCAAGGTTTGCCGAAAATCCCACTAAGTTCTCTCTCCAGCAGTTCCCACAGTTAATTAAACTGTTCAATCACGCATGCCTTAAAGTCCATGAAATTTAAAAAAAAAAATCCCCAAAAGAAATACAAAAGCCGGACAATTGGTGGAAGCAGGTTTGTTTGATCAACTCTCCTCCACCTGCCAAGCAATTCTGTGGCCACATTAAAAAAATCCTTCAGGCAACTCAGTCCTGTGTGCTGATCCTACCCTGCAGCTGCAAGTCTCCTGCACCCACAGCTGCATGGCCAGGGCTAAACCATCCCTCTGCTCCACAAGCCAGAGCCTCCAAAAAGCACAGCCAGCCCAGGTACAACTGCACACTGGGCACACCTGCCTGCACCAGAGCCTGCAGCAGAGAAAAAGCTTTGCAAGGGCCAAGCCACATCCTTCAGAACAGGCTCCAACGTCAGAAAATTCTGTTAACACAGGCAAAACAAAGGAAGCATGTGGCACGTACGTAGGAACCAAAGGATGTTGGATGAGGAACACAAAGAAGGGAGGAGGTGGAAAATGACGACTCATTCAAGGATCCGTGCAAAGAAAAGCTGACATTACCAGGCAGTGCCTCTCCAAGTGGATCAAGAAGTCCAGCAGCAGAATATACCCTGCAGACAGCAGAGAAAGGGAAAAAATATCCAACAAATCATCACATCTTTTAGTGAAACAAATTGGAAGGGAATAAAAACCAAACCAAGAATCTGATCCCAAGCCGTGCTTTACTCCAGTAAGAGTCTGCTCTGTTTCTGTGAGTTCTGGACCATGTCCTTGCCAAAAGCACTGCAATTTTAAAAAGTATTTTAATAACATCAGAAACTAGACCTCTGAAAGGTATAACAATACAGCGTGCAGAGCCCTGAGCATCTTCCTAACACTTGCAGACAGCTGCAGACATGTAAGAGGCCACATGGACAAAGAGATCCTGAAAGCAAAGCAAGAACATGGTGAAGATGCTCAACAGCAAAGTTATAAATCAGAGAAAACTCCTCAAAGATAAAAAAAACAAGCTAGCTCAGACTGGATGTGGAACCAGAAGGAAAGATTAGTGGAAACACAAATCACTCCTGTGCAAGCCAAAAAGTCAGGGAGAAATTGGAGGACAAGTGCTCAGCCACCGACTGGCAGGAGTCACAGGGACTTTGAAACAAGGCTGGAACCTATGTAAAGCTTGTTTTTTAACTCAGGAAATGATAAGTTCATAGCCATCCAACCACCACACCAGTCCTCTTCCAGAGTATTCCACATTTCCTGATTTTCAGTCTGAAAAAGAAATATCCTGTCAAGAAAAAAAAAAAAGTCCAAATAAAAAAATCTAAACCAGAGGGCTGTACCCAGGCCATGCAAGTCAGCTGCTTCCCAAACACACACCACTGTTATCTGTTTATTCTCAGCTGGAGCTTCCCCTCCACGTCCACCTCCTCCCTCCTTTCACTTACAAACTGATATGCCATTTAAGATCTCCTATCTGCTGGCTCTGCCCACTGCATCCTCAGCATTTAAAATAAGCTGTGACAAGCTGGGTAAACCCAGGCACTATGAATACTGCAGAGCAGAGTGGCTGAGGGGTATTGCAGTCTAGTCATATGCTTCAATATTTTGTCCCCAAGAACTCGGCCAATCCATTTAGCAATGGAGCAGGACTCTAATAATAGACACAAGGATACACAGGAGATAAATGTACACAAGACAAAAATAAATCCCAGCCTTGTTACAATTTTAATACGGGAGCTAAATTGGGAAACGATAAATGAAGACTGTTTCCACAATTGAGTCAAGAGGAAAATTTAACTCCCAACAGCCCAAGAGTGAACACACGCATTCAAAACTGGATAGGAATTCTCAGGAAGTTGGATGAGCATTAATCCTAAAATAAGTTTTTCATTATTTCATACTACACCAAAAAACCCAACACTTTGAAGAAGCAGACTTTAAATGACTGTGCATGTTCTCAGTCATCAAGCTGTGGGGCCACCATCCATCTCAAAAAGTTGCTCTCAGCTCTCTGTAAGTGGTTTAGCTCCACAGCAGCTCATTCTAATCTCAGTCAGTGATCTCAAATTGAAGTTCTAATACATGCATATACATCTATAAACTCCTACATACATTCTTCCTTTATGAGCTTCAGCCTGTCTTCACTCTACATGGTTAACCACGCTCCCCCACAGCCCTGCCTTCGCTTTACAAAACAACCTCTGGTGTTTATGAGATTAACTATTTCCCCATGGAAATTATCTGAGGGATAACTCTTCCCTTCCCACAGGAATACCCAGAAGAGCCTCCAAGATTTCACAACCTTAAGCCCTGTGTCATCATGAGTTATTCTTTTGCATACACAAACATCTCCTGTGTGATCAAACGAGGAGGCAGAGCAGGGGCTGTGGCCAATGTGATGCTCTGATCTGACCCCAGGCCAGATGTCTCCAGCCCAGGGTTTCACCCAGCAGCTCTCAGACCCCCTCCAAGCCTCCAGACAGGGGAAACCACCAAGTTCTTCAGCAATCTGCCCCAGCATTCACCACCCTGCCTGTCCACCCAGCCCCTCCTACATGTGACCGTGTTCACAACCAGGTGCTCCAGCTCTGCATGGAAGTGGCTTTGTGGCATGGCTTTGTGGCATGGCTTTGTGACTGGCTGTGCTGGGGCCTCTCACAGGGCAGCTGAAGGGGACTCCAAACACTCCTGGTACTCCTCCCATCTGATTCCCCAAGCTCTGGCTCTGCAGCTCAGCAGCTCAGCACAGGATCATTACCCCAGAGTGACATGAGATGATCCAGAGCAGATCTTCCACCACATCCAAGCCCATCCTCTGCTGAATGACAACTGCTTGGCCCTCCCCTCCTCCCTTACCAGCCACCCCTGCCCATGGCTTCAAAGCTCACCAAAAGGCTGAGCATTCTCCTTCAGGTGACTCCCAGACTGCAAGGAAATCCATATTGGTAGAGGAGTAAGATTGGACTAGGCTAAATTTCACTGCATGTTTATCTCTGCTCAAATCATCCTACTAAAAAGGAGAAAACAGTCATGTTCCAGATGGGAGAGACTTTTTATAGCCAGCCATGGATATCTGGCACGCTTTACTGAAGGTCTTTCATCATGCACACAAGGTATAATGCTATCTAGTAATCTGAGGAAACATCCATGGGATTTTCAACCTCCTCTAGAAATTGAGATTCAACAGGAAACCACAAATACACCACGCAATTAATTTTTCTTTACCAAATGTTTCCAGTCATGTCGCAATTTTAACAGTAAGCAAACTATTTGGGTTCTTTCCAGTTCTTGTGCAACAATGTTCCTCATTTTTCATTTTATTTTTTAAAGAATCTGGCTGAGATTTTTTTTTTTAGAGGAGAGTTTAAAACAAGTTAGGAAGTCAGTGTGAATAGATCATACTCTCCCTGTTAAATACTCACGCCACCACCCCCCCAAGTTTCCATACCACATAGCAGAGGTTTTGTACAAACAAAGTAAAGACTTTTCCCAGCTAAAAATACAGCAAGGAGCCTAAAAAATAAGAGCAGAACAACATCTCTACCAACACAGGCAACGCTGAGCTATCTGAACCACATAAATAAAAGTCTCATTCAAACATTCCCCCACTCCCCTCCCAACACCATTCCAGGAGAACAAAGAAACATTAAGTCTTACTTTCCTGGTGTATATTTGATCAGACCTTCTGTTAACACAATATGACAACAGCAATGAAGGGAAGAATATCACAGCTAAACAACCGTCTACCATTCCCCTTCCTTCTGCCGAGCCCGTGCTGACGCAAGGATGGAGCAGCTGCTGTCTGTTTTTAAACAGCTCCATATTTCATAAGAAGCTGCTGATTTCTGAAAGGACAGAAAACCCAGCCAACGGCTTACAAAATAAGAACCAAATTAAAGCAATCCAGGACACACTATTTAAACATGGTGTCCCTTCGCTCAGCCTCCCTCCAGCGTCCCACCGCAGCTGAAATTCCTAAGACACATCTGTCCTCTGTCTCAGCCTGCTCCCTTATCAACACGAGCACAACTTTTAAGTATTCATCTAGCACAGAGCAGAGGACAATGGAAAATCCCTCCCACAGCTCCAGATAAAACAAATGCTTGAAATATGGGAGAAAACAAACTTGTGTCCAGCTTGATGCAATCACAGAAACTACTTTACCAGATTAACATAACCCTCCTCTAGCTGTGTGCTCTGCTGCTGAGGGATGCTTTATCAACAATAAACAGACATTTGGGATGGAAAGACTCTCCTTGAAGGACATAGCCACGTCTCAAACTTTTGAAAACTTACCCCCCAAAAATATATAGCTATTGATATTAATTTATATTCAATCACGGATGTATCAGGTATTTGGGAAACCTCTCATCACCACTAAAATTCCACATTTGGGTCTTCTAAAAAAATCTGCATCATAGCATACAGGTCACTGAGTATTAGGACCTCAAAAGAAAGAAGCTGAAAGCTTTTCTGCTCTGACTCTGCAGCTCTCACTCTGGCTGTTAAAAGCAGTGCGTTATAGCAGGCGAGTCCCTCCCGAGGGGCTCCAGACACCCGCTGTCTCCTTTCTAGTTAATAGCTGCTCTAAGAATCCTGCTTTTTTGGCTGTTTGTGTCATGTTGATTAGCTTAGATAAGGGCTTGGGGAAGGAGCAGGGAGAAGAAGAGGGCATGTAGGGGGAGGAGGATTTAAAGAGGAAAAAAAAAAAGGCTTTCATCTGCTCTGATAATTAGCAGGTCATGCTGAAAATGATCAGCATCCCTTTAACGCAACTGCGCATGAAATGTGCAGAGCCCTGCTCAGGTCACTGCACCCATGCAAATCACTTTGTTATATCCCTCACTACACCCTGTGGTTTACCAAACTCCTCTGCCTTCCTAAGGACTCCAGCCAAGATCCTTTACTCCCACGTGGGAGATGTGGGGTCACAAGGGTCTCCAATCTTGCTGCTCTGTCACAGGGGCACTGGGCATGGGGTGCCAAGGCCAATCAAGGACTAATGGAAGGTTTGCAAGAGACCGCCAGAGTCTCTGATGAAGCAGCACAGGGGGAGCACTCGCCATTCCTGGAGAAAAAGTGGTTGCATGATCCTCCTGTTCATCACTTGGAGGTTTTCCCAGGGAAACCATCAACAAGGAAGAGTCAGACTGCCCTGAACGTGACAAAAATCTTCTGTCGTTCATCACCTGTAGCTGCTGTCCCAGGCGTCTCCCTGCAGAGCATTTACTGCTTCCTGCAGCACAATCTCCCTGCCCGAAGCACACTGCCAGCTGCGGGCCCCCAGGAGCACAGCCCCTGCATCAGGCTACTACACTGAAGGCACCATCTGGGATTTAGCACATAAATCCTGGTGCAAAATGAACAGTGGGGCAGGGGGGAAATTCAAAAAGCAGCCACAGAGCTCTGGTCATTTGGGCTGTCCCTCCTCCCCACACCTTTTCTTCAGAAAAGTCAGGAGTCCTCTCCTGGAGGGGTAGGACCAGTTCTGCTGGAGCAGAGGCCCTTTAATAGACCTGCCCTTCTCAAAAGGAGGTGAAAAGATGATAATGACAATGACAATTCTTCCTCTGATGTACTCACATCCTTCTATTAAGGACACATTACCTCAAAGGTCAGTAATTGCCAGCCAGAGCCAGCTCTGCCTTGACAACCCATCTTCAAAATGTACTGAGTGCCTGAGTGTGCCCAGGACAGGGAGAGACTGCCCTCAACGTGCTGTCTGCAGAGAGAATTCCCTTTGGTGGCTCTGATGGCTGCATTTTCTCAAGTGTCTTCAATTCCAGCAGCTTTTCCTCACTTCAAAATTGTTCTTCTGCCTCAGCTTAATGTTTATCCCCAAACTGACATACACCTTCAAAGCGCTGCTGTTTGAGAGGAGCCCAGGAGGATGGAAATGAAGAGATTATTTTCAAATAAAGAAATGGGCTAAGTCATTGTGCCCAGAGTTACCAGACGTGCCATCCTGCTTTGTGGAAACAGGAGCAACGTGCCAGGCACCACAGGGATGGGAAGGACAGGGAACAGTCCCAATAAGGAGATCAGTGGGGCACAGGGACCAAGGGAACAGCACTAAGGCTGGTCTAGGAACAAACCAACACCCTCTGTAGCAATGTAAAAAACCATCATATAATCAGCAGAGACTGTTATCACCCAAACTCCCTCCACTCCAAAACAGAAAACAGCAACACTGCAATGGTCACAAGAGCATCAGGCAGGAGCCAAAGCAAACTCGAGTGTAAAACACATCCCTCAGTGGTACCAACATTCACCTGGGAAAGGGGAAGCTCCAGCCAAGAGGGCAGTGTGGAGTTCCTCAATGACAAACCTACAGCAATTATTAGAAAGGCATCATCCATACATAATTTTGAATTTAATTTAATTAGGCACCCTGCTAACTTCATTACTTATTTAACTGGACTGCTCATTCAATTTACATTACTACTGTTCCAGATAACTGCTCCAGGCCCCATGCAGTGGGAAATGCACAAGAGGACACAGTTGGGAATGCGGTAGCCCCAGGCCACAACTGGGAATGCTGTAGCCCTAAGCCCATCCCCTGACACTCAGCATTTCTCCTGGCACAAAGGTATTGACCATATCTAAGGTTTTGTTTTGCTACCTGCATGCAAAGAAGAGCTCAAAGAGTTAAGAAAAATAGGCAAAAAAAATCCCAGGTAAAACTCCCAGATTTATCATTTTTAATGCTTGTGTACACCAGTCAAACATCAGCCTCCTACACAGTTGCCAGATTCTTCTTTTTCACCTGAGAAGTACAGAAAAATAATGCTCCATGGGGCTTGGGGGAATATATATCAGAGCACTTCACTCACCACCCAAGAGCATCTTTATAAAACCTCTCCAGAACACGACACATCAGGTCAGGACAGAAATCAGGAAAGGTCTCACGCAAGCAACCGCTCGTGCCACGCTGCTGGGCTGGGGAGGTCAGCAGCCTGAAGCCAAACCTTTCACACCAAATCAAAGCCAGAACGGAGGATCCAGCTCCCAAAGCCTCACTGGTCAGTGTGTGCATCCTCCTCCCCACTGAGACAGTCACATCCCTCCTCGTCTGGCAGCTCTGCCTGCCCTCGCCAGCTGCTCAGACACAGCAGAATTTTCCCAGGCAGGGAAATTTTCAGGAGTGTCCTCAGAGGACTGAGTCCAAAGCCTCAATTCCCTGATCAGAAGGGATGCAGCAGCATGGCTGTGAAACAGAAGAGAGGCAACAGCACCTCAAGCAGATTCCTGACACGGCCTGAAGTATGTAGGAAGATACCTCAGTCTCAGACTGCAAGGTCTGTCTCAGAAAATTAAAAAGACACATTTTAAAAGATCCCTGACTGACAGGAGTAAGAGAGTGTGACATGGTACAGACACCAGCCTCAAATTAGGCAATCCTCTGCTGTGTTTGGATTGAGGTTTTTTAATTTCTTCAGCTCAACATTTCTTCTTTAAATCAAACTGCTCTGAGAATTCTGACCATGCATTTAAAAGAATATGTGAACAAAAAGCTGGAGAGCAGCACAAAGCCAGGAGCACCCCAGGCTCCATCCATTCCTTGTGCAACAGCCCTGTTCGCAGGGAGGTGCTGCTCACCACGGGGCCTGCACAGCCTGGAGCACCATCACCTCAGGCAGTGCCTTCAAGACACTTGTGACATCCATTTTTCACTCTCCAAATCAACTCCAGACCCAAAAATAATTTAAAAACTCAGGAGTTCAATGTAATTTGCTCCAATCAGTGCACAAGCCCTGCATGAAGCATCAGAAGTTCAGAAGAGTGCAGACCAATCCTCACCTGGCATTTTGCAATCTGCTACCTCAGTGGAAAAGATACAGACCCACTGGTAGTGGGGGTTTTTTTTTGAGGTTACCTGGTAGGACTAAAAAGGACTAAAATCATCTCTACAGAGATAACAAACATGAGCAACTAAGATCAACAAGCCATGAAACCAACACGTAACCAACAGCAGTAATACCTCAGTCACTACAAAACCTTCAAGAAGAACCAGCAGCAGAAGTGATGAGTTTTCCAGCCATCTCCCAGAAAAATGACACTGTCTAGCTCACAACCCCCCTCTGATCTTGTCTTCAGGAAGTTCAAAATGAAACCTCTCACCAAGGCAATCTAGTATTTGGTTTCATTAGCATCCAAGTGCAGCATGGACTGTTTGCCTGCTCCTTGTGAAAATAAAAGTTGCAAAATGATCTGCACAGCATTAGGGGAAGTGTAAGCATTCCAGTTCCCATCAGTGGGGAAGGACACTGGCAGTCCCAAAGCCAGCCCTGCTGGCCTGCCCTTGTAGAGTGGTGGCAGAGGCAAATCACTGCAGCAGAAGCAGGAGCAGGCTGTGCTATCTGGCAAGGCTGAAGTGGCAATATCAGCATTATTTCAGTCCTCACAAGGGGAAGGGATCACATGGACTCCATTGAAATACAGGATCCTGGCAATTCTCATTTCCTACGGCAAACAGTTCTCAGGGGCCTCCTCCAACCTCCTCCAGCAGGAAGAGGGGAACTTCCAACACCTAATCGCTGACATTTAAGAATGTGAAGCCTCAGCCATCAAGCTGACACTGCAGCAGGGAATGTAACTAACAGGTATACAGTTGCAGGCTCCCAGACTGTGGATTTCAATTTACAGTTTAAAAAAAGAGAGAGGAAACTAGCCTACAAAAACAATCAGCTTTATCTGGGCTATTTATCACACAAACCATGTGGCCACACCATAACGTGAACAACTGTGTGGATTACGCATTTTTCCTCCACTAGCAGTGTCCAAGACATGCTCACATCTGGAATCCTTTATGTTTTAAATGCTACTTCTGCCTTCTCCCTGGTGCCAAAATGCCTTGAGCAAGCAGCACACCCATGGGGGAGGAAAGGAGCAGCAAAAGAATCAGCAAGGTACCAAAACACAGCAGGCAACTGGGGGAGCAGACATCCACCAGTGTGCCTGTAGGCAGAGAGGCTTGTGGCTCACAAGAATATCCCACTATCTGAAAGCTGCTGTTCTCCTGTGGCTAACAATGAAAAGCAAAGTCACACTTCTCCTAAATAAACCCAATGTTTGTTATTTCTGTTCCTTTGTTTGCTATGTAGAGCTCTAAAGCCAGGCAGGAACATTTCCTGCCCAGCTAATGTCATTCACTTAAAACTTACCAACCTAGGCTTGCACCTGGACTCAGGAGTCACCAAGAGTGTCACAGCCAATCCCTGAGTCACACAGCACTCCACAAAGACCACAAAATGCCTTACAAGTCCTCTCCAAGGCTGCCCCAGCTTGGCTGCTGCCATTTGAGGTCCTTTTAAAGCAAGAACTTTGTAATGCATCTCTCGCTGCTCTGGGAGACAGCATTAAAACACAAAGGCACACAGTGCTCATGCTAATGTTTCCATCTGCTCAGAGCCTGGGTTTTTTTAAGGACAAAATAAAACCAAGCGTGTCATGATGATCCTGTGCTCAGACACTTGGGTGCCTCAATCCTTTGAAAATCTCTGGAGATGCCTCAAAGTGCCCCAAGGACACCCACACACACAAACATTTCAAGGGAGATGCGTGTCGAGAGGTCCAGCAGCAGCTCTGTAAGAGATGTTTGGCCTAAGAACTCAAGGCAGAAGGCCATGGGAAAGCCCTCTGCCTTCAGTCACATGTGGGCTGACCCTCCCAAGCCTGCCCCTTGCCTTTGCTCCAGTTACCCCAGCAAAGGCTGGGGTGACCCCAGCTAGCCTTTCGCTCTTTGCTTTCAATGTCCAGCCTTCAAAGAAACCTGACCCAAAGTCCAGCGGGGTTAAGGGACAGGCACAGGCTGACGTCAGTGAGGTCCCTGGATAAGGTCACCGCAGTGTTTGCCTTATCTTCAAACTGGCACTGCCTGGAAGCCAAGGAACAAAGTTAACACTGATCAGAGGTTTGCTGTCTTCGCCTTTCCGAGACCCAGCCTCTCTTCTGCCACACCCCTGGCAGGGCTCGGGCAAGAGGGCACTGGCATTGGAAAGCTTCTTCAACCATCCAGATGGATTTCTCCATCTGCATCAAGCAACCATCATGGCCAGACTTAGAAGTCAAACCCCAAAGGCAAGACAACAGACTGTGGGGAAAACTGCACACAAAATGTTGGTGCACCTTTCATCTCGTGGGCCAAGGTGCCAAAATCGAGTCTCTAAAAGACTTGGGTTCCTCAGAGGTTCGAGGGTCACTCCCAGCATTGTCTACCAGAAACAGCAGACGTGACCTCAGCTGAACACAGCACAGAATGTTGGGACTCACAGTCCCAAATATTTGCCTCATAAGGCCAGAGGTTGCAGAGACATTATTTACTTTGAAAGTTTCATTCTACCCAAGGCAATTTTTGGCCTGCACTCCAGAGACATTTACCTCCTGCACCAGCCTACCCTGCCAGAGACACCAGGAATCCAGTTATTCATCAATCCCTTAGCTGAAAAAAAAAAATTACATCATTACTAAAGTCAGCTCTTTGATAGAGACTCCCTGAAGATCCTCACGTGACAAGAGACAGGAGCTCAGAGACAAACACTCCTCTGCTCCCATGCCAGAACACCTGTTTATTTCTATGCCAAATTCTGAGGGCTCAAAAAAAAAAAAAAGAAGCCATCTTTCTCCCTTGCTTCTTTTGAAGATGATGGATGCATCTGGTGGGAAGCTGAGCAGCACACAAACAGGCCTTTCTAACACCCCCACAGCCCACAAGCAAGACACGCAAAGCAGCCGCTAACAAAGATCAAGTCCTCATAAGACCTGAAATATGAAGGGATCATACAGAACAGCATTTCTGAGTATTTGTGTACTAAAGCTACTTTTCTACAGCAGCCAAAAACCCCAGAGAGCCTAAGGCAGTCCCAGGCAGGACGTGCAGGCTCAGAGTGAACGTTCACACTAACAAACAGGGAAAGAGAGTGAATCACCCTCCTCCCCTATAAACAAACATGTGCAGCTCAGCACAGAGGCCGGGGCTCCCAGGCCTGTGCAACCTGCCCCAGGCTGCGGGTGTGCAAAGGGATGGTGGGTCACTGGGTGTTAGCACAGCCTGCACCCACGTCTGCAGAGCCTTGACACAACCCAGGAGGCTCAGCCAAGGCAGTCTGGGGGCTCACACTGGGCTGTGCTCAAATCCCCCAGCAGCAGCCTGCATGCCAGCAACAGTCAGAAGCTTCAGGCATTTCTCAGAAGGAAGTGCCTTGCTAGAAGAGCAGCAATACTGGAGTCTTAATCGGAGTTTTAAACAAGTCACTGTATTGGTACAGGTCCATGACTGCTCTAAAACCAGGACAACCTGGCAGCAACCAGTGAACATCCACCAGTAACCGTGGCACCCACAAAGACCGAGGTCTTCACCCAGCCCTCAGACCATCTGTGACACCCCAAAAGAACTGTGTGGTCATTCTAGGACCCTTCCCAAGGCCGGCAATTCCTAAAGCAGAGCCTGAGGTACAAAAGCACGTTACCAAGCCACAGAACTGCACTTTGCAGAGCTCACAGCATCACACCGAGCCAGCACAGCTTTACCAAGAGCGGCTGCCAAGCTCTGCCCACGCCGGTGCTGAACGCGCTCCGCAGCGCTGGAGGCGTCCCCAGCCAAGCCCATCCCAGCCAAACCAAGAGAAGGTCACCGAGGGGAGGGCGGGAGCTCTGCAGAAAATGTAAGGCATTGTTGGGAAAGCAGCAGGAATGTGGCACAAAGGTAACTGCTACAGCCTAGGGCCGCCAGATGAAAGCAGGATCAATACTGCACTATGTTGTTTAACCCGTTTATTAGGGGGGAGGTGGAGATAAATGAGGATTTGAGTTGCCAAAGGGTACACTTTCACCCCAATCTGAGTCAGCCAGAGCCGAGTTCCTGCCCAGCAACACCATCGCAGCCAAGTGATTTCAGCCTTACAGTTCACTTCACCACAGAACACAAAGAGCCAGTAACCCAGCAGTCGATAATGGAATAAACTATAGGTCAGCGACCAGGAGAAAACACACCATTTAAAATTATTCCAATATTGACAGGCACAGGAAACAGGCCTGTATATTTATTTGTTTGTTTTAACCAGCCTATCTGCTCAGAGGCAGCGCTGAGCCAGCTGCTAAAATTACAAGGTTAGATTCTCAAAATCTGTGGGGGAACTGCATGATGCCAGCACACTCTCACAGCCTTCAAAGCACAGCACTGGCAAGCAGGACTGAGTGTGCGTGTGATCAGCCCCAACACAGCATGCACACACTCGCTTATCAGAACATCAGCAGGCGAGGGTTAGGGGGTACCTGAGCACGAAGCACAGCTCTGCCAAGCTGCCTTTGAAAGCCTGGCCTGTAGCCAAAAGGGAGAGCACAAACTGATTCAAAACACTCAGCCAGGAGCCCAGCCAGGCTCATTTATAGCTCCATTTCCTCTCAAGGCTGCTTTTCCCTGGAAAATGCTGCAATGGCAATTTGCACCTTAGGATTAAAGATCACTGTGGCTCTGTAGCAGTTGAAAGCACCCAGAAAAGGCCCTTTCCTCACCCAAGTCTAGGGAGCATTTCTTCCACTGCATGTGAGCAAAGTGAGGAGGAGGAGGAGGTGACACCAACTCCTGCACAAGCACCAAGCAGGGAACATTTCAGCTGGAGTTCACATGGCACCACAAATCAACCCCATTTCCCCAAAATGGAACAAGACAATGTGAGCTTGGCAGGGCAGTTCAGACAGGCAGTAAGCATTGCTCCTGGCCAACCTCTTGCTCCACTGAGTAAAGCAAAACCATCTGCACCACACGCATCAAGCAGAGCTTTGAGCCTGCAAGACCAAAGAAGAACTCTGTAGGACCCAATGCTTACACTCCACCACACAAGTAAGATTAAATTACAATTGCAGTTAAATTTTAACACATTCAGACACAGAGTGTCAATTCCAATTCCTCCTCTTTGCAGAGCTGGCCAACCTCCCCACACTGAACGAGATCCAGAGCGCTCTTCATCCATGCTGGCACCACCACAGCCATGGCTCCCTGTGCTAACCAACCTGCCCAGGCTGAGGCAGGCAGTGCCAGCAGCGTGGCACCAAAGCATCATTTCTCAACAGCAGCAAACGGAATGCAGAGCCAAGACTGATGACTTTTCCAGGAGAGTACCAAGGAAATAAATTACACTGCTTCCAAAATCCGTTTTTCCTCAAAAATACTTCCTTACCAGAGGGGAAAGACTTCAAGGCTGAATTTAGTGCTCAGGAAAAAGACTGGATTAAGAACCCCAGAGAGCACTTGCTCTGTTTTTTTCTCCAGCAGAAGTGAAATAGAGCTGCAAATCCCAGCCAGGCAGATCTCCTGCACACCACCAAGGGCAAGTGACCGACAGGATGGGCCACAGTGGAGCTCAGCTTCCCATCCCAGCCTCCCCTTGGCATCTTTCTCACCACTGCTAACAAGGCCACTGCAATTCCCACCAGCAGGAGAAGCACCTGCCCATGAACAGCTGGACTCCTGCCACCCTGTGCCATGAGACAGCTCTGGCTGCCCACTGCCAGCCCTGAGCCTGGCAGATCCCACGGCTGTCTGCTTCCCTCCAGAGCAGCAGGAGAAAGCACAGCCTTTGTTCAGGGTCTGCTCCTTCCTCTCATTTGCTTGGGCAATAACCAGCAGGTAAACAACACCCAGCATCTGTTTACCAACAAAGAAAACCCTTACCTTTCAGCTTTTATTTCTTTACTTCTTTTCTGTTGTTGTTGTTGGGGTTTTTTTGTTTGTTTTAATTCCAGTAAGAAACAAAGCCTTAACCCAGCTCAATAAAGCACTGCAGAGCCTGGCTCAGCTCACTTTGGCTAGAGGCAGATCAATAGCTTTCTTATATCTCTCTGCTCTGCTTGGGAGGGAAAAGGGGCCACTTCTTTCCCAGCCAAGACATCTGCACAACGCATCTATGTGCTGTGAGCCAGGACCCCTCACAGGGAGGGCTGAAAAGAGATGAAAGAGTGCTTTGGCACAGCAGAGCCATCTCCTCTCACCCTCATCTCTGCTGGCACTGCCAGTGCCTTTTATGTGGGAAAGTTTTCAAGTCCAGCTTGGCCTCCCAACCACCATCAGTTCTACACTGGTTAGTTATTCACAGGGGGAGGGTTGGGAGGAGGGAAAAAAATCTCTTGGAGCAGAGGTTCAGACACTCCAGGTAGGACTGCACAGGCCTCCTGTGCTGTCCAGGCAGCTGCTGACAGAACTGATTGTTCTGCACATCCATAAGCTTAAAAAATGAGCTCCAGAGGCACTGAGGAAAAAGCATACAGGAAAGCCAGCCTGGAGTCAGGAACGCCTCAGTGGAAATCCATCAGTCCCCAAAGCCTCCCTGAAGGTCACAATGGGTGGCTGCTGTTTCTTTGGGGAAGAGAGTGACATCCAAAACAGCACCTGTGCAAACATCCCTGGGCTGGGGAGCTTTGACTTTTTGAAGTGAGATGAACCTGGAGCAGCCTTTCACCTCCACCCACGAGCCATCCTTGGGCTGCCACCATGTTGGTCCAGGAGAACCCAGCTCCACACAGCATGCTCAATCCTGCAGAAGAGGGGAGCTGACCTCACAAGATCAGTCACCAGCTACCCCAGCAGTAAAGCATAAAACCCCACAGCTTTAAAATAACAGTTCACATAAACCCATATTCCAAACATGAACACGGCTCTGTCAATTGCATTAGGCTCTGCCTTATCCATCATGTTTACAAGACATGTGAATGCTTTCTAAAGAGCAGATGCTTTTCAAGTTTAATAATTCAACCATTTAGAATTGAGCACTGAAAGACCCTGCACGCGAAGAAATAAATGCACGCACAACTGAAGCCTTTGCTGATTTTCAACTTTTTCCCTTTAAACAGAAACTACCAAGAATGCCAGAAATGTTTGCTTCTGAAGAAATGACTGACAAGGAGGATGTCTAATAAATGGAAAGCATTTGAAGAAGGAAAAACAAAAAACAAGATGACCCTCAAACATATTCTTGCGGGACAACTTCTGAAAACCACATGAATAAGTAATGCAGGCTTCCCTTGAAACAGCAACAGCACAAGCTTCAATGGGCAACATCACCAGGAGCCGATCTCTGCTGCAGATCAAATGCCACACAGCAGGAAACAGCTGACACACAGCTCAGCCCAATTACACACAGTGCCCTTTGCATACAGGGCCTCCTCTCGAACGCATCTTCAGCTCTGCTCCCTTTGCTGGCAAGCAGCCCCTCGTGCCCCTTGAAGGAAGAAGGCAAAGCTGGGTTTGTGCGCTCTGCCACGCAGCCCAAGGGAACACAGAGCTGCCATGTCTCAGGGTGTCTAACCTGTGCTCTCTCTGCAGGATGTTCAGCAGCACAAGCACAAGATGGAAAGCCACAAAACACCCCACGGCTAATCTCAGCTCTGATAACATCTTCCTGGAACATGTCACTTAAGGTCTCCAAACCTCAACTTCTCTATCTGTTAAAAAAAAAAAAAAAAAAAAAGGAACACAAAAAAACTTTGCCAGTGCAAGGGCTAAATGGAAAACACCCATAAAAAAGATTTTCCAGGTGTGCCCTGCACTCTTTGTACTCACTGTTATCAGGGCTCAGACTAGGAATTGTTCAGAGCCTGAACTATTTGCATTACCTGCTGAAAACAGTGCAGTCTGTTGCTAATGCTCAATGCACGGTATTTCCTACACACCCATCTCATCATCTCAGTCATTTACACCATGACTAGTTCTTTTACATGTACTCACACATAACCACCTCAGTTTGGCATTTACCGCATTATCACTACAGAGAAATGACTGCAGGGGACAAATTAATTACCTATGCAAAGCAGGCTGAGAATAGTCAGCAACATACTGTACCACTGAAATGCCAGACAAAGCCTCAAACAGAACTTCCCTCATGTGGAGGATTATAGGCTCTACCCACAAAGGACTCAAGTGTCTTGCCTTATCTTTTTTCCATTTAAAAGGAAAGAGACTTTCCTGAAAACCTGATAGAAACATGCCTTTACTGAACAAATGCAAATGGATTAACACACTTATCAGCAGTAGGCTTGAGGGGAGGCAAAGACATACTTCTCCTGCTGCCTAGATATTCTAAGATGCTTTTAATTAAATTATAGAACATCATTAGCTAATTAAATATTCTGGTCCATCATGACACATCCCTACACCTCCTGCTTGCAGACCCCACACGATCTGTGAGCCACAGAACTGGTCAAGCTGGAAGGGCCCAGAGCAAATCATCTGGTCCAACCTCAAGCAGGGGTGATTCTGAAGACCATGGGACAGGATTGCATCCAGACAGTTCTTGAATACCTCCAGTGAAAGATTCCACAACCTCTCTGGGCAACCAGCTCCAGCATGTGGTCACTCACACAGTACAGAGGTTTTCCTCACATTTAGGTGGAACGTCTGTGCATCACTTTCTGCCTGCCACTCTGTTGGCTGGCACCACCAAGAGAGAATCCACATAAGCATTTCAAAGACATGGGCACTATAAACGGGAGTTGTAAAAGAAAATCTCACTGCTCTTCCTTCCTCCACAGGCCCACTCATATTTGATTCTGGGACAGAGAGAATCCCCCTTAGGCATCTTGTACACAACCCTGAGCAGCACGACTGCCTGAGCCCAAAGAGCAAGAGCTCAGCCACACTTTTCTGCTGCTCCCAAGGTGATGTGAAAACACAGGTCCCTCCCTGCTCACCCATCTGACCCCCGAGGGAAGCAGAGCCCCCCAGGTCACACAAGCCCACGAGAGTCTGCACAGGCAGAAGGTCTCACAAACTGTTTGGCTTTCAATGCCTTGCACTGGCTGCGGGGTTTAACAAGTATATTCCAAAACATTGCCTTGTCAAGTTCTGGATCGTGAGCGTTAAATCCTTGAGCAACCAAGTGAGAAATGAACCTGCAGACAGAGAAACGTGTCTCAGTGTTCTTCCCCTGCCTCGCCCTCTCCGTCAGCCAGTGCATGTTTGCTTTTGCTTCTAAACTTCACTTCTCTGTGCAAACAGTCTGCTATGAGAGGTATTTGCTCAGTCCACAAGTTTCCTGCATTTTTTGTCCAGCTCTGGGGCCTGATCATCAGGCATTTCCAGCTCAGAAATACAGGCTATGAACGACTTCAGCCCCACAGAAGTGATGCATCAGAAGCAGAGACACTTCTGCACAGTTATCTGAGGACCAGAGCAGATGACAGGGATGCTGCAGAGGACCTCAGGGTGTCAGAGCCAGGGGGCAGCCCAGCCCTTTCCCCCAGGAACAAAGACACCCAAAGCACTGCGTCTTTGAAGCCACACTTGAAAAGCATCGAGCAAATCCACGGCACAGCCTTCTTTCTGCTCTCCTGTCTGCCTACCTACTCCCAAAGAGACTGTGCCCTTGGTCATGCTTTGTAGGCTGGCCACCTCTGAAACTCAGCCTGCTTAAAATCAGCTTTTATACCATCATCTCTGTTCTACACCAGAGCTTTACACCACACTCGCCACCAATCCATGTGCCCAGCCTATGGAGATGTAGTAACTTTCCCTTTTCCAAAGGCCTCTGACACCCCCTCTCAAAGCATTTACTGCAGCTCTGCACGACACTGCTCCTTGAGGAGCCTGTAACATGTCCAGAACACTGAGCAGCTTTGACCTGGAACAGCACCAAGCACAAAGGGTCCTCAGCAGGCTCTGTATGCAACAACAACACAACAAGGAACACTCCAGCCCAACAGAAACCCAGGGGACACAAACAGTTGAGCAGGGTTTGGTGGATGGAGGTTATTAGCGCATTACAAATAGAACAGAAATTCAGGAAGCACTTATCTCCAGAAAAGAAAGATTCATTTCCTTATGGTGCTTGCAAATCACACTGCTAACTTCAGATCGGAAGAGCTGGTGCTCAGTAGAATGAAATTAAGCATGTTGGATCACACAGGACACCCGAGTGGATAATAGCAGAAAATTAATGGAAGCATATGTGCCTCAGGCAGAGGACTGGAAGACCAGCAAGAGAGCTGTGCTCAACTAAACTTCACCATGATAAATGAAAGCCAGAAAACATACTGCAAATGCAGAAATATGATGATTAGCTCTACACCGGAGGTTCAACGTCTTAAACATTAATTTTCTGTCTCCAAGAGCATCACTCCCAGCCAACATAAGCACATGTACAGTTCTCCTTCAGAGACAAAAGGGTATAGGGAAAAACAATCACAAACTTTTGGAAATCACTGGCCTCACACAAGGGTTTTATTCCTGGATCATCTCCAAAGAAAACCTTCCAAAACAACAAATGAAATGGGACTGCAGAGACAAAGCAATCTGCCACTTAACTCCTGACAGTCAGCAGCCTGGTACTTGGGCACCTGGTGACCCTCTGGCACTGCACAGCTCACCTTTCCTCAGCAAGGAAAACCCTGAGACAGGTCCTCCCACCTCAGCACCACCAGGGTGGGGTTCACCAGAAAGTCCAAGGCACAAACACTGACTCAGGCCACCACTCCATCAATGCAGCAGCAAGTCTGTGCCCTTGTACCACGTACCTGACTGTTCCCACCGCCCCTGCCATGCCGCCTTCTCTCCTCCACCAGAGCATCAAGTACTTTGCTTGCACATTTCCAGCAATCTGTTGTTTTCACTGATGCCAATTCCCTCCTTGCAAACCTAAATCTTGGAGTCTCCCTATGACTTGCCTTCACAAGAATGCTAATTAGGTCTTTACTACCCCCAGGCTTTCTGAGAGAACACAAGCATCTGCCATGTGCACTCCCACTCCAGCTATGTTTTCCCACTCCAAATCAACAAAACAAGTGTGTTACTCGGTCAGTGACATGCAGAGGACACAACCAGATTTTTAAGAAACCTGGGAAAGGAGCTGCATCACCCACCACATTTCACTCTCAAACACCACGAGGAACATCCCTTCTCCTCCAGGAGACCATGCCCCTGGCGAGAGGCTGCAGTGCCTGGCTCTCTGTGCGCTGGGCCCTTGCTCCAATGGTGCTGGGCTCCCTCAGCATTTCCAGAGGAACAGGCTGCTACCAAACCTCAGCCCACACACAGGCTCTCCAACCTACACCATTCCCTTCCCGTGACACCCCGGTATTTTTAGCACGAGGTGCACAGAGTGAAAGGCAATCTGCTCCCATCAGCTGGTCACACTCATTACATCCACCCAGAACTGTCCTTCTCCAGACAGCCCACACCCAGCAGCACTCAGGTTTTCCAGCCAAATAACCTGTTCAAGGACAGCTGCCCAGGTGGAACCAGCTTGTTTCTCCTGTTCACGTTGGCTCCACACTCCTTCCTAAAAAGGGGGCATTTCCCAGAGCAGGCTGCCCCCAGCTCTCACACACAAATGAACAGCCACAGAATAACAGGAGGAGGGGACTGCTGTAAGATCTGTCTCCTGCACACTTCCTAGATGACAGACATGCCCTCCAAATGCTAAGCCCTGCAGGTCTCACCTTCTGCCTCAAGTACAAGAGAATGCAGCACGCCCTGCCAGACTTAGGGAAGGTGTCATTTTGAGGAGCAAAACTATCTTCACAATGAAAGGCCTCTGCTGCAGGAACCCAAACACACTGAAACAGAAACCAGGCATGTCAAGGTGAATTAGAAAGACACCACAGGTCTCCCAGTTTCCAAACAGGTAAACCATTTTGATGCTCCTTTTCAGCTTCTCAATTTAGAAGATGGCTCACAGTGGCCACTGCCCACCTCCAGAGGGTCTGGACATTTTCCACAGCTTATCTATATTGTACTTGGAGAGTAGGGAGCTGAAAGATAAGGAAATACACTCAGATACAAAGAATGTGGTACAAGTGGCTTTGGGGGAAGCATTCTTTAAATGCAGCATTTTACAAGCAGAATAAATCCTAGACCATGTGGCGACAACTGAGCTGCACGCAGCTGCTGAGCCAGCTATCTCTTTCTAGGGGCAAGACTAGTTCCCTGCATAAATGGTTCTTTAAACTTTATAATGCCAACTGCATGAATAGGACTTTTATGGATTCCTGCAGTGACGCACAAAGCCATCCTCAACATTTCAGAGCTGCTCTGTGAGCCCACACGCTCGCTGCCTTCACCAGAGCGCTCAGACCCCAGCCCAAATCCAGAACTCTTCCAGGAAATCTGTCTCACCAGGGACATCCTGCTGCCTCCAGGAGGTCAGCGCTGCCAGCAAAGTTTGGTTAAAGTCCAAACAGATCAGACTCTGCAGCTTTGGTTCCCAGAGGCCACACCAGACCCTGCTCCACCACCACCAACCCTCCTCAGACTGCTGCACAGGGCTTCTTTGTCCACACAGTTGTGCCTTCGAAGAGAGGCACAAAAGAAACCGAGATGAGCATGTAATCAATAGGCCTCACCCTCACAGCTCTCCTGCTGCCTCTGCCATTTCTCAAAGGGAACTTTTCCTTCCTCCCTCCCCTTCTGTATCATCTTCCCTGGCACCCAAACCAACAGCTGTGGCTGTGCTAAGCCAGCTCTGGCAAACTGCTCTGTGGAGCTGACCCTGGCCGTGCCCTGGGACAGAGACGTGCCAGAGCTGGGACCTCTCCATGAGCGGCTTCTGCTGGCGTGGCCAGGGCTGCTCAAAGGCACTCTCCCACCCCAGCGGACACAGTCCAGAAGCATGGCCAAGGCACAGGCTGTGACCCCAGGCACAGCACCATGTGCGCTCCCTCCTGCTGAGAGCAGACGCAGCTTCAGGGCACGGAGGGGAACAGTTCTGCTCCTCTTACAGCAGCCAGGGCACCAAAACCACCCTGCAACAGATTTCTGTGGCTATCCAAGGAATGCCTCCCCCTCAGTTTCCAGCCAAGAGCTTTACAGCCTGCTTCTCCTAAAACTCCCTGCTGCAGCCCAATCCCACAGCATGTCAGCGAGCAGCTGGCACTCACTCTGCTGTTTCCAGCTGTGCTGCTTCTGCAGAGCAAGACAGGGAAGCCTGTGGTCTTTCCAGGACACGTGGGAGGCTCAGCACTCAAAGAGCATCAGAGATAGGCCCACTACAGGGAAGCATGGAAGAGCTGCATCTTTGTGAAGGCTGAACAATCCCATCTGTCCTGCTGGAACTCCTCAAGGGATGGACACAAAGAGCACAACGACAGAGAGAGATAAAAGGTATGATCTCAAATGCGCCAGTGTGGCTGCAAGACAGAGAACAGTCTGTACTGTGCTTTCAGGAAATCCTCTCCCTTTTCCATATTCATATTGATCCAAAAACTCCTACATGACATCTCCTCAAGCTCAATGCAAGCTATTACAGAACTCTGGAAACACAGACAAAACCTTGAAGACACTCTCACAGCAGATTTAACGAGGCTGATGGTTTATCCACCTGACTTTAATCTCCCCCGCTTGTCTTCAGCAGCTCTCAGTAACACACTCAGAGACCTTCTGGGACTTTTTCCATGTGCAGAAAAAGTGCTTTTCACTGCAAGACCAGGCTCTCAGGATGGAAATTCAAGTACTAAGGCATGGAAATACATAACACAGCAAAAGCAGCAGCTAATATCAGGCACGTCTCGCCCAGTTTTGCACATGATAACCACCTGAGCCTGACCACATTCACAGAGAACCCCCATGGCCAGGGCAAGGCAGCCCCCCACATCACCCCAGACACTGTGAGCTCAACCCAGTCTTGCTGGCAACGAGCACAGCTCCCAGCTGCCAGGCTGCTGCACAGAAACCTGGCAGGGGATGTGGGAAATGAAGAAAATCAATACCGGTTGGGTTGTTTGCAAATCTGTTTCTACCCTCACCTTCCCGGTCTCACAGAGGACAACTCATTAGGTGCCTGGAGGGCTGCCAAACCCAGCGGGGCCTGAGCAAGCCATGCCGCAGGACAGATCCCCACAACCACAGCCTCTCTCCCCCTTCCAGCAGCCCCCTCCCTGAGATGGCAGGTGAAAGTGGTGCAGGCAGCAGATAAAAAGGGTAAATATAATTCAGCCCCATGTGCACCTGTCCTCCAGACAAAGCCTGCTCCCGGAAGCCAGGCTGTGCCTCTCAGCGCACAAAGACGGGTCTAAATCTGTCTGTAATAGAGCTTTTCAGGCTGACTGAACAGTAATGTTCACAAGCTGCTCCCCTCAAGGGAATACTGTATCCTCCTCACTGCATTACCCCAATCAGAAAGATCAGTGAGCAGCTCAAAGGCAAAGGTGGAAGAGGCACCGCTGATGTGATTCCATTTAGAATCTATCAGAATATTTTATTCCTCCCTTTGAAAGCGACAGATTAGGTATTTCCACTTCTCTTTGAAGCCTGGCAGAACAATTCACACCAGTGGACCAAACACCCCTCACTCCCCTCCATGTGCCAGGTAGTGCAGATGGGAGAAAAGCCTCTTTGAAAGCCCCCCAGAGCCACCCGAGGCAAAGCCACCTCTGCAATCAAAGGCCCAAGTCCCAGCCAACAGGGGAGCGATTTCTCTTCATCACAGCAAGCTTTATTTCCATTCCAGCTTCTTTATTTTCAGAAAGTCTCCTGGAAAATTAAGTGTGGTACACCTCTATTCCAAAAATCTCTCCTTGGCAAGTGCTGGCTTCCCACTTTCTGGCAGACACTGAAATTAAATGCAGCCTCCCTGTTTATTTCCTTCTTGCTGGGGATATGCACATCCTTGCTGAGCTCTGGAAGCAATTTTTTAGTTGGGAAAAAAATAAAGAAAGATTCCAAGCTCTTACATAAACAATGGCTGGTGACGAGAGGAAAGACAAGGGTTGGAAAATTTCTCACATTTTATTAAAGCGTCTCTCAGTGCAGCAGATCAGACAAAAAGAACAAACCCAAACAAACAGATTGAAACAGCTGAATATTAAAATGGCACTGGAGGGATCAGCTGCAGCATCTTTCCATGGCCAGGACCAGAGCCTCCACCAGACAACATCACAGAGACACAAACAAGGGTGGATTCTGCTGTTCCATGGTACAGAAAGAAGCCTTCTGGAAAGAAGGTGCTCAGCACAGACCCATAATGGAAAAGCAGAGCCCAAGGCTGTTGCACTTGTCAAACACACCTCTGCTGCTCTCACGTCTCAGTGCTAGAAGGAAAAGGAAAGAAAAAAAAAGAAAAAAGAAAACAAACTTCCTGCACAAAAAGGGAAAATAAGCAACTTTGTCAGTGCTTCCTCCAGCCTGAAGCACAAATTGATAGGATCACACTGATCTAATCCAGAGGGCATTCCCCTAGAGATTACAACAGTCTCAAAGTAGGTCATGCTTGGGCCTGAGCTTCTCAGCAAGCCCAATTCTGACATATTTCCAGAGCCTGTGTAGGTGCATGCATGCTTTCCCCTTCCCTGCAGCAGCTGTGCCACGCTCATTACCAGAAACCCAAATCAGACACAAGTGAAGGTTAAGGGCTGGGTCTCTGCTTGGAACAGCAAGAGATGGAGCTCTCCAGGCCAGCGTCCCTCCTCTCCACACTCTGTTAGTGGCCAAGGGCATTCCCCCTGCCGGGGTTTCCAGGGGATCATGCTGAAATACCAAGGAACCCACACACTGCCCATAAAGGGGGAAGCAAGCACTGATGTTAATGAGACCAGGGCCACACTGGCCATGAGCTGAGCTCAGGGGAGAGCAGGGCTGTTAAAATCAGACCTCAAGTGAGACACACTGAGATTCTGGTGTCCACACAGGGTCTATTGCTCCCTCACATTCTCCCTTTCTGCACCAGCTTCAGCACAAGGAGCTCATGTGGACACCGCTGCCACTGCTCCCTGCTTTGGATATTACACAAGGCTGCTTCTCCAAGCTGGAGCTGACTCCAGGCCCACCCTTCACCCAGCCAAGCTGCTGCACACTTCAGGCTGGAACACACAAACAGAACCCAGAGACCTTCACCAAGCTGCGTTTCACTCAACTACAATAAGAGCTCCTCCCCTTCTCCACTCCAGCACCTCTTCACCTCTCCCCTTACCCTGAACACCAGAACCACACACAACACATCACAATCGATGTTTGCAATCAGACCCCTACAAAACAAGGGATATAAGCACAGTGATACTTTTGATTGCTCAGGACACCAGCACATCCCTGTTCACCCTCCATCACCCTGGAACAGCTACAGAACAAAACACCCATCCATACCAAATTGCTTTTACACTCATGCACTCAGAGCCTTTCCCATAACTTTAATTTCAGATCCTCCCAGCTGTCACAGCACTTGCCTCATCCTCCAAGGACTACAAACACAGGCTTTCTTCAGGGTCCTGGACTGTTTATGTGCAGAGCAGGGAAGAGAATTGCATTTCCTGAGGCTATGAATGATTTATCATCGCACTGAATGCGGGAGGAGCGGGGTCCCAGGGCTCGCTGCATGACCGGAATCTCACAGGCAGGCTGCATCTGCAGAGATGTTTGTGTGCACTCCTCAGATCATCATTAACCAACAGGACCCTCAAGAGGAGCATTTATTTCCTTGGGATTGTAAGGGAGATGGCTGCTGAGAAAACAGCTGGGCAGGATTTAGCCCCATTATATCCATCTATCTCATTCCACTCCCCCACCCCTCCAACTCTCGGTCTAGCTGAGTACAAAAATAGAAATAATAATGAAAATTAAAATTAAAAAAAAAGAAAAGACAGGGAAGTGCAGTACATAGCACAGGCCAACTGTGGGTCACAGCTCTGGTCAGTGGAAGCACATGCAGCTGCACAGGGCAGGTTTTATATTTCCAAATACCTCCCTCCCCCCCGGGGGTTTAAGTCCTCATCCCATTCTCCAGATGATTTGCGCAGCGCTGTAAATGCAGGTGTTATAAATAAACAAAAATATGCCCATGCTGGCACGCAGCTTTCAGCTAGTAAAACGGGCATCAAGGATTCTTAATGAAACGGTTTTGCAATTCCCAGCAGTTCTGCATTCTCTGGAGACAGGGTGATTAAACAAATACCCAGAGCAAGAGCCCAGCCTTGACTCCATCTATGGGAGTTTTGTCACAGACTGAACTGAGGCAGGAATGCCATCCCATGGACCTCCCCCAGAGAGCTACACAGGCTGTAACTTAATATTATGCCTCTTGTTACGTGTTCATACCAAGAGGCAACCATATTTAATACAGTACTCTGTATCTAGGGATAAAGCAGGATGGAGCCAACCATCAATCACTCAGCTTCTCTTTCCTTGTAGGATTACACAGGCCAACCCCATGGCTAGGAAGTATTTATAAAGTCTTTTTTTTTAGTTCTAGATACTGCAGACTTTTTTTATAGTTACTATAGTCCTCTATTTTCTGCGTACTATATTTTCACGCACATAATCCTCACCTCAAGCCCACTTATTAAAAAAAGTACTGCTCCCTTGAAAAATAGTCCTCAGATTACCCACAACTCACCCTCTCTCTTCCCCAACAGCTAAGAGTGGTGCCATCAATTACCCCAGCAAAAGCTCCCGGCAACCAGGGAGAAAACTGGAGCTAGGAAGAGGGAGGACCAGGCAGGGGGTGGGTGGCCTGGGAGTAAACCTCCCCTATTTCCTACCCTTGAATAATTTCCTCCTTCTTCCCCAGGCAACCCGTGGATTAGATGCATGAAAGTACAGCAATTACCCTCTTCAATTACCCTAAAGACTCAGCAAGAATAAATTGTTTGCAATGGAGAACCCTCTTGCCTTCTCCCCCCTCAAAGCCAAACCCATCCTCCATCCTCTACAGCCAACCTATGAAATCTGTATGCTCTGCAGGCCAAGACCATTGCTAAGCAGTCAGCTTTAATTTCCTCGGAGTCCTCCAATGCAGCCCTGTGGCGCAGACAGAGTTATCCAGCACTGCCTTTGGAGGCTCCATTTCTCCTCTCTGCCTCCCCAGCTCACAGCCCACATCTCACCAAACACAAGCAGGAAGAGAAGGGAGCAGGGAAACTTCTCTGCAAAACCACCTCTTTATTTCAGGTTTCTTGGATGTGGTGCAACACCAGTGTGGAAAATAAATCCCTGCTCCCCACAGCCTCCTGAGCTTCCAAGGGCTGTTTGGAGAACCAGCACCAGACATCAGCTGACACTAGCAATTACATCCAAATAGCAGATACAAGTCTGTTATCGATCTGTTCCTAGAGGGAAGGACAAGCTATCCAGTAAAAAGGGGTGTCATGTTATTAAATTCTGAAAGGATAATAACCCAACACAGAGGGCACAGCTGTTACTGGTACACTTCAGGCTTCGTTTCCAAGCCTGACAGGGAGCAAAGATCAGAGTGCTTCAGTGTTCAGAGACAGGCCTCGAAATTAGAGGAATAAATTAACATATCCATGTCTGAATTATTGGGCTAAGGGGGTTGCAAGTTCTACTGGCAGGAACTGGCCTGGTGCTCCCAGCAGCTGCTGAAACCTCTTCTTAGCCAGTGCACAACACTCAAGAAGCACTTTGACCTCTCCAAGCTCTGCAGCTTGGCCCCAGAGCAGAAGTTTTAACAGCCCAAACACTTGCAATAGCCCATGGAAAAGGTGCAGGGAGGTTGTCTCCTTCAGTAACCTGAGCCAAACACCCCAGTGAAGAACAGCAACAGACAGCTCTGTGGAAAAGCCCGGATCAATTTTGCTGTGAAAAAGAAAACATGGCTCAGGGTAAGCGAACAAGCCACAGCCTTTCAATATCAGCAACTCAAAAGAATGGGAGAATTTAACCAAGCTGCTGCTGGGAGGAAAAAAAAATCCACAAAGAGTTATCGATCTTTATGAGCTTGGAGTCAAGAGATCCATAAATTATTCACAAGGCAACAGAGATGGCAGATTTCTTGGACATTTCAGTGCTGCACTGCACAGAATTATGAGCTCAGATCATTTGGCCAGACTGTCCCACAACTGAGCCTTTAGAAACAGCAACAGTGATCTCCAAAGGGGGCCTCTGGACGTGTGACAGGCAACTGCCCTGCTAGCAGCTTGTGGGACATGCCAGGGGCTACAGGCAGAGCTGGACAGACAGAACCACAACAGAAAGTGGTTTCAGAGCATACTTTGAGGATTTTCCACCCCACTGCAGACAGCAGGTCTCCCAGTCTGCATTAACAAAATTACAAACATAACACCATGAATTAGAAGTGAAATGCATCCATATTCCTGCCCAAACAGACTTGGCCAAGGAATCAAAGTCCCTCCAATCATCCCAAAAGGCACCTGGAAATCAAGGTGTGAAGAGCACTACAGACACCAGTATTTATCTCAGATGTAAGTCTGGGCAGAAAACTCAAGCTCAGGAGCTCTGTGAGGTGCTCCCAGCTTCATCACAAGCCTCAGGTGCAGCCTCTGGCAACTCATCTCTCCAGGCCCCTTTGCAAAATAGAAGGCAACAGTTTCCCTCCTGCCGCCAGGGAGAAGCATTGATGCCCCCAGATGCGAGAGCAGCCCAGGCCAGGCAGTGCCTCAGATCCTGAGCTCGTCTGCACAGATCCTCATCACCACAGCCAACCTCTGACACCAAAACAAAGCAGTCCCTTAGATTTGGAGCACTCAAAGCACTGGAGACATCTGGGATTATCCCTTCACACAGCCAGAAAAGCAAGGGCTGAAACAGCACAGCTGAGCCAGCCAGCAGCACACAGCCACTGCCTTCCACTGGCTCCAGTCACACCAGTCCCTGCTCCTGGCTGGGAACGGGGCAGTCTCTGGTTGAACCTACTCCAGAACATGTAAAAGACCTCAGCACTGGAAGGATTCTTGTTTAAAAAGCAATGGATTGGAAACTTCACAACAAGGTAAGTTTTTATGAAATCTAGTGGGGGAAGATCAATATATTCTTTTGTAGGTAAATGTGGTCATTGGGAACTGGAGCAGCAGCTCAGAAGACAGATTTTCTATTTATCCACACCACCAGAAGCAGAAGTGAGAACAAAGGCAGCTGTTCTTACCCACTACCCCAACATAAACCAAATCCAGGATTCTGAGCCTTTAACTCACAGAAAAAAACCAAAACCTAAATCTCCCTGTGCTTGTGCAGAAAGAGCTGGAGGTTTTTTTAAATTGCTGGAAGGGAAGGCAGCCACTTGTCTTTACCCTTTCCAAACACAGGGACTGGGATGCCTGGCAGTTGCCCATAACAGCACCTAAACCCAAGGCAGTGGTGCAGCTCTAAACACCCAAATCCCCACGTGTGCCAAGGGTGAGCCAAGCGTGGGGTTTCCAGCCCAAACCCCTCATGGTCTGTGGCAAACCCAGCAAGATGCTGGAGGCAGGCTGACGGGAAGGCTTTGGGGCCGAGCTGGCTCACACTAATGACCCCACAGCAGGATCCGGCAGGCAAAGGCAGCCCCCAGATTTAGCCAGAGCCGCTGGAGTTTCAGATGGTGCAGAACAGCACATTGATCCATTTATCGTCTCTGGGTTGCCATGGAGACCACAAGTCATTCCCCACCATCACCACCCCCTGCAGACCCCCCCACTGCTTTTCAATTGATAGCTGGGCACTGGGGAAGCATTTGCAGCACCGTGGAAATTAAATCCACACCAGAGGAGCAGAGGATTCAGAGCTGACACAGCCAAGGGACCTCAGCTTGAGGCAGTCTGTCCTGCTCTTCCCCACTGAGCAAGGCCAAGCAACCAGGCACTCCAAGCCTGAGTATTATGGGAAATTAACAATAATAAAGTGGGATTTTAATGCCACTCCACGGGTTCCCCTCTGACAATTCTCACAAGGTAGCAGGGAAGAAATCTCTCTAAGTGCATGTGCCAAAACAGGTTTTGGTGTGTCCCAGAGGACATTTCCACCAGGGAGCTCCCATCTCCCCAAACAGGTAACATCCAGCAGGACAGCAGGTTCCTGCTTCTCACACCGCAGATGCACTCATGAAGGACCACAGCTGACCCTTCACTGAAGGGAGCAGAGCACCAAACAACTTGTGCACACTACAGGCAGCAGGATGAGAGTGGGTGGATCAAACTCCAGCCACCAGCTGCTGGAAAAACATCACTTCTGGGGCTGGAGGAGATACATGGGCCACCAACTCTGGGGGCAGCAGAGCAAGGCTTGAGCACATCCTGAAAGCCCACCCTGAGATACACCTTCCCCAGCCCCTCAGCCACGAAGCAGAGAAAATACCTGAACTGGTTTTGGGGCAAATGTCCCAATGGGGCGCACAACACCACCTCCCCACACCTACCCAGTCCAGGCTCTGGCACCACAAAGTACTCAGGTGCTGTTCAGCACTGTCATTTACTAGAACCAGATAGTATCACATTTCCTTCCTCCCACCCCATGGAGGATGAAAAAACACCATCGAGACAACCTGAGAAAAAAATTTTCAAATCTTAATACTTAGGGTTTGGCTTTTAACTCCACACAGAGCCACTCAAGGCAGTCACCTGCTCAGTCAAAAGAGCTGATCCTGGGTAATTCCCTTGCATTTTAACAAAGGGCTGCTGTGCAAGGGCTGCACTTCTCACCAGCTCATGCCCTGCACGCACCACTGTGAAAACCTGGTGCTGGCTTTACCCCAGGCTCCAGCACTGGATTATGACAAGCACCTTTTAGGAGGGCAAAGAGCTGGTGTCACAGCCCCCCCAGCATGGTGGGCTGCTGCCAGAGGAGCCCAGCAGCCAGAACCCACCCCAGGCACTGGAGCATGAGGACACAGGGCAGGTGGCAGAGCACAGAGAGGCAGCTGCAGGCTGAGAGCCTTCAGGGAAACTCAAGAAGCGTGGTGTAAATACTGTATGTGCCTGGAGCCAGAAAGCTCAGCGAGGGCTGTGTGTGGCATTTCCTGAAGGTTACCTCTAATAAGTGCTGTCAGCTTGCCAGCCTTCGACTGTCTGCTGAGTCCTTCTGTGGGAAGCACGGCCTCTGTGGCATTGTCACAATCTGTGACAGCAAGAGCTCAAAAAATAAAATTCTTCCCACGCAGCAAAGACAAAGCAGGTGTAGGACACCGGGGCAGGCAAACCCACTGCAACCCGGCAGGGTGGAAAGGCTCCTCTCTCCTTGCTAATGCCTGCCCACAGGGCTGCTCGCTGAGCGCTGTGCATCCCCCTTTACAGGGGAGGGGGCAGAGGGGCAGGTGAGCAGGTGGCCCGGGCTGTCCTGCTCGGCAGCCCTGCTGGTGCACGCAGCTGCTCAGCCCATCCAGCCCATGCAGGCACCTCCAGCAGGGTCAGAGCTGTGATGCTCAGGCCATCCTCCCCCTCCAGCAGCTGCTGGGGTGCTGCAGCAGCTCCGTCACCCCTGCAGAGGGCTGGGCACTGCATCCACCTGTGCCAGAGTCAGCACAGCCAGAGCACAGCAGTGCTCATTTGTCTGCGTTCATTTTCTAGCTGCCACCCAAGAGATTATCCTGGGCCCTCCCCACTCATTTACTTTTTCCACTGGGAACAGAGAGGGCATCTCCGTCTATTCCCAGGGTAAAATTCACTCACAACTTTGGAGCCTCTGCAGCCCTGTGCTCACAGCCCACTGGGGAAGTGGATCTGCTCTCTGCTGCTCTCCAAATCACCTGCTGAGCTCAGTGTAGCACAGGGGCTTGCAACCAAGCCACATGGCACCAAGCTCTCCAGCAAGGACACCAAGCTCTCCTGCAAAAGCAAAAATGCCCACGACTCCTCTTGCTGAGCCTCTGCCTCAAGCCCTTTTCTTTTTTTCAAAGGACAGCTCCAAACACAGCACTGGAAATGAATGCCAGTGGTAAGCAGACAGTACACACCAGATAACAAACACTGCAGTTGTGAGCAGAGAACTCAGGAGATCTGTCATTCCAGTTTCCAGGAAAAAAAAAAAGCCACAGTTCAAGGCCTCTTTGGTTACGTAAACTTCATTTCCATGTCTTTTATCACTGATAAGATAAGCCATTGCTCAAGTTCAAGTTCTGTATCAAGTAAACCATGATAATCCTCTTAGGAATTCCCCATGCCCCAGCTTGAACAGACCTGCAGAAAAGAGCTTAAGGGGTTGCCTTCAGCTTAAAAAAAGAAACACACAAGCACACAGCCACAGACTTATTTATAATGTAGGCAAATTTGGGGCCTAGTATAGAGCACTGGAGGCTTATACAGCTCTGTCTGAATAAGGGATCTACTTCTGCCCTAGTTCATAAATGCTACAAGCTACTACTTGGTCATGCATCGCTCAGCTGAGCACCAGCCTGGGGATGATTGCCTTCCAAGGAGGATTTCTTGCAGCAATAGGAATCCAGAGGGTCAGACCCCACAAGAAATTAAACTGACTCACAACCAGTCACACACACTTTGTCCTGGATTAGAGCAACAAGACTTTTCCAGGCAGCAGTAATTTTTTTTATTTATTACAGCACAGGATAATTTTATATCCTTTAAATGCTGGCAGCAGAACTACAGTGATTTTAAGCAATTACTGCCCTGCTTTGGGTGCAAGATGTTAAACTCACTAAGACCACCTCCTCCTGTACTTTACTGTCAAAACACCCAGATGCAAAACATCACTGTCTATATTGGTTAAGAGGATGATTTGATCCAATCTAGCAACTGACTATATTTACTAACCACTTAAATATGCACTCACACACCCCGCACCGCAACACAAAAGGCCATTTCATAAATATCTGATTGCAAGACAGATGACAGCAATAAGCAGGCACACAAACTCTTGCCCTCCTCTCTGCTGCTCATCATCAGGACACAAATTACCTGGGCCAGCAATTTCATCACAGCGTCTTCCAGGGAACCGACTTAGCCTGAAGGCACTGAAGGCCAACATTTGAAGCTTTAATATTTTACTTCACAGGGCTGCATCTGGCCACCCCAGCGTGCTTCAGCGACGTGCAGCCACATGCTGCAAGGGCACAGCATTAAACCCTTCTAAGCCAGTGGCTGCCGGAAGATCAAGGCACCAGGCAGTGGGTAACATCTGAAATTGGTGCTTAAAATGCAAATTGTCTTCAGGTCTGTCTACTTCCTCAGCCAGCCCAACGGGCTCCAGCACCCACAACTGCTTCTTACACATTTCCAGCTACCATGACTTTTATCCTTCTGCTAGCTCTTCTCCATTAGGGTCTTTCGCACATCTCTCAGTATTTTGTGACACTCAAACTAAAAGATGCAGCATATCAAACAAAACACATCTCTCTCCTTCCCACCAGCAGCTTCAAGATCCTTCAGCACTGACTGACAACCCACAATATTGTGGGAAAGGCTGCTTTCAGATCAGCTGCTGGAAAAGCTCTTCCAAGGTAGCAGCTGAATTCAAATCACACACCAATTAGCTCAGGGGGATTTGTATGTTTTTCTTTCAGGAAACCTATTTGAAAACAAAACAAAGAAGGGAAAAAATTGTTTAAATCTCATTAAAACATCTCAAACTGTGTCACAAGCATGCCACATTTTCTACTCAAGAAAATAGGAGTAGCTTTAACTAGTTTCACCTCACCAGATGGAATTTTGTCCTTTAAACCCACTTGCTGTGTCCCTCCACCTTCAAGAAGGCAACAGAGGTCCAGAGCAGCTACAGACCCGCTCAGCATCACACAGCAAGCAAACCAGTGTGCCAAACTGCCTGGGTCTGTCCCAGATCTTTCCCACAAGATGAGGTTTTCCACCCTGCTCCCCTTGGGTTTTCTCCTCCCGCCTCAAGGCCACATGCAGATGACCGTGCTTTTTCTGAAGCCAGTGCCAATGAGGCCACTGCATTCGTTATCCAGCAGGATAATGACAGAGTGCAATTCAGTCAACAGCAAATCCTCCCCAGGGAGATGCCCTCTGACCCTCCCTGAGCTGGGGGATGAACGCAGACAGCCAGATCTCAGACAGGCGGCAGGGCTGAGTGAATAATTCCTAATGAATCCTTTCATCTCTTCTTTTGTTTTGGGGAAGGGAGGGAGGGGGTGAAAGGAAATAGTTTGGTACTATCCACCAGCAGAAAATTATTTTCTAGAGCTTCCCCAAATCACTGTCATCTGAAGAACATTTTTCATGGCTTCTGCACAGTACGTGGGCACAGAACACAGGCTGCTCTCTGCAGAGAGCCCCTGGTGCAGACAGCCAGTCTGGGAGCAACAGCCAAAGACACAGCAAGAGCAGGGATGCTGCAAGAGCAGGGATGCTGCTGGAAACCTCGCTTAAAATCACCCTTAGGCAGGCAATTGAGACTTAATCTAAGATATCCACTCAACCCGCATTTTTGCCAACAAAATTCAGTTTCACTGACACATCAGCAAACGCACGAAGGACAAGAAAGTTCATGAAATGAGGCCCACAGAAAGCCAGGATCTTACCTCTCTCCACATGCCTCTCAGACCTCACTATCAATTTTCTCTCATTTTCCAAGCCACAAGCTGTAAGGATAACAAGGATGTGATAAAAGCAGATTTATTTTTTCCCCAACAAAAAGAAGCAATTCTCATTTCTCCAGTGTGAATTCAGCTGTAGAATTCAGTTTAGCAGCATCTGCTGAATGCTCCGTGTCACCCAGAGGTACCACAGTAAACAAGGGTGGAAAAACAACTCCCAGCTCTGAGATCTCAGAGCTGCTTCACAAGCTTTCAGCCATTCACGCAGCACCCTAGCCCATGGGCACTTGTCCTCATCACTTTTAGCCTTGCAGTTTTTATCCCCATCTCTCAACTGGTCCTAAATTGAGCCATGTCTGAAGCAGTCACTCCCAGCTGCACCAGCATTTACAGGGATTTACCCTCAGCAGGTTGTGGGTTATACTGGGAACAGAAATCCCACACAAGGACCATGGTGCTGAGATGCTCCCAGCCCCATTCCCAGACAAATGAACTGACATGAACCTGCACACTTCAGCAGAGCTTGGCTGGTGTATTTATATAGATGCCAAATCCCAGGGATATCAATGACAATCTCTTGCCCAGTAAAACCTGATTACAGGGCTGGACTCTCTAAAGCCCCCCTGCCACCTCAGACATCATGGGGAGCAGCCAGCAAACCCCTCCAGGTGCCCTGCACAGCAGGGGCTGCAATGCCAATGATTAAGCAAAGCTTCAAAGGAAAAAAAAAAAAAACAAGAGTCCTGGTCAATGACTGACCAGGGTAATAGCTCAGGCTACTATCATGTGCTCTTCTCACACCACATTTGTTTGCTGGGCTGCCCAAGAGGTTTCCAAGGGTCAAACACGAGGTCATCAGCCCTGCTGAAAAATATAAAAAGCTGGAGGAGCAAGTAAGGAAGGTCCTAGTACTTACAATTAAGGCTAAAAAAGACATGAAAATGCAAATCCTCTAAGTTTAAACATACCAGAGGCAGCATCAAAAGGAGAAGAAAAAGAAAAAGGATTTTATGGTTTTTGAAGATCAGACCTTCGCAATATTTAGTAATCCACAAAAAATTCTGACCAGCCTCAAGGACCAAGAGTGGCTGTGGAAAGCAAAACCTTGCTTTCAGGCTATTTTGAGAAGCACTCACAAGGTTTATCCCAGAAACTGCTTTCTGCCTACTCAGATTTCTCAACCGAGCCAATCACATGGTGTTTCGGTGGACTGCCTGGAGACACTTGAGAATAGCAGAGCTGCCTGCTGCTATCTGCCTGGCACAGGGTGGTTTTTAATTGAGGCTGAACTCTTATGTCCCTGCTGCAGTCTGCAGCTCCAATCACTGAAATAATAATTAAACCCAGGAGAAACAGTGCAAAGCAGCAATGCCTTTTAGTACATTAAGATGAGGGGACCTGAAGATGGGCACAGACATCTCCAGGATGTGCTGGTTTGTTTCAAAGCTGAGGATTTCACAGATTTTTAAACAGAAAGTCAGGGTGGCAGAGATCCTGCAGGACAGACACAGCAGAGATGCAGCAAAGTATCCACTTTCACCTCACCCACCCCAAGGAAAAAAATCAGAGCAAGTTTTTGCCATCTGAGTTCAGCATGTTCCTTCCATGGGAATTTGAGGGATTAGCCAGAGAGGGGAATGCAGAGCAAGAGATGCACCCAAGACATCAGACTGATTTGAGCCATCCTCCCCAGTTCAAATAGCCTGTGAAAGAAACCTGTGAAAGAAACCACTCTGAAAAAGTCTGTGCTGGCAGATCAGACAAGGCAAGTTCAGCTCTGAAATCCGAGGGGAGAGACTGAGCCTGGAAACCACTCTCCATTAGGTTAATTAGTCAAGTTTGATGTATCCAAGTCGGTTACCATGGCCACAGGAACTGAAGAGCAACGCTTTACACAGATTTCCTTGTGTGGGACTGGGGACAGGGGAGCCCGTCCAGCCCCTGCAGGCCCCCAGGGCAGCCAGGGAGGAAGGAACTTGCCACCCTGGGCCCTGTGCCAGCCCCTGGGCTGGGCTGCTCACAAACCCTTTACTGGAACTGCTCCCCGTCCAGAAGGCTGCTAAAAATAGCCCCGAGCTCAACCAGGTTAATGACACATCAAGAAGATGCATTTGCACATAAAAATAAACAGAATGCATCTGAGAGCTCCCCTCCACCTGGCTTCTGGTTGGTTGGTTTTGAGTGGGGAGAAAAATCAAAAAGCTGTTCTGTTTTCTCTTAAAAATTCAATGCCTATCTGTCAAAGAAGTGACAGAAAGCTGTCCATCTCTGCAAACACTATGCCAAATACAGCTGAAGCTTGTCTGTCAATTCCAGAGCCTGGAAAGGGACCACGGCATATCACAAACAAACAAACAAACATTTTAAGTGTCATTAGTTACATTATGATCAACATCACGTCAGTTGCTTACAACTCTACTCTGCAGCAAACACTCACCCAAGCACTAGCACCCATGAGTAAAACCTACTGCAGCTTCAGGAACAGCAGCAGATTTAGAAAAGAGTGGGAGAGAAAAAGCAATTTGTAATTCAGCAAGGCTGCTGTGGCAGAGCAGGTTTCAACTCCCTTGAGGAAAGGACTCTCCTCTCACCCTCGGCTCCTCAGGTGCCGTGCTGAGCCAGGACTGACGGCGGCAGAAGGTGCCACACAGCACAGAGGATGGTTTCTACCCAGATTTGCTCTCCATCAGCTGGCCCTGGGCATGCAGGGCCACAGCACAAAAGCACAGAACACTTGATTCTCCTGGGTGCACAAGCAGGGCACCAGGAACAAAGGTGCTGCAGCCAGCACAAAGCAGCAACAATGTGAAAAACCCAAGCCTGCCACAGAGGAACGTTCTCAATCACCACCCCCAGGCAAGCACTTCATTTCCAGCTCGCAGAAAAGGAGCAAATGCCACAGACCACGGCAGAAATGACTGAGCTGCTACAGCAGTGCCTGAGCTTGACCCCAAGCTGAAACTGCTGCAGGAACACCAAGAGAGCCCTGCCTGAGGGTCTCTGTCACCTGCTGCAGAACTGATTGGTGTGTCCCACACTGAGAGACACACGGCATGTCTGCAAACAGGTCTGTGCACAAGTTTGGGGGGAATATCTCCCCTCTTAGAAGGGAATTTCAGTCCTGTGGAATTTACTCCTGCAAAAGAAAGGCTTGAGACACAACTAGGTTGTGTTAAGTACAGCCACTCTTCCCTGATTTCAGGTCCTGAGCCCCTGGCTCCACATCTGTCCTTGCAGCACCCATACTCTGAACTGACTTAAACAAAACCATGACTGCTTGGTGAAGACATTCATTCAGCTACTCAGGTCAAAAATAACAGGAGAGAGAAGCACTGAGACAGGAACACGCTGACAGGCAGGGAGGTGGCAACTCCTTCAACCAACACTACAGCCAAAGTCCCCCAATTTCAGAAATACAGCTCGAACAAAGGGAGCTAGAGGCTGTGATAAGGGGAGCAGCAATCACCCCCATTTGACAGCCCCAAGCCCACCAAGAGTTACCAACCCCACCTTTCTCAGCAGGTTAATGCTCAGCTGTTAGCCTCCCCCTCCTCTGCACGTGCCACAAATAGTTGCTCAAACAGATTTCTCTGTTACTCTTACCAAAAAACTGGGAGTGGCCATGTGACAGGAGCACAGAACATGGGGAACACCATTCACTTCTCTCTAACTAATTGTTCTGCCCCCTCAACACACACCAAATTGACTTGGCAAGGCTGCAAGGCAAAGCTGATGTATTTATTATTTATTTACACAAATTTTTTTCTGCTGGTTAAGAAGCTTCATAAAGTAGATTGCAAGTGGCCAAGACAGCACAGGCACTTTTTAAAAGTTTTGCATAAATTGAATGAGTGAAGAATAGCAGGGATAGCAGCATTCCTGGTTGTGTCCTTTACCATAGATATTTTAGCCTCAGTTACCTAAGAATTAATTGGCAAAACACTCAAGAAGTTTGTAAAGGCAAGTGTGAACACCCATTATTTCTGGGTATGGTGTTCTTACCCTGGGGATCAGCCTCTCAAACAAAAATCAGTGCGTGCAGGCTGGCTGATCAGAAGGCAGGGGGGAGTGCCTGTGTTAGCCAAACACATTTTGTGCCTGGAGCAGCAGCCGGGTGAGCCCAGGCTGAGCAGTCGTGCACGGACACGCTGTTCCTGGAGCAGCCAGGGGCCTGACTCTGCACCCATCATCTTCCAACTCAGCCAAAGGTTCAAGGTGTTTCCGCATGAAACAAGGAACTGGAGCGCGGCAAACACAATAATGCATTGTGTGGGGACTGAAACCTCCTGCTGAGAAGAAATCCACAGACATTTAAAAAGCACAACCGAGCAAAATGCAGAAAAAAATAAGACACAGATGGAGCTTAAAGCTCTTGTCTCATTGAGCCAGACCAAAACTCACTCCGCCTTTGGCAGGGGAAACAGGAGCAACCAGGGTGCTGGTGTTCTGCCTCTGCAGCACGACTCCTCCACCTCAGGGCAAAGCAAATTCCCCATCTCTCAGCCTTCTCTGCTGTTGGCAGAGTTTAAGGACATTCACAAAAGCGTGTTAGATTTCAAGAGCACCAGTCTCGGTGGAGAAGATGCAAACCTCAGCTCTGCACAGTGAGAGAGTTAAAATAAAAACACAACCCTTAAGGTACATGCTGACTTCTCTCTTTACTTCTGTTTCATAATGCTGGAGAAAGCCCAAAACCCTGCAGTGTTTCTCACTCCAACACCACACAGCCCTCAGGAACGCTGCTGGCAGCTGGCTGGCTTCGGGACCAAAACCACAGCAGCTCTTTATGTGCATCTCAAGACACGTAGACATCAAAAGCAAAAAAAAAAAAAAAAAACCAAAAAAAAAACCAACCCAAAAAAAAACCCCACCCCAACAATTTTTAAGTAGCAACCCTGTCAAGATATCAAAGTCAAGCCAAAACTAAAACCTACAAATGAAGCAAAAAAAAAAAAAAAAATAGAGAGGAAGAAGAAAAAAAGGGCTGGCTGACACCTCCCATACATGCTGCCAGCAGGATCATTTGCTCCAAAAATAAGGATGCTCAACACATCTTAACTGATGACATGACAACTGCTTCATGTCCCAACACCGAAGTTGCATAAAAACCTCTGAATACCCATTGCCTTGCAGCTCAGTAAAAAAACAAAAAAGAACTCTACTCACTCAGAGCAAGCAACAGACACCGTGTGCTGCTCCTCAGAAAGATTTTCAGCTCTTCATTTCCACTCAAGCATCCACTCGGGCTGCAGAGAAGCATTTCACCCCTCCGCCCTTTGCCAGTCACGCTCAGCAGCTCCAGCCACGAGGCTGCAGCTGAGCTGGCTGCCCAGGTGCCTGTGCCCACAGCATGCAAAAATACCTCAGCTGTAGCTCTGGATCCCAAAAAACTCCACAAAGGGAGAGCTACTGACTCCGGGTCCCCCCCAGACAGCAGCAAGCAACCTCCTGCAGAGCCTGGGTGTGCTCAGGCTGCCTCAGCAGCACCTCCTGAAGAAGGGACATTTAAGACTAGAAAGCTTTCAATAAGAATTCTGAAGGCTTTTTCCACCACCAGTTCAGAGAGTTCTCCCAAAACACTGAACACACAGATTCCTGTAATGCAGACTTTGCTGCATTTTATTTCTTTGACAGTTTTTAATCACCTCTGGTCTAGCATTTGGAAATTATTATTCACACGCACAACAGGAACAAGGCTGCAGGGAAACATGAATTTCACTGGCCTGCCTGGTTTTGTCTGTGGACACCACCTCACATATTACCAAATCAAAACAAGCCGGCCAACTTGAGCGTGAGGGGGAAATGAAAGGGCAGACCGGTGACCTAGAAATGAAGCTGACACTCTGGCATGAGCTTGAAACTCTGCAGCAAAGGGAAAAAAAAAAAGCTGTAACTGCTTTCAAGATGGAGCTTGAAAAGTTTATTAATGGAATTACATTATGTGGTACCCACAGAAAAGCAAGGACTTGATCAAGGAAGGTTTTCCAATAGGAAAGAGGGGACGTAGTTATTTGCTAAACACAAGAAATTCTTACACCAAAGAGGGGACGTAGTTATTTAAGGTTCAGAGGCCATAAAAACATCCCAATCAAACCACTGAAGAAACTTCTTGAGCACACAGTTGCAGTATCAAATACCCAATATTTACACACCACACCATGCCACAAATGTAAATTGGTAACAGCACAGGCTTGAGGAGGCAGTAGACAAAGCTTCAAGCAGTGATTGGGAGTGCCACAGTCTCTGCAGTGATCCAAACTCACCCTGCCAGGTGTAATTGGTTCAAAGAGGGTGTTCACAAGCTACCTTTGTTCCAGCAGGTCTCAGGCTTGAGCGAGTAACGTCCACATCAGCAGCGTCAACTGCCACAGGAGCCGCATCGCGCTTGGCAAGGCTGGCAGAGAGGCCTCCAGAGCCAACATCCAGAGCCTGCCTGCACCATCAGGCAATGCAGTGTAACTCACTGGGGACTCACAGCCTCCCAAAACCAGCTCCTTGCAACATCAGAGCAAGGAGATCACGCGGCCTTGGCAGTAAACACTTACACGGAGCTTCTGCTGCAGGAGCCAGGTGCTGCCACTGATAAACCACTGCCCTCCAGGGCTTCTGCAGCACTGCAGGTATGGCTTTGAGAAGTTGGCAGAGGCCAAAGATGGAGCTATTTATGAAGTGATCAAGTACCATGCAGCTGAGAGCTGGTCTTATAAAAATTTAGCCACTGGACTAATTTTATAAGGTTTAAAATATTTTCAGAAGAAAGCCAACTTTCCATTGTTTGCCAGAGCTTGTTAGAAGCCCACACATCCTGCAGTGCAGAGGAAAAGACACCCTCCACCCTCTCCATCCAGCGCTGCACGGCTGGAGGCACAGGCAGATTTTCAGAAAGCTCAACTTTGCCTGTCATCCTAGTCAGCAATTCACTTCTCCCACCCCATCCCACTGACACCCAAGCACGGGGCTCTGTCCTTCACCATGCTCTGCTGCAATCATCAGGCCCCAGCTCTTTACACAACCACCTAGGCCTCCAGACCTTGCAATTAAACACTCCCTGAGGAGGATGAAACCTGCCCACCTGGGAGGCAGCAAGTCCTCAGGGACTGAAGGCAGGCGATGGGATGATCTGCACCAGGAACCTTCCCAAATCCTGTCATCCTCCACCCACGGGCTGACACATTTCTTTCCTTCTGCCTTCTTCAACACAGAGACAAGGAAGAGCACACTGCAAAACACTCTCCTGCCCTAACATGCACAGGACAAACCCAAACTGTGTTGCTTAAGAAGCTGGTAGGCAACATTCAGGTACCAGCACAGAGCACCAGCCAGAGCCTGCAGAAAACACAGTTTAGAGGAGGCAGAAGTCCCAAAAACTACATGATAGATTGAAGTATTTATTCACTGAAGTATTTATTCAGTTTACAGCCAGTTCCCTGAGCAGGCAGAGAGAAGCACACCCAACTGGAAGAGTTAACTTCCCACACATTTGGCCAAAGCTGCATTTCAGGGCACCGCCGCTCTGTCCAGTGTTACGCCAGGGAAACAATGCTAAATAAAGATTACGTGGAGTGGTATTATGTAAATAATTCTCTTCCACAATGAAAGGATAAACCTAGACTGCCCGGTTAGTTATTAACCCAGGAGGCAGCGCTGCAGAGAGGAAATCCTGCCGGCTCTGCCTCCCTCCCTGACACACGCACCACCCACCCAGAGAGCCAGAGCCAGGCCCGCAGCCTCCAGAGACAATACCCACAGCACCATCCCTGGCCTCCCTGCAGGCTGGCACTCTCCCTCATGCGAGGAAAACTTCCCACAGGAGGAAACTATTTGGACCCCACCACATTGTCTCCTCCCAGGGCAACCCCTGCTCCCGGCCTCATCACTGCTGCCAATGCTCAGCCTGGCCCCCTTCCTCCTCCTCATCCTCCTCTCACCATCAGCCCAGGACACGAAGGGTTCCCTGTGCTATGATGGGAACACATTCCTGGACACATCCCTCCTCTTGAAGGCCTTCCCTTCCCCTCCCAGCTGAGCCCACTTTGCTTGCACATCTTCTCCTGCCCAGAATAACTTACTCGACCTTTCTGCCTCCATTTCTCCCTGCAACCTTCCTGCTGCCTTGGCCTCACGTCTCAATGCTTTATGTTTGTCGTACGATTTTAAATCTGTCAGCAATTCATCCATCTGCCACCTCCTGGGTTTTTAATGCCGCAAAACGTTCTGGGATCCAGCCTCGCATAAACCTCTTGGTGGAAAATTAAGCTGTACCTCATTCAGAAACCAAACTGGCTTTGAGATCATTTCTTTCCAAGGTGCTGGGCTATTTCAAAGACTGGCTTCTTCACTACAGCGAGCAGAAAAGCCATGATGCTATCCGGTCTAAAATAAACATTATGGGAGCAGCGATAAGGGGAAACATTTCAGCTGACTAAGAGCAATGCGGGTTCAAATCCAAGCGTAAGCTGATATTGCTTATAATTTGTTCCCCAGCCAAAAACACAGACTGGAGTGAAAAAATGGAAGGCATTAAACAACAAGCAGCGTACTCAGCGACTCTGAAAAACTTCAGCATTTCCATTTACATTATTATTTTTTTAAATAACCTTCAGTTTCACGGATCATAAAGTTAATTTGGAGCAACTTCCCTTCTCTGTAACTAGACAGAGCTGCTATCCTTTACATTCATTAATGTTTGCTCAGTGCTCCACAGCCATAAAGAGAGCACTAACCATTATCAGCATCCTGCATGCACCCAGCAGGCACATAACCACTGCTGCGCTCTCCCTGTCCCCTCCCCGTCCCCAAATCCCCTCCAGCTCTGGCACTCTGGTCACAATCACAGCCGTGGACAACCACCTCCATCTTTACTGCTTTTCTTCCAGTGCCAGGCAGCTCTCCCCTGCAGGCAGGGCTCCTCTCTGGGCCTCTCCAAGCCAGATTCAGATCATCAGCAATCAGTGCCCGCTCACCTGCCCACCCTCAGCCAGATCACATTTCTCAGCTCCACACAGTGAAGGTGGCAGGGGAGCTGCTCTCGTGTGAGCACTGCCTGCTCACCAGAAACATCTGCTCCTGGGGACCCTGCTCACCTTTAGCAGGAACAGTCCACACCCCAGAGAGACTCCAGCTGCCAAAGGCAGGTTGGCAGGAACAGAGAACTGGTGGCCTCAAGAAGGGAAGTGACAAGTAGGGTGGGCAGCAGGACTGGGGGTGCAGCCCAGATTTCTCAATTCCCAGTAAAGTCCCGCAGCTGCCTCGTGTTCAGGTCAGGGATCACTTCCCAAAACTGACGAATCACTCATTTCCTTCTGCTCTTTTGTCCTCCTTCCCTTCCTGCCAGATCCATCCCTCACTCTGATCAAGCTTTTACAGGCATTTTCATGCCCTCTGTTCTGAAGCTCCAGCTCCCTCTTCAATCTTCCTTTTGGGAAAGCATCTCTGCTCTAGTCACGCTCATTAAATGACACACATTTCCATTTTCTACTGCAATGCAAAGATCTGTCCCTTGACATTACAGGGCAAATCAGAGACCTCAACACCTGTGTGCCAGCACAAGCCCAGCCATAAATAGCAATTCTCTGCTGCTTCCTATGTCGATACGCAGCAAGGGCCCTTCAAAGCCGTGCAGGAGCCTGTGCCACAGCAGCCTCGATGAGAATCCACGACCTCACAATGCCCAAATCCTTAGGCAGCTGCAAAAGCCTCAGTCACTAATCAGAGAGGCGACTGGGTGCTGCTATACCTCATTTCCAGCTCCATTAGAGCTGACCCTGCTCTCTGCTGAAAACTCTCCGTGAAGACTAAAGCGAGCCATGGCTCCTCAAAACGCAGCTGCACAAAAATAACAGTGCTCCAAAGGACACACTGGCCTGGATTCCCATCCCTGTGCACCCCTGCAGCCGAGCCCGTGGGCTGCATTCAGGGACCGCTGCTCACAGGCACAAAACCCAGGGGGAAGCAGCACTTTGCCACTGGGAGTAACGAGCCCTCACACTGAACAAGCAAAGCACTCATGGAGAAAGAGACTCTTCACCAGCTCTCCAGCAGACTTGCTCTGACACATTGAACTTCACATAACCCCACCAGCCTCAGCTTTCTGACTTGTGAAGCGATCTGGTCAGAATGAGACACTGGGTTGGGGATGGGGAGTACTGCACCCCAAAGGCCGTCCTCCAACCCACCGCCCTTCACAACTGCTCAAATCAGCCCCCCAAACCCCACCTCTGAAAAGTTACCGATTTAATCCTCCTTCTGTACCCACTCATCTAGAAACTGACGGGATGGTAACTTTCCTCCCCCCGCAGGGACACAACCGTGATGGTATCTCAGGCACATCAATTATAGTCAGTTCCAAACAGGTTTCTCCCAGGACAACCAGACTGCAAAAAGGACTGTATTGCAGCAGAGCCCACTAAAAACCAGAACCAGGAACACAGGGAGCCATCAAGGGGGACAAATAATTCACAGCCGTGTCACAAAAGATGAAGATATCTCCTATGACCCAATTCCAGCCGTGGAGATGAGACGGGGAGCTATCACCACGTGCAGCTATCAGCACAGCTGCATGCACACCATCGCTGCCAATCACAACAAAACTGCCTTCACCACACTGCACCTCCTCATTACAAGACGTGAACGCGGCCTGAACCAAACCCTCTTTGGATTTAGCGCAGGATGGCTCCAGGGATTAGTACAACCTCCACTGGAGGCAGCTTGGTTCAAATCCAACCACAGCCATTAGCAAGTGAAAAGTATTGCCAAGCAGCAGCTGGCTGGTGGCTTGCACGAAACAAGTTCATGGTTTCAGTGCAGATCCTGTCGGAAAAAATGCCAGTCACCTTCCTGGGAGCTGCGAGGTGCGAAGGCAGAGGCACCCACCTGCCTCCTCCAGGGCCGGAGATGCTGCTGTGGGAGGTGCTCCCACACGGGCCCAGGAGCAGCTCCAGAGCCAGCCCTGACCCCCACAGGGCTTTCAGAACCAGGTATGTTTTGCAACTTGGCAGAAACACACAGCTAAGTAACAGAAACCACCACCCACATGAAGCCAGGAGAACAAAGTACCAGTGTTTTCCTGCCCCAGACATGTGCGTGCCCCATCTCCTCTCTCACACCAAAAATAGCTTCTACTTTTTCCCTTTTGGCAACAACAAACAGAGGTTTGAGTGCATTTGCTTTCAATAAACTAAACACGTTTTGCAAGAGTCTCTCTCACAGTGAAACTTACTCAACTGAAGTTATAAAATATTTGTCACAGGCAAAACTTTCCTCCCATGGCATCGTGGGACTCAACCCCAGCACACTCTGCGAGCCTTGCTCACTGAATTCCTCACCCAAGGCACGGGTCCTGCACAGAGCTGGCAGACCCAGGCACACAGGAGGTTTGAGCTAAATCCCAGAGTCACCCAACATCAGCACTGAAACTCAGAATTAAGCACTATTTGATTAAAACCACCCAGGAATACGCAGCTTCACGAGAGCCCTTGAAGAGTTTTGTCAGCACTTCCAGAAGAGAGGGAAATGCTCACCCAGTTGTCCCAACTCACACTGGCTCCCTTTATGAATCAGTAGTAGTACCAAGTGTTTATCAGTAAAGCACACGGCAAACTTCAACTTAACCTTGCTGATAAAACCCCTATATACTAAATGGAAAAACTCTCACCCCACATGACCAAGGAATACCAGTGGAATGATATCTCACCCACCAAACTGATTAAAACCACCAGATTCAGCAAAACCCTGACGGTTTTCAGGCATCCAGAGCGCCAACCTTCGCTTCCCAGGAATACCGAGGGAGAGTTCAAACCACAAACGCCTGTGAAGCGAGGGGTCGGGATCACCTCCAGCAGCCCTGTGCTCTCCCGCACATTCTTGAGCTGACCCAAAACACAAAGTTCAGGGAGCAGACTCAGCCTGGGGCGCAGGCAGCAGTGCCTGCAGGCGTGCTGGGCTTCCAGAGGGTTCAAAGCGCTGCAAGCAGCGCTGGCTGTGTCGGGTCAGCACGGCCCCGGGCAGCCCCGGCCCGAGCCCTGCAGGTTTTGCTGCTTCAGTGGTGTTGGCAGCAGCCCACATGGCAGGCAGCTGCCTGCACCCACTGCAGCCTGCTCTTTGTGCATTGTCAGGGCAAGGGAGCAGGAGGAAGGGCCAAGGGAGAAGAAGGAGCAGGAAATTATAAGAATCAACAGGGAAAAAAAAAAACCAACAAAAAAAGCGATCACTCCAGAGACCTCAGCTGGGGTTCAGAGAAACGTGCACTTGTTGCCTGCAGACAGCCGGCTCAGTTACCTCCCGTAAATATTTACACGGCGAACAGCACACGGCCCGAGGAGCCAGCCCTCAGCTCGCGTCATGGCCGGGACCGGCCGTGCCCCCCTCATGGCCGGGAGCCGGCCGTGCCCCCGCACCCCGGGCACGGCCGGGCCGCTCCGGTGCCCCTCGGATGCTCATTCATTGCTCCAACCCGCCGGCCCCCAACGTGCGGGGGGCGAGAGCCGCAAACACAGCGGGATTGAACGAAAAGGAGGAAAAAAGAGGAATGGAGGGGTAAAAAAAGGCCCTTGGGTGCCCCCACCCCGCAGAGGGGTGTCCCCGCCAGTCTGCCAAGTGCGGGGCTCCCCCGCGCTCCCCAGCCCCGCGCGTTCCCTTGAGGCCAAAACCAGCAAAACCAACAGAAAAAAAAAAGAAAATATTAAGAGAAAGTTTCTCCCCGGCGAGCAGCTCCCGTGGCACATTTTCATTTTTACGTAACGCGGCCGCCTTTCCCCCACCTGCGGGGAGCGGAGCGGAGCGGCCCCCCCAGCCCGGCCCGCCGGCACCCCGGCACCGGGGGCTCCCCGGGGCTCCCCCCTCCCGACTCACCTAATCCCGCCGGCAGCTGCCGCCCCCCATCGCCGCCGCCGCTCCCGCTTCAGCGGCCGGCGGGGCAGCGCTGGGCGCGGGGACGCGGCCCCGCCATCTGCGCCGTGTTTATAAATCCAGAGCCATGGGGCTGCGAGCTGCGCCGCCCGCCGTCCGTCCGTCCGTCCGTCCGACCGTGGGGCCGGCCGCCCCTCGCCGCAGCGCCGGCCCCGCAGCGCCCAGCCCAGCCCTGCCCAGCCCAGCCCAGCCCGGCCCGCCCCGGCGCGGCGGGAGGCGGCGGTCGCTCGCTCGCTCGCTCGGTCGGCGGCTCGCTCGGTGTCTCGGCCGGTCCCTAAGGCCGCCCCACAGCCGGGCCGGGCGGGGCGGGGCGGAGCGGGGCCGCGCCGCCCGCGCGCGTTAAAGGGGCCGCGCGCGCCCGCGCCGCCCAGCGCCCGGCGGGACCCGGCGGAGCCGCGGATCGCGACACCGCGACAGCGGCTGCACCCCGACAGCGACTGCAGTACCAGCGGCTGCAGTACCGCGACAGCGGCTGCACCCCGACACCGGCTACGGTACCGCGACACCGCGACAGCGGCTGCACCCCGACAGCGGCTGCAGTATCGCGACACCGCGACAGCGGCTGCACCCCGACACCGGCTACGGTACCGCGACACCGCGACAGCGGCTGCACCCCGACAGCGGCTGCAGTACCGCGACACCGGCTGTACCCCTGTCACCGGCTGTCCCGCGACACCAGCTGTACCCCTTGTCACCGGCTGTGCCGCGACACCGGCTGCCCCCCGTCACCGGCTGTAACCCTGTCACGGGCTGTACCACCGCGACACCCGGCTGTACCCCATCATCGGTTGTACCGCGACACCGGCTGTCCCCCGACACCGGCTGTGTGTCACCCCACCAGCCTGTGCGGGTACCTCGCGGTGCTGCCGCCGGTGTTCCCAGCGTTACCGGCGCGTTAGTGTCCCTGCGTGTCGTTGGTGATGTTTTGGGTGCAAATCAGGGATTCTCACTTGTGGTGCGAGCTGGCCACTCGTGCCGGTGGTATTTCGGACACTTCAGAGGAGGAGGTCGGGCACCGCTTGGTTTTCTGAGCCCTGACAAAGGTTCAGCCCCGAGAAATTGTCCAGGGCAATCCACGACAACATAGTTAAGCATTCCATAGTTAAGAAACTTCAGTTTTCCTGCACAAGGAAGGTGGGGGGCTTCAGGAGAAGACCCCGTGATGCACATTCCCAGCCCTGGGTTAGTGTCTGTGCTGTGATCCCGATTTCATCAAAAACCTTCTCAGGGTGGGATCTTTGTGAGGAAATCTGAACAATTTTAACAAGCAAATGCCCACAGGAGTCAGCACTGAGGCAACCCAGGTCACTGTCAGATTTTAACGAATGTCTTGCTTTTCCACACTTTTTCTTCCCCTCCATCCTCCCAGGGGCGATGAGGAAGGTCACATCTCCTCAGCCACCGCTGTTCCCGCTGCTCTGCTGGGCGTCCCTCCCCAGGCGAGCCCACCCCTCTCCCTGCCACGAGTGATGCATGACCCCAACAGCTGGAAAAGCATCCAGCCAACCTCCCCTGCTCCAGCAGCTGTAAAAACCTCCGTGTGTCCTAGCCCTAACCCCCGCCGCAGCAGCAGATGCGGGCATGCAGGGGTGCCCTGCAGCTCGCTGCTCTTTGCCTGCATTTTCCCACAGCAGGACAGGCTGCTCTCGGCATTCCTTGCCCCAGTGCGGCTGCAGGGCACAGGCACTTTCCCAGGCCCGAGTCACCCCACGGGCGCAGCACGGGCGGCGGTGTGAGCACGAACACCAGGAGCGGCAGGCAAAGTGTCTGAAATGAGCCTGGCGCGTCACAAAAAGCAGGAAAAGTTGCCCTGCCGTGCCTGTGGCACTTGTGTGTCTGCTGGCTCAGGGCAGCGCCCTTTTGTGTGAGACTTTGGTTTAGCCCCAGACTGTCTTGTGAAAGCAAAGGAGCAGATCAGGTCTTTCTCTTGAAAATATGTTTGTCTTGGTAGATGAAGGACCAAATTTATCCTTGTTGCATTGCAAGGTTTCTCTGCTCCAACCATTTAGCAATTTCTGAGGGTTTTTTTATTTTTTAATATCTATGACATTTCACTTAATGAACGGAAGGTAAGTCCTGTACCACAGCAAAAAGTCCCAGGACTATAATTTTACAGGAGCCAGGCTTTTATATCCCAGTGACCTTAGAACATTAGAATCAAATGTATTTAAATAAACCCTTAGGGTTGAACACACTTTCCAGCAACACCGAATACCCTGCCAGAGCGCAGATGGATTTTTTTGCCTGTTCTTGCAGTCCAGAAGGCCACGGTGCCAAAGGGAATCACCAGGCTGGTGTTCCAGTGGGAATATGGGGGTTTTCACAGTGACATTGCTCTCAGAACAGTGGGGATTTATTCCCTTGTGGATTTCTAGCTCTTGGAGCCTCGAGGCTTTTTGTTTTCAAGCATTTTCCCCTGCAAACTGGAAGCTTCTTGAGCTGGAGCTATCACAGATAAGATCATGGCAGCATCTCAAGGCTCTGGGAGCTGAGATTTCGGGGAGCATCCTGGAGCAGAGGGAGAGCTGCCGTGGGTGCTGTGCTGCACAGGGACACGGACACTCCTCTTGGAGCCGGGAGACAGAGCCTGGCTGCCCTGCAATCCCGGTGCAGATAGCTTACACAGATTTTCCTCAGCGTTTCACTTGGAAGCTGCCGTGGATAGCTGTTCCATCAGATAAAATGGTAATGCGAGCCGTCCGGCAGCAAAGATGGGGATTTCAGCTCTCAGTGGAAAACTGGAGTCCTGCCTCAGATATTTGAGATGGTCTGCATTAAACTTACCCCATGCCTGGTACAAGTGCAAGGAAATTGGGGTGTTTTCTTGCTTAGGTTGACCTGAGCTCCTCCAGGAAAAGAAGGGAGATGCAAAACAGGAGCCACCCTCCCTTTGAAACCTCCCTCCCATGGAAAGCTTCAGGGGAAAGCGATTACATCTAAAGCAAGCCGTAGCCTTTAGCCTCAGCCAGCCTGTAATTGACTTTATCCAGCATCAGCTCACCAGGACCAGTGTGAGTGAAAACTCTGGCAGGGGTTTACCCTCCACAACCAGGAATCCGGGCACAGGGATGAGGGGTTTGGAGCCGCGGGTGTCAGGGAGGGACTGGGGCAGCTCTGGCAAAGGGTGGAGGCAGCAGGAGGTTTGCAGCCCTGCCCTGCATGATGCAACACAGCTGCCTGCAGAGCACCTTCCCACCGCCCTGGTGACCTGCCTTTACTTGCCCCAGGCATGAGAGGAATTCGGTGGGACTCAGGCGGTGTGAAGGGATGGAGTTCACCTCAGGGAAGTGGATCTGTCTCAGGGAAAACACCAACCAAACTAAAAATCTCTGCATGTTTCCCTGGGGAAGGGGGAAAGGCAAAACCCGAGGGTGCAGTTGGTGTCACGGGGTCTTGCACCCACTCCTGCCTTTTTCTGTGTTCACCCTCAAGCTGCCAACGATTTACAGAAACAAATTATGCAATGTGAAATACACCATAGTCAGTGGCACTCAGCTACGTGCTGAGAGGCGAAATTGAAGTGATCCTGGATGGGGGCTGTAAACTGGGAAATGATTCAAGCAACACCAGGTTGCCTTCATCCCCGAGGTGCAAGGGTGATCCCACCCTGTGCATCAGCCCCACCAAGGGAGAGGGACCCCAGCTGCACCTTGACACTGCAATTGCAATGAAATTCTGCTTTCCCAGCCAGTCCTGACCCTGGCCCCGAGGCTTGGCCTCTGTTTCCCTGGCCATTTCCTCTCCCAAATGGCTGGGCTGGGCGGTCCTGAGCTGCTGTCCCGTTCCCTCCCTCGGTGGGTTTGGGTTGTGTTTGGTCACCCTGTGCCAGGGCCAGCCGTGGCTCATGCTCCCTCTACCTGCCCTGCCCACGCCACAGACCAGCACACTCCCATCAGCTCCTCACAAGTTCTCCAGGGGCTGCCTGAGATTTCAACTCATCCGGGGACAGACAGGACCCCCAAAGGGTCCTGTCCCTCCCGAGGGGATCACCTTTTAAACACAGATAGGTGCAGGTTGGTTTGAAATCCAGCCAAAAGCAGCAAATGCGTTCCCCCCACCCACAGATGTGTGGTGACCCCAGGGCTGAGCTGCTGCTCTGCACAGAGGCACCAGGAGCCAATTTAGAGCCAGGGGACAACGCTGTCCCCGTCAAAGCCAGCTGTGGGGACAGGGACAGGCAGGGACACAGGCTCAGGGACCAGTCCCACTGCATTTTGGCCTCCCCAACACACACCTCCAGCAGATGGTTGCTGCCTCCCACGGCGATGGGGCAGCTCACAGAATAACTAACTAGTTCTTACCACAGAAATAAATGGCCACAGCTTTATTAAATCAATATTAATTCATAATCTTTAACAGACAATTATAGTTATCTCACACACAAAACTACCCACCTCTTCAAATCTCTGATCTGACAGGGTTATAATTAGCTTATTACTGGCCATACATCTGCTAATAACTTTTCCCTCAGCCCTGTGAAGTGAATTAAGGAGTGCTAATAAACCATGGCTGTTAATCCATTTATATGTCTTATGCTTTTGTCTAGGCACCGAATTTAAAGATACATAAAAAGAGGTTTTCTCCTTTCTTTCCTCCAAGGTCTGAGTACCCTGCAGCCCTGAGCTGCTGGCTGCGGACAAGGTGGCCTTTTTGATGTCCTGCCAGATCCATCCTCACTGGGAGCTGCAAGGGGAAACGGGAAAGGCTGAAAACCCTGGCAGCAATATTTTCCCCAATGCTTTCCTATGCCAGATGCCATCCTCACTGGGAGCAGGGCGCAAGGGGAAACTCGGGAAAGCACTTTACAAGCTGAAAACCCTCAGAATGTTTAAAACCCTCAGAATGTTTAAAAGCAGCAATATTTTCCCCAATGCTTTCCTATGCCAGATGCCATCCTCCTGTTCTCAGCCCCACAAGCTGAAAACCCTCAGAATGCCCAATATTTTTACCTCTCCCTGTTCTCAGCCCCAGAGCCCATTCCTGGCATGAGGCAGAGCCTGTTTGGGGAAGGTCCACTGGCCAGAGCGTGAACCCCCAAAACCAGGGCGTGGGAGGGCACGATGGGCAGGCAGAGAGGGGAGAGGGCAGGTTTGGGGAGCAGCCCCAGCGCTGGCTCCCGGCACAGAGCGAGGGTCATTAGCGATAATGAGAGCGAGATCAGAGCGGGGCTGGGGAAGCGCTGATCTCAGATGACGGCCGGTAATAAGGGACAGCGAGAGGCACCGTGTGATGGGGACAGATAAAAGCAGATGGCTGGCTGCTGCTTCTAATTATAGGCCCCTGCTAACGAAGAGGGCGCTGATTAGGCTGACATTGTCCTGGGATGTGTTTTTCTAGAGGGATCAGGGGACTCAGGGCTTGGGGGTGATGTGATGGGGACCTCACTGCCTGCCAAGACCTGTCCCAAAACCTTCTCCTGCCCCCTCTCTGCCCATACATCCAAGGGGAGTTTGGTCCCACCGTGGAAGCACTCGGGTCAGGTGTAGCCATGATATTTTCTGAAAAATCCCTTTGCCAGGATTTTTCTCCTGAGGAGCTGAGAGGCCTCAGAGGAAAAGAAAAACAATAATTATCTGCTGCTGTGGAATGCAACAGGTGCATCTTTGATAGATCCATGTTGGTCATTTTTAATTAATGGCCAATCACAGTCCAGCTGTCTCAGACTCTCTGAGAGTCACGAGCTTTTGTTATCATTCCTTTCTATTCCTTTCAAGCCTTCTGATGAAATCCTTTCTTCTATTCTTTCAGTATAGTTCTAACATATCACTTACTTTTGATATAATATATATCATAAAATAATCAATCAGCCTTCTGAAACATGGAGCCAAGATTCCCATCTCTTCCCTCGTCCCGGGACCCCTGTGAACAGCACCACACTCGGGGGCTGGGGGGACGTCAAAGAGGAGCCAGCAGTGATGTCCCCGTGTGTTCAGGCAGCAGCTGGTGGAAAAGCCCTGAAATCCACCAGCAGCCCAAGAGGCTCTGGGTTCCAAGGCCCTGAAGAGGAAAGGAGGCTCCTTTTGAGTAAGAAATGTGGTTGAATTCACTCATGGGTGAATAATTTATGATGCTTACTGTAATGAGACATAAAAAACCATTCAGTTCTGGTTTCATCATGTTTTTGGCTATGAGTAAAACAGTAGAAAATGATGAGGGCTTCCCACAGCAAAGCTGAACCCCTGAGACTGAAAGTGGTAGCCAGGCCACTTCTAAATGGTGAGTTGATCTTACGCATATTTTTGGTCGTGCTGGCACTTTTCCTCCTCCATGGAAGAGACCTGAAGTGCATTTGTGATGACAGCTCTGTCTCTTTCTCAGCTGGGCTCAGCTGGGGATGCAGAGAGGAGGACAGAAGGACACTCGGCAGCCTGCCTGGCTCGGTGGCAGTGCCCTGACACCCATGCACACGGGACAGTCCCTCCCCGAGGGGCTCAGGTACCCCTGCACCAGTGCTCCTGAACCTTCTCCCCTTTTCCCAGGGTGGTTTTAGGGGAACTGAGGTGGCTCTGGAGCAATAACTCCCATGGGAGGGGACAACTCACTGGTGCAGGATCCCAAAAGGAGAATTCCCTGTGCTTCCAGCCTCTGCCCCTGCAGGGATAGCAGGGTTTTCTTTGCCAAAAGAGCTGAGCTGAAGTCAGATCCCCTTGTCATTCCTCCAATGCCACCCTCGAGAAACTGCTTCCCTGCTTTGGATATGATGCAATATGTAGTAATTGGGAAATTTTGTTTCTGGAGGTTTTTCATTTTAAGACATCTGGTATTTTCCGGAACTGGGAAAAACATATTTCCCTCTTTCATAGTCAAACTCCAGTGAGAGCCCTGCATTGGGATGAAGAAGCATCAAACAAAAGACATAGGATGTGCAGCCCGAGGAGGAGCCAGAAAAAGATGAAATCAAAATTTTGCCAGACAGGATGTGGATGGAGAGGCTGGAGAGCAGCTGGCTGAAATTTGGGAAAATCTTGGAAAAAACACCTCCAAAGTCAGCAAAACCAAGCTGATGCCTGCAAGTCAGTCTGCAAAAGAAATCCAAACACCTTCAGGCAATGACCTTTCTGGGTGAAGCCCACAGCAATGACCCTCACGGCCCTGAATTGGTACTTTCCAGTGGGGATGGAAAGGGGTGGAAGAGGCACACAGGGAAGTGGATGAGGTGACACAGGACCGGACTGGACACCCAGGTGCCCTAGGGGCAGCTGCTCCCAGCTAGAAAACCTGCAGTTGTTTAAATTTGAGCAGCTTTCCAGGAGGATGCTGCAGCTGAGCTGTGGGCATCTTCCCAAGAACAAGGAGCCCAGCTAGTGCCTGGAATTCCCTGCAGGATGACTGCAGGAATTTCAAGCCCTGCTCAGAGAGACGAGGCAGTTGCCAGGGCACCCAACCTTTTGACATCTTAATGAGCCAAGAGTTCAAAAGGATTTTTTTCCCCTCTTTTTTTCTTTTTCCCCCCTCCCTTCTCAGAGAATTCAACTTTTCATCTCCCTCCTCCCAAGTGCGAGACAGCCAAAGAGGGGATGACAAATGAGCCTCCCGCTCCACCTGAGGAGCTCAAGCTGCAATCATGCAGCTCCTTGTAGCTCCAAAGAGCTGGGAAGTGCCAGAGCAGGAGAGGAGATGTAATTAGGTGCGATTCAAGAACAGCTCATCAGCTATATTTAACAGACAGGACGGATCCTCAGAAGCACAGCCCTGCAGAGGAGCCAGCCTCTGGCAGAGCTGCTTTCCCCCAGCCCTGGCTCTCTGTTTGTGTTTCTGCCTGAAACATTCTTTTTTTTTTTTTTTTTTTTTTTATTATTTTTGCAATTTTTATTATTGTTTTGCAATTTGGAGCTGTAACGGTTGTTTACCCTGTGAACATCCAAGCAGGACCTTTCACCCGGGATTTTTTTAGCATGCAGATTTTCCCCTTCGCCAGGATTAAAGTTTCTTGGAGGGAGAAGAGCACAATAGCCCCTTGTATCCTAATCTTTCTGCCTGGAACAGATGGAGAGCCCTGCCGGAGTCCCAGCAAGTGCCACGAGGGCAGGGAGACAGGGGAGACACTGGTGCTGGGAGAGGGACAGGGCTGCGGGAGTGCTCCTGCACAGAACCTCACACGGTTTGGGCTGCCTGCATAAGTCCAGATAAGTCCCCTATTATATTTCATAAGTCCTGTACCTCTCATTGTTGTTTGGGGGCTTGCACAGGATCAAGATCTTCCTTAGTCAGGGACCTTCAGGTTCTGCCTGGGGTTACCTTGGCTGCAGCCCAATGAAGAACATCCAGCTGCCCCATCAAGGATAACTAGGGTCAGGGTAAACAGGTATATATATTTAAAGCCTCGTCCATTTATAACACACATATATTCACATCCTCCCACACCAGGGATTCATGGGGTCTGGTTCCACCCCCAAGGGCAGGAGGCCCCATCCAGCCTGGCCTCGGGTCATCCTGCACAAAGGACCAGGAGGTTTGGGAGCACCCAGGGCAGCTGGAATACTGGGCTGGGGAGGTGGCAGGGCTGCTGAGGTTGTGGTGGCTCTGACTGTCCTCCAAGCACCATCTCTGCTCCAATGCCACGCTGAGAGCTGCTCCAGCCCTCCCTCGGTGCCTCTGCCAGACCCTGCCCCAAAATAACACCCAGAGATTCTTTTCTCTGTTTGTGTTTCTGCCTGAAACATTCTTTTTTTTTTTTTTTTTTTATTATTTTGCAATTTTTATTATTATTTTGCAATTTGGAGCTGTAACGGTTGTTTACCCTGTGAACATCCAAGCAGGACCTTTCACCCGGGATTTTTTAATGCAGATTTTCCCTTCGCCAGGATTAAAGTTTCTTGGAGGGAGAAGAGCACAATAGCCCCTTGTATCCTAATCTTTCTGCCTGAACAGATGGAGAGCCCTGCCGGAGTCCCAGCAAGTGCCAGGGCAGGGCAGGGAGACACTGGTGCTGGGAGAGGACACTGCGGGAGTGCTCCTGGGAGGTTTGGGGCCAGGGTGGGCATAAGTCCAATAGTATATTAGATAAGTCCTGCACAGAACCTCTCATTGTTGTCTTGTGGGCAGCAGTTTGGGCAGCACAGGGGATCTTCCTTAGTCAGAGCTCCTTCAAGGTTCTGGGACTCTGGTTCCTCCTTTATCCCCCATGGGCAGCTGGAGAAGAACATCACAGCTGCAGCCCATCAAGGATAACTAGGACTAGTCCAGATATTACAGGTATATATATATTTAAAGCCTCGTCCATTTATAACACACATATATTCACATCCTCCTACACCAGGGACCTTCATGGGGTCTGGTTCCACCCCCAAGGGCAGGAGGCCACTTTCCAGATCGCTGAAAGCCCCATCCAACCTGGCCTCGGGTCATCCTGCACAAAGGACCAGGAGGTTTGGGAGCACCCAGGGCAGCTGGAATACTGGGCTGGGGAGGTGGCAGGGCTGCTGAGGGTTGTGGTGGCTCTGACTGTCCTCCAAGCACCATCTCTGCTCCAATGCCACGCTGAGAGCTGCTCCAGCCCTCCCTCGGTGCCTCTGCCAGACCCTGCCCCAAAATAACACCCAGAGATGAGGAACAGAGAAATTCAGGAGCCAACCCCGGCAAGTGAAGGGGCCACAGGACATTCTGCACCCATGCCTGCCTATGGAGATCTCTTCAAAACACACAAACCGCATTAAAGTGTCAGCTTAACTACAGAAATCACTGAAGTAACTGTTGCAGCTCCCTGGAAAACCATTCATGTTCTCCTCCTTAATGACACACATCAAAGAAATGGCAATTTCATGAGTCAGACTCTGGTGCTGCGTCCCAGCCAGGGGACGGGACCAGTGATGCTGAGCAGCTGCAAACAGCAAACCACGTTGGTGCACAGCAAAACAGCCCCAAGTCCAAGGGTATGCTGACCAAAAGAATTACCAAAACTCACAGGGCAGAGTCCCGTGGCCCGTGGGGATGGGGGCTCCCCTCCAACAAGGCTGGAGCTGAAGCAGGCGGGTCCATGGAGGGCAGGGCACGCTCCCCTCCTCAGGGAAGGATGAAGGAGCTGTTGTGGAGATCCAGACTCCGCTCAGGCTCATGCCTGGCTCCTTGTGAGCAGAGGGTAAAGAGCTACTTATGCTGGAACATAAAAGCTGGGAGACAGCAGAGTGCTATAAATAGGGCATATAAACTTTCAACTGACAAGGCTCTGATTTTGTTATTGTAAAAAAAAAAAATATATAAAAAAAAGAGAGGGAGAAAAAGTGCCTAGGTGGAGCTGACAAAGAGGGAAATACATGCAGAGTACAGGTTTGTTCCCAGGAATGTGCTTATTATAAGTCAGATGTAGTTAGAGCTATTACTTTAGCTTGAAATGAATGGAAGGAGAATAAATCTGCCTTTGTGCAAGGCTGCCTGCAAATAGCATCTCCCTCTAGCAAACCTGCAATTGTGTTTGCATGAGACATTTGTTAGAATAAATGCAATTTAAAAAGAAAAACAGTTCACACCTACGGCAGGGGAAGGCTGGCGGTATGAATGGCAACCAGCGGAGGAGGAGGAAGAGGCACAACAGGCTCCAGCAGCAGGGGGCACAGCCTGTGGCACTGCCAGGGCTCCTCTGGGACGCCCGGAGGGATGGAGATCTGTGAAGAGCTCAGTCTCTGTCATTACATCTTCACAGCAACCTCCCCAGGCCGCCGGGCTGGTTTCGCCCATTCTCTCACTTTCTGTCCCCCAGGGATGCTGTGATCACACACAGCTTTTCTAGGGAAAGGATGAGGGAGGAGGCCTCTGGCCCTGCTGGAAGCAGCCTCAGCATCACAGCTGTGGGAGCAAACCCTGAGGTTTGTCCTGCACCCAAAAACCTGCGACAGCCCGGGCTTGGAGGGTTGGTCTCTGTGAGCCAACAGAAAAGCACAAGCACTCCCTTGGAAGCTTTTGGCTTTGCATCTCCTATTCCTAAATAACTTTCCCAAGGTACTGAAAGTGCTTGCAGGTTATTTTTCTTCCATTTTCAAGTAATAAAGCGTTTTTCTTCTTAGATCACATCAGCACCCTGTTCTGACTTCCATCCTTCACGGTCACAGCATCTTCAGGAGGAGATCTACAGGGCTGGCACCTCTGGGGGCTGCTTGTACCTTGTGACACCCACAGGCACATCCAAGCCCTGCCTCTTCCCCCAGACTGCAACAGTGTGAGTGCACCGAGGCTTTCAACAGGCAAATGCAGCACCTTGCTGGGTGATGGCTTAAAGAGGGGAGAAACCCTCTGCAAAGTCCCCTCCTGCCTTCTACCCTATTACTTTTTTTTTTTTTTAATATTATTCCCATTGAATTTATAGGAGTAAGTGTCTGGGAAAATGACTTTACCTCTGGCTCCTTCATAAATTTTTAATAGGGCAGAAATAGAACCAAAAGGGATTAAAAAAAAAAAAATGCGTTAGCGTCAAACTCTGGCTCTATTCATAATTAATTATACTTTCAGGGGGAGGGGAAAAAAAGAGGAAACATAATTACAAGCTTCTAGTGAGAACATTCATTATCATGCTAATGCAGAAATCAGTGCTGCTGTGCCTCTGTGTGTGTGTGTGTGTGTGTGCTCGCTCTAATTACCCGGCACTGATGGGTGTCACTCACGGGCACCTCGCTGCTGCTGCTGCTGCTGCTGCTGCTGCAGGGATTGCAAAACCAAAGCACCAAAGCCAGGGACGAGGGGCTGAGTCACAGCCGGGATGGGTGGGATCGGGACCCGCCGCTGCTGGGGGCTTTGCCGGGGCTTTCTCAGCTCTGGCTCCTTGTCCCAAGGTTCTCATTCCGAGTTCTCTGTGTGTTTCTTTTATATATTATAAGTTAATAAAGTTTGGGTTTTTTCCCGTTTATTCCTAAGCTGGAGCCTGCTTTGCCCTATTTCTAGTCACATCTCACAGCAGACACTTGGAAGGAGGTGTTTTTCATAAAAGCATTGCGCCAGCATCAAACCATGACACTCCTCCAGCATCCCCAGCCAAGGCACTCATCAGCGATTTTATATTTTTTATTTCCTGTTTTTATAATTTTTATAATATTTTGGGCTGAAAAGCCATTCCAGGAGCGCTAGGAGGCATTTCAGGTGTGAAGAGCAGCGCACACCAGGGGAGGGAAGGACAAGCTGGGCTGAGGTTGAGGAGAGAGCCCAGCAAGAGGTGGAAGTGCAGAAAAGCAAGGCAAACAGTTGAACTCTTTAGTGCCTGACAGCTGCCCCTCTTTGCCATGCCAGGGAGATCCTCACCTCACAGAGATCCTGAACGCTCTTCCCAGGAGGGGGATTTGGGCTCAGCTGGGCTACAGAGCCGCCCTGGGCAGGCTGTGCCCAAATGCCAGGGGGGAAAGGGAGATTTCCCACAAAAGAAAGGGCTCATTTTAACCCCAGAGCACTGATACGACCAGCAATAGGTGCTTTCCCCCCCTTTTCTACCCTGTTCCATTAGGCACAACCAATGCCAGTGCTGAGGGTGGCATTGTGCCCCAGCACAGCACCTGAGTACCTGGCTGCCCACAGCGTCCTTGTGAAAAACTCCTGCAAACCAGAGAAAAACATTTCCTCAGCATTGCAGACCTGAACCAAGGGGTCTGCTGGGACCCAGAGGGGTCAGGCACGGGGCTGAGCCTGCTCTTGTAGGATACCTAAAGCTCCAGTTGAGACCAAGGAGGGAAAAAGCACAGGCTGGGATCCATGGCTTGAACATCACATTCAACCCCAGACATGTTTATAGACATGAATTATCTAAATTATATTAAACCTAAGTTCAGCATCTGCACAATCTGAGCATTTCTGGGGAATAATTAAATGGATTTCCCATTATTTCTCGAGCTGCCAAGCGAATGTCCTACTTTCATAAGTCAGAGCCCTGCATTTCCCCAGCAATAAATCCTCCAGCAGCCTGCAGGAAGCAGAGCCTGGCAGGCAGAGCAGAGCCAGGGGACAAGGAGGCAGTGCTGGGACACCCAGCCCTCCTGGATGCCCTAAAACCTTGGAGCAAAAGAGCTCCATGGGCAGTGCCATGGTGTGCTCTGGATGGAGAGAGGGCAGCAATGGGCAGCTGAAGGACCCGGGCCAGGAGCAGCCAGTGCTCCAAACAGGGATTAAAGAGGGGAAGAGGTGGAGATGGAGCCAAGTGTTGGTGTGGTGCCATCCCTGGTTCAGGAATCCTCTGCTGGGAGGAGGAGGACGGTGATAATTAAAGCAGGAATGCTGCTTCCCCTCCTCAAGTGGGAAAATCGGCTCCTGGAGGAAACTGGAGGGAGAAAAGACAGAGCTGGGGATGAATAACGCTGTGGGGTTCAATGCATCCCTGCCCTACCTTAGCCCCCTGAAATTTCCTCCTGTGCAGGATGAAAAACCCTCCTGGGCACTGCCAGGGTCAGGGCTGCCTGCTGGGCACCACGGGTCCAGCTTGCAGTGAGCTGCCAGAAAGGCATCACAGAAATCTCGTGGCTGCTGCCTTGTGCCTCCATCCAGAGGACAGCAAGGGGGAATCGCTGTCCTAAAAAAGAACGGGAGCTCTGTCACCCACAAACGCCTCAGAGTGTCCCCAGCAAAGGAGCATCCAACACCTTCAAAACGTACCAATTTCTCTTGGCACGAAAGCAGCTGCTGGCACGCTGGGATGAGCACATTAAATTTAAGTGTGAAGGCATTAAAAAAACCCGAGAATTGTTTGCACAAAAAGCCACCATTACCCAGGCACGACAGAAGTTCCCCATCCAAGGCTGCTCCACGAGCAGCACCGAGACCCTGCTGTCAGTGTGGAGGTTGGGAGGAAGGGAAAGTTTAAAAAAATCAGATTTTTTTGTATTTTTTTGCCCCAGAGGTGGGCTGTGTGCAACATCTGTGAGCCATTCCCCTTCCCATGTGCTCAGGCTCGGGTGAGGGGCTGCTCTGGCCTCGCTGGAGCTCCAGCTGTGCCTAATTCCAACATTGCAGGTTTGCCCGCAAAGCTCCTGACCCACAGCAGCCCTGGACAAATGGACCAGGGGGTGTTTTTGACCGGTGACAGAGCTCAGGGCTATTTGGGAACCTGGAGCGTAATTGCTCTGCAGAGTCTGCCAGCTGCTCTAAAAATATCCACCCCACCTCAGCACGCCGACACTCCCATCCTCATCCAGAAACGCGTTTTGGCTGAGAGCAGCGCTGGGTGCTGTGGCCTCAAAAAGAGCAATTACAAGGAGAATAAAGGGGGAAAGCGCAGTTTGGCCATCCCCACGGCGCTGGACAAGTGCTGAGTGCTCAGTGTGGAGCGTGGCTGGGGCTTGCACAGTTCCTGGGTCCTGAGGATTGGGGTCAGACCGGCTCCAGGGCGTCCCCAAGCTCTGCTCTGCCCCGTTGGAGCACTTTCCCAAGCCAGAAAACACAGCACGGGTTTTACGTGAGGGTCTGAAATGAGCTCTCACACGAGGGAGAGGCCAGCCTGCCATGCCCCCTCCCTGATAAAAGGGCCTCACTGCTCCTCCAGATGATGAAACGATGAAACCAGAGCCAAATCCCCTGAAAGGAAACAGATGACCTCTGCTGCTGGGAACTGCTCTGCTCCCTCCATTAACTTGATCATCACCAGAGTGCTGCCAGAGGAAAAGCAGTAAGAGCACCCCTGTCCCTGTCCTAGGTGGGAGGGAGGCACGTCCCCCTGATCAGGCTCCTCATTAGGGCTCCTGCTGCCCATGGGCTCCCCGTTCCCCCATTTTGGGGGTGATATTTGCTCTCTGCCAGAGCCCTCAGCAGCCCTGGTGCTGGTAGGAGTCATGGTTTATTCAGAAAGGTCACGCTGAGCATGGCTCCCCTCCACCAAAACGCAGAATTGGGCACCTAAAGATCCATGGTTTAAGCAGATACAGCCCAGGCCAAAGTTCAAGGTTTTTTTCTGTTTATAACCAATCAATGGGAAAATTAAACAGGGTTCTGCATGCCCTTCATAAAGATGTTTTATAGTGCAAAAAAGTAGCCCTAAAGCTTTTCCCAAAAGTCTCCCTGGTGAAATTTGGGAGCAGCCAGGCAGGGACAGCCCAGGCGTGCCAGGGACAGCCCAGGTGTGCCAGGGACAGCCCAGGTGTGCCAGGGGAGCTGTGTTTGCTGAGCATCCCCACCCTCCACCCTCCAGGCAAGGCCAGTGGGAGCTGTTAACTCTCCCCCGAGAGAACCCTGCCATGGGAAATGCTGCTGTTGGATCCTTAAGGTCCCTTCTGAGCCAGGTCATTCTGTGATAAGCCCATAAACCCTGGCTGAAGGTGTTTGTGATGAGAATGGCGGCTCTCAGTGCAAGGATGCCCTGCCCACACCATGGGCAGCACCTGCCCCAGCACAGCCTGCCCAGGGCAGGGCAAACTCCCCCTTTCCCCTGTGGCACTTTCTCCATCTGTATCAAACTGCAGAGCTATGAATATTCAGAGAGACAAATGTGTTAAAAACCGGTGACATTTTCAGGATTGGCTCTCGCTAGCCAGGGAACGTCATTCACAGTAATTACAAATAAAATCCACAGCCCTTCACAGATGACAACAAATCCAAATGGCCTTTTTGCACAGTGAAAATATTAGCCTTAACACTTTTTTTTAAAAAAAAAATCTCTTCCAACCAGTTGCTGCTTTCACAGGCACCTCTGAGAGAGCTGATTTTGGGAAAACTTTTCCTCTCTCAGGGGCGTTTGCTGCCTTGTACAGAAAGCAAATTGCACTTTTTTCTCCCCCTCCCTCTTGTTTGAGAGTTTTCTTGGTAGGGATGGAACCACGAAACAGAAGGCCGCCTAAATGAAATTATTAACCCAGAGAAACCACTAAAGGAACCTGATTAATTTGCCAAGTAACAGAGCCTGGTTTGTTCTTTTAGGCAACACATCTTAAAGTAATTGAATCACCCCTTGAAAAAAAAAAAAAGTGGATGATTGAGCCCTGAGGTACACTCGTTCACTATCCTTAATAAATCTCTCTTTATGAAGGAGGTAGTATGCTTTTCTCATCAGAAACCTGTTAATTTTTTTCTCCTTTAAGTAATTGAGTACAAAGTTCAGAATCTATCTGCAGCATCCTTCAAGAGGAAAAAAAAAAATCAAAGGTTTATCTCCTGCTTCATCTCAGCAAGTTAATTATGGTCTCATAATTGAGTTAAACCAGCAGGTTATTAAAAATACCACAGGATAATTTTAATTTTTTTTTTCATGAGTTATCACGAACCCCAAATCTTTAGCAGAACCAAGAGCTGCACTGTGCCCTGCATGCTGCAGGAGGTGCCCAAGATGGGCCATGCCAACCTCCACCTCACTCCAGCTGAGGATGGTGACTGAGGTGGTTTGGAAGCAGAGGTGGGCCCGTCACCAGGGCTGCAGAGCCACGGGGCACATCCAGAGCCTGGGGACAATGGTGCATCCCCCCTGCACCTCCCGCCTCAGAACAGAGTCACTGACCACAGCACGGGTTGGGCTGGAAGGGACCTCAAACCTCATCTTGTCCAACCCCATCCACGGGCAGGGACACCTTCCATGATCCCAGCTTGCTCCGAGCCCCAACATCCAACCTGGCCTTGAGCACTGCCGGGGATCCAGGCAGCCACGGCTGCTCAGGGCACCCTGTGCCAGGGCCTGCCCACCCTCCGAGTACAGAATTCTTCCCAGTGTCTGATCCTACCCTGTGCCAGGGCCTGCCCGCCCTCCGAGTACAGAATCCTTCCCAGTATCTGATCCTACCCTGCCCTCTTCCCTCTCAAAGCCGTTCCCTCCTGCCCTGTCACTCCATGTCTGTTGCTAACATCTTCTATGGAAAATCCTTTCCTTAGGGTTTTTCCTCCTGAGAGGCTGAGGGCCTCAGGAACAAAATGCAAACAATGGTTATCTGCTGCTGTGGGATGCAACAGGTGCATCTGGGATTGGGCTCATGTGGTTGTTTTTAATTAATGGCCAATCACAGCCCAGCTGGCTCGGACACAGAGCCCGGTCCACAAACCTTTGTTAGGATTCCTGTGTTTCTATTCTTAGCCAGCCTTCTGATGAGATCCTTTTCTTCTGTTCTTTTAGTATAGTTTTAATGTAATATATATGATAAAATAATAAATCAGCCTTCTGGAACACGGAGTCAGCTCCTCGTCTCTTCCCTCACCCAAGAACCCCTGTGAGCACTGTCCCACATGTCCTTGCCCCAAGTCCCTCTCCAGCTCTCTTGGAGCCTCTTTGGGCTCTGGAAGGGCCTTTAATTCTCCACAAATTCTTCTCCAGGGTGAACAGCCCCAGCTTTCCCATCCTGCCCTCACAGGAGGGGAGTTTCAGCATCTTTGGTGGCTGTGACACCTTTGACTATTCCCCAAGAAACCTGAGCTGAGCTTTGCTATGCCCTGGGACGGAGGAGGAGCCCCCAAAGCCCCACCACGATGCTCATGGTGCTTCCACATCCAGTGTATTTCTAATCAGCATTTCACTTCAAATATTACCCATTCAACTAATTCTACTAATTCTAGGGAATTACAGAAATAATTGCTATTTTCCAATAGACACAGGACTGCCTCTCGAGACAGAAAAAAAAAAAATAAGGAAAAAAAAATGCACTGAAGCACTGTTTAAGGGAAGTCAAAATAAGCTATTTCCATCTCCTCATTTGCAATTAACTTCAGAGCATAACACAGTGGGAGGTGGTTCATGGGAAAAGTACAACTGCACTGTAATCCTCCCTCCTCCTGAGAGCAGAGAGGGATGCACCCTGCCAGGTGGCAGCCGCCCTGTCCCCTCTGTCTGGCTGCCACCGGGGAGGGCAGGGCAGCTGGCAGCCCCCGCTGTGTCCCTGCCCTGCTGGGACAGCGCCCAGCTGTGCTGGCACCGCCGTGGTCCTGCGTGAGATGCTCCATGTCCATCATCTCCATCCCTACCCACCTGCAGATCCCACACCACAGCTCCCAGGAGACAAAGCACAGGGGGGAAAAGGGATGTGAGGCTGCAAACAGCCTGGAAAACAGCCTGGAGGAGCAAACTCCTTCCTGGGAAAAACAGGAGTTGGGTTGGAGCTGGCAGAGTGAGCACAGAGTGCGGTGGCAGAATGGAGCTGCTCCCCTCTCAAAAAAAGGGAGATTATGGTAACAACCAGCCCTTCTTTCAGGCAGCCCATCTCTTGCTTCATCTCCCTCTTTCAGGAGATGGGCTGCCTGAAAGAAGGGCTGGGTGTTGCTATAATCTACCTTTTTTTAATGCAAAAAAAAAATTAATTAAATCAGGATTTTTCTGTAGCAATGTCCTTCTCTTCTTCCCCACCAGTGACACTGCCGCTGCAAGGAGAGGTGGCCGGCAGCCGTCCCTCCCTGGAGAGCTCTGGGTGCTCCTGGTAGGAGGGTCCCTGCAGGACTTTGCTCAGTGGGACACTTGTCCCCCCCAGCCTTGCATCAGCCCTGCCTCACCCCAAACCACCTCTGTGCTCGAGGCTGTTTCTGCCCCGTTCCCAAGCAGCCCAGGCCTGGGAGCTCTTTTGGAGGAGCTGGTTCCCCTGCATCGCCTGGCAGGGCCTGGGAGCTTTCCCTGCTCTCCATGCAAATGTTCCCAGCAGCAGGAGGAGGAGGAGGCTCAGACCCAGCCTGGGAACCTGCTGCCCGTGCCTGCCCAGGGGCAGAGAATGCAGGCTGCAGAGCTGTCCATCCTGTGCCTGGGCTGCCTTTTGGCTCGTGGGCTGATTGCAAACCAGGCAGGGAGCACAGGGAGCAGCAAAGGCTGGGGCTGCTGCCAGAGCCGTGCCCTGAGCCAAGAGCAGAACCCTGCAGGGTCCGTGCCCAGCTGCCCCTCCAGGGACCTTTGCTGGTCAGGAGGGTGCTCTGTCCTCCAGCAGGCACTCCCCACCCTCTGCCCTACAACACGAGCAGCACCGCTGACGTGGCAGCCTGCTGATTGTGCATTAAATATTCACCTACACGACGCTTCCTTTGAAGAATTCTCCTTTTAACTGTTCTATTTTCATCGCTGTCCTCATCTCTCCGTAACGCTCCATCTTCTGCTTAAGTGTCATCTTCAGATTTTGTTCCCAATTAATATTTCTATGGCAACTGCATTTAATTTTGAAGTGGTAGCACTCACTCTGCATAGGAACCAGAGCCTCCTCCTTGCCTCACCGCTCGGTGCCTGTGGTGGACATTTGTGCTGCTGGGTTTGCTTTCATGCTTCTCTGGAGCATCCAGCCCCAGTGCCCCTGCCTTGCCCTCTTCATGCCAGCCTGGGCACAGCCAGGAGGTTGCTCCAGGCAAAGCTGAGCTCAGATTAGTCCATCAGCTGGTGATCACCACGGGCCTGTATTTGCCACAGCCTAAAGCAGATATTTGGGGAGCACCCAGGGGAGCAGCCGGGTGCTCAGGCAGGACAGAGCACACCGTGAAACAAGAAGTGCTTGGGAATGCAGGAGTGGCAGAAGGGGTTGCTGTGTTTGGAAGCCCAGCCTTCACCCCGTGTCCAGCTCCAGGTGATGACCAGAGCTGGGTGGGGAGTTTTGCCCCAGCACCCTGAGCCGTGAACCCAGTGATGGGGTGCACACTTGTCCTGGGTTCCTGCAGCCAGCAGCACTCCCCAAAGTGATGGGGAGGGCACCCACTCGTGTCCATGTGTGGGTTTCCTCCTCATTCAAAAGGTAGAACCAACCCTTGAAGGTGGGAACAATCCATGAGGATGGCCAGCAGCACAGGATGGGGACATCCCCAGCTCAGTTCACCACAGGACCCTTCCCTGGGCTCTGCATTGGTGAGAAAAAACATGGGCACAGAGTGGTTAAAATGAGCCTGGGTTAGGGCCTGGAATGAGAAGTATTTGTGTGCTGGTTTCCCTCCACGGCTGCCTCTGGCCTGGCTGAGACCTTGCAGGCATCTCTGGAATGACAGAAATGCTGAGCATCCTGTCGGCTGGGTTCTGCAGCCTCAGCACTGCTCTGTGCACAGGAACCTGTGCCCATGGCCCCAGGGGCTGGCAGCCTGACAGATGGAACTGCTGCTGCCCTACTGCATGTACCACACAGGAGTTTGGGGATTAACTGCATAAATCCACCTTCACAATAATTTTGTTCTGAGCCAACACCCCTGCTGCTGCCATTGCCCTCCCGGGCACTGTGGAAGCCTCTCCTCTTTGTGCCTGGTGACAAAATGTGCACAGAGGTTCCCCTGTCACACTGTGCCTTGGTTCCCCTGGCTGTGTGAGGGGTGTTTTCCACTGAGCCTGGGGCACCTCTGCAGTTGCACTGCCCTGGCATTGCCTATTTCCACACTTTTCCTACCAAAACATCTCAGACACCCCCAGGGGACATTCTGGGGGTTTTGGCCCTGTGCTCAAAGTTGGCATCCAGCTTTCTAAACCCAGACTCCATTCCCTGCAAAGTGCCCAGATGGATTCCAGCTGAATTCCACCCAGAGGCTGGCATGCAGCTGGGATGCCCTCCTGCCCACTGTGCCACGGCCACCCCATGAAGTGCCACCAGCAGAACAAGTGCACTCACCATAGGTTTGGTTTTCCAAGAGCTCCCAGGCAAGCTCTGCTCACAATATCCACACTATTCCTCATTCAAATGAGGGAACCACAGAAAAATGCGATTTTGGAAGCCGAGTAACTTAACTCCCCACAGCTGTGCCTCGGGCTGGGCTCCAGCCGCCTGGTGTCCAGCCCACAGGGCCCCTCCACGCTCACACAAGCACCACATTCCTCCCAAAACTCCCTTCCCAGGATGGGCACTGACTGTGAATGAAATCTGGGACTGGGATTCCTTGCCCGGCCAGCCGGGCCGCCCGGTGGTGGCGGCACGCACACGATTTTCATGGAGCTCCCCATCCTGACCATGCACACGATTTTCATGGAGCTTCCCATCCTGACCATGCACACGATTTTCATGGAGCTCCCCATCCTGACCATGCACACGATTTTCATGGCGCTCCCCATCCTGACCATGCACACGATTTTCATGGAGCTCCCCATCCTGACCATGCACACGATTTTCATGGAGCTCCCCATCCTGACCATGCACACGATTTTCATGGAGCTCCCCATCCTGACCATGCACACGATTTTCATGGAGCTCCCATCCTGACCATGCACACGATTTTCATGGAGCTCCCATCCTGACCATGCACACGATTTTCATGGAGCTCCCCATCCTGACCATGCACACGATTTTCATGGAGCTTCCCATCCTGAGCATGCCCTTCCCCAGAGATGCTGTTACCCGGCTGAGCTGGGGGAAAACCCCATTCCCCACCCTGTGCGGGTTAAACTGTGTGCTTTTCCCCACCAGGCAGAGACACCTCTTTCCAAAGCCGATTTGGCTATGAATCTGAGCTCACCCCTCCTTTGGAATCATTCCTGTGGTAAGGACACACGGACATCCTACCGGAACAGGACAGAGGGAGCTCGCAGGGTTTGCGCTGGGCTGTTTTCCAGTAGGATCCATCCCTTCCTTCCCCACACATCCACGGCCTGACGGCTGCGCTCCAGCCCTGTGTGGGATCCCCAGCCAGCAGCCCAGCTCCAGCCCGGCCTCCCAGGGCTGGGGTTTCACCCGCGGCTGGGTCAGGGCCGCAGGAAAACCCAGCGAGACCCCAAGGCAGCTGCACAAACGAGCCCGAGCCCGCGTGTTGGGCTCGCCGGCTGAAGGACGTTGCGCTGTCCTGGGGAGCAGCCGGGCACGGACAGTAAATCACGAACGAGCTCGGCAAGCGCAGCTCAGGCTCCCAAACCCCCTCCCCGCCCGCCCCGGCCGTGCGAACAGCGCCGATAATGACAGGCACCGGCGCTCTCTTTAACCTGAGATCTTTACGAATGATCAGCACATTCGAGAGGCCAATTAGGGAAAATCAGCACTTCATTAGCAGCCTGAAATGCGGTCCTGGCCGGAAGGAGCGGCGGCAGAGCCCAGCACGGGCAGCCCTGGGCTCTGCTGCAGGGGAGGAGATGCTCCGGTCACTGCGGGCTGCAGGAGGATGCTCCTGCTGCCTTTGGTGTCACCGACATGTTCTATAAAAACCCCTTCGCTAGCGTTTTTCTGCTGAGAAGCCTCAGAAAAGAAATGTAAACAATAACTGTCTGATGGCTGTGGAATGTGGTCTGGAGATGGTTCCCCAGCAGGTGCATCTTTGATTGGGCTCATGTGGATCGTTTTTACTTGATGACCCAATCATAGTCCAGCTGTGTTGGACTCTGGTCAGTCACAAGATTTTATAATCATTCTTTGCCAGCCTCCTGATGTCTCCTTTCTATTCTTTTGGTATAGTTTTAGAATATGATATGAAATAGTATGAAATGAAATAATATGAAATAATATAATATGAAATAATATAATATAATATGAAATAATATAATATAATATAGTATAATATAGTATAGTATAATATGATATAGTATGATATAATATGATATAGTATGATATGATATGATATAATATATAATATGATATGATATGATATAATATAATATGATATAATATGATATAATATAATATAATATAATATAATATAATATAATATAATATAATATAATATAATATAATATAATATAATATAATATAATATAATATAATAATCAGACTTCTGAATCATGGAGTCAAGATCCTCATCCCTTCCCTGGGTGATGGAACACTTTGTTTTTTAAGCCAGCCTTACGAAAAAGGCATGAAAATTTAATCAGCCCGGCACAAAATCCAATAGCTGCTCTTCACACGCACCTCGCTGGGATTTACCCTCCTGCTGAAGCCTCCACGCTCCCCCTGCACTGAGGGCAGCTCCTCTGTCCCAGGATTTGCAGTGTCCCAGGTTACAGTTGTCCCCAGGATCAGCAGTGTCCCAGGATTTGCAGTGTTTCCCCAGGCACAGCAGTGTCCCCAGCATTCCCACAGCCATTCCAGGGCTCCTGCAGCTGCAGGAGGGGCTTTAGGTGCAAAGTGCTTTTTACACCTCTGTCAATATTGCTGTGAGCACGGTGGGGAGCAGTGTTCCCAGGATGCCCAGGGCATTTTGCTGTGAGCATGGTTCCAGGGCTCCAGGGCAGTGATATATTGAATTTTGCTGTGAGCACAGTGGGAGGCTGCCCCAGGGCAGTTTATTGAAAATTGCTTGAGCATTGGGATCCAGGAGCACCCAGGCTGTCAGTGATATATTGAATTTTGCTGTGATCAGAGTGGGGATCCAGGAGCACCCAGGCTGCCCCAGGGCAGTGATATATTGAATTTTGCTGTGAGCACAAGGGGATCCAGGAGCACCCAGGCTGCCCCAGGGCAGTGATATATTGAATTTTGCTGTGAGCAGAGTGGGGATCCAGGAGCACCCAGCCTGCCCAGGGCAATGATATATTGAATTTTGCTGTGAGCATGGTGGGGATCCAGGAGCACCCAGGCTGCCCCAGGGCAGTGATATATTGAATTTTGCTGTGAGCAGAGTGGGGATCCAGGAGCACCCAGGCTGCTCTCGGGCAGTGATATATTGAATTTTGCTGTGATCAGAGTGGGGATCCAGGAGCACCCAGCCTGCCCAGGGCAGTGATATATTGAATTTTGCTGTGAGCAGTGGGGATCCAGGAGCACCCAGCCTGCCCAGGGCAGTGATATATTGAATTTTGCTGTGAGCACAGTGGGATCCAGGAGCACCCAGGCTGCTCTCGGGCAGTGATATATTGAATTTTGCTGTGATCAGAGTGGGGATCCAGGAGCACCTTCACTAGGCTGTTCTAGGGCAGTGATATATTGAATTTTGCTGTGAGCACAGTGGGATCCAGGAGCATCCAGGCTGCTCTCGGGTAGTGATATATTGAATTTTGCTGTGAGCACAGTGGGATCCAGGAGCACCCAGGCTGCCCAGGGCAGTGATATATTGAATTTTGCTGTGAGCAGTGGGGATCCAGGAGCACCCAGGCTGCCCAGGGCAGTGATATATTGAATTTTGCTGTGAGCAATGGGGATCCAGGAGCACCCAGGCTGCCCAGGGCAGTGATATATTGAATTTTGCTGTGAGCATGGTGGGGATCCAGGAGCACCCAGGCTGTTCTAGGGCAGTGATATATTGAATTTTGCTGTGAGCAGAGTGGGGATCCAGGAGCACCCAGGCTGCCCAGGGCAGTGACATTGCCCGGGCAGGGGTCCCTGCAGGGCCCCAGCCTGCCTTGGGCTCCAAGGAAAGATTTCTCTGTGGAAACTGAACCTGAGCGATGAGACACCCAGTGCTGCAAGCCATGGGCTTTGGCTCTCCACCCTTGCCTGGACCTGTGCTCGAGGAAAGCCGTGACATTTATCAGGAGAATGTCCTCCAGGTCAAACCAGAGCCCCTGATTCTGTTAACAATTTGGCAATGAATTAATCACATTTTCCAGTGGAAAAGAAATTGCAAAACTCTCCCGGGAGCTTCTGATCTGACCCAAACAATCTGCCAAGTGAGGCTGGCTGGAGCCTGCCCACTCAGCAGCTCCTCCCCAGCCAGGAGGATGACAGAGGGTACCAGGGATGAGCTGGGATCTCTGGCTACCCCTCAGCAAGGAGACCTGAGAGGGTGGGCATACAGATTTTCAGGAGTTCAGTGCATTGGATGATGGGTTTATTTAAAATATCAATACTATCAATATTCTTGCAGATATCAGTGAGCCCCACGGTGAAGGTGGAGGTGCCCCAGTCCTTCCAAACCTGGACTCCACCACCTCCGACCCCAGCCCCAAACCACTGCCTCAGCAGGACATCCCTGGCCGCTGCATATCAAGAAAGAAAAGATGCTTAAACCAACTAATAGCTGGAGCTAAAGGAGAGATTAGCATTATCCAGATTGCCTGCTCCTCTGAGAGAGCTGGGCAGGCTTCCAGGGATGCAAGGGATCCTCTTTCCCTGGGCATGAGGGATGCTCTGTGCCCCCTGAGCAGGAGGGCTGGGCGGCTGTGCCAAGCTGAAGGGATGGAGGGCTGAGGATCCCCCTGGTGTGACACCCCATGGGATCCCCGGGAGGCAGGAGACACCTGGGGAGGCAGGAGACACCTGGGGGAGGCAGGAGACACCTGGGGAGGCAGGAGACACCTGGGGGAGGCAGGAGACACCTGGGGAGGCAGGAGACACCTGGGGAGGCAGGAGACACCTGGGGGAGGCAGGAGACACCTGGGGGAGGCAGGAGACACCTGGGGGAGGCAGGAGACACCTTTGGGAGGCAGGAGAGGCAGGGACACCTGGGAGACACCTGGGGAGGCAGGAGACACCTGGGGAGGCAGGAGACACCTGGGAGGCAGGAGACACCTGGGGGGAGGAGACACCCAGGGGAAGCAGGAGACACCTGGGAGGCAGGGAGGCAGGACCTGGGACACCGGGGGGAGGCAGGAGACACCTGGGAGGCAGGAGACACCTGGGAGGCAGGAGACACCTGGGAGGCAGGAGACACCTGGGGGCAGGAGACACCAGGCAGGAGACACCTGGGGGAGGCAGGAGACACCCGGGAGGCAGGAGACACCTGGGAGAGGCAGGAGACACCTGGGAGAGGCAGGAGACACCCGGGGGAGGCAGGAGACACCTGGGAGAGGCAGGAGACACCTGGGGGAGGCAGGAGACACCTGGGAGAGGCAGGAGACGTTGGGATGAGACACCTGGGGGAGGCAGGAGACACCTGGGAGGCAGGGGACACCTGGGGGAGCCAGGAGACACCTGGGAGGCCCAGAGCAGGGCTGGGGCTCCTGCAGCCCCTCAGCAGCATCCTGGCTGCGTTAGGATGCAGTGTGAGCTCACAGGGCTGAGCAGCCCAAAGCCCAGCTCACAAACTGGGGGAGAAAAGCTCATTTCTGGGGCAGATCTGCTGCCCTGCCAGCGCCCACATCCCGAGCCCTCTGATTTACAGCTGCAAACTTCGCCTTGACTGTGCTCAGAATCATTAAGCTACAAACCATAGACTAATTATGGGGCCCTGGGCAAGAACGTTAATCCAAAGAGCATAAAATTATAATGACTTTCCTGGCGTAATTAGCCCAAACAAGACAAACAGCCCAAACAGCAGCGGCAGCTCGGGCACATTCGCAGCCCCGGCTCCATCCTGTGCAGGGTGGTGGTGAGGGGCAGCAGGGATGTCCTGGGGGCTGGGGAGCTGTGGCAGCCCCACCTGAGGGTGCTGTGGAGGGGTCACAGGGCAGCTGGGATGTTCCCATCCCTCCCCATGCTCTGCAGTTTCCCCAGGCAGCGAGGGCACCAAGCCCAGCCCAGCATCAGAGGGGCAGGCAGGATGCAGCCACTGCCAGCCCCTGCACGGGCACAGGGATGGCACAGCCAGCATCAGCTGCATCACAATCACCAGGCAGGGCTCTCTTGGGTCTGCCAGGTCCACAAGGAGCCACTCAGATCCCCGTGCCTCTTATCAGTGCCCTGACTGCATCCAGGGGCCCAGGGAAGCGGCCCCAGGCACAGACAGAGGAGCCACTTCCAAAAGCACAGCCCAAGTGTAACACTCACTTTATCTGCATCTCTATTTATTTATTGCTGACTGGGAAGTGCAACACAAGAGCGAATTATTTGGTAAAAGCTTTGGGCAGGGTATTAACGAGCCAGACTTGTAAGCAGATTTCCAAAGCCCTTTCCTGTCTCTGCCTCCAGATCAGAGCTGGCTGTGCCGGCTGGGCTGGGAAGGACGGGGCCCCTTTCCAGCGGGGCTGTGGCTCACCCTGCCTGGCCTGGGGACAGACAGACACGGCCCGGGGACAGACAGGCATGCCAAGGGCTGCTGTCCCTCCTTTGTCCCTCCTGGAGAACGCTCCCGAGACAGAAGGGAGTTGGAAGGGGCTGGGCAGCAGCTCAAGCTGAGCATCCACCAGCATCTCCTCCCCAGACCCTGCGAGGGTTTAAAGCTGTTCTCACCCTCCCACCAAGACAAGCCTTTGGACTCGTTCTGTCCCTGTTTCCTGTTCTACCAGACTGCTCCAAAAGCAAAAAGAGCTGTCTGGGTGCTGGCAGCTCCTCTGCTGAGCCCAAACTGCCACCCTTGGCTACAAACAGAAGTGTCCCTGCAGCTCAGAGCCTGCAGTGAGGGCTGGGGACATTTTCCAGCCCAGAACATCCCAAAGGACACCTGAGAGCTTTTCCTGGGCCAGGGGGCATTCCTGTCCCTGCCTCCCCCTGTCCCCAGCACCAGCTGGCCTCACGGACACCCACTGGAGCCATTCCCCAAAAATCTGCTGTTCAATCCTGCTGTAAACCCCTGCTTCCAGTTAGGTTTTGCCATGCCAGGCAACACCCTGGAGATGAAATATTGCTCACATTTGCAGCCACACTCAACGAAAGGTCAGACAGGAGCATGTGGCTGGAAGCCCCATGGAGGGGATCCCATCCCTCCTCCCCCGACTCCCTTTGGGTGCTCCACAGTGAGCCTCAGGCCTGGCTTTTGATGGGAAAATGAAATAAATTGGACGGGAAAATGAAATAAATCCATCTCCGTTTTCCCCGCAGGTTCGTCCCTGTGTGGGGCTGCCCTTGTGGCAAACCCACCTCCCACCCACTCAAGGCAATGAAACCACTCAAACGTTTTAAAAACAGCATGTTAGCTGGGAAATTTTGCAACCACAGGATAATGGAGACTATCTCCGGGCAAGCAAGAGATTAGGAAGATAAATGACATCGATAAAGGACATTTTAGCCCAAAGCAATTTGAAATCAATGCAAATGGGGGAGTTTTTGCAGGTGCTGGGGCTGCCCACGGGGAGGGCTTGGCCATCAGGGCTGCAGGTTCCTCCCCCCTGGCAGCACAACCAGTGAGCCAGAAATGGCTCCTGCTCTGGAATATTTATTGAATCATTTTAATTTCCTGTTAATTGGGAAAACAGCGTTGAAATTTATTGTGTCTTGAACCAGTGACTATTTCAAATAAGGGGGAACAACCGCACCTGCAGTGAGCCGAGCCTTGTGAGCAAAGTGCATCTCCTGGGTGTGGAAATGCTTACTTGTCCCACCGACACAAAAATCAGTGTATGGCACATGCTGTCCCTCCCATCTGTGCCTGCAAAGCTCCCCACAGGGACTCCCACCCAACAGCTTCCACACTCCTCTTTTCTCAGCCAAACTCCAGGGTTTTTTTAGGACGTGACACATGAGAGAGCGGTGCCAGTGAAGGGGGTTGGCAACGTCCAAAAGCCAATTCCAGATCTCGTGAGCACAATGAATCGCTCTTAAAAAAAAAAAAAAAATTAAAAATCTAATCAAGAACTTTCCCTTTCTTCCCTTTTTTCTGTTTTTATTTTTTCCACCAAGGACAGTATGTGATGTGTGTAGTCTCAAAAGGAGATTTACTAGAGACTGCTGTGACTAAGGCAAGATGTAATTAGAAGAGGGGAGGAACATTTATCATTTGCCAGAGTGAATTAGGTATTTCGACTTCTCAAAAGAATTGAACACAGAGGGTGAATTTTTTTCCAATTTCTCTCACATCTCCAATATTATTAAGTTCAGCTAGAAAACACTTGAGACAAATTGACTCATCTGAGCCCATCTCTTCATAATTGCTACACATTTTAAATTGGCTTAGTTAAATGAACACTTGGTGGTGGTTGACAGGCTCTGTTGTCTGGATGCAATATTAAAAATATCAAAATCAACACCAGAGCTCGAGCAGAGCTCGGGGATATTGCTTTTCTGAGCACTGGATATTGCTTTAGCTGGACTGTAGCAAATACCTACAACTCTCAAGGTGTTTTTAGACATAGATTAAGAGATACTATTCCTTTCCCATTAATAGTGAAGCATTTTTTCCCCTTTTCTGTCTACTTAGCAAGAAATGTATTGAGCTCATGCTCTAAACTGGGCCACCAGCCATGGGTTGTGTACAGAAACCATCCCAATAATGGTTATTCACTTTGCAAACCTGCACACAGTGCAGTGCCCTCATATATTGGGCATTTCCAACTGCCTGCATGGGACATACTCCACTCCCAGCAGTCAGGAACCTCAAGGTGCCTGATCCCACCCAGTTTTTCATGACTTCAGGAGCTCTGGGGCAGAGCTGGAGGTGCTCAGCATCTCCCCCGATCCCAGCAAATCCTCTCTCCCAGCTCATGCCCTCGGTGCTGCTGCGCACGTGAGATGTTCCACGGCTCTCCTCTAAAGGAGGACTCGGGCAGGAGGGAAGAATTTGGGTCTGGGCTTTGCCAACGTGATCTCACACTGCATTCGTGAGACTCAAGAGCTCTGTGAAAACCCCAAGCCAGGCAAAATAACTGCTGATACGGAAACATTCGAGCAGCTCAGGCATGCATTAGATAAGGGATCTTGTTTCTGCTCCCCCTCCCCTTGGCCTGCGTGCTTCCTTTCCGCATTGTTTTATCACGAACAGAAAATAACAGCAGAGACAGAAAGGCAGAGCCTGCCAGCAGCTGATTTATGTTGGCTTTGGAGCTGGAGCACTCGATAAAGCCCCCAAAGCCTTGGGCGAGCGCACAGGGGCTGCAGCAGAGCTGGGGCCAGCCTGGCCCCTCGCTGCCCCTGGAGCTGGCAGTGGGGAAGGAGAGGGGCAGAGAGCCCAGGGATGAGCTGGGATCGGAAATGGGGACATTTCTGCAGGTTTCCCAACCTCCAGCCCCTTGCTGTACCCACAACCACCTCTGCCCCAGCCCTGCTGTCCCTGCCCTTGGGAACCTCGTGGGAACTGCCTGCTCCAAAAAGGGGAGAGGAGCTCAAGAGCATCACCCGCCCAGGCCGGGAGGCTGCAGCCTGGTGTTGACAATAATTATCACTCGACATCTTGCTGTAAAATGCCCCAAAGATGGAGATGGAGGCCATGGAGGGATGTGTCCACAGCAGGATGGAGGCTTTGTGACTTCTCAGCCCAGTTTGCTGCAGGCATACACAGATAGCCAAGCTGGCAGAATTTTTCACAGGACTGGGATGGAAATAAATGGGTTCCCAGAGCCCAGCGTGCATTTGTTCGTTGCTACCCCGGCAGTGAGATTTCTCCCTTATTTAAATAGCGTCTCCAAGGCTTTAGCCTCGCTCATCCAATAAAGCAGCGTGTCAACACCAGTTGTGCATCACAAAACCAAGGGCGCTCCGCCATCCCCCGCGGGACAATTAAATAAAGAGAGAGGAAAACAAAGCCTCATCCCAGCCCGAGCAGGGAGCTCTCCCTGCACACAGGGCAGGGGATTCGCCCTGTCTGGGTGAATGGGGCTGGACAGGGGAATTAGGGGCGCTAAACCACGAATGAAAGCTCAGCGCTAATGCCCCAGGTGGGATGGACAGGGACGGGAATCAGCAGCAAACGGCTGGAATGGGAATCGGCACAAAAAGCCAAGCGAAACACCTCAATTTGTGCCGGGTTTAGCAAACCCCACCCTCCCACAGCCTGCCCACAGCCCCACCACCTTTCCCCTTCCCTGCCCTTTCCCCCCGCTCAAACATCTGCAGACAGCAGCAGTGATGGCATCCCTGGGTTTAACATCAAACTTTTAAAATTTTTTTTTTGTTTTTTTTTTTTAATGAAAAGACTTGAGGGCATTTTTAGCACATTTCTATAGAGCTGCTTGCCCAGAAAAAAAAAAAAAAAAAAAAAGAACACTTGGAGAAAAGAGAAAAGAGCTGTCCTAAAACATCGTGTCTGTCAGGAGATATGGTGCTCTTATCCCCCTTGTAGAAAGGAAGCAGGGAATGTCTCCTTTAAAGCGCCTCAAAGTGAATTTAATTTAGAATGGATTTCACATTCGCATTTGATGAATTAAAACCAGTGTGGTTTAACAACTATGTAATGGGGTATATATATGATCTGTTAAACAGGTGTTTGAGGTTTAGCAATTATCTAATAAGAGACTTATACATATTACAGTAGATAAACTTCAATAAATATGTTCTTAATCAACCGGAGAGCACTCAACATACAATTACCGTCCCTGCCACATCTTGTTGAAACGAGCAGCTGATTCAGTGCACGGTGGGGTTTTTATGTGATGCTCAAAAAACCCTCCCGTGTCTCCTGTTCGTGCTCCTGGGCCGGGGTCTCCATGCTTTTCCCCTCGGGAATGCAATCCCAGCAGTGATTTTAACATGGAATATCCATGATGGGGATACTGTCCCCTGTTCGTGCTCCTGGGCTGGGGTCCTCCTGCTTTTCCCCCGGGAATGCAATCCCAGCAATGATTTTAGCATGGAATATCCACGATGGGGATATTGTCTCCTGTTCGTGCTGCTGGGCCGGGGTCTCCTTGCTTTCCCCTCGGGAATGCAATCCCAGCAATGATTTTAGCATGGAATATCCACGATGGGGATATTGTCTCCTGTTCGTGCTCCTGAGCCGGGGTCTCCTTGCTTTCCCCTCGGGAATGCAATCCCAGCAGTGATTTTAACATGGAATATCCATGATGGGGATATTGTCTCCTGTTCGTGCTCCTGGGCTGGGGTCTCCTTGCTTTTCCCTCGGGAATGCAATCCCAGCAGTGATTTTAACATGGAATATCCATGATGGGGAATTGTCTCCTGTTCGTGCTGCTGTGTTGGGGTCTCCTTGCTTTTCCCCGGGAATGCAATCCCAGCAGTGATTTTAACATGGAATATCCACGATGGGGATCCGTGGGACAAGCACAAGCCCCTGCCCTCCTTTCCCACCTCCGCTGCCCACCCACTGACCAAGAGAAATGGAAAAGGGTTCAGGATCAGCAAGAAGAAACAGAAAGGGGTTCAGAGCTTCATCCCGATGAAAGATTCGCATCGGGAGGTGTCAAAAGTGGAGCAATGGGTTTAAGGAGCCCCACGGCCCCGGGATTTTCCCGGTGGGAAGCTGAGCCCCGCTCCGTGCCCCGCTCCTGCCCCTGGGTCCCTCCGGAGCGCTGCACAAACCCAGCCCCACTGCGGGGTTAGCGCTCTGATGTTTTGGCTAATTTGCCGCGTTTCTAGCTCGGGTGTTAAATCTAATTAGCACATTAGTGCTGGCTTTCCCAGCTGTAAAACAACAGGGAAATCCCTACCAACACCACAGACAAACGCGTGAGCTGCCTCGGCAGCTTCCCCCATCCCTTAAACTCGGGTTTCACCCCAAACCCGAGGACAACGACCGCGCACCGTCCCTGCCACAGCCGGGAAAATAAGCACGGGCTGCTATTGGAACAGGAAAGTACCCAAAAAGTCCCACCGGGTGCACAGAGTTTGTTTTTTTAATGCACGCACAGACTTCCAAGAGAGGAGTTCGCGGTGGGTGTGAATCAGTGCTGGGAGAGAGCAAAATTCAACCCCAGCAGCGCTGAGCGGCTGAAATGGCATTTCCCTGGTTCTCGGGACCCCCAGCAGCCCCTTCCCACCGGGTTATGGCCGGGTGGGCATCCCCTGTATGGGATTAACCCCGTCCCCTGCGTGCAGAGGGGGATTGTGTGCTGACATGGGGGGTTTTGGGATCTGCTGAAATGGCATCCACCTTCCCCAGGACCCCCAGCAGCCCCTTCCCACCGCGTTATAACCGGGTGGGCATCCCCTGTATGGAATTAACCCCATCCCCTCCGTAGAGAGGGGGATTGTGTGCTCAAATGGCATCTACCGCCCCCTGGTCCCCCAGGACCCCCTCTCCACCGCATTATAACGAGGTGGGCATCCCCTGTGGTGGGTTAACCCCATCCCCTCCATGGAGAGAGGAGTTATCTGCTGAAATGGCATCCACTGCTCCCAGGAACCCCTCCAGCCCCTTCCCATCGCGTTATGACCGGGTGAGCATCCTGTGTGCTGGGTTAACTCCATCCCCTCCGTGCAGAGATGAGTTATCTGCTGAAATGGGGTTAGGACCCCCCCCAGCCCCTTCCCTCCATGGCAGTATGGAATTAACCCCATCCCCTCCGTGCAGAGATAGGCTGAGTGCTGAAATGGCATCCACCGCCCCCGGGACTCCCTCCAGCCCCTTCCCACCGCGTTATAACCGGGTGGGCATCCCCTGTGTGCTGGGTTAACCCCGTCCCCTCCGTGCAGAGAGGGGTTATCTGCTGGCATGGGGGTTTTTGGGCTCAGCACAGCCTGGGGACCCCCTCCCCCACATCCCAGGGCTGCCAGCAGCGGGCACAGCGAGGCAGGCAGACAGCGATGCCCCTGCCCAGGGGATTCTCCTCTCTTTCCCCCGGCTGCGCAAGAGGAGAACATTTCCAAATGCGGCATTTGAGCTGTCTGACAGCCAGGCTCGCTCCGGCTGGGAAATCTGAGCGCCAGTGATTTCACAGCAGCAAACGCACGGACACCAGGCGTGCCTGGGGGACGAGCAGCTCCCCGGGCTCTGCCTGCCCCTGCTCTGTGATTTCTGCCCCAAACCAGAGGCTGTGGAGCCCTCCCTCGCCGTGCACAGCCCAGCCCAGCCCTCTCTTCTCCTGGTGGCGCTTTCCCCCCATCATTACCAGCGCGGCTTTATCGATGACTGTATTGCCGGCTGTTTAATTATTCCTTTTTAATCCCTTCAAGCAGATGAGACATAAAAGCCAAGGCCATCAGTGACTGTGGCATGAGCCCGGCGGGCAGAGCCTGGATTGCGCCGCCCGCCCACCATCCCTGTGCTGGACAAGCGTGTGGGAAGAGGGAACGGCGCTTTAAATAGACGACAAAGTGGGAAAAACAAGGAGGAAGGTGCCAAGGATGCCCCGGGGCTCGTTCCCACCCTCCCCAGCCCGCACCCGTTGCGAGAAGCCAAGGCTGAGCATCCTCGGGGGGGTTTTTCTGCTCAGCCCGTGCTCACAGCACCCAAACGCTGCTGTTGTGAGGCTGTCACCCCCAGCACCCTGCAGGGGTGCCTGCCGTGCTCCTGCCAAGTTTCAGCTGACAAGCTCAGGTGGAAGGAAAGCAAAAGAGATTCGCTTCTTTTTTTAGAGCTGAGCGGAGAAGTTGTACAATTTCAGCGTATAAATAATTGAAGGGCTAATGTGATCTCAAACTGAGCACTTATGAAATGGAAACGTCCCTGTTGACAGATGAATTCCTGTAAATTTTCTTTGCTTGAGCTCAGGTTCCCATTTTGTGCTGCGAAGCAGATGAGGTCACCCTGGCTGGACAGCACACGCTGTGCCTGGCAGGGACCTGGGCCTTTGGAAAGGAAAAAAGGGTAATCACGATAATAGTGGCAATAAAGGGCTGAGATTTTAAAGGCTGCAGCACGGCGCACACAGCTCAGTGCGCACATTTGCTCTCCCTCTCCTCCAAGACCCAAAGAGGGCTCCGTGGGATGGCCCCAGGCTGCTGGAGCTGTCCCTGGCCAGGTCCCCGTGGGCAGCAGGGTCCCAGCAGTGTGGGAGGGATGGAGGGGAAGGTCAGGACCCCTCCCCGCACAGAGCCACCGCCTCCCCCCTCGCTGCCGCTGTGTTTACGTTCTGCCTTCCTTCAATTATAATTAATAGCGGCTCATTATCAGGAGGGGACCGTTTATAAGATTCAATTAGAAGCCATTTATTTTAATGCTTTTGAACACAAAATGAGTTTGATCTCAGGAAACATTTCATTAGCATAATCTCCCCATAACAAGATCATCTCCCGAGCCTGACATATTTACACGCCAGTACAGGCCAGGGACAGCGCCTGAGTGGGCAGCGGGGCATGGCCGGCACCTCCCTGGCCAGGGAAGGGCACCCTCAGGGAGGGCTCAGCGCTTCTGAGGGAGCTCAGCCCTCCCTGGCCCCCGTGGCTCCCAGACCCGGCTCCCCCCGGCAGCCCCAGCGTGGCCAGGGGTGCCCCAAAGGCAGCCCTGAGCCACCAGCAGCGCTTGGCCCTTGAGCAAACGCAGCCCTGGGGCCCATGGCAGGGCTCCCTCTGGCCCCTCCAGCTGGAACCCAGCCTGCCCCAGCTCCGAGAGCTCCCAGCAAAGCTGTGCCATGGCACACAGAGGGAGTGAGATCATTTTATTGGACTGTTCAGCTTAGGAAATTTAGTCATGGAGCAGGAATGAAAACTTGTGTCTACTCCAAGTCAAAATGCTCAATACAGCATGGCCGTTTTTTTCCCCAGGGATAATCAGCCCTGATTTGTTGCCCATATGGAAGATGTATTGGTTTTCCATACTCAGGATGAGTTATACATTTCATAAGTTAAGCTGTCCATATATTCAAAGTAATATGATATCATTCACTTACACTTAACTTCCACAGCGCACCACCACGTATTTTGGGTACGAAACCATGCCATGAACACATTTTTAAATGCTTGGTCTTTATCAGAGCCCTGTCTGGAGTTATTGCCTTCCAGAGAAAGATGCTCAGGGTGTTCTGCCACATCAGCTGCAAAACAGATGGATAAAACACCCCGACCCTGCCTCAAGCACCAAGCCCTGGCAGCGCTGTCCCTGGGGAACAGTTTGGTTTGGGGGCACAGGGATGTGGGGCTGCAGAGTGCAGAAAGGCTGTGCCCTGTTTGTTGGATGGAGAAGGAGCCCCCCTTAGCCAGGATCTGCCTGACCCCAGGCTCGGACAGTCTTTCCCAGGCCTGGTGCCACCTCCCTGTTTAACCCAGGGGCAGGCACGTTGCAAACAGGCAGGCATTGAGGTCCCCGGATCATTGCAAATGGACAAAGGGTATAAAAAGAATATAATTATTACTAGAGCATTGGCACTGGAGGGCAGGCACAGGCGGTGCCCACACTGCTGGCCCCTCTGCTGCCCAGCTCTGGCCCTGGGCACGAAACCAAACACTCCCTTCCCAGGATCATGCTTTAAAGCTGCCTAAAGCACCGGGAAATAAATCCCCCTCCAAAGAAATCTCTGGTGTCACAGCTCCAGATTATCTGCCAGTGCAGGAGGCAGTGCTCAAATATTTTAAATGTATGGGCCATACGTTCTGGGAAATGTAACATACACAGAGAAAAAAACACTGCCTCCCATATGGGCTGGAGAAGCTGCGGATTGCAGCACGCCGAGCCAGATGGCCACTAACTCAGTGCAGCTGAACAGGAATCTCTGGGCCAAACCCATCCCCAGCACCCCGAGCCCCAGAGGCTGATGGCATTGCTCAGCTCCTCAGTGCGGCTCCTGCAGGGTGGGAGTTGTGCCAGGTTGGGGCAGACAGCTGGAATTGGGCTCTGCACTTGTTCTTCCTGCTGTGCTGTGGGTCTGTCCCCCCTCCCAGAGGCGCTGGAGCCCCCCTGGCTCTCTCATTTGCAGGCTGGGAAGGGAAAGGTTTGGGGGAATTGGACAATAGGGTCAGAAGCACTTCATAGCACCCAAGCCATGCCCACTCTATGGGCTCTCCCTCACTGGGGTGTTGGGTACCTGGGGTTTGGGGCTGACCATGTCCTGTCACCACCTCCTTGGTACTGCTGGACTCCCCCTCTGCACTCTGCCACTTTTCTCTAATGTTTTTGCCAGCATAAATGAGCAGAAAAATCCATTTTTGTGCTTAATTTGCCACAGAGGGGTGAACAGTCCCCGAGCAGCCCTTGCATCACCACAGCAGAACCACACAGCCCCTCCTTGCCTGCTCCAGAGCCACACACCCCTCCCTGCCTGCTGGTGGCACAGGGCTGTGGCAGGGCGTGGGCAGTTCTGCCGTGGCCAGGTCACCAAAATTGCTCCCTGGAAGTCCCAGTTGTGCCTAATCCTTGGAGTTCCTGCAGCCATGGGAGCAACAGGCACCTCACACCGACAGCACCACCGTGGGATCAAGCAGCACATAGGGATGGAAACCCAAAAGGGGATGGAAAACCAAAAAGTGATGGAAACACTCCCTGACACCACAGGAGCTGCGTTTGCAGCTGTCACACAGTTCAAGACCTGGCTGAGGGAGGAGCAAAGGCTGAGCTGTGTCACTACAGGACACCAAAGGACACGAGCGCACAGCGCTGCTCTCAAGGTGAGGAAGAAAAGGGCAGTTTATTTTCTGACTCCAACATTTATAGATTTCCAGAAGTGACAGTGGGTTGGAGGGTGACAGTGCCACCTCTCCAATGACACTGGACAACCAACAGTCCATCGAATTTCTCCTCCTCCATAAAAGGATGCAAAACAATGAGTTATTTACAGAAAGCGTGTGAGAAAGTTCGCTACAAGAATGTCAACATCAGAAGGCTTAGAAAATCTTAAAAAACCAGGGTGACAGAGCTGCCCAGCTCCCTGGGGCTGCTGGGACAGCAAAGGCTGAGCTTCCTCCACCTCCACATCACTGGGTTTTCCCTGGGAGCCCAGCTTGCTGCATCCTGCCCTGTGAGTCACCCAGCAGCTCCCATGGAGGCACCAATCCTGCTGCTCTCCCCATGGAGGCACCAATCCTGCTGCTCTCCCCATGGAGGCACCAATCCTGCTGCTCTCCTCTTGCAGGCACCAATCCTGCTCCTTTCCCCTGCTCCCCCTGGGGTGCTGTCCTCATGAATCATGACTCTGCAGCAGGGACACCAGATGGGCTCCAAATGAGTCACTTGGAGGAGGTGAAAGGAAAACCAGCCCTGCCACGCACTGAAACTGCTGTGGCAATAAAAGGGCTGTGGACATAAATCACTGTGTTGTGACTGCAGCGATAATGGTTGTTGGGAACACGTTGGATTGAGGAAAAAATGCCAGGCCAGAACACTTCCAGGGATGGGGCAGCCACAGCTTCTCTGGGAAACCTGTTCCTCCATTAACACCCCTGTCTTAATGATGCTGAATTTAAACACAGCTCAGGGATGGAATTTAAACACAGCTCAGGGATGGAATGGGTCCCTTGATGCAGCCCTGGGTGCCCAGGTCCCATCCCTGCAGTGCACAGGAGCTCAGGGGCTGCTGCAGAGCCAGGTCCCTGGGCTTTGGGACAGGCAGCACAGCCCATCAGCCCTGCCAGGAGCTGCTGCTCCAGCCATGGGAAGGCAGGAGCTGTGAGCCCAGGAATAAAGATAATTATTTTGTGACACAGATCAGGTTATTGCCTGGGTATGGTGTGATTAGAGGGACTCTGTGACCGTGTTCACAGGGGTCTTGGGATGAGGGAAGAGATGAGGATCTGACTCCATGTTTTAGAAGGCTTGATTGATTATTTTATGATATATATTACATTAAAACTATACTAAAATAATAGAAGAAAGGATTTCATCAGAAGGCTGGCTAAGAATAGAAAAAGAAAGAATGATAACAAAGGTTTGTGTCTCGGACTTTCTGTGTTGACTGTGATTGGCCATTAATTAGAAACAACCACATGAGCCCAATCCCAGACCCACCTGTTGCATCCCACAGCAGCAGATAACCATTGTTTGCATTTTGTTCCTGAGGCCTCCCAGCTTCTCAGGAGGAAAAACCCTAAGGAAAGGATTTTCCATAAAACATGTCTGTGACAGGACTCAGTGTCACCCCAGAGGCGAGACAGAGCAGGGAAAGGGAGATCCTGCAAGGGAGTCTGGCCGCACATTTAATGAAGCACAAGCACGGCTTTCCTCGTTAACCCAGCTCCATGATGGGAATTCATGGGATTCTCTGGAGTCTCACAAAGATCTGCACCCTGGAACAGCCCTGAAATCCCGGAGAAGGGGAGAGGGGAGGAGCCCCCTGGGGCCCCATGCCCTGCTCAGAGCCCTGAGGGTGCAGCTGGCAGAGGGAGCCCCGGCAGTGCCAGCCACCACCAGGGCTCTGCTGGCTCATCCCGCATTGCTCGCATTCCTCCCCTAATCTCCAGGCTGCCCAGATGCTCCTCCCAGCATCTCTGAGGAGCCAGGGCTCCCCAGGGCTGCTCAAGAGGCTCCTGCAGCAGTCCCAGGGAAAGCAGAGGATGGGACGGGCGCGGATCAGGGGCTCCAAAATGATGCAGACAAAATCATCCTCGCTAAAAGGCGATATCCTTCCTCCTGCTGAGGAAATGGGAGCCATCTGCCTGTCGCAGAGCCCAGAGCTGAGCAGATGTGTGGGGCAGGGCTGTTTGCAGCCTCAGCAAACCCCAAAGCCCAGCCCTGCCTGCCTCCTGCAGGGAAAGCGGGGAGCAGAGCCCCGGCACGCCAGGGTTTGTGTGCACCACGTCTCCCACACGGGTAAGGCAGGAAGGAAGAGGATTCTGAGCAGCAGAGAGAGGTACAGAGAGCTCTGAAATCCCTCTGGCTTCACTTCACCGAGGTCTGTGTTTAACCAAGGCAGCTCCCTCCCTGCCAAATGCAAACATGATCCTCGGGGGAATAACAGAGCAAAGAATTTGGATGAAGAAGCTTAAAAAAAAAAAAAAAAGAAGAGAGAGAGAGAAGAAAAAGGAAGACATCCAATAAATACTTGAGGGAACAAACTGAAGAAGAGATTTCCAAAAATTCAGAAGCGTAAAGGGTTGCTCTTAGGGGAAAGCCAGTCTGAGCATTTCCAGAGCTGCATTTCCAGCCCTGTGCTGGTGCTCCCTGGGATGGCCCTGCCTGCCCTGAGCCTCCCATGCCCAGGGAGTTTGGCTCCATTCCTGAGCATCCCCAGAGGTCACCCACCAACAGAAAAGTCAGAAACCACCTCAGGACAGGTGCTGTGGTTAAAACAATACCTAATTCATCTTGAAGAAATCTGGAGGTGCTTCACCGTGTGGTCCTGCCCTCCAGGCTGAGCAAACCACCAGGGTGACCGTGTTCACAGGGGTTTTTGGGTGAGGGAAGAGACGGGGAGCTGGCTCCATGTTTCAGAAGGCTGATTTATTATTTTATCATATATATTACATTAAAACTATACTAAAAGAATAGAAAAAAAAGTTTCATCAGAAAGCTAGCTAAGCTAAGAATAAGAATCAGAAAGAATGATCACAAAGGTTTGTGGCTCGGACTCTCTGTCCGAGCCAGCTGGGCTGTGATTGGCCATTAATTAAAAACAATCACATGAGCCAATCACAGACCCACCTGTTGCATCCCACAGCAGCAGATAACCATTGTTTACATTTTGTTCCTGAGGCCTCTCAGCTTCTCAGGAGGAAAAATCCTAAGGAAAGGATTTTCCATAAAAGATGTCTGCGACACACCAGGAATCCCCTGATGCCACCTTTGGGCAAGCCCCTGGGGACAGCAGATAAGCCAGACTTAATCACATCTCTGTGTTCCTTCCTTGATTTTCTTGATTTTGTGTCCCTCTGGTGCTGTGTGTCTGCAGCCACTGCGGCTCTCCCTGGCAGTGGGATGTGCTGGTGTCCTCCCATAGAGCCCCAGGGTGGGATGCTCTGTGCTGAGCACTCCAGGGGCTGGGAACAACAACATCCACCCCCAAGGCTCATCCTGCATCCCCCCAGTGCCAGGGACAGAGGGGCACCAGCCCTGGGCTCTGAGCAAACGGGAGAGGCTGAGCAAAAGGGAGCCTGGCCTTGCTTTAGCTCACCTGGCAGCAGGGTCACACTGCTTGGATAGACAGGAAAAGGTTTTTACAGAAAGGTGATAAAGTTCCGGAATGTTCTCCCCAGGGAGGTGGTGGAGTCCCCATGGGTGTGTTTAACAAAGCCTGGATGTGGCACTGGCTGCCAGGGTTTGGCTGAGGGGTTGGGGCTGGCTTGGACTCGATCTTGAAGGTCTCTTCCAGCCCGGGGACTCTGTGAATTCTGTGAATGCTGTGAATGCTGTGAATTCTGGTAATTCTGTGGATTCTGTGGGGGTTTGAGGCATTAACCTGCACCAGGCCTGGCTCTGCTGCCAGCCAGGCTCCCCCCACACCCCTCGTGCCCCACCGAGCAGGCAGCAGAGGCTGTGCAGCACCTGCATTACATAATTTGTGCTGTTCCCAGGTGGGTTCAGCTGCGTGGCCCCGGGAGTGGTGCATCAGCATCCCACCAGGGGAGGCAGAAACGCCTCTCCTTCCTCTCCCCAGCAGGATGGAGGAGCTGGGCAGGGCCAGCAGCAGCAGCATGGGAAGGGAAGTTTGTTCTCAAGGCAGCTCCCTCCAGGTTCCCGGGTTTTCCAGATGGTTTGGCTGTCTGGGGATGCCTCCTGATGCCTTTCACAGAGAGAGCCCTCCCTGAAATACGGGAAATGGGAACTGGTGCTAAAGCCAGAAAACAGATTGCAGGAGACTGAGAATACAGATGTGTCATGAAATCCAAGAGTGGCTTTTCCCCTTCCCCACTATGGTCGTGGGACTCTTTTTGTAGCCAGAATATTAATGTAAAACAAACCTTCCCCAAAATGTCTCAAGTTCAGAGCCTCTTTCTGCAGAGGAAATTGCTAATTCAGCGCAGGGTGGACCTGTGTGCACAGGAAATGGGAGTCTGGAGGAAAACCAGGGGATTCCTGGGGAAGGCATCCCTGGATGAGCCAGGACCTCCAGAGGGATGTGCAGCACTGCAGATGGTTCCTGCAGCTCCCTTCCAGCTGAGCTGCCTTACCCCATTCTGCCCTGCTTTATCTGTCACCCCTGGAGCCACCAGGGCCTTTATCACCACCCCTGGACCTTATTTTGCCCCCTCAGCCCCTGGAAAATCTCAATTTCCTGGAGCTGTTTCCAGGGAGACTCTGCCACTCCAGCAGGGAGGAGAAGCCATGCTCCCTGCCTGCTTTAAACAAGAAAATCCATACATGGTAGGAAAGTTTGTAAAAGGCAGAGCCATTTCGATCTCAGATAGAGTCAGCACGTGATGGAAAGAATTTCCCCACTGGCAGGGCAGGAGAATCAATTGAAGGTGTTTACACAATGCAAAGCTCCCAGTGTATAATTATCATTTTATAGTCAATCAATTGTAATTCTGATCCAGAGCACAGCACAGGAAAATTAGCATTCAGGAGCACCTTTGATAAATTAGTGAGGATTAGGGAGTCTGTGTTTGCAGAGATTTTGGTCTGGCACTAAGGGAGGATTTAAAAATGGCAAAGTTTTTGCCTCTGCAGCTGAATACACATGGGGCTGAGGAATTTAAAGCTGTTTAGTTCTGGAAGAGAAGTAGGATTAAAGCTATGGAGAGGGCAAGGATCTATTCTGTATTTGATTAGGAGTTTTATGATGCAAAGGAGCTTTAGGGAACGCTTCAACTCTCCGTGCACAGGATTATACACACCACTGTATTAATTATTAGTATTAGAATAACACCTAAAAGCCCCAGCAGCCTGCAGAGCCCTCCTGCTCCATATATTTTGTGTTTGAGCCAAGCCCAGCTGAGGCAGCCCAGGATCTGAGCTGATCCCTGGGGTGAATTACCTTGAATCACCCCAGCGCAGCCACAAATCTTTCCCAAAGGAAATCTCAGACAGGGCTTGATGAGCGCTTCCAAAAAAAGCCCTTCCCTACAGACCTGACATCATCACCATCGCCCTCTGCCCAGATTCCTGCAGCGGCTCCTGACAGGGAATGCAGCATTTCTCCCACTTTGCCAAAAGCCAAAGCCTTGGCGAGGTCTGGTGGGGTCAGCCAGCCCTGGGTGACAGGAAGGGGACAGAGGTGCCCCCAGCAGCCCAGCACTGCCTGCCTGCCTCACCGGAGCTCAGGGATGGACGGCATCAGTGCCAGAAAGCAGCAGAAAATCAATCCAGTGAAAAGAGATGTTTTCCCTGCCGGGGGAATGACTTGCCCAGCTCCCAGACTGCACATGGAAAAACAGTTTCCAAAAAGCTGCTGAGGGTTGGGATGGCTCCTGGCAGGAGAATTGCCCAGGAATTGTCAATGCCCCCCACACCCACTCACCCACCTGCCCCTCCAAGGCTTTTCCTTGGGAAAAGGAGGAATTTGGACAGCCCTGATCCCAGAGGAGCCTGGCAGTCACCAGGATTTCCTCCCCTGACCTGTCACAGCACAAGCCTTTCCTAAAGCGCCTTTCAGCAGCACAATGAATCGACAAAAATGGATGGGGAGGGGAAAAAAACCTGTAAAAAACCAGCAGCAAAAGGGGCCCAAGCAGCAGCTGGGCGCAGGGAGTGTGTGCCCAGCACTCCCTCATCAGCTCCATCCTTGGGGATGCACGGAGGGGACGGATGGACAGCCCTGCTCTGTATGCACGGCCCAGCCTTCATCCGCACCGCCTTTCTCATGGAAATGCTGGGAGCCCAGTCTGGTGGCAATAATCTCCTCATTCTCTGCCATTTCCTCACGGGGGTAAAGATCATGGAGCATTAACACAACGGATGTGCACTTTGAACCAGAAGCTGTTCCCCGGGCTATAAATCAGCGCCTGCCACTGCAGCACAATGGCTCCGAAATTAATTACCCTGTCTCTGTGCCAAAGGGAAAGGGCCCTGTGCTGCTGTGGGTGCAGGGGCACGGCCCTGGGGACAGCCCTGGGGTGCCCGGAGCCACGATTTTGGCCCCACATCTCCCTTGAAACCTCTCCAGCCATCTGACTGTACCTGGCATAGTCCGTCCTGCTCCCTCCTCATCCCCATGGTGCTGCTGGAATATTGTATTTTTTCTTAAACTGGCACAGCAGAGCTTGTACACAAGGCCTTATCTCACATGAGACACAATAAGGAAATGCAGCTGGTGCCCAATTCAGAGCATCTCCTGCCTTTCCCCAAAATGTCTCAAGTTCAGAGCCTCTTTCTGCAGAGGAAATTGCTAATTCAGCGCAGGGTGGACCTGTGTGCACAGGAAATGGGAGTCTGGAGGAAAACCAGGGGATTCCTGGGGAAGGCATCCCTGGATGAGCCAGGACCTCCAGAGGGATGTGCAGCACTGCAGATGGTTCCTGCAGCTCCCTTCCAGCTGAGCTGCCTTACCCCATTCTGCCCTGCTTTATCTGTCACCCCTGGAGCCACCAGGGCCTTTATCACCACCCCTGGACCTTATTTTGCCCCCCAGCCCCTGGAAAATCTCAATTTCCTGGAGCTGTTTCCAGGGAGACTCTGCCACTCCAGCAGGGAGGAGAAGCCATGCTCCCTGCCTGCTTTAAACAAGAAAATCCATACATGGTAGGAAAGTTTGTAAAAGGCAGAGCCATTTCGATCTCAGATAGAGTCAGCACGTGATGGAAAGAATTTCCCCACTGGCAGGGCAGGAGAATCAATTGAAGGTGTTTACACAATGCAAAGCTCCCAGTGTATAATTATCATTTTATAGTCAATCAATTGTAATTCTGATCCAGAGCACAGCACAGGAAAATTAGCATTCAGGAGCACCTTTGATAAATTAGTGAGGATTAGAGTCTGTGTTTGCAGAGATTTTGGTCTGGCACTAAGGGAGGATTTAAAAATGGCAAAGTTTTTGCCTCTGCAGCTGAATACACATGGGGCTGAGGAATTTAAAGCTGTTTAGTTCTGGAAGAGAAGTAGGATTAAAGCTATGGAGAGGGCAAGGATCTATTCTGTATTTGATTAGGAGTTTTATGATGCAAAGGAGCTTTAGGGAACGCTTCAACTCTCCGTGCACAGGATTATACACACCACTGTATTAATTATTAGTATTAGAATAACACCTAAAAGCCCCAGCAGCCTGCTGAGAGCCCTCCTGCTCCATATATTTTGTGTTTGAGCCAAGCCCAGCTGAGGCAGCCCAGGATCTGAGCTGATCCCTGGGGTGAATTACCTTGAATCACCCCAGCGCAGCCACAAATCTTTCCCAAAGGAAATCTCAGACAGGGTTTGATGAGCGCTTCCAAAAAAAGCCCTTCCCTACAGACCTGACATCATCACCATCGCCCTCTGCCCAGATTCCTGCAGCGGCTCCTGACAGGGAATGCAGCATTTCTCCCACTTTGCCAAAAGCCAAAGCCTTGGCGAGGTCTGGTGGGGTCAGCCAGCCCTGGGTGACAGGAAGGGGACAGAGGTGCCCCAGCAGCCCAGCACTGCCTGCCTGCCTCACCGGAGCTCAGGGATGGACGGCATCAGTGCCAGAAAGCAGCAGAAAATCAATCCAGTGAAAAGAGATGTTTTCCCTGCCGGGGAATGGACTTGCCCAGCTCCCAGACTGCACATGGAAAAACAGTTTCCAAAAAGCTGCTGAGGGTTGGGATGGCTCCTGGCAGGAGAATTGCCCAGGAATTGGCAATGCCCCCCACACCCACTCACCCACCTGCCCCTCCAAGGCTTTTCCTTGGGAAAAGGAGGAATTTGGACAGCCCTGATCCCAGAGGAGCCTGGCAGTCACCAGGATTTCCTCCCCTGACCTGTCACAGCACAAGCCTTTCCTAAAGCGCCTTTCAGCAGCACAATGAATCGACAAAAATGGATGGGGAGGGGAAAAAAAACCTGTAAAAAACCAGCAGCAAAAGGGGCCCAAGCAGCAGCTGGGCACAGGGAGTGTGTGCCCAGCACTCCCTCAGCAGCTCCATCCTTGGGGATGCACGGAGGGGACGGATGGACAGCCCTGCTCTGTATGCACGGCCCAGCCTTCATCCGCACCGCCTTTCTCATGGAAATGCTGGGAGCCCAGTCTGGTGGCAATAATCTCCTCATTCTCTGCCATTTCCTCACGGGGGTAAAGATCATGGAGCATTAACACAACGGATGTGCACTTTGAACCAGAAGCTGTTCCCCGGGCTATAAATCAGCGCCTGCCACTGCAGCACAATGGCTCCGAAATTAATTACCCTGTCTCTGTGCCAAAGGGAAAGGGCCCTGTGCTGCTGTGGGTGCAGGGGCACGGCCCTGGGGACAGCCCTGGGGTGCCCGGAGCCACGATTTTGGCCCCACATCTCCCTTGAAACCTCTCCAGCCATCTGACTGTACCTGGCATAGTCCGTCCTGCTCCCTCCTCATCCCCATGGTGCTGCTGGAATATTGTATTTTTTCTTAAACTGGCACAGCAGAGCTTGTACACAAGGCCTTATCTCACATGAGACACAATAAGGAAATGCAGCTGGTGCCCAATTCAGAGCATCTCCTGCCTGCCTTGCAGCTCCTTTGACCCACTCCCAGCAGTGCCAGGGCTGGCGGTGCCATCTGTCCATCTGCACCTCCCACGGGGTGGCTGCTCCTCTGAGACGGGAGCTGAAAGCTTTGCTGCTTTCGGGAGCCCAGAACAGCAAAATTTATGTGAGAATGAGTCCCGAGAACATTGGTGCTAATGGAAGGGAGAGGTTGTACAGCACAAATAAAACCCCGATCCAAGTGGAGGCAGAGTAAAATGGCAGCATCCATCAGCTCTGAGATGTTGGCTTGCAGAGCACAGGCGCTGGCTGTTAGTTTCACCACCATTACAAAAGGAAAAGGGGGAATTGCAGCACTTTTTCAGCCTGGCTTCCTTTCTGCCTGTGCAACCCATCCCCTCCCCTGTGCTAAAAGGACAAAGAAAGATGAACCCACCGACCAAAACCCAGGCCATGAGAAAGCAAGGCCATTTATTGAAGAGATATTTACATTTCAGGAAGGAAAACTAAAAGTATTTCAAAGGAGCAACAGTTTTTAGCTGCTGCTGCTCTCTCCATCTCCACTGCAGCCCATCACTGACAGCTTAATCAATAATACCCTGCATCCCTCTGCACCTGGATGGAACCTCAGCAGGCACTGCCTCTTGGGAACCACCAAAAAAAAGATATTTCCTTGCAAAATTAGGATAGAAAAGATGGAAAAACCTGAGAATGGAACCACCAAAAAAATACATATATTTCCTTGGGAAATTAGGATAAGAAAGATGGAAAAGCCTGAGAATGGAACCACCAAAAAAATACATATATTTCCTTGGGAAATTAGGATAAGAAAGGATGGAAAAACCTGAGGATTCACCACAGCACAACCTGCCAGGACATGCCAGCACCAGCTCCTCCATCAAAACACATTTTCAGGGCAATTCCCCCAGGAAAAACCTCTCTCCTGTCCTTTGCTCTCACAGCATTAATTATTTCTGTGCTGACACTCCAGAACTGGGACAGAACCCAAAGCATGTTGGACTCTTGCAGGAGAATCTCTAATGGCTGTTTATAGCTGCTGTGTTAGAGTGAAAATAAAAACTCCTGTGCTCAGCAAGGCGAGGAACAGCTCGCCCCTACACTGCCAATTTTAGCTCCCCAAGGTACAGCAGCAGAGGCAGAGCCTGGGGAAGGGCCCGCTTGGCACCCATGGAGAATACTGATATTGGGGGAGAGAGAAAAAAAATCCACTTTTCATTGAACTGATATTGGGGGAGAGAGAAAAAAAATCGACTTTTCATTGAACTGATACTGGGGGAGAGAGAAAGAAAAATCCACTTTTCGTCCATGGAGAACTGATGCTGGGGGAGAGAGAAAGAAAAATCCACTTTTTATCCATGGAGAGCTGATATTGGGGGAGAGAGAAAGAAAAATTCCCTTTTCACCCATGGAGAGCTGATACTGGGGGAGAGAGAGAAAGAAAAAACCATTTTTCATTGAACTGATATTGGGGGAGAGAGAAAGAAAAATCCACTTTTCATTGAACTGATACTGGGGGAGAGAGAAAGAAAAATCCACTTTTCACCCATGGAGAACTGATGCTGGGGGAGAGAAAGAAAAGTCCCCTTTTCATCCATGAAGAACTGATATTGGGGGAGAGAGGAAGAAAAATCCCCTTTTCATCCATGGAGAACTGATACTGGGAGAGAGAGAAAGAAAAATCCACTTTTCACCCATGGAGAGCTGATATTGGGGGAGAGAGAAAGAAAAATCCTCTTTTCATCCATGGAGAACTGATATTGGGGGAGAGAGGAAGAAAAATCCCCTTTTCATCCATGGAGAACTGATATTGGGGAAAAGAGAAAGAAAAATCCTCTTTTCATCCATGGAGAACTGATATTGGGAGAGAGAGAAAGAAAAATCTACTTTTCATCCATTGAGAGCTGATATTGGGGGAGAGAGAAAGGAAAAGCCCAGCCTGTCTGTGGGGATGCTGTGGCTGTTAGCAGAGCATCTTCACAAAAACCACCTTTTGTTTAAACTAAACAAGTTTACTTTCTTTTTTTTTTCCCCTTTTCTGTCTTCTTTTCACTCCTGGTCACACATCCTTCAGTGACCTGAGCTGATGTGACCGCTTCATGAATCACTTTCTTTTTGCTCTGAGGGTAAATTAGACCCAAAAGGGAAAATCCTCCCTCACCACTGAGCTGGCCTGGCTGATCCATCCAGGTCCCTTCCAGCTTGAGATATTCTATGGTTCTAGAAGAGTTCTTGCTGCTGGAGGCGTTTTTGGGGCCCAGAGGAGCTTCCCAAAGCCCGTGTCCCTCCCAGGTGGCACATCCAGGCCGGGCTGTCCCTGTCCTGCACCCCAGGGCAGCTCCAGACAGCAGAGCAGGAAAAGCACATTTTTAATTAAGTGATTTTGGCTGAAGTTTTTATAACCCAAAGGCCCCAGAACAAGAACAAAAGCTTCCTTTCAGGCAAAATAAATGTTTGATGAGGTATTTAATCAAAAGCAGCACAACTTTGAGGGAAGGGAGGAGGAATTGTGCCAGGAGGGTGTATTGCTGAGTTTTGGAGGACAGTAGGTCCCCACTCTGCTCAGATCACTCAGGACCATCAGGAAAACATCCCCCAGCTGTCCTGCAGCTCCCACCCCAAAAATCCTGCTTTAACAAGGGACAAATGATTAAAATTGGGCTCTCCTCAGGTATGCACAGAGAGCAGGAGGCTCCCACTCTGCAAAGCTCCTCCTAAATCCCAACTCAGCAGATGAAAGCAGGGAGCTGGCTGGGCTTGGAGGGACCTCACACCTCTTCATCCCCTGCTCTGAGCCCCTCATCCTCGTCAGCAAGTGACCCATGCAAGCATCACCTCCCAAAACCCTGTATGAAAGACCTGCCTTGAATATCTATATCTATATCACAATTTTTTTTCTTCTAATAATAAAACATTTAGTTCTAGGTCACTAAGCAGAGGAGATGGAAGATGAGAGGGAGAGCTGCTCTGATCTCTTTTGCAGCTTTTTATAGAGGAATGTTCTGCTTAACTGCCTTGCTGAAAAAAAAAAGAAATAAAATCCCTGCCCTGCAGTATAAATGGGGAACTGGCCCTGAGCCAAGGCTGCCCGGCTCCAACCTGCTGGAATTGTCAGCTCTGGGCTCACTGGGAGCCAGAGGGAAGTGGTGATTTACAGGACTGGTGCAAAAGCCCTTTTTGCCCAGCTGGATATTCACAGGAGAGCAGAGGCAGCCCCAAAAACCTCCAGCAGGGCCAGAGGCTGAGCCAGGGCAGTGCCTGCAGCAGCATCCTGCACAGCACAGCCAAAATCACCCGGCTCAGCCAAAACCATCCTGCACGGCCAAAACCATCCTGCACGGCCAAAACCATCCTGCACGGCCAAAACCATCCTGCTCGGCCAAAATCATCCTGCACAGCCAAAACCATCCTGCACAGCCAAAACCATCCAGCTCAGCCAAAACCATCCTGCACGGCCAAAACCATCCAGCATGGCCAAAACCATCCAGCTCAGCCAAAACCATCCAGCTCAGCCAAAACCATCCTGCACGGCCAAAACCATCCAGCTCAGCCAAAACCATCCTGCACAGCCAAAATCACCCTGCACGGCCAAAACCATCCTGCACAGCCAAAACCATCCAGCACAGCCAAAACCATCCAGCACAGCCAAAACCATCCTGCACAGCCAAAACCATCCAGCTCAGCCAAAACCATCCAGCTCAGCCAAAATCATCCTGCACAGCCAAAACCATCCTGCACAGCCAAAACCATCCTGCACAGCCAAAACCATCCTGCACAGCCAAAACCATCCAGCTCTGCCAAAACCATCCAGCATGGCCAAAACCATCCTGAACAGCCAAAACCATCCTGCTCGGCCAAAACCATCCTGCTCGGCCAAAACCATCCTGCTCGGCCAAAACCATCCTGCTCAGCCAAAATCACCCTGCACAGCCAAAACCATCCTGCACAGCCAAAACCATCCTGCACAGCCAAAACCATCCTGCACAGCCAAAATCATCCAGCTCAGCCAAAACCATCCTGCACAGCCAAAACCATCCTGCACAGCCAAAACCATCCTGCACAGCCAAAATCACCCAGCTCAGCCAAAATCACCCTGTACAACCAAAACCATCCTGCACAGCCAAAATCACCCAGCTCAGCCAAAATCACCCTGTACAACCAAAACCATCCTGCACAGCCAAAATCACCCAGCTCAGCCAAAATCACCCTGCTCGGCCAAAATCACCCAGCTCAGCCAAAACCCTCTTGCTCGACCCTTCTCCATCCCCTGATCCACCCAGATCCCAGCCCAGCTTTCAGGGACACACGCCTCCCTTCTCATATCAGTTATTGAGATTGGAACACTGAGATTGGAAAAAATGCTCCAGGATCATCAATTCCCTCCCTAAGCACACCCCTGTGTGGTTTTTAAGCACTTCCAGGGATGGCCACCTTGCTCTGCTCCAAGTCTCTGTGGTATTTTGGGAATAACTCAGGAGCAATAAAGGCAGAGGGAGTACAAAGGCAGTGATGGTATTTGGCCGGATTAAACAGAAAATTACTTTAAACCACTGGAAGTTCATATACTCCTATAGCAACATGCTATAAAGCTTTACACCCATCGATTTAGGGGGGAAAAAAGCAGTTTGCTTATTTTTTTTATTCAACATTGTGAACCAATAAGAGAGCAAAGCCTAAGTCATTACTGAAAAGCTGGCGCTCACGTAAGCCTTACAGAAAATGTCTGTCTCCTGCCTTGATAGCCATAACAAAAATGATTAATAATCTGCTGCAGACACTTATAATTGCCATAGCTTCCTCTTGTGAATTTAAATAGCTTTCTTGAATTACTGCCTTTGACATAATCAATAAAGCTGAGTTATTGCTTTATCAGCCAGGTCTCTATGGCAGGGGAGGAACAGAAACCTGGGGAGACAAAATCCCTCCAAAAATTCCAAGCCAGGGGGGGTTTGTCCCCAGCAGGGCTGGGCCACTGTGGCCCCAGAGCCCCCAGGCTTATTTATGTCCCTTTAGACAGACCTGACAAGGGCACAGTTTCCAGGGCAGGATTGGCATCCCCGGGGTGTGGAATAGGGTGTGAGTCTGTCCCAGGGTGGCCCACGCCAGCAGCACAGGGATGTGACTTTTCCCTGCCCCCCAAATTCAACTTTTCACCACAGCCAGCAGTAAGGACAAATATTGTCTTTTCAAGTTACAGATACAACTCAGAAATTTATAGATCTCCCCCCCCCCGCTCACGTAAACAAAATAATAATAATTCTTTCTAACAGGCAGAAAAAAGCAAGAAGAGTTTTTGAGCTCTCAGGAAACTGATTTGGCAAAACCCTGCTTTAATTCAATACCTGCCGCAGACATATTTTCTGAAAAATCCTTTTTGCCAGGATTTTTTCTCCTGAGAAGCTGAGAGGCCTCAGAGGAAAAGAAAAACGATAATTATCTGCTGCTGTGGAATGCAACAGGTGCATCTTTAGACTGGTCCACGTTGGTTGTTTCTGCTTGATGACCAATCACAGTCCAGCTGTGGTGGGACTCTGGTCACTCACAAGATTTTATTATCATTCCTTTCCTTTCCAGCCTTCTGTTGAAATCCTTTCTTCTGTTCTTTTTAGTATAGTTTTAGTATACAATTTTCTTTTAATATAATATATATTATAAAATAATAGAAAATAAATTATTTATTATAAAATAATACAAAAATAAGTATACAATAATATTATATAATAATATAATATAATATAGTAATTTATATAATATACTAATTATATTTATAGTAATTTAGTAACTATTATACAATGATATAATACAATAATTATATAATATAGTAATCCATAAAAATGAGCCCAAAATCACCTGGCTGAGGCCAGCAGTGACTGGGGAGCAGCGGTCTCACAGCGGTCTCCATTTTTCAGGCCAAACTAAATGTTGACTTTTTAATAATTGGGTGTTTTTAGGGCTCTTATCTCTTTCCTTGACTGGGGATGGAAACATCCATGCTGGTGGGAGCCCAGTTTCAAATTTGGCTGCCCATCACACACATTGACAAGATTTTCTTGGTCAGATAAAGGGATTTTGCTTGTTTTCAAATTCATGCCTTTGATAGATGCTTTGAAGTGCAAAATATTTCCTTTTAATAAATGCTGCACCATATTAACATTAAACTATTTTTTTCCTCTATGAGAATTCCCTGCTAGGCCTGCCCAGAAGCAAAAAAACACCCCAAAATTAGGGGAAAAAAATTCCCCTGAGGTTAACAAGGACTTCCCATAACTCACTGTGAGCCCTAATGGAGATGGATGAGTCACAGGTGGGGCTGCTCTGAGAAAATCCCATTTTTCATTTTGATAGCCCCTTTTAACAGGAGCTCTCCGAGTGCTTGAAAACCCTTTAGTGCTGCTTCCCAGGCCGGGGCATGGATGGAAATTCCCCTGGAGCGAGGGGATGGATCAAGGCGAGCCTTGGGGGCTCTGTGTTCCCTCTGGTGCCACGACAGGAGCTCACACTGTGCTCTAACATCAGCATCCTGGACCTGCCTTGCATTGCCCATGAGTAAAGAAACCCCCAGGCTTTCCTGGGATCTAAAAAACCGCACATACACACACACAAAAGAAACCACACAAAAAAAAACCCCATCAAAAAACCCAAAAAATCCCACCAAAAACCAAAAAAACCCAAACCAAACAAAAAACCAACCAAAAAAAACCCCAAACAAACCAAACCCCCCTGCAAAAAACACAACAAAACCACACACAAAACAAAAAAAAAGAAAAAAAGAAAAAAAAAAAATCCCAAAAAATAAAACAAAAAAACCCCCAAAACCCCCCAAAAATCAAACAAAAAAAAAAAAAAAACCCCAAAATTTAAAAACCAAAACAAAAACCAATCAAACGAAAAAAATCCCAAAAATAAAAAACCCAAAACAAAAAAAACCAAACAAAATCCCCTCAAAATAAAAAAAAAACCACAAAAAAAATCTAAACCAAAAACCTCCCCCCAAAACCCAAAAACAAACATTAAAAAAATCCAAATATATATATATTAAAAAATCCCCACAAAAATACAAAGAAAACCAAAGCAAACAAACCCCACAGCAAAATAAAAAAGCCTCACTACTGTTTTGCTTCATCTGTGCTCTCAGCAGCGTGGAGGAGCCAGCACAACAAATATTTCCCACAGGATCATTTCTTTCCGAAGGGATAAATGAGCAAAATCTTGTTAAATTGAGGACCAGAGACAAGTATAAAGTGGGATTTTCCTGTCTAGGAAAAATAAATGTTCCTTTTTCTTGACTAACCAAAGCGTGCAGCATCTTTTCTTGTCACCTCAGTTCCCCAGCGGCTCCCAGCACGTGTTGGGGAAAGCCTTGCACAGCAGGAGAGCACCCAGCACATCTCTGGGGAGGGGAAAAGGGGATTATTAACACGTGGAATGAAATCCCAGTTTTAGTGGAAACCTTTCCTTAATTTAATCAGCAGCAGGGATATGGCACCAGTGCCATGTTAAGGTAACGCAGAGGCACAGCTCTGCTGGAAGCTGGGGGCATTGCAAACAGGGGTGAGGCACTGGGATTGCTGAGGAGAGGCTCAGCAGCTGCCTGGGGGTTTGGGAATGCTCATGGATGGGACACGAGGCTGAATTTAGGAGCATTTTGGGGAAAAGTGGATTTATTCTCTCTCACAGGGGGGTTAAGCAGTGGCACAAAAATGGGGCGTGAAAGGGACATGAAATGCCAGCTCCTGTGAGATTTAGGCTCCATCAGAGGTGGATGTCATAGAATTATTGAGTGGTTTGGGTTGGAAGGGACCTTAAAATTCATTTTGTCCCACCCATCCATGGCAGGGAACACCTCCCACTGTCCCAGGTGCTCCCAGCCCTGCCCAGCCTGGCCTTGGGCACTGCCAGGGATCCAGGGGCAGCCCCATCCACTCTGGGCACCTGTGCCAGGGCCTGCCCACTCCTGAATAAGGAATTCCTTCTTAACATCTGATAGAAATCTTCCCTCTCAGTTTCAAACCACTCCCCATTACCCACCCATACAAAAAGCCGCTCTCCCTGGTCCCTTTTAAACCCTGAGAGGAGATGGCCAGACCCCAGAGCTGCCAAACCCCAAACACAGCCCTGGTTTGGTGAGCACGGCTGCCTGTGCCTCAAAGCAGCTCCTGCATTCCCCACACAGCCTCAGAAAATCTCGGGAAATTAACAAAAATAAAGATTCTCTTGCAGCAGCAGCAGGAACAGCGAGGGCTGGCAGCAGGAGGACACACTCCTGCACTGACCCTGCAGCTCTGACACCTTCCCCAAGGGGTAAAACAGAGATGAAGCTCCCATCCCCAGCCCAAATGATGCTGTGCTTCTGGGGAAAGGGAGAAAAGCACCCTGGAAATGCCTGGCAAGGGGAGATGCTCTCAGAGCTGCTGTGCAGAGCAGGGCTGGGCTGGACCCTGCTCCTGAACCCCCTCATCCAGGGGGAGCTGCCCTTCACCTTCCTCCCCCCATGCCATAACCTTGTGGGATTGTGGGTTTTCCTTTCCACAATAAAATGATTTCCAAAGCAGAGGGGCCAGCTCCTGCTCTCCCCTGCACAAAGGAAATTCCTGTCTGTCTCTCTGGGGCTTTGCTTTATCCCTGCATCCGTGCTGGAGCTGCTCCCACCACCACCCTTTAATCGTTTTTGACTCTTACTTCCTCCAGCTCCTCATTCAGCTGCTTCAATCACCAAATTTCACCGTTTCCTGAGAGCAGCAACGACAGCAAACAATCAAAAACTCCATTAGTGCTGGAAAGAATCCCATTGAAGGGCTGCAGTTCTGGGACTCAGCTGTGGGACAAGGGAGAAGCAGCACCTGCCTGGTGACTGCCACCTCCCAAGGGCTCATCTGCAATGGGGCAGCTCCTCCAGCAAATACCCACAGAACTATTGATTTATTTCTTTATATTTAAAGGAATCCATTTAAAGGCAGCAGCCAGTAAAACTGAGAGATTTTTGACGAGAACCGGTTTCTGTTTCTTGGCTCTTGTGCGAAGCTTGTGGAGAAACTGAAGATATCACCTGCTATATTAAGCATGATATGCAGCTTTAATGGCCAAAACCCACATATCTGCCCTTCGGCTGCCTCACCCACCCATGCTCCCAGCTCTTAAATTATTTGCTCCCTTTAATGCTTTTATGTGAACAGGTTTTCAGGCATGGCAGAAATCCACCTCGAGCAGAGAGAAGGAGGCAGGGTGAACAGACATGTTTCATAAACCTTGTTTGCAGGTCAAGATAAACAGAGAGAGCCAAGTGATGGATCCCTGGCTTCCCACAGCTTTGGGATCTGCCCTGCTGCAGGGACAGGACTGACACCCCAAATCCATGCCAATGTTACGGAGCACCCCTCAGACCTCTGCAGAAACACAGCTCTCGTGGTACACCAAAAATCAGCCACCCAAAAATAAAGGCATGAAAAGCTTTTTGATTCCCACAGAAAAAGAAAATTCAACATTTAAATGAGCCTCCCTCAGGCCAGCCTGTCCCAGGAGGGGCGAGCAGCCCCTGCCAGGGCTTGCAGCGATTAATGGGGAGTGGAAATACAAATTGTTGTAGCAGCAGCCGAGGGAGCGCCGTCCATCTCCCCCAGCACCCGGGGCTCCAGGCTGACAAGAGCTTAATTGCAGCTGTGGGGAGAGAGGAGCCGAGCTGAGCATCCCCCGGGCATCCTCCCCTGCTTGTTCAACAACCCGCACGTTCCCAGGCCCAGGGAGCACCTCTGCATCCAGGGCAGGGAGGGCAGGAGCTCCCCCAGCTCCAGCAGGGCTCCCCAGAGCCCCTGTGCCATGCAGAAAGGGCTTCCCAGCCACAGCATCTCCACTTGGCAGCGCTTCCCTGTCACAGACATGTTTTATGGAAAATCCTTTCCTTAGGGTTTTTCCTCCTGAGAAGCTGGGAGGCCTCAGGAACAAAATGTAAAGAATTATCATCTGCTGCTGTGGAATGCAACAGGTGCATCTGGGATTGGTCTCATGTGGTTGTTTCTAATTAATGGCCAATCACAGCCCAGCCGGCTGGGACAGAGAGTCTGAGACAGAAACCTTTGTTATCATTCTTTCTTTTTCTATTCTTAGCTAGCCTTCTGATGAAATCCTTTATTCTACTCTTTTAGTATAGTTTTAACGTCATATATATGATAAAATAATCAATCAAGCCTTCTGGAACATGGAGTCAGATCCTCGTCTCCTCCCTCATCCTCAGACCCCTGTGAACACGGTCACACTTCCCCGTGGTGTTTTTGGCAGGCATTGAGCCAAGAGCATCAGGGCTGTGTCCCACCAGGAGTTTGGTACTTTGGGTCACCCCCAAGAGCCCTGGAAATGCCCCAGGCTGGGTCGGATACGGCTTTGAGCACCCTGGTCTGGCAGGTGCCATCCCTGGAACTCGATTTTTAGGGTTCATTCCAGTCCAAACTGTCTGTGTTCCACCATCCCAGCACAGCCCAGTCCTGCTCCCATCCCCATGGGCATCCCTCCCTCCCTCCCAGCTGCACAGCCAAGGAGGGGAATTAAACCATGCAAGAGGCATCAGTGATTTAACAGGGGGAAGGAAAGGGCTGCAGATAACCCTTAGTGACAGAAATGTAACCTATAATTAACAGCTAACACGCAGGGAAGATGGCCCTCAGATGGAGCCCTTGCCAGCAAGGAGAAACGTGGTCATTTATATTCCATGTGGGTCCAGGAGCAGGCGAGGCAGCTCCCACCCACACTGCATGTGTAAATAAGGGCTCCTTCAAATGAGGGGAGGAATTTACAGCAAACAACCTTCTGTGTGCTTGCTCAAGTATCTTATGTTTAAATAATAGGAGCTAAGTGATGCATTTCTGCCCAGGCACTAATCACTTCCAGGGGCCTGCAGCTCCTTTAGGAAAATTGCCTTCTTCAATCATTCAGGACCATCCATGGCTTCTCTGGACCCAGAGCTGCTCATTATTTTCCTCAGTGCTCTGCTTATTCCCACATGGATTTTTGGGGTAAAAAAATCAGGATTGGGGGTTTAAGAGCCCCACAGCTCTGGGCAGCTCTCAGCATCCCCTGCCCCAGCACTGTCAGAACCCAGGGCATCCCTCTGGCTGCCCTGCAGGGCTCAGAGCCCTTGGCACAGAGCCCACGACCCCTGTGCCTTTGATTTTGACCCATGGAAAAAATTACCAACCTTACATAAGGATTTACAAGCCTCATACAGTTTAAGTAGAATGATGGTTAGTTTGTCACAGAGTGAAAAGTAGAATTTTGGGGTTCTTAGAATGGGGGCTCGGGGTCCCAAGATAGAAGGATAAGGCATGCCCATATCCCTCTTTCTCCTTCTTCCTGGCCTCCATCTTCTGGGTGATGGTGGCACTTTTGGACAGGTTTAGGGTAGAAATGGACTGTCTAAAATAGGTGATGGGTATGGGAAAATTATTTTAAATGAAGCACATAAGTAAATAAAGTAAGTAAAAAGACAACACCACCCCAAGGGCAGGCAGTGTGCCACTGACTGACCTGCTGAACAGACCTCAGCAGGCCAGGGAAAGAATTATATGGATAACAGAAAATAAACAACTTGAAAACCAGAACAGAAGAATCCTGACTCCTTCTTGGGTTGCCATGCTGGGAAAAGAGACTCTGACACACCTCGGGGTCAGCCAGGAGCACAGAAACCCCTGAGACGACTCTGGGAAGGAGGAGAGCCCGGAGACCCCAAAACAAACCAAACAAACCCAGTGCCACCCCTGCCAGCCTGGCACAGCCCCCAGCCCGGGCAGGGAGGGTGCCCAGAGCAGTTTCCAGCAGGTGCAGCAGTGCCCGTGCCCTGCCAGCACACCCAGGGCTCCCCCTGCCAACCCAAACATGATTTTAACTGCAAATCCCAGCCTGTGATCCCTGCCACAGCTAGAGACCAGCAGGGTTTGGTAACCAGAGCTGGAAAACAAAAGGCCAGCACTTGGTTTTACTGCACCACAGCTCCACCCTACCCAGGGGAGAGGGGAAATCCTTTCCTGGGGATCACCTGGAGGTGGCAGGTCCTGGAGCCACCAGCCAGGGCGTGGAGAGGACACCCAACCCACACACGCTGTTAAGGCTGCTGTGCTTTTCCAGCTGCTAAAATTTCAAGTAGGCATTAAATATCTTATTGAGACTATCAGCACATACAATTTGTGGTCATTAAATGCATTTCCTTTATGTTTCCCCGAGGCTAGAACAAACCTTATTTTCAGCTCATTTGCAAGAAAACCCTCTGAAGACTATAATTTACCTGCTACCAACACCATAAATCTTTAAAATTAGTTACTTAACTGTTTGCTAATGACCATGGATGTGTTCACTAATACAGCTACTTTTCAATTAGCTCTCAAGAAGAAATTTGAGCAGAGGGGAATGCTTGGATTTTTCAAATGTGAGTTAATGCTATCCCAAGATAACTGAGACAGCACTAAAGGACCCATCCTCCCTGCCACCCCAAACCCAGCAGTTTGGGTACAATGACCCCATCCAGGCTTGGATAGAGCTGGATTCAGGCTCTTGCAGCACACACAGGTACACCAGAGCAGCAAACAACCCCAGGAATTCAAGAAAAAGCAGGATATCCCCAGCCTGGGCAGGCAGATGGGAGTGCGAACAGCAGCAGAAGGACATGGAGACAGCAGAGGGACCAACAGAGCTCCCCTGAGCTATAATTTCCCTGTATCGCTCCCTTCCCTCATCCCCTCCAGAGCTGGCTACACATTGTTAAGCTCCCCTCCTGCACAGGGCACCAGTTCTGCCTGAATTCCCACATTTATTCTTAATTACCTCATGAAGAAGTCAGATATATTGACTGCCACCTGTTCAATACATAATTCATGTGCCAGGAGAAGCAATTTCCCAAAGTTCACCTTGCTGGATCCTTGCAGGGGAAGGCAGGGCAGGTTTTTTCCGGGGTGTCAGCACTCAGATGCTGTTGGCAGAGATGGATCCCTGCGCGTGCCACGGGGGCAGTGGATTTCCAATCCCTGCTGCAAAACACGGGGACTACAAATATCAGCACTGGGAGGCATTCTGCAAGGCAGACATTTTAATTTAAATCAATGAGTTATTGATTCATTTTTCATGCAGGAAGGAGAGCTCAGTGTGTATTTCTGCCACTCGATCTGTGCTTCTGATGACCTCAGGCATACAGTATAAACCTGATGTAAAATATTTCCTTTCCTAATAGGGAAGCTTTTATGGCCTTGGACCTGAGTGAGCAGAAAGTCATCTGGGAAAGGATGCCTGACTAGGAAACCATGGCGAGGAAAGTAATTAATGTTTAGCACATACTCTCAAATTAGCCTATCCCTGAATAGGAAGGAAATGAATCACGAGCTGAACTTTTATATAGCCTCAGGGTCTTCTCAGACACTTACAAAATTTCCTGGTGTACAGGAGCTGATAAAGGGCTCAGATCCCCACACCTACAGCCTTGGGAGGGAGCAGAATGAAGCCAGGAGGGAGAGACCTGTCTGCTTTTGGGAAGCTGCCCTATGCCCAGAATTTGCTCTTGGGAATAGGGAAGCTGGATGGGGATGTTTTAGGGGACTATCTTCATTAGGAAGTTGAGCACCACAAGGAAAGCTGGCTTTCCTGTGACACTTGAGAGCACAATCCCTCTGCAATTAAAAAAAAAATTACCATTATTTCATTGATCCTGGACATCTCCTGATGGGAGCCAGCCCCACGCCCACCAGAGGCACTGTCTGTGGGGCAGGCAGGGTCCCCTGGCACGTCCAGCTGCACAGGGCAGGATGGGGAGCTGGCACCTTGCCCTGGCAATGCAGAGAGGGACAGAGCTCTGCCTGCAACACTGCCTGCCTGCAGCAGGAGCACTGCAGGTACAACCATCCCTTTGCAGCCATTTCGCTCTTTTCTGAGGGGATTCCCCAGCAGTGGCTCTTTGGTCTCCCACAAGTTCAAGCTCCCCAGCCCTAAAGCCATCACCCAGCAGTGGCACCCAGCTGAAATGTCACAGGGGTGAGGATGTCCAGCCAAGGAACAATTCACCACAGCTTCCAAAGGCCTGGTCTGCCTGACAGTGTTGGGGTGCTGTGAGGGTCCCCAGGACGAGGTGAGAGATGAGAATTTGAACCCAAGTTCTCAGAAGGCTGATATATATTATATTATATTTATAATATTATAATATATTTATTATATAATATAATACATATTATATAATATTATGATATATTATATATTGCATTATACATTATTTATATTATATTTCATTATCACAAAATATAATATAAATATAAAATATATTTATATTATATTATTTTTATTATTTATATTACTTTTATTATATTATATGAAAATTATATACTAAAACTATACTTAAAAAAAGAGAAAGGAGACATCAGAAGGCTAAAACAAGAATGATCATAAAAACTCGTCACTGACCAGAGAGTCCTACACAGCTGGGCTGAGATTGGTCATTAAGTAAAAACAATTCACATGGAACCAATCAAAGACGCACCAGCCACATCCCAAAGCAGCAAACACAGGGAGAAGCGATCAGATAATTATTGTTTACATTTCTTTTTTGAGGCTTCTCAGGAGAAAAAATCCTGGTGAAGGGATTTTTCAGAAAATACCATGGTGACGTCCCATCTCCCTGAGAAACCTGCAGATGCCCTGGGAAGAGCAGCAGGGCAGCCTGGCTGCGCAGTGACTCTGCAGGGAAGTGGTTTTCCACAGATTTCCAGGAGATACCAGCAGCTCCTGCCCTCTCTGTGTAATTGCATGCTTTGAAGTCTGGCTCATAAACCAGCAACAGCAAAAACCACTTTCATGTCTCTAATAAAGCAGAACTGTAAAAGCACGAGCCAGCTCGCGGGGAAAGCTGACCTGGGCGAGGCAGGAGCAGCAGGGATGGGGATGAGGGCTGAGCCCAGGACATGGAGAGAGCAGCAGCCAAATGAGCCTGAGGGGAGGCTTGAGCTGGGCCAGCACCAACCCTGCCCCCAGGGATGTGGCATCAGGAATTTTTGCAATGCCCTTTTTGAGAAATACTGTGTTTTAGCCCCAAAGAGGCTCCCACATTCCACCTATGGGTGTGTGCAGGTCAGCTGCCTCCTCCCACAGCCCATGTGGTGCCTCTGGAACAGCAGCAGGAGCTGGGGAGCCCCAGGATCAGCCCTTCCTGCTGCACCAGGGGGCTCTGAACCAGCCCAGCAGCCCTTCTGGCCTCTCTCTGTGCCAGCCTTTGGGGACAGATTTGCTTTCCCCAGGTGCTGAGCATCACCTCAGCACCCCGCTGCAGGAGCAGGCTGCCACCTCTGTGACAGCAATCAGAAAATTCTCTATTCCTTGGGCACAGCATCCCAGAACTGGCCCCTCACACCACCCAGGAGTGTTTATTCACCCCCAAATCCTTTTTCCAGAGGAATAAGGTCTGGGGAAATATCTTCCCCAGCTGCCTGATAAGAGATGCCAACAGTGCAGTCCGGAAAGAGTCCCTAATGCAAAATCTGTGCTCTCACAGGGAGCTGCTGCACCCAGGTGGCCTCAGCCAGGTGTTAATCAAGGCTTTTTGGGGAAGCAGACATCACAAAGACACATTTCCCCCCAGCACCAGGGCAGAGCAGCAAACAGACACCAGGAGGTTTTTGCAGGAAGAGCCCCCTAACACGATCTGGGTAATCATTTCTGGGATGTTAGCAGAAGAAACCCTTCTGGTAATATGAAATGATAAATTATGTGCCAATAAGTGTCTCAGCACCCAGGCAGCCTCAGCCAGGGGTTAATCAAGGCTTTTAGAGGAAGCAGACATCACGAAGACAGTTTTTCTCCCCAGCACCCAGGCAGAGCCCCAGACACCAGGAGGTTTTTGCAGGTGGAAAGGAAGAACTCCCTGACATGAGCTGGGTAATCATTTCTGGGATGTTTGCGGAAGAAACCCTTCTGGTAATATGAAATGATAAATTATGTGCCAATTAATAATATTAAATGATAAATTATGTGCTCAGCACCCAGGCAGCCTCAGCCAGGTGTTAATCAAGGCTTTCTGGGGAAGCAGACATCACATCAAGGGCAGTTTTTCTCCCCAGCACCAGGGCAGAGCAGCAAACAGACACCAGGAGGTTTTTGCAGGTGAAGAGCTCCCTAAACATTACTTGGGCAATCATTTCTGGGATGTTTGCGGAAGAAACCCTTCTGGTAATAAGAAATGATAAATTAGGTGCCAATAAGTGTCTCAGCAGCGATCAGAAGGCATTTCAGAGACGAGCAGGAGATGGGGCCAGCCCTGACAGTGACAAATGGAAGCGCGGGCAGACGGAGCGCCCTTCGCGGGGAGGCGCTGGGGAAATGCCGAGTGTCAGCGTTTCCAAATGAAACCTGCACTTCCCAGCCTGCCAGGGGGACAGCAGCACATCCCTCTGAGTCGCTCGCAGGGTTCACAGCCGGCTCTCTCCGAAATTAGGCTGGCTCCGGGCTCGTTTGCAGAGGGAAATGCAAAAGCCGCATTTGTCATGCACCAGTGTCCCCAGCTGGCAGCAGGGCTCTGCTTTTAACCCTCTGGTTTCCTCTTCCCACAGGGGATGCTTTGGGCAATGCTTTCTGACTGACACCCTGACATCGAGGATTTTGGATGCTAAAGGACATTAATAAATTTAGCAGTAAAAAAAGCCATTTCAAGGCCAAAGCTCAGAACACTGCTCCCACTGAAAGGCAGCCAGGGATCAGCCCCAGGTCCATCCCTGGCAGAGAACAGGGGCACATCTCACTGTGGGAACCCTTCAGGATTGTCATTAGACAAGGGAAAGCAAGAGAAGGGAGCCCAGGCTGTGCTGCTTGAGGGCAGGATTGCAGGGAGCTGCAGTGCTGAGCGAGGCCTGGCTTGGCTGCCGGAAGCAGAAAGGCCGAGCCCTGAGCCCAGCCTGGGCCTGTCCCTCACGGCTGCCTCCAAACTGACCCCAATCACTGCACAAGCCCTCGAGACTCAAAGGCAATGGAAGGGAGACAAAGAGCTCCTGAGGGCTTTCTGTGTTTGAATCAGCCCCACGGTGGATTTGGGGCAGGGTCCAGGAGCCTCAGGCAGGACACAAGGATGAAGAAGCTGCTCAAGGAGTCAGCAGCAAAACTCCAAGGGCCTTGGAGCACGGCTGGGCCCCAGTGAGGGCAGGGAGTGCCAAAGGCTGCTCCAGAGGCACCTGCCCTTGCCAGCAGAGCAGAAGGAGCCTTGGCAGAGCCCACAGAGAGCTCCAGAGGCAGAGCCACCTCGGCAGAGCACAGATCCCCCAGCAAACAATGGCTCTTTGTAGGGCTAAAACACACCAGATGGCTGGGGCTGGGAGCATCCAAGGCTGAGGATGCACGGAGAGCTGCAGAGGAGGAGCAGGGTGAGGAACAGAGCAGCCCCAGGCTCAGGGAGAGCTCGGGGTGTGGAGCCACAAGGAGCCAGGGCTGAGAGATAACGGGGGTGACATCCCCCCTGCCTCACCCTGCAGGGAACTGCTCTGCCAACACCTACCAACACATGCACAGCCCCAAAAGTGCCCTCCAAAGACAGGGAAGGAGATTTATTGTGCTGGAAGGAGATTTATTCCCAGGGGGGAAGCAGAGCCTGCAGGAGAGCTGGTTCACCAGGCTCCACAGGGAAACACACCTCTCACCTCCCACAAAAATGAGATGGAGGAAGAGTAAACAGGAGAAAAACCAGCCAAGGCTGAGTCCTGGTGTGCTGTGAAGAAAACCCTGTCCCAGAGAAGTGCTCTGTGTATGCTACCCCGTGGAATGGGTGCAGAAGGGGGAATTGTGCCAAAGCCAGCAGCCCAAAGGGAGGAAAGCACCGGGCAGTGAGTCAGAGGAAGGATTTTGCCTATAGATGGTAGAAGCACAACAGAGAGCTGTGAAGGGGGCAGAGGGGAGTGGAAAAGGCCACCAGCAGCAGCAGAGGAGGCGAGGGAAGGAGCCAGGAAAGCTGAGCTGTAAATGCAGGACAGCCTGGAGAGCTCTGCATTGTGCAAGGCAGCAACACCCCAGAGCCCAGCCAAAAGCTGCATTCTGCAGAGCTGCTGTCACCATCCAGAAACCACAGAGCAGCACAGGGGCACAGCAGGGTGCTGTGAGCACTGCAAGACCAGCAATAACTCACAACCAACTGAATTCATGAATCAAGCGAGCCCCAAGCCAAAGCCAGTGGTTCCTACAAGGGGGAAAACTGAAATTTGTGCTCACAGCTGTTACAACCCAGGGAGATCTGCCCTCAGGTTAGTGAGCATGGCTGGGAGGGATGGAGCATCTGCTGAGCACAAGTTTGGGCTGGAAAATGTGAAACTGCAGCATCAGCTCTGAAGATGAGCAGGGTGAACCCTCTGGGGACACCTGGCACTGGACGGGAGGGGAGAGGAGCAGGAGGGAAGCAGCCTCTCCAAGCACTGCAGCAGGACACAAACACGCTGTTTTCAACCCAAAAACACCCACAGAGCTCACATAGGCAGATGGCCAGGACGGGGGGGGGGGGTGCTGGCCAGGGCAGGGGGCACAGGAGGGTCCCCAGCACTGGGGTTTGGGGCTGTTTCCATTCCCTCACACCTGGCACCAGCTGGGCTCACCCAAAGCAGCCCCCAAGGAGTTTCACACTTCCCTCAGCTGCCAAAAACCACACAGCAGGCTGCACCCTCCCAGCCCCAGCTGTTCCAGCCCTCCAAGGACAGCAGCACCCCTTTTCACCAACCCCAAGTTGTTCTAAGCAACAAAACCTCGGTTCCCTGTGAATTTGCACAATTTATCCTGGCAGCCCATCCTGCCCACAACCCAGAGCAGGAGCACCAAGGGTCCCACAGTGCCAGAGCTGCTGGGATGGTCACGGGGCAGCACAATAAATCTGCAAACCCCTGATTTCCTCCTGTGCCTCACTTCCCACCCCCCCAAATCACACATGCTGTGGCTTTTGCCAAGCTGGACTGTCACGACAGAAGGGAAAAAACATCTGGGGATTTATTTCTTGACCTAAAGCTATCCCTTTTGGAGGAGGCCTTCCATGCCAAGTCCTAACTAAAATAAATAAATAAATAAAAAGAAAATAATAAAATCACATTCATTAGTCAGCTCACTTGGCTGGCTCTGCAATAAGAATGTAATAAACTTTCCATATGTCTCTGATAAACTAGACAGCTTAAGTTATGAGCAGAAAAAGGCATCAATTTTAAAAATGTCAAAATTTGCCATGAGACTCGGGCCAAGCACTTGTTCCTAAGGAGATGGTGGAAAGATCAGCTCCAAGTTTAGAGACAAAAGAGCTGGGGGAGGCCAGGCCAGCTCAGCACTCCCGGCTCCTTTTAAAGCCCTTTTCTCCCCAGAACCCCGGTGCTGTCCCTGCTCCCAGCACAGAGGGGAGGCTCTGCTGCCCTCCGGGACATCCCTGACAGCCTGGAGGGTGCTGCAGGCACACACAGGGAGCAGGGATTGCTGAAGGAACGCTGCATGGCCAGTGTGGGTCTCTCCACCCTGCCCTGCAGGGATTTAATGCATTTGCTGTGAGCCCATCCCACAGAGGGACAGTGACCTGTCCTGGCTGGGCCATTGCCCTGAGCTCAGCTCTGATGGAGCCCAGCACCAAACCAGCTGCTCTCCCCTGCAAAAGCCTCTTGGGGAGCTCTGATGCTCATTATTTAATCTATTACTATTGCTTATATAATAGTAATATATATATTTTTTATATATTATATATATAGATAGCCTACTATTACTTATACAATTCTTTGATTATATTTTTTTTAATGTTGGAACAGAGTTTTGATCCAGGATGAGACGAGGGGGTACATTCAGTTTTGTTCTGTGGTTCTTATACTCCGTAAGAGCAATCATGCAGGAAAACATTTCGCAGAAATTTTAAAACAGAAAAGTAGAATAGACAAAGCTCCAAAAGAGATCTTAAATAGGGGTTGTAACATATTAAACACAGGCTTCAAAAAGTGTGAGAGCGCTGCTTTTCTGTATCTTGTCCCACCCCAGTGGGTCTCCAGCCTACTCCTGAATTTGGAACAGGTTGTCTCTAAATATTTTACAACGTTTACATTCCAAATTCCCTGCTTTATGGTCTCCTAATAAGTAGATTGATATATTGATTCACACACAGATGTCCCCTACCACATTCCTGATGCTGAACCCTGTGAGGAATGGGGCAAACCTTCCTTTTGTGCCCTGAGGGTCTGACCCCACCAAGGATGGCAGCACAAGGGGTGCACTGTCACAGACATTTTCTGAAAAATCCTTTTGCTAGGATTTTTTCTCTCTGAGAAGCTGAGAAACCTCAGAGGAAAAGAAAAACAATAATTATCTGCTGCTGTGGAATGCAGCAGGTGGATCTGTGATTGGTCTCATGTGGTTGTTTTTAATTAATGGCCAATCACAGGTCCAGCTGTGTCGGGACTCTGGTGAGTCACAAGATTTTATCATTCCATTCCTTTCCTTGCCAGCCTTCTGGTGAAATCCTTTCTTCTATTCTTTTAGAAGAATGATATTCCTGATATTCCCAGAATCTCCATCAACTGCTGAGGTATTCTCTTACTTAACAGTATTTATCACTATAAAATAAACCTGAAGCTAACATGAAACATGGCAATACAACCCCACTGCCAATTCAGCCAGATGTAGCTTCCAAGGGGAAAAAATCCCAGGACTTGATTTTAAACCACATGATATAGTAAAACTATACTTTTAGTATAGCTTTAATGTATAGTTTTCTTTTTATATAATATTTATCACAAAATAATAAACCAGCCTTCTGAAACATGGAGTCAAGATTCTCATCTCTTCCCTCCCCCTGGGGCCCTCAAACACCACCACAACTGGGGACCCTGAGTGATGAAGAATTCCCCAGCGCAGAGCGGCACCGGGGGTTTTCCAGCCAGCCCCGCTCCAGCCCTGGCACAGCAGGAGCAGGATGGCACCAGGCTGGCACTGACCCATCAATATTTTACAGGCTGTCCTGCTGGCAGGTGGGCACAGAGCTGGCCCCACCTGGGGTGAACCTGAGCAAAGCCCAGAGAGCGATGGGCTCTCAGCATTTTCATCACAGAGCAGTGGGTGAGAACAGCCTGCCCGAGGTTCAGCAGGAAATGGAACCGCACCAGCACGGCAGAAACGCTCCTGCACAGCTCCCCCAGCAACTCCGGGAGAGTTTCCAAATTCCTGCACCATTAACATTTAAGGAATCGTCTCTGAACCCTGGCAGTGAAACAGGGAGGAGAAACAAGACACTGTAAATGGATGTGTTTGGTGGAGGTCAGGCACCGAGGGGCTGCTCCACTCTGACAGCAGAGCTCTGCCCCAGAGCACTCCAGCATTTCAGGTTTGCCACCTATTCTGTTGCTCTCTGACCACTCTCAGGCCCTGGCAGCTCCTTATGGTCGTGCCCTCCCACGGCAGAGTGAGGGTGAGGGGGGACACAGAGCCCCAGGTGAGAGCAGCTGCTGCCTGTGCCCACCCTGAGTGATGGGCAACCCACCAGGGCAAGCTGGGGACCACAGCCCCAAATTCCTGAGGGCCACATCCCAAATCCCCTGGGGGCCACCAGTCCCAATTCCCCTGGGCAGGGGCACAATCCCACCAGGGCTGCTGGAAGGGGCTGCAGGCAGCAGTGCCTGGTGTGGGTGGCACCAGCAGCCCCCAGCACAGCACAAATCCCAAATCAGTGCCCGCCCCTCCCTGGCTCCCCCCGATGCTGCTCCAGCAGACACCTCGGTGCTGCGGGCAGGACAATAACGCTGTGATTTATTTCCCCACGCACAGCAGCCTGACATCTTTATTGGAGCCCGCAGCAGGCACGGCTCTGCACACACAGACCTGACAGGAATTGTGCTCCTGCAAAGCCCAGCACAAGGGGCTGGGGCTCTGGGCAGCCCTCCCTGGGCAGGAATCATTTCCTGGCTGAATCACGTCCTGGCCATGCTGCAGGAGCTCCCTGGGCCCCAGGCTGGGTACAGGGCAAGGCTTTCCCCCGGGTTTGTTCTACATTTGAGCTTAGCCTGAGGGCCCCCTCCCTGAGGGTGAGTGGAGGGAGACACAAATTGTTCCTTTTCAAACAAACTCCCTGGCCTCAGAGTTTAACACCAGCCCACAAGATGCAGAGTTCTTCCCTCCCCTCTTTTAGTTAACCTGCCCAAAGCTGCACAAATGTAATTATAGTTATATTAGAATGTATTCATCATGTATATATAATATATATATTATATTACATGTATAATGTATATATTACATGTATAATGTATATATTATATGTATATATATGCTATATATAAACTATAATGTAATTATAGTTATAATGTATTCATAATGTATATCTATTATATTACACATATAATATATATTATAATAGATATATATGCTATATATATAAACTATAATGTAATTATAGTTCTAAGTCCTGATTCATTGTCCTCAGTCCCAGATGGAGAGCCAGTTCTGCCTCCACTACCCTCTTGAAAATCCATGGATTTTGGGTTCTCAGTTGAAAAATTAATTTTAAAATGCTTTTTTCTAAGCATAAAAAAACACCTGTCCTGGTACAAGCTGCTGGGCAGCACAACCCACTCACTCCCCAAACCATTCCACCTCCTACAAGAGGGTGTTTTCCATGGCCCCTGCCCCTTCCTACAGGCAGAACACAAGAAAAACCAGTAAAAACCTGACCAAGAAGTGCCCCAGTGCTGGCTGAGCTGCCCCAGCAGGATGCACTGGGCTGGTCAGACACATCTGGGAGTCATTGCAGGGGCTCAGGACCACCCAGAGCTTCAAGAGGCAGGATCTGCACCCAAAACCCCCTGTGCATCCCAATCCTTGTCCTGACCCAGCTGCTGATGGCCTCTCAGTGCAGAACGCTGCACAAAATGCTGCCCAGCACCAATAAATCGCAAATTGTTCATCTGGACACAGGCTGCTGCCACAGGGCTCGGAGCCCTGCAGTACTGCAAGGAGCCCATGGGTTAAGAGTATATAATTCTCAAGTTTACAGTAAGTTTAAGAGCATATAATGAGCCAAAATCACCTCCAATTAGTTCTTCTGGGACCACCCTGTGTGTGGGAGAGTTTGGCTCCAGCCTGATGACTCTGCCTCTGCTGCAAAAGGCACAGAATCATGGAGAGCACGCTGCCAGAGGGGACTGTCCCCTCTCAGGTGTCACAGACCTGGCCACGCTCCTGCCAGCAGCAGCAGGAGGTGCCAGGGCAGCCTCAGAAAAACAGATTTGGCATTTGGAGGCAGCACAAAGCACTTGTGTTCCTCTGGAGCCCAAATGTTTGCTGCATGTGCAATTCTCTCCGCTAACAAACCCAGGAGGGGAAAAAAAAATAAATCCTGAAAGAGTTTATGTGCACCCTCCTGGGGCCTGGTTTCAAGTCTAATTGCCACTTACACAGATTCAATTCCAAGCATTGACCTCACAATTTCTCCCAGTGCAAACTGAGCACGGGAGGCGGAGACTGCTCCTGTCCCCAGCCCAGACAGCAGCAACTGCTGGGTCACACAGGAATGGTTTCCCCAGTCCTTTTTGCTCCTGGAATGGTTCTCCCAAAGCTTTTTGGTGCTGGGTCACACAGGAATGGTTCTCCCAATGCTTTTTGCTCCTATATAAGTCAGGAATGGTTCGCCCTGCCCTTTTTGGTGCTGGGACAGTCAGAAATGGTTCTCCCTGCCCTTTCTGGTGCTGGGTCAAGGAATGGTTCTCTCCCTGTCCTTTTTGGTGCTGGGTCACACAGGAATGGTTCTCCCAGCCCTTTTTGGTGCTGGGTCACACAGGAATGGTTTCCCCAGCCCTTTTTGGTGCTCGGTCACACAGGAATGGTTCTCCCAGTCCTTTTTGGTGCTGTGTCACACAGGAATGGTTTCCCCAGCCCTTTTTGGTGCTGGGTCACACAGGAATGGTTCTCCCAGCCCCTTTTTGCTCCTGTGTCACACAGGAATGGTTCTCCCAGCCCTTTTTGCTCCTGTGTCACACAGGAATGGTTCTCCCAGCCCTTTTTGGTGCTGGGTCACACAGGAATGGTTCTCCCAGCCCTTTATGCTGCTATATCACACAGGAATGGTTCTCCCAGCCCCTTTTTGCCCCTGTGTCACACAGGAATGGTTCTCCCAGCCCTTTATGCTGCTATATCACACAGGAATGGTTCTCCCAGCCATTTTTGGGTGCCAGGGATGGGGCTGAGGTACCCAACCCCCTGCTGCAGGACCTGGACCCACTCCCCACATCTGTGAGGGGGTGTGAGTATTGATACTCAGCACTATCTCAATAAATGCACAAAGCCAGAGAGCTGCTCAGCCCCGCTGCTCAGAGGGGACCCCAAACCCCTTACAGCAGGGTGAACCAGGGCTGGGAGCAGGAGCCCTGCACAGTAAATGAACAAGCAGCTCTCCCACTGCAGCCAGGCAAGCACAGCCCCAAACCACCCCAAAACCACCCCTGGCCAGGCAGGGTCAGCCCACACAGAGCCCTGCTCACCTCTGGAGGGACAATCCCATTTCTGATGCACATCCAGCGCTCCTGGATGTCCTGTCATGTGTTCCACCAAGGCAAACCCCCCTGGCCAGCCCAGCTGGCAGCAGAGCCCACAGCTCAGCCCCCCTGGCTCCCAGTGATGATGATGCCCGGGCATCAATCACCAGGCACAGGAGAAATAACAGCTCTGGAATATTGTTGCTGCAGGATTGATGCCTCTTGCTGTGAAAGCAAACGTCCCAGACTCGCCTCAACGTTCATTTCTGATAAATGATTTGACTTCACCTTGACGCTCCTGCAGCAGCAGGAGACCGTTACCCTGAGACAATGTTTTATTCCACTGACATTATCTCTTAATTATAATGTGAGGGATATCAGAGAGAGCAGGAGCCCACCAATCCCTCAGGCTGAGCTCCTGGAGTTTCTCCTGTCAGGATCTCTGGGGCAGGTTTATTCAATGATCTGCCCAAGCCCAGCCTGCAGAGGGGACCCTGCCCCACCGCTGCTAACAAAATCTGGTTTTATCCAGCAGCAAGAGATTGCAGCTCTGCTTTCTTCCTTTTCCCTTTCCATTTTTATTTTTTTTTAATTTCCAGAAGCAAAGAGCTTTTCAGAAAGACAGAAAGGTCGCTTGCATATTTTAAACTGAGATTTTAAGCAAGATTCAAAAGGGATTTGGCATTTACTGTACGTCACTTAACATTCAGATGCGATTTTTGGAAGGGATCACAAACCTTATGCTTCAGGCGCTCTGCCAGGTGCTAACTGCTGGCAGGAGACTGACAGGTGAGTTCTGTGCTCACCTGGGCTATTTCGGGGATATTTTTCCCCTCCCAGAGCCTGCAGAGCTCAGCCCATGCCCGGGGGCTGCGCTGTCAGCGGGTCTGATTGGCATTAATTGTTTGAGAGGCTTTGTTTGGCAAAAAAACCCTTTCCCAACGCAGTGAATAAACAAGAAAGAGGGGAACCAAAGCGCTGCCCTGAATCCCTGAAGCACAGCAGCACAGCAAGCATCCCTGCTCCTGTCCCAGAGCCCTGCAGAGCGCAGGGAAACAGAATAAAATTTTAAAAAAACCAAAACCCCACCAAACTCAGAAACAAACTAACAACCCCCCCCCCAAACAAAGCAAACAAACCCAAAGCCCCCCAAACAAATAAAAAAAACAAGACAAGAAAAACCCCAACCCCACCAAAAAACTCCACTAAAAATCTGCCAAAAAAAAATCCGCACACGCACAAAAATCCGCCAAAAAACCCACAAAATAATTTTTAAAAATCCACAGGTAAAAAAAAATCCATGGAAAAAAATCCACAGGAAAAAAATACCAAAAAACAGAAAAAAAAAACACTGAGAAAAAATCCACGGAAAAAAAAAAACGGAAAAACGGAAAAAAAAAAAAAAAAAAATCCACAAAAAAAAAAATCCACAAAAAAAAATCCACAAAAAAAAAATTCCACAAAAAAAAAATTCCACAAAAAAAAATTCCAAAAAAAAAAAAATTCCAAAAAAAAAAATTCACACAAAAAAAAAAATTCACCAAAAAAAAATCCACAAAAAAAAAAATCCAAAAAAAAATCCACAAAAAAAAAACAAAAAAAAATTCCACAAAAAAAAAATTCCACAAAAAAAAAAATTCACAAAAAAAAAAAATCCACAAAAAAAACAAAAAAAAAAATCCAAAAAAAAAAAAATCCACAAAAAAAAAATCCACAAAAAAAAAAATCACAAAAAAAAAAAAAATCCAAAAAAAAACAAAAATCCACAGGAAAGCTGCCGTGCCACGTCCAGCCGAGCAGCACCAGAGGATGGGGCTCCCCCCATCTTCACTGCCACCCCCCCAGCAGAGCAATTAGCGGTGCCCTAATGACGGGGCAGGGAGGGGACACCCGGGTCACCGGGGGCCCAGCGAGGGACAGACCCGGCCCCAGCGCACAGCCGCCCTCACAGCCCAGCTGTGCCCGCCCGCAGCTGGAGCGCGGAGCCCTCCGCAGGGAGCAGGCCTTGATTTGTTTCACCATTTCCATTAATTAGCAGGTAAATGAGATCCCCGCGCGCTTCCTGGGCACCGGGGCTCTGACAGCCGCTGGAGCACGGAGGGTGTGCGCACACACCGCGCCTGGCAGGGCATCCCCTCCGCTCTGACCCCCAGGGCCGGCCCATCCGCTCCATTCCAACATCCTCCCCTGGAATTTGTCCTCAGCCGCTCAAAATCCAGCCCAGGGCAGCCAGGGGGGCTCCGAGCCCCTGAGGTTTCAATTCGCAGGGGAAAAGACCTTGGAGCCTGGAGGATGGATGGAGTTTTTGGGCTGAATCTGGGAGCTGGCTCAGGGCTGAGCTGCTGCACACAAGGAACCAAGCAGAGAAATCACTGGTGCCTTCAGCTTTCCCCTGAAACCTCTCCTGGAAAGCCAATTAACAGCACCCAGTGCCCGCTCAGCTGCTCTTAATTTGTAATTAAAGTCAGGCCACAGCTGAGCAATAGCAACCTTTGAGGGAGGTGATGGGAAAAGGGGAATAATCTTTGATTTATTACGAGGAGAGAGCCCAGCTTGGCTGCAGGAGGGACTGGTGGGATCACACACAGGTTCCATGGCTTACAGCAGGGCTGGGGCAGGCAGAGCTCCTCCTCTGTGCCAGGAAATTCCAGGGACGGAAAAGCAAACTGAGCAGGGCAGGAGGTGCCAGAGGGCAGCCCCAGTTAATGAGGGAGGTTCTGGGGACACAAGCAGGGGTGAGCTGGGGGCTCTCAGACCAAGGCACGCACAGGGCACCTGGAAAACACCAAACCCATCCCCAAACTGCACCAAATCACCTCTTTCATCATGTACCTATGCAGCATCAGAGCTTCAGTGAAATTATTGCACATTATTCTCTAGGACAAGGCACATGGACACAGGACACTCATCTCCAGGAGAAAACAGAATTGCTCAGAGATCCACAAACTCTCTTCACAAGCTCTGCTCCCCTCCTTTTGCAAGATCACAATTTTACCATCCACATGGTTTTTCATGGCTGCAGAATCACTGCTCAAGCTTTGCAGCTGTGTTTATAGCTGTCCTCCCAGTCTTTCCTCCAAAGAAACTGAGACTCTTCCACAAATAAGAATCCCTCTTCCCCTCCTGACCCTGCAGCTCCTGCATGAGAGATGACAGGACTAAAGACTCAGATATTTTAGAGGCTTGAGGAGAGCATCCTGCTCCAGCCCCACGTGGGGCCAGCACACTCCCACCCCACTGCCTGGGGCACCCCAAGGAGCGAGCTGCAGCTCTGATTTAAGCAGGATGATTTTCTGGGAGCAGGGCATCCTGCTCCAGCCCCACACGAGCACACCCATGGGGCCAGCACACTCCCCCCACAAGCTGCAGCTCTGATTTAAGCAGGATGATTTTAGGGAGCAGGGCATCCTGCTCCAGCCCCACATGAGCACACCCATGGGGCCAGCACACTCCCACCCCGAGCTGCAGCTCCGATTTCAGCAGGATGATTTTAGGGAGCAGGGGAGGTTTTGGATCACAGGGAGGGGTGGGAGATGCTCTCACCCCCCTCATTTACAGCCTGTGACATGCCCCAGTGATTTACAGGCACCGAGGCCCTGCAGCCCTCTGGGCTCTCAAGGATTGCTTAACACAGGATGAAGGAGATCAAATGCAAATGGGTGCGTGGTATGTGAACCTCTCCAGCCAGCCGGGGCTGCTAAACCCTCTGGTTTCTTTCACAAGGCTTTGAAATGGGGAAATGCAGCTTCAGATAATTTATTTGCTGGGGGCACTGAGGAGGGCAGGGGAGCATTTATGAGCTGGAGAAAATGCACAAGGTATGTGTGCAGGAGCCCTGCTCAGGTGGGGAGGGGGAATGGGATCCCTGCCCTCAGCCCCGGCTGCCAGGGACAGGGGCCACTCCTCCAGAGCCCCCAGAGCATTCCCTGTTCCCATCAGGGCATGGGAATTGCCCTTGTGAACATGGGAATTACCCCTGTGGGCACAGCATCACCAGGAGAGGGGGGAAGCACCACCAGGAGCTGGCTGGCAGCTCTCTGCAGGCAGGGACTGTCCCCTGGTCTCCGTTTGGTCACCCACATGTGTCTCAGGACATTCATCTCCAGGAGAAAACACAATTCCTCAGAGACCCACACAAACTGTTTTCAAAAGCTCTGCTCCCCTCCTTTTGCAAGATTAGAATTTTACCATCCACATGGTTTTCAATGGCTGCAGAATTCCTGCTCAAGTTTTGCAGTTGTGTTTATAGCTGCCCTCCCAGAAAGAAATTAAGAAATTTCTCCCTCCAAAGAAATTGAGACATTTCCACAAATAAGAATCCCTCTTCCCTCCTGACCCTGCAACTCCTGCATGAGAGATGACAGGAATAAAGACTCAGATGTTTTAGAGGCTCGAGGAGAGCATCCTGCTCCAGCCCCACGTGGGCCAGCACTCCTCCCCACTGCCTGGGGCACCCCAAGGAGCCAGCTGCAGCTCTGATTTAAGCAGAATGATTTTCTGGGAGCAGGGCATCCTGCTCCAGCCCCACATGAGCACACCCATGGGGCCAGCTCACTCCCCACAAGCTGCAGCCTGATTTAAGCAGGATGATTTTAGGAGCAGGGCATCCTGCTCCAGCCCCACATGAGCACACCCATGGGGCCAGCACACTCCCATCCCAAGCTGCAGCTCCGATTTCAGCAGGATGATTTTCTGGGAGCAGGGCATCCTGCTCCAGCCCCACATGAGCACACCCATGGGGCCAGCTCACTCCCCCCACAAGCTGCAGCTCCGATTTAAGCAGGATGATTTTAGGGAGCAGGGGGAGGTTTTGGATCACAGGGAGGGGTGGGAGATGCTCTCACCCCCCTCATTTACAGCCTGTGACATGCCCCAGTGATTTACAGGCACCGAGGGCCTGCAGCCCTCTGGGCTCTCAAGGATTGCTTAACACAGGATGAAGGAGATCAAATGCAAATGGGTGCGTGGTATGTGAACCTCTCCAGCCAGCCAGGGCTGCTAAACCCTCTGGTTTCTTTCACAAGGCTTTGAAATGGGGAAATGCAGCTTCAGATAATTTATTTGCTGGGGGCACTGAGGAGGGCAGGGGAGTATTTATGAGCTGGAGAAAATGCACAAGGTATGTGTGCAGGAGCCCTGCTCAGGTGGGGAGGGGGAATGGGATCCCTGCCCTCAGCCCCGGCTGCCAGGGACAGGGGCCACTCCTCCAGAGCATTCCCTGTTCCCATCAGGGCATGGGAATTGCCCTTGTGAACATGGGAATTACCCCTGTGGGCACAGCATCACCAGGAGAGGGGGGAAGCACCACCAGGAGCTGGCTGGCAGCTCTCTGCAGGCAGGGACTGTCCCCTGGTCTCTGTTTGGTCACCCACATGTGTCTCAGGACATTCATCTCCAGGAGAAAACAATTCCTTAGAGACCCACACAAACTGTTTTCACAAGCTCTGCTCCCCTCCTTTTGCAAGATTAGAATTTTACCATCCACATGATTTTTCATGGCTGCAGAATTCCTGCTCAAGTTTTGCAGTTGTGTTTATAGCTGCCCTCCCAGAAAGAAATTAAACAATTTCTCCCTCCAAAGAAATTGAGACATTTCCACAAATAAGAATCCCTCTTCCCCTCCTGACCCTGCAACTCCTGCATGAGAGATGACAGGAATAAAGACTCAGATGTTTCAGAGGCTCGAGGAGAGCATCCTGCTCCAGCCCCATGTGAACACACCCATGGGGCCAGCACACTCCCACCCCAAGCTGCAGCTCCAATTTAACCAGGATGATTTTTTGGGAGCAGGGGGAGGTTTTGAATCACAAAAAGTCCTGCTCAAGTTTTGCAGTTGTGTTTATAGCTCTCCCTCCCAGTCTTTCCTCCAAAGAAATTGAGACTTTTCCATGAATAAGAATCCCTCTTCCCCTCAGTTTGGTGACCCACGGGGGATGCCCCTGCACCCCTCCAGGATGCTCAGCACATCAGGACCAGGAGCACGAGGGGGGGACTGAGTTACCAACACCAGCAATTGCTCTTTGCTAAAGCAGAGCTCAGAAATCCCCAATCATTAATAATTTTTGTCATCACTGAAGATGCTTTTCCTGCTCCTCGTGGCATCCAGAGCTCTGGAAGCACAGTGCTCCCAAGGGAGACAGCAGAGAGAGAGAGAGAGGCTCAGTGCTGGAGCTGGGGACATCAGTGCAGATAAGAGCCAGGGGCTGGGAACCTGGGAACCACCAATCCAGCCCCGGATGTTCCCATGGCTCTGCCCCGCTCGGGTTACTGCAGCCCTGGCCCCCAGCCAGGGAATTACTTGGAAAAGCAGAGGAAGTCTGCAGCAGGGGGAGAGGGTAATTCCTTGAAATGCTGTCTTTGGGGAGGGATCTGCAGTTGCTGGAAATTCCTTCCCTGGAAGCTCAGCTCAGCTCTCTCCCCTGATGGCCCCAGGCTGGCAGTGCCCCGTGCTCAGCTCTGGCACTGGTGGCACACTGGGACACGCTGTGCCCTCCATCCCCAGCTCTGGGCACCAGGGGAACCCTCTGTGTGTGGCACTGCTGGCTCAGGAGGGAATTTCCTGCAGGAACTGCTCTGGGAGCCAGAGCAGATGGAGGAGACAGAGAGCAGCTGGCTCACCTCGGGAGATGGAGATTTTACAGTGCTGCAAACAGGGCCAGGGAGGCCAGAAATGCAGCTGGACACCCCCAGGAACGCTCAGGGGCATGGGAGGGACCCCCAGGCTGGGAACCAGGCAGGCAGCCCTTGGAGGGGTGCCTGATGAACATTGTGTCCACCTGAGGAGAACCTGTGGGGCAAAGCCCCTGAGCTGGTATCAGCTGCTGGGGATGGTCCTTGGTCCTGCAGAACCCAAAAAACAGCTGGAAAAGGGCAGGGCACAGCTCCCAGACCTGGGTACAGCTCCCAGACCCCTGGGCACAGCTCAGACCTGGGTACAGCTCCCAGACCCCCTGGGCACAGCTCTCTAGACCCCCCTCATGCCCACAGCAGCAGCTCAGACCATCAGCACCAAATCTGAGCCCAGTTTGTATCTGGGAAAATCAGGAGCTTACAAAAGGAGGGAAATAATAAACTTTACAAGAAGAAATTCCCCTAAAATAGCGTTGTGTGCCTCTGTCCCAGCCCCCAGGAACCACGGGCTGAGGGACCAAACCTTGCTCCCCAAGGGACTGAGAGCACCATTTGGTATCAATTTTCCATCTGGCTGCTCCTTTTTAGGAATTGTTTGTGGTGCTCCCAGGGAGCCCCCAAGCACAGGGAGCAGGGATCTGAGCAGGCTGCACACCCTGAGCCCCACAGGCCTGGGCTCAGTGGGACCCCCCTGCTGCAGTGGGGGCATTTCCCCACCTGGGTGGGGAAGGGAAACAGGGGCTCCCTCTGGTTTGCCCCAACAGAACCAGGATTTGCCCCAACAGAACCAGGATTTGCCCCAACAGAACCAGGATTTAGGACACAAACACTCATGGTGAGGTGGCACTGGCGTGGCTTGGGAAGCCCTGTGTCCCCAGCAGCAAGGAGGGGGCACCCAAAGGGATGGGCTGAGCCCCCAGCTCTCACTGCCAGGACACCTCAGTAAGAACAACAGCCCCAAGCAACGAGTCCAGGGGGGTTTTGTTTCCCTTTTGGAAGGGCAGGAGAGTTTCTGGCAGCCCTGGGTGGAGGAACTTGTGCACAGCCAGGCAGATTCCCAGAAATGGCCCAGCCCTGACTCGGGTGACTGGCAAGGCAATAAAATGAAGCTCCTGCGTACTCAAGAGCAGGAGGAGGAAGGACATTGGGTCACACTCCTTCAATGAGGCATTGAGCACTGTGAAGTTTAACACCCTGCACAGCCCTGAGAGCCTCCCTTTACTCTCTGCCACAAAAACACCCCCAGCACAGGACTCCACTCATGAGGGGATGCCCAGGGCGGGGATAACCCTGGGGGTGATGCTGGGGTCACCCCGGGCTGTGCTGGCAGGGCAGTGACAGGGCAGGGATCTCCTGTCACCTTCTGGGGGACAGCAGGGGCTGCACAGGGCTGGCCAAGCACAGAGGGCACTGCCAGCACCGCAGCACTTCCCGCTCTGTGCCACGCTGGGAAGGAGCCCAAATACCAGCACAGAGCCCCTCACAGAGCCTGGGAGCAGGGCCCAGGCTGCTGCATACAGCAGGGGATGGGTTTGGGCTGGATCCTGCAGCACAGAGCCCTCCCCAAGGGTTAAACCCACCCAGCACAGGAGCACAACGCCTGCAGTGGCCAGGCACAGCCCAGGCTCTGCTCCTAAACCACACGAGCTACTTGTCCTCCCTCCAGCAACTCTCTGCCCCACAGAGAGGCTCATTGTGGCCAAGCACAAGAGAAACCAGGTGCCACAAGTCACTTCAACTCCTCCAGGCATCTCTCACCTGGATTTTGGGTTCCACACTGCAACAACATAGAGCTGGGTACCCTACAGCATCCAGAAAGGAAAACACTTCCCATCAAACACCACCGATAACTGCAATAATTCCACATTGCTGTTTGGTTGTTTTTCGGGGTTTTTTTAAGCAAGAAGAGCCCAAACCCTCCCCCAAGAGACCCCACACACCCACAACCCCCCCAGTGCCAGCCCCACTCACCACCCTGCAGTGCTGGAGGAGCCTGTGCAGGAGAGCAGAGCCACAGCTCAGGAACAGCCCTGGCTGCCATGAGGAGCAGCAGGGGAACCACACACCAGAGCAGGGACTCACAGAGCCCAAAACTGAACCCCGCCTGCCCAGCAGGGTTTAACCCAGAACAGGTAACAGGGAACACCTGGCAGTGATGGGTGAACCCAGAACAGGTAACAAGGAACACCTGGCAGTGATGGTTTAACCCAGCCCAGGTAACAGGGAACACCTGGCAGTGATGGTTTAACCCAGAACGGGTAACAAGGAACACCTGGCAGTGATGGGCACAGGTGAAGGGGATAACACAGAGATTGTTCCTGCTGTAGATGGGCACAGGCGAAGGGGATGGCACAGATTGTTCCTGGTGTAGATGGGCACAGGTGAAGGGGATATCACAGATTGTTCCTGGTGTAGATGGGCACAGGTGAAGGGGATAACACAGAGATTGTTCCTGGTGTAGATAGGACACAGGCGAAGGGGATGGCCCAGAGATTACTGAAGTTCTGCCCTGTCCCCTCACCCCTGCAGCCCCCCAGCCTGGCCATCCTCTGGGGCTGCAGGAAAAGTGGGGTGGAGATGGATACGGGGAATGGGAAATGCTCTGTGCTGCATTCATAACAGCACCCTAGCCCCAGGGTGGGATGAGGGGGCTGTGTTATCTCTTTCCTCCCTTGCAGAGGGGACAGTGGAGCCTCTGTCACACGGTGGGGAAGTGACACCAAGCCCTGGCAGCTGCCCCTGGGTGATGAAGTGCCTGGAGGATGGAGATGACTCGCTCATTTCCCATGGCTGTGGCAGGCCGGGTGAAAGGCGGCTCCCACAGTAAATCGAGATTGTTGTGATGATAACTGAGCCTGTGGGGGCCAATTAACATCCTCGGGAGAGGGGGAATGACTCCAGCCTGGCCTGGCACAGGGAGGGAGGGAGGATGCTGCTCCAGGGGCAGCCCTGAACGCCCTGTATGGAGGGAATTGGCAAGGGACAGTGACTCAGGGCCAGGAACGGACTCGGAGCTGTGAGAAGCATTTTAAAACAAGCTGGGAAATTCACAAGCAGCCAACAAGGTGACTGAAGTACAGGGGAGAACAACCGGGGCGCTGTGTGCCCATGGACAGACACACGGAGGGGTTTGGGACAGGGGTCAGTGCTGAGGATCCCTGACCGTGCCCGGGGCCCTCTGTCCCCCAGGATCAGACCCTCTGTGCCCCCTGTGTCCGAGTCTCTTTGTCCCCCAGGATCAGACGCCCTGTACCCCCATGTCAGGGTCCCCCAGGATCAGACCCCCTGTCCCCCCATCCCCAGGATCCCCCCCTGTCCCCTCTGTCCCCAGGATCAGACCCCCTGTCCCCCCCATCCCCCAGGATCAGACCCCTGTCCCCCTCTGTCCCCCAATCCTGTCCCCCAATCCCCTTGTCCCCTCTGTCCCCCATCCCCCGTCCCCCATCCCCGCAGTGTCCGCAGCCCCACAGCGCCCTCCGGTGGCTCCCGGCGGCGCTGCAGCGCTCCCCGAGCCGCGGCCCCGGCGCGCTCAGAGCGAGAGCTCCGGTACCGCTCCGGTACCGCTCCCGGAACCGCTCCTGCATCGCCTTCTTCTGCAAAACCCCAACAAACACCCGCCAGGGCTGCTGCACAGAGCGGCGTTCCCGTGCTTTATTCGTGCCCGGCTGCAGTTAGCACCGCAATGCCGTCACAGCCTCCCACAGGAGCCCACCTGTGCTGTACCCCCTGCTCTCCCCCCTCCCGGCTCCAGTGTCAGCTGCTCTTTGCCCATGGATATATCCGGATTCAAGGGCAGAGCGAGTTCACAGCTGCAGTTTAAGGATCACTCTCAGTGGGGATTTGTGCCACGGAGATAACCCAGCAGTGGCCACAAGAAGGGACCTGGCCAGGGCTGTCATACCTGCAAGGGACACTTCAGGCATGGACCAAGGTGCCACCTTTCCCTGCTGTGAGCTGGGCTCCATCACTCCATTCCCGTGGTCTACTGCAGGGCTGGGACACGGCCGGCAAGGAATGCACTGGCCAGAACTGGGTTTGTGTCCCGTGCTCTTCCTGCCCAGTGACAGGAATGGAGGTGTAAGAGAAAAGTGCTTACCCCACTAGAAAGTCACAGGGACAAAGGTTTCCAGACCCCATGACATCCGTGTCACACACAGAGCGACAAGTCCCCTGCTCCAAGCCAGAGCAGAGATTCCCCACCTCTGTCTCATCCTTACCAGATGCTCCAGCACTGCCCCCTTTGGTTTTCCCAAACTCCTGGCTGGAAGTGGGCAAGGCAGATGTGATGGACAACTACAGGCTAGGCAGTTTCCAAAAATATTCCTGGGCTTTGGGGTTCCTTCCCATCAAAGTGTGCCCCAAGACCACCCACCCCCAGGCGAGATCCAGCCCCAGGTCACCCAACACACCAGTTCAGAAATTTGCAATACTTTAATCAAACCCTACTTAAGGCCGTTGTTACTTCCATGATTGCACATATTCCTGCTTCTCAAAAGCACAAATATCTTCATTAACACACCAAGGACGGGACCAAGCCTCCCCCTCCCCGTGGCCAACCAGGGTGACCAGTGCCTCCCAGTGCCCCCAGTGCCTCCCAGTGCCCCCCAGTGCCCCCCAGTGCCCACGGCCAGAGGAGCTGAGCCCAGATGGCTGAGCAGGCAGCAGGGACGAGCGCCAGGAGCTGAGTGACAGCTCGGATGCACCCCCAGCTCCTGCCAAGGCTCATCTCACACAGGCACCCAGAGCCAGGGGAGATGAAGCAGCAGGGCTGAGAGCTGGGATGGCTGTGGAGCACAAGGTCATGGCACAGAACTGGGGCTCCCAAAGTCACCACTGCTCCCCAACACAGGCAGAGGCTGCAGCAGCCCCAGGCAGGCTCCAGGCGCTGTGGGAAGAGACATCACTGAAGTGACAGCCCCCAGAAATGATTTGCAGCACAGTCCAGTGACATCAAGTGGCAATAAAACCGTGAGCAGCTCCAGGACAGCGTGCCCCATTTGGGGAGATGAACAGTGGCTTTTAAAAAGATCACTAAATCCCATCAGTGCTACCTATACAAACCTCATTTATTTTAAAGGCTGCCATTAAAGTGCCTTTTATCCCTAGCAGTAGGCAGTTTTAAATTGCAAATAACTTCTGAGATCAGTCAGCAAGCATCTTCATTCCTTCATTCCACCGGAGAGAAGGGCAGTGGCTCAGGCTGGCCCTTGGGGACAAAAAGGGTTCTTGAACATTGTGTGGAGGTTTCTGGACGAGCAGGAACGCTGAGCAGCAGGACCATCCCACGCTTTGCTGTGCTGTGCAGGATCTCTGCCGAGCTGTCCAGGACTTCACCTTCCAGAGGGCTCTGGGGATCTGAAGCAGTGTCACCTGCAGCGTGGCTGTGTCCCAGTGGGATCCGTGTCCCAGAGGGAGCTGTCCCACCAGGAGCTGTCAGTGGGATCAGTGGGATCAGTGTCCCAGTGGGATGCATGTCCCACTGGGGAGCTGTCCCAGCAGGAGCTGACCCAGGGCTGGCTCAGGCCTGGGATCTGTGCTGGCTGGGGCTGTCCCACCAGGAGTGTGTCCCAGTGGGAGCTGTCCCACCAGGAGCTGTCCCAGCTGGGAGGTGTGTCCCAGTGGGAAGGTGTCCCACCAGGAGCTGTCCCAGTGAGGAGCTGTCCCAGTGGGGAGGTGTGTCCCAGTGGGAGCTGTCCCACCAGGAGCTGTCCCAGTGGGAGCTGTCCCACCAGGAGCTGTCCCAGTGGGAGCTGTCCCCCCACAGCTGTCCCAGGCTGGCTCATGCCTCAGCTCCATGCTCGGAGGCTGTCACTGTCCCAGCAGGAAGGTGTCCCAGGCTGGTTCATGCTCCGTGCTGCCCGGGGCTGTCCTGGCTCAGGCCTGGGCTCCGTGCTGCCCGGGGCTGTCGCTGTCCTGCAGCAGCGGGGTGGTCTCAGAGGAGGGGGTGGCTCTGCTCGGCCTGGTGGGGGTTCGGGGGCTCTTCTGGGCAGCTCCTCCCTGCAGGGGAGGGACAGAGGTCACAGCAGTGCCACACGTCCCCACCCAGGCCATGCACACCCCAAGCCTCCTGCAGGGGCCAAGGACCCATTTCTTCAATGGAACATTTTTGTGCTTCCTTTCTGTACCTCTCACCTTACCAAAATCAGATTATTTCCATTCCTGCCCACCTGTAACACCACCCGAGCACCCAGCCTGAAGAGCTGTGGGACAGCCATCCAGATGGAAGGGACAGGGACACTCTGCAGGGACACAAGAGCCTGGAGGGCCCCAGGCAGGAGCTGCAGCACACACAGGCAGCCTCCTTCCCAGGGCAATGCCGGTGCAGCCTCTGGGGAAGGGGGAAGGTGTAGGAGGCCTTAAATATATGTATTATATACCTGTACTGTATTTGAATATCTTTACCCTGGTGGGTCCCAGTTATCCTTGATGGGCTGCAGCTGTGATGTCCTTCAAGGATAACTAGGACCGGCCAGGGTAAAGATATTCAAATACAGTACAGGTATATAATGCATATTTTTAAGGCCTCCTACAGGAAGGTGGTGCCTCGTGGCACCAGGATGGCTCCTCCTCACCCAAACACACCTCCAGAACAGGTTCACCACCCTCAGAGCTGAGCAGGAGCCAGATACACCCTCCAACAGACCACGAGGGCCCTGACCCCAATTAATGCAAGAACCTCAGGAGGAAGCAGCAGGTGACAGGACTGGGTCAATTCCTGCTGCTGGGGACAGGGACACCAGCCTGGCCCTCACCCAGAGCCTTCTGCTGGTGGGGACGTGGACTGGGGTGCTGTGGAGGGACTGTGAGGCTTCTCTAACCCTCTGACCATTCCCATTGCTGCTCCACCAGTGATACCACCAGCAACAGCTGGAGACTCTTTGGGCATGGTGGCATTTGGCTGAAGCTTGGATTTGAGGACCTTGGAGGAGGAATTTTCAACCTTAATGAGTCTAGAAGTGTCTACAGACCTCTGGTGAGGGGATGCAGTGAGGGCAGACAGGATGGTTAATGTCCAAGAGTCACCTCCTCCAAGCTGAAGAACTCTCCACCCTAACAAGCACCCCGAGGCAGCAGGGCAACGTGGATGAACCAGGAGCTCCAAACACAAATGCAGAAAGGAGACACGTGGAAGGTGGGAGCAGGGACAGGTAACCTGGCAGGAACACAGGGAAACTCTCCCAGCATGCAGGGATGAAGAGAGGAAAGCCAAAACCCAGCTGGAACTGAATCCAGCCAAGGGTGTCAGACAAGAAAGGCTTCTCTGAGCACCCAGGAAAGAGGGGGGAACCACGAGGGCTTGGGGCTGAACGAGGCAGGGGACCCCAGAAACCAGGGGAAAGTCCAGAAAAGGAATCTGCACCCTTGGTGGAAGAGGATGAGGTCAGAGAACATGAAGGAACCTAGACATGCACAAATCCATGGAGCAAGATGGGATGAGTGGGCTCATGTCACAGCAGGGCCATTCCTGTTGTCTTTGAGCAGTCCTGGCTCAAAGACTGAAGGAAAGCAGATCCTGAAAAGGATCAAGAAGGATCTCAGGAGCTACAGAGCAGCCAGCCTCCCTTCATCCTCCAGAAAGTGATGCAGCAGGAAATTGCAGGAACCACTCCCAGCACGTGAAGGACAATTAAATCACCAAGTGCAGTCCCTGGGCTTCACCAAGGGGCAGCTGTGCTTGATCACCGGTGATGGAATGAGTGGCTTGGCAGACCAGAACAGGGAGGTGTCTACCTGCACTCCAGGCCTTGGGCACCATCTCCCATCAAAACCTTCCAGGGAAGCTGATGAGGTTGGGGTTGTTTGAGCAGGCAGTGAGGGGGACTGAGAACTGGCTGAGCAGCCAGGCCCAGAGCTGAGTTGGAGGCCAGCAACCATCAGTGTACACCAGGGGTCAATCTGGGTCCAGGCCTGTTTAACATCTTTATTAATGATCTGCAAAACCTGGGGGAGCGGCTGGTACACCAGAGGGCCCTCAGCAGGCAGAGAAAGGGCTGGAAGGAGCCTCATGAAGTCCAACAAGAGGATGTACAAGGATTTCACTGGGGATGAACAGCCCCACGCAGCAGCACACCCTAAAGGTCACCAGCTCTGCAGCAGGCTGGCAGAAAAGGACCTGAGGCCTTGGGGACAGCGAGCTGAGGGTGAGCTGGGTGGCAAAGGCAGCCAGCTGAGTCCTGGGCTGCACTGGGAGTGTTGCCAGCAGCTCCTGCAGGGATCCTTGCCCTCTGCTCACCCCTGCAGAGGCCACACACGGAGCACTGTGCGCAGCTCTGGGCTCTCCCAGCACAAGACAGAGATGGAGCTACTGGGAAGAGCCCAGCAAGGAGCACTGGAGTGATTTTGGGACTGGAGACTGTGATGTGAGCAGAGGCTGAGAGAACTGGGCCTGTCCAGCCTCCAGAAGAGAGGCTCAGGGGATCTCAGCACTGGAAACAAGGTTCTGAAGGGAAGGTGTGAGTACACAGCCACGCTCTTCTTGGGGGCGTCCAGGGACAGGACAAGAGCAAAGGGACACCTAAAGGGGATTCCATCTGCACATTAAGAAATACTTTTTTTCTTTTTTCTTTTTTCCTGTGAAACTGTAAAAACAAGAACAGCTGCCCTGAGGAATCTCCACTCCTGAAGACATTAAGAGACATCTGGAGATGGTGCTGAGCTAGGTGACTCTGCCTGAGCAGAGGGATTGGGGTAGATGACCTCCAGAGGCCCCTTCAACCTCAACGACTCAGTGACTTTGTGTTCCTGTAATACAAACCCAGATATTTTATACATCAGAAGTTCCCTCCTCTGGGGAGGGCAGGGGTGACACCCACCAGTGGACTGACCTCTGTTACCCCATTCAAATAAACTTACCTCTGGAGCTCAAACACTGAGATGGGGGAAAACAGGCAAGAAAAGTATTTCCTCACACCAATCCTACTTTTCCCCTGATCCCTGCTGACATTATTAGGGCTGCAGATCAGGTACACCAGGAGAAACAATAAGAGCATGTGCTTGCAACCTGGTTAAATGCCAGTATTAAGACATCTAAATTGCCCCAAATAAAGCCATGAGACAACATTGCTCCATCAAAGCTCACCAGGAGGGCATGGCTGGGAGATGTGGACAGCAAAAGGTTTCATTTGATTGGTTTGAAGTGAAGTTTAATCAAATCAGAAGGAGAGAAAAGCATGTTACCTTGACTGGGTACCCACCTACAGTCTGGCTTCCTGCAACACCGTCCCCTTAACTGGAGGCAGCTTTGTGGCAGAGGTGGCCTGGTTTGCCTTATTACTGTCTGAGCTCTTTTTATTGCTACTCCAAAATAAAGAGCATTTTTCCTAGAAGACAATCAGTCTGGTTTATGGTGCACTCAGACATGGGTTTCATCAGGGTTCCAATTTTCAGAGGAGATTTGAGAAATCACTGTTCAACTAGAATCTAGTTATTAATGAAGATTTCAAAATTTAGATTAAGCTAAGTCCTATTTGAGATTTTGTTCAGTGTCAAGCCAGTTTTAAAATGGTCTGTTTGCCTTTTGAAAGTGTCAGCACACATTATGCCACAGTGGCAGAGAGCTATAACACCTGGGGGTATTTTACACCCAGATTATGCATTTTTAGAGCTGTGAGTCCAACAGATGCATTTCAAACTGGCTCCACCACAAACTAGACTAAGATTTGAGTGTTTCACAGCACCTCATCTGCACTGGCCTCAGAGCACACTGCTCCCTCCAGAAGCCAGAGGGAGACAGGACAGCCAGGGAGGAGCTGGCTTCAGGGAGCCCTTCACGCTGGCAGACACGTGAGGGTGGGGACAATGTCCCTGCTCAGTGTCCCCTCTGACATCGCCTGTGGCTTCGGGAGGCAGAACTGTGCACGATTAAGCAATCAGAGCTAGATCAGCAACACTTCAATCAAATGAGGAACACACCTTGGCTGCAAATCGCTGGCTTCCAGTTTACAACCCCGTATCTACTCATTAGGTGGAGACGTTCTTGTGTTGTTGTGCAGCTTTCTTAGAGATTTGTGAAGTCATTGAGGCTTTTTAGTCACTTGCCAGGTAGCCAGGCACTTCCTGCTGTTGATTTTTAGTTCTAACACTTCACGACTCTTTTGGCTGAGCACAGAAATACAGCTGGCTTATGCCCAGGTTTGGGATATTTCACAAGCAGGTATTCAGCTGGCTTCAACGAGTGAAAATCCAGCTTTTCTCCCTGACCCTTTCTAGCATGGTTAAACCTCTTTGATGGCAGGAATTAAGACTTGCACAAAGCAGGGTGAGGAAATGCCAGCTCAGGGCTGCACGAGGTGTTAGAAAGAGCTGCCCAGCCCTTTTGCAGAGCCCCTGGGCTCATGCAGCAGCGTGCAGCCTGTCTGCCAGCCAGCAACCACCCACGTGTGCTCAAGGGGAGCAGCTCACCCCAGGACCATGCTGGGAGCACAGTGAGGGCTTGGTGCTGAGCTCTGGGCTCCTCCTGGGCCCTAGCATCACTCCCACCCTGCAGGGAAGTGTGCGGAGGAACAAGGGGATTTGGGATCATGTGTTTAAGTCACTTAAGTAATTGTAGACTTGATTAAAATCCAATTAGGTGGTACTCCGAGAACCCTGGCACTGTTTAAGGTGGGTTTGCATGGGGGTTCCAGGGAGGGCAGGAAGCAGCTGAGCAAAGGCAGCCCCTCAGAGAGCTCAGTGTCACCAGATCACCGTGGAGCCAGAGGCACAGACCTGCTCGGAGTGTTTTGGCTGCTCCACACTCAGTCCTGACAGCTCAGCTCAGCCCCAGCCCACTGCCTGCCCCACAGCCCAGCTCCCAGCAGGCCTCAAAGGTCTTCACTTCTCAGCCAGCCCAGACCCACAAAGGCTCTGAGGGTTTCACTTCCAGAGCTCTGTCACAGACATCTTTTATGGAAAATCCTTTCCTTAGGATTTTTCCTCCTGAGAAGCTGGGAGGCCTCAGGAACAAAATGCAAACAATGGTTATCTGCTGCTGTGGAATGCAACAGGTGCATCTGGGATTGGGCTCATGTGGTTGTTTCTAATTAATGGCCAATCACAGTCCAGCTGGCTTGGACTTTCTGTCCCAGACACAAGCCTTTGTTATCATTCTTTCTTTTTCTATTCTTAGCTAGCCTTCTAGCTAAGGCAGTACTTTCTGATGAAATCCTTTCTTCTATTCTTTTAGTATAGTTTTAATATAATAGATAATAAAATAATAAATCAAGCCTCTGAAACATGGAGTCAGATCCTCGTCTCCTCCCTCATCCTCAGACCCCTGTGCACACGGTCACAGACTCTTTGGAGCAGTTTGGACAGCAAAGGAAACACAGAATCTGTGCTGGGCTGAGAAGCAGCCACAGTGGCTGTGTCTCCTCTGCAAGAACACAGCAACTGCATTTCATTAGCAGGCTGTGTTCAGACAGCTCCATCCTCTGGAGAAGGCTCTGTTCTGACTGGAAAAACGCTGGGGGCCTGCAGAGATGCAGATCAACAGCAGCACATCCCTGCTGCTGTCTCCTAGGGAGGCTGCACTGATAAACTGGGATTGTTCCTTCTTTGGCTGGGTGAGCTGAGAAATACCTGCTCCTCCAGGCAGCCATTCCAGCACTGCTGTGCACCAAAAACGCCAGGAGTGCTTCATGTTACCTATCTGCAGCCCAGTTCCTAGATGGCTGAGGGAGCCCTGCTGCTGTCTGCTGGCACCTGGCACCAGCAGGAGATTGCTGGTGGCACCAGCCAGTGTTTCCTCAGCCAGGTTAGATTGGCAGCCCAAACTACATCCTCTGATTGAGTCTGATTTGACTGACAGCACTTCCCACAGGCACCTGCAGGGTCTTACCTTCCTCCTTGCCATGAGGAAAGCTGCTGAGACAAGGAGAGGGACACTGAGGCCAAGGAGGATGTACTGCAGGTACTCCAGCACCGAGGGCAGCAGCACCAGGTTGGTGTAAAACTGCTTCAGCACTGAGCCTTCAATGGATCCACTCTGCCCAAAAAAGCAACCTGTCAGTGGCCATCTCCCTCCATCCAGGCTGAGACAGACCAGCTGAATGATTCCTTCCCCACCACCTCCCAGCATAAATTAGGGAATTTATGCAAGATCCAGCCAGGCTAAAAGCTTTTACTGAATAGCAGGAGTCAGCTGGAGGCGGCACTCCCGGGCCCACAGGAGGACAGGGATGCTGGCAGCTCTGTCCAGGGCCCCACTTAACCCCACATCTAGGGCAGAGCCAGAGATTTACCAAGTATAGAGCAGGGTTTGTTCAGCTCAGAGGGATTAATGGCATAGCCAAGTATTGAAAAGCCTTCTGTTGGTGCTTAATTAGTCTGGCTGGCTTAAAGCTTTATGCAAAGTGGAGTTTCCCCAGCCCTGGGTGATGGGGGAGCAGGAGAGGCTCTGCAGAACCAGGCTGAGGAAGGCAGCTCACCTCTGCAAACCACAGCAGCGGCAGGACCACTGGCTTAATCTGCCCTGTTTGACTGGGGGGGGGGGGGAAGAAAATCAAAAAAGAAACACAAGCTTAGGTTTATGGTTGATCAGGTCACAATTAGCAGCACAATTCTTCCTGAGGGGACACGTCTGACAGACTGACAGTGGGCAGGAAACCAGGAGGAGGTGGCAATCCCTGCTGCTCCACTGAGCTGCTCCCACCTTGGGGACCAGGTGCTTTCCATGCAGGAGCAGAGCTTGTGCTTCCACGGGGGTTTAACTGCCTGAGGACAGCAGGAAGTGCCATCCCAAAGCTGGGAGATGAGACTCAGTGCAGCAGAATGCTCCAGTCCCTGTCTCAGTCACCTGGGGGGCACCATGGGGCTCTCTGCAGGGGTCTGCCCCCCAGCCCAAGCAGCAAGAGCACACTCCCACCCTTGCTGGTATTTGACATCTGGCACCACACAGTTTGGTTACAGAGACCTCCTATTTGCTTTCACAGAGCTGGAAGTGTCTTGTGGACACAGGTTTCACTCTCTGCCCCACAAACAGAGTGAGTTTTGCCTCTCCTGAGAGGCAGCACAGTGGAGGAGAAGAGCTCCTGCCCCTCCAGGAGGAACAGTCCCTCTCTGAGCTGTCTGTGAGGGACAGGGACTCTGCCTGAGCTGAGCAAACAGGCAGCCACTCTGCACTGCTAAGGGAACTTGTGGTCACTGCAATGGCTGATGTTTCAACAGGAGCCAGCTGGCTCCAGCAATGGGACAACTGCTCATGGTAAAGCTCTGCAGAGAGTAAACCCTGCAGCAAGCTCAGCACCAGCAGGACTCCCTGCTCAGGGAAGGCAGATGGACATTTCTGGGAGGTGAGCACTTACATGATACCAGACACGTGCTTTATGTACAGGTTCAGCTGCAGCTTGATGGAGCAGTTCATGGGGATGCCTGTCATCTGCAGGGGAAGAGAACAACCAGTTCATCAGTGACTCCCTGGGACCAACAGGCCCTGTGCAACATTCCAAGCCCATGAAAAACATCACACTTCAAAGCTGGTCATGTTGACACCCATTAAGACATTGGTTTCTCATGACTCTGCAGTTTTGCAACACATTTTTACAAGCAGAGAATTTTTGTTGGACTGTCCCTGTTTGTAGTCAGCAGCCTGCAGCTAGATAAAAATGCAGTTAACTGTACTGTTATCAGGAGATGTTTGATACTGTAATAAACTTAATTAGATTTTCATAACTGCGATAAGAAAAGCAGTCAGAAGCCAATGTCGAGATAACACACACAGTTTACCTCACCTCGAGAGGGAAACAGGTTTTTTTTGCTTGAGCAAATATCACTGAACATTTAGAAAAACTGACCTCACACAACATAGGCTGTGGGTGGAAAATCTCCAAGTCCCTTTGCTATCAGCAGCTGGGACAGGGATACCTCAGGACAGCCCAAATCTCCTCTCTGGAGTGGTGACTTCACCCTCACACTGGGGGTACAGGAGGGGTGCAACAGCAGCAGCCCAGTGCAAAAGCAGTTCCAGATGGGCAGGCTGAGAGAGGGGAACAAGCCAGCCCAAAAATGGAGGTGCCAGCCCAAAAATGGAGGTGCCAGCTTGAGGCACAGCGTGCTCCTCAGGCTCTGCCAGCCAGTTCTCATGGCAATGTGCACTGGCAGAGTTGGGGCAGAGCTGGGCCGCTGCCAGATACACCTCCTGGTGTTATAGGCCTGAGTCAGTGGAAAGAGTTTCACTGTGCTTATCGAAACAATTATGTTTATAATTAGTTCTGCAATTCTCTAGAAGCCAGGCTAATTATTCAATTAGTTTATGGCTCTGACATTTTTATCTGCACATGCCCTCGCCAGTCTTTGCACTCTGGAACCTGCTGGGATCAGCGCCACGCGAGCAGAGCGGTGCCAGCCCTCGGGGATGGCAGGGTCCCCCCAGGCTGGGCTGGTCCCTGGGGGCCTCACTCACGGGGTGCACATCCAGGAAAAGCCCGTGCTGCTCCTTGCTGGGGTGCAGGCCTTCCACTGCGTTCACCAGGGACGGGTCGGCGTTGTAGAAGTGAGGGTGGGAAATGAACATCGGCGCATCTGGGGGAGATGAAAGGCAGCTTAAGCTGCTCCACACCCAACTAAAAGCTTTTTCTGAGGTCTTTAAGCCCTTGCAGTACTTGTTCTGAACAGGCTTTTATAATTTCTCCTCCCCTCCCTCCCTGCAGGTTGTTCCACTGATCTGGGAGGGTTCAGGACCACCCACTCTGTCCCACCAGCAAGCCATGGTACCCCCTGTGCCCAGACACGAGTTAGGGACACCCAGTCTGGCCTGTCACACACACACACTCAGTGTCCAAAGCTAACATTTCATTTGGGAGCTGTGTGGGCTGCCTCCTCCTTGCTCCCCCAGCAGCCCAGGGGATGTAATGCTCCCACTGTACCCCGGGCATTCCCACAAATGCCAGGCTCTCACAGGGCTGGGCACTGAAGATCAGGCACACGGGTTTTCCCTCACTGCTGAGAGGCCTGTGGGAGTGCAAAGAGCCCACCGGTACTTCTCAGCATCCCAGCAGGCACTAGAGCTGTTTTTCCAGAGAATCAAGCTTGTGCTGCATCCCACATTGAATACTGGTCCACAAAGGAGAGCCAGCGTGGGGGAAAGGACTTACTGAACCTGCAGGTGCTGACGTTCTGGATGCCAGACTGCATGCAGGGGCAGAAGCCCTCGTTGGGTGGGTAGTCTGTGCCGTTGGCAAAGAGGGTTTTGGGTGCCACGAAGCGAAAGGTGGGCACACCCTGGAACTGCCCAGCCTGCTCGTACACCAGCGTCATGGATCTGCAATGGTTCAGGGGAGAGGGATCAGCGTTGGCCAACAGGCTCCCAGCACAGCGCTGGGTGCTTATCTTGCCTGGATAAGATGCAGTTGCAATGGAACTTAGACTTTGAGATCAAGATAAACCCTCAGCAGTGCTTCGGGGAATGAGGATTTAAACCTTTTGCTTTCCATGTTTTAAGCACACCTAAAAGGTTGGTCAGGACTAGTCAGGGAGAGAAACCACAGGCTTATAAGTCTGTTTGCTCTATCCAGGTGAGATTTGTTTAGAGGCATGCAGTAATCCCCAGGGCTGCTCTCCAAGAGATAATACCCACTTTATGCAAGCCCTGGCTCTGAGGTGCTCCGTTACAGGGCAGGGACACTGGATAAATCTCTTTTGCAGGCCAACTCCAGCAATAGACTTCCAGGGCAGTGGAAAATTTCCCTACGTGACACAGCAAGATTTTTTTTTTTCTTCCTACTAGAGGCTGTTGCTGCAATATTGCTGGCCAGGCTTGGTACAAGTTTCCAGAACAAAAATTTGCTCCCTTCACACTTGAGTGAGGCTTGCAGGGATCAGAGAATCACAGAATGGGTGACAGTGGGCTGCCAGGACAGCCTGGGCAGGCCAAGGGGATGCTCATTCCCACAGAGGAATGGTCCCCCCTGATGCTGGGAGCAGGGATGGGGGATTCAGGGCATGTTCAGCAGTTACAGGTGGGCCTCTGGGCTCTGCTCACCTCCCAGTGAGGAGGCAGAGCTTGCTGTAGCCCAGCAGCAGGACAAAACCTTGGTGGCTGCCTCTCAGCATCAGCTGCACAGAGCACAGAGAGGCAGGAATGCTCTGAGCCCACCAACTGATGTGTGGGACTGCTTGAACAGAGGAGAGGTCTGGGGAGGAGACGCAGCACTGTCTGAGAAGCTGAGCCACTTCCCCACAGTTCTGTGTGACAGGAAACTCCTGTGCCAACAAGAAACCAAGCTGGGTTTCTCCTCCCCTTCACTGGAAGCATGCCCTGTTCCAGAGGTTCCTGGAGCTTGACAGGAACAGGTTTGTGTTTAAACTTCGGTTACAGGTAAACTTCCCTGTAAATTCCTGGCTCCAGGTCACTCTGGTGTTTGCTGATGTCCCTTGTGCAGAGGAATCCCTGTGCTATTGCTCAGCTCAGCTGTTTGTTCACTGCTCATTGTTCTCTGTTCAGCATGAGCACTTGCTTGTTTTGCAGCACTATCTACAAAGCTGGAATTACATTATCTTCCCCAGGCTAGGAACAGGGGTTTTGTGCCTGCTTCCCCTCCTTCCAGCCTCAGGCACAGGCACACAGGCCAGCTCTGTGGGGTACTTTAACCCCTGGGTGATCAGCTAAGGTCAGGGTGTCTTACACAAGCAAAAGGGGGAAAAAAAAAGAAAAAGGAAAAAAAAAAGGCAGGAAAAAAAAGCAGGAAAAAGAAGAAAGAGCCTGGAAATGGCAGCACGAATTTCCTCCCAGATATAATTTCTCCAAGAGTTTAGTCAGCTGAAAGAGTTCTGCAGTTCCAGTTGCATTTCCCTCTGACAACCCTTACTTCTCCTTTTAACTGCCCACATCTTATCTACATCAGATAACCACATCTGGTTCTTTTGTGCTGATTAACCGTGGGCAAGCTGGACATCCCCAGTGATCTGGAAGGTATTTATGGACACCACAAGATGCTGACAATGAGACAACGGCTCTGTTTGCAAAGCTCAGAGATAATGCAGGCCCCAACTGCAGCTGAACTTTAGCTACAGGAACATCTCCTGAGCCCTCTGTGTGTGCAGGATGGGAGCAGCCTGTGCTGCCACCTGCACGGGCACAGGCTGGCAGCTGTGGCCTCACCTGCAGGCATCAGGGCTGTAGAACTGCAGGGAGGTTGGGGACATGAAGGGTGGCCACATCTCCCCTGCTGTCCCGTTGATCATGTTGCACTGGCTGCTCCTCCAGTAGTTCACCTGTGGGACAGGTGGAGAGAGAAGAACTCAGAAGGATTCCCTGCATGGAATGTGCACCACCCCACACTGCTTCCACAGCAGTGCCAAAGTTCTTTCCCATCTTAAGCACATTTTCCATCCTCCATGATTCTGTGAGCCAAACAATTGATGAACAAGACCCCCCTGCCTCCAGAGACTGAGCTCTACATTCAGCTGATTTTAGTAAGGAGCAGGATTCCACAAGGGAAGAGTAAAACATCCTTTAACAGGAGCATTTAACACCTTCAACACAGCCCACAGGAGCCTGAGACTTCAGCCATTAGAGGCAACCAGCCCCAACAGCACTGCAAGGGAGTGCAAGTGAAAAACCCATGAGAAGATGAATTTAATGCTTCCTGAAAAGCCCCTTGCCACACGGCTGCCTCCTGGCAACTTGCTGAAACAGAAATTGCAGCACTGGAAGTCCAGTAGAAACTTTTCTTCACCCCAGAGCTTTCAGCTGACCCTGCTTTAATCAGGCACTCCCCATTATTCAAGGCTGGCTGCCAGACTCTCACCTTCTTGAGCCCATTCCACGAATCCACCATGTGCACCTGGCTGATGTTGTTCATGCCTGTGTTTACTGTGAACAGCCCCGAGTTGGAGTTGTTGAACTGCAGAGAGAAGGAAGGAATGATTGTTTAATCTCCTGCACACAACACGTGCCTGACCCTGGGTGTCCCATCAGCTTCCGCTCAGCTCAGTGTCTGAGCTACCCCCAAGATCAATATTGCTGGGATTTTAGCGTTCCCAACCAACACCTACATTCATGAATAATCCAAACTTCCCCTTGAAAGGGAGCAGGCCAGGAATAATGGTATTTATTGCATCTATCAGGGGGTCTTCGTAGCCCCACATGAGCTCGCCCACGGTGCGGTTCATGAACGCCTCCTGCTTCAGGCTGGCCAGGGCTCCACTCAGCAAAAACTTCACAAAGCTTGGCAGCTTTTCCACCATCACAGCTGCTCCCTGAGAAGGGAAACAAATGTCTGGGATGAGAGGCCCATCTTCAACAAAGATGAAGCATTTTTGGTGTTAACCCAAATCGTTCTGCTGCTCCCATCTATAGCCCCAGAGGAATGCTCTGGACAGACTGAGGTTCTTCATTTGTTCTCAGTTGGGGAGGAAAGCAGTTGAGGGTTCACAGCTTGATTTCCCCACAGGATGCTCAGATGAGGCTGCAGACTCAAGACCAGCTACTCTGCACACTCTGGTTTTGGAACAGCAGCAGCCTAACAGAACAATTAACACCCACAAAGCAGAAAATTACATTATATAAGCTTAACCACCTCATTGCTTGGTCAGCCCCAAGCCCTACAAGAAAGTGATTCAGTAATTCAATGCTGGCTATCACCACCCTCCCTGCCAGCTCAGAAGGTGGAACCCATCCAGGCAAGAAGCACTTACCACCAACATGATGTTTGGCACAACAATGTACTCGTCCTCCGTGCCATTGGAGAGGTCTGGCTGGAAGAAAAGGTGCCGGTACTCCAGGTAGGAAACAGTGCCGTTGTCATGGAATGTGATATTTGTTTTAACCCTGTACTCCCTGCAAAGAGATGGCAGATCATGGCAACCAGCCCCAGGCAGAGCCCCTCGAGCCAGAATGGGCTGCACAGGCCTGGGCTCACTGTTGGGGGACACCAAGGCCAGTGAGGAGCCATGGGGCAGCTGGGGAGGCAGTGTGGGAACAGATATAAACCAGATTTAAACCCCCCACCCCAGCCAGGGTTAGGGTCTGCAGTGTGGGAACAGATATAAACCAGATATAAACCCCCCACCCCAGCCAGGGTTAGGGTCTGCAGTGTGGGAACAGATATAAACCAGATATAAACCCCCCACCCCAGCCAGGGTTAGGGTCTGCAGTGTGGGGACAGATATAAACCAGATATAAACCCCCCACCCCAGCCAGGGTTAGGGTCTGCAGTGTGGGAACAGATATAAACCAGATATAAACCCCCCCCACCCCAACCAGGTTAGGAGCTGGCAGGAGGACAGGGCAGCCCAAGAGCCAGGCATCCCAGACACGTTGGATTCTTGCAGACACAAAGTGCTCTTTCCCAACTCATTACCCAAGAAATTGAAGACAAAACTGTAAATCCTCTCTGTTGCTTCACCCACAGCCACTGTGAAGCCCAGGCACACCAGAGAGGTGCCCAGGCATGCAGAGCCACAGCAGCCCACACACCAGAACAAGCTGCACGCAGGACAGGAGCAGCCAAGATGCCCCATGTGCCACCAGGGCTTTGCTCCCAAGCAGATGGGATGGCTCCTGGGCTCAGGGCAGCCTCCACACAGCACCGTGGCCCTGCTGCTCCTCAGGGCTTCAGGCCATCCATGCCCTGCACACTGCCTGATGCCTTCTAGCTTTTATGTTTTCCAGATTCTGTACTGTGTTAGTGTGTATTTCTGAACTTTGTATAAAGTGTTAGCAGTTCTCCTCACAGCTCAGCCCCACAGAACCATCCTTTTCCTCTCCTCAGGCCCACAGAACCATCCTTTTCCTCTCCTCAGGCCCACAGAACCATCCTTTTCCTCTCCTCAGGCCCACAGAACCATCCTTTTCCTCTCCTCAGGCCCACAGGACCATCCTTTTCCTCTCCTCAGGCCCACAGGACCATCCTTTTCCTCTCCTCAGGCCCCAGGACCATCCTTTCCTCTCCTCAGCCCCCACAGAACCATCCTTTTTCTCCTCAGCCCCACAGAACCATCCTTTTCCTCTCCTCAGGCCCACAGAACCATCCTTTTCCTCTCCTCAGGCCCACAGGACCATCCTTTTCCTCTCCTCAGCCCCACAGAACCATCCTTTTCCTCTCCTCAGCCCCACAGAACCATCCTTTTCCTCTCCTCAGGCACACAGAACAATCCTTTTCCTCTCCTCAGGCCCACAGGACAATCCTTTTCCTCTCCTCAGGCCCACAGGACAATCCTTTTCCTCTCCTCAGCCCCACAGGACAATCCTTTTCCTCTCCTCAGCCCCACAGGACAATCCTTTTCCTCTCCTCAGGCCCACAGAACCATCCTTTTCCTCTCCTCAGGCCCACAGGACAATCCTTTTCCTCTCCTCAGGCCCACAGGACAATCCTTTTCCTCTCCTCAGGCACACTCTCAATCCTTTTCCTCTCCTCAGGCACACTCTCAATCCTTTTCCTCTCCTCAGCCCCACAGAACAATCCTTTTCCTCTCCTCAGGCACACTCTCAATCCTTTCCCAGCCCCAGAACCAAGGACGCCGCTGCAGCTTCAGCCCCAAAAAGTGCAAACAGCAGGAATGGAGGGGAGCAAACCGTGAGGATGGGACTGCAGAACCTGGAGCTGGGATTGGACAATGAACCCAATGTGGAAATGGACCAAAACTTGTAAAAGTGTGAAAACTCAAGACATGCCATCCAGCTTGGGTGCAGCCCTGGCTGGGCTCTCGCACTGCCCAAGGTGCATCCTTTGAAGGCCTTTTAATAAATCTCTGTTTTATTCCTGTAACTCTGCCCAGCCTCTGTTCTAAGAAGCCTCTCAAGGCACCAGCCCAGGGCTGCTGGACTTCAGCCCACACCACAGGGGCAGCCCCAGCCTCATGGGGGCTGCAGGGCTCTGTCCCCAGCATCACAACCCTGCTACTGCTCCTGGAGGAACTGAAGCTCAGCTCACCAGCAAAAACAAAGTCCTCCACTGTGGAGCCTCTGTTTTACAGCCCACATTAGGGAAGGGCACTAATCTAGCTCAGCAGGAACACAAGGACACTAATAAGCTTTGCCCCTTTGTTTATTCTTATTTACAGCAAGTGAAGCTTTTCCCAAGCCAGGAGAGCAATGGGATGGCAACATACAGAACCCACAGGGGGGACCTGGCAAGGCCAGGGCAAACAAGGGCACATACATACTGTAGGTGTCCCCTCACACTGCTCAAACAGCTTTGGATTAACCAGTAAGCTTCCCACATGAGCTTGCTTAGGCTGCTGTTCAACCTCACCCCATTGCTGTAGGTACTAATACATTGGAGATCACTGCTCCTGGCAGAGTTCACACCCTCAACCCAACATCAATCACTTTCAGGTGCTGAGAAGCACCTGGGGCTGCAGGCCCAGCCCTGCTGTGTGTGGGTCTGACCCAGGGGTAGTGCTCCATGCTGGCTCCCATGAGCAGAGCACTCACGCTGGGCATGTTCTGGTATCATGTTAGATAGGGACTTAGGCTGGCCCATAAAGTTTGGTATTGGGGCGACTCCAGCTCAAGAGCTGGGCTCTTAAATTCACAGTGAAGATAGAAGAAGAGCAGTCTGAAGACAGGATCACCCATCATCACACCACCACCCCTCATACCCGTGTTTGGACCATATCAGCCCAGGTCTGCCTGCCCAACAAGCCCCAGAAAAAGGCTGAGCTCCACAACTCAGTGAAGCACCCACCAACCTCCCTGTCTCAGTGGCCAGAGGTCCTGCCTGGGTCTTTAGCAAGACCAGAGCACATCTGGGTCCCTCCAAAATGCAGTGCCCTGGGCTCTCAGTGAGCCTGCTGATGCCATGTCCTCCTGCCAGAGGAGCCAGGCAGGGTCAGGCTCGTGCCAGGCTGGGGCACAGGTGGCACCTGACCTGTACACGTAGGGCCCACGCTGGCTCAGCACTGGCTTCTCTCCCCGCAGGACCTGCTTGGGGTTCAGCACCTCGAAGAAATGCACAGACAAGTAGAAAGGGACAGGGATGTCTTTCCACATCTGGAAGGAGATGCTGCTGGGGTCGATCCTGACGTTCTGGAAGGCAAAAGAAATAAAGAGGACACAACATTTGGGGCTCTGTGGCTGCAGGTGAACACATCCACCCTGAGCTCAGTGTAAGGCACAGCTGAAGGTGGCAGGCACAGATGCTCTCCAGAGGATCCAGGTGTTTTTGGCAGACTGAAACCCAGCTAGATACACAGTGAGAAATCCTGTGTGTGCAGAAGCATCAGGTTTATGTTTAGAAGCCAGGATGTCTGCTGGCTTATTTATTCAGGCTTAACTTTCCTAATCCTGCCCACAGGGTTTCCGAGTGTTTGATGTGCTACAGACTTGGCTCTGAATTATTCACTACTCTGCACGTTTTGTTGTCTGTCCCAAAGGCCTTTGCTTGTGGCTTTCGCAGCTCCACACAGCTAAAAGAGAGCAGGGAGAAGTGGCACAGCTATCCTCACAGCTGCATGGGTACCAGCAGGGAGGGCCCACCAGATTCCCAAAAAGAAGACAGAGAACTGGGATGGCAAAGCAGCAGAGCCCAGGACACCCCTGCCTGCTCTCAGCTGCCAGCCTGCATTGACTCACAGCTGATGATGAGGCAGGTCAAAGGCAAGGCACACTCCTGTTCCCATATCACTGTCCTGAGTGCTGGGAAACGCCTGCAGGAGCTCAGAGACACCCTAAGCCCTCCTAGCTCAGAGCTGGCACACGGGCACATCAGCCTCCACTCCCTCCCTGCCTCCAGGGTGCTGCAGGAGGGCAAGAGCCTGTTCCTTCTTGAACAGCCACTTTGGATGTGTTCCACCATAATCTCTGCTCCTGGGAGCACAGATCCTGGTCCCTGCTTAGGTAACCCAGGCAGATTATGGAAGTGGGGCTGATCCATGAACAGGAGGAGGGATGTGGGCTTTGTGCTGGTGCAGCTCCGCAGCTCCAGCTCTGGAGCAGCTCCATCTCACTGGGCACATATTTGCTGACACAGGGGGTTGAGGTGCCAGAGGTTTCCCCATACCACCTCTTCTTTCTTGAGGAATTTTATGGGCAGGCTGGGCTACCTGTGAGCAGCAGGCCCCTGCAAGCCCCTCATCCACCCCTGTCCCTGGGAACACATCTCCACAATGCTGTGGAACCCATCTACCCTGGCAAACCCTTGCCACCACCACCTGCTGCTCTCATCTTGCCAGCCCCGAGGATTTCATGGCAAAGGAGCAGCAACAGGACAGATTTTTATTTAGTGTGCTTTACAACCCTGATTCCCAAGCACTGAATGGATTATGATCAAGAACATCTCCTTTCCTTTATTTGCTTGTTCTGTCTTGCATTCCCTTGACCACTTGTTGCATATGTATTTATTTTCATAAGAAGTACCCAGTTAGATGGAGCTACATCCCAGCTCCCTGCTGCCTTTCCCAGCTCCCTCCCCACCTGGGCTCACCAGCTCAAGGTACTCCTCAGGTGCTCCCTAAGATCCCCAAAACGGGGTAAAAGAGCTTAAAATTAAGCTATTTTTAGGTCAAAACAAACACGGTCATATGTCTGAAATAAAAACAGAGTATTTGTCAGCTAGATGGGTTACAAAGGGTCATGGAGTTGTTTGACCCCTCCTGACCAGGCTGATCTTTGTTCCTGAGGAACTGAAAGGAACTGGTTACTGCCCATCAGCTCCAGATGGGGCCAGGAGAGCAGCAGCTCCAGCACAGCATCCAAATCCTGCTTCCCCAGCAGGGAGGGAGGCACCCTGCCCAGTAAAACTGAGCTGAGGTTTGCCCTGCAGACTGGGAGGAGCAGCTCGGCTGGGTGTCAGTCAGACCTCACCCTCCACATCCTCTCAGCACCTCCTACCTCAGCAAGGACCGGGCTGCTGCTGCTCCCAGGGCAGCATCCCAGCTCCCAAGGGGAGCGGAGCTGATGCAGCCTCACTGTGTGCAGGTCTGTGCTGTTCCAGGTGCTCCCAGAGCAGCAAAATTCCCCAGGTTTTGCAGGGCCAGCCCCAGTGCAGATGGGGCAGGCTCCAAGCTCCCTGCTTTCCCGGCAGATTTGACCCAAAGATATCCTTGTAACAGCCACCTGTCCATAAGTAAGTGCTTTTCCACCAGGATACACCATCCTGGCAGAGCTCAGGAGGCCAGGATGGGCAAACCAGCCTTTACCTGCCCAACCCCAGCCCTTCAAGCTCCTCTTAGCCACACCACTCTGAAGACCAACCCAGGAGTTTCAGCAAGGACCTGAATGTTTCTCATCACCCGTCATCACTCAGTTGTTAGGCCTGATGTGAAATGGACAAAAAATGAGCTCAGGGTAATTTTGTGTCATGTTGAAGACAGGGAGACCAAGGGCTTGAGATGAAGGGAAAAGAAACAAGGGTTGATCTTTTCTTCATCTTCTGCTCTCATTGCAAATTATTAGAACTTACCTAACTAGGTTGAAAGAGTCAGGATTAGCTAAAAAGAGGGCAGAGAGGCTTTTGCACAAAAAAATGTCATTTCTACCCTGCAGGGGCCATTCAGCCTTTTACTTGCAGGTACCAGTTCCTGATGTCCTGAAACTGAACAAAGGCTTTCTGCTGTTTAATGCACAGGGCTGCGTGGCTGTGCCCTTCCAAGGGCTGAGATTAAGTAGGTCATTTTCGGCAGAGCCTTTGCGCCACACGCAGAGCCAGCCATTGGCTATGAGCTGTTTGTTCACCTCTTTCATCAGAAGCAAATTTTCAGGGGCTGACCTGGGTAGGTGGAAGCTTGGAGAAAGACCAAGGCAGGGAGCACATCCGCCTTGGACAGGGAGAAAAAGGTTTGGCTAAATGTGGGGATGAGCTCTACATCACAGCAGGTGTCCCAGCAGCAGGGGTAGGAGTGCTGGTTCTGAAAACTGGGCAGAGTTACTGAGCAGAGCAACAACTCCATCCACAGCCCCACATTTTGGGGACAAACCCTCTTCAGCCTCAGGACCATTCCTGTGGGATAAAACAGGTCTTCAGAGAAGCAACTCTTCAGGCTTTCAGTCTGAAGGACTTCTTTCTGAAGGAGAGAGGATAACCTGGAGGCTGCTCCGTGCACAGGGCTCCTCTGGAGAGCTCCTGTTTCCAGCCGGGAAAGCATCTCACGTTTAGCCCGGCAGTGTGCTCATCTGCTTATGAAAGGAATAACTGGTGCTGCAGGTACAGGCAGGAGGGAAGGGAGGAAGTGTCGGTGCTCAGGGTGATGCTCTGCCAAGCATCCCCAGCTAATCCCAGCGATGCAAAAAGAGCCCAGGGCTGCTTCACCTGCTCGCTCCGGGCACATTTACTGTCACCAAGGGTGGAACACCCCAAACCCGCATTTGCCCAGAGGAAGAGCCTCAGGCTGCTCGGAGCTGCAGCAGTGACGCTGCCTCTTCCAGCGCTCGGCTCTAGGGACCGCAGAGCACAAGGGAAAGGCGCAGCAGCCCCAGCCCGCAGCGCACCGGCTCCGGCCACCGGCTACACCGAGCCCCTCACGGCACCGAGCCCCTCACGGCACCGAGCCCCTCACGGCACCGAGCCCCTCACGGCACCGAGCCCCTCACGGCACCGAGCCCCACCGGCTACACCGAGCCCCTCACGGCACCGAGCCCCTCACGGCACCAAGCCCCACCGGCTACACCGAGCCCCTCACGGCACCGAGCCCCACAGCGCATCCCCCTGGGCCCCTGCACCGACACCGCTCCGCACCGCATCCCGCACCGCATCCCACAGCCCGCACCTCACCGCTGCGTACCCCGCACCGGGCCCAGCCCCGCCGCGCCCCCCGCGCCCCGCCGCGCCTTGATGACCTGCTGCCGGACGATGAACGGCCCCAGGAACAGCAGGCAGCCCCCCAGGAGCGCGCAGGCCAGCCCGGCCAGCCCCAGCCCCACGGACAGCCTGCGGTGGGCCACGGCCATGGCGGGGCGGAGCCGGGAGCCGGGAGCGGAACCGCACCAGGAGCGGAGCGGGCCCCGCCGCTTTATGGATGGCCCCGCGGCCCGGCCCGGCCCGGCCCGGCCGAGGGGGCGGGGCCACGCCGGACGGGGCGGGGCTGCTGTGTGAGGCCACGCCCCCAGCCACGCCCTCCCGCGGGAGGCGCGACGGGACAGGGAAGGCGGGCGTCAATGTAAACACGTGTGTGAGCACGGAAAAACGGGCAAAACGGTAAAATACGGAGAGGAAATGTATAAATAGATAGACAAAATATCGCTCAGTCATGCAATTGTAGAATAGAATGGGTTTGCGTTGGAGGGGACTTTAAAGATCATCTCGATCCACCTGCTGCCATGGCAAGGGGAACTTCCACTGTCCCAGGCTGCTCCAACCCCATCCAGCCTGGGCTTGGACACTGCCAGGGATCCAGGGGCAGCCACAGCTGCTCTGGGAAATAGCTGCCTGTCCCTCACCATTGTCACAGTAAAGATGTTTTTCCTAATATCTAAACCAATTTGAAGCCATTCCTTCTTGTTCTGTCACTAGACAAAAATACATAAACGTGTTTGTATTCATGTGTATATGTATATATATCTCAGTTTGAAGCCATTCCTTCTTGTTCTGTCACTAGACAAAAAGATACGTAAATTTGTTTGTATTCATGTGTATAGGTATATATAGTATGTCTTGCATGAGGAGTAAACATCCATCACCCATTAACCTGCCTGTTTTTCCATTTAACCCAACTCTGTTTTTCCAAAAAACTGGGTCTTTTGTCCATCTTGTGCATCTGAACATGGCCCTGAATTAAAGCCTCGCTGAGACTCATCCCCAGAAGCATCCAGAAGGCAGCAGAAAAGAAAGAGTCCAGTTTGTGACAGCCTGTTTAAAATCAACCATGTGCAACATCCCATTGTCCCAGCTGAGCCAACACATCTGGCAGCTGGAGTGCTTCCACCTGCCACACACTGTCCTGCTCAGAGAGAGGGGACAATCTCATGGTGGCCACCAGGCAGGGCCCAGCACAGGACCTGCCTCCTGCCATGGCCCCACCTCGCTGGAACATTTCCATTTGTATCTTTACACTTAATTGGGTCTCTTTTTTTCTCTTCTAAACCTTTTACCCTGATAGTTGCCTCTGTTTAATTACCAGATCAATCACCAATGTCTCTGTTCAATCCTGGCTGGTCCCTGCTGTAGGATGGGCCCCCTCTCCCAGCAGCAATGCCTTCAGAACGGCACAAAGGTAGGCACAGGATTTTTACTTTTTTAAGACTTTTTTTTTACAAAGAAACGCCGTGATAGGAATTTTTCTTCAAATCCCCAAATTTCCCAATAAACCCCAGGATATTCCCTGAGGCGCCACAGAACAACACAGCCGTGAGAAGATCTCTGGGAACAGCGTGTTCTGCCCCGATTAGAACAAACACCCTTAAAGCTGACAAGAAGCTTTGCTGTTCTCATCCAATTTTGCTGTTGCGTGGCTGATCCCACCCCAGCTGTGGTCCCTGCTCACAGGTGCTGCCTCTGACGCGCTGGCACTGCCACACTGAGCCCTGAGGCTCCTCAAACCCTGCAGAGGTCACAGAACTGCAGAATGTGCTGGGCTGGAAGGGACCCACGAGGATTGAATCAGAAACCTGCACAGACCAGCTCCAAAATCCCACCATGTGCCTCAGAGCGTTGTCCAAACTCACCTTGGAGTGTGGCAGGCTGGTGCTCCGGCCAGAGGGTGTCCAGCCCGCCCTTTGTGGAAGAACTTTTCCCTAACACCCATTCCAACCCTCCTGGCACAACCTCCCACTGTTCCTGTGTGGTCAGCAGAGGCTGACCCTGCTCAGAGGGCACAGCACAGGTTTTTCCTCCAGGCTTGCTGCTCTGCCTGGCTGCAGCCTGATCCAGGCCATTACAGCATCGTGATTTTTAAACAGGACATTGTAAAGGGTTTTTATTGAGACGTTGAAAATAAAAGGATTTCTTAAAGCACGGCTATGGAGTCATTTGTGGAGGCTTTGACATTCATCAGACACCTGTGTTCTCCTGCAGCTCTCCCCAGTGGCAGTCAGGTGCCTTCAAATCAGAGCCACGTGCAGTTATGCTCTCTGCATTCTGGAGACAGGCTCCCCTGCACTGAGCAGACCCCTGTGTTTGAGGAGCTGTGCTGGAGAGATGCTCAGTTCAGGAATTCTGCTGTCCCAGAGGGCAGAAAGCCCCCACAATGGCCAGCTGCTCCCTGCAGTTGTTGGGGCTCAGCTCAGCAGCCAGGGCAGCGTGGGCAGAGCCCGGGGCACTCCTGTGAGGGAGGACAGGATGTCCAGGATGGCACAGCGCCAGCTCCCACCCACACAGGATTTAGCTCTTTAGCATTGAAATGCTTCCTCCAGGACATCACAGACCTTGGTGCTCTGAACTTGCTCGGTACAGGCCAGACTAGCAAAGGAACTGGTGTTACTGGAGCCACACCCTGCTACCCCACCCAGGCAGTGTAAGATCCCTCTGGGTCCCCTGAACCAGCCACCGGCTGAGACCATTGAGCTCCCACCACATCCCCTCCCACAGGCGAGCCCGTGTCACCACTCCTGCAAAGTGCATTTCTGTGTCACTCTCCCTTTTTGCCTCTCCACACACCCAGCACAGCTATGGTTAACTCATCAGCCCTGCCTGCAACCCCCACAAATACTTCAGAAGCAACTTCCCTTTTGCCAGGGCTTCTGCAGCACACAGGAACCGCTCTGGGACAGCTCAGCTCAGCAGCATTTCCATTTGGGGCACAGCTGCAATGAAGCACATTCACGTTTCCAGTAAGCACTCCTCAAACTACTGCTTGCTTAATGCCATTAACCTTGACAAAAAAAACAAGTCCACCCTGTAACTGATGAGATCTACACTTCCCACCCCACTTTCCAAGCCCAAGGGCTGCAGGACCATCCTGTGACCGAGCTGCGGGATCACCCTTTTGATGTTTCTCCACTAATCCCAAAATAAGGGCAGTTGCTGGGCAACCCAGAGCTGTCTCAAAGCCTTTGGACTGGGGAGCATCCACAGCTCCCCGCTGCACATCCCTGCTTACACAACACCACAGCTGCACAACATCTGCAGGCGGGCACTGAGCTGCAGCCAGGTATCAGAGCACTTATACAACCCCAGGAAAAGTACATCTGAGGGATTAGTTACAATCACCAGGAATGTGGAAGCCTTGCTTGCATAAGGCAGTTTTGCAACTCCTTTGTCTGTGGAAAGCTACGTAATTATTGTTTATTAGAGACCTGGGGTTGGGCAATGTCACAAACAACTGCTCGTGTAACATGGGACACAGACTTTTACAGATGCAACAGCTTTATTGGAATGAACAAGTGCAGGGAACCTTTAATTTGAACAACTGCTGGTTCAGTTACCACCCCGCAGGCGCAGGACAAGGTGCAGAGTAGATTCCTTCTGGATGTTGTAGTCAGACAGGGTGCGGCCATCTTCCAGCTGCTTGCCAGCAAAGATCAGCCTCTGCTGGTCAGGGGGAATGCCTTCCTTGTCCTGGATCTTGGCTTTGACATTCTCAATGGTGTCACTGGGCTCGACTTCCAGTGTGATGGTCTTGCCAGTCAGGGTCTTGACGAAGATCTGCATGCCCCCCCTGAGGCGCAGCACCAAGTGCAGAGTGGATTCTTTCTGGATGTTGTAGTCAGACAGGGTGCGGCCATCTTCCAGCTGCTTTCCTGCGAAGATCAGCCTCTGCTGGTCAGGAGGGATGCCTTCCTTGTCCTGGATCTTGGCTTTCACGTTCTCAATGGTGTCACTGGGCTCGACTTCCAGGGTGATGGTCTTGCCAGTCAGGGTCTTGACAAAGATCTGCATGCCCCCCCTGAGGCGCAGGACCAGGTGCAGAGTTGATTCCTTCTGGATGTTGTAGTCAGAGAGGGTGCGGCCATCTTCCAGCTGCTTTCCTGCAAAGATCAGCCTCTGCTGGTCAGGGGGAATGCCTTCCTTGTCCTGGATCTTGGCCTTGACATTCTCAATGGTGTCACTGGGCTCGACCTCAAGGGTGATGGTCTTGCCAGTCAGGGTCTTGACAAAGATCTGCATCCCACCCCGCAGGCGCAGCACGAGATGCAGGGTAGATTCCTTCTGGATGTTGTAGTCGGACAGGGTACGGCCATCTTCCAGCTGCTTTCCTGCGAAGATCAGCCTCTGCTGGTCAGGGGGAATGCCTTCCTTGTCCTGGATCTTGGCCTTGACATTCTCAATGGTGTCACTGGGCTCGACCTCAAGGGTGATGGTCTTGCCAGTCAGGGTCTTGACGAAGATCTGCATTTTTCCCTAGAAAATGGAAAACCCGCCGGGCTTTAGGAACTGCTCCCCGCATCCGGGGCTGCGCCCCGTCCGTGACATCACAGCACGAGCTCCGCCCACATCCATAGAGGGGCGGGGTCTCCACCCACTTCCCCTTCCCGCCCGAGGCGCGCGCCGCCACCATCTTGCAGCACCGCTGCGCCTGCGCGTCCACCATTTTGCCAGTGGCCGCTCGGCCCGGCCCTTGCCCGCAACCGCCTCGCGGTGCTGCCGTTGAAGGGGAAGGCAACGTCCCAGCCCTCCCCCCGCCATCACTGTCCGCCATCGCCCCCAGCCGCAGCTCCTCAGCGCACACACCCCTCCCTTCCGCCCGGACGCCCAGCTCCGTATCTAGGCCCTCCCCCGCCCAGTTCTCACCGCGGCGCCGCTCGGCCGAGCCCACACCACAAACCTCACCCAGCGCCAACTGCGCCACGCATCCCTCCGCTAGGTGCTTATATGGCCCCCGGCGCCCCGCCCCCGCCTCCGGATCACTCCGCTGCGCACTATTTTCCTCGCGCCGCGCGTCTCCGCTCTCCTGCGTTGGTTCACGGGGGAGTGCGGCCGGGCGGCGCGGAGGGATCGGCGCCGCGCGCGGTTGCGCTGAGGCTGCTGCGCGCGGGACGGCGAGCGGTGGGAAAACCCGGCCAGGAGCCGCCGGAGCGGGGCCGCGGCTGGGCCATCTCAGTGCCCCCAATTGGGAGACACAACCGCACGTTAAAGTAGAAAACATAAAAGTTTCATTATGTTCAGGGGTTTAAACCCTGCAATTGCGCCCCTGCTTGATACAAACCTCCTTGGCTTCTGCCCCTCGGGCAAGGTGGTGGTCGGCTCTGCCCGGGCCACACCGTGAGGGGGTTCCTGAGGGAAGGAGCTCGTGGCTTTATCCCGAGGGACTCCTCGAGTGTTATTTCTGTGTGAGAGAACCCAAACTGCACAGCAACTCCAGGCAGCAGCTGGGAACAGAATGGAGCTTTGTCTGCAACATTCAGGCAGTGCCATTTGCTTCTATTCGCCCACAAAATCCTTCATTTGGCATCTCCCAAGGAAAATGGAAGGGACACTGGTAACACCCAGGGCTGCTCACCAGCAGGAAAGGAGCAGGGGTCCAGCAAAAGCTTTGTGGTTTGAGGAAAAGTGCCTGTGTCTGCCTGACACATGGAGGGGAATGCTCTGGGGAGCTCTTTGGCCTCTGCTGCTTTGTGCTTGTATTAACACTCACCACAGCTGTAGTGATAATAATCTCAAACACTTGGGCCATTTAGATGGACAAAAAAATACCACAGAAGTGTTTTGGTTACTTCTCAGTGCTCGGTGGCTGATGCTGTGCATTGGGAATGTACAAACATCAAAAACTGGAGAATCCTTCCAGGTTTAGGTCTTTCCTCAACAGAAAATGAATAATAATGTTAAGCTTAATAATGTTAAGCTTGTTCTTTTAGTTACAAGGTGAGCACTTAGGACTAGTCAGAAAAATCATCAAAAAGTCACATAGGAAAGCATTTTGTGAGAAAAGTCTATTACTGCGTGCCTGTTACTACAAACTGTCTCTTACATTCACATGCAGGGCACATTCCAGAAGTGTTGCTGCCAGGGAGTAATTTACAACAGGGATCTTCACACTTACCAGCACTGTAGCCAAACACTGGCTCAAAATAACAACTGGAAGTAAGATGAGTAAATAAACAGCACAAGGAGCTTTCCAGCCACCGTGGCAGGAAATGTCACATTGCATTTGTCAGCAGGCAGCCCCTGCTGTTGTTGGTAACCAGGCAGTGAGAGGGAGCAGCTGACACTGAGCTGTGTCCATCAAAGCTGTCTCATGCAGGCTCTGCGAGGGCTTTGGTCTCTCTGGAGAAACCTCTCAGCTGTGCCGCGGTTCCCAGCCTTACCAGCCCCACAAAGTTTCTCCATGAGCCCAAGGAGCTCGAAGCAGGGGCTGTTGTTTCCCTGAGAGCTCAGGGCTGACAGGGCAGCGGAGGGAGCGGGCACTGCAGAGCCAGCAGAAGCTCCCGAGTGTTCAGGAGTGCAGCCAGCTCTGGTGTCCTGGCCTCTGTCCTTCCCCTCTGGCTCTGGGAATGTGGAGCAGAACCCCTGTGCTCCATGTGGCTGCAGGGCTGCACCTCTGCCAGGCTCTGGGGTGTGGCAGTGTCAGCCTGGCATGAGTGGCCACTGTGCCCCTGCATTTCGGGGATTGATGCTTTGTGCTTCTTTTTGTCCTCCTGTGTCCATTAGTGCACAGATGGGACACCCAGTGGGACACAAAGCCGTGTGTGTTTGCACAGGCCTGAGGAGAACCAAATGGAAAAAAAACAAACCCAAAAACCATCATTTTCTGCTGCTGGGAAGTGCCACTGTGGGGCCACTTCGGCCGCACTGTCAGTTTGCTGCTGCTTAGCGAGACTCAGTAACTTCGAGTGGATCAAACATCACCAAAAAATGGGAAAAGAGCAGTAACCACCTGGAGATGCCGGGGATTGAACCCGGGACCTCATACATGCAAAGCATGCGCTCTACCGCTGAGCTACATCCCCCTGCCCGCGCTGCGCTCCCTGCCCGCTGGCCAGGTCGGTGCTGAGGCGGCCCCGGCAGCGCTGCGGTGTACAGAGCCTGGTAACATCCGCAGGCAGCCCTCAAAAAGACAGGAACGTGCTGGCTGGCTCGCGCACAGAAAACCGAATGGTTTTGCTCGGTCGGAAATCAGAGAAATCCGTGCGGAAAGAAAAAGAAATAAAAATAAATTAAAGGACGAAAAGTGTAGGCAACCTCCCCGTCGGGGAATCGAACCCCGGTCTCCCGCGTGACAGGCGGGGATACTAACCACTATACTAACGAGGACGGTGGAAGACTGTGTCCTCGCAGACCAGGTCATGCCCGAGCGGCGGCCGCAGGACTCCCTCCATCGCCACCGCCCTTCGGAAAGTGGCTCCCGCACAAAAATCCCGCACGCGGGAGCGCCTGCGATGGTACCGGCTGAGCCGCCCGACGCAGGGACAGCAGCCCCTGCTCCCTCCGCTCGGCAGCAAAAGGAACCGTTTTGATAGTAAGGAAAAAAAAAACAAACTAAAAAACCGAAACCTTCTGCCGAAACCCGGGATCGAACCAGGGACCTTTAGATCTTCAGTCTAACGCTCTCCCAACTGAGCTATTTCGGCGGGCAAGAGGGCGCTCGCTGGCTGTGGATACGACCCCGCCCCGCGCCCCCCCGGGCGCCGTTGCCCAGCCGGTGCCCGCCCTCCCGCGCGGGTTCCGGGGCTGTCCGGGGATTCCGCACTTTCCCGCGGGCATTTCCGCCCCGAGGATCCCATTTGCTCTCCGAAGATCCCGGGGAGCCCCCAGGTACCGGCAGCGGCGGGGCATTCCACACGCACCGCGGTGCACTCCGCTCCCCTCTCCTGGCACAAAACGCCGCTCTGCCGGCTTTGTCCGGCTCCTCCGGCGAGGCACGGCAGCGTCACAGACGAACCCCGCGCGGGGCCACGCACAAAAAATGGCATCCGGGGACAAAATTTGGCTTACCTCCCCGTCGGGGAATCGAACCCCGGTCTCCCGCGTGACAGGCGGGGATACTCACCACTATACTAACGAGGACGGCGGCGAAGACGCCCCTTTGCCTCAGTATATAAAGGTATGGTCTCAGCCCAGGCGGAGCTGCCGCCATCTCGCTCCATTACCGCGATCGGGGCGCAGCGCGGGGCTCGGGAGACGCGAGGTGACAGCGCTGCCACCGCGGGGCCCGGGCTGCTGCTCCTGCTAGCGCTGTATATACTGCGAGCGGCTCACGTTCCAGCGAGGGGATGTAGCTCAGTGGTAGAGCGCATGCTTTGCATGTATGAGGCCCCGGGTTCAATCCCCGGCATCTCCACTTTTTTTGGCCCGGCCCTGCAGACCGGTCGGCGGATTTTGCTTTTTTCTGCTCCATTTTCGAGAGGAGCCGAAATTTCCCAATACACCCCATAACTGCCTGTTGATTTTCTTCCCTCCCCGCAGCAGAATGGGCAGACTTGTGCTGCAATTCCTGCTAAAGAAAGGAGCCCTGCCCGGAGCCCCCAGCACTGTCCTGCTGGGACACATCCCAAACCCAAAGGTGCTGGAAAAAACCCAAAAACGCAGTGTTTGACTGAAAACACACCAAGGCGCTGCTTTCCTTCTGGCTGCAGATCTAAAGGTGCTGTTTCTTCAGCTTTGGGTGTTTTTAATGCTTGCTTGTGTCCTGGCCTGTCCCCTGAAGCATGCTGGAATTATGGACACCCATCCAGCCAGCTGGGCTGCACCAGCTCCCTGCAGAACATGGGGACAGGAGGGTCCCTGTCCAGACTTTCTCCTGCAGCAGTGTCACAAGCAGCAGCCCCTCAGCACAGTGTGAGCACCGGGTTTACCAAAACCCAAAAGGATCAGGTGAAGGAGAAAGTAAACTCAAGCTTCTTCCCCTCACTAATTAAACCATTCCTATCCCAACCCAAGAGTTTCCTCATTTTTGTGCTCCTGTCCTGAGCTGCTGCCCAGGTTCTGTCTGACACCCATGAGGATGTGCCTGCACAGCTCTGATCTTCTGCTCCCTGCAGAATCCCACACAGCAAACATTTCTCCCATCCAAACCAAGAGTTTTACGTATTTATTACAGTTCATATGACTAATATAGTCCAAAGAGAAACTTCAGGTTAAAAAAAAAAATTATCTGTAAAATACAATGGATAAAATTATCCAAACATTAATATTAAGAAAAACCAGCCAAACAGCTGGCAGGGCTTCTGGGAAAGCTTACAAAAGGTATTCCTACAGCTGGTGAGTCCATCTGTTTCAGATTTCCAAGGAAACCCTTGGAAAGCTCTCCAAACACCTCGGAGCAAAGGAGTCCATCAGCATCGAGGGTCACAGGGCCACTGGTGGCCACTTGAGGGCGAGCTCCTGGTGCAGGGCCTCGGGCACCCACTGGCAATAGGCTGCGAGCAGATCTGCAGGGGACAGGAGCAGACACTGAGCTGGGCTGGAAAAATCCCCCGAGGGATCACCAGATCCACCGCTGGGCAGGCACAGGTGGCAGCATCCACGGGAATCCGGGAGCCATCACCGCAGCGCCTGCTGCTGCTGCTGCTGTGAAGAATTCTCATCATCCGGCACCCCAATATTGAAAAAAATCCATTTTACCAGGAAAAGATTTCAATATACCCATGGACAGTGCCATCACAGTCTGTACATTTAGACTGTGGTTACAACTACAGAGAAAAAAATAATCTTAGCATACAAATAAATGTTGCTCTCTGAAGTGCTTTCTGTCATTTTTCACAAGAATCAAGCACAGGGCACTACTGCTTCTGGTGAGAAAATAGGAAATATTTGGAGCTTAACAAGTGAAACAGTCCATTTTTTGAAATTATAATTCAATAGTGCTCAAGGAACCCCACTGACATGACTGATATCTAGGCAAGCACAACACTCACATTTGGGATTTTTCTTCCATGCAGCCACCAAAGCATCACGATTATCACAGTTTTCTTTAACCAGAGTCTGCAGGAGGGCTTCTGTCCTGGGCTGAAGTCTGAATCAGAGAAATGGAGCAATAAACCAATGTTCATGTGCCCAGCAGAGCCCAGCAGGCTGCGTGTCCTGCCCTGCCCTCACCACCTCCAACTCTCCTGGGACACGACTTTTCCTGGTGAGGAAACTCATTTCCCCAAGATCACAATCTCCACCACCCTTCTCAGCATTGGATTTCTTAAATTTAGAAAGGAATTGAAGAGTGTTTGGTGGGGAAAAAGATGTGAAGTTTGTTTTTAACCCTTCTCAGCACTGAATTTTTTAAATGTAGAAAGGCACTGCAAAGTGTTTGGCGGTGAAGTTTGTTTTTAACCACTTACTTGGACCACGTCTTCAGCATTATGAGGGGACTGGACAGCAGGCACTGGCTGTAAGAACTCAGCTTTTTAATGACCTGGAAGATTCGTTACAATTTTATAATGAATAAAGTAAATTAATTGTAATTTGATAACAACCATCAATGGATTTCCATGTCATATTCTCCAATACCATCTCCTCCTATCCCTGTGTCCATCATCTTGTCCTGACTTGTTGGACAATTCTTCTGTCCCAGGTTGGACAAACACATGGGCTATTGGCTTTTTTTTACTTTGCAAAAACAGCACTTAAATTTGGGGGTGTTTTCACTGAAATACTGATTTTTCCTGCTTTTTTTTGTGTTTTAAAGATCCCTTCCCCACCTCATCAACCACAACAAACTCTTCCATCCACCAGCAAGTGATGAGCAAACAATGAAGCCGTAAGGTTCATCTCCTCCTAAAACTGGGCTAAAAACTTAATGATTACATCAGAGAAGTGGTGCAGGTGGAGCACACTCACCTTTCCTTCCAGCAGGAACCTGGCAAAGTGTTTGTAGCGGTCGATTCCTGGCGGATAATCCACTTCCACAGCAGGGAGCTGCCAGCCCACCCGGTCTGCAAACAACACCAAACACCCCAAATCTGCTCCCTGCTCCCCCAGGAGGGCACCTTGCCAGGCAGGGGCACAGCACAGGGGCCAGGAGCCGTGGGGAGGGCACTGCCAGCCCTCACAGCACCCATCTCAGTGGGAAATCCAATGCTTAAACCCCGTGGAGGAGCCCATTTCAGTAGGAAATGCCAGTATTTAAATACCACAAACCCCATGGAGGTGCCCATTTCAGCGGGAAATCCAATATTTGAATGCTACAAACCCCATGGAGGTGCCCATTTCAGTAGGAAATGCCAATATTTGAATGCCACAAACCCCATGGAGGTGCCCATCTCAATGAGAAATGCCAATATTTAAATACCACAAACCCTGTGGAGGTGCCCATCTCAATGAGAAATGCCAATATTTAAATACCACAAATCCCATGGAGGTGCCCATTTCAGTAAAAAATCCAATATTTGAATGCTACAAACCCCATGGAGGTGCCCATTTCAGTAGGAAATGCTAATATTTAAATACCACAAACCCCATGGAGGTGCCCATCTCAGTGAGAAATGCCAATATTTAAATACCACAAACCCTGTGGAGGTGCCCATCTCAATGAGAAATGCCAATATTTAAATACCACAAATCCCATGGAGGTGCCCATTTCAGTAAAAAATCCAATATTTGAACGCTACAAACCCCATGGAGGTGCCCATCTCAGTGGGAATGCCAATATTTGAATGCTACAAACCCCGTGGAGGTGCCCATCTCAGTGGAAAATCCAATATTTGAATGCTGCAAACCCCGTGGAGGTGCCCATTTCAGCGGGAATGCCAATATTTGAATGCTACAAACCCCGTGGAGATGCTCAAGGCACCTCTTTGGACCTTCCTGGGAGGGGCAGGAGCTCCTGGGGACACTTACAGAAGACACTGGGTCTGTGGCAGCGCACCTGGCCTGTCCCAGGGCAGTAGGAGGGAGGGGGATTCTCCAGAGGCTTCCCAAAGTGGCAGTAGGGGGCAGCAGGGCAGGGATCCACTCAGGCTCCACTGCAGACACACCTGAGGAGGGAAAACACACCTGCGTGCAGGTTTGCTGCCATGGGCCGCAGCTCACTGGCAGCCCCAGGGGTACAGGGCATGGTCAGGGTCTCATCTCCACAGATTTATTTGTCCTTCGTTTTTATCACACTTTTTATGGTGTAAAAAATCTGTTCGGAGACCGGCAGCAGGCAGGTGCAGTTGGCAGGGCTGGGGCAAAGCAGGTATTTCAGGAGCTGAGCTTTGCTCCACCAAATTCTGCCAGATGAATAATAAAAAAAGGCCAGTTTATCTCCTGATCCAGACCTAGGAAGCCTCAAGGACCCAAACCCCAGGAGTGACTCAGAAAGCACAGCACAGGGGGAACACTCTGCTCAGCAGGGCTGCAGCACACAGCACTCACCTTTCATGTACAGCTTGGTGGTCTCCACGATCTCCTGGTACACCACAAACTCTGGCAGCTCTTTGAAGAGCACTGAGCTGGGGTGGATGAACACTGGCTCCTCCAGGAGTGCAGTCTGAAAGAGGCACAAAGATTGAAGCAGAGCAAGAGCAGTGACTGGCAATCCAATGTCCCCACTGCACCTCATTCCAGTGTGTACATCTGTAAGGTTTCCTGAAGTGATGGAGGTTTTTAATAACCCCATCACTTTCTGCTCCACCTTCTCTGCAGACACCAAGCAAGATGTCTAATGGTACAGAAGGTGAACTCGTGGTATTTTTATAACATTTCCTACGTGAACACCAGGAAATGGCAACACTGCAAACTCCAGCTCCACAGAGAGGAGCTGCAGGACGCCAGCACAGACACCTCAGTGCTGCACCCAGCCAGAAACCCTGGCCTGGCACAGGTTTCTGCCAGCAGGGAGGAGGAACTGAGGCCAGGCAAGCTGCTCACCTTGTAGGCATTTTTCCACTTGTCATCCAGCAGCTCCTCTGGCTGAACCCTCCTGGCCAGGTGATCCCCCAGCCCTGCCAGCACGACCTGCCTCAGGTACGTGACCTGAGCTTCTGTTGGGGGCTCCATCTTCGGGTCCACGTAGAGCCCAGCATCGCTGCAGACCGAGTTCACTGCGGGCAAAGCCAGGTGAGAGCGGGTGCAGCAGGACAGGAGCCGGCTCTGTGTGGCTGTGCCAGCCCCCAGGACAGAGCCAGCACAGCATCCCCCCCGGCCCCTCACCTGCAGTGGTGAGCTGCCCTCGCAGGCGCCGGATCTCCAGCATGGCTTTGTGCCTCAGCCCGTTCTGCTCACAGAACTCCCGGGTGCACCCGGCGTACTCACAGGCCCCCACGGCTCCTGGGGTGACACAGGGCGTCAGGGCTCCTCAGGGAACCCACAGGGGACAGCACTGTCCCAGCAATGTGTCATGTGGGGTGCTATTGTACTTGTGGGGTGCCCAGACAAAGGGAGCAATGATGAACCTGACTCCGTGTTCTTAGAAGGCTAATTTATTATATTAAGATAATATATATTAAAGAAATATAATAAAATATAATATAATAGTATATAATATAATATAATAGTATATAATATATATATAGTATATAGAATAGAATATAATATAATATATATAGAATATAGAATATAGAATATAATATTATAGAATATATATAATATATATAATATAATATAATATAATAGTATATAATATAATATAATAGTATAGTATAGTATAGTATAGTATAGTATAGTATATTATAGTATATTATAGTATATTATAGTATATTATATTATAGTATATTATATTATAGTATAGTATATATTATATTACATGACATTACATTATATTACATTATATTACATTATATTACATTATATTACATTATTCTAAACTATACTAAAGAATACAGAAAGGATACTTACAGAAGGCTGGAAGGAATGATGAATCTGACTCCATGCTCTCAAAAGGCTAATTTATTATTTTCAGATACTATATGATATCTAAAGAATACTGTACTAAACTATACTAAAGAGTACAGGAAAGGACACTTACAGACCCTTACCTAACATCACCATGAGGTCCCCCAGCTTCTGCATGGGCCCCTGCCCGGCCCAGACCTTCTGCATCTGCAGGAACCTGGCTCTCCTCGCCTTCAGCTGGGCTGCCTCCTCCTCACTGCCTGCAGGCCTGCAAGGAACACAGAGCAGCACCTGTGAGAGCTGTGCCTGCAGGGCACCGGGTGACAGGGACACAGGGTGACACTGGGACACAGGGTGACACTGGGACACAGAGCAGCACCTGTGAGAGCTGTGCCTGCAGGGCACCGGGTGACAGGGACACAGGGTGACACTGGGACACAGGGTGACACTGGGACACAGGGTGACACTGGGACACAGAGCAGCACCTGTGAGAGCGGTGCCTGCAGGGCACAGGGTGACAGGGACACAGGGTGACACTGGGACACAGAGCAGCACCTGTGAGAGCTGTGCCTGCAGGGCACCGGGTGACAGGGACTCAGGGTGACAGGGACACAACACTGACACTGGGACACAGGGAGATAGGGACACAGGGTGACAGGGACACAGCTGTGACACTGGGACACAGGGTGACAGGGACACAAGGTGACACTGTGACACAGAGTGACAGGGACACAGCTGTGACACTGTGACACAGGGAGATAGGGACACAGCTGTGACACTGGGACACAGGGTGACAGGGACACAGGGTGACAGGGACACAAGGTGACACTGTGACACAGGGTGACAGGGACACAGCTGTGACACTGTGACACAGGGAGACAGGGACACAGGGTGACAGGGACACAAGGTGACACTGTGACACAGGGTGACAGGGACACAGCTGTGACACTGTGACACAGGGTGACAGGGACACAGGGTGACAGGGACAGGCAGGCTCAGCCACTCACCTGTCCAGCTCCTCGAAGAGCTCCCTGACAGTCATGGCAGACACGATGGTGATGGTGTAGGGCAGGCACTGGTGCTGCCTGCTCAGGGCCAGCATCTTGGCATAGCGGGGAGCCACGGGGAAAGTGGCCATCACCCTGCCCAGGGGACTGATGGGGCAGCTCAGCTTTGCTGCCAGCTGCTGCTTCAGCCTGGGCCAGGGAAAACAGAGCTCATGTCATGAGGTAACTCTGAATTAGGACAGGCTTGTGCTCCCCGTTCTGGCAGCCCAATTAATGTGAGGTGTTTTCTCAGGTTTTGCTGTGTGCTGGTGCCAAAAGCCAGGAGGAAGATTCCTCTTGCTCCCAGCAGCCCTGCTGGGGCTCCCAGCTGAGCGTTTCCCTGCCCACACACACCAGGGCCAGCGGAACAGACAGAAGGCACCGAGATGAGCTGGTGGCAGTTTGTGAGCCAAAGGACAGCCCTGGGTGTGGGTGGCAGGGCAGCAGGAGCACAGCAGAGCCCCGAGCGCAGGACAGCAGTGGGGAGCACTGGCATTACCTTCCTGTCGTGGGGGGCTCCTTCAGGGCACCCAGGGCTATCAGCAGCTCCTCTGCTGCTGCCAGAGCTTCCGTGGGAGGAGGGGTTGGGAATGGGAAGTTGATGACCTAGGGAAACAAGAGCAAAGCCCCTCAGTCCACAGTGACACAGCACCCACTGGGAAACAGTGTGAGCACAGCCAGGAGCCCCGCAAGGCAGTGGAATCCTCCCCTCTGGTTACGTGGGGCAGAGAAAAACACTCAGGATGTTTGCCAGGAGTGAAAGGAAAGGACACAGAATGGCAGGAAATGCTTGGAACAAGAACAGGAGGAAACAGGAACAGCAGAATCACCCCCAGCACCCACTGACTGCAGGCACCGCCCAGGGTAGGCTGCTGAAGGGCTGAATTTAAGTGCTGGGCTCTCTGAAAGGGCTCCAGTATCTCCAAAACACAGACCCTCTTTAGACAGGGTGTTTTTTTAACCTCTAAGAATATAAGAAAGCATTTACAGCTTGAACAAACACGTCTGTTAGGGCCTAGCGGAATTCAGAGCAGTTTCTGCAATGTGCAGACCCAAAATGGACTCTCAGGATCTGAGTTTCTGCCACAAGGCACAGCTTCAAGCAATGGCAATAAAATACATTTCTGTTTGTTTCTGGCTCCTAAGGGCAATCACCTTAATGGCTGTTGGGGTACAAACCCCTTTCTCACTCACCTTTTCTATATTTAATGCCTTCATTTGCAGAATCAGGTCTTCTACAGGTCGCTTCGTTATTTCTGGAGCAGAAAATTTCTCAAAGTCCATGAAAACTGCTGAAGAGTATAACCTAGTGGACCAGAAGTATTATTAGATACTTAAAAGAAATTTTAACTCAAAGGATATGCAGGAAAAATTAGCAAAGGATTAAAAAAAGAAAAAGGCAGTATTTGCATCACTGGATAGTATTTACATCACCATATCATTATTTGCAGGTTGAGGCATTTGCCTTAATCACAAGTTAACTTGGCTCAGAGTTAAATCCACCTGGCCATAGTGAAATCTAACCTGACCATGAAAATAAGAGTTTTCAGCATGAGAAATGCAGGAGAGCTGCAGCCACATCTCCAATGGGACTGCTACAAACACCCTGACCCACAGGGTGTCTGTCAGGCTGTGTTCTGACTCTGGCAGTGTTCGTTTTAGTTTACTGCATTGTTTATATTTTTCTATTTTCTTCCCTATTAAAGAACTGTTATTCCCTGCTCCCAGATTTTTTGCCTGAGAGTGTCACAGACATATTTTATGAAAAATCCTTTAGTGAAGGAGAAGCTGAGAAGGCCTCAGGAACGAAATGTAAACAATGGTTATCTGCTGCTGTGGGATGCAACAGGTCCATCTGGGATTGGGCTCGTGTGGTTGTTTCTAATTAATGGCCAATCCCAGTCCAGCTGTCAGTCACAAGATTTTGTTATCATTCCTTTCCTTTCCTTGCTAGCCTTCTGATGAAACCTTTTATTCTATTCTTTTATGTTGGAACCCAGGAAATTCCTCTGGCTGCCCTGGAGGACTGGAGCCCCTGGAGGACAGAGCCCAAGAGCCCTGGTGCCTTTGATTCAGCTCTTGGAAAAAACAATTACCAACCTTTATGTGAAGAATTACAAGCCATGACAGTTTAAGTACAATGATAGTGAATTTATCACAGGGTGAAAAAATGGATTTTTGGGGTTTTTACAATGGGGGTTCAGGAGGCAAGATGGAGGGATCTGGGTGTGTCCAGCCTTTCTCCTTCTTCTTCTTCTTGGCCTCCATCTTCTGCTGTGATGGTGGCACTTTTGGATTGGTTTAGAGTAGAAGCTCAGTGTCTGACACAGGTGATAGGTATTGGGCAGTAATTGTAAATATTGTACACATAATTTTTAGTATAAAAAGATAACACTGCCCTGGAGGAGGCAGAGTGACTCTGACTGTCCTGCTGAGAGGACCTTGGCTGGACAGGAGAACGAATTTTATAGATAAGAAACAATAAACAACCTTGAGACTGAGAAATTAAGAGCCCTGACTCCTTCTTTGAGTGCCAGGCTGGGAAAAGAGACTTTCTAAAACATCTCGGGGTCACTCTGAGCAGCTAGAGACCCTGAGACTTTTAGTCTAGTTTTAATATATAATTCTAACATAATATATGTCATAAAATAATAAATCAACCTCCTGAAACATGGAGCCAAGATCCTCATCTCTCCCCTCATCCTGGGACCCCTGCGAACACCGCCACATGAGAGACCCTTAATTTAAAATTTATAACAAATTGGAAAAGGGGGGTTTAGGGATTGACATTTTCCATGCCAGGGGAGGCTCCTGCCTCCCTCAGCTCACTCCTGGCACGGAGGGCAGGGCTCTGTGCTGGCAGCAGGGCTCACCTGTAGCAGTGGCCGGGCTCGGTGCGGCTGGCGCCACATGAGAACCCCTTAATTTAAAATTTACAGCAATTTGGACAACGACTGGGATGGTTTAGGGGTTGACGTTTTCCATCCCAGGGGAGGCTCCTGCCTCCCTCAGCCCACTCCTGGTGCAGAAGGCAGGGCTCTGTGCCAGCGCAGCAGGGCTCACCTGTAGCAGTGGCCGGGCTCGGTGCGGCCGGCGCGGCCGGCGCGCTGCTCGGCCGAGGCCTGGCACACCCAGCACACCCTGAAGGACGAGACCCCCGTGACCCTGTCGTAGCAGCGCCGCTTCTCCCGGCCGCTGTCCACCACGTACTTGATGCCAGGGATGGTCAGCGACGTCTCGGCCACGTTGGTGGCCACCACGCACAGGCGGGTGCCGGGAGGAGGAGGGCGGAACACCTGCGAGAGAGGGACGGGCATGGGAGGGCAGTGCCAGCAGGAGAGGGGCAGGGAACGGCAGAAAAAGGGGCAGAGAAGGGGCAGAGAAGGGACAAGGGAAAAGGGACAAGAGAAGGGGCAAGGGAAAGGGGGCAAGGAAAAGGGGGCAAGGAAAAGGGGGCAGTAAAGGACAAGGCAAGTGGCAAGGAAAAGGGCAAGAGAAGGGCAAGAAAAAGGGCAGTTAAGGACAAGAGAAGGACAAGAAAGGGGCAGGAAAGGGACAAGGAAGAGGCCAGAGAAGGGACAGGGACAAGGGGGCAAGGAAAAGGGGGCAAGGAAAGTGTCACAGACATGTTTTATGAAAAACCCTTCTGCCAGGATTTTTTCTCCTGAGAAGCTGAGAGGCCTCAGAAACTAACTGTAAACAATAATTTTCTTCTGCTGTGGAATGCAACAGGTCCATCTGTGATTGGTCTCATGTGGTTGTTTTTAATTCATGGCCAATCACAGGTCCAGCTGTGTCAGGACTCTGAGCAGTCACAAGTTTTTATTATTCATTTCCTTTTCCAGCCTTCTGATGTCTCCTTTCTCTTTTCTTTAGTATAGTTTTAGTGTATCATTTTCTTTTAATAGAATATATATCATAAAATAAATCAGCCTTCTGAAACATGGAGTCAAGATTCTCATTTCTTCCCTCATCCTGGGGACCCTCAAACAGCACCACAGGAAAGGGGCAAGGAAAACAGGGCAAGGAAAAGGGGGCAAGGAAAAGGGGGCAAGAGAATGGGCAAGGAAAGGGGGCAAGGAAAAGGACAGGCAGTGGTCCTGGATGGGCTGCAAAGGCATGGCAGCACATATGACACTGCAAGGGGAAGGCAGGCGTCAGAGCACAGACCTAACCCTGTGTCTCCAGCTCTTGGTCCAGGTGGGTTAAGCCTCAGAAGGGACCCCAGGGGCTGCAGGTGGGGCACCCAGCAGCACTGAGTGGTGTTCAGACACTGCTGCTGCCTCCAGGGACAGCAGGCAACACAGCAATCTGCTCAAGCTGCCTGCTGGCAGCAGCATCTCCACGTGCCCAGGGCCAGGATGGGTGCAGAGATGCTGCAGGGCTGTGGCTGATCACCTCTCCCACCCTGCTGAAGGGACACCCCACCCCAACCTGCCCACCGGGCCATTCCAGCTGACAGCACAGTCCAAACTGGGAATTTCATCTCTCTGGTGATTTCAGACAACGATCACTGTTATCTGTCAGATCTCCTGCTCACTGTGACAATAAATCCTGTACCTTTGCCTGTTTCTCTGGTGCCAGCAGGGAGTAGAGTGGGAGCACGTACAGGGGCAGGGACGAGTCAGATTTCTCATCTGTGGGGAAACAAACCAACACTGCTCAGTCCCAGCGACATCTGCACAAACACCCCTTCACCAAAGCCAGGAAAGAATTGGTACAAACTGGTACCAGTAACTGGGACTGGAAAGCCTGAACAGCTTTGCCATGGCACTGCTGCTCTGGTGCCACAGCTCAGCCCAGGACAAACAGCTCAAGTCACTCCTTTCACAGGGACAGGGTTTCCTTCTTTCACATGTGCCAAACCTTCTCCTGAGTCTCCATCTCCTAAGTCCAGGTCAAGATCAGAGCCTGCAGCATCATCATCACTGTCAAAGTCTCTGTCCTCATCTCCTTCATCTGGTGGCACCACAGAGTAATTGTTCAGATCAATTTTGGGGAGTGTCTGAGAGAGAGAGGGAAGATGAAAACAGCACATTAACAGAGGGACACAAGCAGCACTTTGCATTGTTTCAAAAGCAAAGCTGAGCCAAGGACTCACATTTCTTACACCTTCTCAGGTGCAAAAGAAAGTATTTCAAATTAGACATTTTTTAAATTGTAGGCATTGCAAAAGCACACAATGCCAAATCCCATTCCACCTCTATATACTGTCATTTATTATAACACTCTTAGAAAGAAGAGACCTGGCCTCCTAATCCAGATGTGATTAACAAATGTTCAAAGTTTCTGTCAAGATGGGTCAGTCTCTCTGTGAAACCCAGTCCAAATTTTGGGTAACAAATGCTGAGATGAGGAGCAGCCCTGATGCCAGCAAGTCTGGAGCTCCTTGCATTCAAGTTTGAGTGGTCAGAACTCCAAATCTAAATCAGTCTCCTGCCCATGACATCCAGAGTTTCAGCAGCACTCAGCAGCAGTGAGAGCTGCACTCAGGGGACACCTGTGGGCTTCAGGCAGCTCTGGAGGAGCTGTGAGAGGCACAGCCACAGAGCAGAGCTGCCTGCAGGGAGGCACCTCCTGCCTCCTGGAGGAACTCCACCCCTCACACGTTACCAGGACTCTCCTGCACTTCCTCGAGCTCTTGAATTTCCTGATTTCTTCCACTGAGTCTTCTTTGTCATCCTCTCCTCCTGAAAAACAGCAGTGGAACACTGTGAGCTGGGCATGCCTCCCTCTTGGGAAAGGTGGAGGGGTCTGGTCCCACTCCCACCCTTCTGGGATGCACAGTGTGGAAGGAAGAGGCAAACTGAAGGCAGAGAGAAACTGGAAAGGATCTTTTCCCAAACTCAAACCAGCACAAAATTTAACATCAGTCATGGCAATCACCCACAATTTTCCCAAACCTTGCCTTTGGTGGTTTTAAAATACAAGTTCACATTTTTAGATGCCAAGCAAGCTCACTTCTCAGCAGGATCAATTTGAAGTTTAACACTTTCTACAGCATTACCTGCAGTGTTGTTTCTTTGGTATGGGAATGCTTTCCTTAACCTTCTACACAGAGAGTGAACTTCTGCCTGGCCTGTTAAAAACACCAAAATGCCACCTGCAAGAGAAAAAAAAACCTAAAAAAAAAGGAAAAAACACAACAACAAACCCCAAATCTTTGGGCATGTTCAGTATGAGCAACGTGAGAGGCTCTCAGCAGTGAAGCTCTCTCACCTGCAGGCAGCATCCGATGGATTTTGCACACCTTCCTGAAGCACTCCCCACTGTAATCATCCAGGGGGGTTTTCTTGTTAAAATGAATAGTTACAGGGAACTGCCTTGCATCTACCTGCAGAGCAAACACCAAATTAAGGTATTTATATAAATAAAGGGTTTGTTTGCTGTCATAACTCCCCACAATCACTACAGCCAGAAAAGCTCACCCTGTATTTCTGTTCACCTCCAGGGTTTGGTACCCTACAAAACACCAAGCCCACAGAAATCACTGCTGTTTGCTCCACCATAAAACCAAAGCTTTTCCCCCCTTTCATATCATCAACCCAGATTGAGGCTTTCTAATTCCCCTGAACCACAACTTAAAGAGTTTCTCAAGAAAATCAGATTCTGCCAGGGCGGTTTTCTGATAAAGGTGGAAAGAAAAACAGCAAGTCCCAAAAGAAACAATAGCCTAAGCAAAATGACTGTTTTTAAATGGGTTATCTGAAGGAATTTCAGCACCAACTGGAAAGATTAGAGTGCCCCTGTTTTGTCACTGGTTTTACAGAGGCTCCTAGGGAGGGGACAGTACCTGGATGACAGGAGGCTGGACAGAGAACAGCCGGGTGTTGGCAGTGAAATCCTCCACACGCAGAGTTGCAGACATGATGATCAGCTTCAGGGGCAGCCCCTTCTGCAGGGACACACATCTGTCACCCTGCGCCCAACCTGCTCCTCCCCAGCACTCCAATAAACACCCAGCTTTCCCCCAGGCTGCTGGAATTCAATTATCTACACTGTAATTCTCAAATGAACTGCATTCTGCCCCAAAAGTCACCTCTTGGTGACTTTTCCCCCTTGGTGTAGGCTCTGTGCCTCTTCAGTCATACAGAAAGACAGATGTGCTAACTGAGTGGGATTTCTGACTGATTTCCTTGGAATTCCACATCACAGAGCCTCTTCATGTGGAACATGCCCTCCCTGGCACATCCACGTCCAGAGCAGGAGCCCTGCCCCTCCTGATGCCCTGTGGAGGCTGCCCTAGAGCAGAGGCTGATGAAGTCACAGAATGAAGCAGGGATTTATTAAAAGCATCTCCTCAATGGATCCACCTCAGGCAGCACAAGAGCCCAGCCAGGGCTGCACCCAAGATGAACCAAAATGGCCCCAAAAATCCCTGACCAGTCACAGGGCCTCTCCCTTCGATCAGTTCTGCTCCATTTGAATCTTGGAGTTAATTGTCCAATTATCCATATTTCATTCATAATGAATTCATAAGCTTTAGCCCCTGCAGTCCCACCCTGCTTGTTTTTCTCTCTCCAGCCCATGGTGTTTGTGCTCCTGGGCTGAGATTTGGATCATTTGTCCTTGGTGCCCAGCTGGAGCAGGAATTGCTTTGTCTCCCTGCTCTGTGCACAGAGCTCAGCATCCCCTCATGTGAAGCCCAGACTCACATACTAAAAAAGCAGCACAGAATATGAAAAATAGAATTAAAAAAAACCAGAATGAACCCTGAGGGATGGCATCACCTTGTGCCGGAGGGGCACGATGCGGGACAGCAGGCCTATCAGGATGTCTGTGTACATGCTCCTCTCGTGGGCCTCATCAATGATGATCACTTTGTACTTGGAAAGCAGAAAGTCCTGAGGGGAGAGATGGATTTCAGCACAGGAGGCCCCAGCAAGGATACGTGAGTCAGGACACCCCACAAGCACTGAGCCCATCCCCAGCTCTATTTCTCACTCAGTTTAATGCACTCACCCTACACAAGGCAGCCTGGTTCCCAATCTCTTCTTGCTCTCATTTTCCCCAGCAAGAAAACCTAATGTTTAGGGGCTTGGGCAGGAATATCAAGGGTAGACATGAAACAAATCCCTGGTGCTGAAAGGGGTTCTGATTTGAAAGACTGGCAACAAGTCCACATTGGCCTCTCTTCCCAGGTATACAAAAACAATTTAAAAATTCCCTTTTTTTTAACCCTGAGGACAGCAAGTTACCTTCTGGATCTCTTTGAGCAGCACACCATCTGTCATGAACTTGATCTGTGTCTCATCCGTAACGTTCCCCTCGTAGCGGATTTGATAGGAAACCACCCTGTGGGGAAACACCCAGGAACAAGCACAGGCTCCTGTCACCCCCAGAGCACCTCAGTGCCACCCCAGCGAGGTCCCAGGGCTTTCTGAGGCTCACCTGTGTGACAGGTTCATCTCCTTCGCCACCCTCTGGGACATGGACACGGCGGCCACGCGCCGTGGCTCCGTGATCCCGATGATGCCACCAGAACTAAAGGGGTGAGGGGAGGAAAAGGAGGAATTGTTTTCATTAAACAGGAGGAGCAGACCCAAAAATGACAACAGGATTTCTCACTGATAGCTCTAGAGTAATGGCATCAGTCACACAGCCTAACTGAGTTGGAATAGAAACACAGACAGGGAGCTTTGGGATTCCCTTCTCTTGTATCTCTACAGATCTGAAGATGCATGGATTGCAGCCAAGTTTTTCCCAAAATGCTGTCCCTGCAATTCCATTTGCTGCATATAAAATCCAATTCCTACCTGGCATATCCAGCTTCGTAGAGGAACTGAGGCACCTGGGTGGTTTTGCCACTCCCTGTCTCTCCACATATGATCACAATGGGATTGTCATTGATGGCTTCCATGACCACTTGCTCTTCAGCAAGGATGGGGAGCTTTAGTCTTGCCTCCTAAACAGTGTAAAACACACATTTTAGTTGCACTGTTTCTCCATCCTTTTTGTTTTCCTCAGGACTGAAACCTGTTCCCTTCCTCAGACCATGAAACCCACAAAAGGAATTCTGAAGCCCGTGACTCAGGAATCTCCACACCACACGAGCATGGCTGAGAACCAGAGTCACCAGAGCAGCTTCCCAGCAAGCAGAGGGCAAGCCCTGCACTTCAATTTGTGAAACTTCAGAGTCCCTTGAGTTTCTGAATACAGCACTTCAAGGAAAACTCATTTCACAACTGTCTCATCTGCTGAGGCTTGCGCAGAGCTTTTCCTGTTCCTGCACGATGCTCTGCCTACAACAAATGGGACACAACCACCCAGCACAAGGTACAAAACAGCAGAGAGCTGAAAGGGACTTCAGAACACTTTCCAGCAAAGGACAATAAAGGACTGTTGACAGATTCTGAATGTGAAACTAAAGGTAAATGCTAATACCCTAGAACAAGCGGAGTTTTCCTGCTGCTGGAGCAGAGCGGAGTGCACCCAGCTGCTGGAGCCCACCATCCTCCCCAGCCCCTCTGACAAGCACTGTGCTGCTCCCAGAGCCTCACCTGGATCTCAGGAGTCCTGTGCACAGGGATGAACACTGCAGGCTTGCAGGGAGCCCTGCTGGGAGCTGCCTGGGGCTCTGGGGCTCTGGGGCCAGCCAGAGGCTGCTCAGCCCCTGCCCTCCCCACTGCTCCCTCTGCCTCCTCAGCAGCATTCACAGCACTGCCTGAGCACTCCTCAGTGTCCTCTTTCTGCTCCTCCTCCTCCTCCTCAGAGCTGCTGGGCTCCTCCTCAGGCTCTGGTTCTGACCCTGAGCTGTGCCTTCTCTTGTTGGCACCGCTGATGCTCCTGATCCTTTCAGGGACATCAGTCCTTGGCTCCTGTGTCACCCTGGGGAAATAAAACATCCACCTGTGAACTGTGCTCTGGCACCTCAAACCAGACAGGACTTCCCCAAAAAACCAGATCTGTGAACTGTGCTCTGGCACCTCAAACCAGACAGGACTTTCCCAAAAACCAGATCTGTGAACTGTGCTCTGGCACCTCAAACCAGACAGGACTTCCCCAAAAACCAGATCTGTGAACTGTGCCCTGGCACCTCAAACCAGACAGGACTTCCCCAAAAAAACAGATCTGTGAACTGTGCTCTGGCACCTCAAACCAGACAGGACTTCCCCAAAAACCAGATCTCCATTCCTGGAGGTTTTCACAACTCTGCCAGGTAAAGCCTTGGCTTTGATGGATGGATTTGTATCTAAGAATTCCCTATCTTGGGTTTTTTATCCATTTCTTCTGAAGGATAGAACTGCCTTGTAGTTTAATCTACAAATGCAGCTCTTGATAAATCCATCTCTTGATAAATCCAGCAGCTATGGTCAACATCAGTAGATGTCTTCCAGCACAAGAAAATAAGTAAAATGTTTATCCACCAATTTTGCACAATTGCTAAAAACCTGCAGATTGTGTCACCCTCCTCATCCTCATCCCGTAGGAAAGACCAAGTTCTTTTAACTAACATCCTCTCATACAAGAAAATAACTATCCTGTTATCAGATAAAACCAGCAAATTATTTAACTCCATCCATTCTGAAGAACCTGTTTGCACCAAGAAGAAAAAAAAACTCAAGGGAAAGCTCAGGATGGTGCTGTTCAAATACAATAATCAATTACAAGGGTTCCACCCCAAAATCCCTTTACCTTTTAGGCTGAAACATGCGCCCCCCAGTCCCCAGTTTGGAAGTTGTGTACAGGAGTTTCATTTCTGCCTCAGAAGCCTGCACCTCGTTCAGCTTGCTCAGTAGCTCAGCTCTCTGTTTGGGGAAAACAACCAAAATCAGTGCTTGCTTTGACCAGGAAAGGATTTCATTGCAAGATCTGAGCATTCCAAGGTGTGCTCTGGCAAACCCTGCTGTTAAAGCTTCCTGCTGCTCCTGGGTCTGTCCTCCTGGTGAAGATTCCAGCCCTGTACCAGAGCAAAAACAGAAATGGGGACTTGACATCAGAGCAGTGAGCAGCTCAGCTGCACCCTAGAAACAGCAGCAAGGAAAAGAGACTGGAACTGAACCGCAGGAACAAGGCCTGGAGCAATGGGAGCCCCAAATCCCTGCCCTGGGACATGGCATGGCAGAGGTCAGGCAGCCACGGGGTGATCCTGCCCCAAAACCAGAGTTGCTCTCTGAGAGCCATTGTCCAGATCACTGACAGGACCAGGGATTCTGCCTGGAAAGGTTTTACAAAGACAGAAAAGCTGTTATTTGCACACTGAAAACACACACCAGGCATTTCAGAAGCACTGACAGCCCAGTGCTGGGGTGCACGGAGGTTTGCAGGTGCTCACAGCACCCATTCCTCAGCGTGCTTTAAAAATGCAAAACCATCATTTACTGCCAGTGATGCAGTCACAGCACTGGGACACTGGGCACAACAGAACCTGGGCCCACCAAGGATGTGTTCCTGAAGCTCCTGAGACAGAACCTGGGCCCACCAAGGATGTGTTCCTGCAGCCCCTGAGACAGAACCTGGGCCCACCAAGGATGTGTTCCTGCAGGCCCTGAGACAGAACCCGGGCCCACCAAGGATGTGTTCCTGCAGGCCCTGAGACAGAACCCAGGCCCACCAAGGATGTGTTCCTGCAGGCCCTGAGACAGAACCCAGGCCCACCAAGGATGTGTTCCTGCAGGCCCTGAGACAGAACCCGGGCCCACCAAGGATGTGTTCCTGCAGGCCCTGAGACAGAACCCAGGCCCACCAAGGATGTGTTCCTGCAGCCCCTGAGACAGAACCTGGGCCCACCAAGGATGTGTTCCTGCAACCCCTGAGACAGAACCCAGGCCCACCAAGGATGTGTTCCTGCAACCCCTGAGACAGAACCTGGGCCCACCAAGGATGTGTTCCTGCAGCTCCTGAGACAGAGAGACAGAACCTGGGCCCACCAAGGATGTGTTCCTGCAGGCCCTGAAAGAGAACCTGGGCCCACCAAGGATGTGTTCCTGCAGGCCCTGAGACAGAACCTGGGCCCACCAAGGATGTGTTCCTGCAGGCCTGAGACAGAACCTGGGCCCACCAAGGATGTGTTCCTGCAGGCCCTGAGACAGAACCTGGGCCCACCAAGGATGTGTTCCTGCAGCCCCTGAGACAGAACCTGGGCCCACCAAGGATGTGTTCCTGCAGGCCCTGAGACAGAACCCAGGCCCACCAAGGATGTGTTCCTGCAGGCCCTGAGAAACAACCTGGGCCCACCAAGGATGTGTTCCTGCAGGCCCTGAGAAACAACCTGGGCCCACCAAGGATGTGTTCCTGCAGGCCCTGAGAAACAACCTGGGCCCACCAAGGATGTGTTCCTGCAGCCCCTGAGACAGAACCCAGGCCCACCAAGGATGTGTTCCTGCAGGCCCTGAGACAGAACCTGGGCCCACCAAGGATGTGTTCCTGCAGCTCCTGAGACAGAACCTGGGCTCACCAAGGATGTGTTCCTGCAGGCCCTGAGACAGAACCTGGGCCCACCAAGGATGTGTTCCTGCAGGCCCTGAAAGGGAACCTGGGCCCACCAAGGATGTGTTCCTGCAGCCCCTGAGACAGAGAGACAGAACCCAGGCCCACCAAGGATGTGTTCCTGCAGCTCCTGAGACAGAACCTGGGCTCACCAAGGATGTGTTCCTGCAGGCCCTGAGAGGGCAGGGGTGCCTCCATCCCTGGAGCTGCCCTCAGGAGCCCCTGGGTGCTGCATCTCTGCCCCAGTGCCCAGCCAAGGGGCAGCAGCACCCCCAGCACCTGCACACCCTGAGAGCTCACACCTCAGACACCCCCTGACCCCCTCACCATCCTCATCATCACCCACCCTCCCCACTCACCCATACCACACCCTCATTTTAAGAGAATTTGAGATTTGAGAAGCTGCTCTTGCCAGAAACAGCAGCATACCTGTTTTTTCTTCTCCTTCTGCTCCAAAACCTTCTGCAGGTTTTTCCTCTGTTTCTTGCTCAGGGGTTTCTTCTGCTGCTGCACAACACACGAGACTTTTTTCTTCTTGGCTTTTTTTGCTGGCAGGACCAGGGCATTGCTTTGGTCAATTCCCTTCAGCGTTGCTCCATCTGAAGGAAAGGGTTGCATTATTCACCCGTGCCAGGTGGATTATTTTCAGCACACTGCTTAGCAGCTTATCAAGTACCAGGCCAGATTTAGCTGCTTCTAACAAACACAACCCTCATGCCCAGCCAAAAGAAAATCCTGCAAAATCAGCAGGGGCAAAAGATCTCGAAATTGGGCATTCAGTAACCCTGAGCTTTCTATAGCCCTGATGGCGATTCTCCAAGATTTATGTAACAATATTATGCAATTTTTGCCTTTTTACTCAATCCCCAGAGTCAGGACACAGTGTGCCCTGCGGTGACTCCCCAGCGCCCTGCTTCACCCGGGCACCGGTGGATTTTAATACTAAAAAACTGCATTGACAGAATAATAAAAATAGAATAATAAACGTAAATTTTTTTAAGTAATGCCTTTTTTTTTTTTTTAAGTTTGAGAAAGCGAATATTTAACATAAGAGATATGTTTAGTAGCTGCTTTAATAAATAACGGAGGCACTGAGTGATTGGGAAGGGACCCAAGCACAACTCCTGAGCTCCCCGGAGGCAGCCGCTGCTGTAACAGAGCTGATCAGAGATCACGGAACCGGGGAATGAACGGGGCTGGAAAAATCCTCTGAGACCACCGAGCCCAGCCTGGGAGCCGAGCCCAGGCCGGGACCCCACCGCCTCCCGGGGGGGTTAAAACAACAACAGCGCTTCTGATTAAAATGAAATAAAAACTCAGCAGAGCAGGGAAACGGCTCCGGTCCCTTTTAGCGCGGGTGCGACCCCAGTGAGCCCAGCCCGGCCCGGCCCGGCCGCACCTCCCAGCTCCAGCGGCAGCTCCAGCGGCAGCTCCGGCTCGGCGGCGGGCGGGGCCGCGGGGCCCTGCACCTGCCGCGCCTTCCAGTTGTGCCGGCGGCGCGCTCGGCCCATGGCGACGGCGGGGACGGGGACGGGAACGGGGACGGGGACACGGCCCGGTACGGCCCGGCACGGCCCCACGTGCGGCCCGCGGTGCCGCCACTTCCGGGACACAGGGGTCTCGCGAGAAGGGCGGGAAAGGGGCGGGAATGGGGCGGGAAAGGGGCGGGAAAGGGGCGGGAAAGGGGCGGGAAAGGGGCGGAGAAGGGGCGGGAGCGGACGGGAACATGCGCGGGGCGGCCGCACGGGATGGACGCCCCCCGACCCATACCGGGACTCCCGATCCCACCCTCCACCCCACCCCATTCCATTCCATTCCATTCCATTCCATTCCATTCCATTCCCATCCCGCCCCACCCTACCCCACCCCTTCCCTCCCATTCCACCCCACCCATCCCATGGATCCCATCCCACCCCACCCCACCTATCCCATAGATGCCATTCCATCCCATCCCACCCATTCCCTCCCATTCCACCCCATGCCACCTCACCCCATCCCATGGATCCAATCCCATTCCACCCCATCCCACCCATTCCCTCCCATTCCACCCCACCCCATCCCATGGATCCCATCCCACCCCACCCCTTCCCTCCCATTCCATCCCATGGATCCCATCCCTTCCCATCCCAGCCCACCCCTCAGAGCCTCAGCAGGCACTCGCAGCTCAGTGCAAAGTCTCAGTAAACATTTATTCGAAGCTTTGCCACAATACCTTAAGTTGATTTGTGAAACTGGTCTACAAATACTGAACTACGGAGTACATGGTTTGGATGGTCCGATAAAGGAATAAATAAAGGCATGTAAAGCTCTGTAAAAAATAAGTCTGGTACAGTTGTAACTACTTAACAGTATTACCAGCAGGATCTCGTATGTGTCTAGGATCAGAAGTGAACACGGCATCTCTTCAGACCAAATGGTTTTTACATAAACAATTGTACAAACTGAAACACTGTAATCATGAAACCTGATGTACAAAACAGGATGTGAAATCACTACCATCAGTGCCAACAACAAGTGCTACCACAGCAAATAGAACTTCTGAATAAAAGGAAAAGATCGGTTTTTACATGTGCTGTCATCACAGGTCGATGGAATTATCCAAAAAGTTTAAAATACATGCGGATACAATAAAACCTTTTATTTTCCAACCCAGACAAAGAGAACTCATGGTCACTTAACGCCATTAGCTGCCAAATACGGATCAGTATGTGAGGCAAACCACACTTAAACAATTCTACACCACCGAAGAGCTAAGGTTGATACTGGTCTATTTCCACACCGACGATGCAATGAGCCTTGAGAAGCAAACCACGACGTGAAGGACACGCTAGAAGCACAGCACTGAGCCACACCAGGTTTGTACACTGCACTCTGACACCCAAAAACCACTGGGAAAGCGTCACATCCCACAGGACACATCGGGTATCTACAGCTGTGTGCGCCAGAGGAGCCGCGCTGCCTGAGCGGGATGAGCACTGCAGGATTGCAAAGCTGGGTCCCACAGCAGGAAGGTAAAAATCTTCAGGAATGGGAAAAGCACTGCAGGATTCCAAAAGCTGGGTCCCAGAGCAGGCAGGTGAAACCTTCAGGAATGGGAAAAGCACTGCAGGATTGCAAAGCTGGGTCCCAGAGCAGGCAGGTGAAACCTTCAGGAATAGGAAAAACCCTGCAGGATTGCTAAGGCTGAGTCCTAAAGGAGACAGGTGAAATCCTCAGGAATGGGAAAAGCACTGCAGGATTGCAAAGGCTGGGTCCCAGAGCAGGCAGCTGAAACCTTCAGAACAGGAGGAACCCTGCAGGATTGCAAAGCTGGGTCCCAGAGCAGGCAGGTGAAACCTTCAGGAATGGGAAAAGCACCACAGGATTGCAAAGGCTGGGTCCCAGAGCAGGCAGCTGAAACCTTCAGGAATGGGAAAAGCACCACAGGATTGCAAAGGCTGGGTCCCAGAGCAGGCAGCTGAAACCCCTGGAACCCCGTGGAGTTCCCAATCCCGGCAGCCAGAGCCCATCCTCAGCACTTGTGCCCGCTGCTCACACAGGGATGGGCTCTCCAGTGGCACAGGAAGGTCCAGGAGCAGGATCTGTCCTGCAGGAGCAGCCAGCTGGGGCTGTCCCTGTGTCACCTGTGCTCCCAGCAGCAGCTCCCAGCAGGGCACCACGGCCATCGCTGCGGCAGAGCTTCTCCCCTGCTCCATGAAGTCAAAGCAAAAAGCAGGAGCTCCCAGGCTTGTCCTGTGCCATCCCTGCCCTGGGCAGGTGTCACTGCTGAGGGCTGTGCTGTGCCACCCCTGCCCTGGGCAGGTGTCACTGCTGAGGGCTGTCCTGTGCCATCCCTGCAGGTGTCACTGCTGAGGCCTGTGCTGTGCCACCCCTGCAGGTGTCACTGCTGAGGGCTGTCCTGTGCCACCCCTGCCCTGGGCAGGTGTCACTGCTGAGGGCTGTCCTGTGCCATCCCTGCAGGTGTCACTGCTGAGGGCTGCTCCAGTGCCACCCCTGCAGGTGTCACTGCTGAGGGCTGTCCTGTGCCATCCCTGCAGGTGTCACTGCTGAGGGCTGTCCTGTGCCACCCCTGCAGGTGTCACTGCTGAGGGCTGTCCTGTGCCACCCCTGCAGGTGTCACTGCTGAGGGCTGTCCTGTGCCATCCCTGCAGGTGTCACTGCTGAGGGCTGTGCTGTGCCATCCCTGCCCTGGGCAGGTGTCACTGCTGAGGGCTGTCCTGTGCCACCCCTGCAGGTGTCACTGCTGAGGGCTGTCCTGTGCCATCCCTGCAGGTGTCACCTGCCAGGGTTTGCCCACAGGTGACACAGAGCCCTGCCTGTCTCTGAGATGCTCTGTGGGATACAAAAGCAGGGCAGCCACTGGCACGGGTTTCTAAAAAACAGCAAAATCCTCCATGGATAAAGTAGATGGCCCAGTATGGAAAATACTTGTAAAAGGTATTTACAAAAGTTGAAAGAGATTAAATACAATAATACCACATTCATGTCCCCAAAAGCGCTTTCACTACAGTGCATGTTTAAAAATACAGAGCATTTTTAAAGTATATATTTATATATGTATATATATATATATATTGAAGATTAGATTGTGCTTTAAAAAAATCATTACTTCTGAATTTGACTAACGTGAAAACTGAGTGCTGGGAAAAATACTGATTAAAAACACCCAATTTTATATATACTGCTTTTCACGTAACATTTTGCTATACATGGGATGCAAGTAATTATAAAAATACCATTTTTCAAGCAGCAGGGTGATCGAAATAAAGAGTATTAATATAGGAGGGCTGATTTTACAAAAGTAAGATAAATTATTAGACAGGGAGAAACTATAATCCAAATTAACTTTTATATAATACTTTCAAAGAAATCTTTATCATAGACAACTCTTAATATATAAATGTTCAGTATTTTTAACTTTAACGTTAAATATGGAGTACACAAAATACAATCTATGCAAACTGACCCATTCACATTGTCCTAAGAAGGCAATGGAGCCACTGACACGAGCAAGGTTTGCAAACTTTGGTTCTCAGGTCTCACATTTGGCAAAACACATCAAGACCTGACAAGCTTTACTAGTCAATTCCTAATTTCCAGGTTGGCATTTTAGCCCAGTCCTCTGTGCACAACAGTAGGGAGAACTGAGTCTACAGGGAAGACTCTGTAATACTATGGAAAATGAGCTGAAAAAAGGAATTTACTGTCAATTACATTTTCAGCTTGACAAAATGGACTATTTGTTGCCATAGTCCCTATCTGACCATAGGAATTATTTTAAGTTGTGATAACCAGTTATTTAACAACTCTAAACTTGTTAATAAATGGGGTGCAGGGGGATTTACAGGTGACATAAAAAATTAAAACGCATTCCAACCGTGCCAAGTGCATATGAACTTCAACCGTGTTGAACCGAAGTGATCACCAGGAGTAAAGGCCATTAACATGGATTTAAAAACAACCCCCATGGAAATGCCACACACAGACCCAAAGAGGTTTAGGCAAGTAACACATACATTTCAAGAAGAACATTAAAACTTCAGCATAAAGAGAAAAATAAACTCGCCCCACAGTTACATTCAGTTAAGCATCATCACACCCAGAAGCTTTGCCCAGTGGAAGGACAAGCCGTGCCCAGCCTGTCCCACTGGGGCTGGCACTGGCAGGCACACCTGGGAACCTCCTCCTCCTCCTCCTGGTCCTGGTTCTTGCTTTGCAGCCAGGCCCCATCCCAGACCAATTTTCGTTGTGTTTTTTGATGCAGCTGTTCGTTTGGACCCTATGGAACATGGAATGCTCCAGCTGTGCTCCATCCTACCCCTGGTGCTATCAGAACTGTGCTCATCACTAGGGGTAGGTGCTTCCCCTCCCTGCTCACATCTGTGTCCTTGCATGCTGCTGTTTCCAGGTGAAACCACATTCCAGGCTTCCTTCCCTGAGGTTCCCTTTGTTTCAGTAAACCAGCACAGCCAGTGATGCCCTACCAAGTAAGAAACACAGAAATCCTGCAAAATAAAAATTGCTCCAAAGCTCCACTGCTTTGAAAGAGAACCGTTTCCTACACCTTCCTCCTAAAGGTGACTCGCTTTTCCCAAAACCTAATGAGGACATAGACTTCAAGCAAAAAGCTCCTATAAAACTATTGGAATTTTAGAAAAAAATCCAGATCTTCCTGAAGATAATTTATTGCCGCTGATTGGTCCTGAGAAAGCTTTAAGCAACAATACATTTGCACGTGTTTTAACTGCTGCCTTTTTTGAGAAGGTACGTGGGTCCTGAGATTAAAAACCATGTTTTACTCTATGCAATTAAGCTTGGAAAATGCTTCACTGTGCAGATCAAATATGGATTACAATTTGTCACACTACATCTTCCTTCTGTGCCAATTTATTAAAGCAGATTTCCTTCCAGACACTAACAAACTAAAGTTCTCGGGATGAAATGCAATGATAAAATGCCACACGTGTGTGCTTCCTCACATTGGACTGGCATTTAAGGACTTCAGATCTTCCTTCTCCCTCATTCCCCACCTCCCGTTAAAAGCTATGGTGTGAATTTTTTGGCCTGGATACCAGAAAATTCCTCATCTGATACTCTATGAAAGGCAACTTCAAGGCAATGAAATAAGCCAACAAAAACACAAAAACATTCACAACTCTGAAGAAAAAATATGGACCCACAGCAGTTACTTCTCAATGGAAGTGCTTGGTAGCTTGAGATTTTTTTTTTCTTTTAACTGTTAAAGTGTCAAATTTGCATATGTTTAACTCAATTTCAATATCTGAAAGACTACTCAATTTGCTTTTATAAAAACCTTACAAAAGATGCTTTTAAATGCTTGTAAAAGTAAGCGTTTATCTACTGAGAAAATTCTAGTACTGGATAAAACTCTGAATATACAGCTGAATTTTGTAAATGTTTTTTCTTTCTCCTAGAAGTCTAACGGCTGAGTGTTTAACCTAGATAAATTAGTCTTAGACACGATGAAAAGTTATAACTTTGCACACTTTTTACCATGTGATGTTTTGTTGCTTTGTAATTTCGGATGAGACAGTGCTTAGGATTTTTCCAGAGCTGGTGTTCAGTGGTCAGCGGGGGCCGGCTCATTGCTCGCTGCCCCTATCCAGGTTCTCAATCACCCTGGAAAGGCGGATGTTCAGCAGTCTGATCTGGCTGTCCAGGTGGTCCATCTTCTCCTCCAGGCTGCTGTTGCTGTTTCTCCTCCAGTAAAAGCCAACGGGCCCCGTCATGAAGTAGACGGCCACGACGAAGCAGAGGGGCAGCACGGCGTGCTCGGGGTCCCCCTCGTACTTCTGCAGGATGTACACACAGGACAGGGTGAACAGGGCCACCCTGGCGATCCAGAAGAAGCGGCCAAACAGCATGTGCAGGAGATAGAAGAAGAATCCAAGGAACAGAGATAAAAACCAGTAGGCCAGTAAAATGGCACCGATCAGCAGGAGGGCGCGGGTCGGGTTGTTGGCAATGGCTGCTGGGCTGAAATAATGAGTCAGGTTGGAGGCTGAAAAACAAAGGGAAATGAACAGGATGTTAATGAGAGTGGGCTGAAGGTGCACGGGGCACAAACACACAGAGCACAGCTCCAAAGGCCAAACCCCCCCAGCAATGGGGCAAAAACACAGAGCACAGCTCCAAAAGGCCAAATCCCCAGAGCAGTGGGGCAAAACCACAGAGCACAAATCCAAAAGGCCAAACCCCCCCAGCAATGGGGCAAAAACACAGGCACAGCCCCAAAGGGCCAAACCCCCCCAGCAATGGGGCAAAAACACAGAGCACAAATCCAAAGGGCCAAACCCCCCCAGCAATGGGGCAAAAACACAGAGCACAGCCCCAAAGGGTCAAACCCCCACAGCAATGGGGCAAAAACACAGGCACAGCCCCAAAGGGCCAAACCCCCACAGCAATGGGGCAAAAACACAGAGCACAAATCCAAAGGGCCAAACCCCCACAGCAGTGGGGCAAAAAGGCACAGCTCCAAAGGGTCGAATCCCCACAGCAGTGGGGCAAAAAGGCACAGCTCCAAAGGGCCAAACCCCCACAGCACTGGGGGGGGGCAAAAACACAGAGCACAGCTCCAAAGGGTCAAACCCCCCCAGCAATGGGGCAAAAACACAGAGCACAAATCCAAAAGGCCAAACCCCCACAGCAATGGGGCAAAACCACAGAGCACAAATCCAAAGGGCCAAACCCCCACAGCAGTGGGGCAAAAGCATGAGCACAGCTCCAGAAGGTCAAATCCCCAGAGCAGTGGGGCAAAAGCATGAGTACAGCTCCAAAGGGTCAAACCCCACAGCACTGGGGCAAAAACAGGCACAGCTCCAAAGGGTCAAACCCCCCCAGCAATGGGGCAAAAACACAGAGCACAAATCCAAAGGGCCAAACCCCCACAGCAGTGGGACAAAAGCATGAGCACAGCTCCAAAGGGTCAAATCCCCAGAGCAGTGGGGCAAAAACAGGCACAACTCCAAAGGGCCAAACCCCCACAGCAGTGGGGCAAAAACATGAGCACAGCTCTAAAGGGTAAAATCCCTAGAGCAGTGGGGCAAAAACATGAGCACAGCTCCGCCCCCACAGCAATGGGGCAAAAACATGAGCACAAATCTAAAGGGCCAAACCTCACAGCAGTGGGGCGAAAACAGGAGCACAGCTCTACCCCCACAGCAATGGGGCAGAAACACAGGCAGAGCTCGAAAGTGCCAAACCCCCACAGCAGTGGGGCAAAAACATGAGCACAAATACAAAGGACCAAACCCCCACATCAGTGGGATCACTGCACTGCTTTCTAAAGTAAAGGGTAAAGCTGGTTCACCTATTTCTGGATGAACCTTCTTCAAATCACTGGCTCAGCTCCAAGGATTCAACTGAATTCATTCCAGGAAAGGTGCTAAAGGCTCTTGAAAGACCAACCACTCTAGAGCCTGAGGTCAAAACTCATACTGGGGGTACAGATCCTGCTTTGTAAAAGCGACATTCTAAAGGCTCTCAAGTGCACCTTTCCTTTCTCTAGTCCTCATTGATTTCCCTGCACTGTTCCTGGCTGTGTGAATACATTTAATGATGACACCAAAGAACCAACAGTGCCTCGTAATTCATTCTATTCACGTCCTGTAGATACACAGACAGAAATGGAATGGTGGGGTTCAGTCTCCTTGTTTGAAGATACTAATAGGAAAATCAAAGCCATGTGAAGCAGAGACACACCGCTGATGGATGTTTAAGCAGCATGATAAAATGTAACTGTTTTCCCATTTGCTTGAAAACACTGATACAGGCTGAGACAGTTCAAGGGTGAGCAGGCATCACACTTACCATCAATTCCAAGAACATCTAACAAATCAGTCCATATTCTCCAGAATGTGTCCATTAATACATCCACCCCATTCACAAACCTCTCTGTCAACCTTGAGAAAAACTGAGAAATAAAATTGAAAATTAAAAAAAAATCCTTAATTCCTAAAGTAACACTTTGAGACTTATTTGTCATGAGTAGAATTATAATTCATTAGGCAGGAATTGCAGATTATTTTGTAGTCCCCAAGGGAAAAATTGTAAATCTGATTTTTTTTTTAAACTCTGTGAATCATGAATTTATGCGTTGTAATTATCGTTATTGTAGGTATTTTGGCATGTAAATGTATACGTTGGCAGGATTTAAAAACGCACTTTATTGGCTTTACTATCATTTTGAAGATTAGAGAAAACACTATCACCAACAACTGGCAAAGCAAACCAAAGAATTCCTTTTGTCGAGCAACTGAGAGATGTCCCCAGCATCACACGGGAATGTCTCAGGTGTACTCAGAGGTCAGTCCGACAGAATTCATCGCAGCCTGAGGACAGCAGGCACAGAGGAATGCTCGCCTGCTTCCCTGCCAGTCCCGCTGGCCCCACGAGCACAGGATGCTCTGCCCTGCAGCCAGAGCGGGTTTCAGCCGAGGGCTCCTCACCCAGCGGCCCGGCCGCCTCCCCACCTCACACCTCCTTTATTTCAACATTTAGCTGCTATTTCCCCCCGCCTTGCTGCACGCCTGGCCTCCCGTTTGCTCCCCACAGCAGCGCTCCTGAGGTGGCTGAGGAGGCCACGGCCGGTCCGGCACGGAGCGGGGCGATGGGGACGCGGGGCTGCGGCCGCAGAGCCGCCCGCTCACCGCCGGAGCGCCGAGGCGAACGAAGGAGCCGGAGGAGAGAGGGGGGGCGGCGAGCGGCACCTCACCTTCTGCAGGGCCCGCACGTTGTCCTCGCCGAAGAGGCCGCTGACGCCCTGGTAGAGGCCGCTGGCGGCGCGGCGCAGGCTGTTCTGGCGGTCGGCCCCGCGGCTCCGTGCGGCCTGAACGCCGGGCCCCGCCGCGCCGAGCAGCAGCAGCAGCAGCAGCAGCACCAGCAGCGGCCCCCGGAGCTGCACCCGCCGCGCCGCCGCCATGGCCGCCCCGCCGCGCCGCGCCCGCCGCAGCGCCCCCCGCCGGCCCCGCGCCGCAACTGCGGCCGCACGGGCGGGGCTCCCGCGGCGGGAGGAAATCACGGGAACGAGCGGCCCTGAGGGGAGAGAGCGGAGAGCGGCGCGGCGGGGCTGCGGAAAACGCGTGGGTTATAAACGGCATTTCGCAAAGATTCAAATAAATGTTATCTGTGTTGTGTTAGAAGGTAATGCTGTGTTGATTCTCTTAAGTAGTGTGTTAAATATAGTTTTAGGTTATAACAAAATGTTAAACTAGAAACTATGCTTTGTAGGATACTTTTTTCCTAAAGGAAGGACTCGCACTGAGATAGCAGCCACAGGATACCTAAATCTTTCAGAGAAAAAGAATTCATTGCTCCATTATCAGGAGAAACGAACTTCTTCCCACCTTGCTTAGACAGGACGACGCTGTCCGGATTCAGAGGAAGAAGCTGAGGATGACCAGACAGAATCCTGTGTTTGAATGGAATTTATGCATCATGGATGAGATGTATGAATATACAACAGGTTATTGTTTTTAAGGGTTAATCCTCTGTTAACATGGGTCCTTTTGTTGGATTATGCTGCCCAGAAAAAGGTAGCCAGACTGCTAGTAACTCTTTCTTTGTATCGTCTCATATTGTCCTAATTCAAATTGTCCAAATTATTATTACTCTAATTGTATTACTATTTTATAACCATTTTATTACTATTGAAATTTTAAAATTTTAAAAACAAGTGATTGGCGTTTTTCACAGGGTCCAACCCCACTGCTCTGCTACACACATGTGGCTGGGCGTTGTGCCTGGTGCCTCAGGTTTAGCTTTTATAGTTTTCAGGTTTTGTGTTGCTTTAGGGTGTAGTTGTGAGCTTCGTATTAGTAAGATAAAGCAATTCCATCTCTATCTGGGGACCAAGGATAAATGATCCAAATCTCAGGCCCAAGCGCACAAACAACGTGGGCTGAAGAGATAAAAACAAGCAGGGTGGGACTCCATCATCTAAAGCTATAATTGGACAATTAACTCCAATATGCAAATGGAGCAGAACTTATAAAAGTGACAGACTCCCTGACCAGTCATCTTTTTTGTGTCCATTTTTGGGCCCTGTCTGGGCTCTTGTGCTGCCCAAGGTGTATCCATGGAGGCCTTCTAATAAATCCCTGCTTTATTCTGTGACTCTGCCTGGCCTCTGTTCTAGGTCAGCCTCCACAGGGCACTGTGCCCAGCTCGGGGCTGCTGAGTGCAGGAGAGATAAGGAGCTGCTGGACAGGGGCCAGCAGAGGCCACAAAGATGATTTGGGGTTTGGAGCATCTCTTATGAGGAGAGACTGCAGGACCTGATTTTATACTCCATGTTCTTGGAGTTTCTTAATGTTTAAACCGTGTGGGTCAGCCTAGGACTGCTAGCTGAGCAGACATTTAGAATATAGACAGCTCTGCCATGGCCTTTTTCCCAGTTTTAGTCTGGCCAAAGCACTTATTTTCACATTTAGCAGAACAGCCTGAACATTTCAGCATTGTTTTCTATTTGGCCCTGGAAGGCTTGGGCCCCCATCCAGGAAGGTACTTGGGGCTCGATTTCAGCAGGATATAGATGCTTTATATATTTATAAATTTTGCTTTCATTTAAGATTTGCTGATCTGTCGATACCTGTGTACAGTCTGAAGCCTCATGCTCTCCCAGAACAGGTTGGTAACTGATGATATTTTGGAGGTTCTTAGGAGGTTTCTGTCAGCTCCACGTTGTGTTTATCCTCTGAGCACACACTAAATGTCAGCTTCTGAGGCATTTCTTGCAAGTTATATGATACAAAAAAACCTTGATGGTAACTAGCTGTCGTGAGTGTTGCTTTCTTTGCCTTGCTTCCAGTTGCCATGGCCTTTTCTTGTGCTGTTTATGATTCAGTGGGTCTTGTTTGTGCAAATTTGGGAACGTTCCTATTTCTCAGTGTGAATTTCTGTGGTGGAATCCCCTCAAATTCCCTTCTCCAAAGTGCCTGTTGTGTCTTCCCATCTGTTCTCCACGGAGTTCCAGAGGCCTGTGGTAGTGGCTGTCCTTTACACGAGGTCAGGACAATTTGGGAAAATTCCTGGTATTTCATTGATATCCTGGCCTGTCTCAATGAACCCTGTCAGGTGAGTTTATCTCTCCAAATGCCCAGCTCTTATGAAATTACAGGGTATTTCACCCTCCTCGTTTAAATAAATGAAACAGTGTCTGCCCAAAGAATACATTGCATCATGGCATGAAACACAGAGCTCAGCCACACTCGGCTTCTCAGTGAGGGGAGCTGGGAGCTTTCTGGAAAGGTTCTCTGGTGAGGGTCTCACTGTACAGAGGAGGCATGAGTGTGCTTCTCCATTTCCTCATCTGCACTAAAAACTGTGTAAGTTATTTCACTCAGAAATAGGGATTTAACAACAATTTGAGCAGTGTTTCCAAAAACTTTGGGGCTTTTAGGGGTCTGAGTTTTAGCAGATTGCAGGGTTTTCTACTTTAAAATCATCATTATGCTCAAAAAAGTGGCATGGCCTTAGAGAAAGGCAGCTGATGTTACAGTTCTTAACCTCACTGACCCTCATATTTGTGTCTTTGCTTCATCTCACAGCCTCAAGCTATCATAGCTGATCTTTTCATGGCCATTTGTCATTTTAGGCATTTTTACTTAATGTCCTCCCCATGAGGTTTTTCTTGCAATGTGTCAGTGTTTCTTTTCTTATTTTTCCTTTTCCTTTTCCTTTCCCTTTCCCTTGTATTTCTTTTCCCCCTTCTCCAAACACCTTTGATTTTGATTCTGGTTACTTGTATTTATGTATAACCATATAGAGGCTGCAGATATCAAATGAGCCAGGAATTTCTTATTCCCATTCAGACTCATTAACCAGCTGAATGCTCTGAATATAGTTTTTTTTTTTTTTAATTTCCAAAATCTTTAGATGTCTTAATCCAGTTGTTGGTTCAAGGGATCATGGTCAGGCCTTGGCATATTGCAGAGATTGCCCTGAGGTATTATTACAAAACTTTTATCTCATAGATTCTGGCATTTCATCAATTTAGTCTTGCAGGTGACTCCAGGTTACCTCAGAGCCCTCAGTGGGGTAATGCCATCAGCAGCATTATTCTTTAGAATGGCCCCTAATCTAATCTAAGGCAGAAAACATGATTTCATTTCTACCCTATTATTACTATTAGCAGGCATAAGGCAAGGCTTAAAAAGATTTGGGAATGGGCAATTCCAGTTAATCTTATTCAGGCTATTTTCCTCCTCCTAATGTAGTCTCCAAACTTAATTGCAATAGTCACTGCAGTCCTGTTAATGCCCATTTTCTCATTAAAGGTTTGTTTAATTTTCCTTCTTTCACTTCCGATTTTTCCAAAGTCACTTTTGAAAGAAGGGAAAAACTGGTTTGGATAAGGGAAAACTGGAATGGAGGCAGGGAACATGGATGGATAACCCCCTCGTAAGTAAGGATACAAGAGTAAAACTGCTGCTAATAAGTGAGGAAGTGCTAGCAGGCTTTCCCAAGAGCCCAGTTCTATCAGCAAATCCATCTTTCCCCTTCCTCGCCGAGCTATAACCGGGTCAGTCCTTTATAAATTACACCTTATTCAGCTCAGCTAGAGGATTTTGGGGTCCCTTCTCAGGTGATTTAGCTGCTCATTTTCTTTTTATGAGTATAGGTTGCTTTGGGTAGGAGAAAGCGGCAGTTTTGCCTCTGCTTTTAGGAGGAAATATTTAGCAGAAAGGGTATTTTAGACATTAGAGTGGCTGCTCGGGAAGGAAGGTGGGTGAATGACCGGCCCTGGAGGCGTTTCAGGAAAGGTTGCATGAGGCGCCGTGGTCGGGTTGACAGGGTGGTGTTGAGTCATAGGCTGGAATCGATGATCTCAGGTGTCTTTGCCAGCCGAATCGATTTTTTGATGCTAAAACGGGGCAATTTCGGCACCGCCCCGGCGCTGAGGGGACCCGAGGGACCCCCGCCCCTCCCGCCGAGCCGCATGAGAGCGCTCCTCTGATTGGGCACACCTCCCCCTGATCCGGCCGCTCATTGGTCAGCGGGGAGAGCAGCTTGAGAAACCTCTGCGCTGATTGGGCCAGGCTGGCGTCGGCTCTTCCCCCGTCGGGCCAGCCGCGAGGAGAGCGCGCTCTGGGCTGATGTGGGGCCAGGCGCGTCGCAGCCAATCAGGTGCGGCGGCGTGCGGGCCGCGGTGCGCCGCGCGGGATCCGTCCGCAGCGCGGGCCCGCCCGGCCCTGAGGGGGGCGCGGCGGCGGCGGCGGGCGGGGCGCGGAGTCACGGCCTGGCTGGGTGGGGAACGCTGCTGCGAGCATCGGGGCCCGTCTGCCACCCAAACACGGCCTTGTCATCCAAACCAGAGCCCTCAGTGCCGTGCCAGACGTGTCCTTAAGTACTGTGATTCCGCCAGCTCCCTGGGAAATGCATTTCAGTATCTAAATACTCCTTGTGGGAAAAAATTCTTTATGTCCAACCTAAACCTCTCTCCTGGTGCAGCTTAAGGCTCTGTGCTATCACCTGTTCCCTGGGAGCAGAGCCTGACCCCCCTGGCTGTGCCCTCCTGTCAGGAGTTGTGCAGAGCCGGAAGGTCCTCCCTGAGCCTCCTTTGCTCCAGGCTGAGCCCCCTCACAGCTCCCTCAGCCTCTTCTGGGGCTCCAGCCCCTTTCCAGCTTCCTCAGTATCTCCTGGGGCTCCAGCCCCTTCCCCAGCTCCATTCCCTTCCCTCCATTCCCTTTCAGCTCCTCCATGTCCTCCCTGACCGGAGAGGCCCAGCCTGGGCACAGAACCTGTGTGTGGCCTCACCAGAGCACAGGGGTAAATAGGTGACCCCACCCTGCTGAGGTGGGACTCCCTCAGTAAAAATGACAAATTACAGCTCTGCTTCCAGTCCCAACAAGGAGCGCCACAGCTGCAGAGGGCATCCAGCAGGTGTTTGCTGAGGTGTCACTCTCCACCTGTCCCACACCTGGCCCTGAGCTCACCCCAGAGCAGGGCAGGCTGTTTTGTTCATTGTTATAACATTCATCACCGGGGTGAAAGGTGCAGAGGGGCTGCCCGGGGGTCTGAGGCAAAACCCCCTGCCCCTTTTGGGTTGTGAAGTGTTTATGGCACTAACAGAGCATTAACCTCTGTGGGTGCACCCACTGCTACACGACATTTGGGCAACTAATACAAGTTATCCCTTCCTCAGATTGCAGGAAGATGGATTCTCCAGGCAGCTTCCCCAGCACGGGCTGTGGATCCCCAGGCCATTGAACCCTCTGGGACCTGGACACTGCAGCTCCTATCCTGCCTTCTCCATTATCTCTGTGCTTGGCAGGTGTCCGGCCATGGATTTCACACTTCCACTGACCTCCGGGCACTGCCAAGGCGAGGGAGGCACGTCGGGCAGATAACGTGTTCCCATTCCGCCTCCCCGAGTTGCTCTGGGGAGAGTTATTTAAAAATACACCAGATTTAAGGTCTGTCTCAAGGCAAATAAAAATTGTGGATTGTTTAAATCACATTTCCATGGCCTTCAGATTTAATAAAGGAATTGTATTCTGGTAGCACCAAAATGTAAATGACACGCAGAGCAAGTATACAATCTACTACACTTATTTTACTTTCATATACAGTATGCCCACATAATTTCCCATCATATTCCCATTTTTGACGTTTCCATGAATTAGAAGCAAAACCATGACCTTGAAAATAAGTTACATAAGCAGCATGAGTACACCGTGAATCGTGGACTCCTTTAGGTTCTAAAAGACCCTTAAAGATCACAGACTAACAGTTACCACCAACTCCCGGCTGAAATCGGCTGCTGCAAAATCTCGATGGTCACTAGCAAAGTGCATATTTAGAAATCAGAGCAGCAATATTAAGTTTTAATCCAAGGTACAAGCTGTGTAGGCTGGGAGCGTTACACAAGCTCAGCCGGGATGGCGAGGCCACGGAGGAACGCGTTTCTTGCCTCAATTTTGGCTCAAAGACACTTGTTGGTACTTCTTCAGGCCTCCTTGGGGAAAAAATAAACAATCAGAGCGGTGGTGCTTTTGCGGCGATGCGGTGAGGAGCGCGGAGCGATGGTTCCTCCCGGGGCCGACGCGGTGTCTGGTGACCTTTAGAGGTGACAGGGACCGCGCGGCGGCTCTCGGCTGTCCGGGCGGCCGCTCCCCATTCATCCCGCACCGCCCGCTCCTCCCGGTGCCCCGCGCTGCCCGGGCCGTCCCCGCCGCCCCTGCCCGCCCATTCCGCTATCCCCGCAGTCCCCGCCGTCCCTCGGTCCCCGCCGCCCCTCGGCGGGCGGGGCGGGGCGCACCGCCCCGCACTTTTCTCCGCGGCGGAAGGTTACGGAGTGATGCGATCGGCGGCGCCTTTAAAGCGTGCGCACGGAGGAGGGGCCGCAGTCAGCGCCGGGGCGCGGTGGGAGCGGTGCGGTTCGGTCCGTGAGGGTGCCTGCGGGACGGACGGTGCTCGCCTCGCTCCACTTCCGCCGCCATGTCCCGGGAGCCCGAGATCATGGAGTCGCAGGTGATGTGGGAGCCTGACACGAAGCGCAACACCCACATGGATCGGTTCCGCGCCGCCGTGGCTAGCAGCTGTGGGCTCCGCCTGGGTGAGCGCTGGGCGGGGGCGGGCGGGCGCTTCCCGGGGCCGTGCTCGGGCTGTGGGGGCCGGCAGGCGCTGCCGCCCCGGGGTGGCCTCACCGTGAGGCCCATCCGTGTGCCGCTCCGCTCTCGGTCCCCGTTGGCACCCCCCGGGTGGGTGGGCACAGAGCTGCGGGAGGGATGCTCTGCTTGAGCCGCAGCCAGAGGCCTCCGGGGCAGCATCCGCTGGAGTGCAGGTATGTACGGATGGGAAAGGCAAACAGCCTTATCTGTGCCCGCTCTGCGGCTGGATGGCGGCCCGGGCAGCGCTGCCTGCGGAGCCGCCCGGTGTGCGGGCAGCTCTGGGGCCAGCAGCGGCACCGGAGTCACTTCGTGTTGTTAAGGGGTGTGGGAAGGCGGGATCACTGTCACCATGGCTGAGGTGAGTGTAAGCCTTAGCGTGATCCTTCAGCAGCAGAGGCGTGTGAGAGTGGAGTTATGGTCATTTCAGTATGGAGACTACGTGTCTTATAATAGTCAGGTATGCTGAGTGGTGGATGGTGAATAGGGAGGTGAATGGTGATACACAAGCTTGTTCAGTGGTGGAAGTTGCTCTGCATCTTCCATAGCTCCTGAACTGCCATCCCTGCTTTGTGCTTGTTCTGAAATACCTGTGTGGTTCTTTGACTTGGAAACAACCTGTTGCCTCTGAAATGAGGCCTGCTTTGAGCAGGGGTTTGATGTCCAGAGGTGTTTCCCACTCAGTGTTGTTTTTTCCATAAGTGCTGGCTGTGGGTTTCCATGTCTCTAGGCTCTCAGGAGTCAGTGGTGCTGGCTCTGGTGGCTCAGCTACATCCTGGGCTGGGTCAACTTCAGTGCATGTGCAAGTCAAACCCTTCAGTTCTGACTAGTTAGTTTTACATCATTCTCTTTAGGTATTTGGGGCCTATGTAAGTTTCTCGTGTAGCTTTCCTGTAATCATTTGTCTGATGGAGGGTGAAAGGAGTGGTTTTGGCAAGTGGATTGGAAGCTTGTCAGTCCAGTGTAGTGTCAGTGGTGTGAGCAGGCACGTTCTAGAGCGGTAGCAGTGTCAATAGTGCTTCTGGCAGTTCATGTCTAGGAAACACTTCCTTACCTTCATTACTGTGTGGGTAAGCCAGGTCTTTATTTTGGTTGCTGGTGCTTTCCCATTGGAATCCAGGTGTGTAGTGTCCTAACCCTCCTGCTGGATGGGAAGCAAGTCAATCCAGGGTTTTAGGCAACTCCTGAGTGGAATGATGTAAGTGGTGCACATAGGATCAGGAGCAAATACAGTTTCAGATGGGCTGCTTGTATTTATGGCTGAAACAACCAGAGCTCTTTTCATCCCACTTGGAAGTGGTTTCTCTATTGGAAGGGGATTCCTGTGTATATTTAGAAACCTTTGTCAGCTTCCATTAGGCTTGTGCTGGTGCTCGTTGGCATGAGTGCTATTCACAACAAAGAATGGATGCTCTCCAGCATTAAGATGTGGACTCTGAGGAGAGCTGAGGGCAATATAGTCCCTCATACAATGGCTGGGCTCTGGATATGCAGTAACAAAAATCACTTTGTTTGCTGAGTAACAGGCCTGTGCTCTGAAGGACTTGCATGCTGAAGCTTATTTGGAACAAACCAGAACAAACAATTTGTGCTATAAGAAACCAAATTAGTAGTGACCTGTAGCTTCTTGCATGTGTCAAATGATTTGGAGCAGGTGGTACAATTGGGTTTTGAAGGAGGAGATGGAAACTTGAATTCTTCTTGTGTCAAGTCTTTGTGCAGCTGAAGTGTGGAATAGAGGACAGTGATGAGTAACTTTGGGGTGTAAAAAGGGTGTGTAGAGGCTGGGATTTGGGCAATGTGTGGATAAAATCTGCATTACATAGAGGAGCATTTGCCTTGTTTATCAATAATACCATGAGGATACTCTCACCTTGATGGAAAGGATTGATGTGGGACTAGGATGTGGAAAGGACGGACTGTGTAGGGAAGCAGTTAAGCCGTGGTTAAGTGTGAGTAATGGTGCAGAGATGGTTTTGAATGTTTTTATTTTAAAAAGCTGGAAGATGCTCTCCTTCTAGGAAAGGGATTGCAAAGATGACTTTTGCAGCAATTGGCTGGTTAACAGGCTGAGAAACCAAAGATAATTGGTGAAAATGCCTTGGAGTGGTTTAGCTGAAAGCATCAAATAGGGAACAGTTGGCAGAGCAGGAAACTTACTGTCACTGATGGCAGAAACATTTAATTGGTTGCTGGCATAGCTTCAGATACTGTGGACATGATGAGGAAATGTCACTTCAAGCTTGCAGTGAGAATTGGCTTCAGTTATTCATACCTAGAATTGCTTTACACTAATTTTGAGCATTCAGTTTGATTTGGGGGGTTTGCTATGCATGCTTCAGGTTACTCCAGGTGTCTCAAAATCAGGTAAGACTTCAGCTGCTTATTTGCATGTCTTTAATAACAGGCCATGTTGTTAATATCTAGCTAGTAAGCATCTTGTTTGACTTCATCCATGCTGTTTCAGCATGAAAAGGAGAGCTGCAGTCTGTCAGACCTCATATTCCCTGAAAATCAGCCGTGCCTCCTGTGACAGTGATGTTGATGCCACAGTTGGATAAAGAGTGCCTCTAATCTCTGTGTCCCTGAGCTATCAGAGCCCTTTGGCCCCAGACTGGGACCTTACAGCAAATGTCCCTTGTCGGGAAGCCTTGTTTATCTCCTGCTGTGTGAGAGTGTCCTGTTGATAGATAGGAAGTGTCAACAGGCAGGACTTGTTTAATCTTCAGCAGCACTGATGGGAGGGCAGTGTGTGCAGGTATTGCAGGGAGTTATTAGAAAAGGTCACTGTCCCTGTGGTGGCAAATGGCTCATAGCAGTCAGCTGAAGTGCTGCCATCTGTTCAGGCAGACCCTGTTGGTTCTGTAGTCACTTGCTTTGAGCAGAGGTGATCCACTCTGGGGTCAGATTTATCATCTTAATAGTGTTAGCCACAAATTTTCTCTATCTGGGGTATCCCTAATTGTCGTTTGTGCAGATTCCTGTGATTCTCTCATAATGCTAACATGCATCTATTGCTTCCAGCCAACTATGATGAATTATACCAGTGGTCAGTGGAGTCCTACTCAGACTTCTGGGCAGAATTCTGGAAGTTCAGTAACATCATCTGCTCTCGCCTCTACGACGAGGTAAGTTTGGTGCTTATCTTACAGCAAGTGCAGCACAAAGGGGAAATAAACTGATGTTACAATCAGCCTTTTGACCTTTTCTTAGAACTCTGGGAAGTGATACGAGGAATTGGCCTAGTCCTGGATTTCCTGGTGTGGTGGATGGTGCTGTTCTGTTGCTGGCACACTTTAGGGCAGTGAAACCCTGGAGTTTTTTTGCCCTAAACAGTTCTGCTGTAGTGTCCTTGTGCTCTTGCACACCTTGTCATTCCTGGCTGCTCATGGGGAGTCTGCCAATGCACTGCCTTCTTCTGCCTTAGGGAATATCATCCTGGTTTTGTACATGCTGGCATTCTGTCAAGTCCATGTTTGCCTTCCCTGAGTCAGCGTACCTGATAAGCACAAGTGTTGCACTCTGGCTTTGTAGAACTGGTTGTGGAAGCTCTGCAGTCAGGTGCAGGCTTGAAATATCTCTGAGGGAATGGTGGTGGTTGAACACAGGCACGGGTGGAACACCAGGCAGTGCCACAGAGTTCCTGTGGAAGAAAGGTGACTCTGCACATCTTGCCAGTGGAGCCCTTGTACAGTCCTGGTGTAGGATATCAACAGCCTCCTGTGGTTCCCCATCTGAGGGAGATGTTGGGCTAATTACTAGAACAGCTTGATGCAGTGGAACCTTCCTGGACTTGTCTTAGTGCCTGGAGTCCTTCTGTTCCAGACCCTGCAGTACAGGCAGTCCTGCAGAGGGGACTGGCAAGCTTCTTTTGACTTTACCTGTTTCACTGATTTCTGTACTGATAAGGGTAGATCAAGTGGTTCTTCCTGCCATGGCACTGTGTGCTCAGGTGTCTCATTTAATGTGACCCACCCTTCAGAAGAGGGAATGCAGCAGGAGTGTAAGAGCTAGCCTGCTTTGTGTGTGTGGTCTGAGCCCTACCAACACTTAAACTTTACATTTTCTGTGGATGCTAACTCAAGCCCTGGGAACTGTCAGAGTAGCTGTGCTGGTCTCTGGTACCTAGAAGGATGCAAAATTTGATTTCAAGTCATAGAGCTTGATCCTGGCTGTCTGCTGGAAGTAAACATTGTTTCATTAAAATTTTACGCAGCTCAAAACAGAGTTGACTTTTTTGTTCCCAAGCAGTGAAACAGCTTCTACTTCCACAGGTCATTCTAAGAAATACAGTAACACCTTGTGTACACAGAGTAAAAGCAGCCAGGATTGTATTTAATCCTGGTAAAGGTTCTAAGTGCAGGATGTAGATGTGCTGGTGTTGCTCTGTGGCAGTTGACATCTGTGTCACCTGTGACACGAACAGAGGGGCTCAGTGTGCAGAGCTGTGCTGGCACTGGAATGTCACTTAGAGGCAGCTGCTTGTGAATGAGGGATGTGTCTGAATGAGCAGCCCCTGACACCTGTTGGTGCTTGCAGGGGCCTCTGAGGGAGGGATCAGGTTGTTCATCTCACAAAGCACCAAAGCCTGAGCCTAACTGGGACTCACAGGTGTTACCTGGGGAGGAAGTACTGGGATGTGATTGCAGCTCCTTGTGCAGCTCCTAGAAACTCTGAAGGATTGTTTCCACTTCAGAAAAAAAAACAGTTATTTTGGATCTTTTCCTGGAAAATGTTAAAAACATCCTGCTCACTTTTCTTCAAGCTGAGGAAGTCAGAAATGAGTCAGTTTTAAGAGCAGCTTCTAATTGCTGCAGTAATGTGTGTTAGTATAAAAATCATTTGTGCAGCCTGAGTTTATATAGGTGTTATAACTCAGTTATTGCCAATTGTTAGGAGCAGAGAAATCTGAGCTTCCTTTTTCAGAAAATACATTTGCAATAAAATAATGCAGCAGTGCACTTCAACATGAGTTTTAACTTAAAAGTTAATTTTAAGATTGCCTCTGGTAATACATACACTCCTCTCAAAGCAAAAGCCTTTGGGTTTTCTGGAATGGGATGTATTTTGGGGCTTGCTTGGCTTTCAGAAGAGCCTTTCACTTGGGCTGAAGTAATGCTGTTCCTGTAATGTATGTGCAATCTGTGAGAGAGGACCTGAGGGTATAAACTGAAGCTTTCAAAAACACAGCTGTAAAATAAAGTTTCTATTTAAAGATTTCCAAAGAAATGTGCTGCTGAGCAGCTGAATCACTAAGCAGAGGGACATTTTGGGAAGAATTTAGACCTTGGGCTAATGCTGAGGGGCTCTTTACCTATCAGTGTTATTAAAGTTAGTCTTACCTGTGATTTATGAAAGGGTGGTTTAATACTTTGAGGGTTAATTAGTTCAGGATGGGGGAAGTTATTTCAGCTGACTGTTTTTTATTATTTTTCATTGCATTTTTCAATTCCTTGCATGTCTTAGTCCTAAGTGGGGAGCTACTTAATACAGGTTTATTAGGTTGTTGGATCCTGTTAATCCCCAAAAAATGAGACCTTGAATAAAAAGCTGGAACTCTTCAGTTACATTTGACTCTACAATGAATTCTTTTGGATTACCATTGTGTGAGCTCCTGCTGTTGGTGTCTGTGGCCTGTGACTCGTGGTGGGGCAGGGTGGATGCTCACACCCCAAAGAGGGGCCTGGGCTGGGTGGCCTGGCACAGAGTTGGGATGTGCTGTAGCTCAGTTGGATGTTCCTGGGGCAAACCCCCTGTGTCCCTGAGGTCTGTGTGCATCTCCTGCTCTGGGTGCAGTCACAGTGGTTTGTTTTACTTGTGTGTTAAAGGCTGGTCCAAAGGTGGAACTGTCAGCAGGGAACTTTCCCTGGTTTTGTTGTAGTGACGTGTTTGCATGTGACAGTTGACAAATAATTAAACTTTCCAGGCCTCTAATTACAGGATCAGTGTCTGTTTGCCATCTGTGAGCTGAGAGAAGTGATTCTTGCCTAACAGGGTCTGCAAAGAGCTTGGAGCTGCTGAGCTGACTTCTGTCGAGTGCTGTGAAAAAGCAGTTTTGTTTGAGTTGCCCAGGAATGATGGTGTGTTCCTTTCAGGTGGTGGATACATCCAAAAGCATCGCAGAGATCCCCTGAGTGGTTCAAGGGCAGCCGCCTCAACTATGCAGAGAATCTCCTGAAGCACAAGGACAATGACAAGATTGCCCTGTATGCAGCAAGTAAGGAACATCAGTGCCTTCTATTGCTCTGCTGCTCACAGGGCTAAGCCTGATGAAACAGCTCTGATGAAGTGTGGAAATAAACTGGTTTGGCTGAGGAGAGAAAAAAGGGGTGAAAAGTCAGTGACACTGCACAGTCTGTGATACAGCTCTGCAAAAAAACCCAGCAAAACATGCTCTGGGAATATAGGTCTGGAAAATCCTTTGCAAGCTAAATGAGGTTTTGTGAGAATGTTCTCAACTGCATTAAGGTAGTGGAGGTCATGCTGTGTTTAGCATCACTCAGTATTTGAAGTATTATTTCATGTTTGTCATAATTGCTTGGTTTGACATGTGATTATTGTTCTGTAGGTCTTTTTATTAGGTGGTCATGAGGTGTATCAGAAACTGCTTTGTCACATAATCACAGGTGGTGATAGCAAAAGGAGCAAAACTATTTCCTAGTTGATCATTGTATGAATGCTGGAATGAGCAGTTGGCTCCTCTGGTGAGCAGACTTCCACCTGCATCTCTTTTGTGACCTTCTGCTGTGTTTAATCTTCTTAAGACCTCTTAAGTCAGAGTATTTCTTGGTAACTCCCTGCTGCTAGGTCAGAGTGGTGGCTGGGGGGCCTGGCTCGGGTTTGTGTTCACTGGGCATGGTTCTGTGGGAGCTCTGTGGATGGCATAGGAGTGTAAATGTAACTTTCCTAAACAGTTTCGCTTGTCCCTGGCTCCCATGGTGAGTCTTTTGTGGTTCCCTTCTCCTGGGGCTTTAATCATGGAGCAGGATCAGTGTCTCATTTCCTGTTGCTCTGTGGGAACCTGGGCTCTGTTGGCAGTCCCTGCTCAGTTCATGAACCACATGGAGCAGGGACTTGGGCTGTTGTGCATCATGACCTGCTCCCTTGCTCTGTGCAAGTCCAGATTTACTGCTGTGAAGGTCTGAGAAGGCAAAAGAGAGAAAAATGCCATTCTCTGATTAAGGCAATGAGCTAAGGACAGCTGTTCTGAAAGGAGCAGGGTGTGCAGCTCACCTTTCCTGTGCCATCCTTGGGGGTGTGTGTGTTCTTCATGGCAAGTGCTGGCTGGTGGAAATAGGACAGCAGTCGCACTGAGGAGGTGCAGGAAGGGACTTCAAGGTGACAGATTTTTGCTTTCATAACATTTAGGTTTGTTTGTTTTGTTTCACGAGTGATTTATTAAGGCCTTATGTAACACCTGGCATTCAGTACAATAGGGAAAACACCCTGCAGATCCTTTCAGAGGGGGCTGAGTCCAGTTTAGTTTGTTTGCTTTGTGCTACATTGGCAGAGGCAGATGTTCCAAAAGCACATCAAAAGTCAGGCCTGGATGTGCATGATTTTCTAGTCCCTGACTTGCTGTAATAAAACCTGAACTTGAGCTTATGCTGCTTTCTAGACCTGATGAGAAAACTGAGCAAAAAGGGAGAATGAGGTTCTTACCATGTTGGAAATTAGCCGTGGTGAGTGCAATTTGTTTACCATGAATCCTCCTTGAGAGCACACCTTTCTCCAGGGGATAGTTTGTGTTTCTGCAGAGGTGTTTATATTGAGAAATAAACATTCCTACTGAACAAATACCACTGATTAATACTTGATTCCCATTAAAAAGAAGAGCTTTTGGTGCAGCATAAGAGCAACTTCATAAGCAAAAATATAAATATTAGTGGAAGCTGTTCTCTTAGAATTGCTTTGTGCTAGGATTGGTTGTTTGTACTGGACTCATGTTGCAATGCCTGATTTCTGACTGATTGCTTTAATTTTCTTTCCTCAGGGGAAGGCAAAGAAGAAATCCTCAAAGTTACTTTTGAAGAACTGAGACAAGCTGTAGCTTTGTATGCTGCAGCCATGAGGAAGATGGGAGTAAAAGTAGGAGACAGAGTTGTGGGTGAGTAAATTTAAGGGACAGGAGGTGAAATTCTTTTTGAAATGTGCAAATGAGTAGTGAGAGTTACAGAAACATGCCTGTGAAATAGTGTTTCACAGAAAATTTCAATAAACATTGTAAAGAAAAGGCTCTTGTGCTGCTGTATTTACATTTGTAGGAAATGCAATTCTAGAGGGAAGGAACCTGGATTAGCCTGTGGGTTCTCTAGCACTGCAGGGGGAAGGAAAATTGTTCATTCACCAAGGTCTGTTCCAGAAACACTCTGTGGAAGCAGAGGAGGTGGAAGCTGTGCCTGTGGCTGAGCCCTGAGTCACAAGGTCTGGCAGATGGATGTGGGGGCAGTCAGGGAAATGCTGGTGCAAGGTTGTTTGTCCTGGTGCCACTGGCAGTTCCTGACCCTGTGGCCCAGGTGAGTCAGTGCTCAGGGAGCTGCAGGTCTGGAGAGCTTGTCCTGCCCCCAGAGTGGGGACAGTGAGCAGCTGCTGGGCAAGGGCTCCTCAAGTCACCAGTGCAGAGATGAGTTGAACCCTGTGATCATTTCTGCAGCTCTCCACATCTTCTGCAGCAATGTTTCCTGTCAGGAGACTGTCATGTGTGTTTTCTGTATAAACAGGTTTTTGTCCTGTGAGCAGCTTGTCCAGTGTGCAGTCCAGGCTTGGAAAGGAGTCACATTGATTTCTAAATTGCTGGGTTTGATCTCCCAGCTGAGCTGCTTCACCTCTGTTTTGTGTGCTCTGATACTCTTTAATTTGTCAGTGTAGTGCAAGTCAGAACTGCAATGTCCTTGAAGCTCCTTGGCTCCTGCCTGGCAGTTCTGGTGTTTGTGTCATTGTGAATCCCATGTTCTTTGAGCAACACTTGGCCATTATCCTAAAGAAGTGTGTGTAAATTCTTGCATGATGCAAACCCACAGTGATGAAACTCTTGATTTGTTTTCTGCATGCTGCAAACTCGAACATATGTCTTGAAAACTAAATTTTAAACGCACAACTATGACCTGGAAATGTAAATCTACTCAGTAGAGCTCATTTCTTGCATATGGTATGAGTATGCTCTGGAACTGGAAACATGAAATTATCACAGCTGGTGGCTTGGTTTTTAGCATGGAATTAGAGCTAAATCCTTAATTAGGTATGAACCATACAGTGACGTTGAGAAGGTTTGTCTGAATGAAGATGGAGATGCTCAGATTTTATCTCAATTTTTAACTTTAATGCTGTCATATCTGTTAATTTCTGACCGTTTCTTCAGCAGCAGGGAAAATGTACTCTGCAGCTGGAGAAAACTTGGTCTTCAAATACAGCTGTAGCCTGTGCTGCCAATAATGCTGTTATAATTTTACTAACAGCTCTTTTTAGTTAATGACTGTCTTGTTTAGCACTGCAAGCTGGCTGTATTTTGAATTTTTCTTGTTTTGGTGGCTGGCTTACCTCTCATTTAAATTAAAAAGCATAGTTGATACTTTTAAAAAAGTGTTAATAAAGTCACTTTGGATACTTCTATGAGGGTTTCAGTTTCTTTCCTATGTTTCTCTGCTATGCCAGAGGATATTGGCAGTCACTGGAAGAGCTCAAGTGTAACATTTCAGTCAGAGGCTGAAGCTTCCCAAACTGAGTTGGACAAGGGACATTAAGTGTTGGGTGGGGAATCTGGAGTCCTACACCCGCTTGTAGTATCAAAAATCAGGCTTTCCAGAACTTGCCAGAATCCACAGGGATGGAATTTGTCCCAAAACTGAGAGCAGATGGCAGAGGGAAAGGCAATTCTTGCTGCTTCATAGTAGTAACAGAGGGGTGTGCTTCTGAAAAATCAGGTTTTAAATGGAAAGGAGATACTCTATGAACTTCATTACAGCTGCCTAACATGTAGTCAGCCTGTCAGGTTCTGACACCCTTTGTTGACGCTTTCTCTTAAAATCTGAGCTGTGTGAATTGCACATGACTCTTACTGTTGTTTTCCTGTGAGTTTCATCTCCACGCTTTGCTGCCTCTAAGACAAGGCTGCTTTAACTTCTCATTACACTTAACATCCCCCCTGGTTTGTTAGTGCAATTTCTGGTTGCATCATGACAGTAATAGCATGTTGGAGCTGGAGGTGGGTGAGTGTGGGTGGACAGGCACTGGTGTCAGCACTTTGTTTCAGCTTGATTTCATTCCAGTCTTCCCTTTCCTTCACTGAGAGCACTTAACAGTGAACATAATTGAAGCAGATGTGTTGTGAAACTTATTTCTTCCTCTGAAGATGTCTTGCAGTGCTGTCAGTGATGCTTGAACAGTTGGAAGAGGCATGGAATGCCTACTGCAAGCTGCCCAGATCCACATGTGAGGTGCTCCTGGTCTTCCAGTGGCCATCTGGCAAATGACAATAAGAAAATAAGAACAAAACACAACTGGGAGGATGTTTCTCCTTTTTGGATTGCTTCTACTCCATCCTTGTAGCCAGCTTTGCTCTGTTACAAGTCAGCAGTCAGAAACAGTCTGATCCTCCCCACACAAAAACATCCTCAACAAATATCAATGAATTACATTGTCTAAAGCTGCTATTTTATCTATAGCAACTGCATTAGCCCTGCTGCTTACGTGGGTTTTAAAGCTAGCTTTGTAAGGAGATTACAGGGGTGCTAATGGTTTCAGGCCACTGTAATGTTGGGCAGGGTGGCCACTTGCAAGTCCTGCAGGAGCAGGAAATGCTGAAAAGGGAAAATAGGAGCCTGGTCTCAATTCTGTTCAGTTTGAGAGCTGGTGCAGTTCAGTAATAGAAGACATTGAGAAGATATTGTAGTTGCTGCTCCCTATTTTCCTTCTTTCTGGTGTATTCTTTCAAGGCTCAGACAAAACCTTTGATGCAGGGTCCCAGTTCAGTTGTTGACATTTTTTTCCTCCATGCACATAACTGGATGTTTGGGTGCCTGTTTTTCCAAGAGGAAACCTTTATTAAACTTCATGAAGGCATTAGGTGCTTGCATGGAATGTGTTCTCAGCATTCTGAGAAATCAGACTTTTGCCATAGTTTGCAGCCTAATTATATCCAATTTTTGGACTACAGTTCTTACCTATTCTGTTGGTAAGGTGCTGCAGTGTAGATAAACACATGTAAGTGTAATCTTGGTGTGTGCTAGATTAAGCAAATAGCAACTGACAGAAAATGCTGAGGCACTTAGTCCTGAGCAGATCAGGCTGTAAGTGCCTCTTAGAAAAATCCAGACAGTGTTTTCAAAATGCTGCTTGTCCTGCTTAGAGATTTCACAGGTTCTAATTCAGGTAAAGCTTTCATGTCCCTGTTTTTATGGGGACTATACATTTTTCTAAGTCAGGAGGAGTGCTGCTGGGACCCTTGTGTGTGATACTCTGATACTCCTGCTTGATGAGTTCCCAGCTCCTGAGTTTTGAGCCCTTTATTCAGTTGCTTTCTAGTTCACCCAAAGGAAGAAGATCCTTTTCTTTAGTTTCCACTTTTCTTACCACCTTCAAGAAAGGGGTAAGGAAAGATTCAGAGATAAATACCTTCTGTAGCCTTCCCTATGCTGACAAGTCCTAGTTTTGATCCTTAGCTGAAATATTATATCAAGGAACATGAAGGCCCTAGTTAAATATATGAGCAAACATGAGAAATATTTAAATCAGTAGCACCATTATTCCTCTATGAAACAGAGCTTTTGCACAGTGGTCACTGCTCTGATGCTGATCCAGATGAAGTTGCCTTTTTCATCGTCTTTGTCTGCAATGTTCCTGTTTCTTCAGTTTTAGACCCTGAGGGGTGTGCTGGTGTCTCCAGGGGCACAGACAGATGCAGGGAGCTTTCTATGCATGATGGAGTTGTGATCAGCTGGAGAACCTCAGATGTGGGAGGAAGAAAAAGTTAACTTCACTTCTAAATGAGTATCCAGTATTAATCTGAAAGACTGGCAGGAGAAGTAGTTTGTGTCATGTAGCTGTTGAGAGACAAGGAGTATGAGTTCTTCCTCTGCTGTGTTTGGAGCATCTCCAGCCAGAACAGACCCATATTTTTATCTGTACTGGAGCTGGGACAAATCTGTGAGAGCCCAGAGAGCAGCAAGGCTCTGGGATCAGGTGAAGGCACAGAAATGCAGAGTCAGTTGCTGAGCATGGTTTGTACCTTTGGGCACTTCTGGCTGGCATCCTCCAAAACTCAACCACCGCTCAAAGCCAGCTGACAGATGAAAGCAGTGATTTCATTGTCTGGCCCACATTAATCAGCAGAGAGCTGTGATCTTGCCTTGAGGGCTTTTGTGTGGAAAGGTGAAAAGGAGAATTGCTTAGAACAGAACTGAAGCTTGTGGCAAAGTAACAACTGCTCCAAAGCACAGGGAGAGATCTCTCTTTTCCTTGCCCTCTGGCCCCCTGATGATCCCATCCAAGAAATGCTCAGTGGAAATATTTGGCATCAATTAAAGAACTGCTTTCGTCACACAAAATGACATTTTGGTCTGTTCTGGTTCATATATTTCAAATTATTTAGGGAGGAGTATTTTTCTTACAAGAAACATCACAGGGATTTTGGGACACTGTGCCTTGTATAAACCTTGACCCCAAGGGGAAAATAGCAAAATAAATAATGCTTTTATGGACATGAGCTTTTGCTGCACTTTGTGCTGAAGAACTTCATTGAACAAACCACTATAAGCTGTAGGCAGTTCTAGGGAACAATTTATATCTTAGCATGGCATGAAGCTTTTATTCACAGTTGTGTTTTCCAGAAATTGTTGGGCTTAAGTCATAATGCTGTTTTAAAAGTTACTACTCCCAAAAGCACAGCAGCTCTCAGTAACTGCAGTGGCACTGCTGGTTAAAAAACTGATTTCACTGATTTTTCTATGAGGAACAATCTCAGTTTAAGGCTTAAAGTTCACTTTTTACGAAGTTGAAAAAGGATGGATTTTTTTCAAGCAGTGTAGAAAAACCTCACAAAAATCCATCTTGGTACCCTCCTAACTGTAATATTAACATAGCAGGAATTGCTGTTAAGATCTGAGTATGAAATGTACATCCATAAATATCCCTCTTTGAGAAGTTTGCACTGCTGAGTGTTTGCTGTGTGTAGATCCTTGTGGTGCACCTGCAGCCCAAGATCTCAGTGCCCACCCCTGCTGTTGAACAGGTTGGAAAGCATTTTTGCCATTTAACTTTTGCTTTCAAATGTAGAACTCTAATTAGATGTCAGAGTACTGCAATTAGGCCCATCCTGTGCTTTTTCAGAGTACTTGGACCTATTTTTGGTTGCTTAAGAAAGGTGATCTGAAACTCCAGGTCTTTGACCCATTTCAGTGTAGCTTGTGAATTCCAGTTGCACTTTTCCATTTGTGGGCTGCATTCTGAGCAGTGCAGAGTCAGACTCAGGCACCCAGCCCCTTCTGGAGAGTTGCTCAAATTGAGCTCACTGAAACTAAAATCTGACTTTCTTGACATTAATTTATTCTGTATGCCGTGATAAATTGAATTTAAATCTTGAAATCTTGCTGCAAGCTAATGAGAGAAACCTGAAGAGCCACATTTGTGTGGGAATGTTCCAGGGCTTGTCCCACTCTGTTACTCCCTTATCAGCTGAGACACTGGTTTTGCTTGTTTGTGTTTAAGCTTCTGGCAGTGTCTACCAGCCAACATTTAGCTTTGTGAAGCTGAATCTCTGCTCTTGAGCTATTTATAATCTTTCCTTACAGATACTGGTTCTTTCTCTGATGGCTGTTCCTGCAGTCTTGTTCTATGCCCTGCATGCTGCTGTGTTCTTGGTCTCTGTGTACCCTAATCAATGCACTCATTTTCTCTCCCAGTTACTCTTTTCCCTGTGCTGCCCTCTTATCCTGAAAAGCTTATGAATTAAGCAAGAATATTTGTAAATTGGGAGTAACATTGAGACAAAAACCCAGATACAAATAGTTCTATAAATGAGTTTATTACTAATTCCTTGTGTAACTGATTTGGCTTCAAGGTGTGACATTGATTGTGTGGGAAACTTCAAAGGGTGCTTCAGTGTAGGATTTTGCATTTTTAAGACCTGTTTACTGTATACATTATATATATTTCTAGTGTTGTTCCATCTCTAACCATTCCACTCTGCCCTAGGTTACTTGCCCAACAGCATCCACGCAGTGGAAGCAATGCTGGCGGCCGCAAGCATTGGTGCCATCTGGAGCTCCACCTCCCCAGACTTCGGCATTAACGTGAGTAGCCCAGTGCCTGTGCAGAGCAGCCCTTGCTGAGCCCCAGGCCGAGTGAGGGTGATGAGTTAGGTGGCAGATGGCTTCTGTCCCTTCAGCCTTGCTGCCACCTCCTGGCGCAGCCCAGCACTCTGCAGCTTTCCCTGCTGCTGTCAGTGCACTGCTGATCTGGAGCTGGGGGATTAGAGTGGCTTTAGCTGCTCCCTGTTGGGACATCTTCGCAGTCACTCCACGGTCTTGGTGAGCTTTTATCATATTGAATGTGCAAATGAGCAGCAGTGCAGTCTGAGCTTGGCTCTTCTCCCCAAACCCTTCCCCAGGCTTAGCCACACTCCAGTTTCCACACTCCAATTTCTTTGCCCAAGTTGTCCCATCCTTTGCCTCAGCACCACCCTGCTTGGTCTGTTCCACAAGGCTTTATTTACCAACAGTGAGGAATTTCATACTAATATCACTAACCTCATTAACTCTTTTTAGTGTAGAAATAAATGCTGTGTGTGAAATTAACATCCAAACAGATGTGCCCTGGAAACTTTGGGAATGTATTCTGCTTGGTTTGGAAAGTTTTTAGCACACATCAACAACAGATCTAAATCACTTCTAAGGGGGGGGGGTTTAAACCTTTCTTCTATCTAAAAGTTCACATATGAAAAATGTAGTGGTTTTGAATTGCACAGTGCAGAGTGCAATGTTTTTAGATAAACCCCTCAATTTCAGTGTTTAACCTCAGTGTCTGGGAAATGTATGGAATAATCATTCCTGGATTAGCACTAGAGGGCAGCAGCATTCCATGTTCTTACACTTGGGGGTGTATCATTGGGAAAAAAATGATTAAAAAAATCATTACAGCATGTAATGATCAATCTGTTCTACAAATATTTTCTGCTTGCTCAGAAAATGATGGTATGGAGTATTTTGTGCAATGTGATTCGATCTCTTATCTGGGGGAAGATTGCTCACTTTACTTGCCTTACGAAGGGCTGGTATTTTTTCTGTCCATGTTGGTGTGTTGTTGTTTTCAGTGCCCAGCTTTTAGTTTCTTGTGATAGCTTTTTAATGGAACTTGGCCTTGGAGCTGCAGTGCCATCAATATAATTTATTTTCCTTTGGCAGCGTGTGTTGGCATGAATTCAAATCCTAAAATCATGAAGGAGATCAGCAGAGGCCCTCGGAGACATTGGCTTCCACCCTGAGCAAAAGCTATTCCTCTTTTTGTGGAGTTGCATCAGTCCTGTCAATATACACAAAGATTTTTGTGCTTGGGGGAATAGTGTAGCATTTCCAACATCTGAAGTCCAATTGTGTGTATGTGTTTTGTGCAGCTCAGAAATGTCACTCCTCAGAGCTGCCTACACACTGCAGGCTCTGAATGCCATCCCTCCAAAGGCTTCAAGCCTTGAGGAAGTTGCTGTCAGAGCACCACTGAGCTGCCTCCCACGCACCTCACCACTCTTGGCAGCTGCTGCTTCATCTCTCTGCTCCCTGTTACCCATTCCCATAAATTAATGGCAAAGTGCTGGCCTGGGCATGAGAAATGGTTGGATTTGTAAGGTCATGAGGAGGCTCTGCTCCCAGAGCTGGCTGAGGAGCCTTTGGTGAGCTCAGTGCAGCTCCATCTGGGGGCCCTGCACAGTTTTTTGGACTGAACTGGAATAGAATGAGCCATGTCTGCTACACCTGAGCTTTTTGTGGAAGGAATTCCTTGCTGAGCCATCTGGTTGGATTGGAGTTGCAGTGTAGCAATTACGTGTTCCATCTGTTTGTGTTGCCTTTGTGTCAGAGCAGGCTGCCCTGTGGGATTTGGTGCTGCCAGTGCTAATGAATCTGACTGGGTGTGTTAGCAGGTTTGGTAGGACCCCGAGAGCTGGAGCCATCTCTCTTCTGATTCACACTTCTCTTCAGATTTGATTCTTCTCTTTAGAGTCCCCTCAGTGCTCATTGGTCTTAATTTTTAAACATCAGGTGTGATGGAGATGGGATGTGTGCCCTGCAATCAGCGTGGGGGCGTGCACGCATGTACAAATGCACACAGCACAAGTGTGGCTGCTTGGTCTGTTCCTGGGAATGGAGCAAAGGAGGAGGCAGAGAATTTAGCAAAGCAGCAGGAAATCTGATTTCATACTCCCTTAGAGAATAGCTGTGATGTATTAATTAAATCTCCATTTCTGAATTTGTTAGGTAACACACCAGGGGCTTCTTGAAAACTTCTTCTGTCACCAGAACAGATTCTGGTGATTTTTTGTTTTAAATTAATTAGGAAATTTGAATGTCAGTGCGTTGTCACTGTATTTTCTTATAATGTGAACAAGGAAAAGGAAATACATGTTTGATAGGAAGGAAAAACTGTTAATTGCTATTCTCAGCTAATCCATTTATCTTTAGCCATATCCCTTACCTGTGCTTTCCTGCAGCATGGAGGAATTGTCAGGACAGAACTCCTGTCCTTTTGCAGCAGATTTTTTTTGTAGTGCTGAGCAGCCCAGCTTGGAAAGGAGTTTATCAGAGATGAGTTGATCGTGATGTTTTTGCTTTCATCTTCAGATTTGGTAATAATTTGTTTCTCATTTTGGCTGTGGTGTAGAGGGCAAAATAGAAAACAGAAAAACAAAGAATGCTGGGAAGAGTAAGCTGATGACTCAAGTCTGATTTCTGCAGCATGATTTGGGAGATTGTTCTTGAAGACTTAGCTGACAATTTTACAGTATTGTGTAATCTTGTACTTCTTAATGCTTCAAGTAATGGAGCTAGAGAGGTTTGAACATCAGTGTGCTGAGAGCTTTTATTGAGAGGATTTGCTTCTTGCTGTTGAATACAAAAAGATCCATTTCTGGTAGGCTGCTGCATGCAGTGTACATGGAAAACAGTAAATGCTAGAAGGGTTTTAATCTCAAATGGGATGATAGCTGTGGTAAATTACTGAACACTGTGTAAGCTGGAGGAGACACCTGAAAGTTTAGCATTTGAATGTGTTGTGCTGCAGAGATACTAAAGGAGCTGTGCTATCTTTTGTTGGTAGTCTGTGTGTGTTCAACATCAATTTATTTTGCTAAAAAACCAGTGCTGAGGTTTCCTTTGTTAATGGTGGCAGACCAAAGCTGCCAGTTCATGTGGGGGCCCCTCTTCCCCAGGGTGGTGTTTGTCCCCCAGCCCTGGTGCTCTGTCAGAGCAGCTGGGGACACCTGGGGCTCCTCCTGCAGAGTCCTGGGCACCTTCATGGGTGCCAGGTGCCCAATTCTGCTCACATCACAGCTCCTTCTCCTCTTCACTTGAGTCTAATCTGACCTGCCAGGTGATTTTTTAGCTGTTTAAGACTTTGTGAGCTTGGCCCTTCCCTAAGTGATCCATGGGGGTTTTGTCATTGTGATCTGGTTGGGGGTCATCAAATAGATTGTTACAAACCTGTTGTGCTTCAGAGATCTTGTGTGAATGAAGGACAAGCAGGCAGTCTTTTAAAAACTCTCCTGTTAATTCCTGTCCTTATTCCTTGCTTGTTTTGAAATTTGCATTTAGCTCCCACTGAAGTTTCCTACTGTAGCAGTTAATTTCATTTTTTTAACATTTCTCCTACTGTAGCAGTTAATTTCATTTTTTTAACATTTCTCCTACTGTAGCAGTTAATTTCATTTTTTTAACACATTTTTCTCTTTATCCCCAGGGTGTACTGGACAGATTTTCCCAAATTCAGCCCAAGCTCATCTTCTCTGTTGAAGCTGTTATATACAATGGCAAAGAGCACAACCACTTGGAAAAGCTGCTGAGGGTGGTCAAAGGTATTTCACTGCATCCCACCTGCTCTGTGGCTCTGTGAGCACTCAGAGCCTGCCCTGCCACTGCTTGTTGCTGTCCTTCCTTCTTTACAGTGTCACAGTGGCCACTGAGGCTTTCAGAACAGATTTGGGTAAAAGCTGAATGGTCTTTTCTGTAATTTTGACATTCTTCTGCTTGCTTAACTGTAACAGATGATCAGAAATTAGCCAACAGTGGGAGCAGGGGCTGATGATGGTGTTTTTCAGCTCAAGTGCTGCTGAAGATAAATGGGGAGGTATTACAGCACTAAGGCTTGCAGATTTACACATAAAAGGCTGAGCAGCATTGAGGAAATTACATCTGGGGTAACAACTCAGTCCTCTGGGGTTTCAATACCCAGTGCATCAGAATTATTTCTGTGACTTGGTGCATTACACTGTATGATTCAATCAGGCAGAACAGACCTTTGCTTATGTAACTGAATGTAGGAAATAATGTAGGAAATAATTTTCTTCCTTCTTCCAGGGCTTCCAGACCTAAAGAAAGTGGTGGTGATTCCATATGTATCCTCAAGAGAAACCATAGATATTTCTAAGATTCCAAACAGGTAATGGGAGCACTGCTGGGTACAGAGGTCATCTTACACATGGGCTGGGGTAATGCTTTCAGAAAGTTTTGAAATGTTCCTTTTTTTTCCCCTCCTTCTTATGCAGTGTCTTTTTAGAAGACTTCCTTGCCACTGGGAAAGGAGACCAGGCTCCCCAGCTGGAGTTTGAGCAGCTGCCTTTCAGCCATCCTCTCTTTATCATGTATTCCTCAGGCACCACAGGGGCACCAAAATGCATGGTTCACTCAGCAGGGGTATGTCCTCCCTCCTGGGGCTTTGCTGCTTGGCTTACATGTTGCCTTTAGCAGCATCACTCTGATGTATTTTAAGGAAGAATTGATTGCTGATGGTTTTTCAGTAACTTGACAGTGAAGCTTTTTATTTGTTAGTGGCTATTTGAAAGCAAGCATGGGTTGGTAAGGACAGTAAATGCTTTGGTTCAGAGATCAGTGTGGAGACCTTTCACATTCCAGATATTTCTTGAGAGCAGGTGTCATTCACAAAAGCACCAGTGGAAGTGGCCTGACTGATATTTGAAGAAGAAAAGTCAAAGAACTTGAATTGGGATTTTGCAGTTGATTTTTGGACATGGTTAGCTTGAGGCCCAAAGGGAGCTTGCAGTTTTTATTATCCTGGATCATTTTTTACCTTGAACATTACTTCATGTTTATCAGTTTAGGGTATGTCATCCTCACCAGTCCTTTAGGGAAGGAAGCCAAAGAATTGGCATCTCCTTGAGTGTAGGTTTTGCATTGCATGGAAACTGCTTGAGGCACTGTCTTGTATAATAATCAGATAATATAAAGATAATTTCTGATGTTGGTGCTAGAATGACCCGTGCTTATACTTGCTACTGATGTTCCAAAGCTCTAAAAATAGAGGAAGTGACTGCAGCAGTGCTGAAACTTAAATTCTGCTATAATCCTTGATAGAAGGCAGTTTTTCCCTGTTTAAGGCAGGCAGGATGTGTTGTGCAGAGCCTTTGTAGCAGTGTGTGTAAATGGAACTGCACAGCTTTTAGCCAGTCCCCCATTTCTGCTGTTTGCTCTGGAAGTCAGGGTGAGCATCCTGCAGGGCTGGGCGGCCCGAGGGCAGGATCCTTTGATGCTGTGCCCCCAGTGTGGGTGTTCTTGCCTCCCTTTGATGGCAGGGACTGGAGGATTTGCCCCCAGACAAATCCCCTGCTGCCTGTAAACACTCTGCTTTGTGTTATCAATCTGCAGGAGATCATAGCAGGCAGTACCAAATGGGCCCTTTGGGACACAAATCCAGTGTTTGGGAAGAAGAAAGGAGGTGGGTTTTGAAGTTTGACAGCTGTTTTGAAGCTGTGCTGGCTTTAGGCTGGGTAAATACTTGCAGAGGTGGATTAGCAAAAACAGGACAGGTGTTTTGTTCAGTGATGGGTGATAAACAGTAGAGATGAAAAATAGATGTAGATCAGAAAATAGGAGTTTTCTTTTGCAAAGTTCTTTCTTTTCCCATGTTACCTGTTAGCTTGCCCTGAATCATGACTCTGCTCTCCAGCTGAATCATGTGCAGAGCTACCTTAGAGTTTAGGTCCAGACTACTCATCCTTGCTGGGTGGATGGATGAGTAAGATCTATTGTTTGTGATGATTCTGTTTCCACTGAGCAGCTCTGCAGTTGTGGTGCAGAATGATTTTTTCTTTTTTTCTGGTGCTAGCACCTCTGTCTGAAAAGCAAGTTGTTGAACTAGGGACCTCAGTGTTTGAATAGGGTCTAAACGAAGTCCATGCAAATAAATTCTTAGATGTCTTTTACACACTTGATTGGCTTTGTCTGTTTGTTCTAGGCTTAATCTTATTTCCACTGGAATTAAAAGGATGATTTGCATTGATTTGATTTTTAAAAAAAGCAGAATTAGCCTACTGTCTTTGTTTTATTTTCCAACTTTAGTTTGAATCAAATGTGTTTCTGGTAGTGAAAACAGCAAGAAGAGATGACATTTTGGTGAAGACATTTCAATTATTGCTTATTTATAGCGTGCTCCAATGCTGCTTTGTTACTGTACTGATTTAGATGCCAACAGGCAGCTTACTTTAAATTCACAACCCAGTTTATCTAATTCTGCAGTAATTTCTGGTCTGTTTTCTTGCTACACAGTGAAATGACATCCATAAGTCAAGAAAACGAAGCCAGGACATGGGAGATGATATAAAAAATGGTGGCTCAGAGGAGCAGGCTTTCTTTTTGACCCTGGAAGCAAAGCTGTGTGGTTTTGACCAGTTGGGTGTGCTGCAGAACAACATTAGTACTTGTTATTCTTTAGTCCTAAAACCACTGGTGGTTCTTCTTGCCTCATTCCTACCATGCCCCTTTGCAGTTATTCATTCCCTGCTATCTAAGGAGAGAATTTAGAGCTAAAATCCTCTTCAGTTCACATCTATCCATCTCAAGGGCTTGCAGGGTTTGTGTTTGAAGCTGTGCAGTGCTGCAGATCCCTGTGCAGCTGCAGGCAGAGCCCTCGGGGGCTGTTTGCTGCCCTGGCCCCGAGTGTGGCAGTGCCCAGCCCTGCCCTGCTGGGGCTCTGCACAGCTGGGCTCACACTCCAGATGTTCAGCACCTTCACTGGCCCGGCCCCAGGAGGAGCAGCAGACCGGGGAGTTTTATCAGCTGCCAGATCTGCTGTGAAGTGATAAACTCTCGGGGTTGTAAAAGTCCTGTAAATAAATGAATCCTATAAATTAACTCAAGAGAGCGTTTTGGGCTGTGAGTTTAGAGCAGCTCTGCCTTTTCCCACAGTGCTTTTGTCTCCAGCCTGAGAGGTACCAGGTTTTGCAAGGAAATTGTTCATAGCCTATACCTAAAACCATTCTCAAAAATCCCCTTTTGGTTCCAAGCTGTGAAGTAGCAAAAACTAAATGAAGGGAAAAGAAAACCACTATTTATCTGAATTGAATATAACTTTTAATTTTGATATTTTGTGTGGCTCTTTCAGAATCTCCTGCAGGAGCTATGGGCTTTCCTTTATAAATGCAGTAATTATGTAAACACCTGCAATTCTTTTGGCAACCTTACCTATTCAGTTCGACACAGTGTTTCTAAATCCCGATTTTCGGGTGGTTTCCAGCTGTAGGAGATGGCAGCTGTAGCTAGATGGCAGCGTTGTGACAGCTGAGGGTGTTCCAACAGCAGTAGGTGAATTCAGACCTGCTTCCTTTGAGCAGTGAAGTGAAAATAAGATTTACTCCTTTATTTTTATTTAATGTTTTCTGCTTTTTCTCCCGAAGCATGTGCCAGTTTTATGACTCTCCTTTTTCATTTTGAATGTTTATCTGTAATCTGTTTTCTTTCAGTGTAAATCTTGTTTCATGCTTATGAGGCTCTTAATAGTTTCACTATGACTCCTTGCATAAATGCAAAAACCATTTTTTATTTTAACATTGGCTACGTTAATTTGTCACTGCAGTGAAGTGACTTAATGAAGTAGTCTGTAAATTTATTTATCCTAGCAAGTTGTGCTTTAATGATGATCAGGGAAGTGGTTTAGCAGCATTTTCAACAAAAGGAAATAATACATTTCAGAAGATTATTAATATTGATGCTCTGAGCAGTGAGACATTTCACATCTCTAGTCACTCCAGTGTTTACAAGAGATCTGTGCTGTCAGGTCTTTTGTCTCCTAGATGTTAATAGATAAGATAATTTGGACACATGGTGCTAATGTTCAGCAGCTGCTGCAGTTGATGGCAGCTCTCAGTCCTTCACTCCTCCCACTGCCCAAATTCACTGAAAATGAAACTGTCAAAGGGCTTCTCTTGGAAAGCCTGGCTGCTGAAAGCCTGCTGTTCAAATTAGGGTCTGCATGGAGCACTCTGCAACTGATGGCTGTGTGCAGTTGGAAGGGAAGGGAGTTGTTTATTCCATGGATTAAAAGTGATGTGCAGTGGGAATTGCTGAGGTCTAATGAGAGAGGCTGAAAAGTTATGTGAGAAAATGGAGAATGCAATTGCTGCTGCTGTTAGATAGGCCCTGGGATTTACTTCAGTTGGCGTTGAAGGGAATGCTTGCTTTAATCCTGGAGTACATCCTGCAAGCTATTGACTGTTAGTGTTTTTTAAGTCTTAATGTGCTGTCAGAGTTTTGCTTTTTCACTGATGTGTGATCTTGTATTTTCCTTTCTTTTTGCAGGGTACCCTCATCCAGCACCTGAAGGAGCACATTCTTCATGGCAACATGAGCAGCAGTGATGTGATTATGTACTACACAACGGCAAGTGGGGCTTAAGGCATTTTTAGAAACACTGCAACATCTTTTTCCTTTAAAGATGGGACAGCTTGTCATACAAATCCACAAGTACACTTCTTTGTGTGTTAAATTATTTTGCTGCAAGGGATTGTCCCGTCTGAGTTTATTAAAAAAAAAATCAGGTGAAATAATAAAATGCAGCAGGGACCTTTCTGATGAAAGGTCAAACCCATGTTAAATGTTTCTGACCTAACTGCTGAGGAAAATGGATTGATTTTTAGTCTCTTAGGTTTATTGATCAAGCTGCCTCATCAATATCACCTGCAAATCAGATTCCACCTTCCTTCAGGGCTAGGTCATACTCAAGATGAGAATTTATGTCTTTGCTTTGTTTGTGAGGAGAGAAGCTGGCCAGCTCCAAGCTTGATAAAGGAAAGGGGGTAAACCTCATCTGTGGAGTTCAGTTATGGGGTGGGAGGTGTTTTTCTAATGCTGTGATCAAGAAAAATGATTGCTAAGCCTTGTGTGATGTAGCAGTTTGGGCAGGCTGATGTGTTTCCTCTTGAGTTCCCCTGTGAACTTTAACATGACTAGTCAGCTGGCAGTGTCTCCTCGGAGGGATCATGGTAATTGCCTTGTCTCTGCCTTGTCCTGGCTCTGCTGTAAAGCTGTGTGTGCAGGGAGCCATGGGGTCCCCAGCTCATTAGGTGTTTGTAGGGATCACTTGGATCAACATCCATCAGAGCATGCAGCTGGGGCAGCCTGGGACAGGTGAGAGGATGAGCAGAGCTTCAGCCTAGTGCTGATACCATCTGACAAAATCACTGCTGTGGGTTTAACAGGAGAAATTCAGGCAAGCAGAGTGGAGGGGAAGGTGGCACCTCTTGCATGAGGGCAGGGGATTGAGCTTGGGTCCAGCTTCTGCCAAGATGTGCATCCTGGTGGAGCTGGCTGCAGCTCCTGTGCCAGCTGACAGCACTGCTGGGGCTGCAGGCAGGCACCAACTCATGGAGCTTTCTTCTCTCCTCCAGACTGGCTGGATGATGTGGAATTGGCTGGTGTCTGCACTTGCTACAGGAGCGTCAGTGGTGCTGTATGATGGATCTCCTCTAGTTCCTTCCCCAAATGTGCTCTGGGACCTGACTGACAGACTAGGGTATGTATCCAGGGCTAAAGGCAGGCTGGTGGCACTGTCACCCTGTCACCCTGCCCCAGGCAAGCCTCCCTGAAGGTGCTGCTCCCTTGGGCAGGAGCTGGTGCACAGCATGGACACAGTTTGTTTTTTGGTTCAGCCCTGGGTGGAACTGCTTTTAAAAATTTGTACTAAAACATTTTCTGAGAGAGGAGGAGAGACAAAGAGCTGATTGTTTCAAATTGGAGTCAGGTATTAGAATTCCAGGCAAACAAAGACTTTTGGTTCAATAGTTTTCAAGAGCAGCCTTTTCAAAAGGCAGTAATTGGGAGCAATCTGAAGAGTAATTTCTCAGCACACTCAGAACTTTGTAAATAAGAACTCCTTTTTCAAGCAGCTCAACCTAAGATTTTAATATAGAACTTTGACTTAAAGACATAAATTGACTGGAAAGGCTCAGCAGGGCTGCTTATATTTTCATATTTTGCTTTTTAACCTATAATGCCTATTTCATACAGATAAGCTGTTCAGTAATTGTTTTATGCCGTTTTTTGTGCCTCAAAATGCTCGCAGGACCCTTTCTTGAAGCTTAAAGAAATGGCAGGTAGCAGATAAACACCTCTAAAACCCTGTGATTCCATTTAGCTTTGTACACTTTGTTAAACTTGGGGGTTTTTTAAATTTATTTTGTTACTTTCCTATTTTGCCAGCTGCATGTAAGGAGTAAATGTGAATTTTATTACCAGCAAAATGAGTGTCATTTTAAATTGATAATTAAAATTGTTTGTGGTGGAAAGTGCATGACGAAAGGTTCACTTTCTGACTCTACATCATTAATAATTTAAACTTCACTGTCTTTTGTGACATGTAATATTTAAAGACTGACATTTTGTCTCTGGCTATTATAACTGAAGCTTAATGCCAAGTCCAAATGCTTCCAGTAAAAAGCACAAAAGAAACCCACAAACTTCAGCCATGCTTCACCCCCAAAGAAACCCTGGTGGAACAACAGGCAAAAAAATGAGGATTGAGAAAGAACCCAGCTTATTTTTAAGCATTGTCTCCACATGCCAAAAGCAAGTGAAGATAAATGTGTCTGCATGTCTCACTTTTGTAATCTGGCGCTAAAAGCGGTGGCCATCTGGGTGCTACTTCATCATGCAGTCTGTTCCCAGCTCACTCATATGTTAAATATTAAAAAAAAAAGGCTCCAACATGTGAAGATTACCTTCTTCTCTGAAGATGCACCACACTTTCCTTCAGAGAGCATATTCTGAGGGGATCATCAGGATATCTCATCCTGCGTGGCAGGAATGACTCAAGTGGACAGCCATTAGTGACTGGGAATTGGGGGATGGTGACTAAATGCAGTTATGTAGCATTTGGAAGGAAATAAAGGGAGATTTGGCTCTACATGTGCTGTAGAGGAAGTGTCAAAGAGCTTAAAATAGAGAAGCATTTTGTATTCTAATGTAAAATAAGCACTGGTTTGAGGCATGGAAGGAAAGTGAGATGTTACACAAGAGTAAAAATAGTTCAGAGGGTTGGCACAGAGGGGAGCTGAGGAGCACTGGGCTGGGGCTCTCATGTGGAAGGTTCCCTGCCCATGGCAGGGGTTGGAACTAGGTGATCTCTAAGGTTCCTTCCAGTCCAAACCATTCTGTGTGCCTTTCCCATGTGCCTGGAAAATTGCTCTGGGTCCTGATGTGTTTGTGCAAGGAGCCTGCTCCTACCTGAGGGGAGTCTTCCACCAGCATGGCAAGGGGAAGCATCCCCTTTGGGCAGTGTTGAAATATCCCCTTCTCCTTGCCTGGAACAGTGTCCTGCCTCCCACCCTGCCTTTGGAGGAAAACCCAGCCCAGCAGGATCTTATTTCAGCTCTGCTGGTGTTGGCATTGCCCATGCTCTGTGCTGTGTCCCTTACCCTCACCTAGCTCTGCATTTTCTTGAGTGAGTTCATTGCTGTCATGTAAAAGGAATCAGCAGAAACGAGGTTTTAATTCTATTGTATTGAGGAGCTCTGAATACCCTTTGCAAGGGCAGGAGGGAATTGTTCAGCGGGGCCAAATTTCCTGTTCATTTAGTCACGGGCAGCTCAGGCTTTCACCACTGAGAACTGAACAGGTATCACCAGAAAATCACTGATTGCTGTCCCAGAGTAAGTTTTTGTCAAACTGTGCCCTGAAATGGCAAAGATTCTCTGTACCAAGGCACTCTTGGAAATTATGGCCCATTAATAAAGTAAACATGATAACATTTTGTGATGTCTTTGGAGTGTTCTGCAGTTACAAATTCCTGTAAGTGTAAGTGAATGGCTCTGGGAGATGGGAAAGCTTTGCTTAATATTTAAAGATGGAGTTAAAAGTTTGAAAGCTGCAGAGATGACATTTGATCTGACTGATTTTGATAGTTCAAAGGCATGTGCCTTGCACTTGGAAAGCTCTGAGAGGCTGCATTGTTTGTCTAATCCACGCACAGAGTGTGTAACAGCCCCTGCTCACTGCAGTGGGAATTGCAGGTCTTTAGAATCTTAGCATATTTAAATATGCAAAGCATGTAAACTTCTTTTCCCTCTAGGATCACCATCCTTGGAACGGGTGCAAAGTGGCTGGCTGTGCTAGAAGAGAAAAATTTAAAACCATGTAAGCCTCAAAAAGCTGGTGAATCCCTTCTGTCCTCCCTCCTACCTTTCCTCTCCTGGTTCTGGCTCCCTGTCTTGTCACAGCCCTTTATGTAATTATTCTGGATTGTAGTGACAAACAGTTCCAAACACTTGGAGAGATTCTGCATTAACCTGTGTTGCTTTCCTCCTTTTTAAGGTGAAACACACAATCTCCAAACACTCCACACTATCCTGTCTACAGGATCACCTCTCAAATCTCAAAGCTATGAGTATGTCTACAAACACATAAAAAGCAGTGTCCTCCTGGGATCCATTTCAGGTGAGGCTTTTATGCTGCAGCATCTCAGGAATGCTCTGACTGCCTGTGCAGCTCCCTCCTGCTTGCTTGGGAAGCTTTGGATCATTTGGGATTGGTTATAGTTAAAGTGGAATGAGCTGTCTCTTTAGTGCTGAGGTTTTTCTGCATAATTCACTGTGCCATAATGAAACTCAGGCACTCCAAAGTGGTTTTGGTGGATGTTTTGGATTTTAAGTATGATCATTTATTTTGACTGGCTGTCCTTAGGGGTGGCAGGGTGAGATCAAGCAAAGAGTCTATTAACCTACAGAACATACTGTTCTGCATATAGCTGACTTTAGCAGAAAATACCTCTTGGAGAGTTCCCATTTCAGTTCTTTTGTGCCAAGTAATTGGCACTGCAGATGGATTTTTTTTTTGTGGATTATATAATTAGAGAAATATCAAGCCCCCATGCTGTGCAGTTTGTTGTGAGCAGTGCTGGCTGAGGCAACTTCTGCTCACATAAGGTCCACCACAGCACTCATCATTTTGCTGTGTAACAAGGACTGACTTTTTCAAAGAGCTTTTTAACTCAGTTTGATTTTTACAATGTGCCTGTTCTGCTACTGAAGTTAGCTCAGGCTCTGGGCTCAGTAAGAGTAGTGATGAATCTAGAACTTGCTACTACAGACATTAATAGACTCAAATGCAGAAGCCTATTTTTGAGAAAAGATAACATGATTGATTTGTGTCTTAATTCTCTTCCATAAAGTCCTAGAGAGACTATAAATATTCCAGTTAAGTAAGCACTTTGACAGTATCTATTTTTCTTAAGATAACTGTTCATCCTGAAGGCCTGGCTCCCCTCCTCCCATGATAAAGGTATAAAAGCTAAGTAAATGTAGCTTGACTGGTTACTTTAAACTAATGAAAACAAACAAGAAAACATTTCTAAGTAATTCTGTAAATATCTGAAGTCTGTAAAGCCAGGCCCTGTTTGTTTTTTCTCTCCTATAAATGGAAATTTCCTTAAATGAGATTAAAGAGACTGTTGGAAGGAGAAAAGTTATGCCTTAAGGGATAGCTCTGCATGAAAGGCATACACATATAACAAGATGTATAAAGTAAGCAAGAAAACCTTTTAATAAAAGTCACAACATGCTAGATAATGCTGTTTGTTCTGTGCTGCTTAGTGTGGATCAGAAGCCTTTGGCAAAGGCTGGCAGTTGGCTGTTCCTGTGTAGTTTTCAGGTTGGCTTTTCCCAAAAAATATTGTATATTCTAAATGGATTTCTTTTACTGTAGGTGGAACAGATATAATTTCCTGTTTCATGGGTCACAATGTTACAGTTCCTGTTTACAAAGGAGAAATTCAGGCCAGAAATCTTGGCATGGCTGTGGAGGCCTGGAATGATGAAGGTAACCATGATCCTAAATACTGTGCACACTTTGAAAACACAGTAGTGAGGTGATCTTAATTTTAACAACAAGTAGTAAGTGTAGATGCTCTTTGCTTTGTTACTCTGTCATTTACAGAAAGGAAATGTGGAAAATGCCTCTTTTTTGTCAACAGGAAAACCAGTTTGGGGTGAAAGTGGAGAGCTGGTTTGCACCAAGCCCATTCCGTGCCAACCCACACACTTCTGGAATGATGAGAATGGCAGCAAATACAGAAAAGCTTATTTTTCCAAATTCCCAGGTATGTCCTGAAGGCCTTTGGAGGCTCTAAGGGAAGGCACAGGTTCATTTGCTGCTGCCCAGTGACAACCACAGGTGCAGCTTTGAGTCCCAATTTCCAGGGTGAGCTATTCCATAACACCTCCCTGTTTCCTCATGCTTTGTTGTGGCCAGAGATCCAAATAAAAGCTGTAAGGATCTCTGCAGAGCTCCAATCCAGTTTGGCTGCAGCTCTGCCTGTCCCAGGCTGCAGTGCAGGCACAGAGTGCTTGGCACAGGTGTGAGCTGGAAGGAATGGACATGGCAGGGAGCAATCAGCAATTAGTGAGTGCTGCTGCACCTCTGCCAGGCTGCTCCTGCCTGCCTGGAGGAGTCAGTCCCAAGGGAAAAGTGCTGACCTGCGGCCTCATTAGCATGAGGATTAAATATATATTAAATTTATGCTGCCTCAGACATGCAGCCTTGGCCTTCTACAGGATAAAGTGCACCAGAGGCTTTTCTTAGTAATTGTGGAGGACTCTGCTCATCCTGCTGTGGCACAGCAATGCCAAAACCCCTGGTGCCTCTGGGGCAGGGATTTTTTAAGAGCAGGATCTCCAGCTGCTCTTTTTTGGATGTGGAAACTGTTTTTTTTAATAACTAGCAACAGTACAGAGTGGATTCACAAGAAAAGTCAGGATGTGCAGCAGGAGATAATCACACAGGAAAACTGGGGAATGTGAAAGTTGCAGTCTGCATGTAAGCCTGACAGCAGTAAACAGAAAAGAAAATAATCAGTGTGACAGTTTTAAGACTGAAATCACTGAGATTCTGTCTGGACCCTTTTCTGTCTTTCCTTGTAAATGGGCTTGAGATGGTAACAATTGAGTTGGAAAATGGTCTTATGTGCAAATAATTGAGGTTGGTGTTTTTCCTCAGAAAAACTTGAATAGAATTGGGTTTTACTTCTGGTTTTGGCAGACTGCTGTTCCAGTATCAATCTTAAATAATACTGAAAAGTCAAACCTGATTTTGCACTAAGACAAAGAACAGTAAGCACAAAAACTCTCTAGGGAATTGTTGATACCTATTACACAAGCCCAGAAAGATTTTTGTACAGAATTGTGCATAATAAAAAAATGGATCAAGAAAGACAATGAATGGAGGTGGGAATGTTGTTACTTCTGTGGAAGATGCTTCCAGTAATTCAAAATGAGGTGCTCAGAGCAGCTGGTTTTGTAAGGAGTGCTCTGTAGTGATTCAAACAAGCCATCAGATGATAACCTGGGGTCTGACCCTGATTTCTGAGCTGCTCCTGGGTGTGCTGTTTGTTCTTACAGTAACTCTGGTGGGGATTGTTGGTGCAGCTCAGTGCTGTTACCCTGGCTGGGGGCAGAATATCAGCTGTATTTCTGTGTATTTCACTCAGAATATCAGCTGTATTTCTGTGTATTTCACTCAGAATATCAGCTGTATTTCTGTGTATTTCTGTGTATTTCACTCAGAATATCAGCTGTATTTCTGTGTATTTCACTCAGAATATCAGCTGTATTTCTGTGTATTTCACTCAGAATATCAGCTGTATTTCTGTGTATTTCACTCAGAATATCAGCTGTATTTCTGTGTATTTCTGTGTATTTCACTCAGAATATCAGCTGTATTTCTGTGTATTTCACTCAGAATATCAGCTGTATTTCTGTGTATTTCACTCAGAATATCAGCTGTATTTCTGTGTGTTTCACTCAGAATATCAGCTGTATTTCTGTGTATTTCACTCAGTTAATGCCAGCTGAGTTACACAGCGTGACTGGATGAGGAAATCCTGCTTAACCTTTGCCATTCCCCACCAGGTGTCTGGGCCCATGGTGATTACTGCAAAATTAACCCCAAGACTGGAGGAATTGTCATGCTGGGTCGCAGGTACAGGGTTCTGGTGGGAGTGCTGGGAGGAAACAAGTGTTACAATTTGCATTCTTCACCTAGGAGTAAAATGCACATGGTTCTGCCACCCTCGTTAGCTTTATATTAATTTTATTGAATGTCATATTGTGGGTTTCAACCCTTACATTAATCAGAGCAGCTGGATTTGAGGGAAGGGAGATCATTGAGGTTCACTTTTGTATTTATGAACACAAGACTGTACTGGACTTGGTTTTGTGTTCCATGGTTCATAATGGTCCAGGAGTTTGGGTTGGGAGTGCAGCACATCCGAGGTGGTGAACTGGGGAACTTTTGTGGTCTTGGCTTTGCCACCACCTTGTTTTGCAGCAAAACTTCCTTACAGAAGGTCAGTTATGAAGTTGTGCCTGTGGCAGTGATCACAGACATTCAGGATCACAACTGAGGCTGAATTTACTGTTTGCGTTTCAACAAAAGGTTTCATGTTTGAAACAAAATTGAGTGTGAATTAATGTTGCTGTTCTCTGTACAGATTCATTCTAATGAGTAAAATGCCTTTTTGACTCAAATTCTCTTAAAATTTTGTTTCTAATGTGGTTTTGCTTTCACTAGAGAGACTTGCTTAATTGCATCAATTTTTCCACTTGATCAATCTGTAATCACATTTAATGTTTCTTTGTTTTCTTTGTGATTTTTCAGTGATGGTACATTAAATCCAAATGGAGTAAGATTTGGAAGTTCTGAAATCTATAACATAGGTATGAAATCAACTTTCCACCTCTTCCAGCTATGACATTGTTGCCTTGAATTGAAATATAAGCATTACAAAGCTGTTTAGAAGGATTAAGTAAGAAAAAACTTGCTGGTTTTCAAATGAGACAGTACAGAGTATGTTAGTGTCAGTAAAATTTGCTTTTGTAAACTTGAAACTGGTTTCTTTCCTCAAGTATCTGTAGGGTGGGGGTGACTCACTGGGATACACAAAAGCAACATTTTATGGAGCAGGCTTTTTCTTTTTCCCCTAACCTGTCAGGCTTTTCTTCTTCCCCTCAAGGCAAGCTCTTGACACTGTTTTTATTGAACCTTTTCCAATAATCAGAAATAGTTCTTGAGCTTGTGCTTTGTATTTCAGAGTGTGTTGTGACAGGGGGGAACTGTCCCTGCAGAGGTGCTGATCTGACACTCAAGGAGCTGCTGCCTCCTTGTTCTTGTGCCACCAGAACTTTGTCTCCTGTGTGTGCTGCAGTGGGGAAAGCCAGAGAAAACGGCTTTGTGTAAAACCTCATCTGCCCCAAAAGTAACAGTAAACTTCGTGATGGACCTCAGTGGTCCTTAAACCTGGATTTTCACATAAGGGCTGAAACTCCAGAGCAGGCAGAGGTGAAGCTTAGCCCAGGCAGAGGGTGCCAGTTTCCCTTTGCCCACGCAGGGGAGGTGATGTGTTTGTTTGAGCATCCAGAACACTCCGCAAAGCCCAGCTGTGGCAGTCACATTTTCTGGAAAAATCCTTAGGCCCAGGATTTTCTCCTGGGAAGCTGAGAAGCCTCAGAGAAAAAGGAAAACAAATCCTTATCTCATGTGCTTCTGCTGTGTTGTGCTCACACGTGGAATGTGGTTGGAGATTGTTTCATTGGTTTCATGTGAATTGTTTTCACTCAATGGGCAATCAGTGCCAAGCTGTGTCAGGACTCTGGAGAGAGTCACTAATTTTCATTATCTTTTTAGCATTCTGTAAGTATCTTTTCTATATTCTTTAGTTTATTCTTTAGTAAAATATAGTATCATAAAATAATAAATCAGCCTTCTGAGAGCATGGAGTCAGATTCATCATTGCTCCCTTCGTCGGGGCGCCCCGCAAATACGACAACGCCCCGCAAATACATCACGCAGCTCTAACGAAGGTTCCTTTTGCAGTGGAAGCCTTCGAGGAGGTGTCTGACAGCCTGTGTGTCCCCCAGTACAACAAGGACGGCGAGGAGAGGGTGATCCTGTTCCTGAAGATGGCCTCCAGCCACGCCTTCAGCCGCAGCCTGGTGCGGCGCATCCAGGACGCCATCCGTGCCGCGCTCTCCGCCCGCCACGTCCCCAGCCTCATCCTGGAAACCAAAGGCATCCCGGTATGTCAGGGAAAAGGCTGCCTGCTGTTTTCTTTGTCACCTTGAATAGTAATTAAGGAGCAGTTGTCACTGCTCTTCAAACCCACATACGTGGAAATTTTAGCATCTCAAAAGTGTATTCGGGCTTTATAAATAGTTTGTCTATGTTGCCTAGCAACATCTTTTCATCTCCTCTTCAGCTAAGCGTGGTTTTTGTTTTTTAAATGGGTTGCTTTTTCTCAATAGTGTGCTCTTAAACCTCTTGAGAGAAAATATTAAAAAGGTCATTTAACTTTAGCTTTTCTGGCTATCCATAAGCATATTTTGTTTTTGTTCTCCTGTTACGAGTGACTTTCTTAGGAAGGCTGAGAGCACTTGGCAAATTCAGAAGATCATCTTGTAAACCATTTCACTTTTACATCTGTTTAGCCACTTAAATGGAGCTCTATCACTGTCTTAACTGTAACAGTAATTAAAATGAAATTGTTGTGCTTGTTCAGAGGGAGAAATTTGTGCAGCTGAAGGTTCTTCATGCTCAGTCTGTTGAGCTGTTTTGCTGGAGCTCTTTGTGTGAACTCCTCAGTTGGAATATCTGTTTTACAGCTCTCTCTGATGTTAGTGTTTCTGAGCAGCAGAATGGGGGTGCAGAGTGGTTTCCCCCACTCCATTTGCACATAGATTTGTGTGTGTCCAGACAAAGCACTTGAGACTTGAGAGCCATCATTTGAACCTGAACCCCTTTCCTGCAGGGTGGCTCTCCATGTGGAAGTGCTGTAGGGCTCAGCAGCACTCTGTGGTCCACAGAGGGATCTGGTCCTGATCTCTTGAGTTAATTTTGTTTCAGGATGCTGTTGGCAGATTTTGAGTCCTTGGCTCAAAATGTCTTTGCATGAGTGTAAAATTCCCTGAAGTTCCCATTTTCTGGGCTGCAGCTCAGCCTCTGTGTGAAGTGTGTGGATCACCTGAATGTACAGCAGGGAGGTGCTTGGGATGGGCTGCCCCTCAGGAGAGCCTGCCTGGATCATTAATTAGCTCACACATTGACTGAATTGAGTGAATTTTAATTACCTTTCAGGTAGATCTGCCAGTGGTGAAGTGATCAAAGCTGTCTCTCATCTTTCTTTAAAAGTTTTGCTTGGAAGGAAGGGAAACTGCCTATTTTTTGCTACTTTTAGAAATGTGCTTGACTCTTCATCTGCAAACACAATCTGATCCTGACACTGGTAGAAACAGTACAGCTGTGCTGAGGTGATTTAGCAGCACAAAACATGCTTTTTTAGTAGGATATTTATATTTAAAACATAGTGTGAATCTGTCTAGTTCTGTCCAGACCAAATAAACATTCTGGTCATTACCCACAAGATTAAAGTAAATTAATTTACTTGGAACAGCCTTATCTTTTTCAAAGAGGGCAGTTCCCTTGCAGGCCACTGAGCTGTTGTGGTTTCTGGGCACGTGTGAGAATTGGGTTGCTGATTGTTGAGGAGAGAGGTGAAGGTGGCTCAGGATGGGGGGTAGGGTTACACATGAATTCAGCAGATCTGATAAGGAAAAGTTGGATTTTTTCTATGGATACAATACTGTAAGGGTGTGCTGAGGATTATTCCAGCTGTTCTGGGTGATCTCCAGGATAAACAGGGGTGCCTGGAGCTCACTCAGGCGGTTCAGTGGCTTTGGAGGCAGGAGCAGCCTGGGTTCCTCCCCCAGCACATGGAGAGGTGGGGTCCTGTCCCAGAGCAGGCAGGAACATTGAGCAGGGATTTCTGTGTCAGCTTTTCTGAGCTGCCACCCCCAAAATCCCAGTGGCACCAGCACCAGGAGGGGGCTCAGCAAGCCTTGGTGCCTCCAAAACCAGAGATCACCCAAGCCTGGCCTGGGCTGCTCCTGCTCAGCCTGGAGCACATCCTCCTCCTGGGTCAGAAATCACTGCTCTGGTCCTAAGAGAAGAATTGGGGTTTTTTCTGCAGGGTTATTACTTTGAGTCACACAATGTAATAGAATCTGTGTGATTCACAAGTGGAGGTGAAGCCTCTGTTGGTTCCAGTTTATTTTATTTGTTATGGTTTGTTTTGAAATGTTTAACTGTAGAGGACCATTTAAGCTCAGTTTCACTTCACTCTTTCAGAAAAACTGTCCAATTCAGATAAGAAAATCCTGGATTTCTTCTTCCAGTGCAGTTGGGCTTTGTTTTTGGAGTCCACCGTTAAGAAATTGAAAATTGTTTGAACATTGGATGTGTCAGAACATAAAAACCAAATATTTTTAGTGTTTATACCGTGGTTTTGTTGTTTTATATTGGAGCTTGATCATGTTCTCACGGAATTGCCAGTAGGAGTAATAAACTGACACAAACTCTTTGAATTCTACCTACTCTTCAAGTGATTTTTCAGGAGAAAGTGCTTCAAGTGTAACAAAAGAGAAGGCATTCTGCTACATTTTGATAGAGTTCTGCAGTTGGTGGGGGGTTTCATGAATATTTTCATAAAACCACTACATGAAAAAAAAAAAAGTAATTTTATCTTTGCTGGTTTTGTTTTTCAGTATACAGTAAATGGGAAGAAAGTGGAAGTAGCTGTGAAGCAAATAATTGCGGGGAAAGAAGTGGAGCAGCGGGGAGCTTTCTCAAACCCAGAGGCTTTGGACCTCTACCAAAATATTCCTGAGCTTCAAGACTATTAAAGTCACTGGTTTGGGTTTGGGTTTTTTTGTGTCTGTCTTTGTTCTGTATTTGTTTTGTATATACCAATACTGTATGTAAAGAAAAAGCTCTATTTAATACCAGTGGTTCTTTTAAAAGGAAAAAATATTTCATGAAGTGCATTATGAAAGGCTTGGGTAAAGCTTAGCTCCCTTTTATTGGTTAAATATGCCATATATTTTGGAGTTTTTTCCAGCCTGGAAGGAGAAACCTGCCTGTTTTGATTTTTATATATATGAGTGCATCTTTTCTGGTTAGATTTACATCAGCAGCCCATCAAATGGGAGCACCGATAGTTGCAGATAGAATATTTCTTTCATAAAATGTTTTTTTTTTTTAAACTGGATTTTAGCAACACTTTTCAGTCCCTGTGTTTGTCCCCTGTAAGGGAGTGCACAGTGATTTTAACCCCTTGTCCCTGAACCACGCAAGTGTTCTCAGTGTAGTGTGCATTAAGATGTTTTTATAAAGCCAAATCATAATGCACTAAACCCATTTGACTCAGAATCATTTCTTGAGATACCTGATGGTACCTTTGAGGGGAATTGCTGCTTCATTTTGTGCTGTAGCCTTTCTCATTGTTTGAAGCTGCTGGCTGAGAGACTTCTGGGGGCTCAGAAGGTGGAGGGGAGCATTCCCTCCTCCTCGTTCCTGGGTAACTCCAGGTTATTTCCATGGAATCTGCTGACATTACTGAGGATTAACAGAATTACATTTGAAGGAGACATTTTGCTTCCTTGCTTGAAGTCCTTTATTGGCTCGAAGGAATTCCAGGGTGTTTCTTTATTAAAAGCTGATGGGTTTTGTAACTTTTTTTACTAAATGTCATGTTGAAAGCGAGAGACCCCTTTTTTAGGTCTGTAACCCTCCAGTTTATAAAGGGAAAAATACTGTCATTAAAGAACTGAGCTTACTGAAACAGTGAAATGGAAGCACTAAAGTGTTTTGTTTATCATAAAATACAATTGCAGTAGCTGTACCAACCCTCTGGCATTCAGTGTCTCCTGCACTATTGGAATTTTGTGGGTGAAATATTATTGTACTTACAATTGTGTTGAATGCATTCAGCGTTGATAAAGAGTTAATTAAAAAGAATCAATTCTTTATATATAATAATTATATATTACATATCTCATCTCTTGCTGTCTTTATTTTCCTTTTGACTGGTTGTCTTGAAATAACTTTTAGCTTAGTTTGTTTCTGATTTTAATGGGTTTAATCCAAGTCCACTTTAGTCCAAAACTTTCTGTGCTGTACCAAGTCAGGCCATGCTGGTGTGATAATAAAAATACCAAGCAACCATTAGAAAAGTATAAAAAGGAGCTCTCCAAGCTGCCAATAACCTATGATTAAAAGTACTTTTAAATTCCTTCCCCTTCTGGCTTGCTATATATAAATTTTACATTAACTGTGACTTTGTATTCATTAAAACTTCATTATATTGTTCTTTAATTCATGCAAAATGTCTGAGGTTTACAAAGCCCACAGAACCTTATTAATAAGTAATTTTGGGTTCTTTCATTAATTAAAGATAGTTTAGAAGCACAGATACATTAAGAACATATACAATGCCTAGAGGCTGCTTTTTCTAATCCCTTATAATGCTGGAAACACTGGAGAAAGTTTAATTAATGGATATAATTTGATCTCTTGTAATTGTCAGATGTTGCAAAGCTTTTCCCAGACATCACTTACAAACAAAATTATGGATTTCCTTCTGTATTGCCTTGAAAATCACAGTTTTTCTCAGGTTTTACCCAGAAGCTCTGGATGGATGCCTTGGGGCTGCCAGGATGTAGCTGCTGTACCTTGAGTGCATAACCCTCTTCCTTTTTTTTTTTTTTTTTTCTTTTTCCTGTTGCCTATTTATAAATTGAGGTTCACAGTGTTTTGCCTGGAAAGCTCCGTGTGCAGATTTCAGTGGGATGTGTGGCATGCAAATAGAGCTGGCTCTGGAAATGGCTTTAAGCTCCGACTTAAATGTTCCACAGCAGAGCAATTAGAGCAGAGGAACTCCAGGCTGGGTGCAAATCTGGGAGTGACTCCTGGGTTCGGTGATGGAATCAGCCCATTTGCCCCTGGGGGATGTGGTTTTATCACTCCCCTCTCAGAAATGTGCTTTTGTCTCCTGTTAGAGCAGGTACTTCCCCCTCCCACTGCCTTATGATTTCAATTAATTTCCCTGGTTAGTGGTGGTTCTCTAGGAAATAAAATGAGCTGGTACACGGCAGCCCAAGCAGGGCACAGCTGATAAAACTGTTTATTGTTATGTGCAGGAGCAGTGGGTTGTGTGGATTACTTACACAGTGATTTTAAAAACACAGGTAATTGCCTGATGGAATGCAACTTCCCCGGGGCCGTTATTGTCTTTCAGTTTAGTGCATACATATTTAAAAGTATTTCATTTATGAGCTGAGCACTCACTCACACAGGTAAATGGGCATTAAAATTAGGTTTAAAATGCAGGAGGAGGGAGTGCCAGGGTAGAATTTTGGGCTGGGGGTAACTGGAGTGTGTGGGGAATGCTCTGGGCCGCCTTTGAGAGCCTGAGCAGAGAGGTTTCAGCAGAAAAAGGCTTTGGGATTCCTACAGGTGCCCTCTGGAGTTCTGCACTGAGCCATCCCTCCACTGACATTGTTCAGCCTGTTGGGTGCCACTCTGCTGCCTGGATCCTGCAAACCTGGGCATAAATCTGGAGATTTCTTGGTTCATCCTTCTCCTTTCCAGAGGAAGGGCATTTTTAGCTCATTGGTATTTTTAGCTCATTTATAACCGGGTCTTGGAGAGCAACAAGATGTGACTTCATTCCCTTCTCCACTTGTTGTGGAAAGGGGAAGCTCCATGTCCTGAGCTGTGTTCTCCCAGGAATAAAAGCAGGGTGGGAGTTCTGTGAGGGGTGGCCACGATCCAGGCTGGGAGCTGAGGGGAGCACACACATTTCCCTTGCTGGGAATTTGGGGCCTCTTCAGGTTCCAATAATGAAGCAATCCACACCAGGCTGAGCATTCTGCTCTGCATGCTCTGTGTCACCCCAGGAGAGGGAAGCAGCTCTGGGATGCTCTCAGGGAGCCCAGAACTCTCCAACTGCAGAACAATGAGAAGTCCCAAAGTGTTAATGCAGAACTCCAGAACTCCAACTGCAGAACAATGAGAAGTCCCAAGGTGTTGAAGCAGAACTCCAGAACTCTCCAACTGCAGAACAATGAGAAGTCCCAAAGTGTTAATGCAGAACTCCAGAACTCTCCAACTGCAGAACAATGAGAAGTCCCAAAGTGTTAATGTAGAACTCCAGAACTCCAACTGCAGAACAATGAGAAGTCCCAAGGTGTTGAAGCAGAACTCCAGAACTCTCCAACTGCAGAACAATGAGAAGTCCCAAGGTGTTAATGTAGAACTCCAGAACTCTCCAACTGCAGAACAATGAGAAGTCCCAAAGTGTTAATGTAGAACTCCAGAACTCCAACTGCAGAACAATGAGAAGTCCCAAGGTGTTGAAGCAGAACTCCAGAACTCTCCAACTGCAGAACAATGAGAAGTCCCAAGGTGTTAATGTAGAACTCCAGAACTCCAACTGCAGAACAATGAGAAGTCCCAAAGTGTTAATGCAGAACTCCAGAACTCTCCAACTGCAGAACAATGAGAAGTCCCAAGGTGTTAATGCAGAACTCCAGAACTCTCCAACTGCAGAACAATGAGAAGTCCCAAGGTGTTAATGCAGAACTCCAGCTGCCCACACCATTTCTCACAGAGAAATTCTCCCAAACCAGCAGGAGATGAGCTCAAGTGAGGAACCAGCCCTGGTGGGGGTGGGTAAATCCTGAGCACTTTAACTGGGCTGGGCAGCACATTAGTGAGAGCTTAATTGGGCCTTGTACTTCTTAATTAGAAGACCTTAACGAATTCTAGTCCTGCTACTTTTGTCAAGTGGCTTTGCAAAGTTCAAGAGGCTTATCAGCATTCAGCCTGAGATGCCAGCTGAAAGGATAATGTCCCTTGGAAAAAAACCCATCATCTCCAGACCTGCTAATTAGTTTACAATAGCATATTAAGGTATACATCACTAATGTGAGGAGGTTCACGTTGCTAATGAGGAATCTACTAAAAAAAATCCCTTTTCCAGTTTTGTTCCCTCTCCTGTAGACTCAAAGGGAGTTAAGTTTTGGCTGCTGCAGGACAACAATGCCAGTGGTGGGAATAGTTGTAAAATCAGGGAATGGTTTGGCTTGGAAAGGACCTTTCAAGATCACCCAGTTCCATTCCTGTTCAATTTTTGTTTTACAAAGGCACCAACTGCTTCCAGCGTTCCCAGCCTATTGATCTGTGTTTTGACAAGGATCAGGAGAGTATTTATCTTCACCTTCTATTAGCCACCAAGAGGTTAAAGCTAAATAGAAATAAATTGTGAAGGAAATGGAAGAAAACGTTGAGAATTTGTTTGGTTTAGCTGACTTGGCTTGAAAGGTGAGCTGAGTTTAAAGGAGTGTCACTCCAACCCTCAGCAGAGCTGAAGGAGGCAGCCTTGAGTGTACAAATGTGATACTCAGCTGAGAATTTTAATTTGTCTGGTTCTCATGTATAATAAAATATGCTAGAAACATGACACTTCATGAATTAATGCAGGAGCAGAAAGCATAGGAGTGATTCCTGTGCAGGATTTGTTCTTATCATGCAAATGCCAAGCGAGGCTTTAAATGGCCCTGGCTAGCTGGAGCCATGGAGCCCATTTCATGCTTCACTTCAGGGTTTGTTCCCATTTCCTCGACCTTTCTGTAATTAGAGGGTGTGTGCCTGCAAGAGGGGAGGGAAACGAGGCAGGAAATGCCCAAACCAGCACAAGCCCATGGGAATCCCTGGGTGTGTGTGGGATATTTTAGGGAGGGAGCAGGGGCAGAGCTCAGCCCGCAGCCCCTGCCCTCCATCCTCAGCAATTTTTCCCCATGAAACATTGCCCCTTTCCATGGGGAAAGGCATTTTTAAACTCTCTAAGGGCTGGCCGTGGGCTCTGCACCCTCCTTGCCAAAAGTCCCTCACGATGTGGGAGCAGCCCCAGGCTGGCAGGTGAACAAACACCTGCAAAAACCCCAAAGCAAGGCTGATGGGAAGGTGATGGAACATGGAGAGCCTCAGCCAGCCTCAACCTCCCACTGCTACCAGGATCTGATCACTCCCCTGGTGAAAGCTGTAATTACATTAAGAGGACAGCTGGTTCTAATGGCATAAAAATATTGAGACATGACTGCAGAAACAGAGGTTTTCTCCTAATGCAGCTCAAATTAAAACAGAGGAGGGGAATAGAGATTTTGATAGCTCATAAAAATGATTTTTTTTTTCCCTGAGTCAGTGTATTATCCTAATCTTTGTGAGAGTAAAGCAGCTCTGTGAATGGGAAGAAGAACATCACTCTCCCTGGGATTACAGTGGTTACAGGCAGAGAGTGGGATCAGTGCTGAGCTGTTTCACATCTCCAGGGCTCATTCTCCTCCTCTCCCACCCTTTGCTCCTCCAGGGCCACGTGTGCTTCATCCCTGCCCTGTGCATGTGGCCCTTGGCACCGCGGGCTCCTGCTGAGATCCAGAATTTGCTTTCAGAGTGCCAGGGGCACTGGGAACCTCCGGACAGCCAGGAGAAAAGGCTGGACACATTTCCTCCCTAGCTGGAGAGTTTCTGCCTTTATTCCCTGATGCAAAACCTCAGTTACCACCGAGTTCTGGATGAACTAATGACTTTCATGTACAAACAGGAGGAAGAGAGGTTTTTAAGCAATGCAGAGCCTGGTGTGACAATTCTATTTGGTTTTGGTGGGTACCTGCTTGACCTGAAAATTGAAACTCCAGAAAGTCTTATCATGGTATTTAATTTTCTGTGCTTCAGCAGCAGGGGGTGAAAGGGGGCTGGAATGGGTTTATTCAGATATGAGACAAAAATAACTATTTTTAAAAAATGGCTCTAATCAGGCAGAGAGCATTTTTCTTCCTGTTCTTCCCCCTTCAGCCTCCCTGGCTCCTGTACCAGGTTGCTGTGCTGACAGGACAGATCAGCTTGAGCTTGCTGGGGTTTGTGAACTCCTCTGCCTGCTCCTCATGCTTGATTTCCACTTTTAGGATTACAAACCCATCCTTAATGGAGACCTGGAATTGCAAAGGTGGAGCTGGGGGTGTCACAGGATGGCCTGGAATCTGAGCCTGGAATCCAGGCTGATTCCTGCATTCAGGACCCCTGGAAATGCCATCTGTGGACATTAAAGGCAGTCAGGTAAATAATAATAAAGAAAAAGCCACGCTGACATGGTTTGGGAAGAGGTAATGCACCAAGAACCTGGGAAGAAGGATTTTGGTGGGAGAGAATGACATAATTTACTGCCCCCCTCCCAAACCTCCCACACATTCATTATGCCTTAAATATTCTCACGCTGAGTTTTTTCCAATGGTCTAATTATAAACTTCATTATAATTGTTCATTAGTTTTATTTTGTTCAATTAGCTTAACAAGTTGCCAAATGAAATACAAGGCTGGCAATTAGCTTGATCTAATCGTAATGAGCCACTCGAACTGGGTCACCAAACATGTTCCTTTATAGCACTTCTCTTTCTTTTTTTTTTTCCAATTGGCGAACAATAACATAAATATTCAGAGCATCTCCTGATCCAAGGAGTGGAAATTTCCCACTCATTTATTAGAATAGAAAAAAAAAATAAATCCATTGTGTGAAGCTGTGCTGCCCGAACAGGGGCAGGTTCAGGTGAGCTGAGCTGCCCTGGTCAGGGATCACGGGAGGCTTTGGGCAGCCCAAGAGCTCAGGCTGAGCCACCCTGATGGCAGAAGCTGTTGGCCAAGCTCAGCCCTGCCCAGCCCCTGGTTTTGCCGTGACTTTTGGATAACCCTGAGCTGCCTTTTTGTTTTTGCCAGATTTCCCTGTTGCCACTCAGGGCTCAGATCTGCTCCTGTTAAGCAGCTGCTTAGCAGCAGCTCCTGGCTCACACGGTCCAGTGGATCCACAGCCACCTTTTTCAGAAGCTAATTTGGGCAGGAGTGATTATTTGCTATGAATAATTCCTCCTGCACGTCATGTGCATCACATCCAAATCTCAGGGACGAGCAGCAGCGGGGCAGCTCCTTAGCAGATTCAGTGGTGGCATTAACAGACCCAGCCCCGATCTGGATTTCTCTGGGATCTTGTCCTGCATCTGGATGGAAACACAATAAAATATTAAACCAGCACAGGGACGACAAGCACCTGTAAGTAATTCATAAAACCCCGCTGAGAGGGCGAGCTGGTGAAGCCACATGCCAGTCCCAGTCTGAATTTCCCTGCAGCAGGACACCCACCGAACCAAACCCATCCCTGACCCGAGCTTGTTCATACAACCCCTCCAATCGCAGCCAGGCACTTTGCTGCGTGCAGGAGGGGGGGAGGAAGGGCTGGCGAGCCCCGCAGCTCCCGGCTCGGCTCAGCCCCCCCGGGTGCTGGCTCCGGGCTCCGGCGCTCCCAGCTGGGACCGGCGGCGGCGGCAGCTCCGCTCGCTCCGCTCGAAGCCGCCGCCGGTGCAGAACGGGGGAAAATTCACACCTCCGCTGCTCGCAGGCAGCTCCACCAGCTCCTCAAACGCCATCCACAGGCATGGCATTGCTGGGCTCAAGGGAGGCGCCCGGCGGCAGCTGGAGACGCCGCGCCGAGGTGTTCGCGCTTCCAGCGCGCACAATTCCGCGTTACGGTGGAATAATTCCCTGCTGGCGTTTGCCACTCCAGCCTCCATGCCCCGACCTGGCCCTGCGCTGGGCCATGGGGTGTCCCCTGCCCGCGTGGGACAGCGACACCAGGCACAAAGCGGCGATTCCAGGGGCTGGGATGTGCCGGTACCCTGCGGGCTGTGACCACCCTGGGCCAGCCCTTGACCGGGTCCTGCTCAGAGCATCGCTCCTCATTCACTCTGCCCACTCCGTGTCAGCTGTATTCCTGCTGGGCTTAAACCAGGCAGGGCAGATGTAAACAGGCTTGTAATAAGCCGCGGAAATCGCAAAAGGGCTGCGTGACACGTGGCTTTGCATTTGATTCGAGTAGTTACAGTCATAATATCCATTAATTTTTGTAGCGCTCCTGGGAGCGAAAGTCCCTCCTTTTCATTAGAGAGCCCCGGATTTCTAAAGACCCCGGTGCTCGGCACAGCCTGCTTGAAATAAAAAAATCCCTTTGTTTACACAGCTGATGGCCTGGGTGGGGACCGTCCGGACACCGGGGCCACCTCCCCTTGCGTTTTATTTACAGTTCTGCAACGCTCCTGCTCCTGACACCCCAGGGCTGAGCGGCGAAGGGTGGGCGGAATGGCTTAAAAAAAAAAAAAAAAAAAAAGAAAGAAAGAAAGAGAATATATATATATTCCAGGCAGAAATGTCTCAGTATAAATGCCGAAGGAGCGGCGACACGGATGACAGCTCTTCAAAGCCGAGGCAGGAGCTGCGCTCGGGGAGGAGGGAGCCGGGCAGATCCCTGCGCCTTGATTAGCGCGGCTCCCAGCGCTCCCCTTCTGTCTGCGGGCTGCCTTTGAAACAGCCCCTTTGACGGCTGCAGGCGTTTCTTAGCTCGGCTGAGAGCGAGCGAACGCGAGAGGAGGAATCCGAACCAGTGGCAGGGCCCGTGCGCGCCTTTGGTGCGCGTTTCTGGAGCACAAAGGATGCTCTAATGAGCAGGCAGGCACGGAGCTCGCTGGGACGCCTGCTTTTAGCAGCTCTGCGCTGGTGGAGCTGCCTGGGAAGTCTCCTGGCTGTGGCCTGCATGGGGAACGCTCGGTGGTTTGGGTTGGTTTTGATTCCCGTGGAGAGCCGGTTGGAGGAGCGCGGGCTCCCAAAGGCAGGCAGGAGGTGCCGGGGCTGAGCTTTCCTCGGCCTCCCCCGGGCCTGTGTCCCTCCCATCCCCGTGCCCGCAGTGCGTCCCTGGGCAGCCGGGTGCAGCGCTGGGGGCCGGCTTTTGGCGCTTCTGGAAGGATGGGATGGATGTGAGCGGGCTGTGAACCTGGCCAAGGGCGGAACCCCCGGCCGCTGCTGGGGAGCACCTGCCCGTTCTCCTCCTGCTCGGTTTTGTTTTCAGGGGAATGAACCCCCAGCCTCTTTGTTCCTGCTCGGTTTTGTTCTGTTTCTCCCCAGGGCTGAATGAACCCCCGGCCGCTCCTGGGGAGCACCTGCCCCTTCTCCTCCTGCTCGGTTCTCAGGGGTTTGTTCTGATTCTCCCCAGGGCTGAACGAACCAACGGCTGCTGCTGCTGGGGAGCACCTGCCCGTTCTCCTCCTGCTCGGTTTTCAGGGGTTTTGTTCTGTTTTTCCCCAGGGCTGAATGAACCCCCGGCCGCTCCTGGGGAGCACCTGCCCGTTCTCCTCCTGCTCGGTTTTGTTCAGGGGTTTTGTTCTGTCTCTCCCCAGGGCTGAGTGGCTCCCGGAGCCCTCCGTGGCTCGGTGGTTTTCATGAGCCATCCTTCAGCCTCTCCAGGAGGATGAGGATGGACGCAGCACTTCTCTGCGTGCTGCTGCCCGGCTGTGTGTCCCGCTCCCCCAGCGCCCTCCTGGCCCCTCACACAGCCCTCCAGGAGCAAATCCCCTTCCTCGCCACAAGCACAGAGCCCATTTCTCTGGCTCTGAGCCCCTCTTCTCCCCCTCCGGTGGTGCCCAGCCGGAGGAAGAGAGGAGAAATCTCCAGCGGGGCGGGGCCCAGGCACACAAGCCCCCGTCTGTCCTGTGCAGGCGGCTCACGGCGATGGCCGGGGTGCTGCCAGGGCACGGGCTGGGCTGCTTGCCCACAGCTGTGGGCATTGCCAGGCCCTGAGCGTTTCCAGCTGGCCCCAGCGCAGGATCCTGCCGGGCATCCCCCACCTACCCCATCCAGGTGCTTCAAATTACTCAGGGAGAAACCAGCCAGTCTCCTCTGGGCCCTGTCTTAAACCAATTTAATTAAATACAGGTGAAGAAGGAAGCAGAAATTACGGCAATTCATCACCTTTCAGTCCCTGCAGGTGCTCGGCGGCAGCGGGGCTCCACAATTCCCCCTGCTCTGCGCTTTTCCTCCCGGGGGGATTAACCCGCTCCCTTCCGGCGAGCCAAGCCCTCTCATCCACCCTCGGGGAAGGGGCTTTGAGGATAACGAGCGAGAGGATGATTAAAAGGAAGAAAGCCCTCACCAAATGTTGTATCGCGCCCACAACCGAAGCAGCGCTGTGATTCAACCCTGCCCGGCCCGCAGGCTCCTGGGCTGGGTGGATCACGGGATCGCTCACCTGGGATTCACCCGGGGCTCCCCCGCTGCTCCCTCCCGTTCCTCCCGCCGGGGATGCCCCGAGCAGGGACAGAGCCCCGGAGCATCCCGGTTTTGGTATGGGGCGCAATGTTCCAAGGCTGCGGGTAACTTCCATCTCAGCAGCCACCTGCCTCCATCCAACAGCCCAGGGATTCATTACCCCAGTGTTTTTCAACATTGTGAAGGGGATGCCACGAATTTTTGTCGAAATCTGAGCTTTCTCCAGCACTTACTTGGTTGCAGCCTGTCAGTGGGACAGCACAGCTCACTAAGTGGGGCAGGGTTTCCTCGGACGGCCCCGCTGGCAGAGTTTCTGCCTCTCCGCACACACAAGACTTAAATCTCAAGCTCCACATCCGTTATAGGACAAGGAAATGTCATTTGTGCAGAGCTCTGATCGATATCTCCTGCTGTGCAGAGCCCCAGGGTTACTGGAGCTCCTTATTCTCCCCAGGAAATCGGGATCTAAACACAGCCCAGGATCTGGCCCCCATCCTCACCTCCCCTTAACTCCCAGCTGGGGTTTTGCCTCCTCAAGACATCTTCAAAATTCCCATTCTTTCTGTTCTCCTAGGGGCATTCCCAAAGCCTCCCATCTTTTGACACATGAGTGATGTGAAAATCAACAGCTTTCTGTAATGCTGCAAAGTCTTTCAAGTCTCTCGTAGCACAGGTTGCCTCTGTGTGCAAAGTCACGCCAGCACAAAGGAAGCGTGGCAACATCCCAACCAGAATAACTTAAAAGGAAATCTCCTTTGGGAAAAGAATTATTGTGAGGATCACATATGGGAGACCCAGATTATGGCACCATGGGTGGCTCGGCTGTCTCCTCGTGAACCTTTTGATGCTCTCACACCAGAAGCAGACAGGGAGTGACAAGCCATGCTGTAAGCCAGCTCAGGAGCTTGGGAGCGGCTCAGCAGTGATCTGGAAAGCAGAAACTCCCATCACCAACTGTGCAAATTCACTCAAGGAGCACCCCTTGTCCTGCTGCTTCCATGAGGGAGCTGTGCTCCATCAGCTGCCTGTGATTTGGATGATTTATCTGCAATTCTTCCTCATGGTTTTTTACCTCCCAATAACCCCCTTCTGATTTTCCAGGCCTCCTCTTTTAACCTCAGTGAGGCAAATCAGTGCTGGTTGTCGCTGTGGCTGGAGATCAGCTGGGTCTCCGAGGGGTTTGCTCCCCTGCTCCCCAGAACACCTCCCTGTCGCTGTAGGACACGGGACAGCACGAGCACACACTGCTGCTCTCGAGGTGAAGAATGGGAAGTTTGTTTTCTGACTCTAACGTTTATGTTTTTCTAAAAGTGACAATGGACTGGAGGGTGACAGTGCCACCTCTCCAATGACACTGGACAAACCAACAGTGCATCGAATTTCTCTTCTCCCATAAAAGAATGCAGAACAACGAGTTATTTACAGAAATTGTGTGAGAAAGTTCGTTACAAAAATGTCAACATCAGAAGGCTTAGAAAATCTTAAAAACTTAGAATGACACCTCCCAAAGCACCCCCAGTAGCCCTGCCATGGGAGCAGCTGCTGTGCCATGGGCTCACCCCTCAAGGTGCTTTCTGGCCTGGAAAATCCCCAATTCTGATGCATTTTTCCTGTGAGATCTTCCCCTTTACCTGTTAGCTTGCACACAATCCCCTCGTGCTCAGCCCAGAGCTCTCAGAGGAGTTTATTGCTGTTTGTATTTGGTTTTGTTTTGGTTTGATTCTTGCAACACAAACAAAGGAAAGCTGTGGGAAGGAGAGAGGGCACTGCCAAGCAACCTTCCTACAGTCTGCACACACCACTTAATTCACGTTTCCACTTCATTCTTACCAGAATATTACCTTTCATTAAAAGGCAGTAAAAGCATTAAAGCATTTTGTAGTGGTCGGAGAAGATCTTACAGCTCTATTAGGCTGGGAGCACGTAATGGATCACTGCAGCTTTACTCTCCACCTCAAGCACCAGTTTGGGAGGCAAGTTTTGGAAGAAGCAGCCTGGTCCTGCATGGAACAAACGGGATGGGGATGAGCTTTCTGTAACCTGTCCCAGCCAACGCACCTGGATCTCTGCAAGTGGCATCGCTTCCCTGTCAGCACTTGGTCAGCCTGCAGGATTCCTCACTTTGGCTTTTCCTTCGCGTGTTGGGTACAAAATCCCACCTAAAAACGTGCAGCCGGGATGGAGTAAAGTCCGAACGCTTCCCAGTGCTGCCCTAAAGGTGAGGCCCAGGCCGGCTGTGTGCAGGGTTGGGGCTGGTGAGGGGGACAGGCTCCTGTGTTCCCCTGCTGAGGGTCAGCTCTGGGTTTGAGCCCACAAGGGAATGGTTTCCTCCTTCCCTGAACTCCCCTGGGCCCTGCTGCTGTCCCCAGGGCAGGCGGCTGAGCCACGGGGCAGAGCTCACACACAGCTTTGGATGCCCTTGCACACACCTTTGCACATTTCTTGCACACACCTTTGCACATTTCTTGCACACAGTGACCCCCCCTGCACCTCCAGCTGGAAATCCCAACATCCCCACACTCCCCAGGAAACAAATGGGATGTCTAAAGCAGCTGATTCCCTTATTTTGGATCACCAGATCTCCACGAGCAGCCGAACATTCCAGTTGTATTTTATTAAATCGGGTACTGAGGGCAGACAGCAAGATGCTCTTCATTGGTGCCTTTTACTCCTTTAATATATTTATTTATTAGTTTACAAATGGGATGTCTAAAGCAGCTGATTCCCTTATTTTGGATCGCCAGATCTCCACGAGCAGCCTGAACGTTCCAGTTGTATTTTATTAAATCAGGTACTGAGGGCAGACAGCAAGATGCTCTTCATTGGTGCCTTTTACTCCTTTAATATACTTATTTATTAGTTTGATCTTCTTTGAGGAGCCCAACTCTTTGGGTTGCCCTGGGTTTTGTTTTCTCCCCAGCTCCATGGGTGGATTCCCATGTGCTCTCACATTTCCCTGCGCGGGAGAGAAGCGTTTATTCACGTTCACGTTTGTGCGGAGAGGTAAAATATTAGAGCTAAATTTTTTATGACATTCCTAAGAGTGGTTATGGAGCAAACAAGATTACAGCAAGTACTACAGAAAAGCCTGTTTATGCAGGGAGGGGAAAAAATCAAACTCGGAGACGCAGAGTTTGCAGAGCTGCGGAGAGCCCAGCGGCGGGGTTTAGAGTTCCCTCTCCTTTGCCTCCCCGTCTCCATCGCAGCAATGAGGGCTGAGCGGGTTGGGAGCGGAATTCCAGCCCCAGCAGCGGGGAACGCTGGCATTCAAGGGCAGGGCACGGGCAAAGCCCGGCTGTGCTGGCCCCTGGGCATGGCCCTGGGTGCCTCCCCAGCCTTCAGGATGCCCGGTGCCGAGCTCCTGGCGATGGGGTGCCCCCTGGGCATGGCCCTGGGCACGCTCCTCTCTCCCTCTGTGCAGCCCTCGGGATGCCCTCTGCACATCCTGGAGCTCCTGAGGCTCCCTCTCCTCACCCCTGGGGTGCCCTGTGCACACCCCCGTGCTCCTGGGGACACACTCACACTCCTTGGGGTGCCCTGTGCACACCCTGGTGCTCCTGGGGATGCACTCACACCCCGTGCTCCTGGGAATGCACTCACACCCCCGTGCTCCTGGGGACACACTCAGATTCCTTGGGGTGCCCTGTGCACAGCCCCGTGCTCCTGGGGACACCCTCACACTCCTTGGGGTGCCCTGTGCACACCCCCGTGCTCCTGGGGACACACTCACTCCTTGGGGAGCCCTGTTTGCACCCCCGTGCTCCTGGGGGGCACTCACACTCCTGGGGTGCACACCCCCCGTGCTCCTGGGGACACACTCAGATTCCTTGGGGTGCCCTGTGCACAGCCCCGTGCTCCTGGGGACACCCTCACACTCCTTGGGGTGCCCTGTGCACAGCCCCGTGCTCCTGGGGATGCACTCACACTCCTTGGGGTGCCCTGTGCACAGCCCCGTGCTCCTGGGGACACACTCAGACTCCTTGGGGTGCCCTGTGCACACCCCCGTGCTCCTGGGGACACACTCACACTCCTTGGGGTGCCCTGTGCACACCCCCGTGCTCCTGGGGACACACTCACACTCCTTGGGGTGCCCTCTGCACACCCCTTTGGACACTCCCGCACTCTTTGAAGAGCAATGCCCTTTGCACAGCCTTTAGAACACTCTCACACCGTTCGGGATGCTCTGACACCCTTTGGGATGCTCTCACACCGTTTGGGATGCTCTGACCCTGTTCGAGATGCTCTCACACTGTTCGGGATGCTCTCACACCGTTTGGGATGCTGTGACACTGTCCAGGATGTTCTGACCCTCTTCGGGACACTCTCACATCCTTTGGGATGCTCTCACACCGTTCGGGTTGCTCTGACACCATTTGGGATGCTCTGACACGCTTTGGGATGCTCTCACACCGTTCGGGATGCTCTGACCCTGTTTGGGACGCTCTCACACTGTTCGGGATGCTCTCACATCCTTTGGGATGCTCTCACACCGTTTGGGATGCTCTCACACCATTTGGGATGCTCTCACACTGTTCGGGATGCTCTCACACGTTCGGGACACTCTCACATCCTTTGGGATGCCCCCACATCCCGAGGGATGCTCTTTGCCCACCTCCGGGATGCTCCCATACCATTCAGGATGCTCTCACACCCTTTGGGATGCTCTCACACTGTCCAGGATGCTGTGACCCTGATCAGGATGCTCTCACACCATTCGGGTTGCTCTGACCCTGTTTGGGATGCTCTCACACCGTTTGGGATGCTGTGACACTGTCCAGGATGCTCTGACCCTCTTCGGGATGCTCAGACCCTCTTCGGGACACTCTCACGTCCTTTGGGATGCTCTCACACCGTTTGGGTTGCTCTGACACCATTCGGGATGCTCTGACACCCTTTGGGATAATCTCACACCGTTTGGGATGCTCTCACACTGTTCAGGATGCTCTCACACCCTTTGGGATTCTCTGACACTGTTCGGGATGCTCTGACACCGTTCAGGATGCTCTCACACCGTTCGGGATGCCCCCACACCCCCAGGGATGCTCTTTGCCCACCTCCGGGATGCTCCCATCCCGTTCGGGATGCTCTGACGCTGGCTGGGATGCCCTCACACATTTTCGGACGCACATTTTCCGATCCTCAGGATGCTCTTTCACTGCTCGGGAAGCTCTCATAGATTTTGGGACACCCTCACAGTTTCTGGGATGCCCTCGCAGATTTTTGGGGTTCTCTCACACATTTTGGGATGCCCTCATTGTTTTAGGGGATCCCTCGCAGACTTTGGGATTCCCTTACACCTTTTGGGGTGCCCCCGCAGATTTTTGGGTGCTCTCACACGTTTTGGGGTTCTCTCGCAGATTTTTGGGATGCCCATACACATTTTGGGGTTCTCTCACACATCTGGGGATGCTCTCTCAGTTTCTGGGGTTCTCTCTCCCGTTTCGGGATGTTCTCTCAGTTTCTGGGGTTCTCTCACACATCTCGGGGTGCCCTCACAGTTTTAGGGGTTCCCTCACCCATTTCGGGGTGCCCTCACAGTTTCCAACTCTCAGGGGGTTCTTTCACATCTCGGGATGCTATCTCAGTTTCTGGGGTTCTCTCACCCATTTCGGGGTTCTCTCACCCATTTCGGGGTTCTCTCTCCCGTTTCGGGGTGCCCTCACAGTTTCTATCTGCTCTCTCCCATTTCGGGGTTCCTCTTTCCCATTTCGGGGTTCCCTCACCCATCTCGGGGTGCTCTCTCAGTTTCTGGGGTTCCTCTTTCCCATTTCGGGGTTCCCTCACCCATCTCGGGATGCTCTCTCAGTTTCTGGGGTGCCCTCACCCATTTCGGGATGCTCTCTCAGTTTCGGGGTTCCCTCATCCATTTCGGGGTTCCTCTCTCCCATTTCGGGGTTCCTCTCCCGTTTCGGGGTTCTCTCACACATTTCGGGGTTCCTCTCCCGTTTCGGGGTTCTCTCACAGTTTCGGGGTTCCTCTCCCGTCTCGGGGTTCCCCTCTCCAGTTTCGGGGTTCCCTCTCCCATTTCGGGGTTCCCTCATCCAGTTTCGGGGTTCCCCTCTCCCGCCCCGTTCCCCGCAGTTGCGGCCGGCGGCCGCCAGGGCGCGCGCGCGCTCTTTGCGCGTCTCGCGGCCGGCGCGCGCCCCCCCCTCAGGGCCCCCCAGGCCGGGGCAGCGGGACCGGGACGGGCCCCGGGGCGCTGCGGGCACCGGGGCACCGGCACCGACACCGCGCCACCGCGGGCAGCCGGGGGGGGCGAGCCGGGCCGGGCCTCGCGGGGCTGCCCCGCTCGCCGGCCCCGCGGGCATCGCGCAGCCCCGGGGCGCTGAGCCGCACCTGCGGGCCCGCCCCGATCGCGCCCAGGTGAGCCCGGCCCCGGCCCGGCCCGCGCCGCAGCCCCGGCCCCGGCACGGCCCGGCACGGCGCCCGCTGCCCCGGGGGTGCCGCCGCTGCTGCCGGCGCGGGCGGGGGCGATGCGGCGGGGGCGGCCGTGACTGCGGGGCCGGCGGGGACCCCCCTTCCTTTCCCTTCCCTTCCTTTGCCTTGCCTTGCCCTGCCCTCCTCGGCGGGCGCCGGCCCCGCCGCCGGACGGAGCGGAGCGGAGCGGCGCGGCGCGGAGCGGGCGGGGAGCGGGGGGAGTGGTTACGGGCTCCGGCGCGACACCCCCGGCCCCCCCGCCCCGCTCAGCCGCCCCTCTCCAAATAAATCAGCACCATGACTACTTCTGGGCATGGAACAAAGAGGATGCTCTCCCGGGGCCCCGCGCTGCTCCTGGCGCCGCTGCTGCTCCTGTGCCGAGGTAACCCCGGTCCCGCCGCCGCGACCCCGCCACTGCGCTCCTGCTTGTCTGCCTTGGTTGTTGTGTTCGTTTCTGTGTTTGTTTTTAACTGTTTGTGTTTATTTCATAGCTGCCCCCTCCCCCGGTGTTATTTGCGGCCGTTTCCCCCATGCCAGCCCTGCCTCCCCCGGCTCCCCCCGGCGCTCCGCGCAGCGCTGCGGGTGCAGCGCGCTCCGAGCTCCGTCTCTGGGGCGCACCAAGTCCCCGTCCAGCTCCGCTGTCCCCTGTCCCCACGCGTGTCGCGGGCTCCCGGCCCCCTGCGCGAAGGCTGCCCGCCTGCTTCGGCCGCTTGCCAGCGTTCCTGCCGAGCTGGGGGTTAAAAATGGGAAAAGTTTGGGCTTGCCGGAGCTCTGGGGGATGGAGAAGGGTCGTGGGGTTTCCCACGGGGCGGCGACCCCCGTTCCTCCCTGATGCTCCTCGGTCTTTCTGGCTATCTATAGGGTGGGTGGGGGGAAAGATGCGCAGGAGTTAAACCCCTTCGGTTTATAAAATACTTGTGCAACCTTTTGCGCTGAATTTCGAGAAGGACGGGTTTCGCTGGGCTGGCGGGGAGCGGGGTCTGGCCCTCGGTTGGGCTCAGGTGGGATTCCCTCATCACGGCCAGCTGCGAGGCAGCGCGCCCGGGCACCGAGTGAGGATGGGAGATGCTCTTCCTCTGTTATTTTCTTTTTTTTTTACTATTATTTTTATTTTATTTCCCCCCCCAGCTGGACTTGGGAGCGGCGTTTCGGGTCCCAGGTGCGGGTGTTTGCTGGGGAAGGGCTCAGCAGAGCGCTGCCCCTGGGAAAGTCTTTAGCAGGACTTCACTCTGGGGACGTTTCTCTGCGTGCTGCCGTGAGCTCCCTCGCAGATGCTGCTCCTAATAAACAGGGCTTGTTAAAAGCAAATTAATTAAGGTGCACCGGCGCTGAAGTTGCTCGGGGATCCGGCTGCGCTTGCTGCTTCTCGGGACGGTGCTCGCGTTTGGCCGTGGCGTGGAGCTTGGGCTGCTGGGGAAACTTCGCGGGGGGTTTAGGAATGCGCCTAAATGCAAGGATTTTAGGTGAAAAAGGAGCGATCCACGGGAGGGGTAATAGCAGTTGCTGTTGGGGAGGGCACGGGGAAGGCTTTGTGCTGGGGCAGCGTTTTAGGAAAGGTTCCTACAGGAAGAGCAGGAACGATTTGCCAGGAAGGAGGCATCAACCTTGGGGACACAGGGAAGATGGACAGCAGGGCGTCCTTGCTCTGCTCACCCCAAAAAGCACCGCTTGCCCCTGCCCTCCATGCCCCTCCTTGGCTGGGCTGTGTGCAGCCACGGCGGCACCTGGGAACCCTCCTGGGCAGGACACGGGCACCGGGCTGCAGAGTTTGGGGCGCAGATCGTGGGGACTGGGGCACCGAGCCCAGGGCGCAGGGCACGGGCTGCCTGTGGGTCGGCACTGCCCCGTGGAATGGTGGCTTTCTGTGGCCACTGCCATGCCCTGCGCACCGTGCAGCTCTTCTTTTATCGAGGAGAGAGCTGGGCGCAGCAAAGGAGCAGGTTTCTGGTTTTTTGGTTTTTAAAAATATTTTTTATTTATTGCTTTGACATATCAATGCTAATCTTTTCCCTCCTCCCGTCTCCTCCTGTGTGGGTAGCTACCATGGTGAGATTGGGCTGTGGGTGTAATTCTTCCAGCTCTCTGAGTGCTTAAACATATGGAAACCCACTTTGAAACAGTTTGTGGCTGCAAACCTACCGACGTATCCATCCATCCATCCATCCATCCATCCATCCATCCATCCATCCATCCATCCATCCATCCATCCATCATCCATCCATCCATCCATCCATCCATCCATCCATCCATCCATCCATCCATCCATCCATCCATCCCATCCATCCATCCATCCATCCATCCATCCCATCCATAATCCATCCATCCCTCGCTCTCCGCCGCTCTGAGCCCTCCCCGCTCAGTGTGCGCCTCAGGAGCTCGCAGTGCGCTCAGCCCGAGCTGTGAATAACGAGCGCGTTCCCCGTCCGCGCCTCTCTCCTCTCTCCGTAGCATCCTCCTGCTTCCCCAGCGGAGCCCTGTCCCAGCCCTGCGGGCCGCAGCCGTGTCTGTGCGGGCAGAGGGGCTTTGGGATCAGGGGGCAGCTCCTCGGAGAGAGGCGAGCGGCGGCAGAGCCCGGGAACGCCGCCCTCCGGGGCTGTGCCCATCTCCCTGCAGCTCGCTGGAATCCAAGGCGGTTTTCTGCTCTGGATTACAGGGGTTAACGAACCGCATCTCGGTTTGGGTTGTTGCAGACGGCAGAGACACCTGCATGAGTCATGCCGCGGTGCTGCCATCTCCGCAAAGCTCCCGGCTCCTGCAGACGCTCGCCTTGGGCTCTTGCCATTTTTCTCTATTTATTTGCCTTCGCTCCCTCCCTTCCCCCTTGCCGGGGCCGGCTCTGGGCTGGCTGCGTTGCGGGGACCGGCGATGCACCAGGCTGGGTTTCTGCAGCCTCTTCCAAGCGGGTGGCATTCGTTCGCCTGTCAGGCAGGTTCCCTAAATAGCTTCGTGCAGGTCCAATTAAGAGATCAGCGCGCTGCCCCGGCTCTCGGGGCTGCTGGCGCGCTCGGCTGCGAGCAGAGGCTGTGCGTGTGTGCTTGGCAGCCGCGGGCCGCTCACGCTGAGCCCGAGGATGTCTCCGCCTGGCAGCAGGCCCCCGTTTGTTGCTGGCATCTCGGCAGGGTTTTGGCCGCCTTCCTCGCTGGCGGCGGCGGAGCTGTCTCCGAGGTTATATGAATAGGTATCGTGCGAGCGGGCTGGATGAGTTAGCCGAACGTTCCGTGTTCCTGCGCGGTGCTGTGTCACCGGCTCGCCCCGCAGCCCGGCGCGGGTGCGGGAGCGCGGGGCAGGGCCGGGCCGGGGGTGCGGAGCTCGCTGGACGCGCTCCCGCACCCTGTGGGATGAGGCGCTCGGGCTGCTGTCAGCCGGGCGTGAGGAAGGACCCGCGATCGCTTTTACACTCTGGCTCCAGGGGGGCGTGGGTGGAGAGACATTATGCTTATTTTATTATGTGTCCCTGTATCACTCTACCTAATATGGAGACACTTTTTATTCAGAGGCTCTTTAGGAACAGAAATGAAAAACCTGCATCATCTACTGTACAATAGATTTGCAGATCACGATCGTACAAACTGTTGAAATGTAGGTTATTTTCCCCAGATTAGTGCAGATCTCAACATTTTATGCAATGACTGTTCAAACTGATGTGAAGTGGGGGATAGTGGGCTGGGGGGAGAAGTCTGAAATTATTATGGTGCCTTTTGCTCCAGCATCCATTAGAGCAGAATATTTTAGATACCCTGATTTTACTTCCCATCAGCATAAATCTAGACCAGCTGCTCTGAAGTCAGTGGAGCTACTCTGGATTTATGCATTGCTGCTGCGATCGGCATCGGGCTCTCTGGAAATGCAGGAGGCAACTGTGTGACTTACCCTGCACAGCATTTTTCAATTCAAAATCTCCTGTCACTACTGCTGCAGCCTCCTTTGTGTATTTGAAATGGGGAAGTCTCACTGGTTTTGGGTTTTGATTATTTTCTTCCATACGTGCGGCTTGGTCACAGAACTCTGTTCACTGGCTCTGGCTGATCAATAGAGACTTTTGTGGTTTGAATACCAAAATAGTTACATTAAAATATAAAAATCAATTAAATGCAATTAATTTGCTGTATTTTATTGCTGGGAATCATAGTCACTCCCAGCCCTATTATCTCTGTGCTCAAAGCAGATCAGTGTGGCGAGGAAGGTATGAGCTCAGGAGCAGCTGCAGGAGGTCAGAGCAGAGGGCTGCCAAGGCTGGGACAGGGTTTGTGTCTCAGGAAGGGTTTTTTGGATGAAGGATGCATTCCTGAGCCAGAGATGGCTCCATTTGTGTAATTGCTGTGTTGGGTTTGCCATCATGGATTTGGTTGCTCTTTGAGCCCAGGCAGCAGTTGGGAAGGCACAGTCCCTGGGCAAGTACTCCCTTGTTTCAAAGTGCCTGCAGAGAAGAGTCTGTGCTCCATGGAGGTGCACAGGGATTTGGGTTACACAGGGATTTGGGCTGTGCAGGGTTTTCCCGTTGGTGCCACTGGGATGGAGATTCCACCCTACTGACTCCACTGAGTCGGGGTCCTCCTGCCCTTCTCCACAGCTGCCCAGAAATGTGTTTTGCAGCCAGGCTGCTCAGGAGGGCTGTGCTGGCTGTGTCCCTTTGCTGAAAGGAGGAGGAAGGGGTGCCTTTACTCGTGATTTTGGGTTTTGGCAGCTCGTGCTGCTTGTCCTGACCTTGGTGGTTGATGCTGGCACCCAGCACAGGTTTTGCTGTGATGGAGAGGTGGCTTCACCAAGCCCTGTGTCCTGTGGAGGTGGCTGCAGACCTGACCTGTCTCATAGAGCAAAGGGGAGCTGGCAGCCCCCTAAGTCCTGTGTGAAGCCAGCAAAACCAAGGTCTTCTGTCCTTAATAAACCTCCTGGAAAAAGAGAAGCCACCCCACCACAATAAATACTGTCAGCTCAACAAATTTAATTCACTGATCTTGATTGCCCATTCTCTCCTTGCCTGAAGATAACTGATGTTAGTTAGTGACAGGGGTGACTTGGTTTGTTGGCACAGCCCTCAGCCCTGTTGGTGGCTCACTGATGTGCTGGCACGCGGTGCTTGCCCAACTGTCAGAGCCTCTCCACGGAGTGCCACGGAGGCTGTGCGGTGTGGGTTACCATGTGCTGCTCTAGATGTCGTGGAAGATGCTTTGATTTCGTGCCGTCAGGAGTTCCCAGCTGGCATTTCAGGGCAAGCAGTTCCCACGTGAGGATGGGCAGGCAGAAATTACAAAGCAAAGAGGTCCCTGGAGACAGCTTACAGGGAGGATGGGGATTGCTCGGTGTCTGGCTTTCCCTGGGTATTCCCGCTGCCCTCTGGGACGTACAGGGCTGTGATGGAAGTAAAGCCAGGACTCTGGAGTGTGTGTGTGTGGGTGAGCTCCTTGTGGAAGGACTTTGTGTTTGGGCAGCACCTCACACAATCAGCTTTAGTCTCAGTGCAAGGTAAATATTCGTTTTTTTTTCCATGCTTCCCAAAAATTCTCTTGCAACACACTTTGAGCTGTTCTTTGTTTATATAAATGTTTGTCTCTGACAGCATTCAGAAGGCTTCATGAATTTATGATGTGCTCCAGATTCAAGCACACTTTTCCCCTTTTCTCTTCTTCCTTCTTTTTTCTCCCCAAAACCACTCTTTCCTCCCAAATTTTGGTGATGAAATGGCAGGAGGAGTGCATATTTCAGCTGGCTACCGAGAGGCAATGTAAACACCATCTTTCATGGAAAATCAGTTTGTTCAAGTTCAAAAGCAGCCCAGCCTCTCCACTTGATCAATTTGCCTGTCATAGGAGATGATTTTAAAAGTGGCGATTATGTCCTATCTTGTCTCTTGCAACTTCAGGCAAGGAGAGAAAATGAAGTGTAGCATTTGATTCTAACTCTGTTTTTTTCCTGATATTTTTTTGGGGATGGCGGTAGTCAGAGAGCAGGGAAAGGGGTGCCCTGAGGGGTGAGGGATACCAGGAACAGAGGAGTTTCCACGAGGCTGCTGTCTGCTGAGTAAACTAATTGGAAACTGCATGTAAACCAGCCCTGCTCATCTCACCGTGCCTGCACCAGCTGGCCCTCAGGAGCTGCTCTGCCCCATCCCTTCCCCTGCAGCGGCAGGAAATGGGATTTTAGGGACAAAGCTGCTAAATCCTGGGGAGAGGGTGCTCCGTGTTCTGTGGTTGCATGGCTACTTCCTCCTGCCTTGGGATGGTGCTGCCATCTGCTTTAAGGCTGTGCAAAAACCACAGGTCTGGTTATGGGGAGGGATGGTGTGAAACCCCCGTGTTGGGCGGCTCTAGCCTTGGTGATGGAAGGAGATGATGGAAAAAACTCCACGGATGCCATTCAAACTGGGGCTACATGGAGAAGCAGGGATCAAATCCTCATCTGGGCAAGCCCAGGGGCTCAGCAGGCTCCAGAAATGGTGTTTGCAGCCCATGGGATGTGTGGGAGGTGGTGCCTCTGGCCAAGCAGCTGCCCCTGTGCTGAGCCATTTATCCACACATACAATGTTGGGAGAGTTCAGTTTTGGGCTGAGGGAGCCCTGGGGGGAATCAGCCTGAGGAGGAAAAGCATTTCTGCTAGAGAGGGGAGAAATGTCATCCTCATTACCCCAGAAATAAAATCCCTTAGAAGGATTGAGAGGTGCACGTATCTTTGGGTTTTTTGTTTGGCTTGTATGGAAACATTTCAAAAACAGATGGCAGAGCAGAGATTTATTTCCCGTTAAGTGCAGAGGGCTGGTGCACAGGACCTTATCTGCTTGTGGGCCCTGTAATAAACCTGCCAGCAGGTGATTTAAATCCAGTTTTTCTGATTGGGAGAGTAGTGAAAGGAACGGGGTTTATGTTACTTAGGAATTTTATGGCCAATGTTAGACTTTTAAGATGCAGGAATGATCAGGGCATGGCTCTGTAGCACCAGAGACGTTCATTTCTTTAATAAAGGATCTTCCCTGAGTCAGAAAAATGAACCATTTTCCATTATTTAGCAGCTGAGCTGCCGTTGCTGTTTGCATGAGTGACAGACGCAGCTACTTTATATCTCAGTTTAGGAGTTGTTGTCAATTAACCACAGCTTTTGCTTAGCAGCAAGACTCTTGCCACAATGGGGAAGGAGGGCTGTCTAATGGATGCTGCAGCTCTTGGAACAAACATTCATGCTGCAGCTTCAAAAAAGGATGAAATTCACACCAAAAATAAGACAGAGCCCCTGTGCCCTAAAAGGGAGACCTTGAGCAGATGGAGCAGGTTTCTGTGCAATAAGCAGTAATTAGAAACTCAGCAAAGAGCTGGTAGCTACTGACTGGTCTTGGTACCCAGACTTCTGGTTGAAAAAGGAAAAATCCAGGATGAGTTTTGGAAGCAGCTGCTGTGGATGTGTGTGGGGTAAGACCCTGGCCTGTGTGAGCAGCTGGTGTGGTGAAAGACAGCAGCCACAGGCCCCCAGTGCCTCTGTCCCTGGGTCTGTGGGGCCACAGCATCTGAAATGTGCCCGGGGCACTCAGGGGGCTGGCTGGGGTAGCAGGGACTAACAGCACCAGGTCTGACTGTCTGTCAGTGGTCGCAGAGAGGACACAACACACACGTGTGGAACGGGCTTTTAAACGGTTGCAAGAGGCACCCCGAGAGGATGCTAAGAGCTTTGTGGAAGCAGCAGAGCCCTTTCAGGGCAAGCTCAAAGGCCAATGTGCCTCAGCCTCTCCAAATGATGGGAATTGGAGCTGGAAAAGTTGGCAAATAAACTGCCTTTCCCATCTCTGGAGGCTGGGTACAGCCTGTTCCTGAGCAGGGCTGGTTTTCAGCCACGCAGGACTTGTGCTGCTTCCCTTGGCAGAGCTGTGCAGCCCAGCAGACCTCTCCCGTGTTCCGCCTACAGTTCTCCTTCTCTGCTTCATTCCATCGTTTATTGGATGACCTGAGCTCCCAGCCCTCCACCCCTACCACCCATCCAGAGCCAAACCCAGGCAGATCCATCACATGGGGACAAATGGTTAAACAGGGAGTGGGAAATGCTCAAGAAAAGGAGCTGGGTCTGGCATGTAAATACCCAACATGCAAATGCATTTACAGCTGGAGGTTATTTGGAGAAGAGAGGGCAAGGACTTGAAACACACGTGGTGATGAGCCATAGATTATGCTCTGAAAACACTCAGAAGGCAGTTCCAGTGGCACTATCTAATTCATCTCCCACTAAGACATTCTGCTCCAAGGTGTTGGGAAATAATGGAGTAGCTTAGATACTAACATTATTAAATCCTCATCTCTGACAGCTATGAGAATTAATATACAAAGGTTTCTTCCACTTTTTTTTTAATGCAGCACAGTTACTCATTTCAGGTATTTTGCTAAGGAGTAGCCCACTGAAAATTGTTAGCATGAATATTGGCGCAAAAAGGCTCAACTCCATTAAAGAGGAGAAACAAGGGATAAACAGAAGATAGCATGAATTTTGTTGCAGTTGAGACATATTTGTCCTTTCAAATATTAATCATTTGTCATTCTTTCACCTGTAGATCTCAAAGGGCTTGAGAGAAAAAAATGAAGCCATTGTCTGTCCTCTGCATCATCCCCATGAGGTGCCCTGGGGCAGTGCTGAGGCTCTCTCTAATGGCTCTCTGTCTGCCCCAGCACTGGCATTGCTTGGTTCTTCTGCTGTGTTTGATTTGCACCAGCCCATGACAATTTTTATGGGAAGTCATAAGCAGAAAGGACGAGATGGAATTGTTGTTCTTTATTGCTGAAATCAAAGACAGCCCCGCAGAGGAGAGCCCAGATGGTGGTGCCCGTCTCATCACCTCCTTGGTGTGATGAAGCTGGACAGGCCATGGGGATTGGGGTATTTCCAAGGACTGCACTGAGGAGCTGCTCTCCAGACATGCCCTTTTAAACCCCAAAGGTCCATGCTGTGCCCCTTATTTCACTTATTATAGTGTCATAATGAGATTACTGGAGTCTGCTGTAAGCTCTGGGGGACAAGTGTCATCTCCTGGGTACAGCTTCAGCTGTGTCTTCTTAAAGTGTCCTGCTCATCCAGAATTAAAGCATCTCCCTCCCTTTCTAGGGAACCCAACACATTAAATGTGTGGGAAGGTTTTATTGCATTTAACCACATGGGGAAAGCCAAAGGGCAGTCATTGTTTTGGCTCCTGCACCAACCAGCAAACTCTCAGATGGTTCCCCAAGCTGCCCTGGGCCCTCTGTCCCCTCCTCAAAGGGCTGAGAGCAGGAGCAGCCCCAGCTCTAACTCATATCTCAAAATGCCCATCCCTTAGGTGTGAATCTGGGAATTGTTGTAGCAGACTCCGGTCTGTGGGACTCCATCATCTGAGTTATTATCTCCAAAATGCAGTTCTCTCCCTCAGTGGCAGTCTCCTATTGAAAACGCTCTCTTTCAGCAGGGCACTTGCATTTATTTACTGTGCAGCTTCTCCCATTAGTATAATCATTACTCCTTGGACTGGGTTTGAATTCAGAGCATCCCACTGTGGTACTTAAAGAATTAATTACAGTGATGAAAGAATTCCTCTAAAGACTTCTATGAATTGGTCTGGTTGAAGTGTTTTAGCTTTGCTTCAATTGGTGCAGCTCTTGTCAAAGGACGGTGAGAAAATGCATGGGTCAGTGATTTAGATGAGGCAAATTACATTAGAAAAATTGATTTGATTTAGAAAGTGAGCTTTCAGATCACAGGGAATTGCCTGCTTCTTTCTCTGCCGTGCTGATTCTCCCTGAAGATGAGCAGAGGCAGATAATTCAGGGTTAAAGTAAGTGGCTCTTGTAAAAGGTTTGTCAGAGAGTGAGGAGAGATGGGCTGACACACATCTTTAGATAAACCATTATTGACCCATATATTGCTATCTGTGCATCAGCTGGAGTTACAGACGGATGGGAATGCTTATCAACACGCTCAGGCAGTTCATGTGGCTTGCTAAAGAATCGAGTCCTTGTTTTTAGGTCTGGCTTTTCCTTTTTTCTCCCCAGGAATGGTTTTCCCATGGAGCGTACCTTCAGAACTGGCACCGATTGGGAATGTGTGCTGTGTGGCTGCCTCAGCCAGCTCTGCATTGCCTGGCTCCGTGCTTAGTCATTCCTGGGGCTGGCACTTTGCTTTTCCTGAGCTTTTTCACTTCCTCAGATCAAACTGAGCGTTTCCTCCTTCTGTCCCTTGCCTACATCTTAAAGGGGCTGCGGTCCCTGGGCTGCAGTGGGGTGATGCCCAGTGGGTCAGGCAGTGTCCCCTCGGGGGATTGCTCCTAAAAAGCACCTTCTGAATGAGCAGTTCCCTCCCTGCACGCTCAGGGGTCTCTTCTGAGCTCTCCTCTTGGCCAGCTGTGTGCTGCCTGCGGGAGGGGTGGGCTGTGAACACAAAGGCTGCTGGCCAGGGACCCACGTTGCTCCCACCGTTCCTGAGTCGCTCTGAGCAGCCTCTCCGTGCTTGTCAGGGAAGCAGGGATGGAGCCTGGCAGCGTTTCAGTTTGCACTTTGTAAAATTTGTCTTTAAAAAAAAAAAGAAGTTATGGAGATGACTTTTGCCTAGCAGTGCTTTTTGTTTCTTTCTCACCTTGCAGAACCCTCTACATTGCAGATTGTTTGCTGGAGTGCTGAGAGACCTCATTTTTGGTCTGTCTAGCACTGGTGGTATTTGTCTCCATAGCTTCAGCACCAGCAGCCTCCTTGGCATGGAAAGGCAGGAGTGGGCTCTGCTGTGCCTGTGCCATTCCCTCTCCCCAGGGTGGGCACGAGAGGGGTGCAGAGCCCCGGTGGTACCCACACAGTGGGTAAGGACAGGGGGGCTGTGTGCTTTGGCTGGGAAAGGGTTGTGTGCGCCTTCCTGTGCTTGCAGAGAGCCTTTTCCATAGCCCAGCCCCAGGCTGGGAAGTGAGATGACAAGTGCAAGGAGAGAAATGATGCTGGGGAGAGCTGGAACGGAGCCTCCCGCCAGCAACTGAATTCAAGGCTGCAAAAAGAAGTTGCAAAAGTAGCAATCCATCTGTCCACTTAGTGGGAGAAGCCTAAGATCATTTCACAGTAATCAGCCCCCTGGTGTTCAAAAAAAACCCAACCAAAAATACTGCAGGTTTTTGCTTTACCGTGGCAAAATCTAAAGCAAATTAATGTTTTCAGAGGCTGTGAGGCTTTCCCCCCGCTCTTTTTGACAAGTAGGGGCTGTATCAAGTTAAAAATAATATAAGAAACAATAGGCTGTCTTTGTTTTTTGAGATAACCATGTTTTTGCCATACATTTCAGAGATTTTCTGTCCTCACTGAAACTCTGTGGTCAATTACCAGCAGAGCTATTGGCGAGTGGGTGTTTTTGTGCAGGGTCACTTGGGTGGTGAGCAGGGTCACCATCACTTGGCATGTTCCCAAGGTGGTGCATTGTGCAGATGCACTGCCATGCTACAGCTCCTGGGCTCTATCAGTATCTCCAATAAAAGCCACAACATTCAGGCATTTTAATTTGGTTGTAAAAACCTGCTCCAGGCACTACAAATTTCATGAGTGTTCATTTATTTATTTATTGTAATCTCATTTTATTCTTCCTTTCCCCTCAACTGTGAGGGCACAGAGGAAACAGATTCCAAAGATGCCTCTTGATTCTTGCTTATGTGAATTGAGAAGCATTGAGTTGGAGGAAGATCCTGTGGAAGTGTTCATTCAGATTAAAGGAGAGGTGGCAAACAGGGGGGTTTGCAAACAGGCAAGCTTGAAGGTGTCCATAAGGAGCCCTTCTTGCAAAACACTACCGGAGAAAGATGTTGAGGGTGGGTGTTTCCTCATGCCAGGTGGGGTGGCACGGCCCTGGAAGGATGTCCCTGCTGTCCCCCACCTTTGCCTTCGGGGGTGGCTGGGGCTGTGGGGAGCAGAACTGGACCTGAGCACGCGAGTGAGGCGCAGCAGGAACCAGAGCTGCTGAAATGCAGCAGCTGCTTTGCTGCTGCACAACAATTTGTAATTAAAACACAACTTGCCATCCTGATTAGGTAAAGCATTTAAATTCATTTGCAACTTTTCTCCCCCCTGTATTGTGTAATTAGCAACATGTGACGCTTGCATTAGCCGAGTTAAAAGTTATAATGATTAATTTGCACATCAAAGCCTCCCCATGGATCAAGTGGTGCAGTGCACCAGAGAGAGCTCCGGTGCCCACATGAACACATCCCTGCCTGCTCCAGGGGCACCATGGAGGCTCCAGGAGCTGGTTCCTGGTCTGTCAGTCCTTCTGCAGGGCAGCAGTGTCCCTGTGCCCCGAGTGACTCCATAAATGACAGTGCGACCAGGATGTGGCCATGCCTTCCTTGCCTCTAACTGGGCGGACGCATCCTGGAGCCCCTGACTGACCGTGCACCTGGGAGCGCTTCAAAGTCACGCTGTGAAATTACTGGTGGTTTCTGTGGATATAAGCATTGCTCTAAAGTGTTTTGGCCAAATTCTGATTGTTTATACCCAGGTTAATCTTTGATTATGAGCTTTGCCTGAAGGCTTTGTAAGTCAGATTGGAGCTCTACTAGTTAAGTAAAGAACCCTGTTCAAGCAAGCCAAAACCAACAAGAAAACTACTATAAGCTAATTATAAAGAATGTCTTCTTTCTTTCTTATCTAGTCATAATATTGTCTTTCTTTCCACCTTCTGCTGAGCTGTGAAAATACTCTGCAAAATGATATTTTTGAGTAGATGGAAAAGTACACCCCTGTCAACAATATTTTTCTATTGTTCATCAGAGACAGGCTTCATAACAGAAGAGATCCGTGCTGGAAAAGTACATCAGCTGCAAACAGTTTATTCAAAGTCAGCTCAAATAGCAGGGAGGGTTTTTGAGTTCCTGCTCCAGCTGAAGTTGAAATGCAGAATGCAGCTTCTAATATTTCAGAGACATGAATGGTGCAGGTCATAATAATGTATAGCTATTTTCACAAAAGACAGGTTTTCTGTTCAAGCTTCCAGTGGAAAAAGGTCTGGGGGAGTTAAAATATTTACCTACCGTTTGAGCTCCTGTATGAGGGTGCCATCTCCTTCCCCAGGGCCCTGTGGGTGAGTGGAAAATGAGTTCCCACCTTTTTTTGGTTCCTGTACCTGTCTGTGTGTCCATGCACACGGGAGCCCTGACGTTAAGTTGGTGGGGTGTTAAATGTTTCACTTTTCCAACCATCAATTTCAATTGAATTTCATAAGCCATTAAAGTTCTCTGCTGCTTTCTTTGCTCTTCCAGTCATGTGAGCTCCAGCCATTTAGCTGTGGGTCCTGAGGCATCATTGCTCTGTGGAGCAGCAAAAGTAAATTGGTTCCTGATGTAAAATCTTTTTATATATATATATTTGTAATTTTTTTTTTCTTTTTGATCTCTCAAAGTCACTGTGAGTGGTGTTATAGTGTTGGGCTGATGATGGGAATCTTCAAGCTTGGCTTTTTCTGGTCCAGTCCTGGTTCCCCTCCCCACAGCATCTTTTAAAAAGCTTTTGTGCCTGGCTTGAATGGCAAAAACTTATAGAGGAAGAGTTGGGCTTTTTGGTGGTGTTGTTTATATATTTATCTTTAGAATCATGGTGCAAAGATTGGACTGGGGTTTTGGGTTTTCTCCCTGTAGAAATGTTTATGAGGATGATAGTTATTTGGATCAAAAGAGATCTTTTGGCAGTCCTCTGACTTTGATTCAGTACTGGCAGTGCAACAAATAATGAAAAAGCAATCATTTCCCCTTCTCCCACTTTTATTCTCGGGATAAATGAATGGTTAAGATCTCTGCGCTCAAAAATAATTGCTCATGGCTCTTACAGGAAAAAATGAAAATCCATAACACTCACCCTTTAAATGGATTATTTGATCTTTCCTGTTGGTTTGTGTTTTGCACTGTTGAGTGTCTTTGCTGCCAGTCTGAGCCTAACTGGACAAAGCTGATGTGCAGGCTTTGCAGATGGAGTGTGGGGGAAGGAAAGCTGGATGAGGAATTTTGCTGCTTTGGAAAGCAGGTCCCATGGTGGGAGCTGAGCAGCGGGGATCAAGCAGGCTCTGGCTGTCAAGGTCCACTGGTAGAACTGTTTTGCACAGCATAAAGTCAAAGAATTTGACAGAATATAAAACGAATGGGAAAAAGTGTAACTTTAACTTTCCATGTGATTTTAAAGTAGCTCAAACATCAATAAATCAAAGCGTGCGTGAGTGACTGCTGGGACCTGCTGGGCAGTTGTCAGTGTGCTCCTCCTCCAGCTGCCTGGGTTGATGAACAGATGGAGGTGTCCACCAGTGCTTTGCTTCCTCTTCTTTTCTTTCCTTGCTTTCGTGGCGGTGGATGTGAGGACGAGCTGCCACATTTTACATCTTCCCTCCCCAAGCAGCCCAATGGTGCCGAGTGACCGAGCTGGCTGCCCATCCCCAGGACTGCACACTGCACCTTCCCGAGCTTCAACCTCCCGTTGTTTCCAGCAAAGCCAGGCATGAAAGATTAGGCTGGGCCTGTATTCTTTGTTTGGGGATAACTGCAGCAGTTCCTCTTTTTGTTTTTAAATCCTGCTAATTGCTGCTCTCAGCCTCAGCTCCAGCTTAATGAAGGCTGCTGTCTGAGAATCATCACAAACAGTTATGGAAATGCATCTAAATGGCTAAATCTGCTGTACTTTTCTCTTTATGGGCTTATTCCTTCAACAAGCATAACTATGCCCAGGGTCCCTCCCTGCCCAGGATGATTTCTCTCCGTGAGCCCTGTGCTGGGGCTCTGGCACCTCTGCAGCACAGTGGGCACACGGGAGGTTTGTGCCAAGGCAGGGAGGGAGCCCTTGTGCTGAGGGAGCAGCATTTCCAGTCTGTCTGCTCCAGATGGGGCCTTTGGATGCTGGGCATGAGAACTGAGAGAGCATCCAGCTTCCCTGCTGCCAGGGGAGGAGAGCACCCGGCTCCTCTGCCCTGCCCAGCACAAGCGTCATGGACTCAACCCAGCTAAACCAACAGAGCTGCTGTGGCTGCGCTGCCCGTGTCCCTCTGTCCGGCACTCAGTGTGTGTCAGTCCCTCTGTCCATCACTCAGAGCGTGTCTGTCCCTCTGTTCGGCAGTCGGTGCGTGTCTGTCCCTCTGTCCGTCACTGTCCGGCACTCAGCGTGTCTGTCCCTGTCGGTCTGGCGCTGTCCGGCAGTGCGTGTCTGTCCCTGTCTGTCCGTCCCTCTGTCCGTCACTCAGAGCGTGTCTGTCCCTCTGTCTGGCGCTCAGTGCGTGTCTGTCCCTCTGTCCGTCCGCTCAGCGTCTGTCCCTCTGTCTGTCCTGTCCCTCTGTCCGGCACTCAGTGCGTGTCTGTCCCTCTGTCCGGCAGGCGTGTCTGTCCCTCTGTCCGGCACTCAGTGCAGATCTGTCCCTCTGTCCGGCACTCAGAGCGCGTCTGTCCCTCTGTCCGGCACTCAGTGCAGGTCTGTCCCTCTGTCTGGCACTCACAGCGTGTCTGTCCCTCTGTCCGTCACTCAGAGCGCGTCTGTCCCTCTGCTCCTCGTGGTGCGAACCCCGCCGTTGCACAGAGGCCGAGAAGGTTTAAGCTATCAAAGCAAAGGCGAAGGACACGTGGTGGGTTTTCCCGTCATGGCTGTGGTTGTAGCCGCACGTTCTCCTGCTCTGGAGAGGCGTGGGCCAGCTGCTCCTGGGAGGGATTTGCACCAGGGTTTGTGGTTTCCACAGAGGCAGGGGAAGGAGCGTGCAGTAAAACAAGGGCTTGTGTTTGAAGAGCAGCGTGGGGTATTGTTTATTTGTGCTCTGGTTAGAGGGACATGCAAGTGGTCTAATTCCTGTATTTTATATTGAGCAACCTTCAGCCCATGTGATGGACGGGGAAGATGAGGAGAGACTGCTACAAGCCAAAAGCAGCAAACCCATGAAGCAGAGCCTGAGACAGCTTTAAAGCTATGAACATAATTACCCGAGGAGTCTGCCAAGGAACCAGATGCTGTAAATGAAAGAATAACTTCCATGGCTTGGCATCTGTCTGCGATCCAGGGAGAGGAGGGGAAGCAGGGAACTGCATGCAGGGCTGGGAAATGGTTGCTCCAGTTGCAAAATGAGCACCTTCAAAAATATTTAGTCTATACTGTCATTTTTGTATGGAGGAGAGTGAACCTGTTGGAAGGAAGAGGAGAGAGGTCAATGTGCCTGTCTTGTGGGCAGTTGGACCGTGTTCTGCAGGTTGGATGTCAGTGTTATGTGGTTGGTTGGCTTCTGGGAAGATCTGGGTGCTGTGGCAGCCTAAGCAGGTGGTGATAAATGAGGAAGATGTGACTGGGCTGAATTCTGAACCTTTTGGGACCCATTTGTGCCCAGAACCCTACAGAGCACTCTGTTTTCTATGCATGGATGAGCTCAGTTGATATTTAAAATAAGTGGCAGCATGTGACTTGTTTGAGGTCAGGTCACTCTTGGCAGTGCTCTAGTTTCAAAAACCAAACTAGGAAGTTCCTGCTATTTCTCTCCCCAATTTATTTTTACAATTACTGTTAAAATAATTGCAGTCCTAGCAAAGGTAAACAGCTGGGTTCAACATAATCAGTACATAAACAATATCCATCATTTACATGGTATAAAACCTCTGCCACACATCGTGTTCCTGAGGCTGCATCTTAGGGGAAAAATAGAAAACCTTTATGGGGAGAGCAGCAGAAAATCAGCTGGGGTCCTCCTGGATTGAGTACATGTGGATATCAGCAGCAGCGCAGTCTCCTTTCTGCTTGTGCTGGAGCCAGACACCCAGAAAAAGGCGCTGATGACAGAGCTGCACATGGGGCATCTTCAGAGCCAAATGAGTGGCGCTTCCTGAGGTGCAGAAACAGAACTTGCCTCTCCCAGCTGGGAAATGAAGGCATGGAGCAGTGATGAGAGGTTTTAGGGGAAGTTCTTGTCATTTCAAGCCAGGAAGAGGAAGTAGAGCTTTGCTCACAGGTTAGAGATTTTTTTTTACTATTTTAATAACCTTATTTTTTACTCTTATTTGGCTCTAATCAGTAGAAAATATGTTTAACATGCATCTTGGGTGCACAGGATGGGATGGACATGGGAGTGTGATGGAGGGCTTGGGAGAGGGGGACATCGCCAGCATCCTGGCAGGGAGGAGGGAGGAGACTGGGGGTGAACTCAGCTGCTGCCTCTGCACACCTAAAACCTGCTGTGTGGGCATCCTTGTTTGTAAGCAGCTGTGGTTATTTTGGCCTCAAAATAACAAACCTCTTTTGCAAGAAGGAGTTAGGGGCAGGCCTCTGTATTGCTGCAGCTTGGGGACACAGTCATGTGCAAGTCAGAGAGCCACATCGTGTTGAGTGCTGAATGACTCTGCTTATTAATATAATAAACCGGAGGAACACTGTCATGAGTCTCTGCAGCGAGAATCCAGGGGGTTATTGTAACCAAAGCACATTAAATCTTCCTGTCTCCTGAAAATTGCACCCTGGAGGTATGGACTGGAGGGTAGGAGGGGTAGGAGCATTTAACAAGGGTTTGCAGGAGTTTTTATGCATATCCTGGTCTCCAGAACAGTGCTCTGCTGTCTGGGGTTTTATATCTCCCCATCACTGTAGTTAAGTTCCTCAGACATAGAAGGAAAACATTCTTTTATTTTCTTCTCCCTTCATTCTCTATTTTCAAGATGAAATTTTCTCTGCTGTAGCACTGATACAAGACCTTTTCTTCATATGTGCTATATGAAAACATGCTGTCATCCTCTCTGAAAGCTGTGAAGTGTGTGCATGTATATTCTCTATACTCAGCACACATTATACAGAGATACATGTGTGCATACATAGGGTTTTCCCCCCTCTCTCTCAGATAAAATAGTCTTTTTTCATCTCTTTAACAAAATCTGGGTGTTGTTAGCTGATGGAAGATAAAATTCTCGCCAGGGTACCCTGATGGGCTCACGGCTGTATCTGTAGGGATTGATTCAAGGCCAAGGACACTCCTCCCTGCACCCCTGACTGGCGTTTTGGTCACTGGGTGCATGGGTGGGGTCACCAGACCCTTGGAGAAGACCTGCTGTGGGTTCAGTTAATGGCCAGAGCCCAGGTGCCTCTGTGAGAGCCACGGAGAGACTTCTGTGCCTCCAGACGGCCCCAGGATCAGGGCTGCCCTCCCCCACGGGGAGGGGGGCTAAAACAAAACGGCAAGGTGGGGGTGCCCCTGCTGATCCCCTCGAGGTATTCTGTGCTCTCTGTCCGCCAAATGCACAGCTGGTCCTTGTTGCTTTGCTTGGGAGTGGAGCTGGAACAGCTCAGAGCAGAGGGTGCGTCTCCCCTTTGCCACCCTCTGGTGAAAAATGTGCCCATCTCCCTGGGTTTCCTGTGTGTCGGCCTGACACACAAGCAGCTTTCCCTTCTCTTCTTCTGATCACGGAGAGGGCTCAACACATTGTCTGGAATAGCTTTTTTGCCTCAACAGGGAGGTTCCTTGAGGCAATAATTGACTCTTTCTTTCAAGCAATGGCATTTTACCTGGGAAAGCAGCCAGTTGGTATTTTCAGCACAGCAGAATTCTGCCTTGCTTTGAAAGGAGCTGGTTCCAGATCCTCCTTGGGTTATTTTTCCCCCTTAGGATGATGTCATTTTACTTTGTGCGCTCTCTACCATGCTGTACAGTCTCTCCAGCTCCTTGGGAAACACTTCCATTAGACAGGCACTTAATTTTATAGGAGCAGCACCTGCAGGACCAACAGGTGAATAATCTGGAGTCCTCAGCTGCATCATGGGCAACTGAAATGTCCTTTAAGTGACCCTGAAAGGAAGGCTGAATTGGGTGATGGATTTTTCTTTTCCATGAAGAATCATAGGATGGAATGTGTGATAACACAATTGAAAGTGAAGATGTTGGGTATGGGCAAGAAAACTGAAGAGACGAGGAGAGAAAGATTTCCAAAGCAGAAACAAACTGTTCTTCATTCTTAGTTTTCATGCCAATTTAACGTATTCATGAAAATTGCCTCAATTTAACTTCAGGGGAGAAAAGAAGCTACAGGGTTGCTGCAGCTAAAAGGCTGCATCCTGTTTTAGTAAGTTTGCTATACTTCAAATTTTTATCTAGAGGGGCTTTTTTTATGGTACTTTCTACCGGCAGCTCTCCACACCTGTTTGTTTTTAAAAAGCACTCTGCAAGCTGCAGGAAAAGGATGCTAAGCACAGTTATCCCTGTTCTGCAGGTAGAGGGAACTGGCAGAGATGTGCAAAAACTTTGGTCTGTGCCAGAGCCAGGAAAACAGATGAGCCCTTAGCTCCTGAATCCTGCACAGCACCACCCAGCCCTGCCTGGAGTCATCCTGCAGTGTGTGACTGGAGCAGGTGTGCTGGGCTGAGCTGGTCACCCTGCTCAACTCAACCTTGCTTTATGCTCCTGCCCTTGAGTTCCCCCTGTGTGACAAGAATGAAAGCAGTGGTGAATATTTTGGATGATGTACTCCTTGTATAGCAGAGGATGAAACCTTGATAGGCTTGGCTCCTTGTCTGGCCTCTCTTACAAGTTAAGTAATCTGGGGCTCAATCTCCGCCCTGCTCTGGTCATTGGTTTTCCCCTCCAGTGTTTTCCCTCCTCTTCCTTTCTGTGTTGTTCATGTGCCCACACACAGGTGGGATTTAAGAAGCACTCCATGGCTTTGTGTGATGGAACTGGCAAGATCAGCTCAGCTCACCAAGGTACACAAAAATGCTCTGTGAGCCTGCCATGCTGCTGGTGCTGGTGCTTCCTCTGCCAGGTCTGTGCAGCCACCCAGCAAAGCAGAGCTGGTCACTGCCCTCTCTCCAGGACAGCCTCGGGCCCACGGGGATGGGACATTGCTGGCATCTGGAGTGGGAGACTTTGTTAATCCAGCAGCACCATCCACCCCCAGCAGCTACAGAAAGTGACCACAGAGGCACAGGCCTGATTTGTTTCTAGGAGGTTTTGGTGCATGAAATGAAGGGACAGTGTTTCCCTCCTGGTACCTGCAAGAACAAGATGCTCTGCAATAAATTAGCAATGCTGCCCTGCCCTCTGCTTTAGGAAAGGGCTTTAAGGTGGTTTTATATGCTGTGCCCCTTGTGACAAGCTGGAGACTGTAGTTTCTGGTTGTATGATATCCTCCTCAACCAAAAAAATACAAATCCTTAAGAAAAAGAATAATGCACTTTCAAAATTTTGTAACTTCCTTCATGCAATGTGGCCTTGTTGGAGCAATCAAGGTACAGGCACAGATCCTGCAGTGTGCTTAGGCAGAGGCACCAAAGTTTGCAGAATATGGGTTGTAGATTTTAAGGTCTTTCAGGCCAAAGTGAGATCTTTTCCATCTTTGCAAATGTTTCTGATGCTGTGTAAGTACTGTCTTTGAGGTTTACCAGCAGTTAACATTATCACACACTTCCATTTAAAGCAAAATCAGAGTGCCTCTTTCATATCTCTAAGAGAACTAAGAAAGCCTTCTTCACAAGGCTGCAGACAAATGGAGATTGACAGTTATTAGCTGATGGTCTCACTGCTCTGACAGGGTTTGATGCAGAGGGATTTTCAGTGATTGACTCTGAGCCATCCCTCGTGCCTGTTCCACAGGGATGCTGAATCCACTCTGTCCCTGCTGACCATTTATTTGGTCCCCACTGGGCCTCTCTGGCTCCTGGGCAGTGAAGGTGCTGATAACTGAGCAAAGTGGGCAAGTTGCCCAGCAGAAACCTCCTGTTTGCAGCAGATGCTGAGAAGGGGACAGAGAAGCTGGTTTTTTCTCCATGGCCTTGTTTGGGGCTATTTGGAGGCAATACAGACATGGAAGGATTGTGTCATTCACATTGTAGGTCACTTTTATCAATTATCAGCAGGAATTTAGCACCTAAACTGTATCTAACAAATCACAATTAAATCTTTATTTGAAGATTAAAGGACTTCATGTGAGAAGTAACTAAATATTAAACAACCTGTTCACCTGCTATTGCTTGGGTGTTCAGTGTCTCTCCTGTGTGAGGCAAGAGCTGCAGGGCACAGCTCCCTTTATCCAAGTGCAAGCAGCATCTGTGTGGATAAGGGTTTGGGCAGCAAGGCTGCCCCATCTGTGAGCACAGCTCACACCCCCAGCACTGCTCCGGAGCCCTGGCTGTCACTGCAGCCCTCCAACACGATGCTTTTTTGGTTGTCACAGCTGTCAGGGCCTCTGTCAATGTCTGGTGCTGTTAATCCATCCCGAGTGGATCCTGAGCAAACCTTTCTGCTAGCTGGGAGGAATTGATACTTAGCAGCAGAAAGACAGGAAAAACAATTATTGATCACAAATGAGTGGGGCTGTGCCCAAGCCCTCCGATTCCCAGGCTGCTTTTTGTGTCTCTTTCTGGGCACAGTAAGCTTTGCATTGAAATCAGCCAGCACCACCCACTGCTTCCTGCGATGCTCCGGAGAACTGGGAGTTAAATTTCCTTAACTCACGCAGCAAAAGCAGAGCCCTTGTTTATTTTACACGCCGTTATTGGTGCTGCTCCTCGTGGGCAGTGTTGGGGTTGCTGTTGGAATGTCTCTGCCCCGGGAGCAGGAGCAAGGGTGGGCACACAGGGACATTGCTGGGATTGCTGTTGGAATGTGTCTGCCCTGGGAGCAGGATCAGGGATGGGCACATGGGGATGGGACATTGCTGGGATTTCTGTTGGAATGTGTCTGCCCTGGGAGCAGGAGCAGGGATGGGCACACAGGGATGGGCACACGGGGACATTGTTGGGATTGCTGTTGGAATGTCTCTGCCCTGGGAGCAGGAGCAGGGATGGGCACACGGGGATGGGCACACGGGGACATTGTTGGGATTGTTGTTGGAATGTCTCTGCCCCGGGAGCAGGAGCAGGGGATTGGGGATTGGGGACTGCCCCAGGGGCAGGAGCAGGGATAGGCACACGGGGACATTGCTGGGATTGCTGTTGGAATGTCTCTGCCCTGGGAGCAGGAGCAGGGATGGGCACACAGGGATGGGCACATGGGGACATTGCTGGGATTGTTGTTGGAATGTCTCTCTGGGCCCTGGGATTGCAGGATGTCTCTGCCCCAGGAGGGATGGGCACACAGGGATGGGCACACGGGGCATTTTGGGATTGTTGTTGGAATGTCTCTGCCCTGGGAGCAGGAGCAGGGATGGGCACACAGGGATGGGCACACGGGGACATTGTTGGGATTGCTGTTGGAATGTCTCTGCCCTGGGAGCAGGAGCAGGGATGGGCACACAGGGATGGGCACACGGGGACATTGTTGGGATTGTTGTTGGAATGTCTCTGCCCCGGGAGCAGGAGCAGGGATGGGCACATGGGGACATTTCTGGGATTGCTGTTGGAATGTCTCTGCCCCGGGAGCAGGAGCAAAGGTAGGCACACGGGGATGGGCACATGGGGACATTGCTGGGATTTCTGTTGGAATGTCTCTGCCCTGGGGACAGGAGCAAGGGTGGGCACATGGGGATGGGCACATGGGAACATTGTTGGGATTGCTGTTGGAATGTCTCTGCCCCAGGAGCAGGGTGGGCACACGGGGGCATTGCTGGGATTGCTGTTGGAATGTCTCTGCCCCAGGAGCAGGGATGGGCACACGGGGGCATTGCTGGGATTGCTGTTGGAATGTCTCTGCCCTGGGGCAGGAGCAGGGATGGGCACACGGGGACATTGCTGAGCAGCCCAGCGGGAGCGCTGCGTGCCCCACGCTGTCCCTGTCACACACCCGGTCCCTTTGTCCTCACGGCTCCCCATCCCGCAGCCCCATCGATGCCATCGATCCGGGGAGATTGCAGCCATCTGGAGTTAAGCACAAAATGGCACTGCCTGTTGCTGGTGGCACAGGACTGCTCTTCCCGGGGAATTGATGCTCATGGCTATTGATTGGAAAGCACTTTGCATTGCACTGAATGTCACTCTAGTTAGTTCATAAATTTATGGATGCCATTCTGCATTTGCCACAAACTTTCCTGCTTTCTGTCATTTTTTTTCAGGAGAGTTTGAAAAAATAAGGCAATGTGATCTGAGCAAATGGAGATATGGGAGTAAGATCCTAGGTTTTAAATTTGCATTTATTCTGTGTCTTGAAGAGCAGTGTTCAACTACCTCTGCTTTCTAATTTTGCCTTTTAACATGGTGTGAAGCCCAGGGAGACTCGTTAGATGTTGATATAATGATATTGGTAAAATATTGGTGTTTGGAAATGATTGTCAGATTACTTTGATTTTCCATGCACAAGTGCACAGTAAACACACACATTTATCTAATACTTTGGAGACAGCTTTAGTCTTTCATATCTACACTGGGTAATTGAAAACAAATGTTAGCTTCTCTTTAATGGTGCTCCACACTAGTCACAGTGCAGTGTGACCGAGTTCTCATTTTAGTATTCTTCAGAGACATTTGAAGTATGCAGCTTCTTAAATCTGAGCTGACTCGGAGCTCTCTGTAAAATGCATTATTGCAGCTGCTGGAGGAGAGCCTGTTGTGTTTGCTCCTCCAGGTAATGCCTGACCTGTTTGAATTGGGTGCCATCCTTGCAGCCGACCAACTTTCCGGGCTGAAATTTGGTAAGAACTTCAGCAGAGGGTCTCACGTGGCACTTCACAGCTTCTCCATGTGGCCGCAGGGTCTGGTTGCCCCAGAGGGGTCTCCACGGGCCACACTCCCTGCAGCAGGCACTGCTGGGTGCCTGTGCTGTGCAAGCAGCACAGAGGGGCTGCCCTGCCCCGGGGGCCAGGCTGGAGCTGCTGTGCCAGCACTGATCCTGCTCACCGCGTCCCCAGGTGCCCTCTCAGCAGCTTTGCCTGGGGACAGCACTCCAGAGGCAGCTCGGCCCGGCTCTGCGGTGAAGATCCATCCCTGGGCCGTGCCCCATGGCTTTTCACAGGCAGCCAAGGACAGCAGTGCCTTTTGCTTCCCCTTGCACGTTGGGTTTGGGCTGGGGATGCTGAGGAGGAGCGTGCCACATGTGGGATGGATCTTGTCTGACAATTAGTCATCCTGAAGGGTGGTTTGGTTCTCTGCTCAGTCGCTGCAGGGAGTGGGCTGCTTCAGAGGCAATTTGTCCTGCTCTGACCTGGTGTCTGTGCACAGGAGAGCTGGATCCCTGTGCTGGCCTTGGTCTGCACAGGGATTTCCACCCCAGGAGTGCCCTCACCCAGCCCTGGAGCAGAGGGGTATCCTCCTCCCCTGCCGTGTCAGCATGGGGATTTTCTCAGGTGGGAAGGGACCCTCAAACTCTGCTGAGTGGCCGCCACAATCCTCTCCAAAGCACAACAGGTTTGCCCTTGGCAGAATAAAACACTGCCGAAGAATGGAACTAATGAAGAGATTTGAAGTGCATTTATCCTTTGAAAAGTGAGTCTAAATATAGTGCTGTGGAGTTCAATATCTCTCTTCAAGACATTTAGATCAAATGTACCTATTCTGAGACTTCTACATTTTTCCTTTTTTTTTTTTTTTTTGTCTGTAAACCCAATGGCCTACCCTGGGAATTTAAATTCCAGTTGAGGTCCTTTGGACTCATGAATCACTTCCAGCCACAAAGGCACTGTAGTGCACTTGGGACGTGGTAATTATGTTAGTGTTCAGCAGGGCAAAGTAGAGCCCAGCTCGCCTCCCTCCTATTGTAGCAGCTTTTGGGGCTGTCTTGGGAATAGTAGTAATAGTAGTAGTAGTAATAATAAGAATAATAAAAGGGCTGCCACGAAAGCCAGGGAATCTGACTCAGTGCACACAGGCAAGAGAGGCTGGGGAAGCAGCAACCCTTCCCAAGTGCTCCCCTGCCAAGTCTTTACAGCCCTCAGCTTTTTTTGGATGAGCTGGGGCCATGATCAAGAAGTGGCTTCTTTTGTGAGACAGCTATATCCACAAAGGCCATTCTCATACTCTGAATAAAAATGGAAATTTGTCCCCAAACATCCACATTCATTTGTAAAACAGTTAAGAAATGAAAACTGTCAACACCTGAGACTGAGAGCCCATCTGGCCCCCTGAAAGAGCTCAATTTTCCCTTTGCTGATCTGGGCCAGGTATATAAATGTGGTCGACAAAACAGCAGCAGAGGTGCCTGGGCTCATTTCTGTTTGCATCCATCCACTAGAGACTTCTTTTTTAAGGATTTGCTAGGCTCCTGAATTGTCATCTTATCATAAAAAGGGAAATAAATCCTCCTGTTTTCCCTGTGCTGCCATTCTCCCCAGATCTCTGCCAGAATTGGGAAGTTCTCTGCCTGTTGTGGTGAAGTTTGGAAATCTACTTAACCCATGCCTTGCCATGCACCCTTCTGAAATGAAGTGCTGAAGATTTGTTCTGTTTGTTCATTAAATAAAACTAGTAGAGAGAAGATCACATTCAAATGCATTATTTTCCAAGAGTGACATATGCTGTTGACTCACACAAATATGTCTCCTCTGGAGAGTCCCTGGTATGAGAAATCTCAGCACTTCATCTTTAGTCATTAATGAGAATTTTTCTTCTAGCAGAGCTATTAAAGACTCCAATCTTAATTCTCAAAAAACCACAAAAGATGTCAAATTATACAAATCCAATATTTGATATGGTAATAACCAAAGAGGCTGCAAGAGGGGGAGTGAAAATACAACCTGAGGAGAGGCATTGCTTTCCTGGTGGTGTGCTTCCCCTGGCTGCTGTTTATTGCCACTGTGTTACCTTGGTAGCAGTTTCTGATGCATCCCTGGATAATAAGATGCACACACTAATACGACAAATGTGTGATGTGTCAGAGCACGTACAGTGCATGCAGGTGAAATTAGGTGTATTTCTTTTTTTCCTTTTTCCCTCTGGTATTCTCGAGGCTGTAAACCCTTAGGAGTGATTTGCTGACTCGTGTTGTCACAAGGGTGGTGTTTCTGTAGCACTGCCAGGATTTACCTTTGAGGGCTGTGTTCTGCTTCAGGGTGCAGCAGTTGTGGTGTAGGAGCAGAAATGGCGTTTTCCCTTTTTTTTCAGTGGACAAGTAGCAGCTGTTGTGGCACGTGGAAATTGTGTTTTTCTCTCTCTGTGTCAAGGAAAAAACCTGTCTGAGGTGATACCTGCTCAAGTCTTTGCTGTGCAGGGTGTGTAAGGAATGGATGACTTGGAAATCCCAAGTTGTGCAGGTTTTTTGACAGTCTTTTGAAAGATACTCTCAATTGCCACATCACATGGTTTTTATACTTTGTTTCAGCAAAAAATCCACAAGTGTTTCCTCACATCAATATGTGGAGCCAGGCCCTGGATGGAGGGATGGGGGCTTGATAAGCTGGATTTATCTTGGTGGGTATGGGGACTAAACGAAGCTGAAAGGTTTAAATCCTGACCCAAATCAATTTTTCTTCCTGCTGAGACAGTTCCCCTCTCCTAGCAGAGGCAATTACCAATGTCAGCTGGGCAGTTCAGAGCTGTCTCAGGTGCTGCTGCCAGGCCTGTTCCACACGGGGCTGCTCCAGTGCCACAGTGATGCTTTTGAAGGTCCCAGTTGTATTTCCAGTGTTGTACTCAGTTCAGCAGCACAAAAACAAAACCCAATTTCTAGCATGTGTGTAATTCCCATTGGGTATTTATTTGTGCTCAGCAGTGACAACCTGACTCCCCACTCCTCTGTACCCACCACGAGCCATTCCCTCCTGGCAAAAGGTGCTTCCTGGGTGTATTTTATATATCCTGGGTTATTTTGTGATGTCACTCGCAGGGACAGTGTTAAATAATGGAGTTGGTGCTTTTCCCACAGGCAGGATTTTCCATTCTCCAGCCTGATTTGGATTCCTCAGCTTGCACGTGTCTCTGGTCTGTCACCTGTATATTTCTCGTGTTGCCCAACTTATTCCCAGTGAGCAGGAGTTTGAGTCCAGGAAAAATGCAGAATTGTGTCTCTCCAGTGCAAATGAGCATTGGGTAGAGATTGCCTTCTGGGATTGGTTAGGGACTAGTGGCTGTATTTTTTAAAGCTTTCTTAAAAAAATTATATTAAAAATTTTGGATTTTCTGCTGGAAAATTTTATGGGAAGCAGAGAAAATAATAAATCTGCCAGGCTCTGCTCAGGGAAGTCTTCTCTCCCTGCACTCAAATATGGCAGAGTTTAGCTGCTGGCATTTCTCAGAATGAGTGCTGGATCTTCAGAAGCTCTGGGAGTCAGCTCAGTCCTGCAGGATGCTGGTTTTCCTTTCTTTGCTACCAGAGCATCCTTGCAACGTCTTCATGGATGCTCAGTGTCTCCAACCAGAGCGTTTCAGGCTGATATTTTTGCTCCCACTGTGGGAAATGAGAGGTTGCTTGGAGCTGAGGGGGGAGGCAGAGAGTGCCCAGATTTTGGATTTTAGGGGTCTGTGGGGGTCTGCTGGCACAGCTGTGCTCTGCTGGATGTTTAGGTGGAACCCAGCTGTTTTCTGTGGGTGGCAATGGATGGGAAATCTTTGGGCATTTGATTTCAAGATGCTTTAGTTTGCTGCTCCTGTGGAGTTATGAAACACTGTAGAAATGCTGACAAATTAATGACTTGGAAAACAAGCTTTCATAATGAAAATGTCAGAGTTTGGAGACCTGCTTGGTGGCTTGGGAGAGTCTTGTGGTTTTTTCCATTGATTATGAAGGTACTGGAATTTTGAGCTTTCCTCTGCAGTATTTTATGGCACTTTATAAACTTGGCATAACAAATCAGGTCAGTGCCTTTACTATCTGCTTGTGCAACGTGTAACTCCTTGGAACTGGAGGGCAACATTTAAAATTTGCACAGAAATTGGAATTTAGCTGTGAGGATTTGAGACACTTATTTTGCTCGGATTATGCTTCTGTTTATCAGCATCGGAAGGTATTTGAGAGACCTAAAAATTGAATTCTAGGTTTTGCATTAAAGAAAATAAAATCTGTTAGAATGAGTTTTTCTTTGGAGAAGTTGGATACTGAGTATAGATCTGACTCTCCTGTGTCTGCAGGAAGAGGATAAAGGATAAACCAAGCTTATTCTTAAAAGGCTCATAATAAAAAAAGGAATAAGAGTTTAAAAAAGTCTATTGGACTGCTTTGAATCAACAACACTGAACTGAGAGCTTCAGAAACTTTTTAGAACAGGTTGTGCTTGTTTCTTTTTATCTCTATAAAAACTGAAACTTAGAAAAAGGAAAAAGTAGCCACTAATGAAAACACTGAGTCAACTGTTAACTAAAATTTTCAATTAAACCATTTAGAGAGGAGCCTGATGGAGCTGGCTTGAACAAGGATATTATTATTACATTGCTTTATAGCAATACCAATTTTTGACCACAGAATCTATTTTTCACGTGTTAAATACTGGGGAGAGCAAAGAAAGTGAACATTCTGAGTTACATAAAGCTGATAAAAATACATTTATGGTATGATCTTTCTCTGCTGGTGAGAAAGTAAATGCTAATTTACTCTTGCTGTCCAAACTGAGCTGGAGTAGCAGGCACACCTGTGGTGAGTGTTATGACCTTTGTGTTGTGCTGCTGTGCTCCCTCCCAGAGCTGGCAGTGTTTTGTGGCTCAGCAAAGTACTTTCCATTTACATAAAGACTTTTCAACTCCTCTCTTGAATATGTGATTCGCTTTGGAGATGTGCAGTTGTCTAGCAGAGCAATGGCTGTTGCACTTAGTAATGTATTTTGAGATCTTTGAGACTGGAAGATGCTATCAAACTCTATGATATCTGTTACTTTAGTTTTATGTTCTGCTCTATACGGTCCTGGAGCCTAATATATCTTCTATTCTGCTAGAGGGAACTGGCTTCTTTTTAAGCTTTTGCAGGCTGTTTCTGTTGTGCAGTGGAATTCAAATTAGGAATTACTCTGTTCTGTTCGGAAGAGAGAGAATCTTGTGTTAGGATGGAAAGCTGGGCAAGGCTCAGTGGCAGTAAAACTGTGAGGGAACCGTGTCCATGGCAGTTAGAACCTGCTGTAAGGTCCTGTGCAGAGCTGGGATTCTCATTCTGGGTCTTATAAGAATTGCAGGACCCCTTCAGATAATTTGATTTGGGGTTTTTGTAAGGTTCTGTGCATAGCTGGGATTCTCATTGTGGGCCTTATAGAATTCAGGCCCCTTTCAGATAATTTAGTTTGGGGTTTTTATAGGGTTCTGTGCAGAGCTGGGGTTCTCATTCTGGGTCTTATAGAATTGCAGGCCCCTTTCAGATAATTTGGTTTGGGGTTTTTATAGGGTTCTGTGCATAGCTGGGATTTTCATTCTGGCTCTTCAAGAATGCAGGCCCCTTTCAGATAGTTTGGTGTTCCTTCTAAACAAAAATGTTTATCTTCAGTCCTCCTCCTCTGCCATTCCTGGGGAGCAGAGTGGTTCAAGCCCTGGCTTGGCTTTGCCCTGAAGAATAAGGGATGGTTCTGTGCTCAGAGCCCTGTGCTGATGCCAGCCTTGGGGGTGATGGATACATGCCTGAGCACTGTGCATTGATGAATATTGATCTCAGAAAAATGATGAGGGACCCAGGCCTGAGTGGTCTGTGTGTGTGGAGTCAGCTGCAGTCTTATCTCAGTTTAGCTGATTATTGAAGCTTTGTCTGGCTTGCAAGGCAGAACAAACTCCTATTAGGTTTGGTCTTTAATGGCAGCTACCTGAGGGCAGAACTGCAGTGTTACAGCCTCTGGATGTTTACTGGCTCCTCCCTCCCCTCCTGAATGGTGCTCAAGGAGACTGTCAAATCCACAGGCTTTCCTAATGAAATGTAGAAACTGTAAATCTGTCTTTTTAAATTTTTTTTCCCTCTCTGTTCTTTTTATCTCCTAGTAATTATTCCCCTTAGGATTGGCTGCATAATATTAGAGAATCCTTTCTTGTTGTGCAATTAGTTTCCAAAAGGCACGTTCATCCTGGCCATCAGTTTTGTGCTGGGGAGGTCAGCAAAGACCTTGGCACTGCTGCTGGGGGGGATCTTTTTGAAGCCTTGCTGGTGAGGATGTGCCATGTGCCTGGTCTGCTTCTCACCAGCAAAAAAACTCCACAAAAAAAAAAAAAAAAATTGTGAAATTTTGTGCCTGGCTGCTCACAGGTGGTTTTTAACCCCCATCTGCCCTGGGAAGCGTGGATGTGCTCGCATAGAAAGAAGCAGCAGCATGGAAAAAAAAACTAAGCTCCAATATGATATTTCAGCACCTGAACCCTGCTATGATCCTTAGCAAGCCTGTCTTGGTGAAGCCAAACTTACAGTATTTGATCAGAGTTGGACACGAGTCTGTTGATATCAAACTTGGGTGTTCAGCCCCAAAGCCAGTTCTGGATGTGCAGCTGGGTGTGAGGTTTGATGTCCATTTGCTCATTAAAACTGGCGTTTGTGCTCTGTGGAATTTGTACAAACCTTTCTGGGCCTCTGAACCACCTGGATTTAGTCTGGATGGACTGAGGACAGGACAGGAGGATGAAATTTTCAAGGAGACTGACAGCAAGAGGGATGTGCTTGAGTAAGGAAATCAGAGCTGCTCCACCATTTTAAATAGGTTTAGAATGCTTGCAAGCTCTAGACTTTTTTGCCTTTGTTGAATATATCCTATCTGTTGTAAAGCAATCTAACCTTGTTTTAATAAATGCTGCAGAACTCTGCTGTACTTCCACAGGAACAGAAAGCTGGGAAAACCCATTTTTTTGCTTTCAGCAAGCCTGCAGACTGACTGAATTGCTGTAGGTCTTCTTTTCCAAAGTTGCAGCAGCGATAGGTAGAAAAGTTCTTTTCAACTCTTCCTGTGGTCCATTCAGAAAAGCAAAGATACTAATGTTGCTTTTTAAAGAGCTTTTACACTGGTGTTCAGCCTTGACCTAAAGTTTGGACTGTGAGCCATAGGAAAGAATATTTATTTAATAAGCCACCACCATCATGAAATCCCTCTGGAGTTAAGGAAAAGATGTGCAGAATAGGAATTAAATGCAGCAGAAGTAAACAGAAGTTTAATAAGATTCTATAGGAATTCCTGTACAAACCTAAGGAGTTTAATAGAAAATGAGAGGTTATTTTTAATCATCCTCTGGAACTCTACAGCACGTTTTTAATTAAATTACCTAGGATGGATAGGAAAAAACCTAAGGAAAGATGACTAATTTCCTATTAACCTTTATTCAACTTTTTCATAAAATGAATTAAGTTAATGACTCATTTCTGTGTGTGTTGTCTTGGTGAAAGCTCATGTTTACAAAGTTTAAACTGTCTCCGGTATTTCCGGTCAGTCCTGTCCTTCCACCCCTCATTTGGTTATTCCCTGTCCCAACGTGGTCACTCAATGGGAAGGATGAAACTATTAAAACAAGACTGCAGGATACTAAGCCATGCTCAGCCTTTGATTTATTGTGGAACCATGAGGGTTTTTAGCTTTTTTTCTTCATTCTGATTTGTGTGATTCTCCTGGGAAGAGGAGATTCCTGAATTCCACGTTCATCCTGACTGGTTTGAAATGGGTACCTAAAAGAGCGACCTTGGTTCTGGTCATAAGCAACTCAAGAGTGGAGCCATATGGACCATCTAGCTTTTTTTCTCTTTTTTTACCTTTTGTGGTCTTGTTGGATTTGATTTGCTGCGCTGCTTTAATAACTGTAAAACGCAGTAATTAAGGAAAACCTGAGAATGTCATCAACCTTTTGGACACTGATAATTTTTTGCTAGGCTGGGTAGTGATTGCACTCACATGGGCCATTGGTCTCTTAAATGAAATTTCATCCTATTCTTCAAAAAAAAAGCTTTGACGTTTCCTTTAGTGTGAGAGAAACCAAGTCCACAGATACCCCTTGAAAACAGCTTTATTAATTAATCCCACGTGGCTCATCAATGCTGCTGGTGTCTCCATTAGTTACATGCAGAAATAAAGACAAATGGCTCTTGTTAATAGCCCCAGGAATGCATAAATCTCGCTTGTTTATGGAAGAAGGCAACACAAGGAGACATTATGTTACAAGGCTTTTTCGATTTATGGCCTTGCTGCCTATGGTGGCGTAGATTTAGGTCAGAAATGTGGGGCTGGGTGCTGTGTCCTGGTTTTATTTGCATTACCCAGAGATATTTCCATTTCCCACTGCAGCTTGGGGGTGGGAGATGCCTCTGCATTGCCGTGGATGGGGCTGGAGGAGGCAGCTGGGTCGCGGGAATCTCTGCTGGTTGTCCTTGTGGTGAGGGGGTTTGGAGCCTCCATGCTCACAGGAGTGGGAAGGGGCTCCTGTGCCGGCTGCTGCTTCCCCGCACTGTAGGTCTCAGCTTGATGCCCTGTGAAACATCCACAGAAAAGCAGTTTTGGTAGAAAAGCATCTCGTCCTCTGGGCTTCCCACTTCTCCTCTCCTTCGTGGCCTTTCCTGCGTCTTGCCCCAACCAAGCGCAGCTCATTTAACCCCACGCAGGCTGTGTCTCATGCCGCTGTAGAGATGGCGGTAGGGAGGATCTGCTGGAGGTTTCCAGGCTCCTGCTCGGAGCAGGACAGTTGCCCAATGAGCAGTGGTTTTGCTGGACTGAGTGGGAAAGCCTCCTGCCCTGGGATTGGGATTCATCCCTCCCCTGGGGCCTGTTCCTGTGCTCTCTGAGGGAAAACCTTCCTGACCCTAGATTAATTCTCCCAAACTGTAACTCGGGCTGTCGCTGCAGTTTTCCTGACAGATCTCCTTTTGGTATCCCTCCATCTGTTATTTATTGCACTCAGATTGAGCTGATTCTGCTCCCTCTGGTCCTTGCTGCCCTGTTACCACCTTCCCTCCTGCCTGCTGAGGCTCCCCAGCCCAACAGTGTCAACAGTACATAATTGCCTGAAAATATCTTGGGTTTTCAGCTGTCACAGCTCACACCTCTCTTTGCCCTTCCATTTTAGCCCTGCTCATCTCTCATTGCTTGTCTTAGGAGAGCAGTGGTCCCTCTCTGGGCAGGAGCTGCCTGAGGGTGCTCACGGTGGCTGTGTTCATCATCTCACCAGAAGGATGGATTTTTCTGAAAGGGTGCAGATGGGTACTTCTGAAAACCCGTTTATTGTCTGTCTAAGAAAATTTTGGTTTAATTTTTCTCCGTGACTGAGCATTGCCTTATGGAGTCAGACCTCCTGGAAATCCATCATGCACTGGGAGGGGGCTGTGGCTGCTCGAATCATTGATCCTTCCCCAGACAGTGCAGGAAGGAATTTCCTCTTAATTTTCAAGTAGAACAAGCACTTTGTGTGGCTTGTTTTAACAGTTGATGTAATTAATTCTGCTCTTTTAGCTGGGGTTTGCTATTTTTATCAGCCCTGGACTTGCATACTGCTGTAGTAACAGCTCTGGGGCAGACCTCCTGTTCCTCCCAGTCCCGAGTGTGAGGTACAGCTCTAATTATATTTACAGTTAATTCACAGTTCAGCGAGCGGAGCTTGGGGCCAGTTTCGCAAGTGCTTCACTCTGTTATCAAACTGCTAATAAATGTGGGGAGCCCTTGTGGGAGAGCACAGGCAGCAAAATCCTAACAAGAGTGAGAATTTGTGTGTTATAAACCCCATGCTCCAGCAGCTGGTGAAAAGCAGAGCCCCACAGAAGGAGCAGACAGGATATCACAGAGCATCAATCACATGAAAAATGATTTACTTGGTGTGTAGGCTTTGCTGCTCCCTTTTGAATGTTTAATGGTTACTGAGGTGTTTGGATGAAGGAGAGCAGGAGATACTCTGGTGTTTTAAGTGATTAGGCAGTGATCAAGAGAGATGTGTTAAGTTCTGCACAGTGGCTGGGCTTTGAATTTCAGCGGGCACTTCCTCTCCGCATGTCTCAATTCTCCAGTCCCAAAGCAGGATCGTGTTTGCAAGGTTCGGCTGCCAGCCTCAGTCCTGCCTGCTGTCCCCAAGCCAGGCTGAGGTGACTCCTGGTGGCTCCTGCTGCCTTCTCTGTGCCCAGGGCACTCCAGCTGGCAGCACCAGAGCCTGCAGCCTTCCCAGGCCACACAGGCTCCACAGGCTGGGCAGCAGGGCCAGGGGATGCCACCAGTCCCCCTCAAAGTTGTTTGTTGAGGCATGTTTAGCCAGCTCCACAGTGGGAACTTCCCTGCCCAGGAAAGCCCTGTGCTCTCTTTGCCTCTGTGTCAGCTCCATCCCTGATTTGCTGCCCCGTGGATTTCCCTTTGGTGAGACAGGGGCTCTGGGAGAGGAACATCTCATAATTATTGTCGTCTTTCCTGTGCTTGCATCTGGGCATGGCAGCTCCCCACTTGGAACCTGATTTTGTGCAACTGTTTTCAAAGCAAACTGTAGGAGCAAGGAATAACGGGAGAAGAGGAGGTTTGGAGGGTGGAAAGCTTCTGCGCACATCTGTCTTCCCTATTGGCTTAGTCAGCTTTTAATCCCATCCCTGCAGACTGAGGTTTCTTCCTTCTTGTGTCTCCCCAAAGCTCTTGGTGCATTTTTCCATTAGGTTTTCTATTTTCCAGACTCAACAGTTGGAGCTGCTGAGATTTCAGACCGAGCAGTGCCAGTGCTGGCCTGAGGAGCTCCCTCAGGGGGGTGCCTCTATTCTGAGTCCCTGCTCTTGGGGCTGGGGTTAACTGGGAAATTTCACAGCAAACTCCAGAGCTGAGTCAGGTCACCAAAGTGGCTCATTTTGGTGTGGAAACATTTCCAGCCTTATTGAGAGTCCTGTGCGCCAGTAAGGAAGAAGGAGGTTGTGGTAGAGCCTGGCCTTTGGAAAAATGATGAATTATTGATGTGTCTGACTGGGATAGTTGATATAGAACATGGCACTGTTTTGCCTTGCTTTCCTCCCAAGGATAGGCTGGGTATTGATTGGGAGATCATCTGTGTTTTCAAATGCCTTAGCCAGGCTGTAGGTGTTGAAGAGTTTTTCAGCGAGTACAACAAAATGTCAAAGTTATTTTGTGCATTAAGTCCTCTCCCTCAACTAAAAATTCCCTCCTGCCTTGACACTGTGGTGTAGATGTCGATGTTTATATTTAATTTTATTTTTAGACTATTGGACCAGATCAAAGGGAGAAATTGGACATAGGTAGTGGGCAAAAGCTGCCCATTAAGAGATATGGAAGTCGTGCAGCTTTTCTGCCAGCAGCAGAGCTATGCAGGAGGTTAAAGCCCTGTGGTAACTTATTTTCCCCCAAATCCACTCCTGGCTGCTTAGAGTGAGCATGTAATTTAGGTCAAATTGTGCAATAAGTGAAGAGGAGCCCCCTCTGTCCCTGCTTTTTGCTTTCTCAGTTGAGTTTCTTTTTTCTCCCAAGGCTGTTTGCCATTTCCTGGGGAGCTGAAGGTGGTGTGTCCATGTGCAGCAGGTCTGTGTGTCCTGTGGTGATGGGGTGGGGTTATCCACTATGCAGAACTGAACACCAGGCAGTTTTTGGGGTTATTTTGGTCTCTCACTGATATACCAGCTGGCTTTGCTCAATAAAATAGCAAGATCTAGTGGCCGGGAGGCACAAACACTGAGTTCACCTTATACAAAATTGCTGCTCTGTGTTTATATTTCCATGCTGGTTGCCAGCCATGGGTTCCCTGCTAGGTTTTATCCAATCATTATCTCTTGCTCTCGTTTGGGTTTGGGTTGGAAGCAGGGCTGCAATGCCTTTGCCCTGCACGTGCTGACGGAAGAAGGGAGGCTGCCCCAGGTGCTCTGCTGTCCCATTTCTGGGGCCCTGGCTGGTGGAGGTGTCCACCTGTGAGTCAGGGCAGGGAGCAGAGGGCAGAGCTGGAGCTGGAGCAGCTGCTGTTGGAGCTCTCTGGCTACAGGCAGCTGGTGGGGCTGGTCACCATGTGTTATTTCCCCATGGACCAGCTCTGAGCAGCTGTCAGAAGGAGGAGTGACCTTTTTTCCTCTCTTTTTTTTTTTTTTTAAAATAAATTTTTCTTTCTTTTTCTCCCCTAGCCTGCTCTAGTAGCAGATCATTGTAAGTCTCCAAAAGGATGGGGCTGGTATCAAGTGTATCACTAACTATAATTAGCTGTTACAGCAGGAATTATATTGGGAAGGCAAGTCCTGAGCCACTGAGTGCTCACTATTATTTAAACTCTTTAGGTGCTTATGTTGCTCTTGAGAGTCAGACTTGAGCTCTTAAATCACTGTGAATCCTTTTGGACAAAACAGTTATTGGAGCTGAGGGCTTTTTTACAAGACCTTGTGTACGTGAGGTTTCCCTGTGATGCACAGAGGTATTTGTGGAGTTGTAGCTGATATGTTTTAGTGGAAGAGACATGGCAGTGATTAATAACTTGGTCAGGCCATGCTGGCCCTTCCGCTTGTAAGGCAGCAGAGAGTGGAAAATGCTGTGCACAGAAACACATTTCCTCTGGGATGCTGGGCTGGGAGTACCTGGCGAGGCTGGACAGAGCTCCATGTGAATGCTGCAACAATGTGCTTAACTGAGGGCTTGGAGCAACTGCAAATAAAATGGAGCAGTTGCACGGGAGCCTTGGTAAAACCTGAGACTGGGAGTTCTTCCCTGACTTCAGAGGTTTGAGCACACAGCTGAGTTCTTCAAAAAGCTCAAGCCCCAATTGTGAAGCACCAGGACTGTCCTCGTGTTGTTCCAGGTCACATACAGGGGCGGTGCCCAGGTGTGTGAGGGCAGGAGGGGGCAGTGCCCAGGTGTGTCAGTGCAGGAGCTGGCAGTGCCCAGGTGTGCGAGTGCAGGCGGTGGCCAGTGCCCAGGTGTGTCAGGGCAGGAGGGGGCGGTGCCCAGGTGTGGCAGTGCCAGAGCGGGCAGTGCCCAGGTGTGTCAGGGCAGGAGGGGGCGGTGCCCAGGTGTGTCAGGGCAGGAGGGGGTGGTGCCCAGGTGTGTCAGGGCAGGAGGGGACACTGCCCAGGTGTGGCGGTGCCCAGGTGTGGCAGTGCCCAGGTGTGGCAGTGCCCAGGTGTATCAGTGCCGGCGGCCATGGGGCTCCTTGGCACGGACAGAACTCAGCAGCCTCAGCTGCAGGAGCTGCCTGCCCCAGCCCTGCCCCTGTGAAACCACAGTGCAGCAGAACTCTGCATCAGAATTCCAGAGAACATGGATAATATCAGGGATTGTGGCCTCTATCAGTGGGTAGCAATTAAGGGGTGTCAAGATCATTAATGCATAATTAATCTTAATCTTTCTGCTGCTGTATGTACTTAACAAACTAATACAGAAGCAGGGATCCGTGGCCTCGCTTTGACACTTCAGATAATAGAGGCCAGCAATAAACTTGTTCACTGCACACTTCTGCTTTTCCTTGCAAGTAAATTCTGAGCTTAAACAATTTAAAATTACCTTAAAAATGATTCCCATGAGGAATCCCACTGAGACCGATGAGACCACAAAAGGAAATGCAGCGTTGTCTTTTGGGCTCTGGCCTGCAATAGTTTTCCTTTGAGCTGCTGATTGAAATGCAAGGTAGATCTTTGAAAGGAAATACAGAACTTTTAATTTCTTGTTCATGTTTGTTAGCAGTCCTGAGTTAGCAAATCACCAGGAAACTGGCTAAAAAGAAGTGATTTCTTAGCAAATGAATTGTTAATTATTGAGCTCCTGTAAATTCCTGTAATTTTAAAATTGTGTTGGCAACGGATCAAAAGAACATGTGGTGCCACAGTGTTAGAGTATTTTTATTTATATCTGATTCACAATTGTCTCCATGGCAATGTGAGAGATGAAGGCAGAGGAAAGAAATGAGTTATCACATTATTAAATGACCCAGTGGAAAAAAAATTAAGACATGTTAAGGATTAATTTTGCATTATAGAGTTGCCTAGCAAGCCATTATCATTATAGTTAAGGATTTGTTAGCGTTTCTATTATAAACGTGTTTTTGAAGTGTTTATTACTGTTTCAATTTGCATCAGGTTGCAACTTTGCATACAGGTCCTCTGAAAAAGGAAATCTAATTTTAAAATGCACCAAGTAGAGCAGTTTATTAATTTTAGAACATTTCAGTGCTCTGTGTCTCATAGAGATTTCTCCACTCTAATAACTAAGTAATGGGTTTTCTTCCTTCAAAAAAGAAACCCCAGCCCCTCAATTGGAGAAGCAGCCTTTATTAGGTTTTTTCAGTGGAACTTGGGGCAAATCAGTGTATGGCTTTTGTAGAGGTGAACACAGCCCAGCTCTTTGCAAATTGAGCTTTTTCTGCTCTGCTTTTGTCAGAAGTATTGTCAGTAGATGTATGACTCAAATTGAACAAAGAACTGGTAAAAGTCTCTTGGAGGACAGAGGTTTTGTTTGTTTTGTGTGGGTTGGGGTTTTTTGCCCCTTGGCAGAGGGGGGGAAATGCTTTTCATTAGAGCACACAGCTTATGCAAAAATCCCCTGCTCTGGTGGATTATTGCATAATGCACGATAGCATTTTCAAGCTTGGCTAACTGTGATTAGGAAGCTAAATGGAGGGAAAAAAGCAACAATTTCTGTTCTAAAGCCAAAGCTTATTTGTGTCTTTCACCAGCCAGGGTGCTGGTTCCCTGGCAGGGAAAGGCCAGAGGTGCCAGCAACTCTCAGCCAGGGCAGAGCTCCCCATCCACTGGGATTTGGGGCATTTTCAGGGCTTTGGGGAGCTTTGGGTGCCCCAGAGGTGCAGCTGCAGTGTGGCAGTGCTGAGGGACAGTGTGTGTGTGTGAGGTGGGAGTGCCTGGAGGACAGAGAGTGATGGAAGTGCTACTGGGGTTTAAAACAGAGGGAACAGATGAGGGAAGGCTTTATGGAACAGCCCATTTATCTTGAATTCCCAGAAAAATCTGTGAGGCTCTGCAGGGCTGGCTTCTGTCCATCTCTGTTCAATATTTTCATTATCAATCTGGGTAATGGAATGGAGAGTAGGTTTGTTAAACTGGCAGGTGATGTAGAGTCAGGAGAGACTGCAGATGCTTGGGGAGGAAGAAGCAGAGTGCTTTCCTAAAATACTCCGTTTCAATCTGGGCAGATTGGAATGCTGATCTGGGGCAAGGGCTGAAAGGGCCAAGTGACAGCTTGGGGCAGGGGCTGCAGCAGAGCAGGTGAGGCAGCACTTCAGGCGGAGGATCCGGGGTTCACTGGGCTCTCCCAGCACAGACATCAGCACGCCCTGGCATGGCAAAAAGCCGTTCTGCAGGGCTGGCACTGGGGAGGGCTCAGCGGGATGTGGGACAGTGTGAGAGACTGAGAGCACCTCCCCATCACAGCTGGCACCCGAAGGCAATGCAGGGGCTCCGGCTGGCTGGGCTCAGAAGACACTGGGAGGAGCGCTGCTGCTCCAGGGGGATGCACTGGATATTCTGGGAACACAGGGGCCACTAAACCTTGGCTGGTAATTCCTCCAGCAGCTCTGCTGTCTGCCTCAGGTGTTTATGCAGAAAAAAGAATCAGTGATGAACTTTTTTTGTGGCTCACCCATTTTTTTTAAGTTGCTCTTCTGAGCACTGGCCTAACTTGACTCTTCTTAGCTTCCAACTTTAGCTTCCAAGTTTAGCTTCAACTTTAATTTTAAAAGAAGTTATTAACAGGGCCACAGCACTGAGCAGGATGGAGCTAGCTGAATTCCCTCTATGAAATGCTACTTTACTTGATTAAGTCCAATGACATCTTCGCATTCAGCTAACTAGCTCTCTGCAGGTGATAGAATAACTAATCAGAGTAAAAACATCAGATGAAATGAAATATAGACTGTAAACACCATTCTAATTAGCGGCTTTATGGGACTCTGTCAGTGAATGATCATGGAAGAGATTTCTTGTTTTCCATCTTGAGAATATTTGGGTATTAGTCATGGCTGAATGCCTGTTTGTGTCTTCCTAGCTGGGATTTAGGGGATTTTAATCCTGGATCTCTGTTAGGAAGTGCCAAGAGCTGTTCTAGGCCTCTCACTGACCTCTGCCTTTGTGCCAGTCAAATGAAGCTGATGGAGGTGGCCTGGGTCTGGTGGCCCCAGCTTCTGGACATGGGTGCCCAGTGCAGCAGTTTCATGGGGTTTATTTTGGGCACAGTTGATTGTTCCTCTCTCTTTGGAGGCAGCTCAGCCGTGCTTCACTTTTGGAGCCAGCAGCCCTTTGTCTTGGAAGGTCATTCAAAGGTAATTGTCAGTAATTAACTTTCCAGCCTGGAAAACCAGAATTTCTTGACTGCAGAATTTCTGCCTGTTATGCAAGCAGAAACATTTTTATACAAAATCCCCAAACACTTCCCATCCCTGTCTGTATATATAGCCAGGAACAGGTGGCCGTGGCTGCACCCTGCATTTCAGAGCTAATGGCTCCCGAGCTGGGAGGGGGATGCACCTCTGAGCACCAAAGGGCTGTGGCAGGCTTGGCACCACCCCAAGGGGTCTGAACAGCATCCCCTGTGCTGGGGCCAGCAATTCCCTGGGTTGGATGGGGCAGTGGGACAGGGCTGTCCCAGAGCTGGGGTGGCTGGTTGCTGGAGAGGTGCAAGAGCAGGGGGTTGGTTTTTAAAAAGCCTTTCAGAAAGATGGAGAGGAGGAATGATTTCCATGACAACAATTCGGTTAGGGAGAGAAATGATGGCTCTTGGAGAGGGAATGTGAAGGGAAAGGTGTCACTGCTGTGAACCTGGAGGGGGCTTAGGGGAGAGCAGGAGGCAGAGCACAATCAAAACATTAAAACACAAAAGCGTGGTTATTGCTTGAGAAACAGCACTTTCCAAAGGAAACAGGGATGTGCTGCAAGCCCTTGGTGAGGAGGTGGAGGGCTGGCATGGGGAAGGAGGAGGAGGGCAGAGTCCAGCCCAGCCGGCTCCTGGGTGTGGGAGGGCAGCAGCTCTGGGAGAGACCACACGTCCCCAGAGCCCCTGGCCTTCAGTCCAGTGCTGCTTTTGTCAGATGTGCACGTGAAAGCATCTCCTCTGCTTCAGTGGGCACGGCTGGAGTCCATCTCTGAGGGTCCGGGCAGAGCACACGTGTGGTCTCTGGTTTTTTGGGCTTTCTCCTCTTGCCCTGAAACCCTGCAGTTGTGCCTCGCAGGTCCCAGCAGTCTGGTGTCCCTCCCTGCTGTCACAAAGTCAGTTTCTAACTATTTTCTTTTCTTTTGTCACTCTTCATTAGCTGATTTTCTTCCTATATCCTTGTGGCTGATTTTCTTCCTATATCCTCCCTTTAATGCTGACTAGAAATGGCCTATCATCTCAAAATTGCTTGGACCTTGATTATGATTATTTTTCTTTTCAGACACTATAATTTTGGGTGATATGTAGACTGGAAACTGTTTCTGGCACTGACATTATCAATTTTGAAAAGTTTGCTCTGCCTTAAGAATCTCATCCTAAGACAATGCTAATTAACCAAAAAAAAAACCAAAACCCCAAACAACCCAGAAGCAAAATGTGAATATCTAAACTAAACTTTGCAAAAACGACATTCATTGAGCTATTTGAATTCTATGCAGCCACAGCAGGCTTGGAAGACACTTGGATACATTTTCCAGCCATAAAGCAAACAGGTTGTCAACTTGAAAGGTACTTGGTTATTGCTGATAAAAGACGTGGCCAGTAAAAGGTAGGAAGATACACTGGGAATAAATAACAGAGTCTATAAACAGTCAGTATTTGTTGTATGTCTTTGTAATGCAGTGTTTTTGCAGACAAGTGCGCTGAAATTTCAACTTGTCAGATAACAACAAAAAAAAAAGGTAAATAAATTCTGCTTGGGATGGGAGAGATAGTGTTGTGCAGAGTAATCGCCGTCCTGCAGCAGCCCCGTGGGTGTGTGTGAGCATGAGGTGCTGCCAAGGGCTGGGTCTGGCCAGGGCTGAGTGCCCCCCAGAGCCCCCTGCCATGGGGCACCCCTGCCAGCACAGGGCCAGGCCAGCAGTGACTGCCTGGAGATGGAGCTGGGGTGTTGGAGCACTCGGAGCCTCCTTGCCAGGGCTGTGCTGGTGGCCCTGTGGCTGCTGTGCCGTGACCTGGGGCTGGACAGTGCCACTGGTGGAGGAGAGAGTCCCCTTTGCTTTTGGGAAGCCCAGCTATCAGCCAGAAATCATTCCAATGTTTGTATCCAGCACTGCCTTCCCCAGGCAGCTCCCCAGGATCTGTCAGCAGCGTTTAACGCTGATGGTCGCTAACAGTTCGGGCTGCCAGGATCCATGGGTGTAGGGGCTGCCGCTGAATTATGGACTGGGAATCCTTCACTGTGGGTTTGGTGGGTGCTGCCAAGGAACAGGTGCAGCCCACGCCGCCCTGGCCATCTCTGCTGCCTCTCCTTTTCTCTGGGGTCCCACCTGGGCACTCCTGGCTTGCAGCAGAGCTGGGAGGCTCCTTGGAGGTGAAATGCGGGGCTGTGATTTGAGCTGGCAAAGAGCTGAGTTTGAGGCACCCCAAATCCTGCACCTGGGCTGGTGGGTGCAGGCTTCTCCTTGTTCCAGGCTTTTGCCTTGCCCCAGCTCTGGCCTTGAGCCCTGGTGCTCCCATCCCCAATGTGGTTGTACAGGGAACCCCAATTCTCGAATTTTTTAGATGGCTGACTTATGTAACTGTCAGGTTGTGGGGGTTTTTGGTGTGTGTTTGATTTTTAAATGTCACCTTATGTGAAATAATTATGCTGCCTTAACTGAGGAGCAAACATTGCCCTGTGATAGAGTGAAAGCCCTGGATTGATGTGGCTTTTTCAGTGCAGTGTCTGCACACAATGGTGGCTGCCTTTTATTTGCACTTTGGCATGATCCAGCAGTATCTGAAATGAATGCCAGAAGGAGAAGTCATTGCATGGCTCCCCCTTTTTTATTTTTAACTGATATTTACACATGAGGAGGATTTCACAGGCCCCTCTGTCACAGCCCTGCACAAAATAATCTGCTCTGTAGTGTTGTCTGTGGAGAGCTGCAGAAGAGCCATGAAGCCACACATCCATCTGGGGCTGGTGTGCAGAAAGGGATCTGTGCAGGTTCCTGCATGTGGGACGTGAGTGTCTTCCTCGTTTGTAATTCAGACTTTTGGGGTATAACAGAAAGGGAGGAGAGCAGAACCAGATGACTCATGTTGGAAAAGCTCTTCAGTGTTAATGGGAAAAGCAAAATTGTGTGCATGAGGCATTGGGAGCTACTGATGAAGCACTTGGGCCTGACACTGTATCCTGCTTTTCTTCCTTTAACAGATGATCTAGCTTTGGCTTCCTGACCTCTTTGGGTATTAGGATCCATCCATCTCACTGGCTCCTGCTCTGTTGCTGTTCTGAGTTTAGTCCCAGGTCAAAAAGTCCCAATAATCCTGGCAAGAGCGGAAGGCAGAAAGGCAGAATGCACTCTCACATTGCCAATGTACAGCTTAGCTGTGTTTTTCCAAGTGGTGGCGTTAAAATGTGGATATGCTTTAAAAACAAGCACAGTGCTGAAGCCCCAGTTTAATTGCTGGTTACAGATGCTGCTTTTGAGCCAAGCTAAACTTCTGAGCCAAGCTGAAGTTCTTACAGACAAGAGTTCGTGAAATTCTAAAGAGGAGGAAATCAGCATTAAAATAGCATTTGTAGAGAATCTTAAGCAAAATGTGCACTTTTCAGTGAAGGCCTTTGCATCATAAATTAGCAACATCTGTCCTCCTATTCTATATGTCATTTCCTCTCCAAATCCCCTCCAGAATCTGCCATTTTTCAGAAGTATTCTTGGATACATTGAACTGAGGTTGAAGATGCTTCATAAAATATGCATAAGCACTTGGCACTTGGATAATGCTTCTTAGTAGTTGCCATTTTGCTGCATTTTAACAAATTAACCCTCCAAACATCACTGATGCCCATGGTGAATATGGGCCAGTATCAGGATGAGACCATCCTGGGCTCAGGAAATGCTGTTGGAAATGGATGTTCAGTCATGAGAAGTGGCTGCTCTGTTTGTTCAATACATGGTGGTGACTGGTAAGATCTCAGAAATTCTGAGTGTGCCTTACAGATAAGCTCTGAGATAGCTGGATTTTCCAGGGATGCCATAAAGGAGGATAACCTCTTGTCTTCCCCACTGCTGGGGTGCTGCTGCTGTCCCAAAGGGCAGGTGCACTCCCTTGGTTGTTTCAGGTGCAGAGTTTGCTTGAGTGTAGGTAGATAAAGAGGGCTGGGAGGGAACATAAAGCATCGTCCTGTGCATGTCCCTGTCCCAAGGAGAGCTCAGCTCCACCTGAGGGATTCCTCACAGACAGCCTGTCCTTGTGGTGTCCCTGTGATGAAGACCTTGTGGTGCTCCCAGGCAATCTGTTCCAGTGTTTCACTGTTGAGCAGATAATATTGAAGAATAAAGTCCAATCTTGGAAAGCTTCTAAGTGTGAATGAAAACATGTAAAAATCAATACTGTGCTTTACAAGGAGAAAATAGGTGTGCGATGACACAGGGAAGAGATACCAGGCAGATTTAATGCCTGATCCAGGAGACCTTACTCAAGCAGAAATTTCATTTTATTCCTAAATTCTTTTACTTCTCTTTAAAGCATTTAATGGCCACTTAGTAGTGGTGCATCCTGTGCTTTGGGCAGTGCTGGGGCCAGCTTTGGGATGGACTGGCTGACCTTTGGGCTGTTTGTATGGAACCACCAGGCTGGATTTGAGTGGGATGGAAGCTGGCACCGCCCTGGGGCTGAGCAGGACAGAGACTGCACATCCTCAGCCCCTGCAGGGATGGGTTTTCTCTGTGCCCCTGTGTTTCCCTGCACCCTCAGGAGTGCCCAGGCTTTGCTTGCCTCTGTGGTGCAGGTGGAAGGGGTTTGGAGGTGTCCTTCTGCTTCCCTGCTCCTCGGGCCGTGCAGGACTGGGCAGACGTGCTCAGGAATTCCATGGCAGGAGGGAGAAGGCAGCTCTGAGCTGCAGTGGAGAAAACAGGCTTTGCTTTCTGGAAAACGTGTTGCAACCACTGTAAATCACAGAAAAGAAGGCAGAAAACATGAAGTGTGTAATGAATGCGACACCCGTCACTGAAAGGTCAGCGGCTTCCTGCACAGGAGTAACGTGCATAAAAAATTAATGAGGCTCTCTAATTAGTTTGTTGTGGTGGAATTTTATTAACGAGACACAATCGATTTCTGGTTTCTGCTAAAAACATAATGAAGTGCAGTGAAAGCTGGTCTTCACAAATTCCTGCTTCTCATTGATAAAGTGACAAGAGCTGCAGGCGCTGTGGGAGGCAGCACAGGCACAGTCCCAGGGCTGGGAATGGAATTGCTGGGCTGTGCCAGGGCAGGGATTGCACCCCAGTGCCCCTTCCCACTGCTGCCCCCCTCATGCACCCCTGTTCTGGGCTCTGGTGCTGTCGGGAACCTGAATTCCTGGGACTCAGCTCCCTGCTGTTGGGGATATCTTTATATTCAAGGTGATGCTTGGCTTATTTGCATTGCAGGTTTTGCAATGTGTCTTGCTTAAGGAAAATTAACTTGTCTGTGTCTTTGTTGCTAGCTGTATATGCTGGAAACATTTTGATTAAATACTGAGGAAAGAATAAGATAAGACTGTTGATTAGTTAGAATTGAACTTTTTCCTTTTACTCCTACACTTAGAAAAACCAGACATTTTTTGTTTTTATTGTGGTCTATGTAATTAACTGCATGAATAAACATACAGCATTTCTGAAAACTAATACTCCTGAAAAATCCTCAGACACGTTCTGTTTAAAACATTATATCCTCTGGTGAATCCTGCAGTTATTGATGTTCAGACAATGGGACTCTAATGCAGGAGTGTTACTGGCAAAACAGGGTGAGCATTGCACCAATCTGTAGTGGTTTAAATAAACTGGTTGAGACAAAACCTGCTGGCAGTCCATGTCAGGGGACCAGGTCCACTTCTGCACTGCTCCTGGCATGGAGAGACAAACCCAAAACAATTCAGCTGTGAGCCAAGGAGAGGAAACAGTTTGCCTCCTCTGGGCCATCCTGCATTCCCACACAGACTCCTCCTGGCCGTGTGCTGGGGAGCTCCCTGGTGTGTGGACCTGGTCTTCCTGTGTGCAAGTGATTTAAATTGGATGGTCAATGTGAGGAACACACGTGATCTCTTCATGTGCAGCCTCGCACCCCAGTCAGATGTGGTGATACAAGTGCTGTAACTTTCCTGAGAAATGAGGAGCATGGGGAGCTCTGTGGAGTTCCTCTGTATGAATCCTTTATACTGCATGTTTCTTGTCTCCATAACTTCCTTGGAACGTGAGAATTCCTTTGGGCGCATGCTTTGGGAAGCCTTGCTGGCTGCCCACAGACAGGTGCATTTTTCCTCGCTGAGTTCCAAGAAGGCTGGTGCAGCATCCTTGCTTTTGAAAGCAGGTCACTGACAAGCACTCAAAGTGCCACTCTGTGACAGGTGGTCACTGCTGAGGTTAAACCCAAGTTTTCCTGCGGTCTTGCATTAGCAGCTTTGAGTGACAAGTTCCCCCTCCTGAGCTAGTTCACCCTCCATCTCCGTGTTTCTGTCTGCCCAGCCTTGCCCTGAGGGACAGGACGGTGACATCAAAAGGGAGGGTCCTTGTTACACTTGGCTGCCTATAAATATTTGGCTCTAAGTTTCATCCAAAATTCAGTAGAGATGGTGAGGTTCAAAGGTGTGTTTAAAAGGGAACAGCTAGGAGTTTTTGCTTTTTATTAAGTAAGTTTTTATTTATTTCTCTATTATTTGTTTGGTTTTTCCAAGCTTGCAGTAGGTTTTTATAAGAATTCTTGAAAGTTGTGGCTCATGGAAGGGACTTTTGTTAGATGGGGTCTGATGATGGAATTTTCCACATCAGGCAACAGAGGATAGTGGCCTGAACCCTGCTGCACAGAGCAGTATTTTCTTTTATTTGCAGTTCTTACACATTTTCTGTATGAGTAGAAGAACATTCCTTGAAGATTGGCCAGGAATAGATCTGGAATAGGCTGCCTTGGGGAGGCAGTCCTTCCTGTTGATTAATTTCACATCCCACCTTGGTGATCCAAGTGTACTTGTTGTGGATGAGAGGATGGGTGAGTAAAGATGGCAAAATAAGCTTTTTTGCCAGCAATTGATTTTGCAGTGCGAGATGCATCCGGGGCTATTATTCCATATCCACGCACACAGAGGCAGAAATGCCTGTGGCCCAAGACATCAGCCTTGTTCCCATCCTCTCCCAACAGGACAGCTCCTTCCCTGGGCTGGAATGTGGTGCTGGGACAGTGTGGGGGAGCCTAAATGCCCTTGGTGCTTGGGGTGGCGCTGCAGAAACAGGGATGTGTGGGTTTCCCTACCTGTTATGTTTGGGGTCTTTCCTCTTGTCCCAAACTGGATCTCATCTGGGTTGCACTGCAGAAATGGGGATGTGTGGGTTTTCCTACCTGGTGTATTTGGGGTCTTTCCTCTTGTCCCAAATTGGGTCTGATGTCTCTACATCTGACTGACAGAGCAGTGCTCTTGTTCCTCAGGGCTGAGTAGAGCTTTGTGTCCTGATGGGACAAGGTGCCCCCTCCTCTCGTGCCATGCCTGATTTCCCACTCTGCCTGAGATCTGTGCTTGTTCCTTGAGGAGGAGGGAGGGAACACACCCAGGCTCCTTGCGTGAGCCCAGCTCTACCAGAACAAGGGTGGTGAGGCTGGCACAGGGCAGCCTCTGCTTAACTGGCCTGACATTCGTCATCACTCAGATGTTGACTTTTATGCTCAGGCAGATGTTGAGGCCAGCAGATAAATATGCTGCCTGAGAAGTTATCTAAATAAATTTTCCAGATCAAGGCACTGTGCAGAAGAGCCAATTAATCTCAGAGTGCCTGGGAGAAGCAGCTGTTCTCCCAACACAGGGGGAGAAGCAGGGGAGGTGAGGAGGGTCCCAGGTACAAATAGTGCAGCTCCTGGGGGAGAATGCTGGGCTGGAGCAACCTTTGAGGCAGGAAAGCTTTTTAACCTGACCCAGCTGGGTTAAGGGCAAGACACTCATTCAGAGGAAAAAAGAAAGGTTTGAAGTGGCTTTTAGCTTTTTGGACCAATCATTGATGGCTTGGGGTTTGTAAATGGAAATAGTGAGTTGTCAGACTGTGTACAGTCACTTCTGCTCCTGCCACCTCCTCTTTGCTCACTGCCTCTCCCATCACTCTCCTGGACTGTTGCCTCCTGCTTTTCCTTGGGAGTGTTTTTCCTGCCTCCTGCTGTCTCTTTTGTCCCTGTGCTGATTCACCAGGCCAAACCTGTCAGCCTTGGAGGGTATCTGAGCTCAGGCTCCGTGTGTGCCTCTCCTGGCACGTTCCCTGTGCCCAGCACCCTGCTGCAGCCTCACACTCACCCGTGGGTGTCTCAGGAGCGGCTCCTTCCTTGGCATCCGAGCCGAGCCCACCTCAGTTAGCACAGGTGGGAAGCACCTGCATTTCCCTCAGTCTCAGTGGGAGCTGTGAGTGTTCAGGCCCTTTGGAGAACAAGGAACTTTGTAAACGTGTGCAGAAGTGTTGGGTTTGATGTGTCTTCTAAGGGTTGGCATTTGAGATTCCTGCTGTATGTTTGCCAGTAGGAATAACTATAGATGGAACTGGGATGGGAGCAGTTTCCCACTGAGCCTGGGGTGTTGGTTTGATGGATCCCAGCTCCCTTGTTAATTCTGAGAACCAGTCTGGAGCAAAGTCCTAGGCCAATATTTGTCTGCCTCCCTTTCAAGGTTCAACACCTAGTGTCATGTTAGGAGATTCCTGGCAGCTGCTTCTGATAGATATTTGAAATGCTGATGTTCCAAATGAGTTCTGATCCAAAGTGCTCATCCTGCAACTGGAAGTTTCACCTCATAAATTAATTAATTGTCAGATCATTGTCAAAATCATTACTTTTTACAATTTTCCTTGTATTTATTTAGCACTAGCTCTAGATTTGCACTTCTGATCCATTGTGCTTGTTTGTATTTTAAGTTCACATACTACAATGCAGTTCCTATCCCAGCTCTGAAGGAAAATATGGGACCAATTTTAATGGCAATGTACAGTTGTACTGGCATGTCCCAAAGCCTGGGGAAACCTGTCCATTAAAATATAATGGAGTAGGAAGTCCTGGCATAAAGTAAAGCCTTGAGTGAAATTCCACAGCTTCATGGACTGTTAATTCTTTATTAGGTTTTCCTAACACTGAGATAAAAGGCATTTTATCTTTTTTAAGGTTTGCATTAACATGTCATTGAGTTTTATAGATACATTGATCTTCATTTGGCTAATCGAGAAAGGGTAATAGAAATGTGTGTTAAATGCCAAAGCAAAGATAACTCTGTAACACTTCAAATTTTTGTGTTATTTTTATTTATTAAGTTTTCTTCAGATACAGAACTGTGGTCAGTGTCAAGTTCTGAAACTCCTCTCACTGTATATTTTTATTGGCTGTCCTGTCTAATTTTCTTTTTTTCCCCCCCTTTTTTTAATCTGCCTTTGCTTTTAAGTTAATTTGGCAGTGAAGTTGATGTGTGATCACTAAAAACTAACAGAGACAATTGACAAGATTTTTAAAAAGACTGTTGTGTCTGATGGATTCTTGCCTCTCTTGGCTCAGAGTCTTTTTACTCTGTGTTCCACTCTGAGGTGGAGCAGTGAAGTGTGTCTTTGGATTCAGAGACAAAAGCTGAACCCCACTCACGTCAATATTTTTTTGAACAAAGATTAAGGTCTTTATCTCCTTCCCCTAACAGTGAAATCTGGGCTCGGACTCCAGGCAGGGGCTCCTCTCTGCTCCTTTTTGGGTCAGCAGCCCTCGGGAGCGGTCGGTGCCTGGCTGGGCCCGGAGGCCGCGGCTGCTCCCGGCTGTGAGTTGTGCCTGTCTCCAGAGGAACACCGTGTGCGTCTCAGAAGGAACTCTCCACGGATAAAACTTTATTAACAGCTGTCGTTGTTCGTGAAGATTGTGCAGTGGTCGGTGTATTAGCTCTGTGTACGAAGGCACACGAGAGGGAAACGGAATGAAAAATTATTTTTGCCTTCTCTGTGTTGAAACTGTCCATCAGTTCTGCGTGTGCACGAGGGATGGCTGGGGGAAGCATTGGTTTGTTGTGGTTCTCTGCAGCTGGACAGAGCTCAGCCCCAGCTTGGGTGTTTGTTCCCAGCCCCATCACATCTCAAGGCACCTTCCTTGGCAAACAGGGAATGAGAAGAGCTCTGAATCAAATCCCCTGAGCAGCCCTGTGGGATGATCACCTTCCCTGCTCACCAGCTCTCAGGGGAAATCTTCCTCTCCTGCTCTAGAAAGGTCTGCAAGGACTTCACTGACAGGGCGTGGGCACAGGTTGGGAGGTCTCAGAGATAGTTCCCTTCATGTCCAGGGTTTATTCCATCCTTTCCTTGCCCACCACTCTTGCCAAGTCAAAAGCATCAGAGCAGCTCAGATCTTACATCTCATCCTCAGCTCCCAGTCCTGCAGCCTCCAGCAAATGCTTATTTTAGCACCAGCTGGCTCTGATCCCTTTGAACTCTCTGATATGAGATTAAATGTTAATTTATTACATATCATTATAGGATTATATGTTATCTCTAGGATAATGGAATCCAAATGTTAGAATAGCATGTTTGAGATTTAGTGCTTGTACACATTTCCCTCCACTCAGGAAACAAGAATAGCTGAAGGCAGAAGACTGAACAAGAGGTGAATTAATCTGTCTGATCACAGCTAGCTGAGGGCTCAAGCTCTGGAAGAGTAAAACCAGAGGTTCATAATCTTTTTGCAGAGTTCAGAAGCAGAGGAGAAGTTGACAGAATTTTCTAAAAAATAAATAAGTCCAAAGGAATTGTTATCTGCTTTGGCTGTTCCATGGGCAAAATCCCATGGATAAATTATGCAGTGTGAATTATGTGCTTGGCTCTAGATATAAATGCCAGACAGAGCAGAGTGCTGAAGTGACCTGGATGCTGAATTTCTGCAGAATTTCATTCTCTAGGCTGTGGGTAGGTGAGCAGTGCTGGATGTAATAAGATCTGACTTGAACTTGAATTGACTCAAACTTGAGCTGCCGTAGTGATGTTTCCACACAGAGGTTTAGAGGTGATGCCACGGAGCAGAAGGTGAACAGGGCTCCTTTGCTGTCCCTGTCACTGCCCATGATGGCATTTCCAAATGGGTAGGTGCTGATGCTGAGCTGTGCTGAGCTGCATTTCCAGCACACCCAAATGCTGTGCCCAGGCACGCTGGGCTGTGATTGTGATGTCCTGTGACTCTCATTCAATTTTATAATTTTCCTGTCATTGAGAAAAGAATTAGATCCAGCTTTTTGCCTTCTCAGGCAATCTCAAATCTGGTCTAATTTACTCCTCTTGACTCTTGGAGAGTTTGAAAATGCTGTCAGCTAAATGCTCATTATCTTTTATTGCATTAATACATTGACATGAGTGAACCACACAGCAAGTATGACCTCATCCAGATTTGGGTTTTGCTCAAGAGTTTTTATTCTTTGCCTGGAAGTTAATAATTGTCTGTGAGCAAGGTAACTGTACTCAGTGCCTCACAGCATGAAAGTCACAATAAGGTTTCACTCTCTTTACACACAAATATTTTGACAAGATCTCCTTGAACTGCCCCCTCCAGAGCTATTGGGAATTTTCATTGTGCTTAGAAAATCAAACTCTAGATTGTGAATTGGCAACAGAGAGGGAAACAAACACCCAAGAAGTCCTGGGTGAGGCTCTCTGCTGGCCCCAAGGAGCTGTTCTGCACGTGTGAGTGACAAGCTGCAGCCTTTGATTGCTGCAGTAAGAGAAAAGTGCTACTGGGGGAGGGTTATTTTGTCCTTTCTGACAGCAGCTGCCGTAAATTTGTAAAATATGTCAAATGTGTATTCATAAAGTAAAATAATGCATTCAAGCATGAGAAATTATGCTTTGTTCTGGTACTGGGATGTGCTCGAGCAGGGTTGTTTCAAGAAGCAAGGGAGCAGGGGAGCAGGTCAGCAATCACACTTGGAATGCAAAGCTCTCCCACTCTGTAACAAATTAATGGAGTTGCTTGAGGCTGTTGTCATTCCAAAAATAAAATGTTGAATTAAGTAAAGAAATCTGAGACAAAATAGAAACTTTTGTTCTGGGTATTTTGGTCAGGGGAAAAGAAACAGGCTGTCATTAGAAAGGAAGGATTTGTGTTTTCATGTGCTGTTCCTCGAGAGGCAGACATGAATTGATAACTCAGTGATGTCTGAACTGCAGAGCTTGGCCTGTGTGCTTGCTCCTGGGGCAGTCAGAGAGCACAGATTGCTCTGGGAGTCTGCTTAGCATAATATTGGTTACTGGTGAGAGCAGTGCTAAGTGCAGGCTGAAGCCTGGGTTCGGAGAAAAAAGGTCCAGACATCTCTGAACTAATAGTGGGGGCTCTGTAAAGCCGTGGAGCTTTTATTTAAGCAGCTAAAAGGCTGCATGCCCTCACGGGTCTCTGTCCTGGAACTCTGTAGCTTCTGCTTCAATTTCCCAGTGGGAAAACTCCCTGCTGCAGCCAGGCTGCACACCCTTGGAATGATCTGCGTGTGTGTGTTTGCAGCATGGGGACACAGATCCTGCTGGAGGCAGCCACCAGCACCTCTGGGGTTCACCTAGGGGAAGGATGGCTTCTTTCCACAGGCCTGAGCAGTGCGAAGGTTTAAGCAGGAATTTACACTGCTCACAGTGCCCAAACCCAGCGTGGGTGGTCAGGGATGCCGCAGAAATGGGGAGGGAGAGGGGAATTGCTCCAGTGCTCGGGCTGTGAGCTCAGAGCTGCTGCCCCAGCTGGATTTGGCTCTGGGAGTCTCTGTCCTGCTTGGTCATGGTCCCCAGCAGGGCCTGGCATGGCACAGGCTCCTCCTGGGATTACAGTGCCAGTGGGATATGGATGTGCGCTGCTGAGACACAGGATTTTCCCTGCATTCAGGACAGATCTGTGTTCTTAATAACTTTACAGGGGGTTTATTGTAAGCTGCTTTTGTGGTTTCACACAGCTCCTTGGGCCCATCAGCTCGGAGCTCATTGCCTCCAAGAGCTTTGAATCAACAGGGTGGAGAATCCAGTGAAAGCCCATTGTTCTGGAGAAAGGCTTTGGACCACCCTTCCTGCTTTCTGACAGTGCCTCTGGACAACCAGCATTTTAATATCCTGTAATTTTCAGCTCATGCAAGGAATTTTCCAATATCTCCAAAGAGAGATGCTTACATGGGGAGAATCACAAGTGCCCTAAAATGAAATACCTGTGTGACCTGTGGGTGCAGGAAATGTAGGAAGTCTGTAGAATGCAGAACTTCTAATTCCTTTCCTTCATTTTGGCTTTAGGTGTAACACTCAAGGCCACAGGCTACAGTCACAAGCTGGGGTTTGTGAAGAGAAGCACAGCCAAAAATCTGTGTCCTCCAGAGGCTGAGGGATCAGCCCAAGCCAGGGGAGAAATTGTTGCTTAGAAGAAAAATGGAAAATGCTGGAGCAGATTTAGGGAAGGATCCCTTTGAAATGACAAAATTGCTCCTTAAAATGGGAATGCAAAAAATGCATTCAGCACTGTGTTGCTTTGCTTTGTTTTAATGTTGAACTCAATCTGAAGTAATGGCAACTTGCCTTAGTGATTTGGGGAGCAAAATAGGCTTCCTGGAAATTTGGGAAGAGTTGTTGAGAGGGGCTTTGTGGTTCCTGGAAGGCAGCAGTGCCATGGTGTTGAGGGGTGCTGTTTATACCAGTGCCCCTCGCTCCCTGCCCATCCTTTTGGGGTGCGGGCATTCACCCCAGTCCTTTCCTGCTGTGCCAGGGAGGAACTTTGTGAGAAATGGGGACTCACTTTGCTGTCCAACTGTGGCTGCTGAGATCAATATCTGCAGCCAGAGAGTGATTTTAATAAAAGGGCTCTCTCTCAGCTTTGCTATCTCCATGACAGATAGACCCCAGCTAACATAAATCCTGCCCTTTCTCCTGTCAGTCTCTTGGCTTTGTGTGACGTGTAGGTGTTTTGACACAGAATACGAATATTTCACAGTTAGCTAATGGTTTAGAGCATATATTTAAAAGATTTACTTTAGCAATCACCTGGTGCCTTTAGTGAATGTGTTTGCCTTGTAAAGCCTCTCTGTTATTTGGAGAATATATCCACACACTCCCATACAGGTATTCATTTTCTGTTGTTTATGAAACATCTCTGAGGGAAAATGAGTTTTTCTTTGGATAATGGTAGGAAGCCCTCTCCTAACCTTCTTTTTAGCAATGAGAACCTCCAGTGGCTGTGACAAACCCTATTTATCAGGTGCCAGGAGGGATGCACAGGGGTTGTCAGTGCTGGCAGCTGCATTAGCAGCTGTTTCTCCTCTCCAGGTAACCAGAACAAAACCCCTGCATGGTTAATCAGGTGTTTTTTAAACTTCAGGTTAACTTGCACTAGTAGCTCTGTCCTTCAGTCCTTCCAGCTGCTGAATTTGTGACCTTTAGCCACTGTACTAATGCCTCCAATTGTAGGTGGCAGGACAATCTCCCTGTTGCTGTTGTATAAGAGGTGCACAGAAACTTGCCAAGAGCAGCCTGTGACTTTTAACCACTGTATTAACAGCCCTGATGGAAACTAAAACGGCAACTTGGGCCAGTGATCAGCCCAGCAGTGCAACCTGAGCCATTGCAGCAGCCCCAGTAAATGAGAGAACTCCTGGGGTTCCTTTCCTCAGCACCCTGCCTGCTCTGAGTGTGGGCAGCCAGAGCAGCTTCGCTGGCGCCTGCTCCTGCGGCCGTGGCTGTGCCGATGGGATGTGGAGAGAGAAATCCTGTTCTCCAGCTCGGGGCTGGGCTGGCAGGGCTGAGGAGGAGGGAGGTGGCACAGGAGCCTCGCTGCTGGGGCTGCACGTGTGCCCTGCTGAGGACAAGTACAGAGCATAAATACACGCTCTGTTCTGATGAACAAGCTGGACCTCCTCCTTCCCACTAATAACACTGGTCACAATCATCTTCCCAGACAACACAAATAATGAGGTAGTGCCTTAACAAGGCAGTTCCTCAACCCTTTATAAGTGGAGCCTTGTTTCCTTGGAAAAGGATAAATCTCTGATCTGCTGGGCATAGCTCTGCTCTAAGGGGTTTTATTTTCAGCTAAGTAAAAGTCAGGGTAAACTTTGCTTATTTGTCTGAAGCATTTACCTCACCCTGTTTTGTTTTCTTGACTGTCCTTGTTTAATGCTGTGGCCTCTTGTTTTGCAGCTGCTTTAGGGTCACCTGTGGTGTGTTGCAGGTGAGGGAAGGCAGATGAGGAGTTATAGGAAAATATATGTATTATAAAGTGGCCCTTGAGTCCATGTAAAATCTCTGTATTGTAATCGAATACCTGTGTATGGGTTTTGCCCCAGTAGGTCCCAGTTATCCTTGATGGGCTGAAGCTGTGATGTCCTTCAGTGGGCAGCAGCTGTGGCTGGTCAAGGTAACTGGGATAAAAGGGGGTGGGCTGGCCAGCCAGGGAGAGCCTTGGAGGAGCCCTGACTGAGAATACCCAGAGTCTAAAGCTGTGAAGATCTGCCGCCCAGAAGAAGCCACCGAAAAGGTACAGGACTCTAGAAATATGATAAATGCAACAAAGAGGGACTGTGCCAGCTCAGGGCACAGACCCACCTGCCCAGCAGCACCCAAAGGGAGGTGCCTGTAGGAGAGAGCAATCCCAGCCAGTGCTTCCCCTAAATGTGCTCTCAGCAGCAGGGACGGAGCTCCTGCCTTTGCCCAAGCCTGATTTGGGGAGCACAGGGAGCAATATTCCCTCTGGAGTCCAACACTTCATGTTTTCCTTGGCAGCCTAATGGCAATTTTAAGCCTTTTTTTTTTTCCAGCTTTCCAAACTTTTGCTGATAGAGAACCCTGCATTAATCTTCAGGCCTTTTGGGTATTGGATTACACTCTGTCCCAGTCCTTTCTGCGACAGCAGTGCTGGAACTGGCATGGGATGCTAATCCTTCTGTACCTATTCACTCAGTCGGAGAGGAAAATGCATGAAAGCAAATTGCTAGTCCAAGCTAAATTTAGATTTATTCAGTTGGAGTTAATTATAATCTTTATTTAGTCCCAAGCGATGCCTTCTTATCATACACTTATTATAGCTGAGAAAATTAATTTTTATTCTACCATAAAGGTGAATGTAATAATCTGGGTTCAGGGAAGGGATTACTTTAATAAGATTTATAGGCAGCCTTTCAGACAGCACGGTTTTATTACTATCTGTAGGTGGCCTTGCTGCACATATGTCTTTCAGTATGGGTGACTGTGCAAAATGCAGGCAAGCTCAAAACTCTAGAAAGCACCAGCTCAGAAACTTCACCATCCAACTGAATCTGTTATTGTGTTCCAAAGCACTTGCCTTGTTTGGAGCACAATAACACAATTTATGGCTGAATGTGTGGCCTGATCAGGGGTTTCATTCATATGCATGGTTTAATTTTGCACTTAAAAATGTATTTTAGTAGACAAAAGATTTATGAGGCCCGAGATGGGCTTTAAAGCTTTTTTGGAAGCTTTTTTGCTGGGTAAACATAGGCATGTGGTTTCTCTATTACTCCAGCCCATAAAACCACGTGCCTTAGTTAAACCCCACTGTACGAGGTTCAGAGGGAGCAATAACAGCCTCTAAAACTTTTGGGAGGAGAAGCTTTAGTGAGGAGGGAGCTGTGATGTGGCAGGGCTGCTCTGCTCAGGGACCCTGAGCTTGCTACACCCAGCTCTGCACCTGCAGCGCTGGGGTTACTGGGTGAAATGGGCCCCTCTGGGCTGATCTCTCACCCTGCAGGTGTCAGGGAATTCTGCACCTTCCCTGCTTTGCTCAAAGGGAGGTTGGAGCATGGCTGAGCTTTGAGCTTTGACACCTTCTGGCATGAGATGGGCCAGAATGTGCGGCTGCAGAGGAGTCTGGGCAGCAGAAGTTTGACTCAGACATTTGGAGATAAGGATGTGAGACATTGTCCCAAGCCAACAAAAGTTAATTAACCTTCTCTTCAGTTTTAGATGCTTGGATTAAGTTGATTTTTTTTTTAATTGCATCTTTTTTCCTGTCTTTCCAAACAAGCTGCTGGTCCAGCAGTGTTTTGCAAAGCAAATCTCTGTCTCCACAAATGTGTAATCAAGATTGAATGGAAGGACTGTGAATTGGTTGCAAGTCCTCCATCAAGTTCTATCCTTACATCAAATTTGGATAAGAAGAAGAGAGAATAAGAAAAATGCGATAAAATTTTATAAGCTTTTCTCAGACTATTATTTTTTATATCTTGACAGCTTTTTGTCTGACTTTAATGTTAAAAATGTACTGGGAGCAGTTCTTAACTCTTCCTTGCAGTATCATTTGTGTTTTCAGATCGCTCAGTTCCAGCTGGAAACACTAATTGTCATTATGGCCCTTTTCTGTGCAGTGGGGTTCACTGGATAGCAAAGTCAGCAGTAAAGGAGTGAGGCTTGTTTGTGAATGGAAGGTGGGGAATTTGTCCTGCTTCAGTTGGGTGATGGAATTTTACCCCTCAGGGGGGCTGTGGAGGGTTCTCCTCCTTTTCCTTATGAATGTAAAGCTGAGGAGATGAGTCACAGGATGGGCTCTGAGTGTAGGAAGTAAACAGTGACATCCTCCTTTCCTGGCCACTTCAGCGCATTGTGAGTGAGTCAGGGAGAGCACGAGGGGGTGTTCATCCCCAGATCCTCACACAGCCCGGCCTCAGCCCCCTCACCGTGCTCAGATGGTGAACAAACCCATAGTAGACTTGCACACTGCAACCATCCTCCTCCTTTTCCTCCTGCCAGCCCCAGGAGTCAGAGTTCTCCTTCCCACCTGTGGCCAGGCCAAATCACCTTGGGCAGCCTCTCGCTGCTGGGGTTTCTGAACAGCATCCCTGGCAAGAGGAGAGAAAGTGACCCACGCAGCTGGTCCACAATGAATTATTTCCTGCAATGGATGAGTTCCAGATTAGCTTTCCTTGTGTAGACGCCCGATTCTGGGGTACAGTGTGTTTTCATTCAAGGCTAATGCCTGCAATTCCAGACCAAAATCATTCTTATGAACAGAGCCATTTTTATAGTGGAATAATGTACATGTGTAGTTTGATCTTTATGCTGTTTCAGTGAGCGCTGGTGGGAGGGGCTGGTGATTTTTCTCCTGTACAGACAAGCCATTGATTGCCTCTGTGAGTCATGGATAACATCATAGCACTTACTGGCACCACATTACTTGAAATGATTCCTCTTTTACAAAGAGGAGTGTCTGTATGAGCTCGCTCTACAGTTCTGATGATGCTGCAGGAAAGATGAATTTTAACATTTTCACAGTTTTTCCACAGGTGCAGGGTTGGCTTCTTGTTTGTTTTCAGAGAAAAAGGATATTGAAAGAGTTGCAATTTTAAACAGTTGTTGTTCCTTGCACCTTCAGCTTCAGAATTACTGATGGCTTATGGAAGACTTGGCTCCTGTTAAATAGTTTGCTAAAGCAGAGAGAATATTTAGATGTGAAACTTGGATTTATGTTCCATCAGGAGCTATTTTCCTTTTTAGCTACAAAATGATGGTTTTAAAAGACTTCCCTCTTACTACATATTAAACAGATGCATTGTTGCTAACACTGACCTGCCACTGCCACCACTATCTTCCAGCAGGATACTTGTTTTATTTCTTATTAAAAAGTACGAAATCTAAAAAATTCAATAAAGATTCAACGAAATCTTGAGTTCCGTGAATGGCAGGTTTCTGTTGCGCAGTCTGTCCTGCAGCTGTGGCTTTGCTTCTCTTTTAGTCCTGCGCTGCTTTTTGAGGTGGCAATCCAGGGTCAAGTGAGATCAAAACCAAGAATGGTGGATAATTTTATGATTAGATAAAAAATGATCAAGAGAACAGAACAGGAGCTTCGTTTGAGGCCTGGGCAGGGCAGGGACCAGGAAGGGGCATCTGTGATGCTCAGCACTGCATTGCCTGCTGCTTTCCTCCCTCTGTGCCTCAGAAACATCACAAGGGAGTTTTCTTTCCTGTACTCTGAGTTTGCAGGGTGAGCTGGGCTATGAGGATATTGCCCAACTCTCGAGGGAAGGATTTTAACATAAAATTGCAGTGATGACGTTTTAAAAGCTGACCTGTTGCTCCAGGGGTCAGTAGTTCCTCAATCCAAGTGAGTGTCTTGGCAAAGCACCTGCAGAGAATCTGCTACAAAGGAAAAGTTGTTCCAAAATTCCAACTAAATCTCTCAATTCACATCCCCCAGTGTGTTATCTCCACACAGGTCCCCTCAGCACCCCCAGAGACTGTTCTGTCTGAGAAAGCTCTGTGCTCTGGGGAGGCTCATTTGGTCTCCATTTACTTCTCCTCAGCTCTTGCTCTCTTCTGGTACCTAATTAGAACTAACCCACGTTCTGCTCTGATGTTCTGCCCTCTTTGATCTTGCTGGAGTGCTTATTAAAGGAGCAGGTGATTTTTTCATGGCATTATTGCACACCAGAAAGCTCCAGATGTGTCTGGTTTCTGATTGTTGCTGTGAGGAGATTGATGCTTGGTGCTGATGTGCTGAATTAAAAAGGTGGGGTGTTGGCCTGCCATCGTATGAAGTATTTCATTTTAGATCTTCCTACAGCATCATAAAATGCTGCTAAATTCAGATATCATATTTTGTTGCAGGCTGGTTCTAGGACAAAGCCCAGCCCTGTCTACTGATGTTTATGGCTTCCCATATAAGCCTTCAGACAAAATTTGTATCTCATTTTGCTCGACTTACAGCAGGATGATATCCCAGTCCTCACACCAGTTCTGAGCAGAGGCACTGAGAAGTTGCCACTGTAATGAAATGGAGGAAAGGCAAAAACATCCCTTTTAAACTTCCTGTAAATCACTGCTTGAGAGAGATAAAATATCTGCATAAAGCGTGTGTGGGAGTCCTGTAATGTAAACACAAATGCATTTAAGCCTTGTCTTGTTTTTGGTTTGTAACTGCCTCAGTGTTTAAATCTCCTCTGCAGCCTGGTGTGCCTTGGGAGCAGATTTAGCTCCTGCTCCAGAAATCAGAGGGCACTCTTGCTGCTCTGGCTCCTTGCTTATCTGCTTCCCTGCTTATCTGTATGGCTGTAAAGTTTTTATGTTAAATGCATCTTCTCAAAAGTATTGCTTTCAAATGTAGTTCAATTTATTCACAATTAATCCAGAAAGGGGCTTGTCTGCATTTGAATTTATAGCAAAGAAAAAAATATCCTTCCTTCTCTTCTGCCTCAGCTTTCCCAGGATCAAAGTTCACTTTCTGCTCCTGGGTTGGGAAGTTACACAATGGCAGAAACTGCCAAAGTGCCCTGTAAATAAACCACAGAGCAGAAATGGGGCTGCTAAAGCATCCCGTGGTGACTTTCTGCCTGGGGAGGAAGAGATTTCTGCCCATCATCCACGTGGGGATGGAAGATGGGGCAGGGAAGGACCAAGGTCAATTTTCCTGACGAGAAAATTGGTTGTCCCGTGTGTGATGCCACTGCCAGGTTCTCATCATCTGGGTTTCTGCCTTTCACCATGGGCTGTGCTGTGAGCTCCAGAGCTGGGCTGATGTTTGTGATGAGAGCAAGGCAGGGGACATTTGCATTGCCTGTGAAGCTGAGAGGAAATCCTGACCTGATCCCCAGGTGCAGTGCTGAGAGAGGAGATTGCTGGCAGAGCAAATCTCCTCTGAAAATCCTGCTGACAATTTTTTTTGGGCTGCTTTTGTATATTTTTTCATGTTTACTCATTCCCACAAAGAATATTCCAATGGCTGAAGAAACCTCCTTGACACAGTAAATATGCAGCAAAAGTAAAGGCAAAAGTATTGTGGTGAAATGAGAGGCATTTAAACAAGTGTAGATAATATCAGACTATCAAAAAACAAATGACCAGAATTTCAACTGAGAACAAGAGTGGAGCAAAGTCAAATGGATGGGTTTTGCCCTAGAATCTGTCTTTGATAAATGTAGGCTTTAAAAATACACAACCTGAAAAAAATAGCTTAAATATTAGAGCTTTTATCTCTGCTAAATCGTGGCTGCAAGAATCTGAGTCATCTGGCTTGAGCAGGTGTAATTGTTTGTGTGTTGTGTATCTGCTCTGGCCAGCCCTGACAAACAGTGAAATCACCACTCAGAGAGACAATGAGAACTTTGACCTTAGGCTCTGTCATTGTGCCTTTGTTATCTCTGGGCATTATGGAACTGCTGCATTTTAATTCCTTGGCTTTGTGTTTGTTTCCTCTGAGCAGTCCCGGGAGCTCGGATTCACCGGCTTTTTGTTGGGTACCAATTGTTAGTTTGAAAGAGCCGCTGTTTCTGGTAGGATCACAGCCCAGACTGAATATATCTCACTATTAATTAGAGACCAGCCCAAACCAAAGATGTCTGTTTGATCCCTCCCTCCCTCTGGAATCTTTTCTTTCCTGGGAAAAATCTCTCAGGGCTGGCTGGAGGATTGACCATTGTGTTGTAGAGAAACTTCTGTGGTTTCCAAATATGTTTTATTCTCCTCAGGAATTAAACCAGAAAATCCTTCTAAGTGTCTGAGATCCTTCTGTGTGTAAAGGATTTCTCCTTCTCTCAAGTTCACTCTTGCCTGTAAATCCATCCCACTGACACTTCTATCAAACCCCATATATTTTATCGTGAAAAGTTTTGGTTTCAAGAACATGAAGCTTTTATCAGGTTCTCACTAACTTCCAAGCTGCTGACCTGGCAGAATGGATTAGGAGTGATGCAGATGTTCAACCCCCATTGCTTTGTGTGTTAGTGATGGTAGATTAAAGGAAATGTTCCGTTTTTACTGCTTAAACTGTTCTGTTTTACTGCTACTAATATTCAATATGTCAGTTTCTTAGGCACATTGAAACGAGGGTGAGGAGAACCTGAAAGTTTGGACTGATGATAAAAGCAAAAAATAGACTGCCAGTGAAAAGTTTTGGAAGTTAGTTTGGGATCTGGCCAGTCAGTCCTCTCTCGGTGGTACCAGTATTTGATTTTTTTTGGCTTTAAGCAGATAACAGGGTGGGAAGGGAGCCGCACAGCTGATGCGCTGTTCCCAGGCTGAGCTTTGAACAGAGCTGTTGTTCCATGGTACCTGTGTCAGATTGTTCTGTAACTCCAGCAGGGCTGATCTCCTGCAATCCATTGCTTTTGTCAGAAGCTGAGGCCGTGCTAAGCAAACATTTGAGTTTTTTCTGTTTCCTTTTCTCTTTGGCTGCAGTGGTGGAGAGCCGAGGAGGGATCATGGACAGCATCCAGAGATTCTCCAACCTGCCAACCTATCTCCCTGCAAACCCTCACATCTCCAATGCTGATACTTTCTTCTTCCTCAAGGAAGCCAACCAGGATATCATGAGGAACTCCAGTTTGCAGTCTAGGGTGGATTCATTCTTTATATACAAAGCCAAACAGCCACCTGTCCTAAATGCCACGTATGGACCTTTTTCTGTTGAACAACCCGTTCCCTTGGACCTCATGCTGACTTCTGCATCTTTTGGTTTCACAAATAAATTCACTTTTAATTGGAAATTAAAATCCCACATAATCAACAGCTCAATCTATTCCAACAAACCCAAAATACAGACCCTGTTCTATATAGCGGGGAAGGACTGGGACGACTACGACTCTGAGGAGATGCTGCCTTGTGTGAAGATGTTTGCTTTCCTGGAGTCTAGAGAAGTGGTGGCCAGCTGCAGATTGACAGGCCACCTGGGCTTATGTGTTGTGGAGCTGGAATTGTCTCCCAGCTGGTTCAGCTCCCCTCCACCCCTGCTTTCAGAGGAAACAGCCTCCCTGGAAGGGATTACTGTGGAGCTCTTCTATAAGATTTATACAGCAGATGGGGAATGTTCTCCAGAGGATGCAAAATGGGAAAACAATATCCATGCAGGTGAAGAGAATGAGCACCAAGCTTTGTCGGCTATGGAGAGGATTGGTAGCATCGTTGTTTACCCAAATCAGGACAAATTAAAGCAGTCTTCGCTGAGGGTGGATGAAAATATCCTTATTCACTTACCACTCAGCCCGGTCAGAGAGGGGGACATTGTGACCTTCCATGTTTTACTCGCTGATTACTCACTAGCAGACCAGTTTGTATTAAGGTAAGAGAAATTTTTAAAGTGTTGTATGCAAAACAAATAGGGGCAAATCAATGCTGGGTGTTAACATTTGATTATATTTACTGTTTTCTTGAGAGAACTTTTTCCTCTTCAACAGGTGAAAACTATAGATAGTCTTGAATTATCTGTGTGGATGACACTTTTTGGACCACGGGCATGGATTTTAAAGCATGGGGTACAAATGTTTGTTTGATTATTTTTTCTTTTAATTCTGTTTGCTTCTAGTCATAATTCTGCCTATTAAATTCTGCCTCTGTAAGCCAGGGTAACTGCTGCAATGTGTTTTGGTAAGGGTTTGCAGGAAGGTTTTCTGTTTCTTTGGTGAAATTTCCTCTGTTTTATTGAAATTATCATCATCATCTTTCCAAAATGCATGGGCTACATCCTGCACAGGTCAAATGTGGTGACAACTCTTGCTGCATTGTACAGAGGGGAGCTGGGAGCTGAGGAAATGAGCTCAGCCTGTGTAGGAGTCCTTTGGCAGAGCCAGGATTTGGGGCTAAACTTTGCAAGTTGTCTTCAGTTTTCCTATAAAATCAGCTCTTTCTGCTTCTTCAAGCTTTTGACTGCTAGTTTCATGGCCCATTTTTGTTTTAAGTTTGGGGACTGTCTTTGACCTTTCCTTGTGAATCTGCCTGTAATAGGAGAACTCAGGCATTTCAAACCACCCCGAGGGTTAGTGCTGCATATTTGTTCTGTCCTTAGCTGTCAGACTCTGGGTTCAGAGCTGCACAGGGACCAAATTCAGAGAGAAATGTGAGCCAAAGTGGGGGAACAAAAGGGCCAAAAGGTAATTGGAAAGTGTCATCTGCTGTAAGGATGCGAGACTCTCGGGAAAGGAGGAGCTGCAGCCCGTGCAGGGAAACCTCAGAGCAGATTCGTGCCTTGCTTCCAACTTTTGATCCGAGAAGGATGGGAGCAGAACGTGACAGAAGTGCGCTTTGGGGACAGATGTTGAGAAAACAGACAGCAAACCTTATGCAGCACTTTCAAATCATTCAGCGTTTGTGAAATAGCACATGCATATTAATAAACTTACGGATTGCTGCCTGAATAGGGACAAGTGATTCACAGCACAGCGCTGCTAACGGGGGGAAATGTGTGAGAAAAAGAATGGGGTTTAACCCAACTTGAAAAGGTTTGGATCAGGAAGGGGCTTCCTTTAAACACAACTTATTGGTGCTCTTTGTGGATTTAGTGTTTTTAATTTGTTAAATATGGATTTGGCCAGCATCCATCAGCGGATGGACTGGCCTGACGGAGCAGGCGGGTTTCAGCAGGCGTGTATTGATCCTCGGTGCCATAGCAGAGAGATTATAGAATTTGCCTAAGGCTCTGCAAGGATTTAACATCAGCTCTTAATTCTCAGGGTTTTGTTCTCTTCCCCACACCACAGATAAAATTCCCAAGGTATTAGAGACAGCCTAAGACCAGGATGTTTTCTTTCCACTGGAATTCATAAAATAGCATTTACCTCGTAACAAATGGTGCAAGGGTAGAATTTTGATATTTCTGCTGTCCAGGAAATAACCAAAAACTTCTTGCAGAGACACTTTTGAAATGGTGTTTATCAAAAGCAAAATAGGTCCCGGAAGCACTGAGCAATAACTGGGCTGGGTTTTCAGGGGAGCAGAAATTGAGGGAGCAGGCAGCTGACCCACAGGAGCCTGGCTGCTGCTGAGACCCCACCTGTCCCACAGCCCACGGGGTTTGCATGGCTCCAGCTGCCAGCTGTTCTCCCGACATGTGGAACGTCCACCTCAGTGCTCCTGGGAAGGCAGTCAGGTTTCCATGGGGATTTCCTTCTCTGAAAAGTGTATGGAATCTGCTCATCCCCAGGAAATGTTTCTGGTACAATAAATCAGCATGTTTTACGTGCCCAGAAATATTTCCTTGGAAAATTCACTGCTGGCTCTCTGTAGCCTAGCCTGTCTGGGCTTTTATTTGGCTTTGCTTGCGTTGTGCTTTTCATCAGAGAAACTGAAAGTATTTTTATTTACCCTTCAGTTGAATGCTGAGAGGCAGAATGCAATTCTGCTGGTGGTTCACCTGCCCTGTAGAATGGGAAGAGTACCTACAACTGCTGCTATGATTACTTTGAATGATGTATGTTGGGTCCATGGAGAGATTCTCAGCTGAAGTTTACATGGAGGGCAGGGAACGATGCTGAGGGAAATACAAGCACTATAGTGCCTACATCTAATTTATGCAGCTTCCCTCACCAGCTTTCCCTGTTTTTCTGCTCAATGTTAATGTCTGTGAAAACCCAGAAGGTTCTTATATACCTAGGATTTCTGTGTGTTATAGCCAGAGAAAAAGATATTGGAGTGAATGTTTGCCTTGGGAAATATATTTTTGCTTAATATAACTGATAGTTTTTAATCATATCTGTTGTAACAGGGTCTGGCTCATATGAGAGGATAGATCAAAACCAAGTCATTCTCAGCAGAGCCTTGAGCTCTGACAGGATGCAAAGGAGCAGATATGCTCAATTTTATGCACCTCTTTACTATTTCATGCTGTGTGGCACAGTATTTTATTTTATGCTGGATTTTTCCTAGCAGAACTGACTTCAATTCTCATATGGGAGTTGATTCTTTTTTGTTTTGGTGAAATCTGTGATTCTTAACCAAGCTTGGGAGCTGAGAAGCAGTTGGAAGCAGCTCCTCGATTCAGCAATGTGCTGTGCTGAGAGACACCCCCTTGTCAGATCCCCCTCCTCACTTGCAGGGTGGCACTGCAGCTTGCTTGTGAAGCTCCAGCTATCGCTTCCAGTCCCTTCCACCACTCCAAACTGGTTTTGCTTGGCTTGAGCTAAGTCTTGGTTATTTTCATTCAGTAACTTGAATTTCAGGTGGGGTTGGAGCTCTAGTGGTGCTGTGTTTTACATGAAATACATTTGTTTGTTTTCCTACTGGAGTGCAGCCAGCGTGGCTTGGTGTCAGGGGAGGGGACAGATGTGTCAAGGGGCAGAATTTGGGGACAGAGTGTGCATTTAGTGCCTTTGCTGTGCCTGCCACTCGCCTTGTGCCTTTGTTGACAGATGATCTATACATGTGTGTGATGAAATGCTTATGACACTGGAGATTAATTTGTGGCCTTGCTGGTCTGATCTGTACTGCAAAATTCACCATCTGGGAAGATAAATTTTGCCCATTATGTTTGGTGGTTTGTCACTAAGCATAGTTTAACTGTAAAGATAGGTGAAATGGGCTATGTTTGCCATGATTAAACTCTTTGATGGGCCACCTTGTTAAAAAAAAGGGTAAAAATGAAGGACAGGTTTGACATTCCAGCAGAACTTATACATACTTCAGTGTCACAAATTTTCAGGCACTTTTTGTCCTTTGATGTGCTGGGGTATCTCTGTTTCCTTCTTCACTAACAAACTTAGATGAAATGTAGTAAATGGGAAAAGAAAAGATGGAAATCGTGACTACAGAAGGGGTAACAGCAACTTCAGTGCTAATTGCTAAACAGAAGAAGTCTCCTGATAAATGGAGGAGTTATAAAAGAGACAGGAGAAAACAATTCCTGCTCAACTGGAAGAACAGAAATCTCATCTAATAGCACTGGGAATGGCTTCTATTTCTTCTGTGGTGTTTGTTACTGTTTAACTCCATCTTGAGACTCAGAGGATGAATTTAAAAGAAAAATGGGAATCAATTTGTACAGCAGGAGAACGTTTAATGAAATAAATGGACAATTGCCCCTTGGTTATAGGAAAGAAATGAGGACATTCACTTTAGGAGTAAACAATGGATTTTTGGATTGTTCTCCAAGTCTCCCCATGCGAGCTGTCAGTGAGGATGTGCTGTCCCCTGAAAGCTGAGCATTAACAGCCAACTGTCACACACGAAATGTGGGTCTGGTGGCGTCCCTCACCCTCCCCAGCAGCAAGGAGCCATCCTTCTTTGTGCCTGCTCAGAATGGAGCTGGAGGTGGGAGAAATTCCAGCAAGGAAGCAGGTAATGAACACCTGGGCAGGGAAATGGGAGCAGCTCAGGGTGTGGAGCCGTGGCTGCAGGGGATGGCAGGACCCTGCCCAGGGACATCGCTGTCCCTCGGTGCCTTGGCAACCTCAGGAGAAGGATTATCCATTCCTCCCTGCCCTGCTCACACAGAGCACCTCAAAGATCGAGCATGAGCCAGGGCAAGGTGTTACACATACCAGGAGCCCCTTCCTGATTAGTCTCACTAGGCAAAATGATATTAAGGATTTATATTAATAAACATATATCCATATGGAGGAGGTGATGTCTCCTGCTAAGGAGTAAAAATTGCACAGACCATTAAAAGTGACTTACAGGGCTTCTGTGTTAATAATGAAAGATCTGGAGAAGTCTGAGCAGTCGTCTAGAAGGCCAGAAAAAGATCATTAAGAGGATGTCTCCTGCCAATAGCTGCCAAGAGCAAACAAGGGAAAGAAAACAGAAGGTTTTGGATCCGGAAATGCATAGAAAATGAGAGTACAGACTGTGGGGAATGCAGCCTGGCTGCCTGTGAGGAGGAGGCTCCACATGGCCTTCATCGCTCCTAAGCAAGCTGCTGGGAATGGGAAGCTCTGTCACTGGGATTGTCACTGGGGAGAGAAAGAAATGATTCACTGGAACATTGTTGCAGGATGAACATTCAGCAGAAATCAGCGTTGAGAAAGGCAAAAAATACAAAAATGCTCTTCTGAAATCTGAAATGCTGGTTCAGATTTAGAAATAATCACAGAAATAAACCATTACTGGTGGCTTGGGAATAATTTGGGTTTTAGTCCAAAATTTTAATAGACCCAGGATGAATGTTGAAATTTTTGGTTTCCCTTTCTCCTGAATGCACATGGAACTAAATGTAAATATGAAATAGTGATACGTAATGTTAATAAAAATATCAAGCACTGCTGAGTCTGGAAATGCCAGATCTGTCTGTGCAACCTTTCTGCAGTCCCCAAGTACTTCTGCACTATTTCATATTCCTCCAAGACAGATTCACACTATTTCATTTTTCCAGATCTCCTGCTTCATTTGATGCCTATATTGTCTTCCTCCCACTATTTTCTTTTCTTTTTGTTACTGAATGGGAAAGGGAGTAATATCCTTTCAGGCCACTCCAATGAGGCCTGGGGGAGCTGTCACCAGAATGGTTTTTTTGGCTTGAATGAACCATTTCTATAAATCCTCTTTCAGAAAAGGTTGGAACATTCTTTTATTTTTCCTATTTCTGTTTGAGGCCAGCTTGTGGCCCAGAAAAATTGGCTGTGGCTGATGAAAACCTGACATGATGGTGTGCAGTAACAAATTTCACAAGGATGCTGTGTGAAGTACTTAGACCTGAATCTCTCTTGGCTGAAGGGAAAAAGGGTTTTTTTTTTTTTCCCCTGGGAGCTGCTGGATCCATATCCATGAACCAGGCTGGAAATCATTGTGCCACCCTGGCAGCTTCTCTCTCCTTAAGATAACCTCCTCTGCCCAGCCACCCTGGAGAGGGAGAAGAAAAGAAACCACCCCCTCATACAGTCTTAAAACCAGTTCAAAATGACAAAAAAAATAACTCCTCCTTAGAGCTGGAGCAATTCTAAAAGCAGGGAATAAATGACCCAGTGAATCCTGAAAGAGCCTGCAAGACTACAGTCAATAAAGCTTTTAAATGGAATTTTAGATAAAGGTCAACTATGTGCTGCAATAATCAGCTGTCCATGATCACTGCTCAGTGACAGAGAGAGGCCCTGGGAATTGTTGGATATTGGCTTGGAAGCGCTTCCAGATGGGATTGCAGCCCCGTGGTGGTAAAACAGGGCTTTAATTGAGATGTTTCCTGCTGGAAGTGTCTGCTGCCCTGCGGAAGGTGTCCCGGGCCTGCTGCGCTGGGCCCAAACCAGGCTCCCGTGCTGTGTGGAGGAGCTGCTGAGGGCAGGAGGGCGGGCCGGGTCCCACTGTGTGCTCCTTCCCTGGGCCTCCGCAGCCTCGGCTCAGGCTGTTCTCCTCTGTTCTCTCCCGTCATGGCAGTGGGGGAATGACGCTGGCCGGGGGCTCTTTACAGACACGAACGAGACGGGGCTGCTGTGGGAAGTGTCTCGAGCTGTTTGTTTTTTCAGCATCAGTCTCATTACATGGTTATGACAATGGGAAGATGCTAGCAGCTCACAATCTAGGCAGCAGGCTAAAAAACTTATGTTACAACTTATTTTATAAGCTTCTTGACCAATCACACAAAGCAAAAGCACAGTAGTTCTATCCAATCACCATAAGCACACGTGCCTTTGGTTAAAACAATGCTTGCTTATTTAGAATACACAGGGAAATGTTTGTAAGAGTTGGAGGGGAGGATGGATCAAAATGCAGAATTAATTACAAATATTTAGCCTGTGTGTGTATTCCACCAGTGTTTTTCACCGAAGAGTTTGCCAGTTATTTTTAATTTTGGTACTTTGGGAATATTTTGTGTGTGTGTTAGAACACTGAGTACAGCTGGAATGAAACAAGGATCCACTTCCCACCGGAGAAGGTGTTTGGTTTGCCTTGAAAGCCTACTTCTGCTTCCATTGAAGCCCTGAATTCCAGCACCTCAGCTATCTCATTCATCTGCACCTGGGAGCAGTAAGGATCTGGCAATATCACGTAAATTAATTTGCTGTTTCTCATATCCAGAACCATAAAGTAGGAAAAAAAGAGAGGTGGTTGTGTTTACTCTAAGTCATTTGGTGCAAGAGCAGGTGTCTCATGGCTGCTCTGTGAGTGGGTTTTGGTGCTGTGTGTCGCTGGTGGCTCTGTTTGACACACAGGGACTGAGAGGAGCCCTGGCAGGCTCTTCTCTTGTGTGCCCGTGTCAGCAGGCACTGCTGTGCTCTGCAAGGGGAGGGATGGGAGCAGCACTTCCCATAGCCCTGAAGGTGCCACTGCACCACGTGGCCTGACACCAGCTCTGCCTTGTTGATGGTAATGGAAAGAGATTTTACATTTCGAAATGGATCGGGTTCTACAAGCTCGTTGTAAGCTGAACCCCATCTCCAGAAGCTTTGACATGACAGCTCCTGCTAATTAACTGCAGGCAGCTCCTGCAGAGCTCAGTGCCTGCTGCAGGGCCAGGTGTGGATGTGCAGAGCACTTGGGCAGGGACAGGCTGTGCTTCACCCTCCCCTGGTGCCGAGCCTGCCTGGGATGGGGCTGCGGATCCCTTTGGGTGAGGGACCCAAAGTTCAGTCTCTGCAGCCAGCTCAGGGCATTGCCACTGCTCTTCTCCAGAACTCGCTTTTGCTGGGGGCCATCCTGTCTTACCTTTGCTGTGATTAATGTTGGTGCAGCTCTGAAATGGGAAGGGAAACCACAGAAGATGGAATTAGAAGCTGAGTTTTGCCTGTGAGCAGCCAGCTCAGAGTTGAGTTACCTCTGTTAATGAACACAAAGCTGCCTTGGGGTGACAAAACTGCTTAAATTCACAGTATCACAGAGGGCAATTTAATGTTTGTCTTACAGCTGTCTTGTTTTTCTTCATCCATTTCTTTTATTTTTTACCTTGTACTCAGGTTGGAAACACAGGTCAGCAGAGGTTCCTGTCTGTGAGTGATCATTTCAAGTTTGGGGCACGCTGTGGCTCTCTGCAAACTGTGTGTCCTCATAAACAAGTCCCTGGCGGGGAGCTCGGGGGTAGCCTTTGTTTTGGACAATATGCTGAGTAGTCCCTGCTTTGTGCTGCCAGACAATGATGGCATTGATCAGCTTCTTGTACAGCTCTTCATTAGCTGGCAGTGCAGTAAATCACAGTCTTGTTTAAACAAGTCAGACACAACAGTGATTCGCTCCTTGATGCAGTTACTTCTCCTTCTATTCATTACATTCACAGTAATGAATGGTATTAAAAGTAGAAAAATGCCACTACTTTGAAATTTCCTTTTTTTCCTGAGATGTTTCAGGCCATGCATTGCTGTCATTTTATCCTGGTAAAAATGAGATTACTCTCCCGTGAAGCTGATGAAGTATTGCTTTGAGGGAGCACATTGATCTCAATTTCTTCATGCTCCCCCGATGCAACAGAGAGTTGCCTTTGTCCTTGTGTTTACCCATGAGTTTTTGCATGCTCTGATAGAAGAAGGCCAGTGTGATAGTTGGCTGACAGCTCTGGGGAGAAAGGACTCTCAGAAAGAGCAGGAAACCAAATTTTGCAAGAAAATTGTCAACATATCTTCTTGTTTTGGGTGCTGCTCCTGCTCCCCATGCAATTTATGTCAATAAAAGACTGGTAAGAAATGGTTTTGGGCAAGGCAGAGCAGGGAGCTGTGCTGTGTGAGGTATTTAATGCTTCAAATAGCTGCCACGTCTGCCTTGGATGCTGTACTCGGCCAGGTTATGAAAGAAATCATATTAACAAAGTTATTGGATCCCAGATGAATCCAAAGAGCTGCAGGAGAAGAAAACAGTGACAAATGAGTCTGCCATTCCGAGGCACAGCAAATGGTGCTTACAGTTAAAGCTATTTCACTGCTTGCACCATTCCTGGCAGCCCTGGAGCTGTGGGGGCAGCAGCAGTGGCTGTGCCAGGATGGGGAAACCTGGGGCTGGCAGAGCCCCCAGAGCTCCTGCCCTGGGGCCAGCGCTGGGTGACACAGCGGGCACCATCAGGGGCTTTCCAGAGCCCCCAGAGCTCCTGCCCTGGGGCCAGCGCTGGGTGAAACAGCGGGCACCATCAGGGGCTTTCCAGAGCTTTCCACAGCCTGTGTCCTGGGGCCAGCGCTGGGTGACACAGCGGGCACCATCAGGGGCTTTCCAGAGCTTTCCACAGCCTGTGTCCTGGGGCCAGCGCTGGGTGACACAGAGGGCACCATCAGGGGCTTTCCAGAGCTTTCCAGAGCCCCTGCACTGGGCCAGTGCTGGGTGACACAGCGGGCACCATCAGGGGCTTTCCAGAGCTTTCCACAGCCTGTGTCCTGGAGCCAGTGCTGGGTGACACAGCGGGCACCATCAGGGGCTCTTCTTGAGCTTCCCAGAGCCCCTGCCCTGGGCCACTGCTGGGTGACACAGCGGGCACCATCAGGGGCTCTTCTTGTGCTTTCCAGAGCTGCTCCTGAGTGCTCTGGCTCTCCTCTCCCCCAGCTTTTGGTCTGGCACCAAGCAGTGCTGGCTGTCAGTGCCCTGGGTGCAGCAATGCTTCACCCTCTGTTGGGGGTTACAGCCACTAAATAAAAGGGAAATGTCTCTCAGGTCTGTTCTCCTCAGGATCCCCGGGGAGATGCTGTGGGTACTCCCAGCAGAGGAGGAATAGCTCTGAGCAGCAGTATTTCCATGGGTATCCACCTGGAGGGTGATTTTGGGAGAGCCATGCTCAAGCAGCTCCATGTTTGTGGGGCAAACCTGTCACCCTCCCTCTGCCCCACCATGCTTCCCTTTAAAAGGCTCACCAAGACCAAAATGTCCTTCCTGTCCCCCCACTACATCCTTCTGAAAAATCTCCTGCCAAGCAAACTTTCTCAGTTCCTTTTTTTTTTCTCATTGTGTGGCTCAAGCTTTTGTGGTATTAATGAAGGAGCCCTCCAATGCATTTTCACTGAATCCCCATCTCTGATTGTGCTGGTCCTAGAGGGCAGCAAGTGGGAAAGGCAGAAGTGTGGGATAGGCAATGCCTTGTTCATGAGCTTTCTAAGCATCTGCTCAAGTTAATGAGGGTCTGGGCAAGAAATGTGCCAAGCAGCCCCAGGGAGCACACACATGAGCACTTTGATGCAGATCCCTGGTGGAGGATGGTGATAAAATGCACCAAGGGATGCTTGGGGACAGTCTGAAAAGTTTGTCCTGGCCTGGGAGGTAGCAGAGGGTGAGAGAGAAGCAGTAGCAGACTGTGAGAATCTGGAGCTGGATCCAAATGCATTGTGAGTTTTGGGTAGTTTTGGATCTGGGAATTTGGCTCTGGCCCATCTCTAATTTAATTTGCCTGGCCAGAGTCTTCTCAGTGTTCCCCAGAAAAGAGGGGTGATTTAATTGACTTCCGTAGAGTTCCTTAGGATTTGTGCCAGTAAAACCGTTGGAATTTGGTTGTGTGAAGGCACACGGGTGTGTGCCAGTGTCCTGGCTCCATGTTTCTCTGGGAAATTTGTTAGGGACAGTGGCAGCCCCGAGTGGGTGGGTGGGCAGGACACAGATGGAGAGGGAACGGTCGTGTTTGGAGCTCTGTTTGTAATGGCACACAGCACCACCAGCAGAACACTCTTAATTGTGGCATTTCCTGCTGTCATCTCCATAATGTGGTGTAAGTACCTATGCTCCTCAGCTAAGATGGCTTTTGACTCATTTGCCAAAGCTAATAACCCTTTAAAAATAATTTAAACCTTTTCAGAATTATTCCCCTGATGCTCTAGGGACCAGTAGTCCTTTATTTGCCATAGAGCAGCCACAGAATGAATACCAGTACTGTGGACTCCCTCAAACAGCGACCTTATGTGAGATGTAGCGATTACAGCAATTAAATCCTCTTTGCCAAGGCAACCAGGGCTTTATTTCTAACTGAAGTTACATTTTTTTTCCCCCAAATGAATCTCTTCTGCATGCATTATTCATTTTTCTTTGGAACATTTAGCCTGTGCAAATTCCACGAGCTCAAATTCAGTATTATTACTTATTAATTATTGTGTTGAGGTAATGTCTAGGACAGACTGCCCCAGGGGGTCAGAGGGCATTGGGTTCCCCATGCAGCCACAAGCAGAGTAAGGCCATAAACTTTGTCTCGAGGTGGGGGTTGGAAATTCAACAGCATTTGTGGAACAACTCATGAGGGTTTGCATTTGCATTTTGCTTGACTCCAAAACCCACGTCAAGGAATTTGGGGCATTTTGGTCCAGTGGATTCTTAGGCCAGTACAGTTCTGTCCATACCCTTAAATTAAATGTTTGAAGAAGGTTGGTCATGTCAGCTCAGACATTTGAAGTCCAACTGCATTCTCCTCATTGCGGCTCTTGCTTGGAGAAGGGAAGGTCAGTGATCAAAAATAATGGTTCAAGTGCAATATCTTCTTTAGCAATTTTGGAAATTCTAGCTTAGAACAATCTTTGGAATATTTTGTTTTTGAGGACATGTGCTACACTCTCCTTTTATGATTACGTGAGTTCATTGTCTCTTTCTGGTATTACATAAATAGCCTCTTGATTGACAAGGAAACTAAAATGATTCTGTTTAAATCTGTACTGCTCTCCTAAGAAATCTACATTCATTATTCCTGGGATGACTGAAAGATTTACAATAGTTTATAATCTGGTATCATTTCATTCTTCTTCTTGGTATTATTAATCACCTTGTCATGAAACATCAGGAGAACTTTGTTCAGCTTGCATGATTTGGGCTGAGAAAGCCATCCTTTAATATTAATGTTTCTTAGGAAATTGGGTAGATATCTTTGCATTCTGGGAACCATAAAATGGATGAATGATGTCCTCTGACTAGACATTAGATGCTTACAGGCTGCTGAAGCTGAAGAATGGTTGAAAAAGCCCTGCAGCTGTACCACAGTGGGAAGAAAAATGACCTTGCAGAGCAGATCTGGCTCAGGTCAATGTTTGGTTGAAGGATCTGCAGCCAGGAGTGCCAGGCAAGGACGGTGTTTGTGGTTCTCCTGGAACTCCACATCAATGGTTGTGCCTCAATGGGGACATGAAACCCAGGTCCCAATTATGTGGTCATTTAAAGATTCTGGGTTGCATTTCCTGAGCCTGGAGGCAGTCAACCAGGATCCTGGCTGGCTTTCAGCTGCAGTAATTACAACTTGCCAGCTCAGATTTTCTCTGCCTCTTAAATCACATCCGCTATTTTTCACTTCCTTTGCTAAACTGCTGTGTCCCCTGTGCTGTTGTTGGTGATAATAGTTCTAATGCTTTGCCTATTTATGTAACGTTACTTTATCTGTAATGTCTCACAGTGTTTGTACAAGGAACGTCTGTCATTGCTTTCATTTTACAAATCACTGTTTTTATTGCTCATGTTCCAGCGATACACCTCAAAGAGCAGATGCTTCCCAAAAGGAGGAAGGCAGTGCCTCTCCTACCCTCCAAGTGTTGTTTTCCAGTGGGGAGAAAGCTCCTGCTTTGTCCCCTGGGTGTGTTGGCAGGGCAGATGGGTACCCAGGGATGGTGAGTGGGTGGTGGGCAGGGAGGTGCCCGCCAAGGGGGGATGCCCACCCCTCTGTGGGCAGCCCTGCCGTGTCCCTCCGTCCGGGCAGGGCTCGGCTCCGAGCTCAGGCCAGGAGAGGGCAGAGCGGGCTTGTGCTGGAGCAGGAGCCCAGGCAGGGGAAAGCTCCGGGAGCAGCTGCCTTGTGACCGTGCTCACAGGGGTCCCAGGGTGAGGGAAGAGACGAGGAGCTGACTCCATGTTTCAGAAGGCTTGATTGATTATTTTATTATATATATTATATTAAAACTATACTAAAAGAATAGAAGAAAGGATTTCCTCAGAAGGCTGGCTAAGAATAGAAAAAGAAGGAATGATAACAAAGGCTTGTGGCTCGGACAGAGAGTCCAAGCCAGCTGGGCTGTGATTTGGCCATTAATTAGAAACAACCACATGAGGCCAATCCCAGATGCACCTGTTGCATCCCACAGCAGCAGATAACCATTGTTTGCATTTTGTTCCTGAGGCCTCTCAGCTTCTCAGGAGGAAAAATCCTAAGGAAGGGATTTTTCATAAAACATGTCTGTGACATTGCCTCGGTCAGGCTCAGGTGCCCGCTCGGAGTGGAGCCTGTCTGGGCTGTGATCCCCGGACAGGACTCAGAGCATCCCTGCCCTGAAAATGCCTCCATGGGGGATGTTCGGGACCTGCTCCATCTGTGTGAGCCCCGCACAGGGCAGAGAGGGCTGCCCAGGGACTATCCCCGAGCGAGGAGGGCAGGGCTGTGCAGGGCTGTGCACACACCCCCTGCGTGCACCCAGGCTCGGGCATCGCCTGCCGGGGGCTCTGCACAAATCCCAAACAGGACGGGACAGGACTGCTGGGAACGTGCCTTGAGCTGTTGGATTTTCCAGCATCAGCCTCATTCCATGGCTATGACAATGGGAAGATATCATCAGCTCACATCCCAGGCAGCAGACCAAGAACTTAATGTTACAACTCACTTTAAAAGTTTTTTACCCAATCACACAAAGCAAAAGCACATTGACAGCAGATCCATCCAACCACTATAAGCACAGGTACCTTTGGTTAAAACAATTCTTGTTTATTTTGAATACAATACCTGCTTGCAAGCCTTAAAACACAACACACAGAGCTCCATTACTAAGTTTAAAACTTCCTAATATCTCACTAGATACACTTTTCTGTAGCTCAGGGAGTTATTCTATACAGGCATTAATACACAGACAATTGTTCTATTTGTCCCTATCTATCTGAATATCATCCTTTATTTGTCCACATCAGGGCTCATATCTGCAATTTCCTACCCCAAATGAAATGCTGTACTGTGGTTTATTCCTTTCCCCCCACCCTTAAATGCTTTCTGAGAGCTGTTGCATTTTCTCTCTATGAATGTACTGTGCCCCGTGTGAGCTGGATATTGTAAATGCACTTCATAAAGCAAATTTCCCCTCTGGTCTGAAGGTTAAGAAGCTTTAAGTGAGATTGTCTCTATGCAGAACAACTTTCTTTTACAGGCTTGAAAAACAATGGAAATGTAGTTAATGTTCAGCCTGACAGAGTCTTAGCAAACATATTAAGGGTTTCATTTAATAAAATCATATTTCACTTCCATAGACAAGAAGCAGAATAGACTTGAGTCCTTTTTAATGAATAAAGTCCTTAGTAAGGTACTTGCAATCTTTCTTTATGTAAGGCTCATTCTCAGGGTTTTTTTCTTTTAGGAGCTAGGAAGATTTAGTGCAGCATTTTCTAAATTGTGTCGTACTTCCTTTGGAACAGAACATAAAGGAAAATGTATCTTAATGTTAAACAGACGTGAAACAAAAATGTGGTTTTTCCCCAAAGAAAAGTTAAACATTTGCAAGAAAAATGTTCTTCACGGCAATTTCAATTCTGTTAAAAACACATTTACTGTCAGAAAATAAGGGTGCTGGATGAGCTCTAATAATAAACCAATTTGTGAGTACCAGGGGAGTGGACTTTTTCAGCCTTTTGTTGTAAGTCATGCTGCAAGGGCTGCCACTGGGCTACAAGAGCACGGATATTTTCACACTGGGATTTGTGTCTGCTTGAATTATGTGAATAACTCCATTGAAGTACAACTGGGGAACAATTTATCATGTGACTTCTTATTAAAACATTACTTTTTTTACTCCGTTCAATGATGTTTGAGGAGCTCCATGTATTTTTCTCACAGATTTCTCTTTTTAATTCTTTTTCTCTTAAATGTTCTGTGTGCACAGTGCCTCTATTGTAGAGCCCAGAGCACGTGGCAGCAAACTCCTGATTTCTGGGGAACTGGCCTGCTGCAGCTCACAAATGCCATTAATGGGCTGCGTGTGAGCTGCATTCTGGGGGCCCCAGGCTTGCACAGCGCTCCCCTTCCCTTCATCAGCCAATTTGTTGAGATCAGCAGGTGCACCAAAGCATGCAAATTTAAAATTTGCTTTGAGGAAAATGGAGTGGCATTTTTTGCCCTGGAACGAGCTGTTTCTCTGAACATCGCTGCCAGCTCGCTTGCTCGGGAGGATATTTGCAGAAATGGAATGCAAAAGTGGTACAAATGCAGCCAAATTGAATACATTTACAGATGTAAAAGGCTCAGGCTTTTGCAGGCTTGTAAATCTCTTTGGGGTGAGGACTGTCACTCGGTGTGGATTTATGGAGTTTTGTGTCACAGGTCCCTAAACACATCAGCCCTCAGGTGGGTTTGGTGCTGGTGACAGCGGCAACGCTGCTCCCACCCAGCTCAGACACCTGCAGGGCTCTCCTCAGCACAGGTACCTTTCATCCTCTCTGGACCCCAGTTAGTCATGCTTGATAACAGTGTGGAAATTGGATTTGTCATCTAGTAATCCCTCAGTGATCGATAATTAGTTGTAATTACGCGCTGTTTAAGAGCTGAGGAGAGAAAATTGAAGTTTGTGGCCGGAGGAGGAAATGAAGAATGGCAGGCACACCAAGGTGTGTGGTATGAGAGAAATGCAGTTAAAGAGCTGAATTTTCACACAGAACAGGGAGTCAAGCTGCCTTCTCCAGCCAGGCCAGGTCACAGCGCTGGAGGGGCAGGAGTTCAGGCTGAGCAGGGTAATGCAGACCTTGGTGAGCTTGCTGCCCATACAGCATCATGACTTGGACAACAAGGAAGTTTGGTTTTGTTTGGAGCCTCTCAGAAATTTGCCCAGTGTGAAGCGTCACCAGCTGTTATTTGTGAAGTGTTCTTTGAAACTTCTCCTGTGTTTATAATCAGAGCTCCTTCCCCCAGCTCAGTTTGAATTTTTGTCCAATATAGGAGCTAGGAGAAGCTGAAGTCCTTGAGTGTTCACTCATGGGACTGTGCCATGCTCTGCACTGTCTCCAAAAAGGTACAGCTGGACACGTGGTTTGGTTTCAGGTGCATGAGGAAAGGTCTTCCTTCTCTTCTTTTTGCTTTCTTCTCTGTTCCAAAGAGCTCAACAGCTCAGGTTTCCAGATGGGCAGGGATGTTATTCCAGCTGTCTCTGAAAATCTAGTTGTGCTGTCCTGGGATTTCTGTACCAGCTTTGCAGTTAAATCTGCCACTGGTAATTCTTCTCAGCCACAGAGCCAGAGAGGCTCTGTGCTGCTTTGGAGTTATACCCATGGGTGATTGCCTCGTGTGGCTGATTGTCACTCTCTAAATAGACATGCAAAATGGAACTGTTTAACTGCAGGAGGTGGGAGTGAAGGAGCTGGAGCAGACCTATTACCCAGTGGTACGTGAGAAAGAGCCAGCAGAATTTATGGTTTCTGAAGGAGCAGTATATTTTTAAGCTTCTTGTATTCCTACACTTCACAGCCCAGATTAGCAGATTGTTGACAGCTCCATGATATATTTGCTGTCACCTGGCTGGAGTCCGAAGCAAGTGATAAATTTTTAGTTTGAATGAGCTCGTGTGACATGCAGTGACAGATATATTTTTTGTTACTACAAGTATGTAGCGTGTCCTGTGCTTGGGGACTTTGGTGCTATTCTTGCTGTGGTCGTGAGTGATTTGCTTGTTTTCCTTGTGCTTCTGCCTCACCATCCAAGAAAAGGTGGGGAAAATGACACATTCCTCATTTGCTGTGATGGCTCCTTCCTTTTCTGCCGTGTTGTAGCCTGACACAGGCTCGGATCATCTTCTTTGGGTTCAGCAGAGCCCGTCTGCTGGCAGGAGAGAGCAAGGGCTCTGTGCTAAAGATTCCAGCACTTCCAGTTGCTATTGTGGATTTCACTTATCTTGGATATGTGTCACGGGAATTTGCATGCAGAAACTTGGGGTGTTTCTGAAGTGATACTACTGTATTTTGGGAAGATACACCTCCCAAAATACACACTCAGCATAGGAGAAGGGCAGCAGGAATCAGTTTTGTCTTCACGTGACTGAACACTTGGAGGAGCTGAATTTACAGATTCTGATTGTGGATAAAGCCTTAGTGCTCTATATTGGTGAGTTCTATTCTGACAAAGCTTCAGGGTAGAATAGCAAAGAAAAAGATGTGAATATACATAATTAAAATGCCTACTTTAAACTTCATGTCATATTTTTAACACTGAATTGGAGTTAAGGAGTTCAGCTTTCCTAGAGAGTTTTCCTGAGGTTTTAAACCCTGGATACGTTCAGAGAGCGAGAGATTTGGTGCCAACAGTCCCTCAAATTATGGGGCCTGTGCCATTTTTACATACCTTGGGGTGTAGGGTATGATAGTTAATGGATTGCAGGGATTAATATTGTTTCTTTTAAGAGTAAGTTAAATGTTTTTGGAACAAAAGAATTATCCAGGTCCAAAACCCAGTTTACTTTGAAACAAATGGTAGAGACTGAGAGGGATGAAGAGGCAGGGAAGCTGCATCTTTCCATATCAAGGAAGTGTTTTGGTTTTGTGCTGGCAGAGCAAGGGATTAAGCCTGGGCAGAAAGTTTGAGGGTTGTGTCCACTCATCAATGCCTTGAGAGGGCTCACGTGTGGAGCTGACATTGCCTGGTTTGGTGGGGCTGTTTCACGGGCACACAAGGGTCTGTGTCCAGCCCAGAAGCATCTCTCATCTGGCTCTGAGTCTGCCCCGTGACAGCTCTCTGCTGCTTGCCTCTGCTCAGCTCCTCCAGCAAGGGCGGAGACACTGGAGCATCTCCAAAACTCTGATGTGCTTAGACATCAAAAATGGAAGGTGCACCTCTCTCATGTGCTTGCCTGCCTTAGGGGGCAGAGCATATGTACAGCAAATGGACACTTACATAACCCTGTTAGCTTCCACTGGCTGATTTCAACTGTTGGTTTGCCACAGGGAGCTGGAGGAGAAGAATTAGGTAATATAAATAGAAAGATGACATCCTCCAAAAGAGCACCATTCAGCACATATTGCTGGCTGGCCTCATGGTTCAGAGCTGATAAGCAAATTTGGCCTGGATCCTGTTGCAGCATTTGAGGATGGCACCAGCAGAGCAGAATTGGCAATATCAGCAGAGGTGGATGCTGTGGATGTGATCCCTGCCCGCAGAGCTGCCTGCAGGAGCTGCTCTCCGTGGCAGAAACCTAGGGCCAAATTAATTGTGATTAATTTTGATTACAGACCATTCTCTTTGAAGTGACTCTCGAGATGAATTTGTCCCATGCGTACTTTAAAGGGCAAGTTGCTCACAAGTGCTTCTGCTGATGCATCCTCCAGGTTTATTTCAGATATCCTTTTTTTTCTCTCAGCAATTGGTTCCTGGTGCAAATACAGACACTTTGCATTAATTCCCTGCAGGGCTTCTATGCCACATTTTTAGGCTTTTGAGTGGCATTGTGGAAAACATGAAAGCATTATGGTAATGATCAAGGCCAATTCTTGTGTTCTTTTTCAAATATCACTTGTGGGGGGGGGAAGCCTGTGATGCTTAATCATGCAAAAATTCTCCTAAGAGCTCATTTAAGTGAAGGTTTGAGTGGGGACCTCAAGATTTGGCCCCTAGTGCATGATGGATTTTAACAACAGCGAGGTAATGATTAGGTGGAAGAATGTAAGTACAAGTGGTTGAAGTGCTGGCATGAAAAAAGAGTGAAGAGTATTGTCCGTTCAACACCACAAGGAGCTGTTGCATATGATTATATTTAATGAAAAGAAAAGTACAATGAATGCACTTTAAAGTGAATTCCTCCCCCTGTTCTTTTCATTTGTTTGGGAATATTCTGTGGGACTGACTGAAGGCTTTGTCTGGTCTAGCAGGAGCCTCTCAGCTGCCTAATAGCAGTGCAGAAAGCGTGGCACAGCACCTTTTCTTACTTATTTACTGATCAAAAGCAGTGTTTACAGAAAGCTGTGCTTTGCCCCCATTTCAAGAAAAGCCACCTGTGCTTCACTCCTTGAGGTCTTCTGAAAGCTCAGTAATGGGAAGCATTTCCCACTACGAACAAACAGCCAAGTATATTTGAAATGGAAAATTTCTGATTGAAATGGGCATCTCAGAGCTTCCAGCTGCTGGCGACCGTATGGCAAAACAATTGCAACGTTTGCAATCTCTTTGCAGAAGCTGCTTATCTAACAATCAGGACAGCTTTAAATATTTATTTGAAACTGGTTGGTTTCAAGTATTGAAAAGCACTGGCTTTTCCCCCTCTTTGCCTAATTGAAACAGGGTCATGAGTGCTCAAGGTAGGTCACTTCAGGGCCTTGCAGGTCTCTGCAGACAGGGAGAGGAATTTGGAAATGCTCGGTTCCCTTCGAAGTTGTGTTTTGAAGACCTTTCTAAACAAACGTGAAGATTTCAAGGAGGGATCAGGAGCAGAGCAAAACTCCCCAGATGTTTTTCCATTCATAGGTAGAGATTGAGAGGGGCAGGAAGCTCTGAGGTTGGGGCACTGGCCATGGGCTAAACTTGAATTGAGTTGTTTTTCTGTGTCATCTTTGCCCATTTTCAGCCAAGGTCAATGCTGACCTCCAGCTCTGCTGCCTCCTGTGTTCTCTGCTCCCACCTGAGTTCTTTGCTTGGGCAGTTTGTACGTGGGGGACCTTTTGGTGGGTTCCCCTCAGTGGATCTCTCACTCCTCTCCCACAGCTTGTTCATGAGTCTCCAGCAAAGCTTTCCTGACTCCACAACTGTGAGATTTAAGTGCAGGACTCTGGAAAAAAAACATTTTGTGCAGGTGCTGGTGTGGCTGCAGCAGCTGCCATGTCATAGGCTGATGGAAACTGGGAAGAGAGGGGCTGTCCATCTCTGTGTCCCAGAAAGTTCTGTACATAGGTGCAGAAAGTGCAGAAAGTCCTCTGCCAGCTTGGAAATGTGATTTTGAAATTTATCCTTACAAGTCCTTCTGACAGCTGTTCCTATTAGGAACTCAATCAGTACAGCATTGTGAATTCAGTCAAGTTTTCCCTTGACATGCTATAAATGTATTAAGTGATGAAATGTCATAGGATCAAAGCAAATTTGCACTTATTCCAGAAAGAAATCTGAATATGGAGCGGTGATGGGGTGAGCAGAGATTTGCATTCTTTTGCTTCATAATGGAAGTTCTGAACAGTTGGGTTGACCTCCCAGTTAATGTAGTGGTTATCCCGCTGTAGCCAAATTGTTTCTCATTTCTAACCATTTTGGATCAAGTTTGAATCCAAGTGTTTGTGTCTGGTTGGTTCTGGTTTGCACTGATGGATTGACATTAGTGAGGGTTCTGACTCCCCTGTCCTACTCCCATGTGTCTTTGCAGAATTCTCTTCTGAACCGCAGGAACTGATCAGGGATGAAAAGGGGGACCTTTGGCAAATCTCTGATTGTTTAAGCAAACTGCCTTTTGTCTTGAGTCACCTTGAAGAAAGTAGCTTTCCACTAAACAAAAGGGAAAATCTGCTTAGTACATTTTTGGTTTTGATTAAGGGCGCAGCTTCCAGCCGGCTGTGCCGCTAATCTGCCTGATGTAGAAATGGGCACCTTTTAAGAAGCTGCAGCCCAAAATTAATTTCAGCAAATGCATTCGCTCCTTGAAGGAACTCTGCTAAAGGGTTTGAAGTCTGGAGATGCTGCAGCTGTTGGGAAGCTTGTCAGGCTCCGGAGGAAGAGCTGAGCTGTGAGCTGGACGTGTGGCGGGTGGATGTGACGGCTGAGCCGGCGCTGCTCGTCCTGCTGGGATTTAGATGTAAAAAATGTGCCCTGTGGGACTCACGCCTGCCTTCAACCCTCCTCAAGGCCTTCCTGGGACAGAGCCATTATCCCCTCCAAGCCCCGAGCCTGCAGGTGGCTGAGCCATCAATAATACTCGTCGTCATCTCCCAGACAAAGCTTTCCTGTCCCCTGGCTTTGTCACAGCTCCGCATTTGTCGCTGCCACCTCGGCGCAGTTGCTGGCTGTGGGAGCCTTTCACAGCACAGCGCTCTGCAGGGAGTGACAAAAAGCCACTCAAAGACATTGAGGTCTCTCCTTGGTTTGTTTCAAGCTTGCACACCTTGAGATTTTTCTTATTCAAGCCAAAGACAACTTCCAGGCATGGGGTAATCCTGAGATTTGGCTTTATAACCGAAATGCAGCTGATTTTGTGACACCAGTACAGGGTGGGCTGGGCTGAGGGAGGGCTCAGTGTTGTCTCCTTTTAGGGGCTTTTCTTCCTCTTCTCCCTCCCTTTCCACAGTGTGTAATGCATTTGGAGCTCTCCGAGGCCATTTCCATAGTGGTGTGATTCATCAATAATGATGCTGCTTTAAATCCATTAATCCATTGTTTGTTTACTTTTCATAAAAGTCCCCAGCTTTAAAACCCACTTTTCAACTTTTATTTCATTCAGATTTATATTATTCTTGGGGAAAAAAATCCTGTGCTCTTTGCCTTTTAGCATCTGCTTCATTATCCATTATATTTCAATACTTATTTATTCTAATGAAGGAATATAAATGTCGAAGCATTCTGCAGAAAGTCAAATGAACTGCCAGCAGTAAATAGCATTTTTGATCAATTTATTCATTTTTCTTTCTGTTTGCAAATTGCTTGTAAATATGGCTCCATTTGTACAACTTTGGAATCATTCTGCAAACAGATTACTTGAGTTGTCTCATAGGCAGAATTTCATCTGATCAGCTGTAACTTTGTGTTATTTATTTTCAAGAGTAACCCTCCTGTTTATGCAGTGCTTTGGCAGCCCTGTCCTGCTGCATTGGCTTGCACACTTTCTCTAGATCAACTTTTAACTGATTTGTAGGAGTTAAATAAACACCAATGACTGTGCTGTTTTCTTCCTAGCTTTGATACATTTCCAGCCCTTTGTCCTTGTGTTTATTTTAGTATTCAAACTCTTGCTCTGCATTCAGGTTGCAATTAGCTTTCCCCCCCAGTATTTCCTAGCAGTTCATAATGGGTTTGACCGGCCCTATCCATTTATTAGCCTGATCTTTATAAAAAGTCCTTATCATGGCACTCTCTGAAATATCTACAACCCACAAAACCCTGGAAACTCCTCTGCTGTGAATTTCCAATCAAATTTCTTTGCTCCACAGAGCAGAGCTGACTTGTGCAGGAGTTCTTAAGGTGGGCATAATTATTCCTTGTGATACATTTAATGAAAATGAAATCTAAAATCAATGGTCATCTGCTGAAACAGCATCTTCCTAGAAATTTAAGATTTGAGCTTACTGGTACTTCATGGCTGGCATCTCTGCCCGATGGTGCTGGGGAACTCAAGTGGTCACAGGGTACTTTCTCCCCTTATGCAATGCTCTACCTGGCTGTGTAAAAGTAGTCTTACATCAAGTGTCATGTTCAGCATAAATTGAGAATGTGGAGGAGGCTGCACTTTTAAACCTGTGGCAGGAAATCACATTAAATTCAATGTAATTACATTGTTCTAGAAATGTGATTATGTGTTTCAACTACCAGCCTCCCACTAAATTACTTCAGATCAGTCTCAATCTGTGGAATGAAATCTGCCTGATTTAGATGTAAAAAATGCAATAAATATGAGGAAATGCATTTTGCATTTATATTTTATGTTCACCTGTGACTGCTTATTACATTCTCCAAATCCAGCCTTTCCCCATCTCCCCTGCTGCGTGCAGGGAAATTAAACCCTGACTTTGCTTAATATCAGGATTTAGTCTTTGCTGCACCATGTGTATGACACTGGCTACTTAATTTCACATAAAGCTGCAGAGAGATCTCAACTGCAGGAATATTGAGTAAAGAAAGGAGTTCCCCAAGTGAAAATAAGATAAAATGTTCCCAGGACTAAGCCAGAACTTGAATGTAATGATACTTCTGAGGTTTCGCTGTTCCAAAAAGCAGAAAAGATGGATAATATTGGTGTTTCTGATGGATGAGTTTGAGATTACAGCTTGCAGACCCACTTTTGGAACCCACTGCTGGTCTGGTGGGCAGAGTGTTAAAGCAGAGAGTAGCTGTGCCTGATGTTAATTGAGGATGATGTCTTGACGGTGAAGATTCAAGCTGGGAAGGCAACACCACCAGGAAGGAGCAGAGTGCTCTCAGAGCCACTGAAAATCAAAAGATGTCAGCCTTATATTTCGTGATTTTTTTGAATGGTGCCTTTCTAATTTGAGCTCTTCATGAGCAAATCAGATCCTTTATAGCCCAGGTATCAGATTAGAAAGCAATCTCAGCCCAGGAAAACTGTCTGCACTTTTAATACCCACAAGTTATTGACACTGGTAATTTGGAATAAGGTTTTGTATCAGCAATTTCTTCCTGGGAGGACACTGTCCCTGAATGCCTCAGTGCCTGACTCTAGGATAAGGTCTGATACAGTGACAATAATTGCTGGAGGAAAAAATTGCAGCCACAATCAGGCAGGCATCAGGAAACATCACCCGTGCAGGAAAGTGCTCTGAGAGGTCAGCTCCAACTCGTGGTAATGTTGCCATTGGAAAACATTTGTGACTTGTAGGTGCCAAACTCTGTCCACAAAAATACAGAGCAGATTGCTTTGCTTTTGTTTCTTCATCCCATGGATCTTCTGTGGGAATAAGCAGAACCATTGGATCAGGCTGCATTTCTCAACCTTTTAGTCCCAACAGCATCTCCTGTGTGCAGAGCACCACGAGAATGGGTGACTTTTTGAATGGGAGAGCTTGATTGATGAATAAATCTTCTGCAGTTGTCTCTGGCTAACTTAAGTAGAAGATAATTGTAAGCCTCCCACCCCACCTCCTTTCCACACAAAGTCTCAGAGAATGCATTTTCTCCTTTGGTTTGATGGCTCTTTGAAAATCTCAGCAGTGCAGTCACAAGAACCATGGACATCAAGGCTTTGCAGCTCTAGAAACCACTCAGATGTTCTGTGAAGATGAAGTAGGGAGGGCATAATTAATCTTTCTGTCTCTTTCAAGATGTTTTAAGATCAGAAAATGTAATTTTCTGAGAAGAGCTGAGGAGGAGCTCAGGGGAAAAAGGGCTTGTCTTTAGGAATGAATCCTCTGGTCTGTAGGACTGGGCTCCCAAAACATGTCTGAAAGTGCCTGATGTAGGAGAGCAAGGAGCATTTCTTCCATCTTGGTGCATTTTCTAAACCATTTCAAGTACAATTGAGGTCCCCTGTGACGGTGTTCACTGGGGTTTTCAGGTGAGGGAAGAGACGAGAATGTTGACTCTATATTCAGAAGGCTTGATTTATTATTTTATGATATACATTACATTAAAACTATACTAAAAAAATAGAAGAAAAGGTTTCATCTCAGAAGGCCAGTTAAGCTAAGAATAGAAAAGAAAATAATGATAACAAAGGCAGCCACCTCAGACTCTCTGTCCGAGCCAGCTGACTGTGATTGGCCATTAATTAGAAACAACCCCATGAGCCCAATCCACAGATCCACCTGTTGCATTCCACAGCAGAAGATAACCATTGTTCACATTTTGTTCCTGAGGCCTCCCAGCTTCTCGGGAAGAAAAAATCCCAAGGAAAGGATTTTCACAAAAGGATGTCTGTGACAGTCCCCCCCCCTCCACCCTCCAAATTGTTATGAATATTCATGAACACGTGATGAGTGATATTATTTAATGAAGCGTGCTATCTTTTTGTTTTGCATTGCTGTATTAGATTTTTCCTGTCCTGAGAAATACATTTTTATGTTGGAGTCCCCAAGGCTGGCCTGCTGAGGGCCTTGCCTAGCCCTGCATTCCAGCCTGGAGAGCAGAGCTGTCCTGCCTGTCCCCATTGCCCAGCTGAGGAGGAAATCTGCTCCTCTGGACACCCTGGGAGCTGAAGGCTCCCCAGAGACAGCTCTTCCCCTGCAGGCACCGGGAAGAGGAGCCACCAAGACACTTGTTTTACACATCCCCTTGGAGCAGGAGAGGAGCTGCTGCTGTTTTCCTGCTCAAGCATAACAAGCCATAATTAGTTTAGCCCTGGGTTATTGGTCCTTGCTGCACAGGCTCGGGAGATGTGTGTGTGCTCATGTTCCTTGTAGTTAAGGATTCTGGTGTAAAACCACGCTGGCATCACCCTCCCTCCATTCACAGCCGGGTTTTGACCGGCCCCAGATTTACAAGCAGATGTTAAACATCCTTAACACATGAAGATGATTTTGCCCCCAGATGCCAAGCTGTGAGACCATCACACGGCACCACGGAGCTGAGAGCACAGCGTGCTGCCCCTTGTTAGCATGACTTAACAGCTGATTTCCTTTATTGAAGGTTTGGAATCCCCCCTAAGCACAGCAGATTCCCTCGCTGAATTAGATTGTCTTTCTGTGGTTAGAGCCTGTATATCAGAGCAATTGCAGTATTCACATCCTCTAAACAAGGCTCATTAATCAAGAATTCATGACTAACAGGGTTAGGGACTAGTGAAATTGGGAAGGCAGAACAGAAATGGGAAGTGCTCAATGCTCAGTTGGATACATGTCTCACTGTGAGTGTTTTTCTCTGAAAATCACTGAATTGTTATAATGGAGTGTGGCTGGATTTTGAGGTAGCTGATTCTGTGCCCCACAACCCCCCTCGGTGGGAAAGCCTGGTTTTGGAGTGTTATTGCAAACACAGTGTTTTCTTTGACATCTGAAAGTTTAAGAGGCTTCCTGGTATCTAGCACCTAGGCCTGTGTAGTCCTCATAAAACATGAATTGTTCCTCCTCTCCCCTTTTGATTGTGACCTTTGGCAGAGATGATTCTTCATCTGGTGGCTGAAGATGTGTAAGGAACTTGAATCATAAAGGTGGTCAAGAAAACAGGCTGTCCAAAACCAAAGCTGTGAGAGTGGCTGCTCACATCCTCAAAAGCTGAGTTCCTTTGCTTTTTGTCCTCCAGAAGTTCTCCAGGGCAGTGCTGAGTGCTGGAGCCACCTGTGGTTCTGCCTGTAACAATCAGCTGCTGCTCAAGGACCTTGGATTAGTCCTTCCCCCTTGGCAATCTCCGGAATGGATGCTGATTGCCCCCAAACTAGAGAAATATCTCCTTTAACAAGGATGGGACTGAGCTGTGGTGGAGGACAGAGGACCTGCTGTCCTTGCAGGGGCAGGGCTGGTTCTGCAGGTGAGGCCAAAACAGAGAAATCCTGGTGGCTACAGCTGCAGAGGTAAAGGAAAAATGCTGCAACATAAAGGAGGTTCTAGAATGGTGTTAGGAAGGAAGGGGAAAGCTACAGAAGGAATGGTCCCATCCCTCTACTGATTCAGGAAGTGAATGAATCCCTAATCCTGGAATACTCTTCTGAACACAGGGACAAAATGGAAGCACATTCCCCTTCCACTGAAGCCTCCAGGTTTTGGTTGTGGCCTCTTTGTCCTGTTCTGTCCCCAACTTTTTATTACATGCACGGGTCCAGGACTCAGGTCTTTGTTAGAGATTAATGATCTGGAAATGGATTTGGCCTCCTGAAATGTGCAAATGTAAAAAGAAGTCAGGAGCAGAGTGTGCAGCTGCCTGTCACCCTGCCATTGCTGTGCCAGACCTGTCTGTCCATGCTATATCATGTTGGGATCCCTCCTGAAGCCAGCTGCTGTCTGTGACTGATCTTCAGCCCTATGAACACTTGAGCTTAATTTAAAAATTGCTGCAAGGATTAAAGAATCCTTCCCCACTCCTGTGGTCCAGGGTGAGTAATTTCTTTCGACAGGCAAGTAAAATGCCGTTGGTTTCTTGCATTACCGTCAATCACTCTGGTAAATGGCAAGTAATTTTTGTGTGGTGGCTGGTAAATTTTCCTGACAGCTGTGCAAGGCTGGATAAGCTTTCTAGGTTGTGGCAGCACTGTGAGCAACTCACTTTGGAGGGCTGAATCCTCCTGAACTCTTTCCCATCTTTGGCTCCAGAGCTGCTGGGCTCTGTCTGTCAGGCATCAGCTTGCAAAGTGATGCTTTGGCCAGATCTGAAGAGCAAGAGCTGGGACCTGGAGCTTCAGGGTGTCCAGAGGCAAAAAACTGTCTGTTCATCTTCATAGCTGGGAACATTGCAGGCAAATGCAGGCAGACAGGGTTTGGCACCATCCATTTGTGGGGCTTTCCCTGGACTTCATTGCAGTGGGTTGTGGACCCAGCCAGCCTCTGCTGCACAGCTGGGCTCAGGCGAGAGACCAAGCTGGGGACTGGCAAAACTGCAAATAAAAATTGCAAAACTGCAGAGTTCCAAAGGAGGATTCAAAGAGTCAATCTACCTGCAGAGAGTGTTCAGGAAGCTCTTGAGAAGCACCACCTGGAGAAAGCAAACTGGGCTGCCAGACATAAAAGCTGTTGGCACCATGGCCAAAGGGCTGGCTGGGGCTACCTGAGCGCCAGAGTGAAGTGCTGAGTCCTGAGGAGGATCTTGGAAAATTGTCTGCAGGTTGGGGAAAAAAGTCTTATAGTGAAGAAAGGAGAATGGAGGGAAAAAAAGCAGGGTGAAAAAAGTCTTTGATGTTTTATCCCAGCTGGAGGGCTGTTCTCATCAGAACTGGCTCGTTATTAGCCTGCTCGGTGGTCATTGGTGCCTGGAGTACAAACCACATAATCATAATGCTCACTAAAGTTTTCACTACCAGCAGAAAAATGCTTTTCTGCTGTAATATATGGTGCCACCTTTTCAAGAAAACTACTGGCCTGAGCTATGCTGGAAATTGAATTCTATCTTGTGGAAAGGGAGATTATTTCCTAAGGTTCCCTTATTCACCGTCCTGGCACATAGTGCTCAAGGTAAAGGTGCACTCCAGGATGATTGATTGGCAAGCGTGAGAGGACTGCTGTTCCATGTGACAGGGATATAAAGAAGGATATTTTTATTTTTTGACAGTGAAGAGGAAATGGCATTACTAGCAATATTCAGCAATGTACTCTGCAGCCCCAGTTAGCTCTGCATATTTTATGGCATCCATTTTCTTTCTTCGATTAAACAACATAAAACCCCATAAAATACTCCAATAAAAACAACAACTACTAGTTCAGGCAAAGTTCTTGTGGCCTTTTTAATTCTGGGAGGATTTTCATTGCTGTGTTGTTTTTGTTTTTCACTTGCCTCTAACTCCATCCCTTGTGCTCAGGTCAGTGTCTCCTTGCCACAGCCTGGGTGACAACCTGTTCTGTGCTGCTTTCAGAGTGCTGAGCAAGCATGGGATAAGGCAGGATAGATCCCCTAAAGGCCACTCCACGCTCTTAAACAACTGCTGCATGTGCCAAGGGTTGGGATGAGTTCAGTGGAATCAGAAGTGTATGTAGTTTTCAAAGATCTGCTCTTTTGAGTGATCATTTTTAGTTTATTTTTCTGCTGGTGCAGCTTGAAGCAACCCAGGAAGGTTCTTTTGGCCCTAAGTCATATATACTGATGTCTGGTAAAAGAGAATTAATTATAATAATTTATTATAGGATTTAATAAACTCTTAAAAGGAAATGTCAGAGATTCCAGGATGGTGAGCAAATTCAGCTGCAGTGATGGAACGTTTTAAATGCTGTAAACCCTGCTCCAGTATTGACCAGGACATGCCATGGAGCTCGTTATCTGCTTTTGCAAGGACAGGGATGGAAAGTTTTTATTTTGTTATTGTTTAGGTGCTTCCAGAATCTCTGACCTTCAGAGCTTTTTTTATTTGTAGAGGCAGAAAAACGACCCTTTTATAGCAGTGCTTTGTCTCCCAGGAGGCCTGAACTCTGTTCAGGCTGCAAATGTTTTTGCAGTGATGATCTCTGGAAGGAACCTTTCAATAAAAAGAAACCTGTAAGTAGCTTTGTCTTTGCAGGGGGAAACTTCTGCATTACTTTAATTTTTTCATTATGGTTTCCAAAGCTGTGTTTCTGCATGATTGCAAGAATTCCAAGTTCAAATACTTTGAACTCCTTCAGGCTGGTAATGCATATTCTCCCTTAAAACTTCTGAGTTTTAAGGAAGAATTTCATTTCTTAGAGCACTGCATTGGTTTCAAGGCAAAGGACACGGTCTGAGCCTTTTAGATCTTTCAGAGAAAGGTTGAAGAGACTGGAGGGGCTTTGATTTTTATTCTGTAGATGTGTTACAGAAAACCACTCCAGCTTTTCACCTCTCCTCTCCGCAGAGAAGGTTCAGCGCAAATTGTTGTGTTGGAGGGAGGAGAGCACGGAGTTCAGTCCTGGGGATGTCTGAGGGCACTGCCAGCTCCCGGGACCACCACCCACACATCCCAGCTCAGTTAATCCCACAGAGGCCCTGGCATGGGGGGAAACATCTCTCTCCTTCAGGGGAGGCTGTGAGTGCACCCTGAGGAGGGAGGGTGCAGGAGCTGCTCAGTACCACAAGGATCTTTACGCTTGGAAAAAGACCTGTCTCCTTCTGCTTTATAGCAGGAATGTTAATCCATGTTTATTGGATATTTGAGTGTGTAACGTGTCCAATGAGTTCTAGGAATTGTGTGTGTTTATTGGCAAATTCTGGGCGATTTTTCCTGCCCTCCAGGGGATCTGCTCCCTTTCCATGCTGGTGTAGCAGCATTCTCTGCAGCTGGGCTGGTGGGATGCCAGGGTTGGCCACACAAACATCAGGCCTGTCCCACTGCTGTCAGGAGTTTGTTGGAATTTAGGAGCTTTCAGCACAATCTAGACCCACACTTGTTTATATTTTGATTAAAGTCATTTATACATCAAAGGTACAGCAATGTTTTCAGGTAGACTCCAATAAATTGTGACTTTTAGTTTTATTCAGAACAAGCCAATTGTTACAGAACTTCTTGACCTGCAGTTTGAAGTGCTTCTGGAAAATTACAGGAATACATTGAAATTCAGTATCTGTACAATTTTTAGGAAAGAAGTACATGGTGTCTCCATAGAAATAATAGGGTTTTTTCTCCTTGCATGAATTTCCAAGCAAAGGTGAATAAACATCCTTATTTTGAAGTTTCCCAGAGAGTTAAATGGTTAATAGCATGTCTTGAGTCAATAGATTTGGACCTGATGTCTCCTGTCTCCGTGCCTGGCAACCCTTTTTCTCCCAGAGGGACAAAATTCCACTGTTGACATATTTCAAAGGAAACAGTGCTCGCTGTGGGAGACGGCGTTTTCATCTCGTGTTACATAAAGCCTTCAGAACCTCTCAGGTTTCCATAGCAGTGTTGGAAATCCATATAAAACAGGTCTGGTTTGTGACAGGAATAAATAAGAACAAAAATTAATAGCTTTAATTTCAAGCCAATTAGGATGCCTTTCTGCTGTTTTTCTAAGCTGTGTTTGCTTACCTGAGAGAGCAGTTTGAAAAATGGAGTTTCTGCTGAAATGTGAAGATGAAATCTTAAAATGTCTTCTCTCCTTTAAAGAAATGACAAAACTTGGGAGTTTTCATTTGGATATGGAAATATAACATGATGCTTGGCTGCTTTGAAGTTGATCACATCCTCTTTGCTGATTTTATGAGCATAGTCTTATGCCTAGAAAATGTTTCTCAGACACCTTCCCTTTCAAAAAGATTCCTAAGGAGGGGTGACACCTCTCCTTCTGACCTTGCTTCACAGATGTCAAATTTAACATCTCAGTGTTAAACAAGCACATTAAAATTCATCAATCTGGTCATCTAGAGCAGCTGAGGAACTCTCCTAAAATGTTGAGTCATCCTTAGGAAAAATGGGGGGCTCTTGAGAGAAGCTGCTGCATTTTTTAAAAGAGAAGTTATATGCACAGTTTGGTGAGAAGAAGGAGGAAGAATTTTTGGTAAAATACTCCCTCCATCATCATATCCTGTTTTTCATCCTGCCTTATTTTTATCATGCTTCTGTAAAAGCTTCCTCAGAATCATAAGCCATCATACTCAAGGGGTGGTTGTGTTAATTTGTCTTCCCTAATAGTTAATTTATCACATGGAAAGCGCCTTACTGTCAGAATCCAAATTAAAATCCTGTTTACTCTTTTCATTATTCAAAATCCAATATGCTAGTGAGCTCCATGTTTTACATAATTTGAAACATTTGATGGGCTGGAAAAAGGACAAGGTTGATAGCTTCACCTTTTTGGGTAGGAGAGTGGTAATTGTATCATTCTAAATCTTTGGCATCGATCCCCTCCATGATTTCAAAGGGTTTTCTGTTCTCTGAGTCACTGGGCTTTTTTCCTGTCACCACCACTCCTGTTGAGCAGATTTGTTCCTGCCTCGCCCCCCTGAACCTCTTTTATCTGCTGTGTCCTGCCCGGAGCTTTGGTGTTGCCTCTCCTCCTTGAGCTGGACGGAGATTTTGTGACAGTAATAGCTGCTCGCAGGGAAGCCGCAGCCCCAAATGCTTGGCAGGGTTAACTACAGCAGCTCCCAAAGGTTATTTAAAAATACCTGGCGCAGGGAGGAAGTGGGGTGTGCCAGGGGGAGGGAAGGGCACGTTCCCAGCGAGGTGTGAAGGTGGGAGAGCTCTGAGCCTGCAGTGGGGCGCATGGGGCCCAGGCAGCACAGCCCAGCACACCCAGCTCGGCTTTGGGAACACGTTTCAGCCCATTGTGCACTGAGGGTCAGCCACTGGAGCAGGTTTCAGCACGGATGAAATTCAGACATCAAATCTTAAGCAAACTCCAGGGGACTTTGGAAGTTTTCTGCCTTTCTCTGAGTATTAATTTGCTTTTAACCCCAAAGGTGAAACCTGGGGGTTTTGTCCCACCATTGTTTTACTGGCAACACTTATTGGCCCTGGCTTTTCCCCAGAGCCACGCTGAGCTTTTTGCCTGCTGGTACCTTCATCAAACCCTTTTACCTGGGGTTTCCTTCAGTTTGGAGCCTTGCAGTTGCTGTTTCCAAATTGCCATCTGCTCACCATGTACTTACACCTCTCCGTGGGGCTGTGTAGGCTGCTTGTTTTACTTTGCTGTAAAGCAGAATATTCCTTGTGTTTCTACTCTTGTGACCTCTTTGGAGAGGGCTGGGGTCTTTGCAGGGTCTTGATGTATTTTAAAGTGTATTTTACATACTTGGAAAAATAACTTTGCTTATGGTGACATTAATATGGAATTGCAGAAGCAAACACAGCTGGCCCAGTGCTGCTATTTTAAGGAGAATTTGATGGGGAAGTAATTTGATCATAAATCTGTGACAGGTCTTTTAAAATATAAAAGAACAAAGAACTAACATTCTTGGGAAAATATTTTGAAAAATAAGCGCTTGCTTAGCTTGTGAAGATGGAGGACCTGATCCCCTGAGCTGCTGTGCGTTCTGTGAGGGGTGAGGCAGTGCAGGGCTCCTGATTCTCACACCCCAAGGCCACAGCAGCAGAAAGGGCATTGCCTGGGACTGGCAAATTTGGCTGGCTGTTCTCAGTGGCTCTGCAGCAGGAGCAGGGTGAAGATACCAAGATATTCCTTGGCAGCTCTGGGTCTAGCTCCTGGTTCTGCCATGTGTTTTCTGGGTGACTTTACATCACCTCATTTCCTCGTATTTCTGGGTTACCCATGAGGAATTTTGTCCAGGAGGCTCAGGAAGAGAGAAGAGAGGGATGGTGCCTCTGCCTGGGGGAGATCCCTGTGCCCTGACTGCATTCCCAGGAGGGTTTGCTTTCACACCCTGCTAGGGATGAACTCCTGACTGTCTGTGCCTCCCTCCCAAAAGCCACCGAGTGCACTGGAAGTGGGAACTGTGAATCACAGACCTGCTTCTCTCGCAGCCAGCTCCCTCTCCTTCCTCCTCCTCTGCAGGAATCCTGCTGTTCCATCCTTTATAAAACACTGCCCATCTCACCCACACCCACAAGTCCCCAGATGTCATGTCTGAGTTCAGTGGTGATTTTAATTTCTAATGCTTGGTTTAATGTAGCCTAAAACACATGTATTTTAACTAGAAACTCCCCAGGGACCTTGTTCAGAACTAATTGCTTGCTGTTTGTGCAATTCTTCAAATATGTTAAATGCTCTGTGAGGGCTTGGAATTACTCAGCTCTGCTCTGGTTTGGTCTGAGAGATGGGGAGGGGTGTCTAGCTGGGAACTGGGATGGATCAGCCCTCATTCTGGCTCTGCAGAGAGTATCGTTTTGGGCAAGTTGACTAAACTGGTTACAGCTTGGATTTCCTGCAGGGAAAGGATAATGGCTTTATTTTTAATTGGGCTAAAAATGTGTGTGGAAGGGCTGACTGCAGAAATGGTTGGAAATTACAAATGAAATTTATCATAACTGTTATTATTAGTACGTCATTGAGAGTGAATTTAGCTCAGATCATGCTTTCCCCCCTAACGGAGTGGGGAGGGGATAAGAAGATTTCTAAAATAGCTCTGAAAAAGTCGTTTTTCACATCATTTTGAGCATTTCCCATCTGCTGTGAGCACATCTCTGTTTTATTTCCTAAATATCTTTTCCTTCTGTTTCTATTTTAAAGTTCCTTTTGCCAAGACTTTACCTCACAGTTCCCGCTGCCAGGCTTGGGGCTGGGGCTGTGTGACAAGCAAGGATTTACCTTTCCGATTGTGCACTTAATTCACTGGGGGGCTGTGGAATTCCCAACCCAATTCTGGGTGCATAAACCCCTCCTGCAGCTCTGAGTTCCCTCCCAGCCCCGGTGATTACTTGTCCCTTTTTCCTTGTGCTGGGAGAGCTGAGAGAAGAGGTTTAGCCTGGCTCAATTCACAGGGTCAAATACATTTTGGGCTGGGATTGCATTTTAAAAGAGTCGCTGGTTCCAGGTTGGCAGGCTGGGAATGCTGCTCCATCCAGCCCAGCACGTTTGTGTCTTTATATTCTGCACTAAATGGGGGACACATTGTTCAGGGCAAAGTCCTGCAGGGCTGCCAAAAGTGCTCCAAAATCCCCATTTCAAGCCGCTCCCCTGTGCCTTTGGAGCTGCAGGAGGGGCTGTGCTGCTCTGGAGCAGTTCTGGATCTTCTCCCTGGAGATCCTGCAGGGACAGAGGCACCAAGGCGCTGCTGCAGGGACCTCCCTCACCCCCGTGGCAGGGATATCCCAAATACTCAGGCCCTGTGGCAGGGGATTTCTGCCCAGCTCCCTGTCTCACATCCCTGCTAGCTGCATTTTCAAATGCCATGGACACTGCAGTGTTTTAGAGGTGGGTTTTCAACAGGACACTTTTCTGTCTGACAATTCTGCTTTTCAGAAAGCAAATATTTCGTATTTCATGGGAACAAAATGTCAGTTTTGCCAAATTTCCAATTGGCTGTCATGTTTTGTTCCTTTTTTCCTTTTTTACCCCTCTCATTTCAAAAATTATAAAAAAAGTAGTTAAGCCATCTTAGTGGTAACAGTTGCTTATTGGGTCACAGTTCTATGAAATACTTCAGCAGCTCCTTTCCACAGTTTCATTTTCATTGCAGAATTTTTGTCAGCTGGCAAATTTAAAGGACATCAGATTTTTTTCAGGCAATTCCATTTATCCTTACAGCTCCCTTTGAGTTGGCAGAGCAACACTTTCCAGTATTTTATACGTGGGGAAGGGAGGTATAAGAAAATGAAATGATCCACCCAAGCTTCTAATTGAAGCCTGGCACAGAGGAGGGCCCACACACGTGCCATTCACCATCCCTTCTCCAGCTGATGGCAGCTCTGCTAGGAATTTCTTACTCCTTTTTGAAGCCTCAGTGCCCAACACTTACAATAATTTTTGTGCCTGTGGAGTTTGGGGGAAGATTTAAAGATATGAATCACTTATCTGAGGAACAGTAGGCTCAAACTCCCATATGTAGGCTGGTTTCATTTGAATTTCTTGACTTTTCCTAAGTGAGAAGCTGAACGTAGTTTCTTCCTTCTTTCAACCTTCCTGGCTCTACTGATATCCAAAAATGCAAAATGACATCTTGTCTCAGCCCACCAGAGCAGATGCAATGCAAGGGATTAGACTGGAATTTTTCCTAAAATGCAGCATTCCGAGACACTTTTGGGAAAGGGGCCTGGGGAGCAGCGAGCGCTGTTCACTCGCTGCTCACCCAGAGAGGCGGGGAGGGCACAGCCAGCAGGGCAAAATCCACAGGGCCTCCCCTGAAGGGTCACCCTGAGGGGAAGCCAGCCCTGGGCCAGCAGGAGAGCCTCAGCCGGGGCAAAAGCAGCTCAGACACGAGAGATGAACAGCAAAGCTCCCTGGCTGAGGGGCTGGGCCAGCAGGGAGGTGGTGCTTTGGGCTGCAGGTCCTTGAAGGAGGCTGGGACAGCGGGATGAAGGAGAAGGAGAAGGAGAAGGAGGGGGATCTTGGAGCTCCTGCAGCCTTACACTCTGTGTGAGCCCCACGGATGGAGGCAAAGGGGAGCAGCTTCAGGAGGAGCTGCACAGGGCTCCTGAATCCTGCCCAGGTGTGCAGGAGCTGGGCCTGGAACTCCTCCTCCTCGGTGTAGCTCTTCATCCTTGGTGTAGCTCCTCGTCCTTGTAGCTCCTCATCCTCATTGTAGCTCCTCATCTTCATTGTAGCTCTTCATCCTCGTTGTAGCTCCTCATCCTCATTGTAGCTCCTCATCCTTGTTGTAGTTCTTCATCCTCAGTTGTAGCTCTTCATCCTCATTGTAGCTCCTCATCCTTGTAGCTCCTCATCCTCAGTGTAGCTCCTCATCCTTGTTGTAGCTCTTCATCCTCAGTGTAGCTCCTCATCCTCATTGTAGCTCTTCATCCTTCTTTTAGCTCTTCATCCTCGTTGTAGCTCCTCATCCTCATTGTAGCTCCTCATCCTCATTGTAGCTCCTCATCCTCGTTGTAACTCTTCATCCTCGTTGTAGCTACTCATCCTCAGTGTAGCTCTTCATCCCCTCTTCATCCTCAGCTCTTCATCTTTGGTGTAGCTCCCTCATCCATCCATTGTTGTAGCTCTTCATCCTCATTGTAGCTCCTCATCCTCATTGTAGCTCTTCATCCTTCTTTTAGCTCTTCATCCTCGTTGTAGCTCCTCATTCTCATTGTAGCTTCTCATCCTCATTGTAGCTCTTCATCCGCATTGTAGCTCCTCATCCTCGGTGTAGCTGTCATCCTCAGTGCTCTTCATCCTTCATCCTTGTAGCTCCTCATCCTCATTTTAGCTCTTCTTCCTCATTGTAGCTCCTCATCCTTGTAGCTCTTCATCCTCGTTGTAGCTCCTCATCCTCATTGTAGCTCTTCATCCTCGTTGTAGCTCTTCATCTTTGGTGTAGCTCCTCATCCTTGTAGCTCCTCATCCTCATTGTAGCTCCTCATCCCTCATCCTTATCCTTGTAGCTCTTCATCCTCCTCATCATCCTCATTGTAGCTCTTCTCCCTTATCCTCATCCTTTAGCTTCATCCTCATCCTCGTTGTAGCTCTTCATCTTTGGTGTAGCTCCTCATCCTTGTAGCTCCTCATCCTCATTGTAGCTCCTCATCCTCATTGTAGCTCCTCATCCTCGTTGTAGCTTATTCTCTTCATCCTTGGTGTATCTCCTTATCCTTGTAGCTCCTCATCCTTGTAGCTCTTTATCCTCATTGTAGCTCCTCATCCTTGTTGTAGCTCCTCATCCTCTTCCTCCCCAGATTTGGCTCAGGACAGGCAAACGGAGCTGCTGCAGAGTGAAGCTATCTGCAGTGCTAAAGCTGTGTAGGAGGATATAACGAGCTTCTGGCAGATGGGAAAAGGCTGATGAATCCTGAAATTGTGGATAAGTTCCAACTGTCCTGGTGTGCCTGTCCCCCCAGCATCTCTGCCCTTCAATTAACCTTTAATTAACCAGGATTTGACCTGGGTGAAAAGTCAGGTTAGAAGTTTTCAGACACATTGTCAAGAAAAGCATGGGAACTTTTGATGGTGATAGGAATGGTGGTAGGAATTTCTCAAAAAAAATACAAATTTGGCTGGGGAAGAGAAAATTTAAAAACAGGTACTTTGTTTTGTTTGGGTTGTTTTGGTTTTTGGGGTTTTTTTTGCAAGGTCCTAATGATTTTTTTTTCAAAAGTGGTTGACTAATGAAAGAAAATATTGAATCCATTGCTCAGGGCCTAATTCTCTACCTCATATGAATTACAAGTCAGTCTGAAATGAAGCCATGCAGGTGTCTTGCAGGAATTATTTGGTCCAGTGCAATTACTACAGAACAAGTGAATGTCCCTCTGAAAAAAGAAGAGGAGGTGATAGGAAAGGGCACATCAGCTTTGAGGAGTGCTGTTTGGAGATGTGAATGCCTGTGGGAAAGCAGGAAGGACACAATTAGAAAAATATCAGGTACAATCCTGCTACAGAGAGTATTTTTCATCAGCTTGGTGATGCCAGGCATGGATTTGACCCATCAAGTCACTAAAGGCTTGCAGGCAAAAATAAGGATATCATAAAAGCAGGATGAATTAATTCCTCCTCAGAGGAACAGACCACCCGTGGAGGTGCGAACTCGCTTTGATCCAAGCCCATGGACCCAGCCAGAGCTCCAAGGAAGTTTTTAATGGTGCGACACGAGCACCAACTGGCCGTGAGGCATGGGGCAAAGCCATCGCAATTCACTGTTAAATAACGCTCCAGGTCCCAGCAGTGCTGTTCCATTCCACCATATAACTAAAAGGTCCCTCTTGGCTTTGCTTTTAATTAATTAAGTCGCAGCAGTGGCGAGCGTGGCGCTGCAGCAGTTTCTCTCTGCCTAATTGTTCTCCAGGCATATTTGCAGCACTCCTGTTGTAATCCCAGGCTTGTTTCAGGAGTCAAGCTGCACAAATGAAGTTCCTGCTAATAAAAGCAGTTTGTTTCCTATTCCTTGGCAATCTGTTCCTAACGCTGAGCCTCGCTGGAGCATGGACTTTTTATTTTTGGCAAGTTTTATTTTTTCTGAGCCAAAACCCGGCGACATTTCCCAGCTACCACACTGCTCTCAAACTCTAGCCATTCTCAGGAAATCAAAGTTTTCCGTGTCAGCATCATATTATTTTTGGCAGCAGCAATCTGATGTGCCCAGTTTGATAGATCCTGCTGCAATGACGTAATTATTTTCCTCCCTCAGTCTAGGATAACTTACTCCTTTTCTTTCCTTCCTGCATTATGGTCTTTGAGCAATGAAACTCATTTTTTTTTCCATGCAGACATCCCTAATATCAGAAGATACCTCACTCCCAAAGGTTTGCAGGCAGGAGGATGTATTTTATATCACATTGCTCTTATTCCCCATCTCAAATTGCAGGACAGACACAGCAAATTAAATCAACTTACGCTTCATCACATCTGTTTCATTTGTATCAGACTGGTGCCACAGAAGCAGAAACCATTCTTAATCTCTCCACATTGCTCAAGCTAAAGCTGACTGGCTTTGCACATAATGAAACTCATCCCTCACCTCTGTAAATGACTGGACCTGGTTTATGTTTTTAGAGGAGAGTGACTCGTGACTGCAGCCTGTCATTGATGGGAGAGGGAGTATTTCCTTTCAGCCTCCGTGTTCACCTCGCAGCACTGATCTGTGCCTAAGGTGTTTTGTGGAGGCAAACAAAACTCCACAACATTTGTGAAACCTGTAAAGCCGGTATGTTTATTACAGTGCTGGACGCGTGTGGGGATTCCTTCCCCTCAAAGACATGGGCACCTCTGGGAACTCCAGATCCTTCTTTATCCCCCTCTCAAATACATATGCGTCACCCTCGTTTTTAAAGATTTTCTAAGCCTTCTGATGTTGACATTTTTGTAGTGAACTTTCTCACATGCTTTCTGTAAATAACTCATTGTTTTGCATTCCTTTATGGAAGAGGAGAAAGTTGATGGACTGTTGGTTTGTCCAGTGTCATTGGAGAGGTGGCACTGTCACCCTCCAATCCACTTTTGGAAAACTATAAATGTTGGAGTCAGAAAATAAACTTCCTTTTTTTCTTCATCTTGAGAACAGTGGTGTGAGCTTGTGTTTTTTCATGTCCTATAGTGACATATATGCATGCAATTTCACAATAGGTTCATACATATTCATTTTTACAAATTTTGTGTGACATTTGCTGCTAGTTCTTCTTTATCAGAAAGAATTCCTAGGTCAGGTCTCACAGCAGTCTCTGTCTCTCTGTCTCTGCCCCTTATTTCTGTCTTTCACTGAAGCAGTTTCCCGAGCATAGGCTTTTTACTACAACAGGCAGTCTGACTAAACAGCAATGTTTTCAAACTACAGACTTAACTCAAAGACGTACATTTCACCTAAATCAAAACGAATTTCTACTGTGGAAAATTTCCGCTGTGTCTCAAAGGCAATGCTTGCTGTCCCCGACAGGATCAGGACGGCGCCAGGAGTGAGGATCTCGGACATCAGGGTGAGCGATGCGGACCAGTGGGGAGTGCAGGAGGAGACGGACAGCGCCCGGAGCACGGCCACGCTCACCTGCGTGCACAACGACCCCGGCAACACCGACAGGTGAGGGAGCCCCTGCTGCCCGCCCCGCGCCCGATCCTGCCCCACGCACACGCACTGACTGCATCCGTGAGCTGCAGCCCTGCTCCTCTGCCTCCCCGCAAAGCTGGAGGGGATCCGCTGACAGCCTCATTCCCTTTGCTTCACTTCTTGGGAATAGATTATTGAATTAAAGTGGGGGCAGCCCCCCAGTCCCAGCTCACATCTGCTGCTCGTGACCCTTCAGGGCAGCAGAATTCCTCTTGCCAAAGAGCCAACAGGAAAAATGTGAACTAAACCAGAGAATTGGGTTCTTTGACAAGAATTCCTCTTGCCAAAGTGCCAACAGGAAAAATATGAACTAAACCAGAGAATTGGGTTCTTTGACAAGAATTCCTCTTGCCAAAGAGCCAACAGGAAAAATGTGAACTAAACCAGAGAATTGGGTTCTTTGACAAGAATTCCTCTTGCCAAAGAGCCAACAGAAAAAATGTGAACTTGGGTTCTTTGACAAGAATTCCTCTTGCCAAAGAGCCAACAGGAAAAATGTGAACTAAACCAGAGAATTGGGTTCTTTGACAAGAATTCCTCTTGCCAAAGTGCCAACAGGAAAAATGTGAACTAAACCAGAGAATTGGGTTCTTTGACAAGAATTCCTCTTGCCGAAGAGCCAACAGGAAAAATATGAGCTAAACCAGAGAATTGGGTTCTTTGACAAGAATTCCTCTTGCCAAAGAGCCAACAGGAAAAATGTGAACTAAACCAGAGAATTGGGTTCTTTGACAAGAATTCCTCTTGCCAAAGTGCCAACAGGAAAAAATGAGCTAAACCAGAGAATTGGGTTCTTTGACAAGAAAAGTGCCAACAGGAAAAATGTGAACTAAACCAGAGAATTGGGTTCTTTGACAAGAATTCCTCTTGCCAAAGAGCCAACAGAAAAAAAATTAACTGAACCAGAGAAATGCGGTCCATTTTGGGTGTAGCCCCTGGGGGGCTTTGTCTGCACCTTCAATAAATATAACTGCTTTTTAGTCCCTTCATTTTGTCTGGTTTTAGGTAGTTTTTAGGTAGTCCCAATAAGCAACAGGTGGCTGGGCAGGGTCTGCTCCCTGTGAACCCCATCAGGTTCTTTCCTCTAACAACCATGACCTCTGTTCCCTTTGGAGCAAAGTCGAAAACCATCAGTTTAAAAGTGAAATACTGAGGTCAAAGGAATATTGAGGTCATCTGATGTTACTGAAATCAAAATGAAGGGACTATTTTTAAAGTTGGACAAAAAAAAAAATAGCCTGAACATTGAAACTTATTGCCTTGTATGGGGTTTCACTAATCCATGAAATTATACCTGTCACAGTAACTTAGTTTTTATTAAAACTGAGTTTTGCTTTGTCTTGAACTGTTAAATTGCACAAAAGCAATGCATCTCAAGTTAATTAATACTTTGACCCTTTCCTTTGTGAGATTAGTTTAATATTTTTGGATTAATTAAAGTATGCAAATAGAAACTGCTGAAAGATCACTTCCAGATTTGCAAATATTGTAGTGCTTAGAGTAAATATTTAACTTTGATCTTTCCTTTAATTTGTCTTTTTGGTCATAATGATGGCCCTCCTGTTTCTTCTGAAGAATGTCAAGTATTTATGTAGAAGTTCTGCTGTTTCATTTAAATGATGGGAGACCTGAACTTGCTTCTGTTAATGTCAAGGTGACAGAATTGTCACTAGAGCTGGTTCATTTTAGAATCCAAGGAGCTTCATGGAGGGCAGTTTGTGTCTGGGTGAGTGCAGGACCAGCCTCTTCTGTGGCACAGCAGAAGCTGTCACTGGACAGAATGGTTCATCCACCTCAGGGGAGGTGCTTTTTTCTCTCTTGGATTTAATTTCCCTTCTGCTGACTGGCGCAGCTGGTAGAGGAGCAGTGGGTAAGCCAGGACTGAGCCTCTGGGCTGAGCTTAGCTGATTCCTGGGTGAGATTTGGCCGAGTTCGTGGTGGGTTTGAGCCTCCCTTGGGCTTTGTGCGGGGTGGAAAGCCCCAGCAGCCCCTGGCACGGCTCTGGGAGCTTTGGGGACACCAAGGAAGCCCCAGGAGTCACAGCCACCCTGGCTGAGCGAGGTCTGTGCCCTCCTGTGCCCTTCACCCCGGGCAGGTCAGCCTGGCACGTGGGCTGTGCTGTGCCAGTGCTCAGCCCTGCTGAGAGCCCCTGACAGGCAGAGCTGCAGGGAGAGCAGTGGCTCTGGCCTCTGACATGTTCTAATCCTGCCTGCTTTCCTTTCAGCCCCTCTTATCAGCTGGAGCATTTTCAAATTTGCTTACTTTCCTAATCTTCCTGCCTCTCCCCTCTGCAGTGGTACTGCTATCAGGAGGTTTTCATCTCCATTTCTCACATTTCCCTACGCAAATTGAGTGTCCATTAAAATGCTTTAAATTAAGACCTTTCCTCCTTTCATGCAGAGTGCATCGTTGCCTTTTTTGTGCATTACTTAAAAAAAAATTCCTTATCACAGTGTTTCAGGCAGTTTACATTATATTCTATTAAAAATCCATTTTGTCCAAGGTTGTCACAATTCATAGATTAAAGCCTTCAAGAGTGTGTTTTGTTAGGAATACATTCATAAATTCACCTCTTTAGTAGTCCCATAAGCTTGTATTTAAAACCTCTTTTTTGATAATGCAGTTGAACAAAGACCATAAAAAGAAGAGATTTATTTTAAATATACACTCACCAGTATATTTGCCCACATCTTTTCTCATCTGTGTGGAGCCTTGCTTTGCCCTTACTTTTGCTCTCTCAAAGGAGGATTTTGTCACTCATTGGGTGAGGAGATTGGTTTTTGCCATCTGCACCTCTTCGCCCTCGAGCTCCCTCCTTGGGGCAGAACCCTGAGAATCTCATTTTGGTGGGCATGGTTGAAGCAGCAGTGTTTTGGTTCCAAAAGACACAGTTTATTCCTCTAGCACAAACAGTTCTGCTCTGTGCCTGAAGCTGGGACCCACAATTCCCATTCCATGGGAAGGATCCGTGGATTTCTGCTCTGAGCATGGGGCAGTCAGGGCTGGTGGGCTCTGCTGAAAATCAGGTGTTTCCAGCCCTCTGTGCAGAACAGCTGAGCTGCTGAAGGGCTGGGATCTCACCCAGTGCTGGATCAGTGCAAGGAATGCTTTTGAAATAGCCAAAATTCGGGAGTTTACCAGACACGAGCCCTTGGTGGTTTCCTGCAAGCAGATCCCACTTTGTACAGACCGTGCAGGTTTTTTTCCACTGCATTTGCCAAAAGATGGATGGAGCCTTGCAGTTCTTGTGTCCTTTGCTCCTGAGAGTTCTCTGGAAGCGTTTCAGGAACACGCCACAAATTATCCTGCAGTGGGACCAGGGCAAGAGGGCTTGAAAAACGCCCTGAGAGCCTGGTCCATCCTGGCAAGCTGTGGTACCCCATAACTCAGGGCTGATATCCTGAGGAACAGCCCTGCAGGAGCTTTGCCAGGGTGATTTAGCATTTTATAGGATTAGGTTGTTTCAAATCAGTGCTGAGCAGGAGCTCAGTTTCCATGGTCTCATTGAAAGGCTCCAGAACAGAACAGATTTCATGGTGCTTGGTGTTCTCCTTGCTGCAAAGCTGAAGAACAAACTCTTCATGCGACCCAGCCTGTGGCTCGGGACAGAGGAGGTGGCACCAGCACAAAAACTGGGGCCACAGAGTTTCAACAGCTCTGAAAGGGAATATTACACTGAGAGATGAGTTTCCTTCCTCAGGAACAGCCATTAAATTGGATTGGATTATTACCAGGTAAGGAGAGCCTGATCCTTGACAAACTAGTATTTTAATCAGGAAGGTTATATTTATGCTAACTAGCAAAGTTAATCAAATTGATTTAACCTGCAGTGCTGAGTAGGGTGTTATTGAGACCAAACTGGTGCTTCTCACCTTGGGATTATTTTATCTTCGTGTCTTTAATACAGCTTCTGTCTCTCAGGATATCTGTCACTGCATAAATTAAACTTGCATGAGGGGCACTCAGTATGCAGAAGCAGAAAAAGTGAAATCTTCAGAAGGCTTTTTAAAGGTGTCCTCAGAAGTATTTATTCTGTTACCTGGAAGTTTATGTATTTTTTAAATTGATGCAGTCCAACTCTAACATTTGATATCTTCTGTCTTTAAACTTGAATGAAAAATTAAGATTCTCTTATGATCATTCAGTTTCTTTACTGTTTTAAGAGGTGTTTACAGAATTCAAATTATTAATTTATTTTCTAAAACTGTAATTTTAATGTAGCTTTGAAACAGGAAAAGCAGTTATTTTATGTATTTATAGGCATGCAAATGCATCCTCCTGTTTTAAAATAATTCACTTCTTTTCCTATGCTTGTGAATACCCTTTGAACCAGGAATATCAGCCAAAAGAAAGATGTAAAATTTGCTGCCGGTTAAGATTTGTGCATATATTTATTTAAATTAAATATGTGTTGTTGGCATGGATGATCAGCTGAGGAAAGATCATTTGGTTTTGTTTTCAAAGCTTTGGGGATGTCTTGAAAATGAGAGCTGGGGCTCTTCCCTCTCTGTGCTTACTTGGGCAGGGTTTGGGGCAGGGTTTGTTCTTCCCTCTCTCTGCTCACTTTGCAGGGTTTGGGGCAGGGTTTGTGGCAGGGTTTGGGGCAGGGTTTGTGGCAGGGTTTGTCCTTCCCTCTCAGTGCTCACTTTGCAGGGTTTGGGGCAGGGTTTGTCCTTCCCTCTCTGTGCTCACTTTGCAGGGTTTGGGGCAGGGTTTGTGGCAGGGTTTGACAGCTGTGACAGGTGCTCTCACTTGCAGGGTCCCTGGCAGGGTTTGTGGCAGGGTTTGCTCTTCCATTCCCCCTCACTTTCCAGGGTTCCTTCATGGGGCAAGAACCAACCTGGGGCATCCTGGGGTTTGGGGCAGGGTTTCTGCCAGGGATGGACGTTCTCCCTCAGAGCTCCCTGGAGGGTTTGTTTCAGGTGACAGCTGTGAATGTCCCTGCCTTCCATTCTGTCCCCTCCTTCATGGGGCAAGAACCAACCTGGGGAATCCTGGGGTGCTCAGCCCCCTCTGCCAGATGGACGTTCTCCTCAGAGCTCCCTGGAGGTGTTTCTGTGTTGAATTCCCTTCCATTCTGCTCCAGAGTGACAGACTCGGCTGTGATGTCCCCTCAAGCCCAGGCTGAGCCTGGGGATTCCCAATCCCCTTTCCAGGCTGAGCCTGATTTCCTGCAGTGCAGTGCCTTGGTCTCCTGCAGGCTGAGCGGTGCTCACAGGGGTCCTTGGATGAGGGAAGAGACAAGGATCTGACTCCATGTTCCAGAAGGCTGATGTATTATTTTATGATATATATTACATTAAAACTGCACTAAAAGAACAGAAGAAAAGGTTCTCATCAGAAGGCTGGCTAAGAATAGAATAGCAAAGAATGATAACAAAGCCTCTGTCTCAGACAGAGTCTGAGCCAGCTGGACTGTGATTGGCCATTAATTAGAAACAACCAACATGAGCCAATCACAGATGCACCTGTTGCATCCCACAGCAGCAGATAACCATTGTTTGCATTTTATTCCTGAGGTCTCCCATCTTCTCAGGAGGAAAAACCCTAAGGAAAGGATTTTTCATGAAAAGATGTCTGCGACAGAGCTGTGCCGGTACCCAGTGTCAGCTCAGCACAGGGCAGGCGCTGGAGCTCCTGGAAGATAAATAATCCCAGAAAGATGGGCTGCAGCCAGCATACACACACAGAGCGCTGTTCCCCACCCTGGGGAGGGCATCAGGCCGTGCACTCAAACACTTCCTGATGTGTTTATTGCCACAGGAACCCGGCTGGCCCCAGGACAGCCAGCGTGTGAAGTGCCACCAGCAGCAGCAGTTGTCTGACAGAAGATCAATTGCATGTGTTGCTGTGCACAAAAGAGCAGTGACTGCTGCAGCCAGCCAGCCTTGCTGGGGCTGATTTCAGGCCATGCAAAGGCAGCGGGCTGGGTGCCATGGAGTTCACAGAGCACCAGAAAGGGAATGGGGGAGAGGAGCAGAGGGAGAAAGGAAACACAGGGGGGTGTGGAAGGCAGGCAGCAAAGAATTGAGAAGAGATGGGGAAAAAGGCAGGGAGATGGGGAGGGAAAAGGCAGGGAGATGGGGAAAAAGCCAGGGAGATGGGGAGGGAAAAGGCAGGGAGATGGGAAGGGAAAAGGCTTGGAGATGGGGAAAAAGCCAGGGAGATGGGGAGGGAAAAAAACAGGAAGATGGGAGGAAAAAGGCAGGGAGATGGAGAGAGAAAAAGGCAGGGAGATGGGGAGGGAAAAGCCAGGGAGATGGGGAGGAAAAAGACAGGAGGGAAAAAAAAAGGCAGGGAGATGGGGAAAAAGCCAGGGAGATGGGGAGGGAAAAGCCAGGGAGATGGGGAGGAAAAAGGCAGGGAGATGGGGAAAAAGCCAGGGAGATGGGGAGGGAAAAGGCAGGGAGATGGGGAGGAAAAAGGCAGGGAGATGGGGAGGAAAAAGCCAGGCAGGTGGGGAGGGAAAAGCCAGAGAGATGGGGAGGGAAAACCACTGCTGTCACCCCCTGCCAGACTGCTGTAGGTGAGGACGCTGGAGTTCCTCAGGAACTCTTGCCACCATGAAAGCCAGATTTCCATGGAGCCAGACTTCAGCTGGTTTGGAAAGGAAAGCTCTGAGTTAAAAATTAGGGGTGCTTAAGGTGTGGGAAGAAGCCACAAATGCTGTGGTGCTGTGCACTTGGGTGTTTCTCTCCTCTTCTTAGGCACTTTCCTTGGGTCAGAGGTGTTTTGGGCAAGGAAATGTGCTGTGGCTGTGGGATGCCCATGGCCTTTAGGTCCTGCAGGATTTCCTGGCCTTTGGCCACCCCAAGGCAGCTCTGTCCCCACAGCCATCGACGAAGAGGATTTTATCTTTAGTGCAGCAGTTTTCAGGCTGTGACCTCTGCTGTGAGGGATGGAGTCTGCTCTTTGTGTGAGGAGTGTCCAGTGAGGAGCATCTCCACACATTTTCAAACGTAAGCGACTCCACTGAGTCACAAAGAAAACCTGAGCTAGAAGAATTTTAACCAACCTTTATTCTTTACATCTCAGCTTTTTTGTGTGAAAGAAGCCAGGCCAGCTTGGCAATGTTCCTGTTAGATGAAAGCACTGACTCCTCACAGCAGCTTAGAGAGGACGTAAAAATAATAGACAAATTAACAGCAGCGGGAGGGACAGCTTATTGTAGAAAACTCTGGTGTGAGGATCAAATAGCATTTCTGGAGGGTCTTTTTCCCTCTTTCATTTTTTTTCCTTTTTTTTCCCTTCAAGGCCAAGAACAATGACATTGTCTCCATCTCCTGTAGGGAGCCCAGTATCCTGGAAGCTGCATGGATTCCCTCCTGGCCAGGCAGCCCTTTGGGGTGGCTGTTCCTGCCTCTCTCGTGGGCTCAGTGCTGCTGTGGGAGAACCCAGCAGAGCTGGGTCAGAGGGAGCAGAGGCTGCCAGAGCAGATAATTGCTCTGGGCCTGTTTCACCAGCCCAGGAAGGTGATGGCTGAGCCACTCTTCTTATTCCATCTTACTCCATCCCATGTTATGACCCAAAAGAATTTTTTTGAACAAATGCACCTTTGGTATCTGGAGCAGCTGGTGTGCAGTGCAAAGTCAATGCTCTGTTGGCTGGAAATTTTGAAAAATAAGGAACGTCTTGTTGGAAGAACTCAATACAAACAAGGCATGAAAATGACTTGGAAAATTAATGTTTGATAAAGATCTCTGGACTTGCCAAACCAGTAGAAAGCTTTGTGCAAATCCAGAGAAAAATGCAGAAAATTTCTTTTGGCAGCATTTTTTTTACTGGGACTACAGTGAATTAGAAAAATACTAGGGAAAAGAAAGCAACAAAACCCAAATATTGGAACTCTAGACCCTTTGGTCTCTTCCTTGGTGCAGAGGGGAACATGCAAAGGAGTGGCTTAAATAAACTCTTCATGAGTGTAGTCCATAGAACCTGATCCAAACCCTATTCTGAGCAACAGAAAAGCCAACCAAATAATTCTGAAATTAGTCTTGTTTTTTAATTTGACCTAATTACCTCGGTCTTGGGTGTATCATTCCTCAACGTGAAGCTTAATATTGATGTAACAGTTGGGAAAGTTTAATTTCAGGGTAGGGTGGTCTGTATAATTAGGACTGCAGGAATGTGGCAGGGAGGCTGGGAGCCAATTTGCAGTGCATGCAGATGAGACAGTGGCTGCTGAAATCATTATTCACGCCCTGGAGCTGCGTGGTTCCACCCTGGGTGCCAAGGGAGTGATGGCACATTCACGGTGAATGGGGCTCCCCAGGGCTCTGTGGGTCTCCTGCCTGCTCCCCCTGGGCAGGGGGCTTTAATGGCCGTGGGGTGATGGCACCTGGGCTGCCTCAGGAGGTCCATGACCAAAATCTGCCCAATTCTGGGGAATTTCTAGAGCTTTGCAGAGATCTGTGGCACTTGGGAGCTGGGCTAATTGATAGCTGAAGTGTGAGGGATAAAGCCCAGGTAAGCATGGCTGCTGAACTCAGCACTCAGAATGAGTCCTGACTCCAGGAACAAAATGGTTGTGTGTTGGATTTTGGGTTTTTTTCCATAATTTAATCACCTTTTTCCCTTGATGAGTTGAGGTAGCCTTTCCCTTGGTATTTATTGGGGTGAATTGTCGCAGACATATTTTTATGAAAAATCTTTTCTTTAGGATTTTTCCTCCTGAGAAGCTGGGAGGCCTCAGGAACAAAATGCAAACAATGGTTATCTGCTGCTGTGGGATGTAACAGGTGCATCTGGGATTGGTCTCGTGTGGTTGTTTCTAATTAATGGCAAATCACAGCCTGGCTTGGACAGAGAGCCGAGACACAAACCTTTGTTATCATTCATTCCTTTCTATTCTTAGCTTAGCCAGCCTTCTGATGAGAACCTTTTCTTCTATTCTTTTAGTATAGTTTGAATGTAATATATATCATAAAATAATAAATCAGCCTTCTGGAACATGGAGTCAGATCCTTGTCTCTTCCCTCATCCTCAGACCCCTGTGAACATGGTCACAGTGAATACCCAGGAAACACAGTTCTTAGTACAAATCATCTTATAAATGTGGGGTCTGCACAAATTTAGGTTTCTGTGCAGCACCTTGAGATACTTTCCATCCCCTCACTGAAGGGAAATCTTCATGGATCCTTGTGGAAATCCCAGAGGGAGGGAGGAGACGTGATCCAAGCCCTTATGGCACAGAAGCATGACCTGATTGTTCTGTAAATATTGTACTTTTTTATGCTTGCAAACCTATTCCAGACTGAGGAGAGCCCCTTGATGCAGGGTGCCACTTAAGTACCCACTTGCTCTGAAGTACCTGTCTGGTTTCTCATGGCAGGTGTGATGATAAAGGAGGTGCTCAGAGCCTGCAATTAGAGACACCAATCTGCACAAAATATAAGTCTTGATGGTGAGCCCCGTTCTGCAGAATGACAGGCATTACTGTGTCACACCTGAAATACTGTGGAAATCAGAAACTGGAATTTTCTGTAATGCAGGAACATTTCTGGGGATATTTCAAGTGTTGCTAAGGAAATTATTTTTGGCAACTGTGCACAGGGATTTAAGTACCATAATTGGATTGTTCTTTGATATAATAGACTGGAAAAGATTATTGAATGGATGTGAAATTGGGGAGCTGGTGTTTGAGGTGTGTTTAATTCCCTCTTTTACCAGTTTATGAGTTTGGCTTGTAGCAAAGCCTAGTGCACACATTTGGATTCCAATCGTGATGTGTTGACTTGCTTACTTAATAGCCAGTGCATTAAAGTACAAAAGCTAACAGCTCATTTATTAGGCATTTAGCCAAAACTTAAACTCATTTTATTGTTAGGAGGTGCTGTTGCTAGACAGGCAAATATTAAGTTTGTTACATTGATTTATTTGAATCATCTGTGCCAAACACATTATAAACCAGCCCAGCATTAACTTTGCATAAATTATTTTTTGCTTTAGTTAGAATTTTGCACTCATTTTGCCATTAATATGCCTCACCTGTGTTTACAACTTAAAAAGTTACTAACTTTTTATGTTTATGTTTTTTATGGTTAACTTGAAAAGTTATAAACTCTTGTAAAATGAAAACATGGAAATTGGCTGATGCTTTTGTCAGTGTCAGCATGTGATTTTTGTTTGTTTCTTGTAACACTGCTGTTTATTTGAGAAGAGCATTAAATGGGAGTTAAGCACTTTGCAGCAGGGCTGTTCACCAGCTCCTCTCCTGGGCCTGTAACAAGGGAATCTCCCCTTGGCACGTGGCTGAAAATGCCATTTTATTTGGGTGTATCATTCCCAAAGTCCTGTCTTTGGGAGCTCACACTCAGAAGCTGTGTTTATTCTTTCTCCAAGCTGGTCTGTGTGGATTTTCCCAGGACACTTGTCCAGGGCTTTGCTGTGAAATATTGCAGTCATTAAGGCAAATCACTAAAGCTTTAGCAAAAAAGCTTTCCTTAAAGCCAACTGCCAATAACTTGATCTTGCAAAAATGCCTTTTAAAATTTTTATTTTTTTGGTTGGTGCGATTAAGGAACTGGTTTGATTCTCCTGGAGTTCTTGGGCTCACTGGGCTCAAAAGCTTGGCATGTACAAGTCCCAAGAGGAGCTTTGCTGCTGGGGGTTGCTCTGCTGCATGTGTGCTGTGGGTGCTGCATTTTTGGGCTCTGTGGTTGTGTTGGTGGGGGCAGCACTGACAGAGCTCCCCCCTGATCAGTGATTTCCCAGCACTGCTGGATTCTCTGAGCTGTGATTTCCCATGGAAATATCCCTGGGCACTGGGACAGGGGGGCCCTGCCTGCCCCGAGGCTTCCCCCACCCCGGCTCATGGAGCCATCAGCCCTGCACGAGCCTAAAGAATTGTTTTGTCTTTTCTCTCGGGAGTTTTCAGTGCAGAGATTTAAATCTGGAAGTACTGACCTTGGCAGTGAGGGCATGGTGGAGGTTTTTGGATATATGGGCTCCTGTTTTCACTCTCCCTCCTGGACAATTTATGTCCTTGCTGGTTCTCTAAGTCTGTGACGGGTGTATCTTTTTGTTAGACAAGCGCTTCTTAATGGTGTACCAGTTAATTTCTCTAGTAACAAGAGCAAGAAATAAGTTATTCCTCTTTTGAAAAGAGTCATTTAAGTAGGGAATAATGAATGCAAAATGCTGTCATTAAAAATCAGCAGATAAGCTGATGGATCATCTGTCATTCTCAAGCCTTGCCATAAAGGAAAAGTAGACTTTTTTTTTTTTAATAAAAATGATAATGATGAGTATGGAACATACTGACTATGAATGCCTTTAATAATGAAAATTGTTATTTATTCAGTCAACAACACCTTGTGACTGCTGCCTAACAACACCTTGTAGGAGAAAATGACTTCTTTCATACTGAATATTTTCATTTGATTACCAATTGTCATCCTATTAGTGTTATGAGCTGTTTATTAGTCAATTCCACAGGCTCCAAAAAGCCATCCCTGGTACCTGTGGCTGTGTGGAGTCACCTGCAGGAGGCTGTCCCCAGGTCCCTGTGCCCTCGTGCTTGTTTCAGGGACAGATTTTGGGGCGTTCATTACAGAGCCTCAGCTGGTGTTCAGGGAGCCAGAGGGCAGCTGTTCTCTGTGTTTTGCACACCTTTATTCAGGATTTCCTTTAAATGAGGGGCCCTGCCCTCTGCAGCGTGGTCAGCAATGTGTACCTCAGCCTGAGAGCTCCCTGGAGTTCAGCAATGCTGGAAAGTTGACACTTGCATGAAATAAGAGCTGTTGCAGGCCAGCATCTGATTGAGGCAGGAACCAGAGCTCTGCTCCTCCCTGCACACCCTGGAACGTTTATCTCTGCCTCATCTCACTGTTCTCCATCCCAAAGCCGCATTTCCAGTGGCTGTTCTGCAGATCTGAGCTCCCTTTGAGGGGCTGCTTGCTGCTCCACAATTAGCTCAGCTCTCCCATTACTCATGTTTTACATATATGGCAACCCCAAGCCAGATGAACGTAGACATGTTCTGAAAAGACTGTGGTGGAGGGGAAAAAAGTGTCAAATGTTTTCTCAGCAGCTGAAAATACCAGCAGATGCCTGTTGATTTGGAGCTATCCAGGCATTTGTACCTTTATTTTTTGTATGAGTGATGAAAGCCACTGTAGGGCTCCTTTCTTGGTGTTTTACAGAACAAACTCTCTGATCTTTTTACAAAAAATATATGTATATATAGCAATAAATAGTATAAAGAGCTGGAGAACTGGATGGGTGGGAGCAGGAATTGAGTGGAACCAGCTGAATGGAACAAGAAGTTGATCACCTGCAGTGGGACAATTTGTGGTTCTGCCTCTTGTGATGGAGTGAACCGGTGAGGCTTTGGGGCTGGCACCGGTTAATCCTGTATTTTTCCCCTTTTTGATGAGGGACGGCTGCTGGACTCCTTCCCTCCGCCTCTCCCTCCACCCCGAAGCTCCAGCAGAGATCAACAGGAGTGCTGGGGCTCTGCGAGCTGTAATTCTGCTGCAGCCACGATTATCTGTCACTCTGCTGCACTCTGTAAGTGCTACCCCTGCCTTCCTGCTGCGAGCAGCTGATTGGATTCTAGTACCTTTTATACTCTAGATAAGGATTTTTTAACAAAGCATAGTAACGCACAAAAGCCCCCATTTATGTTTTACTATTTTTCTTCCCCCCCGCTCATAACTCATGCTTAAATACAAAAGTAAAATGTTTTTTTTTGGCAAGCCTGACCTTCCTTAACCCAATCTGTCCTCCCACTACAAACAAAATTCAATTGCAAGGTCTATTGTGGCTTAAATTGTAGGATAAGTCTTTGACCTAGGTAGAAATTTTCTACAAAATGTGAACCTTAAGCTGAATTTTGGACTCTCTCTGATGAAATGAATGCTAACTGCAAGTTTATTTGTAGTCCCACTTGTTACATTTTTCATTGTCAGCACAAGCTTTATTCCTCCAAATACATTATTGAATGAAAGAAAGCAGCTATTCTTTTATCTGTTACTGCTGATGCCTGTAATTCATCCTGTTCATTTTCTGTGCTGCTATTTTCTTTGTATGGTTCTTCTCCTGCTTATGTAGCACAGAAAAACTTAATTGCTGAAGTCTGATGTACTTTTCTATTCCTGGCAGCAGTGTAGGTTGCTGAACCATTATGTGGGAGCTGCCTTCTGGAATGTGAAGTGTGTGTTGCAGTGGGGATGTGGCAGGGTTAGGCCCAGTCCAGGAGCAGCCTTTAATTGCTTTTTGCATGTTTTCTCTCATGCAGCCAATTCTGCTGCTGTTTCCTCAGCGCTTTTTTTGCAATGGAAAGTTTTTTTTTTTGGAGATCTCATGCTGCAAGGCTTTCCTAAATTTTATTGGACCATTTGATTTTGGGAGATCAAGAGGGGAGCTCTGAATTCACACCAGCAGCTGATGTTTGCCAAAAACCAGGAGCAACTCTTTATCTGATGACATGAAAGACATTACCCTTCATAGCCAATCTAGTCTGGTTTCCTGCTAATCCAAGCTTTACTTGGTTGTTATTTCAGCTTTGGTTCTACCTATTTACCATAAAATACCAGGACAGTGCTGGTACTCAGGCACAGAGGGGTTTTATTAAGCAGTGATGATGATGCATATTGACAAGTCACTTTTTCTATCACGTCTTTTCAAATATTTACATTTGAAATCCCAGACTTCTGGAGTCAAGTGATTCTGAGGAAGGGTTGCTCTTGCATTTGAATGTAAAAAGTAAAATTCTGCTTGTTTTGACTGATGAGAAGTCTTGAAAATTTCATGAGACTCAAAAACGAGAGCAAAGAAAGAGCGGTTAGAGCTGTAGGAGTCCTTAGGATGGGCTCCTGGGTGTGCAGGGTGGGGTTTTCATCTCTGTGAGCTGGTGATGCTCTCGGGCCCTTGCTGAAGGACCACACCAAGGCAGGGAGGGCTTCAACTCCAGGCATAAATTATCTGTCTGCTGAAAGTGCTCCTTGAATTTCCTGTCGTGGTGATTAATGATGGAGCCGACAGTAATTTTAGCGTGAGCATGGTTAGTCTACCTGTTAATACCCCATGAACACAAAGGGGCGGGTTCTGAGGAGCCTGCCCTGCTAATTAGTATTTCTGTGCTTTCACTAATCACTTGGACTGGGAACTTGGCCAAGACCAACAGAAGAGACTTCCAGTACAATAAATTGTTTTAATTTTGTGATCTGATCTTATGCATGGCTCAGTGTTTCTGAAGGCAAGGGCAGAATAAAATCTCGTTTTGCATGATAACATATGCAAAGCAGAACTTTTTGGTCCCAGATGAAGCTTTGCTTCTATTGACATGGTGCTGGGAAAATGCTGCTAAGAATAAAAAGCCACTAAAACTTTATTTTGCTGATAATATTCCATTATTGCTTTGTAAGCTACTTTATCCATAGGGCAAAATCTGCCAGAGAGATAAGATCCCGTAATTCCTGTTTGCTTGTATCATTCCCTTTATGATTTATAGACTGCTGTAGATGTTCATGGCATTTTGCAGACATATAAAAGATTGACATGTTCTTGCCTCAAAAGAACTTAAAAATTCTGCAGTTTAGCAGCACTCAGCAGTTCCTCCTGTTTGAATTTTACTTTTAATGGCACTGTATGAAATCACTATTGCACAGCCACCAAACGAAGTGGCATTTTATTTTTAGTTACAAATGTGATGTTTTTCACATATTTGCTGTAGGTCCTAGACTGTCTGTGGGATGGGCTGGAAAGTTCTGTTCCCAGTCCCCTCCTCAACTCTTTACTTGCATCTAAAACCTTTTCCCACCATTGACTGGAAAGAATTGGAATAAAATGCCATTTTATTTACCAATATTTGAGATGTCACTTGGCTGCTTGACACATCTTTACTTTCTGCATCATGTCCTTGCAGTAAAATGCAAGTGAAGTCCCACCTCTATACCTGCAATTTTAGGATTTTCAGGCAGTTGTGTAAAGCAAAATCCTCCTATATCCTGCCCAGGTAATTTTACAGAATTACATCTATAAACATGACATTAAAAGCAATTTTCTGAGCCTCATGATTACACTGATTTTGTTTGTCACACACCTGCATGTCCTGACTTGCCACGTTCTGTCACTCACAGCAAACTCTGTCTCTGGGTGTAATATGACAGATGCTAATGAAGATGATACAAGACAAATTTTAAAGGCAGAGATACTTGGAAAGGCCTTACTTTCACCTCCTTACATGCTTTGAAAAATTAATTTTGTTGAAAATAAAGTAAAATCCTGGGGGGTTTAAGGTGCCACACACTTGACCCTAAGCCTAAATTAAATTCACTGAAATTTTATGGCTTGCTTTGATGAATCCCAGCCAAAAAGATTTTTGAGCAGCAGACTGGTGGGAGGCAGGAATTATTCAGAGAGGTTTTGTTCCTAGGGAGGTGAGTGAAAAAACTCCTGCTAATTTCTCTGGGAACTCGAGTAACCTGCAATGCCCTCATCCAGTTCCATTTTCTCAGTGCAGGCAGCAGCAGGGGTGGCTCTGTCTGCATTTGTGGCTGCAGCAGGAGGCACTGGAGCACTGTGAGGTCAGGAGGGCTGGAGGCTGGCAGACACCCTGCCTTTCCCTTTGAGCTCGCACAGCAGAGAGCGCGGAGGAACAGAATTTACAAAATTCACTTTCAAAGGCAGCAAACTTTGTGAAGGACTTTGGGCACGGAATCCCACTGCTGGTTCTGCTGTCAGCCTTGAATGCAGCGTTGTAGGGTGAAATATTCTGCCATAAAGTGTGAGGATGGAGATTGTACAGGAATTGTACAACAGCTGCCCTGTAATTCCTGATACAGGGGTTTTATCCCAGGCTTGCTGTGGGAGGTGAGCTGATGTGCTGGGTGAGCCCTGGCTCAAATCTCCAGTTTCTTGTCTTGGTGTTTCTTTGCTGTTCGCCATCCCCAGTTGCCTGCAGGGTGGGATCATGCTCTGGGATGAACTTTTTATGCATTGCTGGGCAGCCCCTTCCTCGTGGGCTGTTCTCTCCCTCAGCACTGTGGCTGATCTGATTGTTGCAGGTTTTTCATCCCATTGCTGCGCTGGTGAAACTTCTCTTGGCTCCTGGTGGCAAATCAGGACTGCCCAGTTGTGTCTTTAGTCGAGGAGGAAAACACCAATGGTTTAAATTGTAAAGGCATTTTAGCGACCCCAAATTTCAGGGCTGCTCGGGGCTGACAAAACGCAAACACCCAATGGTTTATTTCCAGTTCTATAGGTCAGCATGATAAGAGGGGCCTTAGGGAGGGGTAGAGGAGGGCAGGGTGCAGGTGAGGGGAGGCAAAGGAGGTTCAGGAAGCAGCAGCCCTGTGTCTCACAGTTTAACCAGCAGCAGGGCGAGGAGAGGAGGGCAGGGTGCAGGTGAGGGGGAGGCACAGGAGGTTCAGGAAGCAGCAGCCCTGCTCACACAGGTGCCCTAAAGCCCCCCATGGATGGCAGTCCAGCCTGGGATGGGGAAGGAGCAGCAGGAATCCCAGAGCAGGGATTGTGAAGGGGTGAAGGTGCTGGCACTGCCACACTCGCTGTGCCATCCCTGGGCACCCTCACCGCGGCATGAACCGTGTGAGCCTCTCCCTGACACGCACAAGCGTTTATCGGGCATGCTGTAACTGCAGGGACGGTTGGGATTTGTGTCCCAGGCCCTGCTGGGGTGAGATCCTGTCCTCCCTGGCTGCGTGCTCTGCCTGCAGGGAGCTCTGCGTGCGACGCTGTGGGACTGATGTGCGCTGTGCTCAATGGGGCTCTGCTGGGGCCCCATTCATAAAACACAACAAAGTGGCAACAAGTACAAACCTTGTCAGCTAAAGGATCTGCTGGGAATACCAGAGAGTACTTAGTGAGTAAAACAAATCAAATTTTGAAATCCTCCCTTCCGAAGGGAAGCGCAGAGGGGATTTCGCTGCAGTGAGCAGCGTGTTTGCAGGGAAATGGCAGCAGGGCAGGCAAGGGGAGGCTCAGCTGAGCTGGGCTGAGCTGGGACAGGCCTCTCTGAAAAGCAGGGCTGCCTGTGGCACCATCCTGAGCAGCAAACCAGGCCTGGCGGTGGCTGTGCCCTCTGTGCCATGGCACTGGCAGCAGGGGCTCTCCAACGCCCTTGTGCATGGTGAGAGCCTTCCTGCTCAGTGCTGGAAGGGGTTAAACACACATTGGGCACTGCTGCCCTATTTGTGTATGGGAAGATTCCTTTTTAATTGTAATTAGGCTGTCCTTGTGTTGGTGGCATGTTTCCATATGGGAATTGTTCCTGACAGAAGCTGTTCCAGGAGTTTGGCTGCTCGCCTGCTGCTGGGGAGCTGGGCTGCAGCTCTCTGCTAAACCAGATGCTCCCTCTGTGACTCTGGCCAAGGCACTCCGACCCTCTGTGCCTCAGTTTCTAGTCATAAAACGGGAATATTAACACCTGCTTCTCTGAGAAGGGACTTAGGAGCAGTGATCAGAGGGAGCAGAATGCCCAGAGAGGGTTGGGAACGGTCCCTGTTCCTCAGGCAGGCAGAGAGCAGCACCATGAGTCTGACTCGGGCCTGGGCCATGTCCTCAGATGAGGGAACCCAAAGCACCAGCTCCAAGTGCTGGCTTCAGTTCCCCAGCAGAGCTCCTGAGGTCTTTGATAGCCACAGGAAGAGAAGCAGCCAAGGGAACGCTGTGAAATGGACACTGCCTTCCTCTGCCCACATTGAGCATGGAATTTTAGAAATGCCCGTACCTAACTCAGGTTGAAGGTTGCAGCAGGATGACAGAAAGTTCTACTGGGCCCTCAGCAGTTCTCTGTTCGGGTCACTTAGGTCATTATTTTCATTTTTACTGAAGGGCTGTTTATTCCCTTGCAGCGCTGCCTCATTTGCAGCACCATCAGTCACCCCTGGAGCTTGGCTGCAGAACTTTGCAGTCCTTCAGGGCTGGTTTGCCCAGCACAGCCTGGTCACTGGTGGCCTGTGCTCTGGAGATGGAGCATGTGCTGGGCAGGTTGGGTCTCGAAGCCCTGCCAGGATCATCCTTTCTTTGGATGGGCCACAATGCTTTGTGTTTTGTATCACTAAGCAGCCCAAAAGGCTGGCCTGGAAGTTGATTTGTGTCTTGCTTTGATTTATCTTTTTCCTCTGAACTATAGCATTGTTTCCCCTGGGGACAGGACAGGGCCTTTGCTCTATTGCATGGAGCATTATTGAAAACTTGTAGAAAATTGTTGCCTTTCACCATTCTCTACCATGGCACGGAGTTGTTGAGAGCTCCAGCAGGTGACTGCGTTTCCTCCAGCAGAGACTCTGCTGCCTGCAGCCCATCCTGTTAATCTCCAAGAATTAGACCCTTCATCCCTTTCTCAGGAGCAGATGGGAGGCTCAGGGCTGTGAAATACTTGGGATCTCCTGGGGCACCTGGGGAGGACACCAAAAGCAGCAATGCCCATCAGGGCTCCTGTGAGGCTGTGCTAGGGCAGAGTGTGCTCTCTGCTGCCTGGGGAGGGCTGCAGGCTCTCACTGCCCCTGCACTGCTCACAGCTCCTGCACCCCAGCAGCCCCAGGGACGTGCTGAGGTGACTCACCCATCTGTCCTGCAAGGGTTTTTGATTTAAAGTGGATTTTGGCTTAGCAGAAGCACATCTTTGTGATGAGAAATCCAATGAAAACCTGAGTTTCTGGCTGAGCACTCCAATGCTGTCCTAAAGAAGCACATGGAAAAGCTCAGGACATCCCACAGTAATCAGATTTCCCATCAGCAGTGTGGGCTGTGCAGTGCCATGCAGTGTTTCAGGGAGACACTGCTTTTGGCCTGGCATCCACAGCCTTGGGAATATCCTCTTGTAGCACAAAGCAGAAGAGTACAGGTGTCCCTGTGTCCATACACAGAGCTGCTGAAAATGGGCATGTTGACAAGGAAAGGAAACCAAAACAAGAATACACAGAGCTGCTGAAAATGGGCATGTTGACAAGGAAAGGAAACCAAAGCAAGAAATCTGCGCCCTTTTCTCCTGGCTGTTGTAGAAGAAGATGCACTGCTTGTGCTGGTGGTGACAGTTCCTGCCTGACATCCCTGTAACCTGTTTGCTTTCCTGGCTTGTGAGCCCCAGGTGCGCTGGCCAGCAGACCGCCCTGCCTCTGCATCAATACCTGCTGGAGCTGTGGTTTCTCTGACACAAAGCCTGGTGTACAGTCCTGCTGGGTTATGCCCCTCATTCCTTCCTTCCCTGCTCGAGGCCTCTGGTTCAGCCCTGCAGGTGCCAAAGGTTTGCAGTGAAACTCCTGCATGTTGGGTTTAGTCTGGAGCAGAACATTGTGACCATCCCGTGGCACCTCTGGGAGGTGGTGCAGGCACTGAGCTCAGCCCAGGGGAGATTGGGTACATGAGGATGAGCAAGAAGCTGTGAGTGAGAACCCTAAATGGAGAGGTTTGATCTGTTTTGTTTGCTGGGGCTTGGAATGCAGACAAACCCATTAAAATGAGACCATAAAACAAGGCACTGGTTTTGGTCTATGGACAAGTTTGGCAAGACTCAAAGCACAGAGCAATGAGATTTAAAGCAAGTATACTTCTGAAATTATAGTTGGGAGCAGGGAGCTCCACGCCAATCGATGGGAATCTGCTTTTGTTATGGTCACAAAAAGTGCCAGGCTGACTCATGCTATTACAGAGATGCACTGGGTTGTCAAGGTAATGGATTTGGGCACTTGGCAAAGACAGGGAGGGTGTAAAAGGCAGGGAGCTATTCTGCCAGACTCCAGGGGGAAGCTTCATATTAAGGATTTTATTTTTTTTTCAAATGGCTGAGATGGAGAACACTCAATTTTTGTTGCAGAAGTGAGAATTTTATGCCCTGGCCTATGGCTGTTGTGGTGCACATCAGCCATGGGAATGCTGCTGTTTCCCGAACGCAGCACGGTGTGTGAACCTCTGCTGCCTGGCCTCCTGCTGCTGCTGCCTGAGGAGCTCCTGTCCACAGGGCTGAAGTGGAAAACAGAAATGGGAACAAAGGGGGAGAAAGGAGGCATGTGTGCATATTGCAGCTCCTTGGGGAAGGAGCTTGGCTGTAAAGGAAGTGTTGGGCTGAGTTCTGAAGAGATTGAGGTAAGGAATAAGCCTCCAAGGACCATGTCTGCAACCCATCAAGGCCTTTTTTCCTTTCTCTCTTTTCTTTTTTTCCTTAATAGCAACAACATTTAAAAGCACTGTTTAAGGACAAGCTTGAAAAGATCAACCAAAAAGGCAAGAGAAGTGGAGTTTGTCTTATAAAAACTTTGCAAGCCAGTCAGGCTGCTTAACTGTACTTTGATAAAAAGAGAAACTGATAGGAGGAGGGGGGGGAGAAAAAGAAGAAAGCAACTACCTGTTAAAAATTATCAAGATGAGCGATTGCTGTCTGCAAAGCTTCTGAAGACAAGTCCTTCCTTATGTAACTCCTTGGCTCTCTTTCACTTGCTGAAACCAATCAGAAGCTGACAGGAGAAGTGAAATGTCTGCACTAATGAGATAATCTGACTTACCGGGACCAGGAAGGCAAAGGATGCCTTAAGTGTTTGAATAATGGAGCTGGGGAGTTGCCTGGAGCAGGGGGTGCTGTGTGGGGATGCGAGGGAAGGGCTGGCAGGGCCCAGGGAACAGCAGGGCTGTGTGTTCCTCTGTGTGCCAAGGTCACTGGGGCCCGGGCTGCAGGGACAGCTGTCTAAATGTCCACTTTTGTCTGCTCTGTAGCCTTTTTTCTCCTAAAAGAGACAATGGCAAGGGATAGGGAACCCAGAGAGAGAGCAGAGAGTCCATCCTGTGGTTTGGAAAAAGGAATGCTGTGGGTTTTGGAGACTGCACATGAATTGCCAAGAGTAAGTGGCTCATTTATCCTCACTTGATGTGTTTGGATCTTCTTTCAAAGGTCCCAATCCAACCTCCAGCCAAGCTGGTGGGAAAGCTTCCCCGAATTCTTGGTTTTTTGGATCAGGGGGTGGAAATCTGGAGTCGCACTTTGGTACAGACAGGAACAGGAGGAAAGGAACTGTGAGGAAAACATCGCCCATGTTCACCTGCAGGCTTGCAGCTATCATGGGCATCAGGGCCCGGTGTTTATGGAGCTCCCCGAACAAAACCCAAGGCAATGTTTGTTTCTGTGTGGTACCAACAGCGTGCAGACAGGCTCTCTAATAGCCTCTGGTTTTGCCTGAGGTGAGATAGAGCTGGGGCTGGCATTTGTTGGAGATTTATCTTGTGAGAGGTGCGCTTCCTGCAGCTCAAAGTGAATGAATTCACTTGCAGTTTGAAATGTCAACCTTTTTCTTGAGTGTTTAGGATTCACAAGCAGTTTTATACTGGAAAGCCATTTTGGGGGGAGTTTTGTTGTATTTTGGCAACAGAGCTGAAGCCACTTTGGTCCAACAGCCTTGTGCCTGTTGGCAGCGAGGCTCTGGAACATTCCCTGCCCCTGCCGAACAGGCACAGCACCAGTGCTGAAACACAGCTCACAAATGCAGCATGGCAGCCCAGATGGTCCAGCGGGTGACCTCCAGTCTTGCTTTGTCCTTGCTTGTGCACGAGGAAATCTCTGAGTCAGTTTAGAGCGTCCTAAACTATGCTGGAAGTGACAATATTTTACTTCTCCAATGACAACACACAATGAAGTTGGATTGTACATGTGACAATTCACTGAGGCTAAATGAGCTGCTGCTTAAAAATAGTATGGTGGTAGGCATTTAATCATCTCAATCTAACTGTAAGATATGGTGATAATCCTTTCGTTTCAGTAAATTAAATGCCAACAGGGCATTTAAGCAAAAGAGAGTGAGGCTCTATGAGAAACATGGCACAGTACATTAAAAATAACTGTGGAGAAAGGTGATTCATTAAAGAAAATGCCAACCTTGAAAGAAGGACTCTAACAACCTATTACTATAAAACAAATAATGGCTTATACGTGGCCTTTGCCATCCCATGTTCTGTTATTTCTGTTTTCTTGGGGAATACAGAGGTCTGAGAGTGAGGGAAAAGCTCATGAGTGACAAACTTTGGACTGATCGGACATGACAGCATTTTTCAGCTTAGGTAAAGATATTAAAAGTCAACACCCTACCTGTAGAGGTAAAATTTTCGTGTATAGAAATCACTGTGCTCAAAATTTAGCCAGACACACCAAGTCTGGGGTATGTTGCTAATTAGCTCTGCCGAGCTGCAGGGATCCACCAGGATTAACAGCAGTTGTGGAAAGGCAGAGATTTTCTGTGCTGTCTTTCTCTTGTCAGTGTTATGTTGTGCAGGAATTCTATTTTTGTTTACTTTAGGTTTGAATTTTTGGGTGAAAGCTCAGAACAGCTTCCCTGATGAACCTCTCTTTGTGAAATGGAATCTCTTGTCCTGCTCAAGCAGATACAAATTGCTGATTTAGATGCTAGCACCTATGAGGAGTCTCTCAGACAAAACTAATATCCTGTGGAAAGATTTTTTTTCTTTCTTTCTTGAATCTGCTTTCCCTATCTTTGATGCCTTTATTTCATCAGCTCTACTATTACTATATTTGACGTGTACTCACAGGCTTTTCAAGACAACGGAATATTAATTCTTGGTCGTGTAAGAGATTTTCCTGATTCATCCCGGGCATGTGAGCACCACGATGAGCCCTTCCTGGCTTTTGGCTGAAGGGGACTGTGGGAATGGCCAGGGAGCAGGGAAGAAAAGGCTGTGCTGTGCTGCCAGCAGCAGACCTTTCCTTTCTGCCACTGGGAGGAGCAGGAAAGCCAGGGAAAGCACATCTCCCTCCTCGCAGCAAACGCTGCAGCTCCCAGGCTGGAAGGGCTGGAGTTCACACCTGGATTAATTTTCCTGCTGATATGTGGGAGTTACTGGTCTCATTGTTGGGATCTTGGTGAATACAATTATTTTGTGGTGAATACTCTGATTATCAGGGCACTGTGCTTTTAATTCCCCTTTCCAGCCTCACAAAGTGCATAGAGATGTTGGCTGTTTGTGAAAGTGCCATTACAAATGGACTGATTGTCACCTTGTGCAGTGGCAGCCCTTCCACAGCTGCTGGGCTGGGATCAAGCTGTAATCCTGCCAGCCCTGCTCTACTTCTGAGGCTTCCAGAACAGATACGTGCCCCAGCACGACCTAAAACCTTCAGGGATAGATGGAGAGTTCAACAGAGAATTTATTTTTTAAACAATTATCATTACTTCTCTCCATCTTCAGTTAAATCAGGTTGTAGAAAACTGGTTGCTCTCCAGTGGGCTGGTGAGCCCTGCTGAGATAAAAAGGTTGCAGGAAGAGCCACACTTGGCACAGGAGGAGTGATGCTACTGTGGCTGTGGTCCTGCTGTGGTGACATTTATGTTTCTGGACAAAAAAATGTAAATTCCAGTAAGTGAGGGAAGCCAGCCCCTTCCTGGTGCTCAGCCTTTGCCACCCTGTGCAGCAAAACCCACCCAGAGCATCCCAGAGCTGCCTGAAGGGCTGAGGTGGTGGTGGCTGCTTTGGGCACGAGGGCACTCGTGTGTGAGGCTGGGAGAGCCGGCAGGGAATGCCAGAGATGCCCAGAAATGCCCAGAAATGCCCAGAAATGCCCAGAAATGCCAGAAATGCCCATCAGGGACAGGGCCCCGTGGAGTGGAGGTTCAGGAACCACTGCAAGGGCTTCTGCTGATGCTACCAATTACCAATAAAGCTCAGGGGCACGGTGTAATTATTTACTTTGCTAAATAACACAGAGGAGCTGTGGTTTAATTACCCCCGTTCAGCTGTGCCATGGGATGGCAGAGACTGAGGCCTCAGCGCACTGCATCAATGAGCCCTGCTAGCTGCTACTTCTAATGTTGGATAATGTTCCTTTTGTTTTAAATCATCCTTTTTAAACGAGTCCCATGCAGATGAGAAGGAACCTTTCCAAAGTACCACAATGGATTGTTTTTGTTTCTAAAAGACACAACCCAACAAGGCACTTGATGCTACAATTATCCTCAGTAAAGCCAGATGCATTTGGCTCTGCTCTTGTGTCATTGACATCCCTTTTGTGCTAGCTTTTGATGAAATTTAAGCAAAAAGGATGTAACAGAGCATCCTCAGATGGCAAGAGTCTGTATTTCTCAATCCTATCATCATTTCAATCAACTTTCATTTAAAGAAGATTGGAGAGGGGAATAATGCACTTTAAATAATAGTCTTTTCCGAACATTTAGGGCATACCAATTAATAAGCAGTTCGTTGCAACTTTAAGGCCAAATTTTATTTTTATTGAAGTCAATGTCCCAGCTCCTTCATGTGAACAAGAACAGTGTTGGCCATAGCTGTGCAATGCCCCAGAAAATCCATTCCTTCTCCATTGTTACTGACCCCTCCTCTTTTCCAGCCTCTCCAGCTTGTCCTGCCTGCTTTAGGCTGATCTTTCTCTCCACAATTCCAAGCCTGAAGGCCCTTCCTGAGGTGCTGGCGTCCCCCTGGCAGCCCAAGAGAGTCCCAGTTCAGATAATGACATTTTGTGCTGGAAGATGCCACACAGCCCTTTGTCCTGCTGTCACCGTGTCACTGTTCAAGGCATTTTCCCCATTCTGCAATAATTTGCAGCTCTGTGGTTTTACTTTAAAGCCTCTCTGACTTTTTGCACTGAAAGCTCTGCTCGTCTCTTGTTCTCTGCTCTGAAGTCTCGTGCAGATTGCTCTGCATCACTTCACCATCCTGTAACAGATTTCTGAAAAAGATGGTCTTCAGTTAAATCAGGTTGTAGAAAACTGGTTGTTCTCCAGTGGGCTGGTGAGCCCTGCTGAGATAAAAGGTTGCAGGAAGAGCCACACTTGGCACAGGAGGAGGTGATGCTACTGTGGCTGTGGTCCTGCTGTGGTGACATTTATGTTTCTGGACAAAAAATGTAAATTCCAGTAAGTGAGGGAAGCCAGCCCCTTCCTGGTGCTCAGCCTTTGCCACCCTGTGCAGCAAAACCCACCCAGAGCATCCTAGAGCTGCCTGAAGGGCTGAGGTGGTGCTGGCTGCTTTGGCACGAGGGCACTCGTGTGTGAGGCTGGGAGAGCCGGCAGGGAATGCCAGAGATGCCCAGAAATGCCCAGAAATGCCCAGAAATGTCCAGCAGGGACACGGCCCCATGGAGTGGAGGTTCAGGAACCACTGCAAGGGCTTCTGCTGATGCTACCAATTACCAATAAAGCTCAGGGGCACGGTGTAATTATTTACTTTGCTAAATAACACAGAGGAGCTGTGGTTTAATTACCCCCGTTCAGCTGTGCCGTGGGATGGCAGAGACTGAGGCCTCAGCGCACTGCATCAATGAGCCCTGCTAGCTGCTACTTCTAATGTTGGATAATGTTCCTTTTGTTTTAAATCATCCTTTTTAAACGAGTCCCATGCAGATGAGAAGGAACCTTTCCAAAGTACCACAATGGATTGTTTTTGTTTCTAAAAGACACAACCCAACAAGGCACTTGATGCTACAATTATCCTCAGTAAAGCCAGATGCATTTGGCTCTGCTCTTGTGTCATTGACATCCCTTTTGTGCTAGCTTTTGATGAAATTTAAGCAAAAAGGATGTAACAGAGCATCCTCAGATGGCAAGAGTCTGTATTTCTCAATCCTATCATCATTTCAATCAACTTTCATTTAAAGAAGATTGGAGAGGGGAATAATGCACTTTAAATAATAGTCTTTTCCGAACATTTAGGGCATACCAATTAATAAGCAGTTCGTTGCAACTTTAAGGCCAAATTTTATTTTTATTGAAGTCAATGTCCCAGCTCCTTCATGTGAACAAGAACAGTGTTGGCCATAGCTGTGCAGTGCCCCAGAAAATCCATTCCTTCTCCATTGTTACTGACCCCTCCTCTTTTCCAGCCTCTCCAGCTTGTCCTGCCTGCTTTAGGCTGATCTTTCTCTCCACAATTCCAAGCCTGAAGGCCCTTCCTGAGGTGCTGGCGTCCCCCTGGCAGCCCCAGAGAGTCCCAGTTCAGATAATGACATTTTGTGCTGGAAGATGCCACACAGCCCTTTGTCCTGCTGTCACCGTGTCACTGTTCAAGGCATTTTCCCCATTCTGCAATAATTTGCAGCTCTGTGGTTTTACTTTAAAGCCTCTCTGACTTTTTGCACTGAAAGCTCTGCTCGTCTCTTGTTCTCTGCTCTGAAGTCTCGTGCAGATTGCTCTGCATCACTTCACCATCCTGTAACAGATTTCTGAAAAAGATGGTTGGTTTGGTTTTCTTTGCCCTCTTCACTTAAGTTTTTATTTTCATTATTATCAAATATTTCTTACAACCTCAGAGCCTCCCTGCCCTGCTGCAGCCTTGACCAGTTGTTGAGCATAATCCTTGCTGGGAAGCTGCATTTTTGGTGGTGTGTGTGGTAGGGGAGGTTTGGGTTGAGCTGGGAGCCGGTTCCTGAGCTTGGTGCTGTTTCTCAGTTTCTGGAGCCGTGTCCCATTCTCTCTTTCCCCAGCCTCACAGAGCTTTGGGGCAGTGCCAGTGTGGGTGGGATTGGTGTGTGCAGTTCCCCCTGGGCACTGATGGATGCCTGCATTCCCCACACGCGGGGCCTGGGGCAGTGACAGGTGAAGCTGTTCTTGTGCTCAGTTTTGCACATTTTTATCTTTACTGTTGTAGGCTTTCCAGTGGCTCTCAGAGGAACATTGTGTATTTCCCCCAGGCGTTGTAGTGAGTGGACTGGACTCTGATTTGGAGAGGGAGGGGAGTGTGGTCAGTGCCTGCAGTCCACCCTGACAGGCTCATTGCATTTCAGTTACGGGTGCTGTGCATCTCAGCCGTGCATGGGAAATGCACAGGGAGACAAAATGGACTTTCCTTCTCTTCATAGCTCTGAAAAGATTGAATGCTTCTCGCAGACAAACTGATAAAACACCTCAAGTGCTTTGTGTCGAGCAGGGCGGTATTAACATGGAAATCTGGCTGTTCACTGATTCAGCTGCCCAGGCTTAGTTAAGTTTCATGTCTCAGAAGCTGATATTTTTCAAACTGTCAATTTTGAGGGTGGATGAGTGACTAAAACAGATGTATTAATGTCTGGCAGTTGAAGTACTGTAGCCTGTGGTTATACAGACTAGGTTAGTGTCTTGCCAAGATTCAGAAAATCAATGGAATAAGTGCTAAAAAGGGAAATGCTGTGTACACCAGGAAAACTCTGGCATGTCCTCATGGGAAGAAAAGGAAAGAAAACACTGATTTTGTGCTAATTTTTGCTGTCAGAGGTAAGACTGTAATACTGAGAGATACAAGGGAGGTTGTTGTCATTTTCTTCTCAGAAATGTGGCTGGAAGTCCCCAGCTCCCTGCCCAGCTGTGGTTTGGGGAAATCACATTTTGTAGATCAACATTTCCATTGTTGTTTCAATTATCTGAAGCTGTTAATGAAAGCTATGAAGTTAATTTTCATTTCAAAATGCAAGTGAATGTCACTAAATATGTTCTTGCTATTGTGGTTGCAAAGTTTGGCATGGAGAGCATGGCAGGAGCTGGGAACTGCTGTGCTGGAGAGAAGACACAAGTTCAGTCTCATTTCCTTGCTTTTTTGGGTTTTGCTTGCTTTGTTTTGAAACAGTCTCATCAGTTCTCAGTTGTCTGTAGTTATTTGTGGAACTGCAGAAAAAATTATTTATTCACTGAAAAAAGTAAATTATTGTGTCAACCAGAAGTCATTATATATTTAGACCATTTAGGCTATAAATAAGGAAAAACTTTTGACCCATGTTTTCTCTAGACCTTGGAAAAATAGATGAGCTGTTTTGTGTTTTGTTTATTTATTTTCTTTTTAATATCCTCGTTTGAAGCTGCTATTTTCTTTTAAAATACGTTTATTGTGGCTTTTTAAAACGTAGGGGTTCTGACCTTGAAAGAACGATACAAAATTTTTAATTTTAGCTGTTCTGATCTGAAGAAACATTGCAACTTTTCTCTTTTTCAGATTCCATCACATTAAAAAATTTCTTTGCATAGCTCTCTGTAGTTGGGACATTTACGGGTCTGTCTTCAGAGAACTGAGCTTAGGAGGCATCTAGGGAAGAAAACAAGGGCACAAGAAGAAATGTTGCCCTGGTGTTTCTGTCAGGTTTGCCCAAGGAAATGCCAAGGCAGGAAGGGCACCTGAATTCCCTCTGGCTCAGGAGCAAATACAGGCACCAGCAGGACTGAAAATGCAAATACCTTCCAGACAAGAAAAGTGCAGCAGCAGCAGCAGCAGAGGAGCCATCCTGTGTCCCCAGGCCCCCGGACACCCCCCGAGCCCCAGCTCCTGTGGCCAGCACGTCGGGGCTGCGGAGCTGCAGGAGCGATGGTGCAGAAAAGGGATAAATATAACAGCCTCAGACAGCAGCAGCAGGGCCGGGGAAGGCTCGAGCCACAATCTGCTGCTCCCCACTGCTCAGGACGTGTCACAGAGCTGCTGCTGATGTGCCTGGGACAGGCAGAGATGTGAGCATGCTGCACTGAACATATGCTCCTCTTCCCTGCACGGGGGCTGGCAGATTGCTGCCTCTGTGCAATCCTTGCTGCTGCTGTGTCCCCCGCCCCAGAGCAGGCTCAAACCAGCCCAGGGCTGTCAGCCCTGCTTTAAAACGGTGCTGGGCCTCTCAGAGGACTGCACGTTAAACTGGGGTAATTTTGGGGACTTTTGGTGAATAACTGTATTCACCAACATCGCAACAATGAGACCAGTAATTCCCACATATCAGCAGGAAAATTAATCCAGGCGTCAAGTCCTTCCAGCCTGGGCATAAAAGATGCCCAGGATTACAGAAAACCCAGAAAGGTTTGGGGTTTTTTAAATCATTTTTGGCTAGAATTTCAAGGGTGTATCTTAGCAGCTGTTTGAGTAAAAATTCAGCCTAGCGCTGGTTTAGCTCAAACCCTGAGTTCTCCCCTAAAACTGATCTTGATGCTGCAGACAGCCCTCTTTGTTTAGCAGCACAGTGTGTGGTGTCTGAGCAGTGTTCCAGGGTGCCCTGGGATAGCAGCTGGATGAGAAATTGTGCCCTACACGAGCAGTGCCAGGAGCCCCGGGTGCCTCGGTGCCCTTGGGAGCCGCCTGGGGCTGCCCAGCCCTGCCAGGGGCACCCCGCGCTCCCTCTGGGCAGGAGGTGGTGCCCAGAGGGGAAGGACAGAGCCAGGAGCAAGAGGAAACTGCTGAGCAGTGAGCGCTCAGCGCCTCTCTGCACAGCGACACACTCTGTGTTTACACTGCTGAGGTGTTAGCCCACTTTCTGTATTGACAGCTCCCCTTTCCTTCCTGCAGAAACAACTCAATATTTTACTCTCCTTGGTTTGTTTTTTTTTTTCCTTTCTCACTTCTTTTTTTTTTTTTCCAGTGGCCATATGGGCATTTTGGCTTTGAGCTGAAGCACAGGACACTACAGTGCAAATAAACAAACTTTGCATATGGGCTGCTGCTTTGTTTCGGCAGCTAATGTCTGTTCAACTGTGAGCAGAAATCTGTTTGGAGAGGATATGAGGCAGGGATAGAGCTGGGGAAACAAAAGTTTCCACCTCAGAAAATTCCTTAGAAGAATGGGGCAGGTGCCAGGAGAGCAGAAGAATGATCCTCAGTGACATTGTCTGGGATAAAATCACGGTCTGCTTTCACACAGGTGCTGATGGATGGGGAGTGAGCACAGCCTTGATCTGCCCTGGCCTGGCTCTTCCCTGCCCAGGGATTCCTGCTGCATTCCTGGCAGGCTCTGCTTACCCGTGAGAGGCACAAATTCCACTGCTCTGGGACCCTTTTCCAGCCACTTGGCTTTGTGCAAGTGTCACCATCACATTTTCTGAAAAATCCCTTTCCAGGATTTTGTCTCCTGGGAAGCTGAGAGGCCTCGAGAAAAATGAAAACAATAATTACCTGATTGCTTCTCCTGTGTTTTGCTGCTTTGGAATGTGGTTTGGACATTGTTTACCAACTGGTCATTGTTTGATTGGTTTCATGTGAATTGTTTTTACTTAATGACCAATCACAGCCAGCTGTGTCAGGACTCTGGAAGAGGTCACAAGTTTTTCTTTAGTATCTTGTTGAGCCTTCTGTCTGTATCCTTTCTCTATTCTTTTTAGCATATAATATAATATAATATAATATAATATTTAATATAATATAATATAATATAATATAATATAATATAACATAACATAACATAACATAACATAACATAACATAACATAACATAACATAACATAACATAACATATACTGTAACATAATATAAATTGTTGTTTATATTATATTATATATATAATATATATTTTTCTTCATTTATATATATATATATATATATATATATATATATTCTACTCCTATTCCTGAATCTTCAGTTCTAAGAACATGGAGTCAGATTCATGTATCCTCCCCACAACAGGGGACCCTGAAAATACCACATGCAAGGATCTCTGCCTGCCTCAGAACCAACCCCAAACCTTTGTTAAGCTGCTTCTCCTTTCCCATCCAGCACCAAACCAAAATCAGGGTGTGTTATCCCTCCCTTGGTCAGGTGCCAGCATCTGCAGTCTCCAAGCCCGGATGAGTGGCAATGAGGGGGATTTTCAGAGGCACAGAGCCACAGAGCAGGCATGGCAGGGATGCTGTGTCCCCTGCCTGACACAGGTGAGCAGCAGCAGCTGAAAGCAGAGGAAACAGCAGAGGTCAAAACCTTGGGCTCCTCTCTTATTCTCAAAGTTGGGTTTTTTTTCATGGAGGAATTTTTTGTCTCTTGAAAAATGATTTGTATTTTTCTGTGCCTTTTGGAAGCCTAGCCAATAATGATCGCAGAGCTCATCAGAGAGCGTTTCTGCTGGAAACAGGAGGCAGCTCTCCCAGTGCAGAGCGTTCAGAGGTTGATTCTCTAGGCTATGGATCAGTTCCTTTTCAAACAGACCCTTCTGTGTCTTCCAGGAGTGGCTGCAGGGGGCTAAAGGACATAATTGACTTGGTACCGTTTGGAGATATTGGAAATATGAGAGGAAGTTAAGGGCGCCACAGGAAGGGAGCGTGGAGCACATCCAGAACGTGCCCAATCTGAATTCTTTGTCAGATTCCTGCCTTGGCCACCTCCAGGCAAAGCCCTGCCAGGCATCACGTGAGACTGAAATAATCTGCTGAATTTTAAACAAATCCAGGCCTTCAGATTGAGGCTCTTGTCCAAGTGAAAAGCACAATTATCTTCTCTATTAAATATGCTAATGAAGCCAAAATGGGGGCGGGGGGGGCAAAGCCATTGTTTGATTTTAATGAAACGTATTTTATTTTAATGAGAGATGTCCTATTAAGCTTAATACAGTCAAACTTCTGATAAAGGCCCTTATCAAAAACCATGCCATAGGAAAATAAATTAATTTAATTGTGGCAGCCAAACAAAATGAACCGTTTTCTTGGGTTAGAAGCAAAAGGGAATGTGATCTAATAACACCACACTTATTAGTATTTCTGATATGTAAATTAAAAGCATTAAGTGAATAGCAAGATGATCCATAGCTTCTCTAGATAGAGTAATAAGTGTGAGCCAGTTTTTTTTAACACAGAAAACTGATATAATTAGAAGACTGTTAACAATTTTTTTTAGCTGCGTGAAATGAACAAGCCACAGGAGACCAGTTTGTCATAATAATTAAAGTTCAGAAATAGTTTTATATTACCATAAGTGAGATTTGATAGTTATCTTTTTAATTTACTGTAAATAGCAGCTTCTTTTTTTGTTTGGGGTTTTTTTTTTAGAAACTTAAAAAAAAATTAACAGAAACATGTCTCATCTCTGGGTGATGGTTGTGTTTATTTCAGATGCTCCACAGTTTATTTGCCTGGCAGTGGAAGTGACTTTGGAAGTGACTTTGTGCAGTGCCCAGGGGAGCTCTGCAGGCAGGATTGCTCCTCCATCCCAAAAGATGTGGCTTCCTTCACCCCTGGCTCCCAAACCTATCTTCCCCCCTGTTCTTTGGGCTCCTCAGTCCTGTCTTGCCCTGTTCAATCCTAAATCCTTTCTTGATTTGTTTAGCTGTTCCTGCATGGATGATTGAAGGCCAGCAAATAACTTTTTCCCAGAGCATGGAAGTGTCTTTTCCAATAAATAAAAACCACATCTCACATCAGTGGGCACCTTGGGACTTGTGCAACAATTCCAGTCCTGTTTAGCTGAGACGGGATGGAAACAGAGTCCAATTGTGCTGCATGATGCAGAGGCTGCTGTTTCAATGCAGGACTGATTTTCCACTTTATTTGTAATGGACAATAGGCCATCACTGTATTGGTAGGGAAAAACAAGAAACCATTGTAATCTGCTTTAGCCTGGGGCTCTTCTGCTCTTTATAGGCCTCCAGCAGAGTTTAAGTAACTTCAGTTATGTGGTGCAAGAGGCCAGAGCTGGAGTTAAAAGGATTCCTGCCCAGTCAATCAGAGCAGCCGTGGGTGCTGGGAACCCATAGCTATTCCCTGTTCCCAAACACTGACATTCCATTTATTCTGGCTTTCAATCTTCATTGAAGAAATAGATATGTGTGTCAAGAATCCTGTTCTGTCAGTGATGGCCAGGGCTGCAGGCTGCACCAGTGGGACCTCGAGCAATCCCTCCTGGTGACACCGGGAGCTCTGAATTCTCCTGCAGCCCTGTCCCAGTGGGCAATCCTTGGTGACACTGCCAGCCCTAAATTCTCCATCAGCCCTGTCCCAGTGGGCAATCCTTGGTGGCACTGGGAGCTCTGAGTTCTCCATCAGCCCTGTCCCAGTGGGCAATCCTTGGTGACACCGGGAGCTCTGAATTCTCCATCAGCCCTGTCCCAGTGGGCAATCCTTCCAGCAGCCCTGACATTGGTGCATTGCCAACCCTAAATTCTCCCATCAGTCCCCTGTCCCAGTGGGGCAGTCTCCTCAGCCCTGTCCCAGTGGGTGACACTGGGAGCTCTGAATTCTCCATCAGCCCTGTCCCAATGGGCAATCCTTGGTGACACTGGGAGCTCTGAATTCTCCTGCAGCCTTGTCCCCGTGGGCAATCCTTGGTGACACTGCCAACCCTGAATTCTCCCTCAGCCCTGTCCCCGTGGGCAATCCTTGGTGACACTGCCAACCCTAAATTCTCCATCAGCCCTGTCCCAGTGGGCAGTCCCTCTTGTCCCCGTGACACTTGGTGACACCTGCTTGAATTCTCCATCAGCCCTGTCCCAATGGGCAATCCCTCTTGAATTCTCCATCAGCCCTGACACCTTGGTGACAGCACCTAAATTCTCCAGTGGGTCTGGGAGCCCTGCTGGGAGAGGGAGAGCAAAAAATGGCAGAAAGGGACCATAAATAAGAGAGGCGAGTTATTACTTCTGGAGAAATGAGCATCTGGAGAAAAGGACAAATTCAGGAGTTGAAGAAAATATTACTGGCAATCAGAAACTTTATCTGAATGTATTGATTTATCTGTAGAACATAAATAAGCTGGCAGTTTGGAGCTCATGGAGCACTTCAGACCTGTTACCCTCGCTTTTTCCTAATTCCCAGGAGTTCAGAACTGCTCTGGGCTAAAACTGTAGAGAAAAGCTGAAATGATCTGGATTAAATTGCTGAGTGTGCTGTGGTATTTAATGCTGTGCTGAGTCCTGCTGCTCAGGGCCAGGGTTTCTGAGGGGGTTCAGTTGTGCTCAGGCTCAGATTTCAGAGGGAGTTCAGAGCACCAGGCTGGGTGATTTGTTTGCCAGCCCAGCTCCTGGTGCACCTCTGTTCCTGTCACTGCTGCTGCTCCCTGGTTCAGGGGGTGATGGGGAGATTGGACATTCTCTTATCATAGAGATTTGGAAGTTTGGTATAACAGGTGTTCTCCAATCACAGCTGATGGGATTAAGAAGATGTTTGATTGATAAGGATGTGTTTGAAGGGTAACAATTTGCTTCTGAGCTCCCATACGCACCAGCCTTAATTTCCATCTGCCATCTTGAGGCGTGCTAGGGTGGGGAGTAAATTCCTGCAGTCAGACTGGGAAAAGCATTCCTATAATTCTTATTTAGCACCACTTCCTATTTGTCCCAGCCTCTCATCAGCTACACTCAGATGATAATTTATGTTTTAATGGGCAGAGCACTTTACTGCCCACAGGCTTCTAAACCAAGCCAGAATTTATGTCCCATGCCTCTAAAATACCATATATTTATTTCCCTGGCACTCAGGGCTGCTGGAGTTGAATCTTTAAAGAGCCCAGCTCTGTCCCTGTGCTTGGCTAGGAGGGGCCTCAAATCTGGGTTTTGTTTGAGAGCAGAGCCAGAGGAATGGGATGGGATGAGGATGGAGGGGCAAGCCTGGGAGGAAGCACAGCCATGGGGAGGTTCTGCTCATTTAGGCACCGATTTCTCTTTCCACCCATTTTGGGGCTCAGCACATCCCAATGCCAGAGATCAGGGAAAGCAAAACTTGTGCCTTGCCTTGGTCTTTGACCTGCCAGTTTGCTCCCCTCTGTCCTGAGTGAACAGAAAAATTGATTTATTGGCTATCCTAAAAGTCAGAGAGCTTTTCCCTTTCCCAAAGCGGTTTTTGGGCCGTTCCCATTTGAATGCTGCAGTTTTCAGCATTGCTCAGGGTGCAGGCTGGGGGCAGCAGGAAGGGTTTGACTGCAGTGACACCAGCCCCTGACAGCTGTGCCCTGTGCCAGCCACAACCTGCAATCCTGCAGCTGAAATTGCTTCCAAATTATCCACAGGCCTCCTGTTTTCCCTGAATCTCCAATTCTAATAACTCTCAATTAAAAGTTGCCACTCAGGCTGTCTGACCATTACTGCTTTCAGTAAATCTGCCACTGCTTTGCAGTTAGAAAGCTCCACTGGGCATTTAATTTAAATATGTGGCAGCCAAATTTGTTGGTCTAGGTGTAGGATGGGATTCTTTTATTAAACTTATAAAGATAAGTTATATAAAAAATCAGCTGTGGCAGGTTTTTTCCATTTATTAAATTCAAAAACTTCTCCCAGCATTTGAAATGCTGTCAGGTACTTGGTGACAGGAAAAATGTGTGTGTATTACATGAAATAATTACTGTTTGTAGTGCAGAAGACTGCCTTAATCTGAAAGAATATACAGGTTTTTTTCTTGAAAACAGTACGCCTAAAAAATAATTGAAATTTAAGAGCTTGGAAAGAAAAATTTTAAAAAAAAAGAAAGTACAGCTAAAAAATAAATAAAATTTAAGAGGTTGGAAAGAAATGTCTTGCAATGCTTGGTTGAAAGATTACTCAATCATAATTTCTAAACTTGAAATAAAGTGTAATTTTTAACAATTTAATTTCCAACTAACGTAATTTCAATTTACCTTAATGGGTATTTTTCTAATAATTATTAATTAAAGAAATTGACCAACTTTCTTCAGCTCAATTTCTGCAAGCTGCACTATAATCAACATATGGGACATTCAGTTATAAGATTAGGGATGCAGAAGGTAATTTCAATTAAGAGAAAAGATAAAAATGAGCAGCTAGGAAGGCAACATCTGTGCTCTCCTGCAGGAAAGGGAATACATCCTCTGGCATGGGGAGCCCATCTCAGCGAGAATGAGCCAGGCCTGGAGAAATCACCAGTGGGGCAGGTGAACAGGGAAATGACTCTTTTCCAAACGAGCACTGGTGATATCACTGGGAACTGGCAGCTGGCAGATTGGCAATGAGGGGAGGCGCTGCTCCACCAGCTGCAGCCCAGAGGCTGCTGTGGATGGTCAAAGTTTGCGTGGGTTCGGAAAGGGAAGGGGCATCTTTGCAAGGGAAAAATCCATTCAGTAATAGTAAAACTCCATTTGTGCTTTAAATTTCTCTTTTTCCCCTCCAAGCCCCTGCACTGTGGGCTGCTGCTGCTGCTGCCTGGCCAAGGCTGGCTCTGTTTGCTCCCCCTTCCCCTCCCTCGGGCATCACCCCGGGATCTCTGGCACCCAGCAGGGCGGTCACAGCGGCAAAACCTGGAGAAAGGCAAGAGGAATAATCCCTATGAACTCCTCTGCTCAGCGGGGCCTTCTCTTCATTCATTCTGCATGGGATGGAAGGAGCTGGGACCTGCCACGTCCACAGAGTTTCTCATTCTCAGTGCCTCCAGAAGGAAGGAGCAGCTCAGCATCGGGAGATTCTGCTCCATGTGGGGTTTTTCCTGCTCTCCCTGCCCTCTGCCTGGCTACTGGTTATTTATGTATATTTATATATTTAATATAATTTTATACAATTTTATATATATATATATTAATATAATGCATATATAATTATATGTTAATATTTTATTATATATAATTATATATTATGTATTATATAAGATACATAATATATGATACACATAATATATAATATATATAATATATTATATATAATATATATTAATATATATCATTGTATATTATATATATAATATAGAATTATATATGTTTTATATATAAATATATATATTATATAATTTATATTTTATATATATATATATATATATTTATATATATTTATGCAGGAGGATAGAATATAAGAAAATAAAGATAGTGTAGAAAGCAATCTTACCCCTAATGAGTTGCAGCTGGGCCAAATATCAAAGATTAGGAACAGGCCTGGCTTTAACAGGCCACAGGTGTACCCAATGAGAAGAAGAGTGCTATAAAAGAGTGGGGTGGGGTTGAGAAGGGAGCTGGGGTCAGTTGGCTGCTTTGTGAAGGGGAAAGAGTTGGTGCTCTGAGAGCTGCCCAGGAGAAACACCCAGAAGGTGTGGAACTTTTGTGATAAGGAGACAACAGCACGGAACCCCTGCAGTAAGATGACAATGTATTTATAGTTACATTTTAATCTAAATTCCATCTATTTATATTATTTATGTTTGTAGTGTGCAGGTCCCTGGCCTGCAGTGGCCATTGTGCAGACTCAGGTGTTGTCCTTGACTGTGTCCCTTTGTTCGCAGCCATCTGCTGAGCTGCTGACCCAGGATTTGAGTTTTCCTGAGGCAAAGCTCCAATTCTAAAGCAGAAGCAGGGTGCAGTAGGCATGGCTGGGTTCATGGAATTCCCTGGCAGGAAATCCTTGGTGCCACCTGAATCTCTTGGGTTGGTTTTGGCTCCCTTTCCCAGAGCGCTGTGTCCTGTTTCCATCCCAGTTTGTCAGAGCTGGAGTTTTCCAGGATGCTGAATTCCCTTTCCTGAATTTCCCCTGCCTTTCCTGACATACAAACGCTACGGGGGAGCAGTGCCTGGTTAAACCCTGCGGGCAGAGGAGCCCCAGCGTCCCCTCTGTGCCTGCTGGGCACCAAGGAGAGCTGCTCTGGGCAGCCAGGAAATGTCTCACCACCCTGGATCCCAGTTTAAAGCTCATTTCCATTTGTTCTGCTACTCCCTGGACCTCTGGACTTTATTGTAGTGCAGATGCACCACCTTTATTTCTGCTTTTCCATGGGATTATATATATATATATATTCTCTCTCTATATGTTCTATCTGTATATATATACATAGAATATATATTCTATGTATGTGTTCTATGTGCATTATATATATTTTCCATATATGTTCTATGTGCATTATATATATTTTCTATACATATTCTATGTGCATTATATATATTTTTTTCCATATTCTATTCATTATATATATTTATATTTTCTATTCATTATATATATTCTATATTCTATGCATTATCTCTCTAGGTGCTTTTTTTCTGATTCTTTGCCCTGGCTAATGTTTGCTTTCCCTTCCAGTTTAGTACTGTACATTTAATATTAGACATTTTTACAGTAGAAGAGAAAAAGCCATGCTAAAATATATTACTGATCTAACACCAGTCCTGGTTTGTTTTTCCCCAGAAATGGAGCTGGTCTTTAAATACTGAGTTTTTATTTATCAACTGAGGTTGAGTTTCCAGTTTATTAAAGGTCTTCTACTTAAATAATTGCATACTAAATATCCTTACAGCTCATGTTTCCTTATAATTTCAATTTCTTTTCCTTTTACAGTCTTCAGAAGCATCTTTATTTCAACTAAGTAAAAGCAAGTGTCCATTTTTTCTAGTCCAAACAAAAGCTAGAAGGAAGAGGCACTTTCCCAGCCAGTGCCTGTTTTTAAGACAGTTTAGAGAGCTCCATATTTCACACAAAAGGGATCACGGTCTGTATCTCACCTGTGACCTGCACCTGCAAACAAGAGAAAATCTCTGCTGAAAGGAGCTCTAAACGGGTCACATTCCTTCCTCAGCCTGGAGTTCTGCTGCCTTGTCAGAGGTGCCAAACCAAAACACAGCAGGGAGTTTCTGCCCCGGAGTTCTTGATGCCCAGTTTGTGGCAAAAGCTCTGCTTTGCTCCTGCTTTGCTCTCAGGCTCGGTGGGATTTGACCACGTTATTGCAATTTGGAATTTTTTGCCCAGTAACTTTCCCAGATTCCTTTAGTCTGTGGATTTGTGGGCAGATAAGGTACTCGGTGTTTTCTCACTGCATGGAATCACAGAATGGTTTGGGTTGGAAGGGACCTTAAAGATGATTTTGTCCAAACTCTTCCATTGCCAGGGACCTCCCACTACCCCAGGCTGCTCCAAGCCCCATCCAACCTGACCTTGGCTTCTACAGCATGGCATAAAGATATTAAAACATATAAAATATAAACACCATGATGAGTTAAAGAGAAAAATGCCATGGGAATGTGTGATTTGTAATGTATGCAGATAAATTTACTCTGGCAAAGCTGTCCTAAATTTTTAATTCATGAGTTTGTTAAAATAGAGAAAGGTAATTATCCTTTTAATTATAACAAAACAGTTTCCTGATTGCCATGGCAATAGTTAAATGTATTTCCTATAAATTTATCATGGTGATTGCAATGCCTGTTAGCTTTAAGTTATTTTTTCCTTTTCTTTTTAATTATAATGCATATAAATTTCCCCCCCCAAGATTAAAGACCAAAAGTGAAGGTACAGGAAGGAAGGGCCCACCTCAGTAACATTCCCAGGGTAACTTGAGCTGCTCAACAACAGGATTTCCAAGAGGAAATCCAGGATACCTTAGCTCTCCTGCAAGTGTTTAGTGTTCAGCCAGGATGGTACTAATGATATTAATTTCAGGGAAATTTGCTCTGAATTGGACTATTTCATTTTATTGGACTGGAGCAGCTGAAATCCAGTCCATGAGCCCATTAAACATTGCCATGTGAGCAGGGTTTCAGAGGGTTTAGCTGGACAGGGACTCAGTGGAAAGTATATAAAAATAGAAATACACATATAATATATAAAAATATGAATTTAAATATAAAATAAAAATATAAATACTAACTTTAGGCACCTGTTCAGCAATGAAAGTAGCACAGGGCCTTCTCTGCTTGTCCTGTTTGCTGCTCACCTCCTGCCCCAGGCTCTGGCTGCTTTTCTGGGCAGAGATCCTTTATGCCTTTACCTTCATCAAAAGCAAACCCACTTTGTTAAGCACCCAGGGAATGCAAAAGCAAGGAGGGAAAGTGGTTTTCTTGATGAGATAAACACAGTAGCATTTTCTCATTATCCATAAAATAACAGCACATGCCTCATGTTCCAGGGGCTCAGGCTGCAGGATGTGTCACCACTGCCATGTTCCTCTCATTTCCTGTGTATTCATCTCAAAGGTACTGATTCAGCCTCTAATTGGCTTGTTAGACACTTAAAAAATAAAAAAGCCCCCAAAATCTGCAACAGAACCCTTGAAACTTCTGCACTGAAAGCGGTGCTGTGCTTTGTGTGCTTCAATTTGAATTTGAATCAGAAGAATTCGATGGGAGCTTGAATTTGCAGTGCTCCGAGGGGGAGATGAATAGGTGAGTGAAGGGAGAAAGAAGAGTAAATAAAAAGCTCTAAGTAAAATAAAAGGCTTGTAATAAACCTCAGTTTTGTGCACCTCTCCGGCAGCAGAACCATCTGTCCTTTTGCTTCTGACACCTTCCCTTTTATCCAACTCCTCTCAGTTTTAAATCAAAATTGAAAAAAGGAGAAGAGTTTTGAGGGATACCTCATTATCTGTAGTTTGTTTATGAAAACAACTCCCAGGGCAACTTGATTTTAGTTTATTGCCTGATGTGTCTGCAGGGCTGGGTGGGAGGAAAACCTTTGGGATACCTTTTGCAGTTTTAATTAGAGTATGATCATCTCTTGGCTGCTTGCAGATCTCCAAAGCAGCATTGTGGCCTGCTGGGTTATTCGCTGGACCTTTGCATGATTGATCCTCTTGCAGCTTTTTGCTGTCGTGATTCTTTCATTTCAGGAGGTAGATTTGTGATCCTTTCATTCCTGGGAGCACATTTCCAGTCGGGCCTTGGATGCTCGGTAAATAATGGAATGAGATAATAATGAAGTGGAGGGGAGGAACACATGGGTCTGTTATCCATGATAATTCAGTAATAATGAGGATGAGAAAGTAAGATGCTAAAGATAACCAAAATCAGATCACAGAATGATGGAATTATGGCCTGGGTTGGAAGTGACCTAAAATCACCCAGCCCCAAAGCCCAGCTGGGGCAGGGACGCCTCCCACTCGGCTGAGGGATTCTCCCACTTTCCCCCAATATTGATTGGAATCTTTATCCAAGTAGTTCATCAACTGATCTCACTCCCAATTATAACCTGCAGAAGCATTCACATAATTAGCTGTGTTGTTATCTCCTGGAAAACAAAACATGGGCATGGAGCAGCGGATGAAGTGATGTAGTAGGGAAGGACAAATTTCTATTTTAATATGCAATAAGTTTAAATTGTGTATCTAATGTATCTTTTTTCCCTCTTAATTTTAAAAAACCTTTAGAAGGTGTCTGTGGGGACCACCAGAGGAGGGCAGGCTGTGCTGCACCCAGGGTGAGCCCAGGTTAGCTGGGGGTGAGTGTGGGGGCTTGCCTGCAGTGACCCCGGTCTGGGGAGGGCTGTGCACACAGCTTTTTATTTCCCTTCTGTTTGATCCAGTTGCTTGGAGTTTTCCCAGTTTAATGTTACATATTCGAGGTTCATTGTGATGAAATCTGCCTTTATTTGAGCTACAAAGGCTTCTGGTCTTCTTTAGGGAGCTCATTATGAAGAGAAATCTCAGGCAGCAGGTGTCAGAGCTCTGGCTGACCCGGCAGCTTGTTATACCCGGCTTAAAAAAGGGTAAAAAAGTGGTCACAGCACGAGCTCTCCCTCCTTGCTTTGCAGGGGTTGCAAGGTTCTGGAATTCCCTCCCAGCACAGAGAATGATGCTGTCCCTTTGGGCGTTTGCAGCCCGAGCCCTTTGCCCATGGTGGCTTTCTGTGCCCTCTCTCCAGCTGAACAGAGCTCCTGGAGGAGCCTCCCAGTGAACCCCTCAGTCAATGAATCCTGAGCAAACATCACCACCTAATTTCCCCTCTGTGGGTGGGATGTGAGAACACGAGTGATGAAAGCCGAGAAACAAATGAATTTCCTCCTTGCAGCCGCGTTATTTGCAGGGCTGTGGGGTTCCTGCACTCTGTGCAGCGCGGATTATCTGCGAGCCACGAGCTGGCTGCTTGGGGGGCTGAGAGGTGCCAGGCCTGCACAGCCCCGGCTGTGCGCGATCTCAGGCTCTGGTGGCTCCATCACCCCTCTCATCCTGCAGGAAGAGCCGGGTGCTCAGCCAGGTTTGCTTTAAGGGGGTTTGGTACTCGAGGGTTTCCTGTCCCCTTCTACAATCAGGCTGCCCTCGGGATTATTTGCTCCCCTCTTAATCTACATTTGATAGACAACTCCGAGTTGCTCTGTCCTGGTATTTAGCAAAGATAAATGATTTTGGAAGCGGAATTCTCCCAGTTCAGAATGAAATTATAAACACGTGACAGAAGATTAATAAAAGCCCCAGACTGCTGGGTGGATATTCCCATTACTGTGTGCAAGCCAGACAACATCCTCCTCCTCCTCCACTTTCCTGGTTTGATAAATGCCTTGAGCTGATGTAAAAATGTGGAGGTTATTTTTAACCGTGGTAGCAGAGCCATCTGTATTGTATCTGATGAAGTTCTGTGATAGAGCAAATTGATTTATTCTATCTCCTTACAAGTTATACTAAGCTTTATGTTATAAATAAGTTGGTTTGAAGTACATGATGTCATTGAGCTTGAAAGTCTCTAGATAAATTTGTGCTTAAAGGGTTTGTGCCTTCTGTATGAATTTAAATTGGTGCAGATTGTTAAATCTCTTTTCTCTCTCTGTCTTGTGGACTGCAAACTCTCTGGGGTCATGACTGTGTCTGTAGCTGTGTTTGTGTGAAATACACAGGGGCCCAAAACAAGGCTGGTGCTCTTTTACATTACAGAGATGAAAATAAGAGCAATCAAAAAGCCAGAGCCGTGCATTGCATGGCAGGATTTCCAGGAGCACTGCAAGGAGCTGGGTGCCCAAATCCCACCCTTTGTTGGGATAAAATAGAGGGAATTAATGAGGAGCTCATTTCACTCGGAGCAGGAGCAGGGCTGAGCCTCATGCCGTGGCCAGTGTGAGCTGAGGAGGATTTGAGATTTGTGATCCGGTTCCAGGAGCTGAGCAGGGACAGACCCTGCACTTCTTCCCTTGCCTCGCTCTGAGGGCACGGGGGCTTCTGAGAGAGTCCACGCAAAAGGAGCCTGCAGCTGTGAGAAGGGGAATTAATCAAATCCTGGGGAGAATGCACTAAATCCTGTCTTAGTTATCTGCTTACAGAACCAGCAAAAATAAGGCAGAACTTTGGAAGGAGAAGGACTGAAATCCCCGTCCCTGGCTTAAGGGGTAGCTTTGGAGAGACCCATATTGAAAATGAGATGATGCCTGATGAGAGCCATGTACAGTGCAGATTTTGGTGTAATTAACAAGAAAATGAGCAATGCTTTAATTGAGATCTGAAGATTAAAAGTTAAAAGCTCAGTATCCTCTATTCCTTACTGTCAGATAGGAATTTACGTGGCATATGTGTAACAAGCCATTGCATTTTAAAAATGGAGCCATAAAAAAGTTGCTGTAATTTAAAAGCAGCCAATTTACCAGGAGTACAGTTTGCAGCTCTGTCACTTGCTAATCAGTCTGTTAAACATAATAGCCATTCTTGTCTGCAGGCAGTTAATCATGTTGTGAATGCACTTATCAGCACATATTAGAAATACAATACAAGACTTTCCAGCAGAGGAATGGATGCAATTACTGCAATCAGTATACATTTAGCTACGCTCCTCTGTTTTTTCTTTCCATTCCCTTTTCTCTCTGTTTTTAAATAGTCCAGCACCGACAGATTTCCCTCTTAGAAAACTACGAAATGCACACTTGAAAGCGTTGTTAAACTGCGCAGAGGTGCTGGAAGGTGACCTGTCCCACTCCATGGGAGATGGCTGATGGCTGCTGAGCCTTCCCTGGGCCCAGCAGGGCTGGGAGCTGCTGCCTTGGGGTCTTGTGGTGGTTTCCAAGGCCTTTGAGCATCTCCCCTGGTGTGCTGGGGACGTGGCTGTGGTGGCATTCATTGGTGGTGCGGAGCTGAAGTTGCCGCATTTGAATGAGACTAAAGGAGCTCAGCATATGGATGAATTCTCTTTTTTATTTTTGTTTTTTTTTTTTTTTCTGTGCTTCTCTACATCTATAAACCGACAGAGATGAGGGATCTCAAAGTTTTTGAAAGGCAATATTGAAAAAGCATGGAAGCTAATTGCTTCCAGCATGAGTACCCAGCAGCCAGGGTGTAAATACAGCTGTCCAAAGAATGCCAGGCCTCGACAAAATCTCAGGATTTCAGCTGAACAGTTTCCCAGGGCTGAGCATATTCTTGTATGGGGAGGAAGGGAGTTGGGAGGGGGCGGGAGAAGGGAAGGGATGATGAAATCCTGAAGAGACTCAGAAAAGGGAGGAATAGCAGGAGAATGATTTCGTGCATTCTGCTTGGCGTTAACCCATGATGTTGGGGATATTTTATGTAGTTAGCATGAATTGCAGCACTTACAGGAGCCTGCCTTCTCTTTCTGGAAGCCCTTTCATCTGTCTCTTTGTGCTTTGTGACAGCTGGTATTTTTGCTTGGGTGAAATTTTTGATAGTAGCAAGGCAAATGAAAAAGCAGAGCCATGCCCAGATTGTGTGACTGTTCCAGTGAGTGAAAAGGGAGTCAATGGAACACCCCATCCATCACAGCAGCATTTCTGTCGCTGGTGATTTTGGGTCATTTTGCCTTTTTGGGTCATTGCTCAGCCTCCCTGAGAGCAGGAGGGATGGAAACGTCCTTGGTGTGGTGTGCAGGTGTCTGCTCAGCTTGGACACTCTGCCCACCCCATCTCAGGTTGTTGAAGGCTTCATTGCTGAGGAAACTCCTTTAAATGAAGTTTTGGGATCGTGTTTTGGCTTTTACCATACAGTTGTTATGAGAGGCTGGGTGGAACATCCCTTCTCCCCCTTCCTTTCTGATTGTTCCTTTTCAGAGGCTGAGTGAATTAACCTCAGTTATTCCTCACTTGTGCCTGCACTCGTTGGCTCGGGTGTGACCTTGGGCAATGTCCCAGAGCTCCCCTTGAGCTGTCAGTGTTGGGAAATTGTTGCCTTTGGGAGCGTGCCAAGGTCCTGGCTGCCCTTTGGAAAGGTGACCTGGAGATGTTATGGGGTGCCTGTGGGGCTGACCTCACTTTAGTGCCATTAAAGAATAATTGTGGAATCATTTTTAAAAGGAAAAGTATTAAATCCACCCCTCTGCGGTTTGTTATTTGAGTTCTCTTTGCATGTCTAGGAAAATTTGGATTCATTTTTAGGACAGAAATGATCTTTTAATGGGGTGACTTACATGGGAACTCTTTGCTTATCTCTTGCTTTTAGGTCTGGTGTGAAGATCAGGACTTTGAGCTCAAACAGCAAAGGGTGGAGGTTCAGAGACTTGCTGCAGATGGCTCTTTCTGTTCATACACTGAAAGCACACCCTCTGTTTGCTCAGCTGGATAAATTAATCTTGTTTATTAATTAAAACACGGGAAACTGATGTTTCTGTGCCAGTTTCACTTTCATGTTTTTACTGTCTGTTCAGCGGGTACCAACAGCGAGAGGAAGAGCTTAACTCTTCTGTAAAACAAAATGATCAGCCTTTAAAATAACCCAGTTTTGTGCACACCATGCGTCTGTCAGGGAGGTGGGGAGAGAGGAGATCCCATTTTGTTGGTGTTAATGGGCTGCCCTGCTCCCTGCCCTCCCTGCTTTGAGGATGCTGCCATGGACATTTATTTCTCAGCCTCAGGACACCCTGCACGTTCCCTCTCCATCTGAGAGAACACTGGATTCAAGGAGAGCCAGGTCTAGTCCATCAGGTGCTCAAACTTGTTTGGAGCTGAAGGGAATGTAGGAGGAGTAAAATAATTCTTGCCATGCCCCTATTTTCATTTTTTTCTTTAATTATTTAATGCAGGTGGCATCACAGCGGACCTGTGAGTTCTGTGCAGCCTTAGCAAGCTGTAGAGAGAAAAATATGGACTGATTTTTAATTTCCCCTTGTCTTGGGCATTCTGTTATTTAGTCATTTACACAGTCTGGCCATTGAGCAAAGGATTAAATTCCAAGTTTTTTCATTTTTTCAATTAAATGCTGAATGAGACTTTTTGGATGCTCGTGGGGAGAGCCCCATTTGTCTGTTCTGCACCCTGCAGCAGTTCAGGGGTGCTCCTGTCTGCAGCTTGGCTCCCTCCTGCTTCCATTCAGGAATTCCCTGCCTGGGGAATTTACATCTCCAGATCCCCTCTGGCTGATTTTTCTCCCCAAGGAGATTCAGCTGTCAGCCTCAGTTGTAATTCTGAAATCAAAACAGCAACTGGGTACCAAGGAGCTTCCTCCTGGCTCTAGGAGGGATTTTCTTTTCTCATGGGACTGGTGCACACAGAAAGGTCTGATCACCTGATGCTGATATCACATTAAAATAGATAAAATAGTGTTTAAAATGGCAAGGGATCTTGCTGGAGGGGCGGGCTGAGCTGTTGGGGTGGCTCCAGGTCACTTCCCCCAGGTCTGATCTCAGTCTGGGAAGGTGAGGAATTGTGAGTATTGGTAAATGCAGAACTCCAGAGCCTCACTGAGTGTTGCCTGTTCAGGAGAGTCGCTGCTCCTGAGGCTCGCAGAGCATCTGGGAGAGGCACAGGTAAATGAAACTGGGCCTGCCTCCCATTTCAGACTGACCGGGCAAGGGCGAGGCTCTGAGGGAAGCTGTGCTCAGCTGCTGCTGCTGAGGAGGGAGCTCAGGTGTGTGCCCGTGTGGTGGCAATGGGCACAGCCCAGTGCCACCAGGGATTCCCTAAACAGGAATATTCCTGTCTCATGGAGCCTCTGGATGCCCCTGTCCCTCCTCCGGGTTTTCCCTGAAATGTTTTCAGCTTGGCTGGAGCTCCCCGTGCCTTGGGTCACCAGAGCTGTGCTCTGGTTCTTGTAGAGGCCTTTGGAGAGTCTGCGGAGATCTCTGTGTGTGAGCTCCTGCTCTGCAAAGAGCTTCTTGTGCCACTGAATTTATTGGCTTTAATTCTCAGCCACTGGTTATTTAAAAATTCATCTCTGCTTTTTGATGCATTTCAGCTGCTTTCACAGCCACGTTGAAAACAGACCATGTGATTATGGCATGTAAAAATGTAAGGATTTCTCAATAGTTGAAGAAAAATTATAAGCATCATTTGGGCTGTTGATATTTATTAACTGGATAGGTTCCAGCATAAATCTTTCATCATAAAATCATTCTTATTTTTGAAACAACAATAGCTCCCTCTGTATTTGCCTGGCCCCAGTTTCTCACTGGATGTGTTTGTTGTTTCCCAACAAGACTTCCTCCTGACAGAGAATCTTTATTTTAAGAAATACACAACACAGCAATAAAGAAGTTCTAAATAGTAGTCAGAAAAACATCCCAGTGCAATCAAAGTGCTTTTTTAAGCCCCAAAAGATTGCATGCTGTTCCAAAAGGGGAGAGTAATGACAAAGGTACAAATAAATGGGCTGCCAGTGCCCAGCCAGTGGAGCTCACCAATTACCCCATCCCAAGTTCTCTCCCAAAAGTTGTTTTGTTAAAGGTTGACTTAAACAGTATCTAAGGACTCTTTTACCAGAAGCATTTCTGTGCACTGTCACAAGGGTGCAAGCAAATAAAAATAATTGAAGCAATTGTCTCAGTTGTCTCCAGGGTTGTCATGATGATGTTGATAAAATCAAATAAAGTGGAAGTTATTGCACATTGTTAGTGAGCAGCACAGTTGTGAATTGGCAGTGGAGAAGCTGAAGAGCTTAAAAGGTTTGCTCATTATCTAGATTTATTGTTTTCAGTTGTGGGAAGATGTTGGCTAAGCAAAATAACATCACAATACCTGGTCTTGGTGGTGTGTTTTGAACAAAAATATTTTCTTGTTGTTTTTATGGCTTTTACTGGATTATTAAAACATGCTGTGTCAATCCATACGCTCTTAATGGATTTAGCAGCTTGGGTTTATCCTCTGTAGCCATTTTCTCTGCCTGCACCTCTGTGAAGAGCATGAATTTTTATGGCAGTGAAAGACAACCGAGATCAGGCACCACAAAATGTTTGGGAAAGCGTGGACAACAAAGCAAGTTGTGTGTGAGACAGCAGCTCTGTGTCCTTCCAGCCTCACCAGAGCGGATCCCGCTGGGAGGAAGGGGATGGGGTTATCATCTGTTATCATCTGTTATCAGTCAGAGCTGCGTGCGGGCCCGGGTGCCTCCGACTCACCCGGGGCTGGAGGCACCCTGGGCAGGGAGGCACAAGGGTTCATGTGCTCATCTTCACCATTCAGAAGCTGCACGCCGCCCTTGGAAGGGATCTGCTTTCATTTCCTTCATCTCAACTGCTCAGATCTTCATTTCCTCAGGGGAAGAGGGTCAGGACCCTTAGTGCGGATGTGCTCTCTGAGAGCTCCTGGCCATCTGCTGCTCCATTTGACATCAGCAGGCAGGAGGGTCTTGAGCACCTCCAAAAGCCTCCTCTAAGTGTTTGCTCTTCAGTAAAGCACACTTACAGAATTAATCCTCTTGAGATCAGAGGAGCGAGACCTTTTCCACTCAAGTATTTGATAAACTAATGTACCTTGGTAATGTGAGGTCACTGAATTCTCATTGAATTTGGTTACAATTTGTCAGAGTAAGAATTGGCCATTATCAACCTGGAAAAGACTCTCAAGCAGCATGGTATCCCACATTTATTATTTTCCAATTTTCCCAATACCTCGTGTCTGCTCCATTTTTGAGGGTGTTGTTTACACTGCTGTGGCTCTCATAAACAAATTGCCATTTACTGAAAGCATTATTTTATGAGTGAATGGAACTTGTGATTTCCTGTAATAGCCAAGTGCAGCAATAGAAGGCTGTGACTTTTATCAGCTCAATTGCTGCTGACCCATGAGTGGGAGCCAGCAGAGCCTTGGTGTGGCACTGCAGAGTGCCCAGAAATGCCCCCCTGCATCTCATCCTCTGCCCAAACACACAGGGCAGCCCCTTCAGCTTGGCTAGCAATGCTAATCTTCCTTAGTAGTGAATAATTTTGTTTATTTAAGGCAAATACAAACCAGTTGTGCTGTTGCTGCTGCATTAATATCAGTCAGAGCATCATTCCATTAATTCAATAATTCGTGTTGGGCTCAGACAAATTCAGTTCATTGTTATCTCAGTGCCAGGTGATTTTGTGCTGCTGGTTGAAACCTCTCACATCAGAGCTGTGCTGGACCCTCACAGAGATGTGTTATTTTATAAAAATAAACTGCAGCTCCTTTATGTGGATATGTCCATGGGGAAAACTCTGGGGCTGAGCAGCACTTTCCTGTCCCTTGTTGGGACGTGGCTCCCTGGTTCCCTTGTTGGGAATGGCTCCCTTGTTCTGGAGCTGGTTGCAGCTAAAGCTGGCTTTCTGTGGAATGGATTTGCCATTCTGTGCTCAGAGTGCAGACTGGGATCCCAGCCCCAGCTCCCAGCTGGGTGCGGATGGGGACTGGGTGTGACAAACTTGGCTGGGCTGTAAATGCACCAGACAGGTATGAGGGCAGACAACAGGAGATTGGGCAGAAATCCCAAGGATTTGGGCGTTCTTCCAGCCCCCAGCAGAGGCAGGATTGTGCAGGTACTCAAATAGGATTATAAATCACCATTTGAAGAAGAGGACCTACTTACAGGAGTTTGTGAGAGGAAATAAATCCAAAAAGACCCATGGGGTTCTTTTTTTCTCCTCTCACCAGAGAGAAAAATGTGTAATGAATGTCTCATGTCTGAAACACTGGGCTGGATTCATCAAAGGGAGTTAGTAATTACCAAATTGAGAGAATCATGAAGCGCTTTTCTAAATTTGAAAGGCTCATCAAGAATAGATCAGGAGCAGGCAAAATTAATAGTTATGAACTCATTTCCATAGAAATGGACTTATTAGCAAGCATGCCAGCTGCCTAAAATTATAAGGTCTTTTCCTTGTGCTTGCAGGAAATAATCTTTTTTTATAAAAGTAATTTTGACTTTTTATTTTTTATTGCTTCTCTAAACTAGAGTTTGGCAAAATCCTAAACCGGGGAAAAACTTCACTGGACAATAGAAATATTTAACTAAAGAGAGAGAAAAGATTTGGAAGAGAGAAGTGATTTATAGTCCTTGGATTCCATCAGACTCTCCCCAAGAGTGCAAACTTATTTAAGAGAAAAATGAAATAAGTCTCTAGGAAAAGCTGAGAAATCTTGATAGGATAAAGTTTGGTTTAACAGGATTTAATGGCTGGTAACAGCATGAGTTACAGGGCTTGTCTTCTCTGCGGGTGCATTTTCCCACTGGTGGCATTTGGTGGCACCAGGCAGATGGACGGGGGCCACCAAGAGCAAGGTTGTGCCCCCAGCTCCAAACCAGACCAAAAGCTGAAGGTTTGCCCTGGCAGGGGGAACACCCGATTTTAAAAAGCCTTTCAGTGGTAATGCTGCACAGCCAGGAGAGAAATTGAAATGCAGGTGTTGGGATGGGAATTTATCAGCTAATGGAGCTGACATAAGTAAATGCTGACATTTGAGGTCTTGATTATGGTTTAATTTATCTCTGGTTTTACTTTAGCAACCGCCATCAATTTCAGTAGAAAAAGGCAGTGGTCTCCCACACGGTATTGCAGAGGATGGTTAATAAATTGCAGGAATTATGAATGTAATACCAGCCTTTCCAGCAGGAAACCTCTGTAGGATAAGAGATGAAGCAGCCAGTAGGTGAGCACTAGTCTGAACATGAGAGAAATTCACTTTTCAGGTTTTATCATGAGTTTGTTACAGCTGTAACCTGGGAAGAAGCTTAGAACAAAGAGGGTGAATTGATCCGTGGGGTGCTCGGTGTCCCAGATACCACAGCGCCTGGCACTGCTCCAGGGCTCAAGCTCTAAAGAGGACAAAAACCATAATTTTAGAGAAAATTCACACACCTGCTGGGGAATACGAGGGCAGAAAGCTGAATCCTGGTTTGCCAAAGCTGTGCACTCGGGGGAGGCTCTGCAGGTGACAGATGGGACAAGGCCATCTCTTGCAGCAGAAGCCCAAGAGGGAAGTGGAACCTTCTTTAATCAATATTCATGGGTCATGCTGCTTAACTGGCTACTGAGACAAAGCAGAAAACCTCTGACAAGCACTGGGAGTTGTTTTTCCAGGTGGTGCTAAGGATTCTCTTTGGAACCAGGACTGAGACCTGGGAGGGAGAACAGCTTGGTTTTGATTCACCTGTTAATGCAGTTTTGTTTGAATACTCCTGTTAATGCAGCTTTTTTGGATTCACCTGTTAATGTAATTTTCTTTTAATTCACCTGTTAATGTGGTTTTGTTTGAATTCACCTGCTAATGCAGCTTTGTTTTAATTCAGCTGTTTGTGTAGCTTTGTTTGAATTCACCTGTTAACGTGGCTGCATCTGAGGAAGGTTGATGCAGAAGAGTACAAGCCCAGTGTTGTGGTTTCTTTCTGGATGTGTAAAAGGAGAACCAGGAAAGGAATAATTGAAGGTGTTGTGGGCTGAACTCAAATGCCAATCAGTGGGGTCCATGGAATGGATTTGTCATTGCAGACAAACCTGACCTGGTATTTAATTGGTGTCTCTGTACCCAAATCCTCCACTGGTGGTTTTGTTCTCAGTTTGAAACCACTCCTGCATGGTTTTGAGAGTGGTAACTCTTGGCCTGAGCAGGCTGAAGTGAAATTGCAGACCTAAACAAACCTTGACAGGCCCAATATCTAAATCCATAGTTAGTGGAAAGCTCATATCCGAATTTTAGTTCTGTGTTGTGAGCATATTAATTGTATGCAATTTAGATAAAACAAACTGCTGGAGGTGATACACAGAAAACAATGAAGTTCAGTTTATGTTTTTAAAGAAATGGTTTAATTACATCCCTATTATTATGTAATAAAATTTATCTTAAAAGGTTTTTGCTGGTTGCCTGCTTGGCCACACAAAAGATGCCTTAATAGCTTCTAGTTTTGCCTGGAGGTGGATATTATCTTCTGTCAGCATGGCAAATATTTATCCTCCAGGCATTGAAGCATATGTTTAGGTTGTTTGTTGTCAGAAAGAAAACACGAAAATCAATAATTCCGGCTCAGATTTTTTCCCCCTTTACAATTCTCCTTCAGAAACATATGGCAAACCCAGATTCTGCCTCTGTGCATTTGGGGAGAGGAAAAGGATGTTTTACATCTCTGTTGTCTGCAGCAGCAGCTAAAACTCCTGTGAGCACAGCTCCTGGAGCGGCTGCTTTGGGGAAGGACACACAGACAAGGAATGTCCCACTGGCCTCACATACAGCAAATTCACATTTTAGCCCAAAACTTGAGCACTATTGGTAAAATCAGGTGTTTCTGCAGCAGAAGCAGCAGCTGGCTCTGCAGGCAGAGCCTTTCCATCCCCTCTCCCTGCCTGTGACCTCCACCAGGCCTCCTCACGGTCTGAGAGTCTGGAACTTGTATTCTTTGTAAATATTGTGTGTAAACTTTGCATGATTTGTGAAACAACTCAGTTTGTGGGAAGCTAGGATGAGCAAAGGTCTGTTTTCTAAACAGATCCCTGCTGTGGATGCTCTGAGTGCTGCTGGTTAAAGCTTGGTGTCTGTTTCCTTCTCTGTAACACAAAAACAAGATCTGTTTTTCTAACCTGAGCATTAATTATTAATATTTACATAGCTTTGGACCTGAGGAAAGTGATAAGAGTTGTTGTTGAGAAAGGAAGCAGAAGTAATTCTTAAATTCATTTCTGACTGCTGTGCATTTACATCCATTTCTTTACTTTTAAACTTTTATTTCCAGATGAGAAATATACGATTGCCATATAATTACAAGTCTGCACCACTGACGAGGAGAATGTTGTCATGAATTCAAAATAGGGATAATCTACCCCTCATTTATTGTCATGTATAATTTCTGCAAATCCATTTTTTCACTGAGATAAAGACCAGTTTGGGTTTGAAAGACTTTTTTTCCCTCCACAAGAGCTCATTTCTGGTAGAACATGAGGAATGGCCAAGTATTCTGTTGTTTTGCAGCATCAAAATTATAATAATGTTGCATTAAATAATTTAGCAACTTCTGTGCACTGCTTTTCCAAGGGTTTGTGGCTTATTCTGCAAGTTCATTGTGATTATGGAGAATGAATGCATGAGTTTAATGGGAAAAATTTCAGGAAACTAAAAGGTGAAGTTTCACCTTCCTTAGAAATTTCTGCAGTTGTCCATGTGCAGTTCTGTTTAGGTTTCTGTCAGTGCCTCAAGTCTGAGACACTGAATTTAATGTGAATTTAATGGCAGATCTTCTGGCGAGTAGGAAAGAGAAATGCAAATCCTCTTTGCTATCAGCACGCCAGTGACGACGTGGGGAACTGTGCCTTGTTTTCCAGAGCAAACATGACCTCCTACGAGATCCTGCAGATGGATTTTGAGATTGACAACGGCAGCAGCCTGGCAGGGGCCCAGCAGATCACCTGGCAGGTGGAATACCCACGGGACGACTCCGTCAGCGAGCTCGTGGTGTCCGAGATCTTCGTCAGCCGCACCATGTTCGTGGGCATCGTGCCCCTTGCCATGGTAAGGACCTCTGCTGATCCCTTTTCTGAGTGGGATTATGGGATTTTTTTCCTTTTGCCATGGTAAGGACCTCTGCTGATCCCTTTTTATGGGATTTTTTTCCTTTTTTTTGTGGAGTGGGATTTGGTTCTCTTTTTGCCATGGTGAGCCTCTCCTGATCCATTTTGAGTGTTTTTATGGGAATTTGTTCTCTTTGCCATGGTGAGGACCTGCCCCTGATCCATTTTCCCTGATTTTATGGGGAATTGTTCCCTTGTCATGGTAAGGATCTGCCCCTGTCCCCCCTTTTCTGGGAAGTATTTTGGTGAGGATCTGCTGCTGGTTCTTCTGAGTGCCATGGTGAGAACCTGCTCCTGATCCATTTTCTGAGTGTTGTTATGGGAATTGTTCTCTTTGCCATGGTAAGGACCTGCTGCTGCTCCCTATTTTTATGGGAATTGTTCCTCCTGCCATGGTAAGAATCTGCCCCTGGTCCCTTTTCTGAGTGTTTTTGTGGGAATTGTTCTTCTTGCCATGGTGAGAGCCTTTGATCCATTTTCTGAGTGTTGTTATGGGAACCTCCTGCCAAGGATCCCTGCTCCCCTTTTTTATGGGAATTGTTCCTCCTTGCCATGGTGAGAATCTGCCCCTGTTCCTGCCCTGGGAATTTTCCTGAATGTTTTTATGGATCCCTATTTTACAGGTGTTCCCCTTGCCATGGTGAGAACCTGCCCCTGCCCTCTTTTCCTGAATGTTTTTATGGGAATTTTTGCTGAATGTTCTTTTTTGAATGTTCTTATGGGAATTGTCCCTCTTGCCGTGGTAAGGACCTGCCCCTGCTCCCTTCTCTGAATGTTTTTGTGGGAATCATCCCCCTTTCCATGGTAAGGACCTGTTCCTGCCCCTTTTTCCTGAATGTTTTTGTGGGAATTGTTCCTCTTGCCATGGTAAGAACCTGCCCCTGCTCCCGTTTCTGAGTGTTGTTATGGGAATTGTTCCCTTGCCATGGTAAGAACCTGCTGCTGTTCCCTTTTCTGGGTGTTTTTGTAGGAATCATTCCCCTTGCCATGGTAAGAACCTGCTGCTGATCCCTTCTCCTGAATGTTTTTGTGGGAATTGTTCCCTTTGCCATGGCAAGGACCTGCTGCTGGTCCCTATTTTTATGGAAATGGTTCCTCTTGCCATGGTGAGAACCTATTCCTGCCCCCTTTTCCTGAATGTTTTTATGGGAATTGTTCCCCTTGCCATGGCCCCTGCTCCCTGTTTTTATGTGAATTGTTGCCCTTGCCATACTAAGAACTTGCTGCTTCTCCTTTTTGCTGAATGTTTTTATGGGAATCATTCCCATTGCCATGGTAAGAACTTCCCCCTGCCCTCTATTTTTATGGAAATTGTTCCTTTTGCCATGGCAAGAACCTGCTCCTGCTCCCTTTTGCTGAATGTTTCCGTCGATCCTCGTTAGTATTCCAGGAATGGGAGCCTTTTTATTATAAGCTGCTTCCTATGCACCTGCTGCAAGTGATTTAAATGCAAAAAATCCATTTCAATAATATTTTATTTACCTGATGTGCCGTAATGGCTCCTTGGAAACCATTTGGGCCTTTTGTGAAAGTCCTTTCCCGTTTGTGGGTTTATTGGCCTGGTGCATGGGAATGGCTCCTGCGGAGCCCTCGTCCTCTCTGTGTGGATGGCACTGCCAGGCTGAGCTCTGAGGGAAGCTGCTGCCATTAGTGGGGACGTTTTCTCTGAAATAAATTAGCTTTGCATGTGTGGGAAGCTCCATTGCTAAAGCAAACAACTGGGCTCTTGGCTGCTCTGCTTTTCCCCAAAAGAGCCAAATAGTCCAGTGAGCTGCAAAGTACCAATTTAATAAAAGATTTAACAAGAGGCCTGGTTTGAGTTGCACAGAAAGGATAAAACACCTCCTGAAGGTGGAGGTGTCCAGCAGTTAAAGGTGTACGAGTGCAGGAAGCTTGAAGCTGATGATTTATTTTAAAAATGCAAATATCTCCTGGTAAAATCAGAGGCACCTTTTCCAGGAGGAGCCTTTGAGCTGTGTTTGGGCCTGATGGACTTTTTAGTACCAGAGCTTTACACATGAACAAGGATTTCATGGGGAAATTGGGTGTAAAACCAGAGAAACAGCCGGAGTCTGGATGTTTCAGAGTCTGGATGTTGCAGCACTTCCCTCAGAAGCACCCACCCTTTTTTACTTGGCTCCTCATGAACATTTGCCCTTTGTCCTGTAGCTGCCAAAGCATTTTCTACTCAAAAAGCTGAAAGGGATTGGATGGGCCTGCTTGCACAGGGGAAACAAACAAACAAATAAATAAATGCTAATTCCTAAAATTCCATGCAAATTAACAAATTAGCTTTTCCTTCAGTACTCTATTATTATTTAGTATTTATGTAGTGTTTTATATTTTTGGAACTCTTTGTAGACATTAATTAATCAGACCTGAATAAACTAAGCTTGATGAGAATAGAAAATGAAATGGAAATGAAGTCACTCTTATTTAGTTTTACCTGTTTCTGAATGACTTCTAAGTCCCTTTTTATATTCTTAAAGGTACTTTTGAAACACTTAATCTTACAAAGCTCTTGCTTATTGTCTCTAAAAACTATTTTGGTTAGAAAAGAGGTAGAATTTATACCTTTAAGAACAAGTGACAGCAGGGATGAGCGGCTTTGAAGGCTGTAAATGCTATTTTGTCACCTAAACTCTCGTTTTGTTTAGGCTTTAATTCAGCTAAAAAAGCAGGGGTGCACCAAGGGAAATACAGGTTGGATATTAGGAAAAGGTGTTTTACAGAAAGGTGGTAAAGTTCTGGAATGTTCTGCCCGGAGAGGTGGTGGAGTGCCCATCCCTGGGTGTGTTTAACAAAGCCTGCATGTGGCACTGGCTGCCAGGGTTCAGCTGAGGTGCTGGGGCTGGGTTGGGCTCAGTCTTGAAGGTCTCCTCCAACCCGGGGATTCTGTGATTCTGTGAATTCACTGAATTGATTCTCCCAACATTTGGTGCCCAGATGAGCACACGGAACTCGCAGCCCCACAGTAAAGGTGATCCATTCCCCTCAAACACAGCAGAAGAACAGATCAGGGTGAGGAAAGCCCAGCCAGAGCTCTTCTTGGTGCCTCTGTTTGTCGTGCTGCTGAATATCAGGGGGAAATCTGCTATTCTCTCTTCTGCTGTTACCATTGCTGACTCTAAACGCAGCAGGTGATTATTTAGAAATGTTTCTGGCGCTGACATAGGCTGGGAGTTGTGAATCTGGTTGGTGTCTGATGCAGCAGAAGGTGTGTTTAGCATCCAGAAGGTCCAGCAGAACATTCTAAACTTGGATCTAAACTAGACAGCTTGATTTATCTTAATATAAAAATGCGATATAATAATCCTGCAAAGTGGAAGTGCATGTCCTGCTAATTACAGAAACTGATAGCACAGATAAATCTGCTCTGTCCAGTGATGATATAATCGTGTAATTCTCAGTTATTGCTCTTGATCTAAGCAGACATGATCTGCAATTTCCATAGCTGTGGAAATTTGGTGGTATAAGGTCATCAGTGGAGTCTGGCACTCCTGGGATGCAGGAAACAAACACTGCCCCAGCTTTCAGTCTGTCACTCGGGTTTGTGTCACAAACACCTGTGATTTGATTAATCTGTTACCTAACTAACAGTTGGCAAAAACATAAAGAAAAAGAGAAAAAATTAAAATCCAGGTCTTTTAGAGAGTTTCTAGGCAACCAGAACTTAGTTAAAGTAAAAAAATTAGACATTTGAAGAGATGTATCTTAACTGGTTTATGTAAGAAGGCTCCAGCTGGGGCTGAAGGCTTGAGGAACAATAGATTTAATACCATGGTAAGGACCTCTGCTGATCCCTTTTCTGAGTGGGATTATGGGATTTTTTTCCTTTTGCCATGGTAAGGACCTCTGCTGATCCCTTTTCTGAGTGGGATTATGGGATTTTTTTTCCTTTTGCCATGGTAAGGACCTCTGCTGATCCCTTTTGAGTGTTTTTGTGGGAATTTGGTTCTCCGTGCCATGGTGAGAGCCTGCTCCTGATCCATTTTCTGAGTGTTGTTCTGGGAATTGTTCTCTTTGCCATGGTAAGGACCTGCCCCTGCTCCCTATTTTTATGGGAATCGTGCCCCTTGCCATGGTGAGGATCTGCTGCTGGTCCCTTTTCTGAGTGCTTTTGTGGGAATTGCCATGGTGAGAGCCTGCTCCTGATCCATTTTCTGAGTGTTGTTATGGGAATTGTTCTCTTTGCCATGGTAAGGACCTGCCGCTGCTCCCTATTTTTATGGGAATCATGCCCCTTGTCATGGTAAGGATCTGCTGCTGGTCCCTTTTCTGAGTGCTTTTGTGGGAATTGTTCTTCTTGCCATGGTGAGAGCCTGCTCCTGATCCATTTTCTGAGTGTTGTTATGGGAATTGTTCTCTTTGCCACGGTAAGGACCTGCCCCTGCTCCCTATTTTTATGGGAATTGTTCCTCCTGCCATGGTAAGAATCTGCCCCTGCTCCCTTTTCTGAGTGTTTTTGTGGGAATTGTTCCCTTTGCCGTGGCAAGGACCTCCTGCGGATCCCTATTTTTACAGGAATTATTCCTCTTGCCATGGTGAGAACCTGTTCCTGCCCTCTTTTCCTGAATGTTTTTATGGGAATTGTTCCCCTTGCCATGGCAAGAACCTGCCCCTGCTCCCTTTTGCTGAATGTTCTTATGGGAATTGTCCCTCTTGCCGTGGTAAGGACCTGCCCCTGCTCCCTTCTCTGAATGTTTTTGTGGGAATCATCCCCCTTTCCATGGTAAGGACCTGTTCCTGCCCCTTTTTTCTGAATGTTTTTGTGGGAATTGTTCCTCTTGCCATGGTAAGAACCTGCCCCTGCTCCCGTTTCTGAGTGTTGTTATGGGAATTGTTCCCTTGCCATGGTAAGAACCTGCTGCTGTTCCCTTTTCTGGGTGTTTTGTAGGAATCCTTCCCTTGCCATGGTAAGAACCTGCTGCTGATCCCTTCTCCTGAATGTTTTGTGGGAATTGTTCCTTTGCCATGGCAAGGACCTGCTGCTGGTCCCTATTTTTTGGAAATGGTTCCTCTTGCCATGGTGAGAACCTATTCCTGCCCCCTCTTCCTGAATGTTTTTATGGGAATTGTTCCCTTGCCATGGCCCCTGCTCCCTGTTTTTATGTGAATTGTTGCCCTTGCCATACTAAGAACTTGCTTCTTCTCCTTTTGCTGAATGTTTTTATGGGAATCATTCCCATTGCCATGGTAAGAACCTCCCCCTGCCCTCTATTTTTATGGAAATTGTTCCTTTTGCCATGGCAAGAACCTGCTCCTGCTCCCTTTTGCTGAATGTTTCCGTCGATCCTCGTTAGTATTCCAGGAATGGGAGCCTTTTTATTATAAGCTGCTTCCTATGCACCTGCTGCAAGTGATTTAAATGCAAAAAATCCATTTCAATAATATTTTATTTACCTGATGTGCCGTAATGGCTCCTTGGAAACCATTTGGGCCTTTTGTGAAAGTCCTTTCCCGTTTGTGGGTTTATTGGCCTGGTGCATGGGAATGGCTCCTGCGGAGCCCTCGTCCTCTCTGTGTGGATGGCACTGCCAGGCCGAGCTCTGAGGGAAGCTGCTGCCATTAGTGGGGACGTTTTCTCTGAAATAAATTAGCTTTGCATGTGTGGGAAGCTCCATTGCTAAAGCAAACAACTGGGCTCTTGGCTGCTCTGCTTTTCCCCAAAAGAGCCAAATAGTCCAGTGAGCTGCAAAGTACCAATTTAATAAAAGATTTAACAAGAGGCCTGGTTTGAGTTGCACAGAAAGGATAAAACACCTCCTGAAGGTGGAGGTGTCCAGCAGTTAAAGGTGTACGAGTGCAGGAAGCTTCGAAGCTGATGATTTATTTAAAAAATGCAAATATCTCCTGGTAAAATCAGAGGCACCTTTTCCAGGAGGAGCCTTTGAGCTGTGTTTGGGCCTGATGGACTTTTTAGTACCAGAGCTTTACACATGAACAAGGATTTCATGGGGAAATTGGGTGTAAAACCAGAGAAACAGCCGGAGTCTGGATGTTTCAGAGTCTGGATGTTGCAGCACTTCCCTCAGAAGCACCCACCCTTTTTACTTGGCTCCTCATGAACATTTGCCCTTTGTCCTGTAGCTGCCAAAGCATTTTCTACTCAAAAAGCTGAAAGGGATTGGATGGGCCTGCTTGCACAGGGGAAACAAACAAACAAATAAATAAATGCTAATTCCTAAAATTCCATGCAAATTAACAAATTAGCTTTTCCTTCAGTACTCTATTATTATTTAGTATTTATGTAGTGTTTTATATTTTTGGAACTCTTTGTAGACATTAATTAATCAGACCTGAATAAACTAAGCTTGATGAGAATAGAAAATGAAATGGAAATGAAGTCACTCTTATTTAGTTTTACCTGTTTCTGAATGACTTCTAAGTCTCTTTTATATTCTTAAAGGTACTTTTGAAACACTTAATCTTACAAAGCTCTTGCTTATTGTCTCTAAAAACTATTTTGGTTAGAAAAGAGGTAGAATTTATACCTTTAAGAACAAGTGACAGCAGGGATGAGCGGCTTTGAAGGCTGTAAATGCTATTTTGTCACCTAAACTCTCGTTTTGTTTAGGCTTTAATTCAGCTAAAAAAGCAGGGGTGCACCAAGGGAAATACAGGTTGGATATTAGGAAAAGGTGTTTTACAGAAAGGTGGTAAAGTTCTGGAATGTTCTGCCCGGAGAGGTGGTGGAGTGCCCATCCCTGGGTGTGTTTAACAAAGCCTGCATGTGGCACTGGCTGCCAGGGTTCAGCTGAGGTGCTGGGGCTGGGTTGGGCTCAGTCTTGAAGGTCTCCTCCAACCCGGGGATTCTGTGATTCTGTGAATTCACTGAATTGATTCTCCCAACATTTGGTGCCCAGATGAGCACACGGAACTCGCAGCCCCACAGTAAAGGTGATCCATTCCCCTCAAACACAGCAGAAGAACAGATCAGGGTGAGGAAAGCCCAGCCAGAGCTCTTCTTGGTGCCTCTGTTTGTCGTGCTGCTGAATATCAGGGGGAAATCTGCTATTCTCTCTTCTGCTGTTACCATTGCTGACTCTAAACGCAGCAGGTGATTATTTAGAAATGTTTCTGGCGCTGACATAGGCTGGGAGTTGTGAATCTGGTTGGTGTCTGATGCAGCAGAAGGTGTGTTTAGCATCCAGAAGGTCCAGCAGAACATTCTAAACTTGGATCTAAACTAGACAGCTTGATTTATCTTAATATAAAAATGCGATATAATAATCCTGCAAAGTGGAAGTGCATGTCCTGCTAATTACAGAAACTGATAGCACAGATAAATCTGCTCTGTCCAGTGATGATATAATCGTGTAATTCTCAGTTATTGCTCTTGATCTAAGCAGACATGATCTGCAATTTCCATAGCTGTGGAAATTTGGTGGTAGCAAGGTCATCAGTGGAGTCTGGCACTCCTGGGATGCAGGAAACAAACACTGCCCCAGCTTTCAGTCTGTCACTCGGGTTTGTGTCACAAACACCTGTGATTTGATTAATCTGTTACCTAACTAACAGTTGGCAAAAACATAAAGAAAAAGAGAAAAAATTAAAATCCAGGTCTTTTAGAGAGTTTCTAGGCAACCAGAACTTAGTTAAAGTAAAGAATTAGACATTTGAAGAGATGTATCTTAACTGGTTTATGTAAGAAGGCTCCAGCTGGGGCTGAAGGCTTGAGGAACAATAGATTTAATAATAGCAAAATACCTGGCATTGTCTTTTTATCCAGAAAAAGGATGGCTTGGTGTGTGGCTGGCAGCCCTGCTCTTTCCGAGGTCCGTGCTGCAGATCCTGTCTCTGTAGCAATGGAATTGTGAGTCCCAGACTGGCGTTGTTCCAAAGCATTTTTCAAATGCAACACTCAATACTTCCCCGGGGCTCTGTGCCCCTCAGCCTCAAGCATTTCTCTGTTGTTTCCTACAAGAATCTGAACTATGCCTTCAGGACGTTTGTTTCCTGCCCCAAAATGGGAGCTGCTGGTGGAGTAAAGGTTTCCTGAGGCTGAGTCTCTTCCACACAAGGCTGTGCCTGCTCTGCTCAGGTTTCTTTAAATGGGAGCCTGAAGAATTGCATTTCTGGTTGCTGCCAGACGAGAACACCCAGAAACATTGTCCTTAAAGTGCCCATTTCTGCGACTCGGGCTGAAATGGGATTGCTGAGCGCAACACTTGGCTGATTTGTTTGAGAAAAAAAATCTTTTAAGAATTTCTTTTTCCTAAAGAAATCATGGTTTGCTAATGGAATTTGTATTCAGACGCCAGTCAAAGGTGGAAGGGTGACCCAGACTTAGGAAGCAGCACCTCAAACTAAACCAGAAAATGTCAGTCTGTAGCAGCTTTTCCTTTGCTTGCTCTGGGGCTGGGTGTAAAAACCAAACCCACTTCAATCTGAAGTATAAAAAAGCCAGGGCAGGATCAGTCTTTTCTAGTAAACCCGGATGATTTCTGTATCTCTCAGAAGTTGGTTAAATGCATTTATGTGCAAAACTGTCCCCTATGTGTTCATCCATTGCACTTAATGCATATTTCTTACTTGAAATCACTTTGACCTTTGGCTTTGCAGTTCCTTTTTAACAGTGCCTTCCTGTCGTACTTTGCATGCAAAGGAACCCGCCCAGAATGGGATTTTGTCCTTCCCAACATTCACTGTTTCATTTAAAAAAAAAAAATTAAATTCAGTTTAGAATGGATCTTCATCCCAGAAATATGAGGGATTATCAACATTGTTTTAAAATAAAACTGGAATCTGTGGCTCCCTGATCACAGATTTCAGTGTGAATTTTAACGCTGATTAATGGCAGCAGGATTGAAGCCTTGAGCTTTCCTGAAGTCCCACATTGGAAGGATTGATTTTATACTCAGAGCAAATTAACTACTGTGGAGAGAGTACAGAATAGGAAAAAAGAGATTCTTCTTTTGTATTACTTTATTTCCCATGCCCATAGCAAGTGTTTTATGTCTCTGCAGCACAGATAAGATCTTGTGCAATTATTACCATCTCCAAATTAATTGTCATAGAGAATTAAATGGTTTTGTTTTGTCAGGCTGCTCCTAAAACCACAGGGTGAATTTTATGGAGAAAGATGAAATTTAAGAAGATTTCTTGGAACACATCAACCAAAACACAGAGCACTGAAGGTTTATTAAGTTTGATCGGGGGAAGGCTTTGACTCTGGAACACCCTGGGAGGGAAATGTGTGGGGGCAGATGTGAGCAATGATCTCATGGGCTTGGACTGGGCAAGGCCAGGGGATTTCAGCTGGCATTTTAGTGATCACAGACAAACGTATTGCTGTGCAGAACTGAGGTGCTGGATTCAACTTGATTAAATCAGAGAATCATTGAGGTGGAGGGGACCCTAAATCCACCCCTGCCACAGCAGGGACCCCTCCTGCTGTGCCAGGTGCTCCCAGCCCCAGTGCCCAGCCTGGCCTTGGGCACTGCCAGGGATGCAGGGGCAGCCCCAGCTGCTCTGGGAATCCCAGCCCAGCCAGGAATTCCCAATTCCCAATGTCCCATCCATCCCTCTGGCACTGGGAGCCATTCCCTGGCTCCTGTCCCTCCATCCTTGTCCCCAGCCCCTCTCCAGCTCTCCTGGAGCCCCCTCAGGCCCTGCCAGGGCTCTGAGCTCTGCCTGGTGTGGTGCTGCTCACAGGGGCCCCATGATGAGGGAAGAGATGGGAATCTTGGCTCCCTGTTTCAGAAGGCTGATTTATTATTTTATGATATATGATTGTATTAAAAGAAAATTATACATTAGAACTATAGAAAAGAATAGAAGAAAGGATTTCATCAGAAGGCTTGCAAGGAATAGAAAGGAATGGAATGATAATAAAATGTTGTGAGTGACCGGAGTCCCAACACAGCTGGGCTGTGATTGGCCATTAATTAAAAACGACTAACATGGACCAATCAAAGATGCACCTATTGCATTCCACAGCAGCAGATAATTATTGTTTTTCTTTTTCTTTGCGGCCTCTCAGCTTCTCAGGAGAAAAAATCCTAACGAAGGATTCTTCATGAAACGTGTCAGTGACCCCTGGAGCTTCTGCTCTCCAGGTGAGCCCCAGCTCTCCCGCCTGGAGCAGCTCCAGCTCCTCGTGCCGCTGGTCCCAGAGCTGCAGGCAGCTCTCCATGCGGGATCCCACAGGAGCAGAGAGCGCAGAACGATCCCCGGACCTGCTGCCCACACTGCTCTGGATGCAGCCCAGGACAGACACAATAATGTACAAATATTTTATTTTGGGAGAAGAAAAAAGCTTTTTTTTTTTTTTTTTTTCTGAAGGGAAAATGTCCCGTTCTGAATTTGGCACACAGGAGCATTTTGGTCATGTCAGCATTCTTCCTCAGTGTTCTTCCAAAAATGAAATTCCAGACAAATCTCTTCAATTTCATCAAGTGTTTCATTTTTAACTGGACTGTGTTTTCCAAAAGATATCACATTTTCCCCTCTTTCAGTCTAATTCTGGGCATCTGAAGTAGGTTTTGGAATAGCTCAATGTGAACCATTATCCCTTTTTTCCCTCTGCTCAGTTAAACATCCTCTACCATTTAATTTTGAGAGCAAAAAAGAATGAAACTAAAGGAAAATTTCCTATTGGTGGGACAAAAATAATGGCATTTTGAGTGTTTCCATGAAAGCAATGTGACATGACAAATTTTAAGAAGCTCTGTGGATACTATTAATATTTATGATGCACTCAAGAAAACAGCTATTGTGTGCCACATCCATCAAAGATAAGAATTGTATTCTGCTGTGTTGGGTGATAAACATTGAATGACAATAGCTGGAGATTATGTGAGGTTTTCATCCTCGTGCTTGACTAAAGCACCATGTTATTCCACTGTGAACCAACAATTTGCTTTCATGAAATTTGATACACTTGCTGATACTCGTTACAATCAGGGTCCGAAATATTAATGAACACGCAGAGAGGGCTGATGCCAAATGCTCCAGATCCTGTAGGACCCAGGCAGCATTTCCCACCCATCCACCTCTTGGAAGTCACTGTGAATCTCCCCAGATCACAGAGATTTGCCCAATATTGTCATTTGGGTGAATGCAGGGGATTGCGGCATGACAGGCTGGCTTCTGTCCCATGTTTGTCCCCAGGGCATTCCCCACACAGGGACGGGGCAGGGCTGCATTGTCTGTGCCCTGGGAACCTGTGCTGGTCCCACAAACCATCCCCCAAGTGTGCCTGGGGTCTCCTAAGCCTTGCTTTGCTGTCTCTCTTTGGCCTTGCTGTAAAATGCAGCTTTGGAGCTGATTTACGATCACCTGGGGACAGACAAAAGGGATTTTCCTTTGCTTGCTCTGGGGTTGGGTGTAAAAACCAAACCCACTTCATTCTGAAGTATAAAGAAGCCAGGATCAGTCATTTCTAGCAAACCCGGATGATTTCTGTATCTCTCAGAAGTTGGTTAAATGCATTTATGAGCAAAACTGTCCCCTATGTGTTTATCCATTGCACTTAATGCATATTTCTTACTTGAAATCACACTGACTTTGGCTTTGCAGTTCCTTTTCAACAGTGCCTTCCTGTCGTACTTTGCATGCAAAGGAACCTGCCCAGAATGGGATTTCTCCTCCCCTCCTGCTCCCAGCCCCACATTTTGCTGTCCCCTGCTTGCACCCCGAGCTGTTCCTGCTCAGGGATGAATCCCCTGGCACAGACACTGCTCTGCTGCTCTCCTTCCTGGAGATCAGAGTGGTGCTGCCTCAGCTCTGCACCTCACAGGCCTGCTTTGGGAAGAATCTCTGCCTTGGGATTGATTGCTGGGGATCTGGAGCAGCTTTGGGCAGCTTTTGGGGTTTCTGAGCCAAGCTGGGTGTGGAAGAGGCGATGTGCTGCCCATACAGCCAGGGTAGGAGGACAGCAGCCATTGTGCACCAGAATGAGCTCAGGTCTCTCTGGTCCATGTGGACTCTTACTGTTCTTAGAAAATCCTCTCCAGGCTGCTCAGGCACTCAATTCTCGTTAGAAGTAAGTGTTTCCAATAAGAAACGTGCAGAGGAAAGGCTCAGAGGTGGCTTCTGCTGAGCTGGGACGCCTCTGCTCCATTAGGCTTGCTTCCTCCGATGACAGATTTTCTGGTGGGAGTTCAGGCTCAGGGAGGGGTTCCTGGAGAGGATCAGGGCTGGTGTGGGAGCTGCTGCAGGGCAGAGTGAGGGCGCAGGGCCCCTCCTGGGGGTGATGGTCAGGGGGATGAGCTGGGGATGAGCTGAGCCTGCCCCAGGGGCCCTGAGCGCCACCAGGACCCTCCACCCTGCTCCAGGGAGCTGTGAAGCTCTCACTTGGTCTGCCTGAAAACCTTTGTGCTCCTTAGCAATTCCCCAATAACTTGGCTCATCTGTAAGATTTTCCAGCGTGCTCACTCTGGTTTTGTTGCCAATTAGCATTCTAGGCTTGAGCCACAGCTGATTGGCCAGTAATTTGAACCCAAGCCCTCAGCAAAAGGGCATCATTTGTAAAACAGAGAAGAAATCTCTGAGATACTGAAATTACTGTTAATTAAATCAGCCCATGAATATAATGGACACACATGAACAAAATGATGTTTGTTTTTGAGCTGTTCTGCTAGCTGGGGAGGAAGCATTATTAGGAATATTTAGTAATCAGCCTGCATTTATTAGTCGTACAGCAAGATGTGTCCTTTCTGCATAAATTAACTTTGTATTGTGTGTATATCTGTACGTATAATACAGTATTTCTTATGGACAGGCTGCAGTGAAAGCTTTCCTTTTTAAAGAGTCATTTGTGTTCTGCACAACTCCTGTGCAAAGCTGTCACTGACCCCAGTGTAGTTATTTCTGATTTACATGGTCCCAATGTGGTTAGGCTCAGGAATTATTTTTCATGTAATTTCTATTTTTTAAATTAAATTTCAATAGCAGCATAAAGATGGAGCAGAGCAGCAATCCAAGAGCTTTGGAAGTTGTAATGCAGCCTATAAGCAGCTATTGTGTGTGAAGAAATTTCTTGCAAAGGTGCCTCAGCTTTACTGAAAATGCTAAACTGCAGCTTCATTAATATGATCAGGAAACTCCAGCCCGGAGCTTTGGGACAGCTTTGGAATGTTCTGCACTGCTCAGTGCTGAAGTTTGGGGATCAGCAGCTCCCAGCCCTGCCTCCTGTGGGGCTGGGAGTGCAGTTTGTGCTGCTGGCACTTTTTGGTGAGCTCTTCCCAAACCCACCAGAGGCAGGGGAGAGCGCTCTGGGAGGGCAGGAGAGCAGGCACCGCAAATTCCAGGGGTTCAGAGGGAATCAAGACATTTATTTATTTATTTATTTGTAATAAATCCATTGCTGCGGCTGGAGGGGAAGGACCAGATCCAGAGAGTGTCAGGGGTGAGATGTTGGCATCACAGAACAGTGGGAACAGGGACAGCGAGGAGCTGACAGAGTTGTGCATCATCTCTGGGACCTGGGGCTTTGGGCTGGTAAATGCATTGGGATGGCAACAACTCTGAGCATTCCAGCTGGGAATGTCACTGCCCAAACCTCAGAGCCCAGAGAGCAGGGCTGGTGAGGCTGCTGTGCTTGGGAGAGAACCCAAATCTGCCCTCCTCCATTCCTGCCCTCCTCAACTCCTTTTGTCCTCAATTCCTTCACTCCTCAATTCCTGCCTCCCTTAATTCCTGCTCTCCTAATTCCTTCTCTCCTCAATTCCTGCCCTCCTCAACTCCTTTTGTCCTCAATTCTTTCACTCCTCAATTCCTGCCTCCCTCCCTTAATTCCTGCTCTCCTCAATTCCTGCTCTCCTAATTCCTTCTCTCCTCAATTCCTGCCCTCCTCAACTCCTTTTGTCCTCAATTCTTTCACCCCTCAATTCCTGCCTCCCTCCCTTTAATTCCTGTTCTCCTAATTCCTTCTCTCCTCAATTCCTGCTTTCCTAATTCCTGCCCTCCTCAATTCCTTTTATCCTCAGTTCTTTCACTCCTTGATTCCTACCCCTGCCCCTTAATTCCTGCTCTCCTACCTCCTTCTCCCCTTCATTACTGTTCTCCCAACTCCTTCTCTCAATTCCTGCCCTCCCCAATTCCTTCTCTCCTAATTCCTTGCCCCGACACACCGATCACAGCCCGTGTTTCTGTTGCTGTTTGTGCTGGGTCCCTGTAAGGTTGTTGTAAAGAGTGGAAGGGAAAAGGTAGAAATTATAACCCCAAAATGAAATTTCATTCATCCCCCTTCCTCCTCCTGTTGTTTCCTTGTGGTCAGGAGCAAGATCATTCCTGTGGTGTTGGCTTGGCCCTGCAGAAGAGGAGGAGCCATGAGAATTGAGTGTGATAGAACGAAATTGTGGGGCCATTTGGGCCCTGCAGTGCCAGGAATGGGTTAACAGCCTTGATGCGCTCCTCATTGCTGGGGACTCAAGTGGCAAACAGAGCATTTGATCTCTGTGTCTCATTAGTGTGTCATTTATTCCGAGTGTGTGCGTGTCAGAATGCATTTGATCTGTGCACACTCCAAGCCCCTCATTGTTTCAGGCTCCATTTTAAAGCTCACCTAATGAAGAGCACCTTTCAAAGGGAAAGCCACGCTGTTATATTCCATGTCAGAGCAGGGAGCTGCAATGGGTGTGGAGTCTCTGGATTGGCAGCCAAACCCACCTCTGCCTGTGGAAATCAGAAATATTTACCTGTGGCCTTGCCTGCTTTTAGGGCCCAGCAGTTTCTGTGCCAGCAGCCTGCAGCCCTGTGGGTGTGATGGACCGTGAAACCCTTCCTCCAGGGCTCCCTCAGCTCACATATTTCTTATTTTCCCTCTTTCCTTGTGGGCTTTTAAACTCGGAGTAAAGATGGACTTCCCACTTCATCGGTAGTTGAAATTCAAGTATTAGCTATTGCCTATCAGTTGCATAAGTTCTCTTTATTATGTAGCTTACACAACAAAATGAGCATCAAACTGATTGGGTTCTGTTTGTAAATTCACTTTAGCAGCGCTGCTGTTTCCATGATGATCTGCTAAAGCAAAAAGGAACAACAATCCCAGTGGTCTCTGTAGTTTCTATCCCTTAATGTGAATTTCAGTCCACAAGTAAGAATAGTTTGTTTTGTGAAAAAATGTTCAGGCTAAGAATTATTCACAGAAAATAACTCTGATAAATGAGTACATTTTCAAGTTTTCCATGGTCATGATCAATTCGCAAAGAGGAAAAGGAATGCAAAATTAATCAAATAAATTATTCATTATATTCACTCAACTATAGCTAACAGTGAATTGTCTAGACAGTAATTACTAATTTTTAACCTATGCATGTTCACATAACAGTATTGTGTGAACAGGTTCAGTATACAGTGGTGTGAGATAATAGTAATGGATGTAAGTCAACTAGCAGGTGATTTTAATTGGGAAATTATATTGGATTTTTCTATTGAACTTCCATAAAACATTACATAAATATTGAATCTCCTCAATGTTTTTTCTTCAGTTGAAAATACAGGCACACAGAGTTCTGTGCTAGTTTGATCAGCGCATAAGCAAACATCATTTTTTAAATTATTATTATTATTTTAATTCTGCTGTAAAACTCTCAAGAAAACCATTCAGTTCAGAACCCGGCAAGAATCTGCAAGGGGCCTGCTGCAGGAACATTTTCCATTTCGGTGGTGATTTTCCAGCAGCAGGTTTGGATCCTTGAGGAGGGCTGGGGCTGCTCTCAGGGTCAGTTTGCTGCACAGTGAGTCCTCCCACGCCATTGCTGTGGCAAAAATTCAGCATTTTGGGGGTTTCCCTGCATTTCCCAGGCAAAGCAGGGAGGAACCTTCCCCTGCTGGGATTTGCTGGGTGGAGCTGGTGCTCACTCCTGTGGGTGTGACAGCGCAGAAAACTGGGATTGAGATTCCCTTGACTTCTATTTTTATTTTCTTTTCAGAAATCTCTATTACTGTTTCAGTTAATTAGGAAAGAGATTGAAAAGAAAGTAGAGGAATCATAATTTCAGGTGGGTTTGTTATTGCAGCTTGTGCCCTGTGGACTAATTGGGAATTTTGTGGCTCAGCTGCTCTGGATTGATCAGAAGCTGTCATTTCCAGAGCTCTTCCATCTCGCTTCAGGTGACTTGCCTGCAGAGGAAAATAGCAGGAAACCCACACAAACAATTGGAAATGGTGCAAAAACTAGGACATTGTGAAAGAATATTTGCATAAAGTGTTGATTTTGTGTGTGTCAGCTGCATCCTCTGGGATCTGGCTTATAGACATTAAAAGCTATCCACGTAGAGCTCCCATTAACCCTAATACCAGCTCTGATTCTGACTTCCTGTGTGCCTAATGTTATCTTAATGCAATTTGATTTGGTATTTAATTGCAGTAATTTAATTAATGGTTCTGTAAATAAAAAGGCAGAGTTGTGGCCTCCTACACGCACAGATACGCGCAGCAAGCAGCTCCAGGCTCCTGGGAGATTTGAATTTCTGTGTCTTAAAGCAGAGTTTAACCCTAAGGGCGTATGATAAAATGCCCAAATCCCAAAATAACGCTGTAATGGTGTTTGCACTGGAATGTTGCAGTGTTAGTTCAGGCTTGTGGGAGAAGGGTGGCATTTAAACCCTAACCCACAGATTTCTCCCTAGTGCTTCTGATGGAATAGGTCACCTCTCACACAGGAACTGCTTCCTCATGAGCGCATTACATTTAAAATAGTTCACAAAGACTCGGTTATTAATGAAACTGTTACTAATTGGATAATTGCTATTAATATTGTTACAGAATCCTGTTGGCCCAGGGGGTTATTTGCAAGTCAGAGCTCCCAGGTGTTTCTAACCCTGCTATTGATGTGCATTTGACCTTCTCTAACACATGCTGCTCGTGTCTGCTGCACACTTAAAATGTCTATTAAATATTGATTAGTCTCCCTTATAAACCATTTATAAATAGAAGCATGTAGTATAAATGTAACCTCAAATCATTAAGGCTACATGGTGTGCAAGTTAATAGGAGCAATGTTGGAAAGTTAGGGAGTGCATGGATTGAGGGAATTGGGTTCATAAACTGTTTTCTTAGTGCAGGATGGTGGAGTTCCCATGCAAGTCAGGGATTTCTCATAGCATCCACTGAAGGTTTTCCTCTTTTTAAAAATTTATTTACAAGCAAGAGGTGACATAAAACTCAAATCTTTTGCCAGAGTAGAGCTGCATAAAGCACAGCTTCAAATACTTATGCAAAGGAGGAGGAACATCCTGTACTCACAGATGGAGAAGAGGTCCAGGTTCCCCAGTGAAATGCAAAGGTGTTCTGCTGATGTTAATGGAATTCTGCTGCATTCCCTACACCATAAATCACAGCCAGCTGTTTCTAAATCAGCCCCAGCCTAAACTGAATTCAGTATAAGCAGTGTCCCATTCCAGCACAATTGCTGGCTCTTAAGCTTGGAGGTAAATCACATTTATGTCCCTTCAAATCCCTTGCTGGTATAAGGAGATCTGAGCAGGACCCTTTGCCTGAGCTTGCCTTGCCCTGAGCTTGCATTGCCTTGGGATTTGGTATTGCTGAAATTCCCTGAGGCGCACTGTGCCCGTGGGTTTGTTTTGGACACGGCCCCTAAGGACAGAGCAGATTCTGTTGTCATTAATGGGGTGTTCAGATAGGCCAGAGCCAACCCTGGTTCAAGGCCTGATGTGCTCTGAAACCCCACAAAGCCGTGTGGGAGCGCCAGCAATCACCAGGCCTTTGCTATGCCAGGGGGGAAATCAGAAAGATGGAAACAACAATGGACCAACAACGGTTCAAATGCTTTCTTTGAAAGCATCTCTTGCCGTTTCAGCTGCCTCCCTTCTCTGTGGCATGTCCCTGCTCAGATAAGCAGCAGAATCAGCCAGGCACAGACTGTGCAGTTTTCACTCAGCACTCAGTGGCTGTACCTGGCCCCCAGCTCTTAAAAGCAGAACAATTAAGCCAATCCCAAAGAGGATTACAATTGAGAATTAGAGGCTATAAATGTGATTTGGCATGGAGTGCTGAGCATGACAAATCATTTATGTGCCCAGACCTCACTAGTTCTGAAATGAGTTTCATTTGGAAGCGCGCAGCAGGTTCAGCCCAGAGCAGCTCCTGCAGCTCAGCTCTGGCCAGGCTGCAGAACCTCTCTGAAACACCAAGTGCCACCATTTCTGTCAGTTCTCATTCATTACAGGGAATCCAAGGGCGTGAATGTGCCAACCAAGCTCCCAGGTTGGTTCCCTGACTTTGGAAGAGCGTGACTGAAACCTTGATTGTAGCACAAGGACAAGGCAAGGTGGGCTCAGGGTTCTGTGTTCGTGTGGCTGGAGGAGATCTTGATGCAAAAACTTTCCAAAACACGTGTGCTTTAGTGTACAATCAAAGGGAAGAGTTTCCTGAATGTTTTCCTGCTGTGAGTTCCTCTGTGAGAAGTTTGTCTGAGTCTCACTCCTCCAGAAGCTGTTGAGTGTTTCATTGATAGATGAAGATATTTCTCCATGCAGAAGGAATATTAATAGCACGCACGTGTGTTTGCATGGGTCTGTGCATTGAGTTGCCTTGGAAACAAGGAGAGAAAGCTCCATGGACCAGGACATGCTTTCCATTCAAGGAACACTTGTGCTATTGTAAAACCACATGCAAAAATAATCCAGTTCATTCATGCAGTCTGGGAGGATCTTGCTGCAGGGAGCAGCCTGTGAGTGTGGATCCCGTGTAAAGATGATAGAAATCTGTGGTGGTGTTTGCAGGAGTCCCCAGGATGAGGGAAGACATGAGAATCTTGACTCCCCGTTTCAGAAGGCTGATTTATTATTTTATGATATATATTATATTAAAAGAAAAATAATATATTAAAACTATACTGAAAGACTAGAAGAAAGGATTTCATCAGAAGTCTTGAAAGGAAAGGAATGATAATAAAATCTTGTGGCTGCTCACAGCCTCGACACAGGTGGCTGTCATTGGTCATCAAGTAAAACCAATTCACATGTTGAGTAAACAATTCTCCAAATCACATTCCGAAGCAGCAAAACATGGAGAAGCTGAAGTTTCCCAGCTTCTCAGGAGAAAAGATCCTGACAAAAGGATTTTTCATAAAATATGTCTGTGACAGAAATCCACTTGACTCTGGGTTTGAGCGTATTGCAGAGCAAATAAGTTGACATTGTTGAAGCTGCTAATAAGGTAGGAAAAAAAGGAATGTATGCAAGTTATCCAGAGCCCTGGCAATGCTCCAGGTGTGAGTTAAAGTCACCAAGACACAGAACAGGCCTTGAGTGTTCACATTGCAAAACAAAGCGGACAATTTTACCTTATGTGTAGGAACAGCTGCTTCAGCATATTGCCCTCAAAGACAGCATGTTGAAACAGCTGTCCATTTGTTCTGGAGGTTAATCTACTCAATTAATCATTGTGGGTTTATTTTCAATGTATAATCATGTTTGTACTGTTCCTTGTGGGCACGTGAACAAAATATTGAATATAAAGTTTTAGTCATCGGTGAAACGCCTGTCAGAACACTTTGAGGGAAAAACTCTCTTTAAAGTGACTCTGGCTCTCGGAGAGAGAAATGGGGGCTTCCCTTGGAGCAGCTGGAGTCACACATTGCCCCCCTGCCCGTGGTGCTGCAGAGGTGAGGGCATGGCATAAAATGAACAGGTGTGGTTGTTGTAATGCCCAAACAATCTGCAGTGAGACTGCCCTGGACAGAGGCGTGTTCCCAGGGCGCTGTGCTCTGAAAATCACACTCTCACAAAAAGGCCACAGCTCCCACCTCAGCTGAATTCATTGTGCAGCATTTTTGTGAATGAAACCCCAGGACCTCGCACATTTTCTGCATATTATTCACTGCCACAGAATTGTAAACAGCCACTGTCAGAAAAATCCTCTGGCAATCCATTTGACCAGAAATAAATAAGATCTAAACATCATTCCCAACCTTTCTAAATATCACTGCACATGTAAGAATAGCAAAATCTTTATATATCATATCCCAGTGCACCTTTCATGTCAATGTTTTTTCAGGCAAAGGCAGGGTTTTGTTTACCCCAAGAGACCATGCAGAATAAGTGGGAAGAGCTGTGACAAAAGTTGGTGAAATACAGACTAGAGCAGCTACACACAGCTAATGCCTGATAGAGTCTGCAGTCCTTTCCTCTGCCTTGATTTTCCCAAGGTTTATTATACAGGTTTATTCCCCTCTGGACTGAAATGCAGTGCATGCTGGAGTGAGGCTTTTCAGATTGAAACTCTGCTTTGGGATCCTTGTCCAAGAAAGGAGAAAAAGCCAAGGGCGGCAGAGCAGAAGCGCTGCTGCAGAGGAGGGAGCTGCTGCTCCTGCCCAGCTGGCCCGGGCTGGCTCTGTCCCTGCTCTCTCCCTTTGAAGCGATACGCGGAACAAATAGACTCCACAACCTGGTGTAGTTATGAAGTGGGTATGTATTGTCAGCGCCCGGCACAAGTGAGATAATTCTCGGAAAACCTTGTGCCCTGAGCTGCAGTCTGCCCCACATTTTTATTCACATAGGTGTTCCATATGCAGTACATTGCACAACTTTTTCATGCATATTCAATCCCTGGCCCCGCCTGTCCCCGCTTCGTATGCTAAATAGGTCCACGCCCTTCTGGGCATGTGTGGTTCGCTGTGGTGGTCGCACGGGGGGTCTTCAGTGGTCTCTGAGGCTGAAGGCTCTTGGTCTTCCTCAGGATTGAACTTTTGAACTTTTCTCCCTCCCGTGTGCGCTTTAGGTCTTTCGGTGCTTATCGGAGTCTGTCCGTCAGTGATGATAGCCATGGAGTCAGAGGGGCTCTCTTATCTAGGTTGTTTGTGTCTTCTGGTATTGTCCTTTATGCAAGAAGCTTCCAAAATTTACATTCCCTATGCCCTTTGTACTATGACAGAGGTTCCTTTAAGTAAAAGGCTAACTTATTAATTCCTAAAATTTCTGCTTCACCTTCACCTGGCCAGGAGCCCCCCTCCCTCTTCCACTCCTGTCACCACTTTCTTTAGGAAGAAATGCAGGTGCAGTTTTATTCCAGCTTGTTCTCCATAATAGCTCTTGTCAGATTGCATTGGATCTGCGTACCAGAATTAATTGCAACGCTGCTGGGAGAAAAATCCCAAACTAAATCAGCAGCAACTTGCACAACTGCCTTCATTAACCAGGAGCAAGAAAAGCAGCACTGAAGTGCCACGTTTGAGAGTGTAAGTGGTGGGCAGGGAGCTGAATACCAGCATCATCGGACAAAAAAATTAAAACCTTTAAATAGAAAGGTGTGTTTGATGTAGTTGTGACTTCAGGAGCTTGGCCCTGGTTGACCCCTTTGCATCACATTGGCCACAAAACAAACTTGCAATAACACAAGAGGGTGCAGAGGGAAATGTTTGATTGCCTTGTGTCACTTTTTGCTAGAGTGAAAACTTCTGGAAGTTTTTGGGCTTTTGGAAAATTCTTGCATAGTAACAAAGGAGCAATGATTTTGGTTTCGAGGTCCTGTTTATCCATTGTTGCCTGGAAAAATTGAAAATGCAGTAGCTTAAATGAGATATTTGAATGACCATGTTGAACTTGATTTAGGTAAGAGCCTCCCTTTTGGAGGAACACTTTGAAAACAAACAAAGTTTAAGGATTATTGCCTCACATCTGTGCTGAGTGTGTGTCAGCACGGAGGGGTGAAATACCACCAGGAGGGGAGGACGTGCCTGAATATTGCAAGGTGGGAAACAAGGAAAGGAGCCCAGGTGCTGAGCAGTGGAAGGTGAGGAGAGCTTGCTCTTTTCTGGGTGCTGATTGTGCCGGGGTGCTTCCCAGAGCAAGCACTTTGCAGCTGGAATTTTGTGTCAGGTTTATGGAGGCCTCTAAGCGCAGCACTTTTCCCACCTTTGTTCAATTCTTTGCTAAAATGATGTGTCAAAATGCCAGAGAAGCACCTGCTTTGTTGGCTGTGTTTTCTGCAAAAGCCTCTTTTCCTGTGCCCGTCTGTCCATTTAGCAGGAGGATGTGCAGGGAGGGACAGAAAGGACCTGGCCTCACTGCTGGCCTTCCTCCCACCTTACAGCAGTCAGCAATCTGAAATTGGTAGTGCAAAAGGAGAAATAAATGTATTATCATGAAAACCTGCCAATTTTTAGAGGGAAAGTAAAGAATGAATGGTTAACAGAGGCAATTTTAAGGGAGATAAATTTCCTTAATGGAGGTGAATAGCAAATATTCCTTTTGTTTGAACAGTCCAGCAGGGCTGACCTGATTTCTTTGCGCAGCTCAGGGTGTATTTTTGTGTCTCACATTAGGAAAATGGCAGAAAATGGGAGAGGTTTTCCTTCACTTAGATAGATCTTGGAGATGAGTCCTTCAACACAAATTGGGTAATTCTCTTTTACCTCTCTTGCTGCACCCAGTTTTTCTCTCTGGAAAACCAGAACTTTGCCCATTTCTTATAATGGAACAGGTTCTGAAGAAACAGATGGGGGAGGTTTGAATTGAAATCATGTCTTAATGACTTCTAAAGGCTAATTATGAAGACAATACCTTGGAAGAAAAGACAGAAGTCTTTTTTCACTTTCCTTCTGTCCTTCAGTGTCTGTTGTTGGAAAACCAAGCCAGCCACTCTTTCACATAGTTTACAAACAGCTTAAATGAAAAAATTAAATCTGCTGTGGAATCCCAGCCTGGTGTGAGTTTGGTGCCGAGGTGTAAGAACAAGGGACCAGTAAAAATCCTTTATCAAGGAAATGTGCTGTGATTTTGATATTTCCTTGCCTTTATGGAATAGTAAGTGGGAGACCTTTGTCTGTTTACAGACTATTTCTATTGAAAACCAATAACTCTGTCACTTCCTATTCCTGGGAAACATTGAAGTCACCCCCTTGCCCCACCTGTGAGGTGACACTGGGGGCCCCTGGCAGTGGAACATTTTGCAATTGTTTCAGATTAAGAGATATTCAGTGATTTTCCCCTTGAACTCCTGCAGCTGCCAGTGGCATTATAAACTCATGGGCCATTATAAACAGTGGATGTGCCATTATCATTTTCCACTTAAGAAGGATGGCAAATAATGCTGCATTTCTTCCTTTCCTTTCACCTGCTGCTGCATTTGGAGCCCTCTGTAGTTCCTTGCAGTCACTGATGTTTATTTTGCTGCACAGCTGAATTTTAGGGAACCTGCCAAGAAAATCCCCATTTTCTTGTTATGCAAAAAGGCCACTTAGTAGGAAAGGTGTGGAAGTCGGTGTTTAAATTGGTCAGAACCAACAGCAGGTTTGAGTGGAGCCAGAGAACAGGCATGGACCTGGGGAATGGGGAATCCTTCTCCTCACCTGTCCCTGGCCTGGTGGGACTTTCCTGTGCCTCAGTTATTTTAGATATATAATGAAAATAACCACAATAACTGTCCTGTTGTTTTTGGCAGAGCTGAGGACTGGCTTGGAAGCCTTATGGAAAGACTAGATACTAGAAGCAGTAGTTTAAATAAATCATTGTGTACCTAATTTATAGAACAGATGAAATAGAGATGGGAAAAGATGACAATTCAATAGTTTGATGCTGAATTCACAGCAGTTTTACATTTCTGTGGATACTTGGTTTTTATTATAGTTACTACCTCCAGTCAGTCTTTTTTTAAAAAAAAAAATATTATCTTCCCACAGATTCTTAACACATTCTTTCATTTGAGGGACTGTGTTTCCTAGAATCTGATGGACTCTGGAAAAATATTGATGTTCTGACAGCAGCAGCTCAGCTTTTGAAACCCAGATGATATTGTCCCAGTCTGCAGGAAATAAATACACTGCACAAGAGTTCACTGGGAAATTCAATCATGAAAACAAAAAAGGGATTTTGTTCTGAACTTGAATAAAAAAGAGGTTGTTCTTTGTAAAAGTTGTGCAGGAAAAGAAATAATCACACACAGGGCCGTGTCAGAACAAGGTGGAACGTCACACAAGGTGAGCAGACTGACAAATTAAAGTCAAGAACAAAACTCAAGCCAAGAAGAGGCAGAGGAAGGAAGTAAAAATCCTCCAGTAGTTCTTAGATCAGTCAGAAAACTCTCAAAAACTCACCTCTAACAAATCAATGTTCTGATTTGAAAAAAAAAATCCCTCTTTTTAAATGTTAGGGTATTTTCCAAAAGAAAATATTCTCAAAATTTTATTCTCTACACTTGATTTTCATGGCAAAGCTGATTTGTTTTCTCCAAACCCAAAGCCCAGGCAAGGGGGGTTTTCTCTGGTGTTTGTTTGCCAGGAGCTCAGTGCTGGGGAGGTGTTGTATTCAGCATATTTCAGGAATCCTGTACCTTTCAATGTTGTCTCATGGGCAGCAGATCTTCACAGCACAAACTCTGAGTCCTCCTCAGTCAGGGCTCCTCCAAGGCCCTCCCTGACTGGCCAGCCCACTCCCTTTTATCCCAGTTACCTTGACTGGCCACAGCTGAGCCCAATGAAGGACATCACAGCTGCAGCCCATCAAGGGTAACTGGGACCTGCCGGGGCAAAGATATTCAAATACAATACAGATATATTTTACATGGACTCAAAGACCACTTACACAATACATATATTTTAAGGGCCTCCTATAGGGAGGCGGAGGCAGCGCTGCCTTGGGTGCAGTGCCAGAGCTCCCAAAACCAGGGAACAGAGCAGCAGCAGCTCTGGGTGTGCAGGGGCAGGAAGGGCTGATGCTGCACTGGCCACAGATGTGATGTTTTTTCTTTTTCCTGCATCCCATACAGCAGCAGGAGACTTTATTAAGACCAAAGGTGTATCAAATGTGAGTCTGTGTCGCTGCATGGATCGTGCAGGGGTGTAAATTTTAACTCCTGGGGGTGAAGGGAGCAGCAGCTGTGTGTGGGTACTGACTGTTTGGAGTTCTGAACGCATAGAGGGATAGAGTCTCTCCCCTAATTCCTGACTTCAAGTACAAAGAGAGATCTGAGCCCTTCAATAGGCAATGGAGAGAGAGAAATGTTCCAGAGCATCTCTGGAGCTGCCGTGGAGGGAATCAGTCCCTGCAGGCACTCAGGGCACAGGGGAGGCTGAGCCGGGCTGCGGGAGCCCAGAGCAGCTGTGAAATCACCTGAACAGGTGAAATCAGTGAGCACAGCAGCCTGGCCCTGACAGATAACACAGCCCCTCTTCAGGAATAACGAGCAGTAATTCTCTGGGTAAGGCACAGCTCTTTCCTGCAGATCCATGTCCTTCAGAAAATGAAATTCTCCTTTTGCAGGGCAACAAGTGAGAGCATCTCCCAGAGCTCTGTTTAAACTCCATAATGCACTTCTCAAAAACAGAAAATGCTCCTCCTGCTCCGGCCAGGACTGACACCAGTGTTTGAGCTGTGCTCAGGACAAAGACACATAAACCCCATTTCTTCTGCCCCCCTGCCCAGTGACTGCTGTCTCCTACCAGGAGATCTCAGAGCACTTTGCACAGTGCCATGGCTGCTTTCCCAAGGATCTTCCCCTGCTCATAAATAGTTTTTCCTGAGGCACAGCCCCTGGGAAGGGCTGAAGGGAGCAGGGCACCGTGTCCAAGGCAGGGGAGAGCCACACTCCCTCCGTGCCGCTGTCCTGCAGCATGTTGGGATGTGGTGCAGACATGCTGTAATTAATTTGTGCATCCTTCTATAGCATTAAGCAGCTGTTCTTACAGAAGGACATGGATTTCTGCCCAGGTAGGGCTCGTGGAAGGGGCTGAGCACACAGATTGCAGTGCTAAACTCACGTGATCCACAACCTTATGTTTCAGTGCCTGCAGTTTTGCTCTCGTGAAACCGAAGCCTTTTCAAGCCACTGAGCTGCCAGCTGTCCCACTGCACCAGGGGCAGAGAATTCCCTCTAGAAAACCCTCCCTCAGCCCGTCTGAAGGAAATATCAAGAGTAGGTAAAGAGTTAGAGCTGTCTGAAGGAAATGTTTCTAAATGGCCATCTCTGATGTTGTTAAATATTATTAAGCCTATGGGGCAAACACACAGAGCCAGAAAATTGTATCTTTGACTGCTGATGGTCCTCAAGTGAATCTGATAATTATGTTCCATGGCAAGGCATGGCCTCCTTAGACTCCTCTGTGGAGAAAACAATGCCTTTGAGGAAGGTTCAGATTAATTATTTCATGGCCATTTGAAAACAATCATTAGTGTATCAGTTTGTACACTCACTGCTCTCGAGCAGAGAGCTCTGCCCATGTTGTGTCCACTTGCAGGGGGATATTGTTTGATTTCAGTCAGAGGGGAGCCACAATTTTATTAAGTCAGAACATGATTATGTTCTTCTGGAAGAAAAAGGGGAAAAAACCAATATCTTTAAATGAACTGAGAAACTCTAAATATGCTTTGAAATGGTTCCCAGTCACCTGCTGTTGAGAAGGACTGGCTTGAGCCTGTCAGGAGAACGTTCAGATCCTGCAGAGATTTCTGAATCCAGCACAAATTCCAGTGTGGATGGCTGGCAGAGCTTTCCAGACTTTGAGGCTGACTTTAGGCCCTTTGTTTCTTGGCTACAGGGGCCTGAAACACGAGTCAGGAGCCCTTGCTGCCTGTCCTCTGTGCAGACATTTAAAATCAGGTTCACAGCCACTGCTCCCCAGCTCCTGCAGCCTCAGGTGGGCACTGGGAGCGATGGTGTCACCAGGCAGGTTTGGACACGATGTGCTGGGGAGGAATGACCTGAGCCCAGGCTCAGAAAGGGTTCTGCTCGTGCAGAAGGCACAGTGGAGTCTGCCTGACAGGTTGCAATTACTTCTGCCAAGTGCACCAGGCTGTGTTCTGAACCTTTGCTTAATGGGGGCAGATCTGTTCTGAGCTACGAAAAAAACCCAAACCCCAAACTGCCTCGGGTCACAGAAATGACAGTCTCTGTGTGTCTAATCAGGTTTCACCTTCAGCAGCAGGTTTTGCTTGTTCATCCTACATAAACCTCACAATGAGCTGAATTTCCTTGGTAAAAAACATGAAATGGAGTAAATCTCAGCTTTAGTTTCCATGAATCCAAGAGAGGGCTGGCTCTGTGTGCCAGGTACACTCTGCTGAGATCAGAGCTTCCTTCAGTGGCTCCATGGCAAAAAGACAAGTTCAGAAATGAGACTCTGCTTTGGAGTCTCTGGCTCGTGTTTTTTGAGCTAAAGCAAATTGTTTTTGCAGTGATACACGTCTAGAATAATATTCAATTAGGCTAATGGCTGCTGCCTCCATTGTTCAGTGAGAAGCAGTGATTGGGAACCTCTGAGCAGGGCTCAGTCTGCACTAATTCCTGCTGCACAACACCTGCACCTGCCCGCCCTTCCTCAGCCATCCCACAGCAAATAAACCTGTTTTAGAGGTTTTATTTCTATATATTTTATATATTTCTATTTTATTTTTATAGGTTTTGTTGGGAGATAGAGGATGACCTTTAGCTTGGGCACGAGAGGCTGCAGGGTTTGTGACGTCCCTTTGTCAGAACTGACCCCTCCAGCAGGGATGGATACAGAATAATGGAAACAGGGAATGGATGTTGGAGGGAGTGGGATGGGGAACTCGTGCTGACACCTGAGAACTCAGGGAATTGCTGGTTCCACAAGTGGCTGCACTGGAATGATGATTGCAGAGGAAGGAAGCAGCTGAAGTTCAGCCCTTTAGTGGGAGGGAGGAAGGAAGGGAAATGAGGAAGAAAAAAAGGTCAAAGAATAGAATCTCTTTGCAAAAATTTTTTTACATTTTCTAATCTTTCATAAACACATAATCCCAGTTATTTGTTCTTGCCTTTGGGTGATTGAATGGTGTACCTTACCTGATAGAATGGTGGAAAATGGAGTTTTCTCACAGCCAGGCTTCATTAATATGTATTGGAAACCTAAAACGGTGTTCAGCCACGAGGGGGGAAAACTACAGAATTGCTGTGGATTATAATAATTTCAGCAAAGCATCTAATTTATATATTAAGCTTGCTTAATGGATTTATATTGCCTTGCTCTTTGATCTGAAGCAAAAAGTGGTGAATAATTTATCAAATAAAAAACCCTCCCCTAGCCCAGCCCACCCGTCACAATCTGCCCTGTAATTTACATTTTTTAAGAGATGCCGTTTCCAGGCAGAAGAACTGCTTCCTAAAAGACTCCTTCTAATATTACAAATGTATTTTCGTGAGCTACACTCAGGGGAAAGAAATAATAATGAAGGAATGCAATTCTACAGACAAATGTTCCAGCTCCCTGCCTTCCTCACTAAAGACAGTCATTTCAGCTAAATGCCAAAAGGCATTTAACTGTAGCATTTGTCAGTGGAATAGGGCTGGCTTTAGGTTTCCCTCCTGATTTACAATTGAGTGTTTATTGGGTTTAGTGTACTGTAGCATGTTTTGTTAACCTCTAGAAAAACGCAGGCAGCTGGCGCATCAATCCCAGGGATGATACCTGTCAGGGGAGCAGGGCTGCCAGCCTCTGGGGAGGCCCCTGGCTGCTCCCACAGGGCAGCAGTCAGCCCTGGCCTGACCTGGGCCCAGCTCCTGAGGCGCTCATCCGTTCCTCCATGTCTTCATTTTTCAACAAAAAGAGGGCGGAAGTGCCGCATGGTGGGAGCTGCCGTAGAGTCACCTGCCCAAGGAGCATTTGGGTCACTGTTTAGGTGGTGTTTAAAGCACAATGATTGGGGACTCTGAGCCTGGAGTTCCTCAGCTGATTTGTGCTTACCCATGGGAGTCACTCCTCAGCACTCCCAGCTCCTGGTGCCTCCCCAGGGACAGCCCATGGGAGTCATTTCTCAACAATCTCAGATCCTGGTCCATGCCCAGTCCCAGCAGTGTTTGCAGTCACAGCCCATGGGAATCAGTCCAGCAATCCCAGCTCCTGGTCCATGCCCAGGGACAGCCCATGGGAGTCACTTCTCAACAATCCCAGCTCCTGGTCCATGCCCAGGGACAGCCCATGGGAGTCACTTCTCAACAATCCCAGCTCCTGGTCCATGCCCAGGGACAGCCCATGGGAGTCATTCCCCACAATCCCAGCTCCTGGTCCCTCCCCAGTCCCAGCAGTGTTTGCAGTCACAGCCCATGGGAATCAGTCCAGCAATCCCAGCTCCTGGTCCATGCCCAGGGACAGCCCATGGGAGTCACTTCTCAACAATCCCAGCTCCTGGTCCATGCCCAGGGACAGCCCATGGGAGTCATTCCCCACAATCCCAGCTCCTGGTCCCTCCCCAGTGCCAGCAGTGTTTGCATCCCAGCTCTCTCAGGGCTCCTGACACTTCTCCCATTCACTTTTCCTCCTCATTTGTCCAAACCCACCGGTTGTCAAACATTTACTAGGGATGTGTGCAGCGTTGATTCATATTTAAATAAAGCCATTATCCCAGCCTTGAGTTCCAGTAGTTTTCTGCTCTTCCTCTTGAGTATTTCTCTCAGTAGTGCCATCTAATCAGCTTTAGGTTTTAATTAAACAGCTGTCATTTGCTTCCTAGTTCTGTTGCGACCTGATGTTGTATTAAATTTTAATTTAGCCTGGGCTGCATAAGAAGTAGATTCCTTCAGACAACAAAGAAATGCTATTAGCAGGTTACAGTTGTAATTAAGAAGAGCTCTGCTGAAGTGCTAATGCAGTCAGGTAGAGAGCTGCAGATAAACACACATAATAATAATTATTATTATTATTATTCAGGGATGGAGGCTGTGATATGAATGTGTAGCTCCCACCCCTCCAGGCTGCTGAGCCGAAGGAGTTGATCAAGATCTGACCTCAAAAAAAGAAATGGGGGAGGATTCCCAGTTTTTCACCAGGGGCCTTGCAGTGCCCACAGTCAGAGGGTCCTGGCTGATGTTTCGCTGTGCCACATGGGAGCACCACCAGCACAATGAGCCCTCTTTGCATCCCAGGTGCTGTCAGAAATCTCCAGCACAGGGAGCTGAAGTTCAGCAGCCCTTTTCCTGCAGGAAACTCTAGCATGGAAATGCAAACCAAGCTTTACAGAATTTAGATGAAATGTTATGACTTGTTGAAGAAGCACTAAAAGGTCTGTTTATAAATCTACTGGACAGTCAATTAGTTCATATTTCTTCCTCAGGGGAAATATATTTTTGCAGTCTATAAATAGCCAGCTCTTAAGAAGGCCTTTACTCAGCCCATTATCTTTGTGTAGCACTCAGTGCAGGCACCAGGCCTCAGATATTGATTCCTGTGCTGGAGCTGCTCACAGAGGAGTGCAGGCTTCGGGAGGCCACACCAGCTGATCAGCACAGGGGCTCCCGTGTGTGCTGGGGAGCTCAGGACAGTTCTGGTGCTCATGCTTGTCTCATGCTCATCTCTTATGAAAGGAATGCAAATGCCTTTAAAACTTCGCATTGTCCTTCAGTGCCGAGTCTGAGCGCAGCTTTGGCAGTAAGAGCCTCAGAGGGGGCTGGAGGCCTGTGCTTTGCCACACAGGATGGCCAACACCCAGGTGATGGCACAAACAGCACAAAAAACAAATGGGAAATGGATCAGGCCTGCTGAGCAGCTGGTCCCAGTCCACCAAGGTGCAGAGAGCCCTTTAATCCCGGCTCAGGAGGGTTTAATCCTGGCTCAGTGGTTAATCCTGACTCCCTGGTGCTGTGGATCTGGCTGTGATGGACACAAGCACTGCCTGCCTGACCTGAGCAGTTCATAGCTGTGCTAACAGAGAGTCTGGCAGTGGAATTTGTCGTGTGCTCGCTGTTTGTGACCTTGGCCAAAATAGATTTTCCCCAGACGTGTTGAAGAACACCATCTATTGTTGGAGAATGTTGGAGAATTGCTCCTCACGAGCCCTTTGACCCAGGACCACCAGGTCTTCATCAAATATCTGCTATTTGAGGGCTTAGGATATATGGGGTGTTTGCAGTGGTGAAATCTAACTGCTTCTTCTCTGGCTTGTGGATGAATTACTTTCTCTTTGCTGTCTTATAAAACCCTTTCCCATGTGAGGTGCACTCAGGTGCTTTCTTCCACCTGGCAGTGCATTTTCTCCTCAGCCTTTTTCAAATCTCAGTCTTTGTAAAGGATTTTCAGTTGTTTTTTTCACACTTCCACTTCTGTCACATACTCCTCTCTTTGCCAGTGTCCCTCTCTCCTGGCTGGCAGCTGGTTATAAATGAGCCTGTTCGGCAGAAACAAAACCTAGACAGTCATTTACTGTGTAGAACATCTGGTTTGTGCCTCTCAGAGAACAGAACAAAGCCTGCACTTATTTCCTGAGGTGTTATCCAAAAAGCCTCTCTGCTCAGGATGACTCTTAAATCACATTGGAGCCTGAGTGTGAAGCTGAGCACATCCTTTCAGGGCTGTCCTGAGCAGAAATGGACTCCAGTGTGTGCTGGATGCTGTTCTGCCGCCCATAAACCTCTCTGGGGCTCTCAGAGGTGCCTGGCACTGCTGGCATTAGTGCTGCAGCTCATTTAATTCAGGCCGCTTTCTGTAGAAGGTTCCGAATATTGATTAATAATACATCTTAGTTGCAAGTATTTATTGGTCTTCTCCAGCTGTCCTTAGCTTGTGGTCAATGCCCATTATTCTCTATCAATCTAGCCAGCAGCCAGAGCAAATGATAGTGAATATATCTCCCTATGCAAGCTGCCATCAAATTTTTCACTAAAATCCATTCCTTCTTCCACCAATTCTAATAATGGAATTTAAAGTTAGATTTGTTTGAAGCAACTTTTTTATTTCCCCCCCGCCCCAACTGGCAAGCAATTAGTTTTATGGAAGTTGAAAAATGAAAAGGGGATTGATTCAGAGCAGTATTTCCTATTGCAGACCTCTTGAGGGGGGCAGAATGAATCCCTGTGAAATCCCAGATCATTCCTTGCCCCACCTGTGTGCCACCTTTAGGGCTGGCAGTCAGCACTGCTCCTGCCTGGACCTGCTCGTGCCAGGCAGGGCCTCTGCACCAACTCATCTGGAGTAATTAATCAACCTGAGACAGAGAGGAAGGCTGTGTAATGGAGTCATTAGGGTGCCAGCACTGTGAATTCATCAGGGGTACAGATAAACGTGGTTAAGTGTCTCTAGGTGGGGAAAGACTAAAAAAATTATGTGTGGATGCACAGTTTTTCTCCTAATGTATTTATGGAATGAAATGGTCAACTCACAGCAGAGTGAGCTGGAACAGAAAGGAAGAAATGCTGCTGTGGTGGTGGATAATCACCTCCCAAACCACTGGCACCATCTGGGGCAGAGGGCTGGGAGGAGCTGCTGATGCCCTGGAGATGCTGCTGAGCACTGCTGTGCTTACAGATCCCTTCCCTCAGCCAGAAATGTCTAAATGGGCTCAAAAGGGACAAACCCATGTTTGTCAGAACAGGGCTTGGTGCTCCTGATGCAGCTTTTGGCTTAGAAAGCTGCTCAGACATTGCAGGGAGCTGCAAGGGTGGGAGGGTCCCATCCCTGTGCCTGTCGCTGTTGTGACCCCTGTGACATTCTCGTGACGTTGTGCTGCTCCAACGCTCACCCTGTGTTTGTGTGTGCCCCCAGGACACAGAAATCCTCAACACAGCCATCCTGACGGGCAGGATGGTGGCAGTGCCAGTCAAGGTGGTGGCCGTGCAGGAGGACGGCTCCGTGGTCGACGTCTCCGACTCCACCGAGTGCAGATCCGCCGACGAAGACGTGGTCAAGGTGAGGCACCCACAGGAGTTTGCTGTGCCCAGTTCTGGCCCTCAGTTTGGGAGGGATGTTGAGATGCTGGAGCACATCCAGAGCAGGCAACAAGGCTGGTGAGGGGCTGGGAACACAAATCCTGTGAGGGACGTTTGAAGGAACTGGGGTTCTTTGGCCTGGAGAAGAGGAGGCTTAGAGGTGCCCTTATTGCTCTATTAGGGGTGCCCTTATTGCTCTCTAAAGGTGCCCTTATTGCTCTCTAGAGGTGCCCTTATTGCTCTCAGAGGTGCCCTTACTGCTCTCTCAGAGGTGCCCTTATTGCTCTCTCAGAGGTGCCCTTATTGCTCTCTCAGGGGTGCCCTTATTGCCCTCTCAGAGGTGCCCTTATTGCCCTCTCAGGGTGCCCTTATTGCTCTCTCAGGGGTGCCCTTATTGCCCTCTCAGAGGTGCCCTTATTGCCCTCTCAGAGGTGCCCTTATTGCTCTCTCAGGGTGGCCTCTTATTGCTCTCTTAGGGGTGCCCTTATTGCCCTCTCAGAGGTGCCCTTATTGCTCTCTCAGAAGTGCCCTTATTGCTCTCTCAGAGGTGCCCTTATTGCTCTCATAGAGGTGCCCTTATTGCCCCCTCAGAGGTGCCCTTATTGCCCTCTCAGAGGTGCCCTTATTGCCCCCCTGCCTTTATCAGGCTCTCAGGGATGCCCTTATTGCTCTCATAGGGTGCCCTGCCCCTCAGAGGTGCCCTTATTGCCCCTAGGGGTGCCCTTATTGCCTCTCAGAGGTGCCCTTATTGCCCTCTGCCCTTGTGCTCTCTAGGGTGCCCTTTTATTGCTCTCAGAGGTGCCCTTATTGCTGTCTCAGAGGTGCCCTTATTGCTGTCTCAGAGGTGCCCAGAGGTCTAGAGGTGCCCTTATTGCTCTCTGCCCTTATTGCCCTCTCAGGGTGCCCTCTCATAGATTGCCCTGCCCCCTCAGAGGTGCCCTTATTGCCCTCATATTGCCCTGCCCTCTCAGAGGTGCCCTTATTGCCCTCTCAGAGGTGCCCTTATTGCTCTCTAGAGGTGCCCTTATTGCCCTCTCAGAGGTGCCCTTATTGCCCTCTCAGAGGTGCCCTTATTGCCCTCTCCACCTTCCTGAAGGGAGGCTGCACACAGGTGGGGTCAGTCTCTCCCAGAACCAGAGGACACAGTCTGCAGCTACCTCAGGGAAGGTGTAGGTTGGATATTAAGAGGAAATTTTTCACCAAAAGAATAATAAAGCGCTGGAATGCTCTTCCCAGGGAGGTGGAGGAATCACCATCTCTGGATGTGTTTAAAAAAGGACTGGACATGGTGCTACAGTCTGGTTGAGGTGTTGGGGCATAGGTTGGACTCGATGACCTTAGAGGTCTCTTCCAACCTCATTATTCTGTGATTCTGAGTTTGGATCCTTGCTCCTCCAGCCGCCCACTCTGGGGTGTTCCACCAGCCCTTCCCAGTGCTGGCTGCTGTCCTGGGTGAGGAGGGAGCTCCCGGAGGGGCTGCAGGGCCCAGGGCTGCTCTGGGTGCCCAGGCGCTCCTCTGCTGCCCGGGGCTGATGCAGCCCGTGGAGGGGGATCAGCTCCCCTGGGCTGTGCCCTGCCCTTGATTTCACAGCAATAATGCAGAATGTTGGCACAGGGGACAGGAGGTTTCCTTCCTGCTCTGGCTGCATCGCCAGTCAGGAGTTTCTTATAATGAATGATCCTGAACTGTACCAACATCTGTAGAGAGTGACAGGGATAGAAAATAACAACCATATTGCAAAAAGTCTTCAAATGAGAGCTGTGAGCTTTTAAACAATGTTGTGCTGTGTTTTAGTGGGTTTTTTTTTAAATATTGTGTTCAAGTGGTTCTGTCTCCCTGACATTGCAATGAAAATTGTGTTGGTGTGACTTTTTCAAGACCCTGCCTGCCTGACTTCTGACACCATTGCACGGCTTGCAGCTTTTAGCTCATTAGTATTATTATTATTTTAGACATAAAAGAGGTGCTTTTGAATATCTTGAATACATTAATTTGTTTTATTATGTGATTTGGGGGTGTTCTTGTTTCAAATGAACTTAAAAATTGCCTACAGAGAATTCTGTATGAGGTGGGTTTTTAGGTATTACTCATGGGTTCCATATTTTCCCTTAGGTGTCAGATAGGGAAAGAAAAAAATCCCATTTTCTTTTTTTGGAAACCAATTTTCTTTGAAGGTTCTTTCCAGAGGAACATGGATGAATATCTTTGTTTATAATTAGATTAATTGTCAAAGGGAAAGACTGCCTTGATAAATGTTGGTATTTACATTTTTTTCTGTGTAGCATACAGCTAATATCTGATTAGTGACTATTATTTATTAGTTGATAAACATGGTCAATGAATAGTATATTATAAACTCAAGCATTAAGTTGTATATCATCCACATATTGCTGGGACTCTCTTCTTTTTGCACTTCAGAAAACCAGATCCTAAAGATGCTGTGTGGGGACTTTGACTTTTATTAATTGAGTTTCTAGGACTTGCTGTACTTTGAGGATACTGGACTGGACCAGACAGGATTTACAATGTTTTGTGGGTTTTTTTGGTAGTGACTTGATATAAATCAGGTCTTCATTTGCCTGCTTTAGGAGATTATTTGGGTCTCAAATCGCTGACAGTGGGCAGTGCTCCTGGGACCCTCTCCCAGGCCTGGTATCTGTCTCTCAACCATTTGGACATGGTGAACAGACCCAAGAGGTCTCAATGTGGTCTTTGTTGAGTTGATATTGCCTCATCCTGGTAATAAAAATGGGGAGTGATGTTATTTTTGTGAAAATTGCAGCATACTTGCATGATTTCAGTCACAAATTACTGAGACCAAATGCTGTTCAGGCATAATTTTTTAACTGCAAATATATGTATTGGTTGCAAGATTGAATCCATAACAATTAATTAGCTGAGTTAAAATTTAGTACAACGTTTATGTGCCTATATTTTTTCAGAAAAATGCATATTCCTTTTACAAGCCCCTTTGGTAAAGTCAATATTGACTTTGCTTCTGAATTTCTGTTGCCTTTTCCATATAGGTTGTAGTGCAAAACCCTCTAATGAGAGTTGTCAGGCATTTTGGATCTAATTGCCTTATCTTAAGCTTCTTTTCACTCTTAATTCTGCCTTTATTGTTTCTTTGATGCTGGAGACATATTCCTATTCTTTTGGGCAGAATAGAGAGTTGCATTCTTAACCTTTTATTTCTGTTTAATAGCTAATGATTTAATAGCCAATTAATGGGACAATTCTTTGATCACTGCTCTAACATCATTATTTTCAGTTAAGACAGTGAATTGAAGCTAGATTAAATAAAAACAGGCTTCCACCCAGGCTCTTGTGTGTTTATACAAAATGTGTTTCTCTGGGCAGGGACCTGGTGCTGCTCAGAGATGGGCAAAGAGCTCAGAGATGAACAAGGGATTTATTTGTGTGCCAGAGCTGGGAATCTTCCCTGCTCTCAGCCATTTAACAGTTTAACAGCTTCCCAAGGAGAGAATATTTCAGCTCCTTTTTCCAAAGCCTACCTAATTAGTGGTAAATATAATAAAACACACCCAGGGGTTTTTGACCTTGCATTTTCAGCATATGATCCTCAAAGGAATCTGACAGCTGAACTTGCTTTAGTTTATCCCAATCCCTGCTTCCTAGATTTGGACATAAGTGCTAACACTGACCAGGCCTTCCACTGGAACTGGCTGCCCTCTAAAATATTTGTATGGAAAGATTCCTGTAAGTCAATGGAAGTCTTATGCTCATTCCATGATTTAAAAGGAACGTTTAATGCTGTTGGCATTTGAGGGAAAAGATTGGCTTTATGATTAAGGCACTGAAATGCTTCTCAGCATTAATTTCCATATCTCTTGCTGATTTCCTGTGTGACTGTGGGTAAATCACTCATTCCCCTTGGAATCTCGCTTCCTTATGTGCTAACAAGGAGACAAATTCATCCTTCTCCCCTCCTCCACCTTTATTATATGGTTTCTAGAGTTTCCATTGACTCTGAATGGCCAAAATCCTCATCTTCACCTCAGTGTATGCTGCCATGGACTCCTCTCTTCCAGCACCTCTGTCCCTGCTTTTCCTGCAAACCCTAAATAAATAATCAGGCTGTGAAGCTGAAAAGAAAGAAATGGTGGAAGCGTGGCAGAGGTTGATTACAGAGGGTTTATTGCAGGAGGAAATGGACCCTGAGGGGCTTTGGCATGGCCAGAATTCAGAGAGGAGCTGCAGGCAAGGTTCATGCCCTCCTCTCTAACAGTGCCTCTAAAAGCCTGAGCTGCAGTAATTCCACATGAAGGGAAATTCTGAAGGCTCTGGGGGGTAGCTGTAAACATCACCATCAGCATCAAATGAAGAAATTCTAATGAGGACAGCTTCTTAGTCCAAATGTTTATCTCAGTAGTGTTCAGCTGAAAGAGAGACAGCTGCCCAATTAATTCATCCTTCCATTAGTCATAACTCCGTGTCCTTTGCAAGTCACACAGAAAGTGACTGATTGTTCCAATTAATCTCTGCAGTCACTCAGTGCCTTACACCATGGACTAATTTAGCCTGATTTTTTTTTTTTTTTTTTAAAATTTTTTTGGTAGGAGAAAAGGCCCTCAGTAGAACAGCAGGGAGTCAGGGCCTCCCCCTGCCCATTTGTGCCCACACATGAATCAGCAGGAACAGGCTCCCCGTGCCCAGCACAGACACTCTGGGAACAATGGTGCTCAATAACTCCCTGTGAACTCCATCTGTGCCAGAATGTGCCTTCCTTGTTGTCTTGCTAGGGGAAAGCTCTTCAATGAATTATTTTTCACCTTTTCATAATTTCCTGTCTAATTATAATGAAAGTAAAATTCAAACCGTTCCTGCCCTCTACTTTTGGAACACAAACCTTATCTTGAACTCTCCATAATTGATGGTAAAACAATAGAAGACCTAATTTTCCTGGCAGCAGCCAGCCAGGCTTTATCTAATGTGCAGAAAAAAACCAGTGTAACAAAGGCAGGAGAGGCAATAGCTGAAATAGATTAAATCTGAGGAGTTCTTCCCTCTTCCAGACAAAGCAGATGAGTGACTGAGAACCTTATCCAACAGCCCTGGGCACAGGGACCTCCAACCCCAGCACAAAAACTGCAACAAGGATCCATGGGCAAGAAACAAACAGGGAAATGGAGGGATACTGAGATTCTCCAATTTAGATGACAGTGAATTTTTGAGAACAATCCCTTGCTGCAGACTCACAGCACATTCTTGGGACAATTCACAGAAAGAAGAGCCTGCCTGGAGTTGTTAAATACAGCTATTTATGCAGCAGCTCTGAAAACAAAGCCAGAGCGTGTAATTTGCAAGTTCTGCAGCTGCTTTGCCATTAAAATATGTGATCAAGGATGTGATGGACTTGTACATAAAGCAGAGCTAATCTTGTTCCTCCATCTATCATATTTTTGAGTACCTATCACTGTATGACCTAGCAGCTTTATTTTGTGGTCACTCGTGCAGAAATTACCTTCCTCCAGGAGGCCAACCTCTTCCTGGAAGCAGTGGAAATCCTCTCTGCTTGTTTATATGATGGATTTACTTCAGTGCCACTTGGCTTGTTGCACTATGAATTTTGAACCAGACCTTATTTTCGAAGTGATCTTTTTCTCCAGCGGAGCGGTTCAGGATTGGCGGGAGGGAATGGACCCTGCAGGTGTGAGCAGGGCCCAGGCTGGGGCTGGGTGCTGAAAAAGCTTTTGGGGTGGGAGTGTTTAACCTGGTGAGTCCTTCTCCCTGTGCCTCGTGTCCTTTTAGTCCCACCTGACTGGTGCCAGTGCCAGCAGCCCCGTGCCCTCAGCTGTGAGCAGCCCTGGGTCAGTGCCAGCTCCGTGCCCAGCTGTCCCCAGGAGCTGGCAGGGCTGGGCTCTGCAGTGCATGGCACAGCTCCTGAAACAATGACAGGGAACATTCCTGAGCTGAGCAGGAGCATGGCTGGGAGCTGAGCAGTGTTTTGGGGCTGGGGAGCTCTGGTTCCGCTGCTGTCTCTGTCTCAGCAGTGCTATGGTGATGGCACTCCTGTCCCAGGAGGATTTATTGGCCAGAAGGAGTTGTCTTGTTAAACATCTTGCCTTTTGTATCTGTAGGCAGATATGCCTCAGCTAGGGCAATAATGAATTATCATCGAGCTGTTTGCAATTCATCAAACTTATAAATTAGAGCTTCTTGCAATTTCTGGTCATTTTGGACAAAAAGTCCATTCTCTTTGTCCCCATACAAAGTTCATCTTTATGAGTCATTGGGGTGGGCAGGAGAGCACATCAGATCTCTCTCCAATATGTCTGCTGTTGAATTAAGGATTTTGCTCTTTGTTGAAATATCAGAGGTTCTGACATCCAGGTCACCAGATTCTGCTAATTAGTTTGCTAGCTTGACAAAGTATGATCAGAACAGAGGACCACAGCCACTGACTGCATATTAAAGATTTAGCTTAAAACACTCTCGTTAGAACAGGTGGAAATCTGAATTGTTTTAGGATTGTGCCAAGCTAAAACTTTGTGTTTGGAGTTGTATTTGCACACAAACCAGCTCCATGTAGAGCAATAAGGATGCCAGCGAGGCAGTCGCACAAAATCACATATTGAGGCATTAATATTCTGTATACAGCACACGTTGAACACAGTTTATAGCAAAATATATGTGTGTGCCTTCCTGAAGCTATATTTGAACACACACAGCCTTCAAAGCCAGCTTGAGAAAACAGTGTTTTGTCTGGGAGAAGGATTCGCTCAGAGCAGACCACACCGACATGTGCAATTACACAGATTTCGGCAGAGATGCTTATGGTGTCTTCCAAGGCACCAGCTGCTACTTCAGAGGAAGAAAACAATTCTATGGCTTAGCATTTGGCTGCTCTGAGAGCAGAAATGCAAAGGGCACGGATCCCAGTCCTGGGAAACAATCATTACCCAAACCATGGCATTGCTCAGGATAAATTCTGAATATTTCATAGTAAGAAATGCACGGGTAAATAAACAACTCAGTCCACGCTCAACAAAGGCAACAATGAGTAGCTCTTGTTGGGAGAACATGACAAAATTTTACAGGCTTTTTCTCCACATTCTGTAGGACATCAGCTGTACTTTGTAGACTTTATCCTAGCTGCCCATTTAAATATTCTAATTGCAGCTCTGTGAACCTCATGATTCCGAGGCTTTTACACCTCTTGAACTATCATTCTGGCTGAGCAAATTAATTCAGATTCCCATTGTCATCAGAACCCTGGGGCCAAGCTGTGCTCTCAGCTGAAGTCCTGGCAGTGTGTGACAGGCAGGGAGTGACAGGGGCGTGCGGAGGGCACAATTTGCTGGTGTCAGAGTTAAAGCGGCCATTAGCTGTCAGCCCTGGATGGAGCAAAGCCTTTCTGTGCTGCCCTGGCTGCTGTGGAGCTGGGCAGCACACGGGGCAGAGCATCCCCTCCTGGCCCAGAGCCGGGCTTGGGGCAGCACCACCTGGGTGACAGCGCACCCACGCCCAGGGGCCTTCATTGCCAGAGAGCTTGGGCTGAGGTGGCACAGCAGAGACAGACAGGGCTCCGCTTCTTCATGCAGAAAAGCCAATTCTTTATTCACAAAGCTCGTATTTATAGGAAATATCAGAAAGCACCGTGTTAAATCTAATTGGCTGACAATACCCTGAAACTCAGTTTACTCAGGCCCGTGTGTATATCCATCAAATCTCTCTATTTTTGGTTAGTTTCCATATTTTCTTCACAGATTCTCATGGGACAGATCTTTTGTTATTACAGGTGCAACGTATTTTTCTCTACAAGAAGAGATTGTTATGCAAACTGGATGTCATTCCTCTGATTTTTCCACATGGGAACTTACAAGCTGCCTGCTAGCTTAGCTAGAGCAGCAGGCCCTGAAGCCCTGAACCCTGTTTTATAAAGCCTTTCTTTCATGCTGTCTCTACCTGTCTGCAGCACTGAGGCAGCTCAGCAGTGATTTGCACTGGCAGCAGCCAAGGCTCTGCATTCCCCAGCTCTGTGGGTCACAGTTGGGGTTTGAAGGCAGCTTGGGTGTTTATTTTTGTGGTTTACTCACCCACACCTGTGTTTCAGTAACGTGTTCTGAGATGCTCTCCCTTGAGATTGGAATTGGAGTTGGAGATGGAGATGAGGAGGCTGACATGGCACCATCCGTTTGAAGTACAGTTAATTTATTTGACAGAAGAAGCAGCTACTGTTGACAGTAACCAGCTCCCTTCCTCCTCTGTGGGCAAAGGCAGCTTTCTCTTGCTGGGTTTTCAGTTATTTATGGTTTTGCATTCTCATTATATGGAACTGGAATTCAGAGCGAAAACTAGTGTGGTGTTCTTCACAGGATCAGGAACAGGAGGAGAATTAACACCCGGGTTGGGTTGGGATTCTGAGGGGAATGGGGAAAACCCAGCCTTAACGAATCATGCTTAATGCTGGGTTATTGAGTCAGACAGCTCATTAAATGAGGATGAAAGAACAAAGTGAACTTATAAATGGGTTATTTCTTTTTCCATTTGCCTCAAGTATGGCAGAGTTGCACTGGGCTGTGGTTTTTCTCTTATTCCAATTAATTGCACACTCTGGGAAGAGGGTGCTTCAGTCTGAGCAGTGGCTTCAATGGTTAACTGAATGTCAGGGTTTTGCATTTTGTTTTGTTTTGTCAATTATTGAGATCTGATTTATACTCATGGCGCTGTACCAAGACATTTACTCCCACATCTAAGACTTCTTGAATTGCTAGAGTTGTTTTTGTGAGTCGAGCCAGGCTATTGCAGAGTGGTCCAGGTAAATATTTTAAAATATCAGAAGTGTTAAGTGGCAATTAAACTTTAAAGTTTGCATCTGTTCAAGAAGAAGTTGAGAGGCAGATTTGGAACTCTGTGATGCTTGGCTGGGGAATTAAGCAGCTTTCCATCAAATTCGCTGTGAAAATGAATCCCTTTTTGTTAATATTAAGTTTTGAGCTTTACTCCCTTGATGGATTTCTCCTGAGGAAAAGCACTGGAAGTGCTCCATGGTTCTAGAACAAAAGGGCATTGGGCTCAGAGGGAGCAGTCAGCTCCCAGCCCTGGCTCTGGCAGGGCCATCCCCGCAGCCTCAGTCACCTCGGTGCTCCAGACACGGATCAGCCCTTGGGTTTTACATCTGCTACAGCTCCGCTCACAATGGAACGGCAAAAACTTGGTTTCATTTAAAAATATGGAAGTTTGGAGTCAAACCCAAACACGTGGTACAAAACCAGAGTCTGGCAGCAAAGGGGGAGGCAAAAAGAGCTGGTGCATGCAAGGCCATGGGAATGGATATGGAAACTGCTGGGCTGAGGGTGAAATCTCCCTCCAGTGTCAGCCTGGCCCAAAATCCCCTGTGTGCCAGAGGGGACAATGAGCAGAGAGCCCTGAACTGGTGGAGGTGTCAGCAGGAGGCTGGGAAAGGAACATTTCCCTTCCTGGCACGGGCCTGGGCGTTTATTTGATGGGTTATTCAGAGTTCCTGCAGTGTGCTCAGCCTGGGTGCCAGTGCTGTGCACACACTGCCCACCCTGCAGCCCTGTCCCTGCAGCTCTGTCCCTGCAGCCCTGTCCTGCAGCTCTGTCCCTGCAGCTCTGTCCTGTATCTCTGTCCCTGTATCTCTGTCCCTGCAGCTCTGTCCTGCAGCTCTGTCCTATATCTCTGTCCCTGCAGCTCTGTCCCTGCAGCTCTGTCCTGTATCTCTGTCCCTGCAGCCATGCCCTGCATCTCTGTCCCTGCATCTCTGTCCTGCAGCTGTACTGGAGCTCTGCCCTGCAGCTCTGTCCCTGTATCTCTGTCCTGTATCTCTGTCCTGCAGCTCTGTCCTGTATCTCTGTCCCTGCAGCTCTGTCCCTGCAGCTCTGCCCTGCAGCTGCACAGGAGCCCCACAGAGCTGGCTGCAGCACAGACATGAGCTGCAACAGGACAAAAGCTGCAGCACAGACCCCAGGGAGCTGCAACAGGACAAGAGCTGCAGCACAGACCCCAGGAGCTCATCCTGTGCTGAGCGCCCTGCGCAAACCCCAGCCCAGCTCAGCAGGGCCCAGGGCTGGGTGGGATTGCAGGACTGGCAGCAGGGGCACTCCTGTGTGTGAGAGGCATTGTCACAAACGAGGAGCTCCTAGCAGGAAATGCTAGCTCCTCTTTATATTGTTTATTTATTTGCTCCTTTCCAATTGCTGCTTCTGAAATTGCTGTTAGGATTTAATTTGCAATCCCCCTCCGGTGGCTCTCAGGTTTCCTTCTGGAAGCATAAGAGGAAATCCTTAAGACACACAGTTCTTCCTTAGATCTCTTACAATCAGCATTATGCACTGCAGAGCCAAATTAATGTATGCCCTTCCTTATTGTTTCCATTCTTAATTCATTTCTTTCCATAAAGGCTCAGCAAGCAGCAATTTTCCAAGTGAGTTTTTAATCGCCTGAGCTCAGCATGATTACTGTCTCACAATCTACTTGCCATTTGATGCAATCAGTATTTCAGAATACAATCATTTTTTTTTTTCCCAAAACTGAATATTACATGGCCAGCTGATAACACTTGGCTTCAAAGAAACATGAAATACTTGCAGTGCTTTGTGAGAGAATAGAACCTGTGATTGCAGGGTCTTCCCCAGCCAAGTGCATGGAGGTGATGTGAAACACTTTTGTGAGACGGGGCACAAAGAAATTCATTATTCCAACGCAAAGAGCACAGGCTGGGGAGGTGGAGAGGGAAGGAAGGGGAAGATGGGAACGTGGCATGCTGAAGTATTTCTTACTGCTGGGATGTTTGCTTTGAAAGGGCCTTGCAAGAGTACATGTTGCCAGGGGAGATTTTCTCTCCACATCCTTTATTGCCACCCCACAAATAAAAGGTTTCAAAACAGCCATAGTGGAAATCTGCAGACTTAAACAGCTCCTGCCACACAGAAGCTGGAGACTTCCACATTTCCCCAACCTGCAGTGAGTTTAGCGTGAGAGATTATGAGAGTGAAATGAGAAAATCCTTCCTTGGAGTAAATGCTTCATCGCCGTGTTTTTAAGCACATTTTGTGTACTATAAATGCCAAGCAAATGTTTTCAAAATTGCTAAGGAAAGATCAGGATCTGAGGACAAAAACCAGAGGTGAAGTGACACTGGAGGAGAGAAAGGATAAAGGGGAAGAGTGGCTGCAGATCCTGTGCCCTTAGGGCAGGGTTGTGCCCATCCTGCAGCTCCCCAGGGTCACCCTGCTCCTGCGGAGCACCAGGGATGGCTTTGGTGTCCTCACGCAAGGTGACACAGGGAGAAACCCCCAGGGCTGCGGCTGGACCCTGGGTGCAATTCCTTGGGCAGGATCCATCAGCAGGGCTGCCATGGAGAGCTCAGAGCCTGGGAGCCTTCTCCTTGGTGCTGTCCCTGAGCCAAGCGAGAGCCCACGGGGTGGGGATGCTGCCCAGCCCTGCTGTGGGTGCTCAGCACTGGAATTGTTGTGTGGAATTGTTGTGGATTCCACAGCACAGGAATTGTTGTGTGGATGCTGTGGGTGCTCAGCACAGGAATTGCTGTGTGGATGCTGTGGACACCTCAGCACTGGAATTGTTGTGTGGATGCTGTGGATTCCACAGCACAGGAATTGTTGTGTGGATGTTGTGGATTCCACAGCACTGGAATTGTTGTGTGGATGCTGAGAATTCCACAGCACTGGAATTGTTCTGTGGATGCTGTGGGTGCTCAGCACTGGAATTGTTGTGTGGATGCTGTGGATTCCACAGCCCTGGAATTGTTGTGTGCATGCTGTGGACACCTCAGCACTGGAATTGTTGTGTGGATGCTGTGGATTCCACAGCACTGGAATTGTTGTGTGGATGCTGTGGATTCCACAGCACAGGAATTGTTGTGTGGATGTTGTGAATTCCACAGCACTGGAATTGTAGTGTGGATGCTGTGGATTCCACAGCACTGGAATTGTTGTGTGGATGCTGTCGATTCCACAGCACTGGAATTGTTGTGTGGATGCTGTGGACACCTCAGCACTGGAATTGTTGGAGTCCCAGCTCGTTTTCTGTTTGCAGGGCTGTTGGTGGGATTGAGATCTCCCAGACAGCCATTTGCTGAGCCCTTCTGTTCCCCACAAACGTGACAGTGGGGCTTGTTTCATTGCCTTATGCTATTATTGATATTTTCATCTCGTGTTACCAGTTCTGCTGAGGGAAAATCTATTATTGCCAGCTTTGATCCCCTGAATTCTTGTAAGAAGATGCCTCCAAGCTTTGGCCCGTTTGAGGAAAGCACAGATGGTTTTGCACAGGAGTGTGGCTGCTCAGAGAAGGCTGCTGACCTTGTGCGAGTCAGGGATCCTGAAGGGGGCTGCTGCTCCTGCCTGTCTTTCAAATATTTTTTTCTGTCTGTCACTGGCAGTTCAGGAAGAGCTGCAGGCTCAGGGAGAAGCCTGTGGTACCTGAAAATGAAGGTGACTCTAAATAAAGAAGGCTGGGGTGAGACTGACAGGAAGCAGAGAAATAAGGATAAGAAACAGAAGGTATCCTGAAAAGCAGGGATTTTACTGGAGCACCTCATCCCTTCCCAGAATGTTGGTGCAGCCTTTCCTGAGCCCTGGGCTGTAGCTGCAGGCACTGTGCCTGTGCTGCTCTCCAAGGAGCAGGAGATGCCCATGGGTACAATCTGTCACAACTGGGGTGGCTTTTCCCCTCCTGAGAAATGGATCTTTTGCACCAAATCCTTTCCAAAGCCCCTGTAAGCTCCTTACAGGTGTTGCCAGGTGTGTGTCACTATAGGACACAAAATAAAACAACGCAGACATGCAACTCTCTAAGGCAAAAAAGAGGGTGGTTTAATTTAATACTCTACCATTTATAGATTTCTAAAAGTGACAGTGGATGGGACGTGACAGTGCCACCTCTCCAATGACACTGGACAAACCAACAGTCCATCAAATTTTTCTTCTTCCATAAAAGAACGCAAAACAATGAGTTATTTACATAAAGTGCACGAGAAAGTTCATTACAAGAAGGTAAAGATCAAAAAGCTTAGAAAAACTTAAAAAACCAGAGCAAGAGGTGTGTGAGCTGCACCCTCCAAATGCCAGTGTGTTTTCCAGCCAGCAGCACGGGAGCACAGAAGGGAGTTTGGGTTATTCTGGTCTGGATAAAACATTTTCTGCACGATGCCCTTGAACTGCAGCGTGCAGCCAGAGCTGCAGGGCAGCATGGAGGGGCATGGGAAGGCAGAGCCCATCTGCATGAGAATGAAATGCTGCATCAAGAAGTGCACTCACTGAGGGCTGCTGACCTGCAGCAGTGAAGGCAGCAGAGTGCTGAAAAACAAACTTCTCACTGCCGCAGAGAAGGGTCCTGTCTGCAGTGAAATCAGCAGGGCTGCATCTCTGACCCGCACAAAACATGAGACTGTGACAGAGTTAAAGGAGCTGATGGCTTTGGTCACCACAAAGTGACTTCAGAGCCCCTGCTGCAGGGGTGTCCTGCCACAAGGATGAGATTTCTGACAGCAGAGAGAATTCCCTTAAAACTCAGGAGCCCTCCTTGAAATCCTGACAAGAATATGAAATGATCTCAGAATAAGCCAAATGGACAGAAAAAAAAAATGTATGGGTTTTGGCAGCAAGCATGGTTAAAATCCCAAAGAGAACTTCACCAAACCCTCCTTTGCACAGAAGTGGAGATCAGAGCAAGACACTATTTGAAGATTTTGGGATGAAATAGGAAGTGAAGCTGCAGAGGAGGAGATGACAGCTGTCCTACCACAGCCTCCAAAGTGCACCTGCAGCACAAACACTGGGAAAAAATCCATGTGATGTCAGCTGAGAAGCCACTATTAAGAAAAACTTAAAAGAAGGCAGGGAGCATGAGCCTCTTACAGAAAATAAAGGCAAAATCTATTCAGCCTTCAGTGCTGATTGCACAGAGAATAAAAGCAGAGTGCAGCACCTGCAGCAGGGATGCCTGGGATGCAAATGCTGCACAGGACTTGTGTTCTGCTTGGGCAGAAATGGGGCAGTCCCAGCACTGGTTTGCAGTTTGCTCAGTGTGGATGGGGAGGAAGTGTCTCCAGGGAACAGCAGCGCAAAGGAAAATTCTGCATTAATTAAGAAATTAAATCTGTCCTTCACATTAACTTGTTCTTTTGTGGCTCTAGCAAGTAGGAGATGAAAGTAAGAGAGGGACCTGGGGTTTCATGGCAAAGGAATTTCTGTGTCTGTGCACGGGATGTTCACGTCTGGGTTGCACCCCTGTGGCTGCTCTCTGATCATGTCCCTCTGAGCAACCCCCCTGGGCCTGCAGTGTGACTGAAATTCAAATAAGTCTCTGCTGCCTGAACCAGTCTGGGTGGCAGCCGCAGCAAAGAATGGACCTGAGCCTGCAGCACATGGAAAATTGCAATTTATTCTCACCCAAATCCAGCCTGAGCAATGTCCAGCTCATCCAGGTGCGCTCCCTGGTGCTCTCTGCCTGCTTGGTTACCTGATTTCTTTGTTTTCATTCTGCTTCCCCTGCCTCTTCTTCCAGGCAATTTCAGCACAGGCTTTTCCCATCCGATTTTCTAGGGATTTTTAACAAAGCACTATTTTTAATGACATCATTTCCTTTCCAGACACAGTCTGGAAGCATTTTCTGCTTGTGTGGCACCTGTAAATTTTCTGGTTAGGAAAGAGAACTCATAATTTCTAGTAAAAGAGTCAGATTCCTAGGTTTTCTGTGATTCTGGGGATGTATGTCTCACATAGCTTTTACATAAACTTCTCCTGTGATGAAATGAAGAGAAGGCAGAAACCTTTTCCCACTCTTCCCATGTTTTTCTCTTCTTTCACTGTGGCATGTTTTTCTGTATCTACACAGCCCTAAGGGGAGATGTTGAAAAACAAAAGAAAAGAGGAAAAAATCCTGAAGTACAAGAGCAAACTTATGGCAGCTCCGTGCAGTTTGTCACTTACCTTTCATGCATGAGCTGGAACAGTTGTTTGTGCCCAGATTCCAGGGGGAAACTGAAGAACCTTACAGATCTGTCTTGGCATTTAGACAGGGTTCATGCCAGTCCACGGCAGAAAGACTGACAGACAGGGAGGCCAACCCGTTTGTAAATGGATTTTAACAGGGTGTTGTTGGATGAGAGAGAAGCCCAGCCCACGTGTGTCATGCAGGCTTTGGATCAAAAATGCTCCAGTGAAGAGCACAGTGCAGGACTGAGGTAGCTCTGCACTGGTTTTTCTGATAATTCAATCCCTGTCTCTAAGTGGAAGTCAATAGTGAAGTGTTGATTTCAAAAAGTCATGGTTTCTGAAGAGCTCTGTGAAAACAGGCAAATTTTGTGTCATCCAGAATGTGGCATTTTGACATTTGTTCTCACTGTGATTAGGTTTTTTGAAAAGTTCTCCTCAAAAGAGGAAAATTCTGTGGTTTGTTTTGTTTTCTGCCATGGGAGTGAAATGAGAAAATCCTTCCTTGGAGTAAATGCTTCATTGCTGTGTTTTTAAGCACATTTTATGTGAATCATTTTGTGAAAAATGATATTCACATTTTATGTGAATATTTATGCAGAATCTTTTTGCTGTGATTTTGGGAGTTTTGGACCTGCCACACCTGTGCTGCCAGGGCCACACGTGTCCCTTGGAGCCACCCACGATGTGTCCTCAGGGTTTGACAGGCTGTGTTCCCTTCTTGGGAAAAATAGGGATTGTGCCAGTTAATTCTTCTGTAAAATCCCTTGGGATGGCTCACAGGGAACCCCCAGAGGAACAGAAACACCCTCAGTGGATTGGGGCAGGGTGTGGGGCTGGATGGATGGGTTTGGACAGCAATGAGCAGGGATGGTGTCACCCCTGCAGGGCCATGTCCCAGCACTGTGCAGGGATGGTGTCACCCCTGCAAGGCCATGTCCCAGCACTGTGCAGGGATGGTGTCACCTTTGGCAAGGCCATGTCCCCAGCACTGTGCAGGGATGGTGTCACCCCTGCAGGGCCATGTCCCAGCACTGTGCAGGGATGGTGTCACCCCTGCAGGGCCATGTCCCAGCACTGTGCAGGGATGGTGTCACCCTTGGCCAGGCCGTGTCCCAGCACTGTGCAGGGATGGTGTCACCCTTGGCAAGGCCATGTCCCAGCACTGTGCAGAGATGGTGTCACCCTTGGCAAGGCCATGTCCCAGCACTGTGCAGGGATGGTGTCACCCCTGCAGGGCCATGTCCCAGCACTGTGCAGGGATGGTGTCACCCCTGCAAGGCCATGTCCCAGCACTGTGCAGGGATGGTGTCACCCCTGCAGGGCCATGTCCCAGCACTGTGCAGGGATGGTGTCACCCCTACAGGGCCATGTCCCAGCACTGTGCAGGGATGGTGTCACCCCTGGCCAGGCCGTGTCCCAGCACTGTGCAGGGATGGTGTCACCCTTGGCAAGGCCATGTCCCAGCACTGTGCAGAGATGGTGTCACCCTTGGCAAGGCCATGTCCCAGCACTGTGCAGGGATGGTGTCACCCCTGGCCAGGCCGTGTCCCAGCACTGTGCAGGGATGGTGTCCCATGTCCCAGCACTGTGCAGGGATGGGTCACCCTGCAAGGCCATGTCCCAGCACTGTGCAGGGATGGTGTCACCCCTGCAAGGCCATGTCCCAGCACTGTGCAGGGATGGTGTCACCCCTGCAAGGCCATGTCCCAGCACTGTGCAGGGATGGTGTCACCCTTGGCAAGGCCATGTCCCAGCACTGTGCAGGGATGGTGTCACTCCTGCAGGGCCATGTCCCCAGCACTGTGCAGGGATGGTGTCACCCTTGGCCAGGCCATGTCCCCAGCACTGTGCAGGGATGGTGTCACCCTTGGCCAGGCCATGTCCCAGCACTGTGCAGGGATGGTGTCACCCCTGCAGGGCCATGTCCCAGCACTGTGCAGGGATGGTGTCACCCCTGCAGGGCCATGTCCCAGCACTGTGCAGGGATGGTGTCACCCCTGCAAGGCCATGTCCCAGCACTGTGTAGGGATGGTGTCACCCCTGCAGGGCCATGTCCCCATCACTGTGCAGGGATGGTGTCACCCTTGGCAAGGCCGTGTCCCAGCACTGTGCAGGGATGGTGTCACCCTTGGCAAGGCCATGTCCCAGCACTCTGCAGGACACCCCTAGGGCAGCACAGCAGCTCCAGCCTGTCCCTGCAGGAGGAAATGGAGGCATGGGAGATGTTTGAGATGTCCCCTCACTCCTGCAGGTCTTTGGGAGGGGACCCAGCATCAGTGCCCAGCAGTGCCAGAACGTTCCGTGCATTATTCACTGTAGCGCTGCAGCAGCCAAACATCCTTATTGCACCAGGCATTTGTAATTACCTCTGTATAATTAAGTTTGTAATTATAAATATAGGTAATTATAAATAATTGTTTGTAATTATTAAGATATTCTGCTCTGCAGAGGCTGGGATGTGCTGCTTTCGCCCTCGCTGGAGTTTGGATTTCCTGGCACAATGGAAGTGGAGGAGCAGAGAGGGCAGAGCAGGGGCCGCCCTGAGCTTTCTCCCTAAGCAGTTCCTGCAGGATTGGTTCTGTTCCATGCTCTGCTCCTTCCTGCACAGAGGGACAGTTCACTCCTCTCCTGCCCCAGGTGCAGAACACAAAGGCAGCTGCTGGTGTGAGCAGCAGGTTTTCCATATTTTTGATACACAGGGACTTTTCCTTCCCAGTCTCTGATCCAGGGGAGCTCCCTGTGTTTCCTGAGGAATATTCCCTGTGAGTGCTGTTCCTGGAGCACAGCTCAGGCCTGGCACAGTCCAGAGGGGAATTCCAGAGCCCTTTCCTGGCCAGGGAGCCTCTCCTAATGCTGACCCTCTGTGCCACCCTGGATTAGCTGAACATGGCAGTCCAGTATAGTCCAGTCTCAGAAGACCAGAGGAGAAAAGTAATTTTTAGGTAAAGACTCTTGACCTTCTCTCCAAATAATTCTCTTGAAGCACTTGGCTGAATGAATGCAGTTTAAGGGCTATTTTCTTGCCTTTGTTGTCTGTCCTAAAGTCCCTTTTTCACTAATTAACGAATTATTTGTGGCTCAGAGACTAAAAACTAACTGGGAAGACTTATGAATGTTGATGCAGCACTGTCTAAGCCTAGGACCAGAGTTATCTTCACAAAACAAAAGTGTGCTGTTGTGTATCTAAGAGCTTTCTGGGGATTTTTTCTGGTTTTCTGTTGATCCTTTGGGATAATGATGGTGTATCCTTGTGTTACTGGGAGAAGATTAAAGGCTAGATTAGTGTGGCAAATATTCATGACTTAAGACATTCCTCTTAATGCTGTTAAGCTCCCAAGCTTTAGAGCCTGTCTGTCTGTTCTTGGGGGCTTTGCAGCATTGTTGCTGCTGCCACACTGCCATGGCAGCCCTGGGGAAGGGATGCTCTGTGCCAAGGCAGGAGGAGCAGCACCTGGGGCTCCTTCTCCTTGAGGGATGCCTTGAGAGGCTCCCTGGAACAGAGGCTGGCGGAGTTAAATGAATAAAACAGAGATTTATTAAAAGGCCTTCAAAGGATGCACCTTGGGCAGTGCGAGAGCCCAGCCAGGGCTGCACCCAAGCTGGATGGCATGTCTTGAGTTTTCACACTTTTACAAGTTTTGGTCCATTTCCACATTGGGTTCATTGTCCAATCCCAGCTCCAGGTTCTGCAGTCCCATCCTCATGGTTTGCTCCCCTCCATTCCTGCTGTTTGCACTTTTTGGGGCTGAAGCTGCAGCGGCGTCCTTGGTTCTGGGGCTGGGAAAGGATTGAGAGTGTGCCTGAGGAGAGGAAAAGGATTGAGAGTGTGCCTGAGGAGAGGAAAAGGATTGAGAGTGTGCCTGAGGAGAGGAAAAGGATGGTTCTGTGTGCCTGAGGAGAGGAAAAGGATTGTCCTGTGGGCCTGAGGAGAGGAAAAGGATTGTCCTGTGGGCCTGAGGAGAGGAAAAGGATTGTCCTGTGGGCCTGAGGAGAGGAAAAGGATTGTTGTGTGGGCCTGAGGAGAGGAAAAGGATTGTTCTGTGTGGGGCTGAGGAGAGGAAAAGGATTGAGAGTGTGCCTGAGGAGAGGAAAAGGATTGTTGTGTGGGCCTGAGGAGAGGAAAAGGATTGTTGTGTGGGCCTGAGGAGAGGAAAAGGATGGTTCTGTGGGGCTGAGGAGAGGAAAAGGATTGTCCTGTGGGCCTGAGGAGAGGAAAAGGATTGTCCTGTGTGCCTGAGGAGAGGAAAAGGATTGTCCTGTGGGCCTGAGGAGAGGAAAAGGATGGTTCTGTGGGGCTGAGGAGAGGAAGAGGATGGTTCTGTGGGCCTGAGGAGAGGAAAAGGATGGTTCTGTGGGCCTGAGGAGAGGAAAAGGATGGTTCTGTGGGCCTGAGGAGAGGAAAAGGATTGTCCTGTGGGCCTGAGGAGAGGAAAAGGATTGTCCTGTGGGCCTGAGGAGAGGAAAAGGATTGTCCTGTGGGCCTGAGGAGAGGAAAAGGATGGTTCTGTGGGCCTGAGGAGAGGAAAAGGATTGAGAGTGTGGGGCTGAGGAGAGGAAAAGGATTGTCCTGTGGGGCTGAGGAGAGGAAGAGGATGGTTCTGTGGGGCTAAGCTGTGAGCAGAACTGCTGACACTTTCTGTGGAGTTCAGAGTCACACACTAACACAGTACAGAATCAGGACAGATGGAAGCTCAAGCTTCAGGCCTGATGAGGCTCCTGCAGGAGCAGCTCGGGGGTTGATGGGCGCCTGCTCTGCTCCCCTGTGCTCCTCTGCAGCTGGGGAAGGCTGAGCTGTCCTGAACGAGGGCTCTGCTCACCCGTGCCCTGAGCTTTGTGCACTCCGTGTTGTCACTCCTATGGAATATTTGCATCCCCAGGAATGTGGAGAGGCCAGCAGGCACAGACGGGTGGGTGGCTTCAGCAGTTAGAGCTCATCTGCTGGGTTTTCTCAAACACAGTCTTTAGAAACCTCTGTTTCCCCCTGTTAAATTTTTTTTGAAAACTTGAAGGATACGCAATACATGAAATTGAATGAATATGCATGTAATTGTTTCTTTTTCTTTAATTTCATGGAGCCTTAGATCTTAAATTTCAGTCACAGGGATTAGAGCCATGAATCATGAACATTTAGTTTACTTAGTGCTCAGAAAATTACTTTTAAAGCCCGTTATTCTGCAAAGAACGTTACATCTGATGCTGCCTGAGTATTTTCCCCTCTTACTTTTCTCGCCCATCTGTAAATTATTCTGTCAGTTTATAACCCCATTTGTGTGAGCAATTCAGTTGGGGGAAAACAGAGAGGGGGGGAAAACCCACCTTATCTTCTAGCTCAAACATATGTGTTATTTTCACCTAATTAACAGCTTTTGCAGAGCAGGTTCCATGTTTGCAATTAGATGGGTGCAAGAAGGAGCTGGTACCATCTGCTGGGGTTTCACCACAGAAACAGCTCTTGAGCCCTTCTGGGATAGCAGCTGATGAATCTGAAAAATGTGGATGTTTACATAAACTAACGAGTGCTGGTAATGCCTTATCTGCACAAGTGGAAGGATCAAATATTGAGGCAAATCCACCTCAGACAAGAGCGTGTGCTTGGGATTGGTGCTGGTGAGAGATCCTTATCTCAGTGCTGGGAATGGAGATGTCTCTTGGAGATGAGCAGCCTGGCTGGAAGGATGCTGGCCCAGGAATGGCGCTGCATCCTGGTGACAAGGCAGCAGGAGCCAGGCTGGCTTGCATGTGAGACTGCTCTAAAAAACCAGAAACTCATGCAGCAAGAGTGGGACTGACAGCATTTTGATCACAAGTGGATAAGGAAGAAAGGAGATCCTGCTCTAAGCTCTGCTCCATGTGTTCTCATTACCAACAAAAGGAGCGATTGAATGGGAAGAAAGAAGCATTCCTGAAGCTTTCCCTAAACACAAACTGTGCTGAGACTGAAATCAGCTTGAACTTGCTTCATGTGCACCTGCTCTGCTGCATCCTGGCAGTGGAACTGCTGCTCCATCAAGGGATGATTGCAGTTGGTCCAAACAACTTGAAGTGTGACATAGCAGAGAGTTTGAGCCTCCAGAACCTCAGTGCCTGCAATTCTTTGTTCCAAACTTGTGTCACAGTTGGCTGTCACTGCGTTACAATAGACAGTGAAGTCCTCTCAGCCCTGAAAACTCCTGGTCTGGGGCCAGTAAAGCAGGAGAAAGTCTCTCACTTGCTTCAACAAGGGCTGGATCAAATTTCAGAGGCAGGCTGCGTCCCTGCCATCCCGTTCTCTTTCACACATCTCAGCAGAGCCCTGTCTGGTTCCCCATCCCCTGCAGCAACAGTGCTGTGCTCAGAGCAGCACCCACACAGCCACCTCTAGCATTTGGCTCTGGATATGAAGCAGCATTTCTTTTCCTGCAGGGCAGGTGACATTCCTGGGGGACCAAGCACTGCCTGTTCTCTTCTCTTCTCTTCCAAAGGCACCAGCACCTTAACACGGCCATGGAGCTCACCTGATGCAGGTGTTCTCTCTTTCTCAGTCTGCACATGGTGATGAGAGAGCAGAAACAGGAACTTTTCATTCCAACACGATTCCTCAATCTTTTTCCTTTTCCTTAATTAAAATCTCCTCTCCTCTCCCTAGAGATCTCATCTCCTCTCCTCTCCTCTCCTTTTGGCAGCCCCCTCTGTACTCCTCTCCTCTCTGCTCCCCATTTCCTCTCAGTATTCCTCTCTCACAATCAATCAGGAAGCTGGAGCAGCTGCCCTTCCTCTCCTCTCCTCTGGGTGCTCCAGGGCTGGTCCTCTGGGTCCTCCCAGGGGCTGGTGCTCCTGTGCTGTGGGTGCCCTCCTCTTGGTCCTGTGTGCTCCTCTCCTGCTCCAGGGGTTGGTGCTCTGGGTGCCCAGGGTTCCTCCTCTCCTCTGCCCTCTCCTCTCCTCTCCTCTCCTCCTCTCCTCTCCTCTGGTGCTGTGTGCTGTGGGTGCTCAGGGGTCTGGTGCTCTGGGTGCCCAGGGTTGCACCTTAACATGGCCATGGGTGCTCACCTGATGCATGTGTTCTCTCTTTCTCAGTCTGCACATGGTGATGAGAGAGCAGAAACAGGAACTTTTCATTCCAACACAATTCCTGATTTTTTTTGTTAATTAAAATCTCAGCTAACGGGTAGAGGATCTCATTTCGTGAAGCAGAGAACATTTTGGCAGCCCTCACGTACTGCTTTAGCTGCTCCCCATTTGCTCTCAGTATTCCCTCTCCACAATCAATCAGGAGAAGCTGGAGCAGCTGCCCTTGCTGTGGGCTGTGGGTGCCCAGAGGTTGGTGCTGTGTGCTGTGGGTGCCCAGGGGTTGGTGCTGTGTGCTGTGGGTGCCCAGGGGTTGGTGCTGTGTGCTGTGGGTACCCAGAGGTTGGTGCTGAGCTGGAATTCAGCAGCAGGCTGCAGTGAGAGTGCTCACCCACCTTCCCCTCCGGAGCTGCGCCCCTGCCAAACTTCTCCTCTCCAGCAGGAACGCCCCTGCACCGTGCTGGGGAGAGAAGGGGAGCAGCTGCTCTGCACCTGGGACTGCAATCCTGGCACATCTCAAGTGTTGTTTAATAATTTTGCACAGATCAACAGTTTTTGAATAGTGCACACTCCGTTCCGTTCAGCAGGTTTTTAAACTCTCATCGTGCATTCATGGATCAGTGCACCTTCTCTAAGGCTCAGCAATTGTCTGCATTGTTAAACCCAAATGTTAATGTCTGCCACGCTGTCCTCCCCTCTAGTTCAGTGCATTTCAATGGGGGTTAAATGCTAAAACCGCTCTTAAAACTTCAAACACCCATTCACATCATCGCAGGCTACACCTGGGCTCATGTCCCTCCTCCCTCAATTTCCTGCCTCTCTTCCTCAGCAGTGTGGAGCACTGATCCTCAGAGAAATGAGCAGAGGCTCCTTCACTGCAGCCCGAGGCGGCAGCAGCTCTGTGGTCCCTCTGCTGCTCCCTTGGTGTCCACACTGGCTCTGTGGAGCTGCTGCTCCCCCTCCACAAACCCATCGCTCGAGGTTTTCTGGTCTCCTGAACACACAGCACTCCAGTAAATTGTCTGCTTTTCCAGATCTGTGCTTTCCTGGATGAAGGATTTTCCTCTCATCCTTGCTGCTGCCTCCTGGTTGTTCCAGTCAGGCTGGGTGTAAATCACAGGCTGCACTTTTACCCTGCCAGAAGTGCTCTTAGGACAGCCCTGCCCGGCAGACACAGGGATGGTGCTCCTGGCTGTGCTGTGATGTTCTTGCAGCTCACTGGGGATTATTTTGGGGACTTTAAACTGGGTCTGTGGCAGCCTCTGTGCTCCTCCTCCAACTCCAAGCAGTGGCCAGGCCGTGCTTCTGTCTCTCATCAGAGACACTCCAAGTCCAGATATGAGTTTTGGATCTCCTGCTTTACTCCTTTAGAACAATAAACTGGGAAGAAAGACTATTACAAAAGGATAATTTCAAACTGGCCTGGACTTCCCAATGGATTTGGTTGTTTAGTTTTGGAAATGGTTGCTAACCAGTGGAACTCAGGTCATGCATCATCCTCCACTTGATTCCTTTGCATTGACTTCAGCAGTTTTAAGATCAAGCCTTTGGGTAATTAAAAAAGAGCAGATGTGTCTGCACATAACCACCCAAACACAGCCCTGTTGCTGCTGGCAGATGATGTGGCCAGCCTGTCTTTACAGCACACCCCAGTGCTGAGGGGGCTGGACAAAGTTCCCTCCTCCATCCCAAACCCCCCAAACAGCAAGATTAGGGACACTTCTTGTTTCAGTGTGGAGTGTGGGCTTTAATTCGTGGTGGATGTTGCAATTAAAGACTACTTAGGATGGGGAGCATTGGAACTGCTTCAGTCTCACCTTGACCTATCTCACTTTTTACCTTTTCTCCAGTGAAAGCTGGTGGTAGGGAGGGGGAAATCCTTCTAATCCTGTGGGTAAGTGTAGCTGTTGGAGTGCTGTGAGTCAGGCAGTTTGTGTCCTGTTCCTGTGGAACATTATTATTCCATGATAAGATGAAAAACAAACACAGATTGAGCACATGGGATGGGGAATACTCGGCTTAAACTCTGGCTATCGTTTCTAAGTAGGAAAGAAAGCTCAGAATATATCTCAGGGGATTCCTAAAAACAACACTCCTATCTGAAACTACAGCAGCTATTTCAGAGAACAGTACTTGGAGACCTGATTTGCCAATAAAAACAAATTAATGGGAAAAGAATGTTTCAAAAATGACACTTCCAAGACTGTTCTGCACATGTGGAAGATTAAAAGGGAATAAAACCTCTTGTTTTATTAGTTTAAATTCCAGCATCATGTCATTTGCCATCCTTTACTCTGATATTCTTAATCTACCATTTGCCTCAAATTGCTTGCAGGCAATATCTGCAGACCCCAGTGCACAAGATGAGCTGGGGCAGGGGGAGACAGAACTCTTGTGGGGATTATCTGCATGGAAAAATCCCTGCTTGTGGGAGAGAAAGAGATCCTTGTGTGAGGCCTGGCACATTTTACAGGGCTTGGACCCAGGATGGTTTGTGAGGGGCACAGACAGAGGTGCCAGGGCAATGCCCCCTCAGCACACGGTGCCCCTCACCTGGCTGGGCCCTGGTGGGCTCTGAGAGCCCCACACGCTCTGTGCCACCTGTGCAGGTGAGACAGGAGCCTCAGGGATCAGCCCAAGGAGCCCCAGCAGGTGACAACAGCACAGGGTGGCACAGGGCGCTGGCACTGCCACACACACCTGGAACAGGACAGGGTGTTGGTCATCCAAAAACAGGACAGGGTGCTTGTCATCCAAACAGGACAGGGTGTTTGTCATCCAAACAGGACTGGGTGTTTGTCATCCAAACAGGACTGGGTGTTTGTCATCCAAAAACAGGACAGGGTGTTTGTCATCCAAACAGGACTGGGTGCCTGTCATCCAAACAGGACAGGGTGTTTGTCATCCAAACAGGACAGGGTGCTTGTCATCCAAACAGGACAGGGTGCCTGTCATCCAAAAACAGGACAGGGTGTTTGTCACCTTTGAGCACAACTGGAATTCAAACAGGACAGGGTGTTTGTCATCCAAACAGGAGAGTGTTCTTGTCACCTTTGGGCAAAGCTGGAATTCAAACAGGACAGGGTGTTTGTACCATTGGGCATAACTGTCATTCAATCGTGGCCAATTTGTTTTAATTTTAAAATGGTAACAAAATCTAATGAAAAGTTTGGATTTTATCACTCGACACACGAATGTGGGCGAGCCCTGTGCACTTGGATAATTGTCATGTCATGACATAGCACACAGCTGCAGCCAAAACAAGAAGCCTGACATTTATTAGACTGACTGCTGTCAGGCATAATTCTGAATTTAAACAAAACCATAATTTCTTATCTAAAAAGGGTTTGGGAATATATTTTGTTTTGTCTCAAGACATGAGGCACATCTTTCTGCCCCTTGCTATTTAGGCGAGACAGGCAGGCAAGGAATGAGAAAGGAATGAGAAGAATCAGGGTTACAACTCTGCAGTCTGCACACCCATCAGGTATTTTTAAAGACAAGTAGATCTTGACCCCAAGCAAAAACCTCCTCTTGTAAATCCAGCGTTTCTGAAGCACTGGTGAAGGCTCTTTTGGCAGCAAGCACCTCTTCTCAAGGGTGAATCTGAACTTCAAATTTAAATTTTCTGGGGACCTGACTGGATAACCAAATGGCTGAGTTTTTCAGCTGAAAATACTCTGTGTTAGACCAAATTCTAATACACATGGTGTCTGCCTCAGGTTTTTTAAAAATATGTTGTAAAATTAGCACCATCCCTTTGGGGGTTTGTGTCAAAAACTCACAGGTGAAAAGTGCCAGAGGACAGCTTTGCACTGCGCTTGGTCTCACACTTACATCCTCTTAGGCAGTGTTACTTTGCACTGAATTAACTAAAATTCATTCCTTTGGGTAGGAGTTTCTCCTTTATAATTCATTATCCATGTCCATGCACAGCTGTGTGTAAATACCGGTGAGAAGTGTTTGCCTGAAGGTGAAAAAGGATGACCTTGGGCCCCTGAGGTGCTGCAGACAGGAGAGGGATGTCCCTGTGGCCGGGTCTCTGCTGAAGCAGATCTTGCTCTCCCCTCCCACGCTAGAGAGTGTGGAGGAAAATGGTTGTGCCCAGCAGGGTTTCAGCACGACCAAAAACCTCCTGAATAATAAACAGCCAGAGGACTGTGGCTGTCTTGTCTCCGGTGAGGGCTCCTTGCAGGGATGACCTGCGAGCTGAGGGTGAGGAAGGAGCTTGGAGCAGAGCCTGCATGCAGAGATGAGCCACAAGCAGGCATCTGTTGTTTTCCTGTCAGTTCACGTCCCCTCTGCTTTACCTGCTCCCCCAAAGGGTGCAGAAACCTTTGTGACCTGAACATCAAATGGTTTCCCAATTACTCCTCCCGAACTGCTATCTTCCTCTGGTCTGGATTAGCCTAAAGTGAGGAGGCTGTCACAGACTGTACAGGGCAAATTGAGCTTTTTTACAATTACTTGTGGGGATTGGAGCCAACCACCTGCTTCAAAGCCCTGAGAGGTTAATTGCAGCTCTCTTTCTCTTGACCTGCGTATGGGAGCACACGGTGGCTGGCCTGCTCCCCTGCAAACTGTCTCAAACAGCACTTTCTGGGGCTGCCAGGCAGCTGACAATGGATGGTGACAGACTGCTTTAAACAGCCTGGCTCCGTGTATTTTACATGAGAGGGTGGCATTCTAAGCTTTTGCTGATTCTTCTCACTGTGTAGTGTTTGTAGGAGAGATTTAAGAGCCTTTTCCTCTTTGTTCCCTCAGAAGCAGCAGCTCAAAGGAATTCTGTGTGGAAGTCATCTGCTCAGGCAAAGCCCTGCAGTTCCAATGGGAACAGGCAGCACTGGGACCAGTTCCCCTTCCAGCAGCATCCCCAGCACCTCTGACAGTCAGAGAGTGGCTGGAAGGGTTGGAGGGGACTGAAAGGCAGAGAAAGTGCAGGGGGACATTGCTGCAGGGCCCTGGCCAGAGGGTGCAGTCCCCAAGGCTCGAGGGGAGCTCCATTCCCTCTAGAGCAGGGAGAGGGAACAGTGGTGCTGCCACGGAATCACAGCTCCGGGATGGAACCAGCTCTTTGTCCTGGCTCTGTAGTGGGTCCCAAGGGAAAAAGGAGTGCTGGGCATTTTCTGTCCATGCACAAGGTCCTCCTTTCCTTCAGATGAGCCAAGTCTACTTTCTAGCACCAATTGTAGTGAGGTGAGTGAAAGAAACATGGCAGTAATGAAATATGTGTGAGGGAAACAGAGGCTTCCTCATGGGAGCTTTAGTCTGTCCTGCTTGTCACGGGATTCAGCTGGATTTTCCTTTGAGTTGTCTGGTATGCTTGTACTTAACAGAGTAAACTCAAATTCCAGATAGAGAGCTGAAACAACAATGGCTCTCTTCAAGTTTTCTTATCCAGGCTGGGTTATTTTCTGGGAGATACACCTGAGTGAATCCTGAGCTCTGAATGCTGCGCTGGGTGAACTCTAGCAGAGTTATATTTCCTGCTTGGTACTTACCTTTTGGTCAGTATATAAATGACTGAATGTCTCTGTCTAAAAATAAAATCTGTGAAATTTGTAAGCCCAGATATGAAATCCCCCCCAGGGTTCCCCTGATGGGGAGACCCCTAAAAAGTGCTGTGCCAGAATTGAGAGATGAACAGGACTTTTGGCTTTTTTCAGTCTTTGGGCTGTTTATTTTTCTCTTATCAACAGTTCAGCATGCTGTCTACACACCAGATTTAGCCTACAAAAGAAAGCACCAAAAAAGTCACAAAACATACAGGTTCAAGATATTTTAAAACTATTTTGTCCAATTAACCCTTAGAATGTATTTTATTTCTACTTTCTACCAATAACTAATTATTTTTCTGTCCAGCATCTGCATTGTGGTTCTTTCTAACCAATCACTCTGTGCTACCAAAACTGCAGAAAATGGAGTAGAAGGAGAACAAGAAGGAGATCTTTTGGATGAAAAGGGATGCTGAAGAAACAATCTTTGAGATCAAAAAAGTGGCCAATCTCTCAGAATCATTGACAGAGATGGAAGTCCAAGTTGAAGTGGTCCCATCTCCTCATTAATTTTCCTGAGGTCATGGAGCATGAATCAGAGGTTTTCTTGTGGATCATGAACACTGGAGAGTTCCAGGGACTATTTGTTGGCTTGATGTGGCCTTTCTGCAAGTGCTCTCCAACTGATTTCTTGAGGGCACTTAGTTTCTCTGGTTCCAGGAGCCACTGGTCCACCCAGACATGGTTGTCTGTCTTCCAAGTCAGTTTCAAGGTGGTGTGTGCTGCAGTGACCCCTGTTAAAAATCTACTTCTAATTTTGTTCCCATTGTGATAAAATGTCTCTTCCCCATATTGTGATGGGCCTCTGCACAACAAAGGGACGAATGATTGCTGTCTTTCCTCCTTGCCCTGAAACAACAACTGAGTTCTCACTCTGCAGGCACAACGTACATCCTTTGATACCTGAGAGGGAGTTCAAAGGTGCCTTCAAGTTCCAATCTCTGGGCCAAAAGAGGTAGGAAATGACTGTGACATCCACATCAGTGTCCAAGATGCCCCTGACTGAAATAGTTTTGTCACCACCTGTCAAATTGCAGACGATTACAGGTCGAGAACCGCCTATTTGCTTCACCCACAAGGCATGAATGTCCATGTCTTCATTGCCAGGTGAAATCTGCTGATCTGTCCCTGGCATGATCTGCTCTGTTTCATGAGATGGCAAAGCAGTGGCCTTGGCTATTGGAGTCTTCTCTGGAATGATCAATGAAGGGCATAGAGGTTGAGCCAAAATTGTCAGCTCTTCGTTATGATCTGCTGAAACAATTGAAGGATAAACAATGAGCCCTGAAATGCTGCATCTGTCCTTGCCTATGATTAAAAAGTCTTGTCTCTTCCACAATGTTCCAGTGACCCCCGTGGGTATCACTGTACAACTTCCATTCATCAAGCGCACTAACTTGGAAGCTGCCAATTCACATTGTGCGCCTGGGGGCAACAATTCTGGGTCTGGGGAACCAGCAGATGGTCCTGCTGATGGAGTCTGATTGACATTCCCCTGTGGTTGCGTTCCCTGAGGGGTCCCGGGCTGAGCCATCTCCATCCCTTGAGTTGTGGCGCGATGGCGTCTCGCGCTCTTCTTTGAATTTCCTGGGACAGGCAGAGTTCTTCCATCCACATCTGTTCTGGAGTAACATTCATTCACACGGTGTTTTCCTCTCTCGCATCTTGGACAAAGGCCTGGCTCTTCTGTGTTCTCTGTAGGTTCCATACAATTATTTTTTTTGTGTCCATATTTTCCGTATTTGAAGCACGGTCCCCCAGAGAATTCTGTTGAGATCGCTTCTGTGGAGTTGCCTTGTTGAAAAGTTGGGTGAAGCTCGGTGAGAATTCTTGAAAATTCTTTGCTCTGCTCTTGAAGGATTTTCTTGACCTGTTCTACACAAACGTCTGCTATGATTTCTGCGATGTGCTGAGGAGTGCCCACCTTGCTGCATGCCTCTATCATTTCAGCCATGGTTGGTCGACCAGGCATGGCACTAATTATACATTTGCACTCTGCATTGGCGTTTTCAAAAGCGAGGCTTTGAAGCAGATATGGCTTCCACTCTTTGTCACCCACTTGTCTGTCCACTGCTTGCGTGAGACGATGGGTGAATGAAGTGAAGGGCTCAGAAGGACCTTGCTTTACTTGTGTGCAATGGCCTTCTGGAGTTCCAACTGGTTGAATTTGCAGAATTGCGTCCCATGCTGCCTCTTTGATGTCTGCAATCACGTCTCGAGGCAGCTCTGCCACCTGATGCTCAGGTCTGTCATGGGGTTCATCTCCTGCCAGCTGAGCCAGTGTGAGGGCTGTGTGTGGCCCTCCTGCATACCTGTACCTCACCTGAGTGAGAGCCCTCCGCCATATCTCATCCCACTCCTCGACCTGTAAATCTGTAAGAATTAGCGAGACAAGACATCTGCAGTCATGAGGTAGCAGGTCATAAAAACAAAAGGTGATTTTTAATAATTGCTGGAAGTAGAAAGAGGATAAACCATCCTCTTTTACTGCCTGTCTCAAGTCTTTAATTATGTCATATGTCAGTGGTCTCCATTTGGGATTTACATTTTGTCTGCCATGTTTTGTTGTCTTTAATTGTATTGATGCCATGTCAAAATCTTCTTCTTTTAAAACTTTTCTTCTAATCTCTGCCCAGTTGGTAGAATTTGGTATGTCTCTTGATGGATCTTTTGTATTATTATTTGAGATGGCTTCTGGAATCCAAGGAAATGGGACAAAATCTGTTTGTATTTTGTGGGTTTGTGTCCTGCAAAGATTTTCTTTCTTCAAGTTTTGAGGCTGTATTCTCTCCTTCCCCTTGTGAAAAACACGTTCACTGTCCTGTGAAAATTTAAAAAGTTAATTAAAGGGCAATAAGAGACAAGGACCAGAGCAAAGGTTATTACGGCTGAGTGCATTTAGAAATAAAAACCATATATTTATGACAAAGTTACTTAAACATCACACATAAAAAATACATTTTCATATTTGTGAAAAGCCAATATTATCTATAACACATACTTATACGTGTTATAGTATATATAGTATATATAGTACACTATTATACTAATGGTATATATTATATATATTATCTATTATATATGATATATATTATTATGTATTATATGTATAGTATATATTATATATAATATATACTATATAATATATAGTATATATTCTATCACAGTATATATTATTATATAGTATATATACTATTTCACTACTATGTTTAAGCTTAATTAACAGTAGAAGTGCAAACTATATATTTTTAACAAAGTTACTTTAACATGGCACATATAAAATCCATTGTAATATTTGCAAAAACCCACCATTAAAATGTGTATCCATAACACCCTGCTGTATGAGGAATTGCTGGTTGCATTTGTTGCTGCGTATTATTAGAATTGGAGGATGCAATAATAGACTCGGCCAGAGGTGGCGCTGCAGCAGGAGGTTTAATCTTTTGTCACAAAATGACGTCAGCGGAAGTACGTTATAAATTACGGAAGTGCATAGGCGCCGCCGTCTTTCCGTACGGAATAGGCGCAGGGCGCCGCCATTATGTGGGAAGGGCATGTTGCGTGCGCAGCCTCTGAGCTGCACTAATGAGTGTCTGGGGGACGCCAGCGGAACGCCGCTGTGGTGATTGACAGGCCGGGAGGCGGGGCCACGGGCGGTGCCGGAATGGCTGCGGGAGCCGCGGGCTCGGGAGCGCTGGCTCCGAGCGCGGGTTTGGGAAAGAGCGGGCGGGGAAGGGACAGCAGCGCCGCAGCTATGGGCAGTAAAGAAGCGCTGTTTGTGATCTTTGGGTCTGTGTTTGCCACCCCCGTCCGAGATTGCATCCGCCCGTCCCGAGGGACCCCTGTCCTCCCGCAACCTCCGTCTGCCCCGTCCCCGCCGGGCTCTGCGCACTGCCTGAGGCCAAAGCCACGTTCGTGACTTAAAAGCGGCGGCAGGGCCGCGGGTCCCGCTCCGCTCCCTCCGGGCAGAAGGGAACCGCGTATTGCGCTGTTTGCGGTGGATACGCCCTTTGCGTACCCGGGGCGGTCCGTGCGGTCCCTGGCTGCGCAGTTAGCGGACCCTGCGCGCTTGTCGCGGTTCCAGGTGGCCGCGCACCGGGACGGGCCCGCCCGCTCCCGGGCTGCTCCCGGCAGTTCGGGGGTTCCCCTGGCTGTGGGGAGCGCCTCGCAGGGCTGGCCTGTCCCCTGCCGCTGGGGGAGCCGTGGGGGCGATCTGCCAGGCTGTGCCCATGCTGCTGGAGCGGGGACAAGGGGGCTGCCCCGTCCCGCCGCTCTGGGCCGCCCGGGCTGAGGCGCCGAGGAGGACCCGCCTGGGCTGAGGCTGGGCCTCTGTGAGGCACTAATTATCTCATTAGCCTCTTGTGCAGCTTCTGTGCACGGCTTCTGCTGGCTAGAACCTCACAGACCACCCTACATGTTAGAAGAAGTTTTGCTGCTGCTGTGTTCTTTAGCGTAGCAGCTTTGTATGGCCTTAGATTCACAGAGTCCCAGAGAAAGGGATCTAAAAGAGCCCCTGGATCTGCGTTTGGAAGCTGTTCCTGCAGCCAGAGTAAAAGATCTTTTAGTTGGTCGCTTGGGACAGCTGTGGGATGTTCCCTGCCCATTGAGTGTAGGAGATTTAAAGCATCTCTTTGTGATCTCATGTTTCCCATTATCTGTCTGTGATTAACCCTGAAGAACATAAATCCTACCCGACTTCTTGCTGTCCGTTTCTCCTCGGTTCCCGTCTCGTGGGTCTCCACCATCCACGTTCTGCTCTAAACCGTTTCACCAGTGTCTAGGGATGCTCAAGTCTTTTTTTTCTTCCTTTTTTCTTTCTTCTTTCTTTTCCCTGGGGATTTTCCTGCTCACAGCTGCAGTTACCTCTGTGTCTCCAGAGGTCCCAGCCTCAGCAGTGTCCCAACACCAGGGCACTCCTCACTGCTGGCTCTTGGCTTTGTGTCTGCTCTGCCAAGGTCGGGATTGAGGCGCACCAGACGGTGTTCTGTGCTCAGATGTTTATTATTGCTTATCTACATTACAAGTCCTGAGTTCTGCAGCATTCTACTAACAAGCTACAAAATGGCCAACTGTCTTTCTCTACAAGGTCTTTTAAGGCTAAACTATCCAATTAAGAAATGACACCTACATTATTTTCACTTTTAACCCAATAACTAATCCCTCATGTCCCGCACTGCGGACTTTTCTGTCCAATTACACAAAACCACCCAAACCCATGGAGAAGAAGGGAGAAGAAGATAAAGAAGAAGGACCAGCCTCCGCCCTAAAACCTCCATCTTGCTCTACATATATTGTTTTGTTCTAAACCCTTAAACTCTAAGTTTTGCACCCTGTGATATTACACGCTTCTAATCAAACTCCACACCCACAATCCCAGTGCTATCAATCCATTTTGAAAGCTTTCTCCACGGCCTCAGGTCAAGTGCAGTGTTCTCTTGGTGGTCTGTGCCTTTCAGCACAGAAAGTTTGAAATACTCAACATCCAGCATTCCTAGACTGATATTTTTATAGCCACAATTAATGTCCATTTTCAGTTCCCTAATTTAGCACCTTTCTTGCCTGCTGACAAGAACATTTGATGCAGCAAGAAGAGAATCTGAAAAATTAGCTGCTGCCTTGTCAGATATTAGTTATTCCCCTGATCTGGCCTTGATGTTTATCCCTCCCTCTTTGAGTTTTCTTAATTATTTCTGTCTTGTATTAATTCTCACATAACTCCCTCGATGTAAGCTTTATGGTTTAGAATCTCAACTGCTCATTCAATTAATGGGCTTGCTTAATGTGCTTAAACTTTCCAGAGACGCTCGTGACACATTATGAGGGAGGGAAAAAAAGATTCCAAGTATGCTCCATCTCATTTGTGGTACTCCTGAGCCTGAAGTCCATTTTAAGCTCTTTATCAGATTATCTAGATTTATTATTTTTATATTCTTGTGTTCATTAAGCATTTATGTGGAGGAGTATTCTCTCCAGAAGAGGGACTGTGTTTCCTTTGCCCCATCCCTCATCACCTGGCTCAGCCCCTCTGTACATGAGCAATTGTAGTTTCAGCACATTGAAAAGGATCTGAGAAGCTGACTTGAATATGGCAAATATGGAAGGACAGATCTTTTACTTAATATCTGAAAATCGTGTGGTTTTGAGCAAAACAAAGCATCTGCCAGAGGTTTTCTCTAATTTTTCTTGGCTCAGTAACCCCTAATCCCTGTTAATATCTGAAAAGACTTGAGGTAGGTTTGCAGAGGGAACCCGGCCTGTGTCTCAGCCTATTCCCCCCTGAAGCCTACATGAGTTATCTCAGTAATTCCAGGAAACCAGAATTTAAACACGGGCTCAGCCGGGCTGCCTCTGTGCCAGAGCCTTGGACAGGTGACACAGAGCAGCCCTGACAGGAGAACAAAGTGCATTCCAGGGACACAGCCACATCTCATCAGCTGTGGGCTTAAAAGATTAAAACCACACTGAAACCGTGGGCTCTGTGGGACTTCTGCCTCTCTCTCTTCAAGGCAGAATGCACACCAGATAAAGATAAAATACATGTACACATGCAGGTACATGCAGATATATAACTCATATTATACATGTAAATAAACATGAATATTGTACATGAATGTTATATGTGGCTGGGTGTTGGTGTGTCTAAAACTACGCTGTTTGTATAGGTAAAACCACACACACATATATTTATAAATATATTAGAAACCCCTCCCTGACAAAGGAGTCCTGTCTTCCAGGATGCAGATTGAATTAGTTGCTACATCATTGTTTTAGATAAATAAGATCTGTGCTCAGGACCTTGATTTTGTGCCAGAAGATTCCTGGAGCCAAGAGGGCAGATGAGTTGTAGTACACAGCCCACATGCTCCTTTTAGCAGTGATTTCATGGAATGCCACGAAGCAGCTATGAATACATTTTGTTAAAACAATTACTGAGAAGTTCTAAAAAATAATGCTTCTGCTGCACTTCTGCTCATGAGCCATAAGGGGATCTTTGTCTTTCAGCATTACAGTGCTCAAGGAAAAGGGAAAAGATTCTGGTTTATGGTTCTGAGTCAGTCTTTTTCTTACTAACATATGGCCCCATTTTTTCCTGGTTCTTTAAGCAAGTTGTAAACATAAACGTTGATGCACATGGAGTTTGATTCATGAAGGGTTTAATTTGCCTAATATAAAAGATTCACACAGGTTATATAACATCATTAAATTATTTTTGTAGTTTGAGTAGTATCCTTTGAGGAAAGCACAACTCTTTCCCTGGGGTCCATTTATCACTGTTTGCTTCTAATTAGAGAACTGGAAATGCAATATGCATGACTTGGATTTGCAGTGTTGTCTTAGCACTCATGTATCATCCTCATTCTTCCTCAGGAATATTTATTCGTTTCCTAATTTTTTATATATTTTTTTTTAAGGTTTCTGAGAGCTGTGACTCCATCTTTGTTAATGGCAAGGAGATGAAGAGCAAAGTGGACACCATTGTGAATTTCACCTACCAGCATTTCACCACGCAGCTGGAGGTGACGGTCTGGGTGCCGCGGCTGCCGCTGCAGATCGAGATCTCTGACACCGAGCTCAGCCAGATCAAGGGCTGGAGGATCCCTGTCACCTCCAACAAAAGGTGTGTATGTCCTCAGCATTGCCCCCTCCTCACACATGCCTGGGGCTCTGCTTTTACAGCACAGCCATTTAAAAATGAGCATTTAAAAACTGCAGTCAGCTTTGCAGTCTGCCTCAGCCCTCATTCAAACACTGGACAGTTTGAAAACCAGTGCTTTGCCTGGAGCATTAATCAATCCCACACAATCTCAGGACATTGGATCACACATTCCTGAGGAAAAGCACCTGGACCTCTCCTGTAGGTGTTACACAGCCCTGAGTGTGTGTGAGACATTCAGCACTGCCAGATCTCAGTTCCTTCTGCTGGGACAAATGACAGGGCCAAGGAAGGGTTCAGGTGTCACTGCCTTGGGCCAGGTGACCAGCCCAGGTCTCTTCCAACCCAAACACTCTGTGATTCCATGGCTTTGGGTGGTTGTTCAGTCTGTGCAGACCTGGCTGCTGCACTACTTAGCAGCTCTGAATTAAGTAAGAAACAATTCCTACTGAAGACCATGTTCCACCAGGAAAAAGTGGGCAGGGAAAAAGGAGGGCAGAGACAGTGGGGGTTTTGAGTTCTGATCCCATCATTCCCTACTGGAAATGCCCCTTCTGTAATAACCATCATTTGCAAGATGAAGAACTTCCAGGAACGCTGCTGTGTTGGTGGATTTCAGGTGAAATTGAAAAATATTAGTGGGGAAAAGACGTGTCACCAGCTCAGATTTACAACCCAGTGAAAAAGCCTTGCTGGCAGCAGCAAGGGGAGTGCTAAACACTGTGGCAGCTCCAGCTGAAGCTCTCCAGTGTCCAGGAGAACATCTCAGCTGCTGAGGAGCCTGAAGAGCCCAGACAGCAGAGGAGGATAACTACCCAACACTTCATAAGGGCACAGAACTAAGGGAATAGCACACAATTTGCAGGGTGGTCAGATCACAAGCTCCAGAGAAGGGCAATGACTGACCCCTTGATTATGTGGGTATCTTCTGGCTATGACAGAAGAGGTGATGAGAATCTGGCACAAGAGAAGTTGCAGTGTTTGCTTCAGTGACAAAGGCAGGAAGAGCTGTGCTGGGTGAGGAATGAATGGATTTAAGCCGACTGCTTAAATCTTCACTGAACTTCCCTCTCCTGCCTGTGCTGTCCCAGCCCTGAGACAGATCCTGCTGAAAGCAGTGGGATTTTGCTGAGCACACAGCTGCAGGATTAGGCTGGTGTTTATTGCAGGAGCAGACATTCAGCCATGCTTAGCAATCGTGGGCATTCTCAAGTTAAACCTATTACAGGCAGCGCTGGAAATTTCCCCCCTGGTGTCTTCTCCTGATTTATTTGGCCAGCTGAAATAAAGAGAATGGTCTGAGAGTCTGCTCTGCTTGCAAGCTGGCAGGCTTTGCAGAGTTTTGGTGCAAAGCATTTGCTGCTGCTTGGATTGCACTGGAGCTGCTGGCCCACGTCCTGCAGGCATTTTCCAAAGTGTGGACACTGTGTCCTCCCCCTGGAAGGTCCATGTCCACGTAAGCAGCAAAGGTTCCAACAGGAAACAAATGATCTCTCCTTTTATTGACCATTCATGGGGTTTTTTTAACTTTGCAGGGCTATTCTGAATCAATAGTTCAGAGCCAGCATTAGTTGTGCTCGCGCTGACATTTACTTTGCACATAAGGTTTTTACATTTCCTTTATTTTTAGATTTGGGTGGTTTTTACCTGAGATTTAGTGGCTTTTCATTTTGGCTCTTTTTTATTATTATGACTTTTCTCTTTACTTTTTAATCTGCTTATACCTCCACGACTTATGTGTTTCCCAAAATCCTAAACATGGGGGAGTTTTATGAGTTTTTAAGTGATAAGCTGAAGCACTCAAGACATTTGGACTGCAGTCAGGAGCTGGAGGTTTGAGAGTGAGCAGAGTGCTTTTATCTTTGCAAAACCCCCAAATCCAAGCATTTCCCAGCAGGTGAAGCCATAGCATTGTGTTGTTTCAAGTTTGCCTTCATGTGAGAGCCAATACTGGCAATTTGCACGAGGTTTTTGATATCTGTCCTTGAAGGAGACTCAAGGATTCTTTCCAAAGTCCCTGACAACAGGCTTTGGCAGACTTAAACTTAGCCCAAAAATCCACTGAAACCATGTCACTGTTCTGGTCATGGCAGGATTGCAGTGTGGCTTCTTCATAGCTCACCTCACCACAAACAAAACAATTTTCCTCTTTGCTCCTGTCCTGCAGGGTTGGTGTCCTCACACCACTGCTTGTGTTCTCAGCGGGAACTGAACATTGCTATAAAGTTATTCATCAGCATACAGCAGGTAAAATGATGGAGTGTTTTCTACGGATTGTGCAGAGACATTTCAGCAACCTCCAGAGTTTCTTTCATCTCCTCTGGCTGCCCCAGGGCCTCGTTCCCACCCCCACAGCGTGGCTGGCTGAGCCAGATGGCAAAATAGAACTGGGTTTACAATAATCTTTTAAACGTGTTTATTGGTGCTGTTAGCAAAAGAAACGTTTGTGCATCAGCATAGCTGTTCTTCTTCTGATACAGCTGCTCTCCTTCAGACCTGAGAGAGTTTATGTGCCCCAGATCACATCTGTTCTTCCCAGGGATGGCTCTCGAGCCAGTAAAATGTCTTGCTGCTCCCTGTAAACCCTGTCATGTTTGTAATTATAAAATACATGTGATTACAGACATGTTTGCCTCTCTGACTTCTTGGATCATTTCCACAAAGCCATGAAGAAAGCAGGGTCTTTACAAAACTTTTACAAATGCCCCCTGCACAGTTTGAACTGTGTTGGTTTTTAGCTGGTCTGAAGGAAGGAGCAGGAACTTGTCAGAGAGCAGGAAAGGAAGAGACAGGCTGCTTTTATACCAGAAACTGGTAAAAACCCCAGTCCTCTCCCCTGTGTCAGGGCAGCAATACAATTTAGCAGATCAGCCTGCAAATATATGGCAAATCTGTAATATTATCAGGAGGAGAACTTGATCTCTGGTGGGTGCTGCTGCAGACAGGAGGAGCCTCCCTGGGCAGGTGAAATTCAGCTCCACCATCATCTCCTGAGTGGTGCAAGGAAAGTGGTGCCTGAGCCAGCACGGGCTGCACAAACCCCAGCCTCAGCAAACAGCAGGTGTATATTTAAATTAAAGTCAAATATTAGAGTGTAGAAGAGGTCCAGGCAGACTCTGCTAGTCTAACAAGAACATTTATTTCTATTCCTCATGCATCTGCAAAATAATTACCTTCTTCTTGAGGTTCCTGCACCAGCTCTGTGCACACATATTTACATGGCATGAGTGGCTTCAGCTTGCATTAATAGGAATTGCATGGCTAAAGTCTCACAGAACAAGCTGGCAATTTAATTTCAGTAAATATTTGCAGCTGGGATAGGACATTGTTTTCAGGAGGCTCCCAACACCACTGGCACGGGCTTCATTTCAGGTAGAGTTTATTGAGCTCTGCTTTGGTCCTGTCCCATTCTGGAGACAAAAGCAGGAAAGCTGGCCTGGGTTAAAAGCAGGAGAAAAGAAACTGCTTTAGTTAAACCTTCAGGGAGTGCTGCCCCTCAGAAATAAAGCTGTGAAATTAAGAGACACTGGATTCAAACCATTCCACTGGTGGGTAACAGCATCTGCACAAAGCTGGAACACGCTGTAAATTTGCTCCTTTGGTTAATTGACTTTAATGTCCTTTGGAGATAAGGCCTTGGAGATTTTTGTTAATAGGTAGGCTGTATTTTCAAGATCTGTGAAAGTACCAAATTACATTTCTTCTTGAACTGTGAGTGGAGTTATGTGCAGCTTATTTCTGTGGCTTCCACTAAATCAGCTTCTAGTGGTTTGTAATTTGTATCTGAGAGAGATTTCTTTTTCAATTAGGGGTGTTGGAAATGTTTTTTAAATATACGACTCTTTGTAATGAGTATTTCAAATCCAAACCCAGCAAAACTGATTTCTTTAGGGTTGGATTTTTTTTTTAAACAGAAAATTAGCATCTGGCCCAAGAATGTGATGCCTGGTTGGAGAGGGGTGCAGATTAAAAGAGACACACTTCAACTGCTCAGAGACAAGGTCTGTAATGTGGAGCTGACAGATCACTGATTAGATCAGTGCTTGCAGGCACCCTTGGAACAGGCTGCTGCTTTAACTCAGCTCCCTGGCAGAGCCTTTCTCTCTGTGAAATGTAAATTAAATGTAATTCTGGCAACCTTGGCTCGCTCCAGAAAAGCACAAAACCTTCCAAGCAAGTTTGCCAAGCAGCAAGAAATAGGCTAAGGAGGACTCTGAGAGATTTTCAGAGATGACCAAGGGAAAAAAGCACAATATGCAGCAATAGCTTATATTCACCAGGACTTGAGGAGAAGATGAGCTTCCTGCTTAATGAAGGATTTTAAGCTTACTGAAAACACTTTATAAGGAGTTTAAAGGGAACTGTGCAATTCACTGCATCTCAAACACTGACTTACTGCCTAAATCTTGATTTTGTGGTTTGAAAGTGGAAAAATTATATCCTTTGTTAAAAAATAAAACAAAACCAGAAAGAACTTGAGACCTGGCAAAGCAGACTTGGAAAGCTTGTACTGAAAATTCAGACACCTCCCTCTCCTCTGCACTGACAAAGAACGTGCCTTGCTCATCCCAGGGTTTGGAGAAGCTTTTCTGATGCTCCACATTTGTCTGCACAGAAAACATGTTTCTGAGCAGAAGTATATCAACATCTCGAAATGTTTTTGTGCTGAAATGGAGCCTTTGCATTTAGGATACCCCAAGGAATGGGCTGGATTTGAATCATCGTTTTGTTGTGGTAAATACTGGCTGCCCACACGGTCCCAGTCCTGGAAATAAGGACAGGAGTGCTCCCTCTGTGCCCCTGAGCAGCAGTCCTCCCCTCTGGTCATTCCACAGCTCACATTTATCAGCTGGGGCTGACAAAGAATTCCCTCCAGTTGTTTTGAATAGATTTCCTCTTGGACAATCCAGCAGTGCAAAGTTTTAAACAGTGAAAGTAGAAATAAACAAGCACATAAATAAAGATAACAGCAACCCATTGGGTCTGAATAAAACATCGACTCACAGAATTGTTTGGGTTGAAGGAAACCTTACAGATTATCTTGTTCCAACCCCTGCCCTGGGCAAGGGACAAACGGGAGCAGGAAGGGAGTTGTGTACATGATGCTGGGGTGGATGTTGGATATGTGAACATCTCCTGCCAACCACACCATGCTGCTCTGGGTCTCCTTTCCCATAAAAAGGCTGGTTCCCATCAGTTCTGTGCTCTTTTGCCCCAAATCCCACAAGTGCTCCTTACCTGAACAGCCTTTGCACATTTTTCTGCAGTTCTGCACAGGCACTAATGGTACTGCCTGTATTATTAAGAGAGGGTCAAATCCCCAAATCTCAGAGCTGGGCTTGGTCCTGCCAAAGTCTGAGATTGTTCAGAGCTGGGTTATGGCTTGGCTCAGCTGGAGAGGGTCAGAACACAGGAATAAATTGAAAGTGGGAACATTAGGAGTTCATGAATTCATTTACAGCATGGCTGGATATGGACCACAGAAGCTTGATGAACATTCCCCTTCTAGAACTTTCTTTGTGGCTGTTTTGCCAACTGTGAGCTGACTTCAGCCTGACACCAGTGCTGGCAAGGAGAGAACAACTGAGAGTTTCCCTGAAATACCCAGCTAGTCAAACTCTAAGACTAATTTCTTTGGGAAATATAAATCCTTTTTTTGTAGCCTTCCCCCTAACAATTCCACTGTTATTCAATGATGTTTCACTCAGCAAGTAATGATGGACACTTGTTTTACACACACAAAACCAAAAGGCACCACAGACCATTTACTTGAGGCTGAATATAAATATTCAGCTAACAAGTGATGCATTGAAAATGTATTTCCAGTGGATTAGGTTCTGTAACACTGGGACTTTCAGTCATTTTGAAGAGCACAAGGGTTTTTCTTAGATATGTTTTCAGCTTACTGGCTGCCAGCTTTGTCATAAAACAATTTATAACAAAAGCAATTCTGTTTTATAATAGTTTTTCATAGCTGCTATTTCAAAGGAGGAGATAAAGGGACACAGTAACCACAAAACTACCTCCTGCAATATTTGAAAAATGAGAGACTTATCCTGTATTTCCCACCCTTGATACAGAGGTGGCTTCAGGCTCAATAAATACAGGAGGGAGGGAAATTATTTCTGAGCAATGAATCCACAGCATGGGGGCATAATGAGTAAAAGTGTGACCACCCACTGCTTAATACCTGACTTGGAAGAGATAAGAGGATCCATGTGTTTGTGCCAGGCAATGAACAAGAGAAAGAAAATATAAAATATTAAATATTGGTGGTAAACTGGGTCTTCAAGCAGACAAAAAAGTCTGTGAGGTGTGACAGCAGTGCTATCATGTACAAATCACTGTGATGCCTTCTCTGAGCTCCAGGGAAAGCAGTTTTATTTCACAGGTTCTACTTTGGAAGGGGACAGATAGAAAACGTTGAAGGAAGTGTGTCTAATGCTGCAGGTGTTCTGCACCGTGTAATCTGAGTAACCCTGCCCTCAGGGGGAGCCCAAATGCTTTGTTAACAGCAGCTAAAGATTTTTTTTTGTGACAGAGCATTTTGAAAACTTCTTGGCTAATAGCATATTGCTGAAGTTACAGACAGCTGTTCTAGCCAGTCACTGAAAGCACACCTACCCCTGCTGCACACAATGCTGGCTTGTCTGCTTTCTGTGAACAACACACAATACTTCATTATGAAGCTTAAAACCTGCTACTATCTTGTTGAGCATATTTTTCTGCAGTCTTAAAGTCTGTCTTAGCTTTTATGTCCTTGCCTGTTATACCATTGTAACTTTTTCTACTTTCAAACTTTACAGCTGCAGCTAGTTCTGAGTTTCTCTGCTCTTCGTGGTTCTAAGCTTTCCTGGCTTTGTGGGAATCACCTTCCCTTTGCCATCTCCCCCAGAGGAGGTGCAGCTGGAGCTCTGCAGGCTGGGGGGATCTAACCAAGCTGGCTGTGTTCACAGGCCCACGCGGGACAGCGAGGATGAGGAGGATGACGAGAAGAAGGGCAAAGGCTGCACCCTGCAGTACCAGCACGCCCTGGTGAGGGTCCTGACGCAGTTTGTGGCCGAGTCCTCGGAGCTGGGAGGCCACCTGACCTACCTGCTGGGCTCGGAGTGGCAGTTTGACATCACGGACCTGGTGGCTGATTTCATGAAGGTGGAGGAGCCCAGGGTGGCCAAGCTGCAGGAGGGCCGGGTGCTGGCTGGGCGCGAGCAAGGCATCACCACGGTGCAGGTACAGCCCCTGCAGCCCCACAGCGGGCTCAGGCTCAACACACCCCGGGCTAGCAGGGCTCATCTCAGGGAAAAAATAATAAAAAAAAAGCTGGAAAAAATGGGCGTGCTAAACAGAAAAGGAAGTTTGAGCGGGTTTTCATTGTGGCCATTTGTCACTTCCATAGAATGCCCTTAGGTGAAGCTTTTGTAGGGATTTGTGCATTTTAGTGTGGCTGGATCACAGGGGGATTTCTCTGGCTGGTGAAAGAGGGGACGTGAGGCACACAGCCAGCTCCTTCTCACTTCAGTGGGACCATATGGGCATAACTCATATTTGGAGTTAACTCATAACTCATTGGGAGATTGTACCAAATATCTACATGCACCTTTACATGCTTGAACATATTTGAAAAATTAGTCCTTTCATGTTCACAAAACTGATCACAAACCATGGACACAAAGATAATCCTCAGACGCCTTTTGGAGTGTTCATGTCCCCCACCTAACTTCTGTCCAAATTCATGCACCTTCCTTAATCAAAATAAAGGAATGGAAGCACTGGGGCTCTTCTCAGGGGCTGCAAACACCTGCAATGTTCTGGTCACACTCTGGAGTCAACACAGGGATTTTAGGGCTCAGCTTCCTTCAACCTGAAATAAATGGGATAGAGAGGTCAAGGGATTTCTGCCCTTAAAATGTCTCTTTGTCTCAGTGACCCTAAAAGAGCAGGAAGCTCCAGTGCAGGGAGCTGTGCTGCAGGTTTCTCATGTTGGTTTAGACAAATCACACCTCAACTATTTTGGGCTCAAAGCAGCTGTTCCTGTCACCAGGATAAAGATGAGTCTCTTTCTGAGCATGCTGGAAACAAGGTCTTGGAGCAACTGGCAGGAGTGTTTTGGCATTGAAAAATGCAGGCAGGCACCCAGTGTAATTTCCAGAGTTCTTTTGCAAGTCTCACTTTCATTTCATTCAGGTCCTGTGTCCTAGAAAGGCAACAGGCCAAGTTCCTATCAGCCAGGCTTTGAGCACTTATTTATCCCCTCACTGAGTTTCAGTGTTAATCAGTGTCTTACACTCTGTCCTGGGCTGCACTGCATTAACAGGGTGTTTATTTATAGACCCACAAAAATTACTTTAAAAAAAAACCCAATAAATCCATTTAATTTATTCTATATTATATATATTTTGTCAAGATCAAGCTGCAATTTTGAAGTGATTTGTTGTTTATTAAATTATTTTTTTAGATGAAGTAATTTAGCAGCAAGTGAGTGTAATATCTTGGGGGAAACATCAGCTCTGGCTTAGACATGGACATGGCAAACCCAGGATTAACCTGGTGTGCTGGCTAGAGACCAGCCTGGCTTTAAAACACTCCATTGCTGCTTCATGCCGGGTGTTTCCTTTCCCTGCCAGGTGCTGTCCCCTCTCTCGGATTCCATCCTGGCAGAGAAGACAGTGATAGTTCTGGATGACAGGGTGACCATTGCTGACCTGGGGGTGCAGCTGGTGTCAGGCCTGTCTGTGTCCTTTCAGAGCAGCAAAGGAAACAAGAGAGCCATCCTTGCCACCACCTCTGCCCACGACATCCTGCGCACTCCCAAACAGGTATGCCCCCAAAAATGCATCTAATTAATTTAATGCTCCCTCTGCTCTGGCAGAGGAATTTGCTGTAAACTTTAGGCAGCAGATATGATGAATATATGGCTGTGAGAAGCAGTAAGTAAAGGCTGTTCATCTTCCTGACCCCTGCACAGTGTGACCCCTGCACTCTCCAGAGCTGCTCTGGGGAGCTCGCAGCACAGGTCAAGGGATGCACAGTTCCAAACAAACGTGGATGTGCCACAAAAATCTCCTTTTCCGTGGGAAGATGCAGCCTAGCTGTGCAAGCAGGGCTGGGAATGCCAGTCCTTAATTGTCAGCCCAGCCAAAACGACCTCTGGCTGCAGGTACAGAAGTTTTCATGACCTGCATTGCTGAAAGCTGATGAGATTGTGCTTACTTTGAACCATATAATCTGAGGAATTAAATAGCTTTTAATGAGACCACAGAACAAATTCTGGATGTGGTTTTTAATAGATTTCATAGAGCTGAGGTTCTACATCAGTGCAGAAAGTGTAACTATATTTCTTGCACTAGCAATTCGCAGCAAGAAGACAAATTGGTTTGGTCAAAACATAAAAATGGTGGTTTTTATGGGTGTTTCTACAGTTCCCAGGAAAGACCACAATCCCTTTTGCATATTGCAAGTCCTGCATATTTGAAAGCATGACAGAAAATATAAAGTACTGCACTGAGATGTGTTCTCCTCCTAGTTTGTTCCATGGGCTGGGTGGGCTCGCTGGCCCGACACATTCCAGCCCTGCTCATTGCATTCCATGAGGCCCTGGAACTGCAGCATTAGAGAAATTCCCCATTATGGGTTCTTTATAAAGCTAATTGACCGTGATGCTGGAAATATGATTATTTTCATCATAAGGCTCCAGCATTCAAAAGAGGCTTCTCTCTTCAGACTGAGAAAAAAGAATTGTCAATTGTTTTTTCCCAGCACTTTTAATAAATTTACATGAGTGTTTCTTTGATAGCTCCTGAAGGTGAGGTAAATGCCTCAGTGGTCTAGAGAACACAAGCCTGCAAGAAAATGAGACGCAGAGTAGACATTTCCATTTTCTTTAAAAAAACAAACCAAAAAGAAACCCCAAAGTTAAACTGTATTCTTTTTCAGACTTTTAACAACAAAGTGTTTGATTTGTGCTCTCTCTCACACCTATTTTTCCCCCCCATCCTCTCCCCACCAGGAGGCTGTGGTGAGTGCTTGGGTTCTGTTCAGCGACGGGGCGGTGACGCCCTTGGACATCTACGACTCCAAGGACTTCTCCATGGCCATCACCTCCCTGGATGAGATGGTGGTGTCCTCACACCAGAGCCTGCAGTCCCTCTGGCCTGTGGTGGTGGCAGAGGGGGACGGGCAGGGGCCCCTGATCAAAATTGAGATGGTGATCAGCGAGCCCTGCCAGAAGACCAAGCGCAAGAGCGTTCTGGCCGTGGGGAAAGGAAACGTCAAAGTGAAGTTTGGTCAGAAGGATTCGGACCAGAAAGGGAGCACCAATGACATCGATGATGTGGAGAAAGATTTTAAAAGCCATGCCAGCAATGCCATAGAGAAAGCTGCAGAGCAAGAGAGGACAGCACAAGACTGGTCCAAAAACCATGAGGACGTGTCCGGTCCTGAGGACAATGCAAACAAAAGCACAACTTTCATCTCTCCCATTGATCAGGAGTCCCTGGAGGATGGCCAGCTTCAAAACAACCCAACTGCCTTCACAGGTTTCCCTGCCCAGGTAGAAATACCAGGAGAAAACAATCCCAGTGATCTCTCATTGACTTCCAGAGGATTGACAGACCTGGAGATTGGCATGTACGCTCTGCTCTGTGTTTTCTGCTTGGCAATCTTGGTGTTTCTGATTAACTGCGTGGCATTTGCTTGGAAGTACAGGCACAAAAGGTTTGCTGTGAGTGAGCAAGGCAACATCCCCCATTCCCATGACTGGGTCTGGCTTGGAAATGAGGTGGAGCTTCTGGAAAACCCAGTGGACATTTCGCTCCCATCGGAGGAGTGCACTACCATGATTGACAGAGGGATGCAGTTTGAAGAAAGCAACTTTCTCCTTAATGGGAGCTCTCAGAAGACTCTTCATAATCATATCCTCAGATCTTCTGAGTACCTTTGTGAAAAAGAAGTTAAAAGTGAACCTATAAATCCTTCTGGGCCAAAGCAGAAGCGAGTAAAGTTCACTTCATATACAACAATACTGCCAGAGGATGGAGGCCCCTACACCAACTCAATTCTATTTGACAGTGATGATAATATTAAATGGGTATGCCAAGATATGAATCTTGGTGATTCCAAGGAACTTAGGGACTATATGGAAAGACTGCAAGACAATATGTAAAACTACTTTCTTATGTTTGTAATCACCTTTATGCCTTCTGTTTATGGATGGTGGAGCAGTCAGTCCAGTCAGCAATAGGAACAAGACAGCCCAACCCTGGAGGTCCTGAGATGATAACCTGATGGCAGAGAGCAGGTCCAAGAGGCTGGCTGAGTTAATCCTGTTTCACCACAAACCAGGATGTGCCCCTAAAACAGCTCCCTGTAGGTGTTGGAGGTGTCACACACGATGGCTGTTGCTGTGTACTGCCTGGTTCTAGCAAAATGCTGATCCAACTGCGCTCAGACTCAGAGGAGACTCCATTTGTTGGTCATCTCTCATGAGAAATGGTCAATCAGAAAAGAAAGGGATGTTTGTTTGCATTGATTTTTTCTAGTCGTCGTCCTTTGTAAAGCACAGTGGACATTTCTTGCTCACAGCCTGAGAGGAGGCTCACGGAAAAAGGGATTGGAATGAATCTCATTTTATTGCCTATGTGCAATGCAGCCAAGTAGTCTTATTATTTTTTACAGATATAAAAAACCCCATGTGGTTAATTTCTTCTTATATTGTTTGTGAATTTTATTTGACTTAGGGAACATTAAATATTTTCTTTGAAGGGGTTTTGGGTTTTTTTTTTTTTGGTTGTACCAAAGTGTAGTACAGTAATATTTATAATGATTTGAGTTTTTATTCATCTGCTTCAGCCCCCAGAGATACCTCCTTCATCACTGATTATCTTCCTCCTTTCCATATGGGTCGTTAGTATTTGAAACATAGAAAGGAATTAGAACTCTTACTGGGAAAGGGTTGTGTCTTTTTACAGGGAACTGTAAATATAATAATAAACCCTGGAAAATAAAAATCAAGGAGTAGCCCTGGGTTCACTTTTGTCATTGCTAATATGAAAAAATAACCTGTAAAAAAACCCAGCACATACTTCAGAGGGAAATGCTTTGCTGAAACAGTAGCTTGGCTGACAATACCTGCTATTATCTGAGTGGGAAAGTCAAACGTGGCATTGGAATGCAAAAAAAAAGTGGGAAGGAAAATTTCCTAGGAAATAAGCAAAGCTTGGAGTCACTGTTACTCTGTGCTAATGAATCCATTGGTGGTAGAGTTCAGCAGGCCAGAGAAGTTAATGCTCAACAGCCTTGTCTAAGCATCCCTGGCCATGAAGCCATTAAGCAGAAAAACTTTACACCATTTTCATTAGAACGGGAAGAAAAGACACTTTGGGACTGCAGCCACACAAGGGACTATCCAATTTTATCAAGGAAAACAAAGCTGCCATTTCGTATGCATCACATTTATTTTTTTACTGAAGGATGACTGAGATGTGTTGAAAATTACAGTTAGGAAAAACCTGAATCTACAGAATACTTAAACCCCCCCAATAAATCACATGTTCTTGCGATGGATCCTGTGCAATAACCACAAGAGCCAAATTACAATTGCCTTACATACTGGAGTTCCCATCCTTTAGGCAGATCAAAGCAAGATTTGAATTTATATATAAACCAGAAAATTGTGGGAAATTCTGCATTTGGGTCCTAATCCACAACTGGGAACATATTTAATGTAACTGCTGCAAAATACAGGAATTTTAACATAGAGACTAGAAGTGAGGACACCAGGCTTATATAAGTGATTAGAGACTTGCTTTTGCTGGCACTGAACTGCACAGGGAGGAGATGGCATCTGTTAAAATCTAATTTTGAGGAGAGAAAATAATAGAGCACAGATATGCTTCTGTTTCATAAGGGATGCAGCACTTGTGCGTCAGATGAAGTCTTGGGTTGTTTAACAAATGTTCTCTCCCCTTTCAATGATGCAGGAAATAAGGAAAGATGAATTCCTACAATGATCTTTATCACTAACAACATAAAAACCCTTTTTAGAATCTAACTTCTCTTTCCAATGCATTATTTTGTGTTTGGCCCAACCAGAGAGCAGACCAAAACAAACCCTATTTACTGTTGTTTGCATAATACCACAAATTGATTGAGTCTTGAAATCAGAGGAACCAAGCTCTGCCGGCAGGTGCAGAGGGCAAAGAGCCCAAAGAGCAAACCCTCAGTGAGCCAGCGAGGCCGTGGCCTCAGAGAGAGCTGTTTCTTCATGGAAATATTTCCTTCCATTCCCACTGGCTCCATCTCCTCATGGGAACATTTCCTTGAACTCCTGCTTTGGGTCCCATTTCCTCATGGAACCCTTTCCTTCCATTCCCACTGAGGCTCCATCTCCTCATGGGAACATTTCCTTCAACTCCTGCTTTGGGTTCCATATGGAACACTTTCCTTCCATTCCCACTGAGGTTCCATCTCCTCATGGGAACATTTCCTTGAACTCCTGCTTTGGGTCCCATTTCCTCATGGAACCCTTTCCTTCCATTCCCACTGAGGTTCCATTTCCTTATGGGAACATTTCCTTGAACTCCTGCTTTGGGTTCCATTTCCTCATGGAACCCTTTCCTTCCATTCCCACTGAGGTTCCATTTCCTCATGGGAACATTTCCTTCAACTCCTGTGAGGCTCCTCATGGAACCCTTTCCTTCCATTCCCACTGAGGCTCCATCTCCTCATGGGAACGTTTCCTTCAACTCCTGCTTTGGGTCCCATTTCCTCATGGAAGCCTTTCCTTCCACTTCTGCTTTGGGTTCCATTTTCTTATGGAAGCCTTTCCTTCCACTTCTGCTTTGGGTTCCATTTTCTTATGGAAACCTTTCCTTCCAGCCCTGTTTTGGGTTCCAACTCCTCATGGGACCCTTTCCTTCCATTCCCACTGAGGTTCCATCTCCTCATGGAACCCTTTCCTTCCAGCCCTGCTTTGGGCTCCATCTCCTCATGGAAGCCTTTCCTTCCGGCCCTGCTGAGGCTCCAGCAGTGCTGCAGGCTCCCTGCTCGTGTCCCTGCTTGTGTCCCCAGGGCCGTGCAGGTGTCCTGGGCTGCTCCTCTGCTCACCCCAGGAACCGAGGTCAGTGACTTCCATCAGCTGGAGAATGTCCCTTGGAGGATCCCAAAGTTCAGGGGCTCCCTGCTGGCACACTGGGGTGTCCCTTGTCCCTGATGCTCACGCCTGGGCACTCAGGGAGGGGCCAGAGCCACCAGGGGACACCTCTGGTCCTTCCAGCACTTTCCTGCTGCTCCTGGGTGTGGCTGATCCCAAACCCACTGGGGCAGGAGGGGCTGTGTTCCATGTGCCACTGAGGGTCAGGCCCCAGCGTGGCCATGAAGCTCCTCAGGGAGGGTTTGGGTGGCTCAGGGGCTGAATTTGGGCTGGTTTTAGAGCCACAGAGGGGTCTGCCTCTGCCCAAGCTAAATGACAATTCCTGCCCATCAGGGAGAAGCACAGCTGCTACTGGGAACCAGTTAAACAATGGAACTGGGAGCCAGTTAAACAATGGAACTGGGAGCCAGTTAAACAATGGAACTGGGAGCCAGTTAAACAAAGGGACTGGGAGCCAGTTACACAGTGGAACTGGGAGCCAGTTAAACAAAGGGACTGGGAGCCAGTTAAACAAAAGCTGGGAGCCAGTTAAACAATGGAGCTGGGAGCCAGTTAAACAATGGAGCTGGGAGCCAGTTAAACAATGGAGCTGGGAGCCAGTTAAACAAAGAGACTGGGGACAGCTGTCCACAAAAAGACCCAATCCTCAAATCTTGCAATGGGGTAAAAAAAGAAAGCTCTGCAGGTTCATAAATTTTCTTTTTCTTTTCCATCACATGTCATCACATGAAAGCATTTACATGGAAAATGGCAATACAACCATGGAAAAAAAGCAATACAAAAAAAGAGAAAAGAAGTGGGAAGAGAGAACTCTCTATTTTCAGCAAAACTGGGATAACACCAATAAAGTGGCGTTATTTTATCCTGGTTTGAGCCTTTATGCTACTTCTTGTAACATGAAAGTAAAATCTATTCAGCATGAATGTACGTGATGCAAAACAGTTCTGAGTTGATCAGTTCCTTTTAAATTAAGTATCTCAAATTTTAATTTCAAAATTATGGCATATTCTATAAATTTAAGCAAATTCAATTTTAAATTATTTTAAACACCTCCTCCCCCTCAATTTTCCCACTCACCTAAATATTTTTCAGTGATGCTGTTAAATACAATATTTTATTCATGGAATATATAATATTCCACTTTGCTGTTAACCAAACAGCATTTACACATTGATGAAAGAGTCTCTGCTTTTGAGAGAACAAAGCAATGGTAGCCAAGTGATCAAAAGGCACAAAATGTATGTATGTACGTATGTGTGCAGGAAAGTAGAATTGTCTGCAAATAGGAGCAGATGAATTAGAATGCTGCTTCAGTAGGTGCCTAGGGAAGCAATACCTGTGATTCAATACCAAACCAACGCCATCTGTGACTGCTGGGCGTGCAGAGAGAGCTCTGGGGGCTCTGCTGCTCTCAGGGTGTGTGAGAGCATCCCACAGGAGAGCCCCGAGCAGCCCTGTGGGCAGAAAGGGGTTAATGGCACATGGCGGGGCTGCAAACTTTCAAAACAAAGCTGATGGCAGCCCCCAGGCCTGCCAGGACAGCAGGGACAGGAGCGAGGGGACAGGAGGGGCAGCAGAGCCCAGGCGTGCACAGGACACGGAAGGGAGAGCTGAAGTTCCCATGGGCAGAACCTTTTGTTTCCTTCACCCCGCAGTGCCCAGCCAGGGCCCCTGTGCCCCTTCCCCACCCCTTAGGGACCTTTGGGGCCCCTGTGCCCCTTCCCCACCCCACAGAGACCTTTGGGGCCCCCTGTGTCCCTTCCCCACCCTTAGGGACCTTTGGGGCTCCCTGTGCCCCTTCCCCACCCTTAGGGACCCCTTAGGGACCCTGTCCTGCTCTTGGGGCTCCCTGTGTCCCTTCCCCACCCTTAGGGACCTTTGGGGCTCCCTGTGCCCCTTCCCCACCCTTAGGGACCCCTCATAGGGGCCCTGTCCTGCTCTTGAGGCTCCCTGTGCCCCTTCCCCACCCCATAGGGACCCTGCCCCACTCCTGGGGCTCCCTGTGCCCCTTCCCCACCCTTAGGGACCCCTTAAGGACCCTGTCCCACTCGTGGGGCTCCCTGTGCCCCTTCCCCACCCCAGTGACCCCTTAGGGACCCTGCCCCACTCTGTTCCCCCTGTCCAACCCCCGCCACGTTCATGTTTGGAGCTGCTGGTCCTTAACTCATCCTGGGGAATGTACAAGCAGACCTTACAGCCATAGACAGTGCAGAGAGTCCATCAGAGAATGGAGAACCCTTGTCTTGCAAGCTGGGGTGAAAACCCCACCAAGGAAATGCAGATTTTTTCCTAGCAGATGTGCTCTTCTATGGATATAAATCATGTGCACTACATTGAAATACACGAGAGTGTATTGTGAAATGCATACATTAACTGCTGAATGATAACACTGGAAATGTATATACATCACACCCCAGATATTTATACAATATAATAAGTCTTAGATGTATAACATAATGAATTCTGTACAAAATAAACTGTAAGTTAAGACAATGAAACAGAACTTTTATATCTGTGTAATTTGTATGCTGATTAAGTTATTCAAGCTTCAGTTTTCATCTTTTAATGTGCCCTTTAAAAAAATACTTATTTTCTATAGGCAGATGTCTGAAATAAAGACTTGAGTCTTCAGAAGAGAAGCAAATGATAGATTGAAAGAAACACATTTTGCTGGAGAAATAAAAATAATGTTCATGTGCTTGTTTTTTTTTTTAAAAAACCATTTGGTGTTGGTGCTGGTCAGGGTGAGCTGCTGGCTGGGCTGAAGGTGATGTGCCCCTGCCAGGTGAGCAGAACCAGCAATGAGGACTTCTCGTGTGTTTCTTTCCCCAAACCAGCACAAATCCCTTCCCCAGAGCAGCATAAGCCCCGCCCCAAAGCAGCACAAACCCCTCCCCAAAGCAGCACAAGCCCCGCCCCAAAGCAGCACAAACCCCTCCCCAAAGCAGCACAAGCCCCGCCCCAAAGCAGCACAAGCCCCTCCCCAAAGCAGCACAAGCCCCGCCCCCAGAGCAGCACAAGCCCCGCCCCAAAGCAGCACAAACCCCTCCCCAAAGCAGCACAAGCCCCGCCCCCAGAGCAGCACAAATCCCTGCCTTACCCAGCCCAGGGTTTGCTCCCCTGCTCCAGCCCTGTCCTCCTTCTCCTGCCCCAGGAGTGAACCTCCCGCATGAGCAGAGCCTTGCAAAGAGCACCTTCAGATTTAAAGGAAAAAAGGCACAAACCAACCCTGTGTGCCACAATCCCAGTGTGCCACAGCCCTGTGTGCCACAATCCCCCCCTGTGTGCCACAGCCCCAGCCCTGTGTGCCACAATCCCAGTGTGCCACAATCCCAGTGTGCCACAATCCCTGTGTGCCACAGCCCCAGCCCTGCTGCTGGGCCTGGACCCTGCAGGGCTGTGGGGCTGAGCAGTTCTGGGCTCTGGGAATGCAGCCAGTGTGAAAAATCAGCAGTTCTGCCCCCTGTCCTTGCAGCACAGCCCTGCATTCCTTTTCCTGTCCCAGAGCCCCACCTGGGCAGGTTCTGCAGGGTGGTCACTGAGGGAATGGAATTGAGCTGTCTCACTGAGAGGCAGCTGGCTTCAGAAATTGAACTGGTGATGTTTTGAGACCTGTTGTGAAGCTCTCAGAGGGCATCATGCTCCCAAAAACATATGTATCCCAAAAACATATGTATCAGCATCAGGATTTCTAAACCAATGCAGCTGAAGGCTTGTCTCCTTCCTCCTGATAATCTTGGGTTAGTCTATTTAAAAAACAATGGGATCTGATGGTACAAAACCCAAATAAGCAGCTTAGGATTTAGTGGAAATGAAGAATGGATATTTTTAATCCTCCAATTTAAACCTGTGGTAGGCAGAGCAGAATACACACTTTATACCATGGAATTATCTGCAGGAATTTTTTTTTAATCAGTAGGGTCCTACAGCACCCAAATCCCTTTAAGAAAGTCCTGAGACTGAGGAGCAGGTTAAACCTCCCTGTGACATATTCTAGAGCACCCAAATCCCTTCAATGGATCCCGAGATTGGGGAGCAGGAGAAATCTTACTGCGACATATTCTACAGCACCCAAATCCCTTTAACAAATCCTGTGAGTGGGGAGCAGGTGAAATCTTCCTGGGACATCACCTACAGCACCCAAATCCCTTCAATGGATCCCAAGATTGGGGAGCAGGTGAAATCTTCCTGTGACATTTTCTATAGCACCCAAATCCCTTAAATAGATCCTGAGATTGGGGAGCAGGTTAAACCTACCTGAGACATCTCCTACAGCACCCAAATACCTTTAGGGAATCCTGAGATTGGGGACCAGGTTAAATTATCCTGTGACATATTCTACAGCACCCAAATCCCTTTAATGGATCCTGAGATTGGGGAGCAGGTTAAACCTCTCTGAGACATCTCCTACAGCACCCAAATCCCTTCAATGGATCCCGAGACTGGGGAGCAGGTGAAATCTTCCTGCGACATATTCTACAGCACCCAAATCCCTTTAACAAATCCTGTGAGTGGGGAGCAGGTGAAATCTTCCTGTGACATTCTACAGCACCCAAATCCCTTAAATAGATCCTGAGATTGGGGAGCAGGTTAAACCTCCCTGAGACATCTCCTACAGCACCCAAATCCCTTCAATGGATCCTGAGATTGGGGAGCAGGTTAAACCTCTCTGAGACATCTCCTACAGCACCCAAATCCCTTCAATGGATCCTGGGATTGGGGAGCAGGTTAAACCTCTCTGAGACATCTCCTACAGCACCCAAATCCCTTCAATGGATCCTGGGATTGGGGAGCAGGTTAAACCTCTCTGAGACATCTCCTACAGCACCCAAATCCCTTCAATGGATCCCGAGATTGGGGAGCAGGTTAAACCTACCTGAGACATCTCCTACAGCACCCAAATCCCTTCAATGGATCCCGAGATTGGGGAGCAGGTTAAACCTCCCTGCACACCCCCAGGGTCAGGTCCCCCAGAGCACCCCCAGTGTTGGACGGGCTGTGCTGCCCCTCCGGTGGCACAGCTTGGATCGGGGATTGGATCAGGCACTGCAGCAAGAGGCTCAGAGCACAGGACAGAGCCTGGCATTCCCTTTGTGCCCATCCTGAGCAGCACTCACCTCAAGCACTTTGCATCAGCGGCTTTGTTCTCTTTCCAGCAGAAAAGGGCACTTGTCCATCCCCCTGAATTAGGAAACACATGCTCTGTCATTTCCACTGCAGCAGAACTTAGTGAGCCATCCAATATGAGCCAGTTCACTGGACAGAGAAACTCGAATGATAAACAAACTCCCATATTAGCAACAAATAATAAAAACCAAAAAAAAATGCTCCTGGCAGCAGCTTTTAACACCAGCTCAGTGCAAGTGTCTGGTTGGTTTCAAAGCCATGCATCTGCTTCCTCCTCATGTTTTCTGTCTCTCCTGGAATGGAGGCATCTCTCTAAAGGCTGGAAAAGCTGCTTAGCCCTGGAGAGAGCACGCCTGGGATCTGCTCCCAGCCCTGGGTGCCCCAGGGCCATTCCCTGGCCTGGGGGTGCCCCAGCACTGCAGCCCTGGCATGGGCAGGGGGCTTGGAGCTGCTCTGCTGAGCCCCAGCAGCCCCAGGCTCCAGGAGAAACCCTAACAGGGTCTGTGGCTGCTGCAGGGCAAGGAGAGAGGGAAATGGAGCCAGGTTTGCCTCCGTGCCTTTCAGCAAAAGGACAAGAGGCAAAGGGCACTAATTGAAAGTGAGAGAAAAATGAGGCAGTAAAGAGCTGACCCTCAGGGACTGTGCAGGCAGGCAGAGCTGGGCTCTGCTGTGTCCCTAATGAGCCAAACAGAGCCAAGAGCTGGCAGTGACCCCAGCTAGAGAGGGGAAAACATCGTTACCTGAGCCCTGGCAGCACCACTGCCATCCCTCCTGGCACTGGGGGTGTTTCACTCTGCTCAGGGGCTGATGTGCCCTCGTGCTGGGCAGGGAGCACAACACAAACAACATTTGTTCCTAAATCCCCGTCCCACAGCAACAGGCCATGTCTAGGCCTGGATGGAGGCAGGAGAGCTGCTGGGAGCTGGGGCTGAGCCCAGCCCAGCCCATTTTGGGCACACCTGGCTGCAGGTGAGGGCTTTGGGGCAGCTGGGGGGGGGGGTGAGGCTGCCAAAGTCAGGGCCCTGTAACCCTGCAGGTGCCAATCTGTGCTGCCAGGGCAGTCCAAACACCCCTAAAAATGGGCACTGAGCAGTGCCTGGGTCACAGGGCAGTGCACAAGCCAAGAGGGCGGCCAGGGGGGAATTGGGACAGCTCAGGGCTCCCAAACCCCACCCCGGGGTGAGAGCTTCAGCACCCACCCAGCACTGGCTCTGAGCAGAGCCCAGCAAAGCCCAGCCTGGGGGCAAGAGGAGCTGCAGAGCTGCTGGCCCGGCTGTGCAGGACTGCCCTGTGCTGCCCAGGGCTCAGGGGGCAGGGGCAGCCCCTCACCGTCCATCCCTGGGGGTGCTGAGCCAGCCTGGCCCTGCCCCTGCTGCAGGGATGCTCACAAACCCCCTCTCTGCTCCTGGCCGCTCACCTGAGCAGCACCACCCTCCCCTCCCTGCTGCAGGGATGCTCACACACCCCCCTCTCTGCTCCTGGCCGCTCACCTGAGCAGGGTCCTGCTGCTGGCTCCTGGCTGCTCACCTGAGCTGCAGAGCAGCACCACCCTCCCCTCCCTGCTGCAGGGATGCTCACAAACCCCTCTGTCTGCTCCTGGCCACTCACCTGAGCTGCAGAACAGAACCACCCTCCCCTCCCTGCTGCAGGGATGCTCACACACACCCCCTCTCTGCTCCTGGCCGCTCACCTGAGCTGCAGAGCAGGACCCACAGCCTGGCTGCTCCCCCTGCTCCAGGCCCTGCCTGCCTTAGGGGGTTTCAGGAGGGGTTTTTAGGGACGGGTATTGCTCACAGGTGTTACTCACTTTGCACATTTGTTTCCTGCAGATCCCACCCACATCTGACCCTGGAATGTCCCCTGGATGTCCCTCCCTCCTTGGGTGTGATTTCAGGATAAATTGGAGGAGATGAGGTGCACTGAAAGGCTTTGGCAGTCCTGTCTCACCTGGCCCTGGATATATCCAGTCCTGTATCCCTGTGCCACTGGCTGAGCATCCCCTGAGTGGCTCCTGCTTTTCTGTGCCCCATTCTGAGGTGCCACTACATCCCTGCAAAAGCTCAGCAGCGTTTTTGCCATCGTCTTCTTTTTGCACTTTTTTAGTTGAGCTAAACCCCCTTTCACTTTCCTTCTGCAGTTACTGTAAAAGGCACAGCAACTTTGCTAATTTATTTGCAGAAACCATTGAAGATTCCATCTGCTGTGATCAAATCCCCTTAAGTAAAATATAAACTGCTGCTCCTCTGAATGTAAAGCCTAAATCAATAATGGACATGAAATCATCAAGTTTAATCTCAAACACAGTGAACCCAAGTAATCACTCTTCTTGATATAAAACTAATTCTGTTTGACAATAAAATACTACTAGTCTGTGCCATAAACCGATGGAACAAATAACTTTCTTAACCCTGACAGTTGCTGTCCAAAATCATTACATCTCCTCTCCCCAGCAATCAAGCATGTCACTGCAGGAAATTCCAGCTCAGCTCCTTTCCACAAACTGCTCCCAAGCACTTGGAAACAACTGCTCTTCAAGCAAAGTGTGCTGCTGCTTTGGCTTCTCCTCCTCCAGCTGGCCAAAAATGGAGTTTGCCAGGGCACAGGGCACAGGCAGCAAGGGGGAACTGCCGGGGACAGAATTCCATGAATTTCCTTCAGGGGACAGAATTCCATGAATTTCCTTCAGGGGGACAGAATTCCATGAATTCCCTTCAGGGGACAGAATTCCATTCATTTCCTTCAGGGGACAGAATTCCATGAATTTCCTTCAGAGGACAGAATTCCATGAATTTCCTTCAGGGGACAGAATTCCACAAACTTCCTTCAGGGGACAGAATTCCATGAATTTCCTTCAGGGGACAGAATTCCATGAATCTCCTTCAGGGGGACAGAATTCCACAAACTTCCTTCAGGGGACAGAATTTCATGAATTTCCTTCAGGGGACAGAAATCCACTAATTTCCTTCAGGGGGACAGAATTCCATTAATTTCCTTCAGAGGACAGAATTCCATTCATTTCCTTCAGGGGACAGAATTCCATGAATCTCCTTCAGGGGACAGAATTCCATGAATTTCCTTCAGGGGACAGAATTCCACAAACTTCCTTCAGGGGACAGAATTCCACAAACTTCTTCAGGGAACAGATTCCCACTCATTTCCTTCAGAGGACAGAATTCCATTCATTTCCTTCAGGGGACAGAATTCCATGAATTTCCTTGCTCAAGAGTCACTGAATACAGAATACAGTCACTGAATACAGAGCTTGCACGTTATTATTAATTAGCTCAGCATCACTAAAGCATTGCTGCGCTGAGGAAGCTTTTCAAAACCAGGAATTTTTGATTTAAGTTGCAAATATTCACCAGAGTCTCAATAATTTACCACTACAAGAGGTACCCAACACGTTTGGGCTGTCACCTTTTAACCACTGGGTTGTAGATAACCCGTGGAGCCAGAAATCAGCTCAGGAAAAAGACCTGAAAGAACATCTGCAGGTCTCCTCCCCACTGCTCTTTGGCTGCCAGCTGCCACCGGTGGAAATCACATGGAAATTATTCCAATTATTTCACGAACCCTCGAGTTCTGACACCACCTTCCATGCCTGCAATCCCATTTTAAACCCTTTGTGGAGCAGAGCAAAGTCTGGTTCCCGTGTTCCCTGCTGGCAGAACATCCCTGTTGGGATCAGCACCAGGGAGATCTCCCAGCCCCAGGTGCCCAAAGCCCTGCATTTCCATCAGCTCTGCTTCCCTCAGACCCACAGGGGCCCAAAGCTGATTCAGGGATGGGGATTTTCCTGCCTCACACAGGAGCGGGTTATCGTTCTTGTCAAAGCTCCTCCGGTGCACGGCTCCACATTAACAACAGCCAAAGAGCGGAGTCTGATCCCGTGTCACGGGCACCGAGACCCTGCTCCCCTCACCGCTGAAATTCTGGGCTGTGAACAGGAGCCAGGGCTGGTGGCGTCTCGTTCGTGTCAAAGCTTGGGGGCTTCCCCCACTCCTTTCAATAGCTCTGAAAATTTATCCCCTCTCACAGCCCTTGGTAACGGTTTGGCATCTCTGAAGCTGAGAAGTTTTAACATTCTGTGGGGTTTTTTTTCCCCAGCACTTCTGTAATTTCAGGAAAAAAGGTATTTGATATGGTGGTTTTATAGTGAGAGGAGGAGCAGGAACATTTGCTATTGTGTGAGAAAAGGCATTTCAAATAAGTGTTATAATTTTATAACTTTTTTTTTTTTCTGTAACTATAACAGGAATGAATAGCTTTGAGATAGAATGGGCTTTGCTTTCTGTGCAGGTAGGATTTTTTAATTTCATTTTTCTCTCAGGCCTTGATATTTAAATTGGGGAAGATCTTAAAAATGGAACAACACTTGCAAATGTATTCAGAGTGATGGTTTGGATGTATAATTATAAAGATTCTGAAAGATAAAGAATTCAGTATTTTAACCAACGTGCCAGATTTTAAATGACAATTATAGCTTTCTGTGGTTCAAGAATCAACATGCTGTTTCTCTTCTGTTGGAGAAATATTCATCAGCACCACCACGGCATTCTGGCAGCAATTATTTACAGTTCAGCCAGGAATAGACTGCCAGTATTACCTGTGACAAATGCTGCAGGAACCTGCCCAGCACTCAGCTCCCAAGTTGGCAATCCTCTGCCTGGAAAAGACATTTTTTGTATTTTTCCCTTTGCTGGGTTATTTCTGCCCAGCCTGGATCCCTCTGCGCTTTGGCTGTGTGAGCACCAGAGCCCTCCCCATGGCCAGGAGAACATTTGTCCTCCCAGACAGGGATTCAGGGAGGGAATTTCCTTCCCTAGAGCCCAAACTGGGCTGGGAATTGTTTCCAACCATCCTGGCTTGCACTGGGACAGAATCCAAGCTGCTGGACAGAGTTTGCCCCCCGAGGATGGAAACTCTCCTGGGTGCATGGGCGCATCCCAGGGCTGTCCTGACACCCCAAATGTTCTGTCCCGCACTGATCCCTCCCTGCTGGGCCATTCTCCACTGAGAACCTCCCCAAAAGGCTCCCCCAGACCCTGCAGAGCCCAGCCTGAGCCCCCAGAGGCCCCAAGGACCACGACCATGGGAGTGCAAATGGTTTCCAGGCTGGTTTCCACCAGGAAGCTCCAATTTGCACTTTCCCATGTCCCACCAGGATCTGTGCCCACCAGGAAGCTCCAATTTGCACCTTCCCATGTCCCACCAGGATCTGTGCCCACATTTCCCCTCCTGTCCGCTCCCTGCCCTGGTGGAACCCACTGCAGCCCTGTCACACAGCAGCTCTTACCACACCCAGGCAGAAAATCTGATTTTTCTTTGCTCTGATGATTTGTGTTGATAAAAACAATCAGTTCTGGTGGGTGGGGATGGGGAGCAGCTCTGCACGCAGAGGGATGGGCTCACTGTGCCCAGTCCAGCTCTGCCACATCCACGTTGTTCAGAGCAGGGAAAATCCCCCAGACCCTGCCCTTGGCATGGTGGGATCCTCAGGGATTTGTCACCCAGCTGTCCCAGTGCCAAACACACCAAGGAAATTGGGGAAATTTAGGAAAAAGCCTCCCCAGCTCCCAGGTGGTGTCTCCACACCTGGTTTGTTTCAGCAAAATGTTCCATCCAACATCATAATCACAGTGAAATTCCACTGAAAAACACAATCAAGGAAATGTTTTAATTAGGTTTCCTTTAGCAATGGAAAGAAACCCAAACCCCATATGTTTTAAAGGCTTTTAGGAATTAAAGTTTTGGGTTGATTTCTGTGTGTCAACTGGAGGTTTCCTATTTTCCTTTTTCTTCACTTCAATAAAATTCTTGGTGAGGGGGATGTTTTGGATATTTCTAATCCACATGGCTCCTTCTACTCTCGAGTGAAAAAAAATCAATGTGGAATTGTCCAAGTTTCCTGCAGAGCCCAAATTCTGAGTTTCAGCTGATGTTAATGAGCCAATTTAATTACTGAGCCAAATTCAAAGCCTGGTATAACCTGCTTGACTCTATTCCATCACCAAGTGAAAGAAACCAGCAAAAAAAAAGTCACTTTTCCACCCTAGACTTGATTTTGGTTTGCTTTTCTAGGCACAGCGTGTGCCCCAGTGTGGCAGGAATTCCTGACAGGAGAATTCCCAGGATTTCCTCTCCAGTCCCAGCCATGGGGAGGGGGAGCTGGGCAGGTCACCCACCTGTGATTAAGTGATTCCAGCACCTGCTGAAAGCTTTGCTCAAAACAGGATAAATTTTTAATCCCTCCAAATTGCTTCTGCAGCTGCACAAGGTTTCTCTTTCTTCCCTGAAATATTGATAAGGTGGGAGCAGGATTCTGCAGGGAGAAGAGATCAGTTTAAAAAATGAACTCTCCTCCTCCTGAGCATTTTTCTGGGACTTGTTCATGGATTATTCTCCTTTGATTATCTTAAAATGTCTCCTGGCTTTCCATGTTGGTGACCTGCACCTTCTTGTGGCTTTTGACAAGCTGGGGATGAAAATGGAGGCAAAACATCTCATGCCCCAAATCTCAAAGTTAAAGAAAGCTCTGCTCTCACCAAATTTGGTGTCATAACTTCAAATTTCTCCTAAAGAGCAATTTTCCCCCTCTGGTTTGCATTTTCTGCTAATCCCTTTCTTTTCTAGGGTTTTCATGGGCAGGAAACAGACATAACAAAGCATATCAGAGGGTTTAACTACTGTTTTCCAGTGTTCCAGGCAGGTTTAATCCAGGTCTTTATCCTAATCAGGACCTGTGAAGGTTTTTTAAATCCTCTCCTCATAATTATTATTTCCAGTTAATGCCACAGTACCCAGAGTGAAGCTGGTGGAGCGTTTTCTCACAAAAAGCCTTTTCAGAAACAAAAGGTTGGTTTTGATGAGTTTTAGGGGGAAACTGGCTGGAATTTCTGGTACAACGCATGGAACAAAAGCTCACCTGATTTTCCCTTTCCTGGGGCTGTGAACATGACAGAAAACTGAAACCTGAGATAAAAATGAACCTGGGCAGAAAAGCAGGGACTGGAGCTTTGCTGCCCACACTCACAGAGAGAAACCGGGGTTCTGCTGGAATTTCTGCAGCTGAAATATTCCAAGGGATCTGGTTCCTTCTGGAAAGGATTTGCAGTTTCTGGGATCTCCAGAGGTGGGAGGAGCAGGGGGGCTGTGCCAGGTGAAACCCAGGAACAGCCTGGAGACCTCTGAGCTCTGTCACCGCTGCACTCCTGGACAGTCAGATTCCTTCTGCTCTTCCCCTTAAAACGTTTTTGGTTTTTTTTTTTTTTTTTTTTAATTTTATTTTTTTTTCACTACTGGTGCAGCATTTTCAACTAATGGCATTTGAAGAGATCCCAGATGGGTGAGCAGGCTTGGAGAAACCAAAAATTATCTTTACCAAAACGTGTGGAGCATTCCTGTCTTTATTCTGATGTTTCCTATGAGTACCCACTTCTCCTAACTAGAGCTTGCTGGGATTCTTTTAATACAAAACATTTCAAAAAAACTTTTTTTTTTTTTTACAAGTGCTAAAAATGTTTAATGTCCTCTTGGAATCATCAGATCATCCTCAAAGCTTAACCCTTCCCATAATTTGAATTTTCATCCATCCCAATGGTTTTTATATTTCCACAGAACAGAACTGGGATTGCAGTTGTACTTCTTATTTATATTTATAGATTGAGCCAGCCAGCAACACTCTTAGCTGTTGAAACTGGTAAAAATTTCATTTCTTGTTTAAGAAACACAGAAAAGGAGCAAGCACAGATCCATCAGAGATTTTTCCATCAGAGCCAGATTTCCAATGGAAATTTCAATTTCAAGCAACATTTTTGCAGAAAATGCTGTTTTCTCACTGAAGAACTGAGCCACCAAAATGAAGTATATGTTAATTCTGAAATACTGCAATTATGCCTTTGAGAACTGTGGTTTATTTGCTTTTTTTCCTGCTCTCCAATCCCAAATCTTTCCAGGACATTTGGCATCACAATTGATTTCCCAGGCTCTGGTCTGAGCAGGGATCCTGGTGGGAGGCACAGCCTGACCCTGAGCAAACCCTGCGGGCAAACGGAGACAGGAGGGCCACGAAACACAGACACTTATCCATAAAAACACAACTAAAATCTAAATATCAGGGAGAAAAGACCTGATTTCAGCTTTTGGCTGGAAATTCCAAGCTTGCAAAGGAAGGGAAATTCCACTTCCCCCCCTGCAGCCAGGCAAGATCCCATTTGGAACCCCTCGTTGCTCAGGAGAAATTCAGGAGAATTTCTCACTCCTGTCCCTGCTCTGTTCCCACCTCACAACTCCTCCTGTCTGAGTGCTGAGAAAACAATCTGAAAAATCGGGAAATGCCCCGAGGGGCTCATTGATTGCTAACGGGCAGCTGGGAAAGGGCAGAGGGAAGGGAAAGGAAGGGAAAAGGGAAAGGGAAGGGAAAAGAGGAAAGGGAAAAAGGAAAGGAAAGGAAAGGAAAGGAAAGGAAAGGAAAGGAAAGGAAAGGAAAGGAAAGGAAAGGAAAGGAAAGGAAAGGAAAGGAAAGGAAAGGAAAGGAAAGAAAAAGGAAAGGAAAGGAAAGGAAAAAGGAAAGGAAAAAAAAAGGAAAGGGAAAAAGAAAGGAAAAGGAAAAGGGAAAAAAGGAAAGGGAAAAAAGGAAAGGGAAAAAAGGAAAAGGGAAAAAAGGAAAGGAAAAGGAAAGGAAAGGAAAAAGGGAAAGGAAAGGGAAAGGAAAGAAAAAAAGGAAAGGAAAGGAAAGGAAAGGAAAGGGGAAAAAAGGAAAAGGAAAAGGAAAGGGAAAAAAAGGGAAAAGGGGAAAAAAAGGAAGGGAAAAAGGAAAGGGAAAAGGAAAGGGAAAAAGGGAAAAGGGAAGGGAAAAGGGAAAAGAAAGGAAAGGAAGGGGAAAAAAAGGAAAAGGGGAAGGGGAAGGGGGGAAAGAAAAGGAAAAAAAAAAGGGGAAGGGGAAAGGAAAGGGAAGGGAAAGGGGAAGGGAAGAGGAAAAAGGAAAAGGGAAGGGAAGGGAAGGAAAGGGAAGGGAAGGAAGGGAAGGGAAGGGAAGGGGGAAAAGAGGAAAGGGAAAAGGAAAGGAAAGGAGGATTGTACAAGCAAGGCAGAAGCCATGACAGCTCCATCACTCAGCTGCAGCTGCTAGGTAACCAGAATTTGGAATCGAGCGTTTCCCTTCCCTCCTGGTTGCATAAGAGCCCTTCGGAGGCAGGGCTGGAGCAGCACCGGGGCTGTGCCTCTGTGCCAGCAGCCGTGGCTGGGGGAGCAGGAGCGCTGCCAGAGCTGCAGCACAGCACTCACAACATTTATCCAAGGCTTGTAAATCACCTTGCAGAGATCATAGCAGCTTTCCCAAACGCTAAACTTCTCGTTAAAGCTGCACTGGCAACTCTATTTCAGACAGCAAATACGAGCAGGAGCCTCCCACTCAGCTCAGCACTGGGGAGAATGGTATGAGCAGCTGCCACCTCCTGAAGGAACTCTCGTTTTACCTTGGAGAGGTGGGGTTGTTTGCCAGAGGCTGCAGGAGCTGCCTCTGTCGCCGCGCAGCAGCTTCATTCTCCTGTAGCACCTGATGCTTTGGCTTCTCCCGTGCTGGAGCCCAAAGCTTCATTTAATCTACTGAGTGGGCCAAAGGAGAGCAATTTCTCCAGCTCTGGGTCTCTGTAAGGACAGGGCTGCTCAGCCCCTTCCCTCAGCTGAGCCCGGGCCAAATGGGCTGGAATTGGAGTCAGGAAAAGGAACATGCAGGCACAGTTAGCGCTGTGTTAATTATTAAAGGCTAAAGGCCCCCTCAGTTATTAATATTACAGGGAGAGTTCTCTCCCTGGTCTGGGGCTCTGCAGAGCAGCTGGGAGCTGACAGAGGCAGTGACGGGGCTTGGTGCTGTGGACAGAGCCACGGAAGGAGCTGTGTCAGCCACAAACAAGGCAAAACAAGAAATGATGGGCTGCTGCTGACTGCAGAGCTCCCTGCACGGCTCTCACAGGAGCAACAGCACAGCCCTGCGTCCCCGAGGGCAGCACAGGGATCGTGCTGCTCCTTCTGCACACCCTGACCCAAACTGCATCTATGGCCACGCTGGAATTGCTCCTGAGTGATGGGAGAGGAGAGGAGAGGAAGAGGAGAGGAAGAGGAAGAGGAAGAGGAGAGGAAGAGGAGAGGGAGAGGAGAGGGAGAGGAGAGGATTTCTGGTTGCTGCAGCCCCATCCCTGTCCCATCCCTGTCCTTTCCCTGTCCCAGTCCCTGTCCCATCCCAGTCCCTGTCCCATCCCAGTCCCGTCCCTGTCCCATCCCTGTCCCTGTCCTGTCAGAGTCCCCCACAGCCCCTGCCCTGCTCAGAGGACTCTGCAGTGACTCTGGGAGCCTTTGCACGAGGCAGGATGGGGGATTTGGGCTCCCTCCAAGGCTGGGGGTCCCTGCAGAGAACTCAGCCTGTCTGTGGGTGCTCTGCACGTTGGCCAGAACACACCAAGCAAGCCACAGAGAAATAAATTTGGGCTATTTGTTACTCCTGGAAGACGGCAAAGGGAAGGTGCTCCCTCTCCACCTCGGCCAGTTCTCTTCCCTTTGCCTGCCAGCTCTGTGGATGCTCTCTGAGCACCCTCACTCCTCCATCAGAGCTGCTCCTGCTCACACCCCACCATTTATTGATGAAAACCAGCAATTATTGATAAAAACCAACAATCATTGATAAAAACCAACAATCATTGTTAAAAACCAACAATCATTGATAAAAACCAACAATCATTGATAAAAACCAACAATCATTGATAAAAGCCAACAGCTCCCTGCAACTGCTGCCCCGTTTGGTGCCCTGGGCAGCTCACAGAGCCACCAGGGGGTGGTGGCACCTGGCCTGGCACCAGGGAGTGAGGAAGAGGAGGAGATTGCTCCTGCAGCACGTTCTGCTGGGCAGCACTGCCGCTGCCGTGGCACCACCAAACAGCTCCTCAAGCACTTGGCTTTGCCAAGAAGAGCCACTCAGGGCAGATCCAGACCCAGATCACCCAGCCCATACAAGATTCAGACCTTCAGAAATGTATTTTTGTCTCACATTGAGGGTCAAATATGATGTTTTTCTCTGGGACAGCAGTTTAAAGTTGTTGGTATTATTATTTTTGAAAAATTTCAAAATGTTTTCATTCCGTTTTATTTTTTGAGTTTTTGAATCACTAGGATAAAAAAAACCCCCAACCTTATAAAATTAAGAATGATATTGGAATTGTGTAGCCATCTAAATTAATAAAGCAATTCAGTACAATAAGGAAAACCAAGCTATGCTGCAATTATAAAGTCAAACTGATTAATTTACATTTTCCTCCGTTACAAATTCATGGGGGACAGACATGTGCCGTGAAACGTTTCCACTTCGGCAAAACCGTTTTCAATGGAAAACTTCCATCCAAACAGTTCTGGAGTGTTAAACGGCTTTTTTCTTTTTCTTTTTTTTTTTCCTTTTTTTTTTTTTTCCCCCAAGTTTCCTTGCAGCAACAGTGCCATCCGCTGGCTGCCAGCGCCGGCCGGGGCACGGCTCCGGGGTCAGCGGCGCTGTTCGGGGTGTTTTCATTCGTCCCACGGAAATCCAAACCCAAACCAGAATCCTGGAGCGGTTACCCACGTAGCCCAGGGAGTACAGCAAGGAGAAGGTTTCCCTTTGCCCTCTCCTTTCCTTTCCTTCCTTCCTTCCTTCTCCTTCCCTTCCCCTTTCCTTTCCTTTCCCTTTTCCTTTCCCCTTTCCTTTCCTTTCCTTTCCTTTCCTTTCCTTTCCCCCTTCCTTTCCTTCCCCTTTCCTTCCCTTTCCTTTCCCCCTTCCTTTCCTTCCCCTTTCCTTCCCTTTCCCTTTTCCTTTCCCCTTTCCTTTCCTTTCCTTTCCCCCTTCCTTTCCCTTCCCCTTTCCTTCCCCTTTCTTCTCCTTCCCTTCCCCTTTCCTTCCCTTTCTTCCCCTTTCCTTTCCCCTTTCCTTCCCTTTCTTCTCCTTCCCTTCCCCTTTCCTTTCCCCTTTCCTTCCCTTTCTTCTCCTTCCCTTCCCCTTTCCTTTCCTTTCTTCTCCTTTCCTTTCCCCTTTCCTTCCCCTTTCCTTCCCTTTCTTCTCCTTTCCTTCCCCCTTTCCTTCCCTTTCTTCTCCTTCCCCCTTTCCCTTTCCTTCCCCCTTTCCTTCCCCTTTCTTTTCTCCTTTCCTTTCCTTTCCTTCCCCCTTTCCTTCCCTTTCTTCTCCTTCCCCCTTTCCTTCCCTTCTCCTTTCCTTCTCCTTCCTCTTTCCTTTTTCCTTTTCCTTTTCTCTCCCCTGTGTTGTGTGTCCCCTCTCTTCCCCTATTTTGGGATCTGTGACAATCTCCACACACCAATCTGCATTTTGTCTCCCCCCAGAGTTTCCCATCTGTGCCAGAGCCATTTCTGTGCCACTCCTGCCCTGTTTGCCCACAGCAAACCCACAGGAGCAGCTCCTCCAGGTTCCCACCCCAGGGCTCACCTTCTCTCTCCCACTTCTCCATCACTGTTAAAATGACCTTGGACGTGGATTAATTGATCTTCCATCCCTCCTCAGCTCACAGAGCACAAACACTGCCTAAATAAACATGAACAAATAAACATATAAATATATAACAATATATAATAACAATAATTTATAATATAATTATAAAATAAATAAAAATAAAAATATATAATAGTATAATTTATAATACTATAAAATATATAATAATATATTATATATAAATATATAAATAATAGATAAACATCCCCTTTTCCTGCCTTCCCCCTGTGCTTTTCCTGCCCCCTCACACCTGTAAAACACAACCTGCAATCCTCGTCCCTGCCAGTTATCCCCAGGTTCTGTGAGCTGGCTGCCCAGCATTAGCATTAATCCATAATTCATGATTAGCAGCACCACCTGAGAGCCAGACTCTATTATGAAAGGCAGAGCAAACATTTTGAGAGCCCATCCTTGCCCTGCAGGGCCTGGCGCTCCAGGCAGGCAAACACTGCAAGGCAGGACATGGAAAGTGAGAGAGGGAAGCACTGTCTGAGGGTTTCCAGCGGGTCAGGGCCACAGCCCAGCCTTCCCAGCCCTGGCCGTGCCTTTGTTTGCTCAGGTTCTGCTGGGGAGGGAGGCAGCACTGAAGGCCTGTGTGTGAGCTGGTGGGGCCAGGCAGGGTTTGCCTCTTACAAAACCCAGCTTCAGCGCCCGAGGCTCAGCACACGCTCCCACAACAGCGAGGCTGGTTCTGATGTCCCTGCGGAAACTTTGCGGTGTCTTCTCGGGGTCTCTGCTGCTCAGAGTGACCCCGAGATGTGTTAGAAAGTCTCTTTTCCCACCCTGGTGCTCAAAGGAGTCAGAACTCTTCATTTCTCGGTCTCAAGGTTGTTTATTGTTCCTTATCTATAAAATTCTTTCTCCTGTCCAGCCCAGGTCTGTTCAGCAGGACAGTCAGAGTCACTCTGCCTCCTCCAGGGCAGTGTTATCTTTTATACTAAAAACTACATATACAATATTTACAATTCCTTCCCGATACCTATCACCTGTGTTAGACACTGAGCTTCTACTCCAAACCAACCTAAAAATGCCAACATCACAGCAGAAGATGGAGGCCAAGAAGAAGAAGGAGAAAGGCTGGACACGTCCAGTTCCCTCCATCTTGCCTCCTGAACCCCCATTCTAAAACCCCCAAAATCTATTTTTCACCCCATGATAAATTCACTGTCATTCTACTTAAACTGTCGTGGCTTGCAGATCCTCATCTAAGGTTGGTCATTTGCTCCATGGGCCATAATCAAACCCACAGGAGCATCTTGGGCTCTGTGCCAGGGTCTCTGAGCCCCCGGCAGGGTTTTGGGCAGTCCAGGACAGCCAGAGGGATGTGCTGGGCTCCAACAGGGTCTCTGGGCTGGGGTTTGCTCAGAACACAAACACAAATGAGGGGTGGGATTCCCACTGCAGATTGTTTGGTGTGGGCCCCCACCAGTGAGGATTTCCCCTGGTGTGATGTTCCCTGGCAGGTGCAGCAGCTCCTTACACCCAGCACATCAACGAGGGGACATTTCTGCTGACAGCCTGGATCTCCCAAAGTGGAGGCATCAATATCAAACAGAATACTAGATATAAACAGGCAGCTCCAACTCTGCCTGTCCCAGCAGCCACCCCCTGTGACATCTCTGGGACAGCCACTGGCAGCAGCTCCCTCTGCAGCTGCCCATGTCCCCCTGGAACCTCCCTCAGCGAGGAAGGGCTCTAGGAGCACCTCTGGGACACCAGCCTGGGCTGGTGCTCTCCGTGAGTCAGGAAAGGCCTTTGCAATCAGTGCCTGGAGAGCAGATTCCTCCACAAACCCCAAATCGTTCCAGATCCAAAGGAATCCATCATTGTGAGTGGATAAAGGTCAATCGAGCTACAGAGCTCTCCAGTAAAAGCACCTGGCTGCTCCATCAGCCTGTTTGGGTAGAAATCCTGCCTTTCCCGCCTCACCCTAACAAATTAATGAGCTCTCATTCCTACAGTTAATCCTTTGTGCTGTGGTATGCCCCTCCTGGTCCACAGGGCTCCCTGGCCACTCCAAGCCAGGCCAGGTGCAGGTGACACCGAGCTCACCAGGGGACACTCCGGTGGCCCAGCAGCTTCCTCCCCCTGTTAGCACCAGGTAATTATCCCCAATTATCTCCCTGCCTGCAGCCTGGGAAAACAACAAACCCCACCCTGAAGTGTGTGAGCAGCACCCACGGCTGGGCCAGGAGCCTCAAAGGGCTCTTCATCCTTCCAGGCGCTGCACTAAGGGACCAGCTCCTCATGAAGAAATGCCAGATACTGGGCTCCTTTGAAGGTTATTTCCAATTAGACATCATGAGCAACATGCAAAAAAACCTGCCCCAAAATGTTCAGAAAAAGAGCTGCTTTTCACACATAGCTGTAGCTGGAAAAAATGTACCAAACCCAGCCATGTCTGCAGGATCACAGAGCTCTACATCAGGAAGGGGATTCAGCGTGTCAAAGACAGAAGGATTTTTACAGGAAATAAATTAAACCAAATCAAATCATTATTTTTTTGACTAAGGAAAAAAAAATAGGTTTTATATTAGGTGAGCCAGAGAGAAAGAACTGCCTGTATAAATATATAAAAAGCAGACATAGTGTAACTTTTAGGGATCCAAGAACCATTTGTCCCCACAAAGTTTAACAGGCACCTTCCCACAGGAGCATCTTGGGCTCTGTGCCAGGGTCTCTGAGCCCCCGGCAGGGTTTTGGGCAGTCCAGGACAGCCAGAGGGATGTGCTGGGCTCCAACAGGGTCTCTGGGCTGGGGTTTGCTCAGAACACAAACACAAATGAGGGGTGGGATTCCCACTGCAGATTGTTTGGTGTGGGCCCCCACCAGTGAGGATTTCCCCTGGTGTGATGTTCCCTGGCAGGTGCAGCAGCTCCTTACACCCAGCACATCAACGAGGGGACATTTCTGCTGACAGCCTGGATCTCCCAAAGTGGAGGCATCAATATTAGATATAAACAGAATATTAGATATAAACAGGCAGCTCCAACTCTGCCTGTCCCAGCAGCCACCCCCTGTGACATCTCTGGGACAGCCACTGGCAGCAGCTCCCTCTGCAGCTGCCCATGTCCCCCTGGAACCTCCCTCAGTGAGGAAGGGCTCTCGGAGCACCTCTGGACACCAGCCTGGGCTGGTGCTCTCCGTGAGTCAGGAAAGGCCTTTGCAATCAGTGCCTGGAGAGCAGATTCCTCCACAAACCCCAAATCGTTCCAGATCCAAAGGAATCCATCATTGTGAGTGGATAAAGGTCAATCGAGCTGCAGAGCTCTCCAGTAAAAGCACCTGGCTGCTCCATCAGCCTGTTTGGGTACAAATCCTGCCTTTCCCCCTCACCCTAACAAATTAATGAGCTCTCATTCCTACAGTTAATCCCTTTGTGCTGTGGTATGCCCCTCCTGGTCCACAGGGCTCCCTGGCCACTCCAAGCCAGGCCAGGTGCAGGTGACACCGAGCTCACCAGGGGACACTCCGGTGGCCCAGCAGCTTCTCCCTCCCTGTTAGCACCAGGTAATTATCCCAATTATCTCCCTGCCTGCAGCCTGGGAAACAACAAACCCCACCCTGAAAGTGTGAGCAGCACCCACGGCTGGGCCAGGAGCCTCAAAGGGCTCTTCATCCTTCCAGGCGCTGCACTAAGGGACCAGCTCCTCATGAAGAAATGCCAGATACTGGGCTCCTTTGAAGGTTATTTCCAATTAGACATCATGAGCAACATGCAAAAAAACCTGCCCCAAAATGTTCAGAAAAAGAGCTGCTTTTCACACATAGCTGTAGCTGGAAAAAATGTACCAAACCCAGCCATGTCTGCAGGATCACAGAGCTCTACATCAGGAAGGGGATTCAGCGTGTCAAAGACAGAAGGATTTTACAGGAAATAAATTAAACCAAATCAAATCATTATTTTTGACTAAGGAAAAAAAAAATAGGTTTTATATTAGGTGAGCCAGAGAGAAAGAACTGCCTGTATAAATATATAAAAAGCAGACATAGTGTAACTTTTAGGGATCCAAGAACCATTTGTCCCCACAAAGTTTAACAGGCACCTTCAGCTAGTAAAAGTTTCTAAATTTGATCCATAGAAAATCTGTATTTAATTGGAAGCACTCTTCTGCCAGCTCTGTCATAGGAAGCTCAACACAGATTTTCGAGCCATTACAGAGAGAATAAATGGTGATGCTTAGGTGCTGCCTTTGAATCTAGGCCCTTCAATTTGGTTTTATTTCCCTCTTTAAAATTAATGATATATTCCACATGTCTGTGGAATAATGGGAACAGAAGTTAAGCAAAGAATATAGCTATTTCCAACTATTTGCTTGCTCTCGAGATTCAAACCATCCATCTTCCCATAATTGCTAGCATGGTAAACAGTTATTTAAAAATACTGAGTTGACTTGCAGTGCTATCAGCTCTCCTGACTGTATTTATTTGGGGTATTTAAGGATGCTGGGTGTGTTTTAAACACGGGACAAGAGAAGGCCTGGGAGGTTTCCAGGCTGAAAAAATGGACTCTCTCCATTGTACCTGCCTGAGAAAGGCTCTGGCTCCAGCAAGGAGGCCAGAAGTGAAAATAATAAAGCTGAAAAGCTGTAATGATCACACCCAGTGCAGTGCAGCCGCAGGGGCTGGAGGTGCTCGCTCCCATTAGTGCAGCAGAGAATGAACCTGCCCTAAACCAGACCCCAAAGCCTTTGCTCAACAGCTCCCCAACACTAACAAGAGAGGGAAAACCCACAGAATGTGGGAAAATCATACGCTCCCGAAAATATTGAGGAAAAAAGGGAAAATGCTCTCTTGTTGTGGTAACAGGAAAAATTAACTCCTCTCTGACAAATTATATGCTAGTGTTCAGCTTGGCACTAACCAAGGCTTTGAAAGCACATAATATAATTATTCTAACACAATGATTAGCCAGTAATTAGCACTGGCCTATCTTACATTAGAATCCTGGCTTTTTGTAATACGTTTTTATCTTCACCTACATTCATTTAGTACAAAAGCTGAGACACTCACATCACTGCAAATAATTAGGGCATGGATTTCAGCTTAGCACTTTGCAACAGAGCACCGCGGCCCAATAACTGGAACAGAATTTAATGTATAACACAAGGGCTAATTCACATTATCTATCTGCTAATTATTCATTTGTTTCTTTAGCATTTAATTTAAAAGCTAACCGTTATATGCTGCCATCCGCGGGCACGCTGGGGCTCCTTTATTCCGTGTTTGAGGTGGTGCTTGCCAGGGAGCGATCAATAAATCTGCAGGACTGCTCGTTTTTGCTGCTGAGGAGGGGCAGGCAGGGCGTTCCATGGTGGGAGCAGGGATCAATAAATCCTGCAAGGACTGCAGGGTTATTGAGTTTTTTGTTGCTTTACTGAGGGGCCAGGACCATTCCATGGTGCATCAGCCCCCATGGAGGATGTGTCCCCCACCAGGGCAATCCCATCCTGACCATCCTGGGGTGGGCAATCCCCCATCCAGGGACCATCCTGACCATCCTGGGGTGGATCAGCCCCAGCAGGGTTATTGAGTTGCTGTATCCCTGTTCCTTTATTGCACCAGGGCAATCCCATCCTGACCATTCCATGGTGGATCAGCCCCAGCAGGATTACTGCACCAGGGCAATCCCATCCTGACCATCCCGGGGTGGATCAGCCCCAGCAGGGTTATTGAGTTGCTGTATCCCTGTTCCTTTACTGCACCAGGGCAATCCCAGCCTGACCATTCCATGGTGCATCAGCCCCAGCAGGGCACTGTATCCCAGTTCCAGCACCTGGCAAATCCTGACCTGGAGCTCTGGCACGGTCAGCAGGGCTGGGAAATGCTGCTGGTGCCAAGGGTGAGAGATCACAGCCTTGGTCGTTCCACAGTTTGAAAGGGTGAAACACCTCAGAGGACAGTGAGGGCTCTGTCCCCTTGCTCAGCAGCAGGTGCTGTTTTATGGAACAGACACATTTTATGGAAAATCCTTTCCTTAGGATTTTTTCTCCTGAGAAGCCGAGAGGCCTCAGGAACAAAATGCAAACAATGGTTATCTGCAGCTGTGGGATGCACCAGGTGCATCTGGGATTGGGCTCGTGTGGTTGTTTCTAATTAATGGCCAATCACAGCCCAGCTGTCCGGACTGTCTCAGTCACACACAAACCTTTGTTATCATTCTCCTTTTTCTATTCTTAGCCAGCCTTCTGATGAAATCCTTTCTTCTATTCTTTAAGTATAGTTTTAATATAATATATATCAAAAAATAATAAATCAAACCTTCTGAAACATGGAGTCAGCTCTTCATCTCCTCCCTCATCCTCAGACCCCTGTGAGCACGGTCACGCCTCCCCACTCCCAGAGCACTGCAGGAACATTTCTGCCCAGCCCGTGGAGCCCCTGACCCCAGCTCTGTGTCCTGTCCCTCTCCTCCCCAGCATGTGGGTCACAGACGCTCAGCTCTCTGTGCTCCTGTCACCCCTGAGACTGACTGCGAGCGCGGGGACTCGGGAGGAGTCCTTGGCACATCCTATTAATAGCCAAGGTGACAAGAATTCGTGACCCAGAAGAGGATCTGGCATTTGCTGGCAGAGTCTCTGAAACGACTCCTCCTCCTCCTCATGTAGCTCCTCTCCAAGAATAGAGCAGTGCTGACAACAAGAGCTGTCATTCTGCTTTCCCTGCTTTTCCTGGGGGAAACTGGAAATCCAGGCGGGTGGATCCCAAAGCAGGGCTCCATTGCAGGGACAGGCAGTGAGCATCCGCAGGAAAAACTCATGGGGAGATGCTGTCAGTGACAATAAAGAGCATTTGTGGCCCGCGTGCTGAGAGCCATCAGCTCACACACAACTGCTGTAAAGTGGCTGGAATTTATTTTTGAGGGAGTGTTCTAATATCTGACATTAGGAATTTCTATTATGGTGCTGAAAACACTTCCACTGCTGTAAAAAAATGACACTTGTGATGAGAGCCTTTAATTCCCATTCTGTTTGGTGTTTATCTCCACAAAAGCAGGCACATTGTTCATCCACCCCATGTTAGGTTTTTTTTACCCCCGAAACATTTTTTCTTGAACAATAAAATGTCTGATAAGGGGGAGGAAAAAAAATGATGGCATGGTTTCACTCTAGCAGATTGCTGCCCTTGAAGAACAAGAATAAACCTTCCTCTCCTAATTTTGCCATCAAGCAGCCCAAATCATTACAAGAAAAAACACGCTGTCCTCACGCAGAAAGAATATGTTAATTATATCACTCCACCTAAGAATGTTGCTGCTTTTATTGCTTTGCAAATATCACCAGAGTAAATCAAGTTGTTTTCTTGTGTGTGTGTGGCTGGCTCCATTGTTTTTTTGGGAAATGTACAAGATTTCAACCACCTCAAAACGACCAAAATAACATCATTCCAGATAACGGCACTGCCTCCAAATGAATGTGGGATGCTCCTGTGCAGATGGCTTCCAGGAGCCTCCTCATCCTTGCAGAAACCTGAGCTCCTGCAATGCTGCCAATTGAACCCGTGGTGAAGCCCAGCCTGAGCACCCTCTGTGCCCAGGGCTCTGTGCCTTGGTCCTGAGGAGCTGGGGCTGAGCATCCTGAGCATCCTGAGCATCCCTGAAAATTCCTGAGCATCCCTGAGCATCCCTGAGTGCCCCTGAGCATCTCTGAACACCCCTGAGCATCACCTGAGCATCCTGAGCATCTCTGAGCATCCTCTGTGCCCAGGGCTCTGTGCCTTGGTCCTGAGGAGCTGGGGCTGAGCATCCTGAACATCCCAGAAAATTCCTGAGCACCCCTGAGCATTCCTGAGCACCCCTGAGCATCCTGTGCATCCCTGAGTGCCCCTGAGCATCCTGAGCATCACCTGAGCATCAACTGAGCATCTCTGAACACTCCTGAGCATCCCTGAGCATCCTCTGTGCCCAGGGCTCTGTGCCTTGGTCCTGAGGAGCTGGGGCTGAGCATCCTGAGCATCCCTGAAAATTCCTGAGCATCCCTGAGCATCCTGATCACCCCTGAGCACCCCTGAGCATCCCAGAAAATTCCTGAGCATCCCTGAAAATTCCTGAGCACCCCTGAAAATTTCTGATCACCCCTGAGCATCCTGAGCATCCTGTGCACCCCTGAGCACCCCTGATCACCCCTGAGCATCCCTGATCACCCCTGAAAATTCCTGCACATCCCTGATCACCCCTGAGCATCCCTGATCTCTGCCTTGCCCTGCCCTGGCTGCAGCAGGGCAGCTCCAGCTCCCAGTTTGGCTCCTGGACTCCATCTGCCTTGAAAAATCTTAATTCTGAATCAGCTTCTATCAGTGCTCTAATCCTCGAACTGCCTCCTTCTACTTTCACCATTTCTGTCTTCATTTTAGCCAACAGAGGGGAACTGGTGGGGAAAATGGTATCTGTAGACACAGGTGGCTAGGCAAGCATTAAGTAATGCAATATTTTTTAGATTACACAAGTGCTGGTTCTGGAGACACTTTCTCTGGGGAAATGGAGATACCAAAGGGGGAGTTAACTTGTTAGAAGGCAGATATTCCAAAATAACTGGTGTCTTTTGAGGGGGCTGCCGGGGAACAAAAGGGAGCTGCACTACCCCAGGCTGCCCAGCCCCTTTCAAAGCCTTGCTCTGTGCTTTACTGGCCACCGTCAGGAGGATCAGCCTGGGAAGTTCTCACTCTCAGATTTCAGCAGTGGGAAGTGTTCTGCTCACTCTGCAAGGAGGTGGTGAGAAATATCAGCAGCTCCCAAAAAACACATTTGCAAATTATGATCTGGCTCCAGTACAGCCCAGGCACAGCAACACTTCTTGTTGCAGTCCATTTAGCATGGCACTGCAAGCTGGAGGAAAACAGCCCTTGGAAGTTCATTATCATCAGGTTCCAGCTAAAAAATATTTGGAACAGATCCTGAAATAATTACAAGAGCATGTGAATAATATTAGAATTAGCAGGAACAGGCTGCAGAAGGGTTTCTTGTCTGCTCACCTCCAGAAGAAGAGGTGTGAGCCTTTTCTGAAAAATAACATCAGCCTTCAAAATCTGCCTGATGATGTTGTGAAAAATGAAATCTGAGATTCTCATTTAGACATTACTAAGGCAAATATATACATCCCTCTCTCTGCATGGAAGCCTCTGTCTCATTCCCAGTGGTGACATCTCTCCAGTACTTCCTATTTCATCCATCCTGACATTGCTCATTGCTTTCACGATGACTGGCATCTAAAACACAGCCCAGTTCACCTCACTGAATTTCCCCAGTCCATTCATTGCACAGCATTGTTTAATGAAATCTGAATTTTTTTTTTTCCTCCTTAAGCAGGACTGCAAAGCCATGACTAATGGAATCTTATTGGAGTCTCACACGTGGTAGTGAGTGCTGAGCAGTGGGGAGGAGAATGGGATTTGGCTTTCCCAGGGCCACCCAAAGGACCTGCAGGAGATTTTCTTCATCCCAGTGAGGCTGGAGCAGCACTGAGGCCCTGCCTGGCCCTGCTCTGGCTCGCACAAATCCTCCCAGGGCCCAAAACTGAGGTGCAAAGCTCAGCCCACGTGGGGCAGGTCAGGCAGAGACATCCCTGGAGGTGGCACCTGCTCAGTGCCAGGGGGAAAGCACTGCCCCAGCACCTCAGAGGACATCACTGAGGTGGCACCGCCCCCAGCACCTCCAGAGTCCCTGCAAACACCAACAAAATCTCCAAACAGGATGGGAGGGTGGCAGGGCTCCCTGGCCCAGCACCGCCCCAACCAGTCCCCAAACACCAACTCCAAACAGGATGGGAGGGGCACACCAGGGCTTTGCTCCACCCCTCCAGAGTCCCTGCAAACACCAACAAAATCTCCAAACAGGATGGGAGGGCACTGCCCAGGGCTTTGCTCCCTGGAACCAGCCCAGCACCGCCCCAGCACCTCCAGAGTCCCCTGCAAACACCAACAAAAGCTCCAAACAGGATGGGAGGGGCACCTCAGAGCTTTGCTCCCTGAACCAAACACTGTCCCAGCACCCCAAAAGAGCTCCAAACAGGATGGCAGAATGTGGTGGTGTTTGAGGGTCCCAGGATGAGGGAGGAGATGAGAATCTTGACTCCATGTTTCAGGAGGCTGATTTATTATTTTATGATCTATATGATATTAAAAGAAAATTATATATTGAAACTATACTAAAAGACTAGAAGAAAGGATTTCATCAGAAGGCTTGAAAGGAAAGGAATGATAATAAAATCGTGTGACTGCTCACAGCCTCGACACAGGTGGCTGTCCTTGGTCACCAAGTAAAAACAATTCACATGTTGGGTAAACAATTCTCCAAATCACATTCCAAAGCAGCAGAACATGGAGAAGCTGAAGTTTCCCAGCTTTTCCAGGAGAAAGGATCCTAATGAGAGGATTTTAATAAAATATGTCAGTGACAGGAGGGCACTGCCCAGGGCTTTGCTCCCTGCACAGGGAAGCAGTCCCAGGACACAGAGCTGTGGTACATCCACCCCTCAGAAAACGCCAACAATTAAAGCCACACCAGGAAGTTTTATGAATTTTTAAAAAATGTATCAGTTCACCACACAATCCATCACCTAAAGACTAAATCCCCTGGCATGAAATCAATGCAGCTTGAGTCCTGACCTTGAATACATCAATTTCTTCTAAGGAAAAAGAGAAATTGGGGTAACACTTGCTTAAATAATTCCAGTGCTGTGGTGCACTTTGAAAGGCAGGAGGCCTCGTGATGAATTCCATAATTACACAACAGCAATTGTGGTGGTTCTGGGGTCCCCCATCGTGGGGAGGAAAGATGAATCTGAAAGATGAATCCATATTCTTAGAGGGCTAATTTGTTATTTTAAGATACTATATTAAAGAATATTATGTTAAAGAATGCTATACTAAAACTATACTAAAGAATAGAGAAAGGATACAGAGAGAAGGCTAAAAAGATAATAATGATAAAACTCCTGACTCTCCAGAGTCTGACACAGCCTGACCATGACTGGCCATTGAGTCAAAACCATTCACATGTTGGATAAACAATCTCCAACCACATTCCAAAGCAGCAAAACACGGGAGAAGAAGCAAATGAGATAATTATTGTTTTTCTCCCTCTCTGAGGCTTCTCAGCTTCCCAGGAAAAGAAATCTTGGCGAAGGGATTTTTCCAGAAAATGTGACAGTGACAAGGAATCTTTGCTGAATCCTCTGGCCTTGGCCATGCACAAAGCAAGGGACAACAGAGAATATTCCCATAATTACAGGACAGGAATCTTTGCTTCCTCTGGCCTTATCTATGTACAAATCAAGGGAGAACACAGAATATTCCCATAATTACAGGACAGGAATCTTTGCTGAATCCTCTTGGCCCTCTGAGCCAGAATATTTGATTACAGGACAGGAATCTTTGCTTCCTCTGGCCTTATCTATGCACAAATCAAGGGAGAACTTTGTGCAGTCCATTTAGCATGACGCTGCAAGCTGGAGGAAAACAGCCCTTGGAAGTTCATTATCATCAGGTTCCAGCTAAAAAATATTTGGAATAATTCCAGAACAGGAATCTTTGCTTCCTTTGGCCTTATCTATGCAGAAAGTAAGGGAGAACAGAATATTCCCATAATTACAGGACAGGAATCTTTGTTTCCCCTGGCCAAATCAGAAACAAAGGAGAAGGAGAATACGAGAATAATTCCAGAACAGGAATCTTTGCTTCCTGTGGCCAGCCTGGGGCTAAGGGAGAACGCAGAATATTCCCATAATTACAGGACAGGGAGGGTGGGCAAAGCAAGGGAGGAATATTCCCATAATTACAGAACAGGAATCTTTGCCCAGCCTAAGGGAGAGAATATTCCCATGATTCCAGGTGAATCTTTGCTGCCCAGCGGCCATGCCCCAAGGGAGAACAGGGGCTGGGCAGTAAAGGGGATGGGCATAATAAATAATAGAAAGAAATCTATAAAATAAATATAAAATAAAAATAAATATAAATATATAAAATAAAGAAATCATATAAATATATAAAATAAAGAAATAAATATTATAAATAATAAATAAAAAAGGGGATGGGCATAATAAATATCTAATATAAATATAAATAAATATAAACATAGTACAAATATATAAAATAAATAAATAACATAAATAATAAATAAAAGGGGGATGGGTGTAATAAATAATATAAATAAATCTCTAATATAAATATAAAATAAATGTAAATATAATATAAATATAATACAAATATAATATAAATAATATAAGTAATAAATAAAAAAGGCATGGGCGTAATAAATAATAGAAAGAAATATCTCATATAAATATAAAATAAATATAAATATAATATAAATATATAAAATAAATAAATAATATAAGTAATAAATAAAAAGGGGATGGATGTAATAAATAATAGAAAGAAATATCTAATATAAATATAAAATAAATATAAATAAATATAAATATATTAAATAAATAATATAAGTAATAAATAAAAAGGGGATGGGCATAATGAATAATAGAAAAAAATATCTAATATAAATATAATATAAATATAAATATAATATAAATATATAAAATAAATAATATAAGTAATTAATAAAAAGGGGATGGGCGTAATAAATAATAGAAATTAATTTCTAATATAAATATAAAATAAATATAAATATAATATAAATATATTAAATAAATAAATAATATAAGTAATAAATAAAAAGGGGATGGGCATAATAAATAATATAAATAAATATCTAATATAAATATAAATATAAAATAAATATAGATATAATATAAATATATAAAATAAATAAATAATATAGAAATAAAAAGGGGATGGGCATAATAAATAATATAAATTAATTTCTAATATAAATCTAAAATAAATATAAATATATAAAATAAATAAATAATATAAAAATAAAAGGGGATGGGCATAATAAATAATATAAATGAATAGATAACAAATATAAAATAGATATAAATATAATATCATTATATATCAAATAAATAAATAATACAAATAATAAATAAATAAAAGGGATGGGCATGGCTGTAGGATGCCAAACAAGGTTGGCACTGCAGAGCTGGAACTGTTGAGGGCAGATTTGCCAAGCTGTACGTGCAGCCATTACTGGGGGGAATAAACCAGGGGAGATCGTTTTTGCAGCAAGGCTGAGATGCCCGGGGAGCTCTGCTCGGGCAGGGGCTGGCGCTGGGCTTTGCGCACCCGCCGCTGCCCAGCCCGGCCATCCTGAGCGGCTCCCGCAGGGTTCACAGCTCCCTGCCGAGCCTCCCCCTCTGCAGGAGCTCCCGAGCTCCTTAACGAATGCAGTTTTGATTAGGGGAAATAACTCCAACAACTTCATTGCCATTTCCTCCCATCTCGGCCGATTACCGGCTACCTCTAGTGCAGACTCCTTGAGTCTGCTGAAGAGCTGTTAGAAGAATCCTGCCATTTGCTGCTCTTGTTCTGATTGTGCGCTGCTGATAAACATTCCCAGAGTGTTTTATAAATTGTGGCAGTGGAAGGTAATTTTCTACACCGTGGCTGAGGTAAAAGGCAGTGATGGCTGTAATGCATTTCCCTAAGTAGATATAAATCACGGCAGCTCTTTCGGAACTTGCCTTGACTCTTTCCCAGTTTCTGTTTACCAACAACTGCAGCAAAATTCTGTTTCTGTTTGGGTGAAACCTCTAGAACAGAGCTAATTAATTCTCTCATATCCTATGTGCATCACGGTGGATTTTTGGGTTCCTTGATATTATTTCTTATTTCTTAGCACAAGGGTAAACACTAGCCCTATCATAGTGAAGAAAGGAAAACTAAGTTATCCCAGATAGAATTTGGGACACCTTCTGACATTTTTAAAGAAGTTTTTTATGAATTTGAATGGAGCCCCTCAATAAATGCTGCTGCCAAGATGGAAAGCTAAGCCAGGGGAGATGTCCTCAGACATCCCCTTTCATTTCTGCCCTCTCCTCATGGCACTGGATGGATTTCTTCTTCCCTGAAAGACAGAAATTAATACCACACACACACAATAATGGAAACACGAGCCAGGATATGAACTGGAGACATTTTGGCCTCCAAACAATAACTCCTGTGGACGAGGTGAACGCCTCTGAGCGAGGCAATAGAACATTTCTATCTACAGAGGGTAATCACAGCCTGCAGCACAAACCAGAACTGATGGGATGTTTGGGCTGGGGAAGGACACAGCACAAAGGTGGAGCCATCAAATTGCATTACTGCAATCCCCCGCTCACTGCTGGGCTGGGGGAGAGGCAGGGGCAAGCTCTCCATGTGACTGGAGCTGTTTGCTGAAGGTCAGAGCAGCTGGGGAAGAGGCAGGGCTGGGGTTCTGTCAGAGAGGCACTGCTGAACTCCGCTCATTTCCTCCCGTCCCTGCTCTCAGGGACCCGCCGGTGCAACAAATGCTGCCTGAAATACAATTTCTGCAGCACACCTAGCAGCTAAATGCCACTTTGGGCCGAACTTGAACACAGCTTCAACACAAGCCTTTAAAAAAATAAATTAATTATTATTTTCTTTTTCTAGGGTGATCTGAAGGGCTGTGGCCCTGTCACTGTCACCGCCCTGAGGTGGCTCCTTTCCTCACCACGGGGATGCACTGATCTGCTCCTGCAAAAATCCCATTTCTGATGCCCTGCTCACCTGGCCAAGGGCAGCTTTGGGGTCCAGTTCCTCTGTACCCCAGCAGCACCTGCAGAAATTGTGCTCAGGGGCTGGGGGCTCCTCCATCCTCCTGTGGTGCCAGAGAAAGCTCCTTTAGCCAGCTGGGCTCCTTTCCAGGGCCGTGGAGGGGCTCATTCCAGAGCTCACTGCCCCCAGGGTTTCCAGATGTGCTGGGTGAGCATGAGCACACATTTCCAGGGCTCACTGCCCTCAGTTCTGTGATTCCAGATGTGCCGGCTGAGCATGAGCACACATTTCCAGGGCTCACTGCCCTCAGTTCTGTGATTCCAGATGTGCCAGCTGAGCATGAGCACACATTTCCAGATCCCACTGCCCTCAGTTCTGTGATTCCAGATGTGCTGGATGAGCATGAGCACACATTTCCAGATCTCACTGCCCTCAGTTCTGTGTTTCCAGATGTGCTGGCTGAGCACGAGCACACATTTCCAGGGCTCACTGCCCTCAAGGTTTCCAGATGTGCTGGATGAGCATGAGCACACATTTCCAGATCCCACTGCCCTCAGTTCTGTGATTCCAGATGTGCTGGATGAGCACGAGCACACATTTCCAGAGCTCACTGCCCTCAGTTCCGTGATTCCAGATGTGCTGGCTGAGCACGAGCACACATTTCCAGGGCTCACTGCCCTCAGTTCTGTGATTCCAGATGTGCCAGCTGAGCATGAGCACACATTTCCAGAGCTCACTGCCCTCAGTTCCGTGATTCCAGATGTGCTGGATGAGCATGAGCACACATTCCCAGATCTCACTGCCCCCAGGGTTTCCAGATGTGCTGGCTGAGCATGAGCACACATTTCCAGGGCTCACTGCCCTCAGTTCTGTGATTCCAGATGTGCCAGCTGAGCATGAGCACACATTTCCAGAGCTCACTGCCCCCAGGGTTTCCAGATGTGCTGGATGAGCATGAGCACACATTCCCAGATCTCACTGCCCCCAGGGTTTCCAGATGTGCTGGCTGAGCATGAGCACACATTTCCAGATCCCACTGCCCTCAGTTCTGTGATTCCAGATGTGCTGGCTGAGCATGAGCACACATTTCCAGGGCTCACTGCCCTCAGTTCTGTGATTCCAGATGTGCTGGCTGAGCATGAGCACACATTTCCAGGGCTCACTGCCCTCAAGGTTTCCAGATGTGCTGGCTGAGCATGAGCACACATTTCCAGATCCCACTGCCCTCAGTTCTGTGAGTCCAGATGTGCTGGGTGAGCATGAGCACACATTTTTCTGCCCAGAGCAGGGTTTGCCCAGCCAGCCCCACCATTCAGGGGGAGTTAATTCTGAATTGCAGGGAAAGGTGAAGGGGAACCTGCCCCAGCGCCAGGGCTGCCTCTGGCACTGAGCAATGGACCCTGTCCACATCTTACTAAGGAGTAAGCAGGAAATTGGTTTAAACAGAGTGATCTTGGCCTGGTTTCTCCAGCCGCTCTCCCCTGATGGCTGCTGGAATCCAGCTGATAATCCACATCTAATAAACAATTCAGATATGAGCACTCCTGACTTGAGCCATCAGTGCAGAATGCCCCGACGAGGCCACTGCTCTAATGCTCCATCAGACTGACCCTCAGGTCACCATCCCCAGCTGCTTTAAGGCAGGAGCTTTTCCAGGGTTGAGATTTTGGCCCTTTTCCCAGATTCCGAGATTCAGATTTTTCCCTCAGGAAGGTCAAAGGAAACATAGATGGCTTCTATTGAGTGAGATACCCAAATACAGCATCCTAAAGGTTCAAATTCCCTTCACAAATGAAATTTATCTGGATAACATGTATAAAATATTGTAACATTTACAAAATTTGGGGCACATTTCCCCTCAATAAAGCATGCCTGAAACACACGTGGGCCTATGACTTTTTATGTTTTAAACTCCACCAAAAATCCCTGTACAAGTATCTGTGACAAACACAACTGGTACAGTCAGACCTTTGTGGGAAGGTCCTAAAAAACTGTTCCACTTAAAGGTTTTGCTGTCATCATCTCAGTTACCTTTTCACGAACTCCTGAGCTCACAGACACCTCCAAGGAAATCAAAGTCATTCCCTTCTCTTTGCTAACAGGAGCAGAGAGGCAGGAAAGGAAGAAGATTTTTCAAAATCCTCTTTTTTTTTTTTTCCCCCAAACAAAATGAAAAAATCAATTATTTCAATTGAAATTCTGATTCTTAAGGACCTCACCTGTGTTCTCCCCCCTCTCTTTGCTCCTCTGAGCCTGCTCAATAAATCTGCAAGCGGTGCTGACATGAACGTTCACTGTGAAGGATGAAACAAAAGCAACGAGGTTAAAAAAACCCAGCCCAGAAGCTGCAGGGCAGAGACCTTGAAGAGCTTTCAAATGTGAGATGATTTCAGCACTGGCACGGGCTGCCTGCGGAGTGCTGGGCTCCTCACCTCTGCTGAGCACCAGCAGTGAGGAACGGAAAACTTCTGTGTCAGCTGCCGTGGAAACCAAGGAGTGCCCAGGACAGGAAAGGAAGGGACAACCTGGACCAGGAGTGTCCAGGAGAGGACAATGTGCACCAGGAGTGTCCAGGAAAGGACAAAGGAAAATCTGCACCAGGAGTGTCCAGGAAAGGACAATGTGCACCAGGAGTGTCCAGGAAAGAAAAATCTGCACCAGGGTTGTCCAGGAAAGGACAAAGGACAATCTCTGCACCAGGAGAGGACAATCTCTGCACCAGGATTGTCCAGGAAAGAAAAATCTGCACCAGGAGTGTCCAGGAAAGGTCAAGCTGGACCAGGAAAGAACAATGTGCACCAGCAGTGTCCAGGACAGGACAATCTCTGCCCCAGGAGTGTCCAAGAAAGGACAAAGGACAATCTCTGCCCCAGGAGCGTCCAGGAAAGAAAAATCTACACCAGGGTTCTCCAAGAAAGGACAAAGGACAATCTCTGCACCAGGAGTGTCCAGGAGAGGACAAAGGACAATCTCTGCACCAGGAGAGGACAATGTGCACCAGGATTGTCCAGGAAAGAAAAATCTGCACCAGGTTTCTCCAGGAAAGGAAAGGACAATCTCTGCACCAGGAGTGTCCAGGAAAAGTCAAGCTAGACCAGGAAAGAACAATGTGCACCAGCAGTGTCCAGGAAAGGACAATCTCTGCCCCAGGAGTGTCCAGGAAAGAAAAATCTGCACCAGGAGTGTCCAGGAGAGGACAATCTCTGCACCAGGATAGCTCAAGAAAGGACAAAGGACAACCTCTGCACCAGGATTGTCCAGGAAAGAAAAATCTGCACCAGGGTTGTCCAGGAAAGGACAAAGGACAATCTCTGCACCAGGAGTGTCCAGGAAAGGACAAAGGACAATCTCTGCACCAGGAGTGTCCAGGAGAGGACAATCCCTGCACCAGGAGTGTCCAGGAGAGGACAAAAGACAATCTCTGCACCAGGATTGTCCAGGAAAGGACAAAGGACAATCTCTGCACCAGGAGTGTCCAGGAAAGGACAAAGGACAATCTCTGCACCAGGAGTGTCCAGGAGAGGACAATCTCTGCACCAGGATAGCTCAAGAAAGGACAAAGGACAACCTCTGCACCAGGATTGTCCAGGAAAGGACAAAGGACAATCTCTGCCCCAGGAGAGGAAAAGACACTCTGGACCAGGAGTGTCCAGGAGAAGACAAGCTGGGTCAGGAGTGTCCAGAAAGGACAAAAGCAGAGCTCTCTGGGCATCCACAAAGCCCCAGGGTGCAGAAAGTGGCCAGGGTGAGTCTGGAGCTCCTCCCAGGAGAGCAGTGCCAGCGGCAGAGCCACTCACACCTGACTTTAGCAGCCCAAAGTAACAGGCAGGCAGCAAGGAGAGTTTCTCCTGGTGTGAATCATGGCTGAATCATTCTGAACCCAAATCCTGAGAGGAAAAAAAAATAATAAAATCTGATGTTTTCTGGCCTCCCAGGAGCCCACACGAAGCAGCTGACTCTGTCCTGAGATGTGTGTGCAAAGCATCAAGGACAGAACATTATTTTGTCTAAATATCAAGGGAAAAAAAGTTTATAAAAGGAGAAACACACCAAGTCCTTTTAACTCACCCAGATTTTGACACAGTATTTTTTAAGCACTTTCCCTCATCCAGATTAGATAGGAAAACCTGAGAAGTTGTATATTAGCCAAGCAAGAATGCTCCTTTTTTTCTTCCACTTAAAAATAACTTTCCAGAATGAGATTTATTCCATTTTCTGGTAAAACATCTCCCATTTGAAAAGGTTAGGCTCAAAACAAAATTCCTCAACATAACTGAAATGTTAAGCCTTTTTTTTTATTTTAATCAGTATGCTGTACACTGCCACCACAAATAAACATTCTTTTTCAGAAGCTAAGAGAACTCCTAGGAAGTAGAAAAGCCACTTTATCCACAATCCTGCCTTAAGAGGAACAGAATTAAAATCTTTTTTCCCTGAGAGTGTTCATTTCCTGATGTTGCCAACCTAGCAGCTCTCCAATTTCCATCCTTTTCCCCCCAAATAAACAGGAGAGGATCAGACCCTGGTTTCTATCATACAGAACAAGCCTTAAAAATTCAATTCTGTTTACAGGGGGAGGCAGCAGGGACCTTCAGTTTGCATTTGTAATTCTGTGCCCTCACAAACAATGGGATTTCCTCAGTGCCACAGGAACCCCCTCTGGAATCCAGGTGCAAACCCACATCTGGGGAACAATTCCGAAACGCAGAGTGCACTCCTGACTTAAACCATCAGTGCAACATTCCCTGACAAGGAATTGTCAGGAAACTCTGCTAGGAAATCCATCACATGCCAGTCCCCAGCAGTGCCATCCCTGGGGTAACCACACATCCTCTGAACACACAAAGTTCTCCCAGGATTTCCCTGAGAAAACTCAGAGAGAAAATGAAAACCGCGATTATCTCAATCTCTGCGCCTGGCAGGCAATCTCTGTTTGTCAAAAATGTTTATAAGAAGGAGTTCTCCCTTCTTGACCAAAAACCAATCAGGTCTTAAGCCCACCATTATTTCTATAAAAACTGTAGATTTCCATCAAGCACCTTTTCATACCCTCTGGTGAGTGTCTGTGTGGCCTTTACGTGTCCCCAGTAGCCCTGTGGTGACAATTCCCTGCTCACTGAGCCAGGAGCTGGCGTGGCACTGAGGAACCTGTCCTGGAGCAGGATCGGAGGGCAGCAGCAGCCAGCCCTGGCTTGGAATGGAATTGGCTGAGCAGGAATTGTGGAAGAAGGAGGGGAGAACACGGAATGCTGCAGCTGGGGGCTACAGCAACCTCTGCTGTTTGGGGTGGGGTCCCTGAAATGCCTCCCAGCTGCTGAGCCACCAGGACTGGGGTGCCTCGCGCCTCTGTCAGGTGCCTCCCCAGGGTTACGTACAATTAAAACCTTATTTAAAATGCCCTTATAAAATCAAACCTTATTTCTTTGACTAAACCTAATAAATAGCCATGAGAAACCTACCAGCCTTTCCTAAGAATAGAATAGAATGCCTAGTGAAAACCAGTTTGTTCTCATGAGGAAAAATCCTAAAACTGTGACATCCACACCTGTAAAAACTCTCCTAAATCAACAAAAAAAAAATACAAACAATATCTAAAAGAAACACTGCTACTGTACTAAGCAGCCAATCAAAGTAATAACTAGGTACTGACCAATTAAAAATGAATATGATACTTTTATAAAACCCTATAGAAGTATATATATACATATATTACTATTTTATATATTTATATTATATATATCTATTTATATAATTATATATAGACATACATGGATATGTAAGTGTACATATAGTATGCAAATATATACTAAATATATATAAATCTACATCTATAACTCAACCCCTTTTTTCACTCCACAAACAAGGATATATCTGATCTCATTTCTATCCCTAGCACCACCCCACACGTGGCTGGAGATGGGGTTTGCTGCAGGAGATGTTGGCTCCTGGCTGCATTCCATGCACTGCTGGATCACCAGGGACAATTGTGGGGCCAGGATCGCATCCCTTGTCACAGCTTGGACAGAGTCCACCTCTCCTTTCATGGACTGAAATGTGTGAAATTCAATTGCTCTGGTGAAGTCTTAATTTTGTACCAATTTACTCACGCAAACGCTGAAAGGAAAATAAAATTTGAAACGTGCAAAAGATGAAAGCGCTCCTGTGCTAATGAGAGCCATCTGCTCGTTTCTCTCCCTTTTAAAGCCCTCGCAATGGGTGGAAATGAAAGACTTCAGACACATTTTCATGTCTCGAGCCTCAACAACAACAACAAAAAAAAATAAAACCACAGACTCATCATCTTCAGTCAGAAACCCTGGGCTGAGGAGATCGGCCTCAATCCAGGTGCGTCAGGGCCAGTTCTGGCGGCAGCGCTGATGTGAAGGCGCTTTTGCCCTCACCAGGGCTGAAACCCACGTGCAGAATGCCCCGCGTTGAACCATCCCCTGCTACTGCACCACCAGTTTATCCCAGTTGGGTTTGCCCAAAGCAATCCACACACAGCTTTTGTCCCAGTTGGGTTTGCCCAAAGCAATCCACACACAGCTTTTGTCCCAGTTTGGTTTGCCCAAAGCAATCCACACACAGCTTTTATCCACACGAGCACCATAACACGCACATAAATATACAATATATATTTACATAGTTATAAAAATATAAATATATTAATATAGTATTTATAGTATATATTTATAAATGTTATTATATATTTATTATATATTAAATAAATTTTTATTATAGGTAATTATACATTTTTATCTTTTATAATATATATTACTTATTATATATATATATTTATATATATTATAAAATATAAGCACTATAAATATATATAAAATATATATACTATATAATATATAATTTTCTATATTATAAAATATAAACACTGTATAAATATATATAATATATAATATATAATATATAATATATAATATATAATATATAATATATAATATATAATAATAATATATATATAATAATATATAATATATAATATATAATATATAATATATAATATATAATATATAATATATAATATATAATATATAATATATAATATCCTTTTTATATATTATAACACATAAACACATAAACTCAATATTTTATATACACTTATATATATTTTATATATAAGTATATATAAAATATATCTTCTATATATAATACATATTTTATATAAACACATAAATCTATAAAATATAACCCCTCACAGCAGGCCATGTTTCAGTGGAGAATGAATCCTCTGAACACCAAGACTGGCACAAGGATATGAAGTTGGCAGCTCACCACCTCAAACAATTTTTAAATGCCAACCACCCATTAGACATGTGGATATAAACAGATTTATAGCCTTGCTTGAAGCTGCAGCACAGCAGATAAATGTTTAACATTCAGCCAGGGCTGCCTCTAATCAGATCCACACTACAAAACCACACAGGTCTCAGCAATCAACTGATCAGGCAAAAAATTCCTGATTTTTGGAGGAGGGTTATTTCAGTTGCAGGCAGAATTTAATGGAAGGTGCAAGCAGGAGTGATGGGCTGGTGGCAGCCACCCTCACACCCTGTCACCTTCTGGTCTGAGTGCTCAAAGGGGAGATAACTGCTTAAACAGCCAGAAAAAAAAGAAATGTTCATTCAGAAAAAAACCCCAAACAATTTCAAGTGTTTTCTCAAATATAATATGAATTATATATACATTAATATATTATATATAATATATAATATATAATATATAATATATAATATATAATATATAATATAAATAGATAATAGATAATAGATAATAGATAATAGATAATAGATAATATATAATATATAATATATAATATATACCCCCCTTCCCTGAGCTGAAATTCCCTTCTCCCCTGGTGAAACCCAGGAGTTTCTGCTGCTGGGAATGAGGGATCCCAGGAGATGAGGGGAGAATTTTGAGACATCTTTTGATAGGAGCTGAACGAGATAAAGCGGGAAGGACTTTTGGTTTATTGGAGTGGAAGCCCAAACTGAGCTTTGCCTCTGGGGGGTACAGGAACCTAAAAGTGCTGGCTGGATTTCCAGCAGTGGCTCCCTGTGTGAGGGACAAGGAAAGCAGAAGTCAGATGAATGAAATTTAAATTACTGCATTCTTAAAACCTACAGTGGATGAAAATCCACCCAAACACTTCATATTTGCAGGAGCTTTTCACCTCTTATTTTTTTCTCCCTTTTATTCAACTTGACACAAATGGCTGCCTAATAAATTAACACAACCTTGATTTGACAAGCTTTTCCCCAGTTGCATTACAATGTCAAGTACCAGGGCCACTGCCTTCAGCACAGCCTTGACCATTTGTCATTTTCTTATAATTAATTACAGCTGTCTCAAGCAAGGCTGTACAGAAATGATAAGACTATTATGCAGCTTTCACCGTTCACTGTCTGAGGGATTTTCACTCTCTTCATTGTTCTCCAGGGGGCCATTGTCCAACGGTTTGGGTATAAAATTAATTTTATCATTAACAGGAATCCAAAGCCCATTTTCTTTCATAACTTAAACTTTTCTTTTCTTCATATTTTGCTAATAGCTTGGGTGGTTAAGAATGCACCACGTGCTGGCCTGGGAACATGCAGAACTCACCCTGGGCTGGAGTCAAATCCAGACCCTTCAGCTTGCAGGAAAACAATGGAATTTCAATCCTCGCTTCCCATCTGCACCAGAAACTCTTTCCTCCTTTAGGGTTCCCAGCTAAGAAACACCTAAAGAGAGAAAAAAGAAATAAATAAAAGAGTCTGTGGTAAATTTCGTAATCTAAACTTTATTTAAGGGTTTCACTTCACAGGCTGCAGCTGGCCAGACCTGTGAGGTTTTTTACATCCTCTCATGAGAATGATGCCCAAACTCCTGCCAGCTGTGGAGTTACAGGATGGCAAACAAGATTCCAGCAAGACCCTTCCCTTCCCTTCCCAAAAATCTATCCCATGTTTTGAAAAAGTTTGATCTCACTTGTCGATGTTATCTTGATACTTGGACAGATCTTTCAGGGCAAGTAACTTTACACACATCATTATCTCAGATTTCTTAATGATGAGCCATTTGTATTAGAAAAACACTTTCCAGGCCCAGCCAAGGCTGGAGCCACCTGAATCGACCCCTCCCCGAGGGATTTACACAAGGCAGGTGAAAGTAAAAAGTGAAAGGGCATCAATTATTGAGGAAATAATTGATGCCTGCCAGACACGTGTCCAGCAACATCACCACAAGCACCATCCCTTTCCTTTCCTTTCCTTTCCTTTCCTTTCCTTTCCTTTCCTTTCCTTTCCTTTCCTTTCCTTTCCTTTCCTTTCCTTTCCTTTCCTTTCCTTTCCTTTCCTTTCCTTTCTTTTTCCTTTCCTTTCCTTTTTCCTTTCCTTTCCTTTCCTTTCCTTTCCTTTCCTTTCCTTTCCTTTCCCTTTCCTTTCCTTTCCTTTCCTTTTCCTTTCCTTTCCCTTTCCTTTCCTTCCTTCCCTTCCCTTCCCTTCCCTTCCTTCCTTCCCTTCCCTTCCCTTCCCTTCCCTTCTCCCTTCCTCCCTTCTCCCTTCTCCCTTCTCCTTTCTCCCTTCTTCCTTCTTCCTTCTCCCTTCTCCCTTCTCCCTTCCTCCCTTCCCTTCCTTCTCCTTTCTCCCTTCCTTCCTTCCCTTCTTCTCCCTTCCTTCCCTTCCCTTCCCTCCCTTTCCCCTTTTCCCTTTTCCCTTTTCCCTTTTCCCTTTTCCCTTTCCTCCCCTTTCCTCCCCTTTCCTCCCCTTTCCCCTTTCCCCTTTCCCCTTTCCCTTTCTTTCCCAATACATGATGAACTTTGTGTGCGCTGCTGCAGGAAATGAGATCCTTTTCCTTTTATTCCCATTTAGGTGACACTTGTGCAGATATTTTGCTTTCTTTGCCCCCTCTCTCTCTCCCTCCTGCTGGAACCTCCCCAGGTTGAATAACTCAAAATCGGGCTCTCTTCAGGACAATATTTATTTCCAGATGCGTTTGTAAGGCTATAAATACACTTCCATGTGTATTATAAATAGAGTTTTAAAGAGTTTTAGACATCTCTCCCTATTTCTGGAAAGTTTCATTCTGAAAAAAAGTAAAGAATAAAAGTAAACATTCAGCTGAAATTTAACCACTGACCTCAGGACAATATTACAGCTATTCAGCACAACCATGAAGAGATCAGCATTTAGAATTCTCTGCCTGAACAAGTTGTCCTAATTGCATTATAAGACTCCTGGCCAAGCCACACAAACCATTTTCCAAAAGAACTTCTAAATACTTCTGGTTTTGGCCCTAAAGCTTCCAGTGGAAGTCTTTCCAGTTGTGGATGAAAACACAAGCCAAAATGAAACCAAATACTCAATTTTCAATGAGGAAAATATAGCTTTTAGCAAACAAATTATGTCCTCAACTGTTCAGTGAGGAAGTTTATTTAAAAAATAAAATCTTCATCTTAAGTTCATTTTGAAAAGCTGACTCTTCTCCAAAAAAATTATTTCCCAGTGAAAGTTAAGGAGGAGAGAGACCTCTGTTAAGAAAGAAGAGACAGGATAGCTGTAGGCACACTAATAAAAAGAATTTGAAGCCTTATCTGTGACAAATAATTTTTCATTAATTTGGTCTCCTTGCCCAACTGCTCACACTGTCAGGTTTTCTGTGCTCCACAGAAGAAAAAGAGAAATCTCAAGAGCTGCAGTGCCAAAGCTCCTTGACCCCAGCCCAGCTGGTTCCAGATATTTTCCCTCCACACAGTGGAACTCCCATTTTCCTGGAGCCCTGTTCCCAGCAGTTACTGAATTTGGTGGTTTATCTTTTGGGTGGGAGCCCTGCCCTGAACTGTAAACACAGCAAATTCTGCTCCCACTGCATTTAGGGGCAGAACTTCCCTGGCTCCCTCTGAAAGGTGCCAGCCCCTTCCATGGACTGTGGCACAATTCTGACAACAGAGCTGCATTTCTCCTGTGGATATTTGCCTTCTTCCTTAAATCCCCATTCCCCCAGTTCCCACTGACCCCTCTCTCCTGGGAGACTTCAGGCAGTTTGCTCCATAAAAACACCCTCGGTAATGAGCCCATGGTTCTGTCAGTGCCTGGGACAGCCAGAGGAGGAGCAGAGTGGGAAGTGTTTATATTGGTGTTTGTATTGGTGTTTACACTGGTGTTTGTATTGGTGTTTGTATTGGTGTTTACACTGGTGTTTACATTGGTGTTTGTATTGGTGTTTGTATTGGTGTTTGTATTGGTGTTTGTATTGGTGTTTGTATTGGTGTTTGTATTGGTGTTTACATTGGTGTTCATATTGGTGTTTGTATTGGTGTTTACATTGGTGTTCATATTGGTGTTTGTATTGGTGTTTGTATTGGTGTTTGTATTGGTGTTTGTATTGGTGTTTGTATTGGTGTTTGTATTGGTGTTTACATTGGTGTTTACATTGGTGTTTACATTGGTGTGTGTATTGGTGTTTGCATTGGTGTTTGTATTGGTGTTTACATTGAAGTTTACATTGGTGTTTGTATTGGTTTTTACATTGGTGTTTACATTGGTGTTTGTATTGGTGTTTGTATTGGTGCTTACATTGGTGTTTGTATTGGTGTTTGTATTGGTGTTTGTATTGGTGCTTACATTGGTGTTTGTATTGGTGCATACATTGGTGTTTGTATTGGTGTTTGTATTGGTGTTTGTATTGGTGTTTGTATTGGTGTTTGTATTGGTGTTTGTATTGGTGTTTACATTGGTGTTTACATTGATGTTTGTATTGGTGTTTACATTGGTGTTTACATTGGTGTTTGTATTGGTGTTTACATTGGTGTTTACATTGGTGTTTACATCGGTGCTTACATTGGTGTTTGTATTGGTGTTTGTATTGGTGTTTGTATTGGTGTTTACATTGGTGTTTGTATTGGTGTTTGTATTGGTGTTTGTATTGGTGCTTACATTGGTGCATACATTGGTGTTTGTATTGGTGCATACATTGGTGTTTGTATTGGTGCATACATTGGTGTTTGTATTGGTGTTTACATTGGTGTTTGTATTGGTGTTTGTATTGGTGTTTGTATTGGTGTTTGTATTGGTGTTTGTATTGGTGTTTACATTGGTGTTTACATTGGTGTTTACATTGGTGCTTACATTGGTGTTTACATTGGTGTTTGTATTGGTGTTTGTATTGGTGTTTATACTGGTGTTTACACTGGTGTTTGTATTGGTGTTTACATTGGTGTTTGTATTGGTGTTCGCATTGGTGTTTGTATTGGTGTTTACATTGGTGTTTGTATTGGTGTTTGTATTGGTGCTTACATTGGTGCTTAATTTCCATCTCTGTCTCTGCTGCTGCAGGTTTTGTGCGTGCAGAATTCACCACGTCAAAGAAATGCCCCTTTAAAGGGGGCACAGCATGGGGAAGGCACGGCTGGCTCCCAGGGACACCTGCACCATCCAAGGACAAGGCATTTCCATTTTGAGGAACAGCTAATGCTGACACCAAATCAGAGTTTCTAATGGTTACAGAAGCATTTTTGCAATGAAGTGCTGCTCTCCTTCAGTTGCCAAATTGTTTTACCAATTCAACCATTGAAGTAATGCAAGTTTTTATCTCATCCAGCCGGTGAAAAGGTCCTGCTAAAGGAGCTGTTCTGAAGAGCTGCACGTCCATCATGCACACGGAAATCAGGTGGAACACTTCTGACAACAAAAACAAGTCCAGCTGGACATTCAGGGCTGTCTCTGCTTTTATGGATGGCTCAATAATCAGAATAACCGGGTCAGGGGATTAACCCTTCCCTAGAAACCCAACAAAGTGCAGATTATGCTGATCTCAGTGTAAGGCCAAGTCCTCGAGGCTTGGAAGGATCTCTGCAGCCCAGAAGGTGCTGGTGTGCTCTCCTGTCTAACAGGGGCTGAGGGTGGCTGTTTCCATCTCCACCTCAGGGTCAATCCTGCAATTCAGGTGCTCCTGTGCATCCCAGGGCAGCTCCTGCTGGGCTTCAGTGCTGCCTGCACTGGGACAGGATAAGGGATTGTCTGAGAGTCTTTTGGTTCTTCCCCCAAAAATGGCTTTCTTTGGAATTAATGGAGGCACAGACTCCACAATTAAAAAAAAAAAATTAAAAAGCTGATTGAGGTGGCAGCCCCGTTTTTTCCCCCAAAACCGAGCAACAAATGACACCCAGGCCATTCAAGCTGCCAGAAAACAGAAGTGAAAATCTCCTCCCGTGGTGCTCCAGAGCTCTGTGGGTATGCTTATCCCCCAGCATCCCAGAGCTGGGGGCTCTCCCGTTTTCCTCAAGCGCTGCACGAAGCCACAGCCATTCCTTTATGAAAAATCCCTTTTTTAGCATTCAGAATTCCACTGCTCTCTGGTGCTGCCGTCCCTCAAACGCCGTGCGCTGTTCTGTCTCCGCAGGCACGGCTCAGCCCAGCTCTGCCTGTTCCGCTCTTTTCATGTTTCCCTTCCTCCCCCAGCCCCTCCGAGCCCCTCTGAGCCCCCCATCCCTGCTCTGATCCCAGCCCCTGACGCTGCTCCGCTCGGATCCTGCTGCCTGCGCTCTGAACATTCTGTGCCGAGTTATTCCTGGGCTTCAAACTATTCCTACGAACAGATTTTACAAGTTTTATCTCCCTTACATTTGTAATTTTTTTTTCCTCCCCCCTCTGGTGCCAAACTGCAGCTGTGGGTGAGAGGGAAGCAGGGAAATGGAAGTTAAATATATATATATACATGTAATGGAAGTTAAATACCAAGTCTGGAAGGGTTAGAAAAGCAAGGAAGTCTCAGAGGGGAATGGGATGGGGATGACATCATTTTGCCAAGGATCTCTCTTTCTTTGTATATCAACAAAATCAAATCTGGCCAGTCAAAAATTTTAATAAAAATTGTACAGAGAATTAACGCACTGATTCCACACAGTAACAGTGATGGGAAATTTCAAGTGTTCTGCCAAATTTCACATTTATTTTTGAAAATGCCAAAATGCTTCTTGCAAAAGTATTCTAGTGAAATTTTAACATTTTCCTCTGAAATTATTTTGGCTCTTGCTTTCATTTACTCCTTTTTTATTGTAAAAAAAAAAAAAGGCAAGAAAACATCGGTGAAGGAAAGCTTCTGAAAACAAAACCTTGATGAGGAAAAAGTTTCAATTGCCTGAATGCAGCTTTAAAGAAGAGTTTAAATCAGTCATTTTCACCCTGAATTTCATCGTTTCTACAAAGCTGAAACATTTCCCATTTTCATTCTGCTCCCCTTTGCATTTCTATTGACAATGCCATAACAGCACGTCTGCCCAACCTATAATTTCTGTCCTCCACTGGAATCTGCCAATTTGGTAAATTACAGCAGAGCAAACAAATGGATTTGTCCCAGCTGTAATGAGATGTATCCATGGTACCTGCAGCGTGTGATTGTCATTAAAGAATGAGGAATCTTAATGCAGGATTAGCAAGCTCCTGATTGAACAATCTCCACTGTGTTTATTTCTGCTCGCTCTGATTGAAGGTGTGATGGGAGCTGGGAGAATGATCCTGCTCTTGTCTCAGGGCCACTCCCCCCAGCCCGTGAGTAAATAAAATAAATGCACAGATGGATCCCAGTCCTTTGGCCCTGCTGGGACACAGGGGCAGGAATTTCAGTCGGGGCAGAGAAATCCCAAATCCTCAGGGACAGACAGCGCCACAGCCAAGGCTCAGCTCCAAACACACAGGAACCAACGCTGGGATAGAAATACAAACACTGCAAAACCCCTTTCGGACATAAAACAAGAATGTTTAAACAACCAAAACCAAAAATTTCTCCTCCCATTTACTAAACCTGTCTAGGACAGTTGCATTTGTGAGTCACAGCACAGACATCGTTCCTCCAGAGACTGAACCTGAAATACATTTCTTTCTGCTCCCCACATGCCAGTGAGGTCCAGTTTAGAAAATAAGAGTTCATTTAGCGCTCAGGGAGGGGTTGGGACAAAAACTGGAAACCATTTTTCCTCTGGAGGGGCCATTGGGAATTTTTAGTCCTGGGGATGCACAAAACCCCAGCCAGATGTTCAAGGGCTCCGGTTCCTCTCTGGCAGAATCCCTCTGCCCTTCCAGCTGTGCAGCCACAAACCAGAGGAGGTTTTATTGGAGCATCAGTGTGGGACAGACCCTTCCAGAAAGCTGAAAGCTGCCTCTGCTCTGCCTCCAGGGACCCTGAGGATATTTTTCCTGTTTTTTTCATATATATGTAATATATATGTGTATATAATATTGTATATAATAATGTATATAATACAATAATAATAAATATAATAAATAATAAATATAATAAACAAGAAAAATAATAAAAATAATTACTAAATGCAATATATAATATTATCTATTATATGTAATAATGTCTATTTAAAATATATGTAATATTTTACACCTCATTCCAAGCCCAGAGCAGACACCAAAGTCCCACAGTGCCACAGCCTTCAGACCTTAAATTTGTCACCTGACAACACAAAATCTCCATGAACTTTGAAGACAAGCACGACTTGGTGGGAAGTTAACCCAAATAAACTAATTTTACAGCAAGAACAGAATTCCAAAAACAGTAGCCTATTAATATCCAATGATCTAGCTGTTATTTTTGTAAAAGGATACAGAATATTAAAACAAAAAAAATCCAACAAATATCTCTTTCAGTCATGACTAATGCCCTGCTTCTGACCCAGGAGAACAAGCCCCAGATTTTGGGAGCCTCAAACACGTGCTGTCAAGTTTCCTACTTTGGAATTATGCAGAGAAAGTTATTATTATGCTAAAATAATAATTAAAAAAAAGCAGCACAACTGTAGAGTTTTACCATGAATAGATCTCACCATGCTCTATTCACAGCTCACTGTAGGAAGACAGAAGAGGAAGGAAGGAAGGAAGGGAAGTAATTGCTGTTTAATTATATCACAAAAACATCAGCTGACGTTGCCAGTGAATGGCAGCCCGTGCAGCCTTGGGGCTCAATTCCAGCCCAGTGGACACTTCCAGCCCTGGCAGGACTGGCTCCACTTCTCTCCCTAATTTCCCTCCCCAGGCAGGAATCCATCCTTTATTTCCCTCCCCCAGGACTGGCTCCCCAGCATTTCCCCAAACAGGACTGGCTCCATTTCCATCCCATTTTGTATCAGGACCCCATTTCCATCCCAAATTTCCCTCCTGCTCCACTTCTCTCCCATTTCTGTCCAGGCCCTGGCAGGACTGGCTCCTTTTCCATCCCCAATTTCCCTCTCCAGAGGCAGGACTGGCTCCACTTCTCTCCCTAATTTCTGTCCCCATAGGCAGGACTGGCTCCACTTTTATCTCTAATTTCTGTCCCCATAGGCAGGACTGGTTCCACTTTTATCCCAAATTTCCCTCCCCATAGGCAGGATCTGGCTCCTTTTCCTTCCCCAATTTCCCTCCCCATAGGCAGGATCCGGCTCCACTTTTATCCCTAATTTCTGTCCCCATAGGCAGGACTGGCTCCATTTCCATCCTTTATTTCCCTCCCCATAGGCAGGACTGGCTCCATTTCTATCCCAAATTTCTGTCCCATAGGCCGGACTGGCTCCATTTCTATCCCAAATTTCTGTCCCATAGGCAGGACTGGCTCCATTTCCATCCCCAAATTTCCCTCTCCAGAGACAGGACTGGCTCCATTTCCATCCTTTATTTCCCTCCCCATAGGCAGGACTGGCTCCTTTTCCATCCCTAATTTCCTTCCCCATAGGCAGGATCTGGCTCCACTTTTATCCCGAATTTCCCTCCCCATAGGCAGGACTGGCTCCATTTCCATCCTTTATTTCCCTCCCCATAGGCAGGACTGGCTCCATTTCTATCCCTAATTTCTGTCCCATAGGCTGGACTGGCTCCATTTCTATCCCAAATTTCCCTCCCCATAGGCAGGACTGGCTCCATTTCTATCCCAAATTTCCCTCCCCATAGGCAGGACTGGCTCCATTTCTATCCCTAATTTCTGTCCCATAGGCTGGACTGGCTCCATTTCCATTCCCAATTTCCCTCCCCATAGGCAGGACTGGCTCCATTTCCATCCCTAATTTCTGTCCCCATAGGCAGGACTGGCTCCTTTTCCTTCCCCAGTTTCCCTCCCCATAGGCAGGACTGGCTCCACTTTTATCCTTTATTTCCCTCCCCATAGGAAGGACGTGCTCCTTTTCCTTCCCCAATTTCCCTCCCCATAGGCAGGACTGGCTCCTTTTCCATCCCAATTTCCCTCCCCATAGGCAGGACTGGCTCCATTTCCATCCCAATTTTCCCTCTCCATAAGCAGGACTGCCTCCATTTCCATCCCTAATTTCCATCTCCCCCCCTCCCTGCTCATTGCCTCGACCCTGTTGTTGGCAGGTGTGACCCCACTTAGGGATTCTGCAGCCAAAAGCAGCTGCAGGTGTCAAAAACTCAGCAGAAAACAGGCTGGGAGCTCAGAGGGCGGTGCAAAAGGGAATTAACAACCACAGGAGAAAACGGGAGCTTGGGGCAGGGAATTGAGGCGATTCTTCCTTCTGTCCCCGCACGTTTCACCCCACACAGCCCCAGCCTGGCTGTGGGGTTTGCTTCATTTCACACCCACCCCAAAGCAGAGCACCCCAAATCACCTGCAGCCGAGCAGGAAATGCAATGTCAGCAATAAAAACCAGCTCAGGCTTTTTTTGTGCTCCAATTTATGCAAATGGTGTGATAACCCCCCTGAGAATTGGCACGTTTTGGGGCTTGATTTGGAAGTTTTGCATTCCTCTCAGAAAAAGCTGTCAGTACTCCATAATGACACCACTTTCCTTGAAAATAAGTCTCTGTAATGAAAGACCTGGGATCCTCCAGTCAAAAAAATTATGTTTATAGGCTCTTTCTATAAGCAGACTTCAGCATGTGAGAGGATATGGATGTGGGATTGGACTCCTTTTCATTTGCTGTAATAGTCAATAGTGGCTAATCACATATTGCATTTTTATTTGGGGGAAATGATCTCATTATATCAGTTTTTGATCCCCCATGATGCCTGGGACTCAGTAAATGAGAAGGTTTCCAAGTGAGTAACTGCATTCTTGATGAAACTGATTTCTTTTTTATATAACGCCATAAAGGACAATCCCTCCTCATACTGGTGGTGAGCACTGTGTAATACCCAGTGTTCCATCATTAGCCAGCCTAAATGGACATTCATTGGATTAACATTATCATCTTGGAATTTCTCCTGCAGAATAATACATGAGAGATTATTGCTGGAGTTTTTGCTGCAAGGCACTACTGCTGGTAATCAAAATCTCATTAAAAGGAATTCATATCTCCTGTAGCCCAAAGGATCTCAGTTTCATTCCTTCCCCTGTCCCCGGGCCTCCCATGCACTGATTCATTTGGGTGTTTTACCTAAGGAAAATCTGCCCAATTTGCCTCTTTCGAGAGCAAGTGTCAGAGGTACAAATGGAATTAGACACCAGCTTGTTTACACACACACAGGGGCAGTGGGGAAAAATTCCCTTCTCTCTTTTTGCCAATTTCAATCAAACTTTTAAAGGAATGAGAACTGTTCTAACAGTCCTGCTGTGATGTGTGGTCAGATGAGAACATCCTCTGACATTACACTTGTTTGGCTGCAAGGTAACACAGCTTTAGACAGATTCTGCCTTGTAATTACATTTTCTTTCAGTTCTGCCTCTCCACTTTGACCAAATTTCTTTCAAATCACGGTGAACTTGTTGGGTCTGCATGGGAAATGCCTTGAGTCCAGAGAGCTCCCTCCTTCAGTCACAGTGTCCAGCCCAGTTTGAACACTGTTAACCATCAAATCCAGGCTCCTTGCTCCAGTCCTGAGCTCTGTAAATGGTACATCAGCACCAAACCCAGCAGACAAACACCCTGGGGTTCCCCAGAACCCCCCTCAGCCCAATTTGAACACTGTTAACCATCAAATCCAGGCTCCTTGCTCCAGTCCTGAGCTCTGTAAATGGTACATCAGCACCAAACCCAGCAGACAAACACCCTGGGGCTCCCCAGAACCCCCCCAGACATTTTACAAACTCATCACCTCAGCTGGGAGGAGTTTTGGAAGGAATTCGAGATGGGCCCCTCTGAATTGTTTTAGATGATATCAATTATTTTTCTTATCTTCTCCATAGGCAGGAGGGGTGACTTTGGCTCACATCTTCCCAGCAAGGCTCAGAAGGCCACAAGACTTCTAGGTACAAGACCTTTGAAGGATTTAGTGACCAATAAAACATTGCCAACAAGGATATTTATGTTTTTGGCCCAATCTTTAAATATTTTGTCTTAGGAACCCATGTTACAGTGTGAGCTTTCTTAGCTGTCATGTTATGGTGCACAAACCCACAGCACTGCTTCCTAAACTCCTTGTTTACCTCTGGAACTACTTTTATTTTTTCTATATCTTAAACTCTAAACTTTCCTTTACATAGCTCAACATGTCTCTGCTTTAAACTATAAATCCACTATAATTCTCTACTAAAATAATCCACTCTAAATTCTCACTTCTAGCGCCTCACTTTGGGAGCTTTTTCCAAAGTCTCACATCAAATCCTGTGTTTAATTCTGAGCTTTGGCTTGCAGGCCCAAAGTCCTGAGAGTTTCTGACATTTCAGATCCCAGCCCTCAGCTAGGATTCCACGGGAGATTTATTGGATTTATTTATTTATTTATTCCACGGGCTCCCTGTTTTTCTCCTCTGCCTCAGCAGTGCCAGGCGGGCACAGAACAGGAGGGTGCAGGTGGGTGAGGCTTGGAACTGCTGGAGTGGCACAAAACCACCAACCTCCATTTCAGCCCCCTTGGGATCCTGACGTGTTTTTAAGCTGAATGCAATGCCTGAGAGCCTGGGAGGATTTGGAAATTTGGAAAGCTTTGCTGTTTTTTGGGCCTTTGGCCCCTCTGAGCTCCCCACACCACACACAGGAATGGTTTTTGTTTCCCAGCTGAAATTTCCTTGGCTGGAGAACACCTGAGAGATTTCCATCCCCGTGTTTGAGCTGGGACTGTTCTTGAGTTGCTCGTGTAGGGAACACTTTAATGACCTTCCCAAGTGCCCAGGGTAATTAATCACTAATTGCTTTTAGAAGTTGCTTTTCCAAGGTACCAGCTCAGTCTAAGCTTGTTTACTGATGCTCACTCATCCATAGAACTCACACTTTGCAACTAAAATCACTTTTTCTTTAACATGATGAGGTCTTAGAGAGTCCTCTGTGGGTTTCCCAAATGTTCAGAGACAATCCCAGAGAGGCACGTTGGGATGTCAATAAACATTTAATTTACCTCACCTTCAGCACGGGCACGTGTGCTGGAGAAGGAAACAAGGCAGCATTTAGGGAGAGCTGCTCACAGGCAATCTCCTTCATGGTCCTTCAGAGCAATGGGCTCTGAGTTCCTTCACTTCACCTAAAAATCTCTGATATTTCACTGCCTCTCGCCATGTAAGTGAAGATTTTTAAGATTTGTAAAGAGTGCTTCAAGGCTGTGTCAGTTCTGCAGTGCAAGGTGCCACAGGTTCGTCCAGCTGGCTGTGCCCAGGAACAGATTTTCCATGGAACCTCCTGTTCCTCAGCAGCACAGGAACCATGGGCTCACAGGGCATGAAAAACGTTAAATTTTGAAAGGAATTGCTGAGCCTGGCAGTGCTGGACAGCAGCACAGGTTAAAGCCAAAGCAGCTGATCAGTACCCACAATTTTAGTGGAATTACTAAAGCTTAAACAAGAGCATTAGTGAGTTCCTTAAGGATATCTGATATTTCTAGTTCAGATTTTTTTTAAAGTCCATCTTCAAAAACTGTGGATAAGCACAGGAAACCTTCCCTTTTTATTCCCAGTTTTTCCCATTCCTTAAAAAGCTGTTTCAGGTGGAATTTTTTCCTCCCTTCCTTTGCAGTAGATTGGAGGTTTGTTCTGATATTACTGGGAACAAACTTGCATGTACAGAGGATTTTCTCACATTTCTCTACCCAGCTGCTGCCCTCACCATGATGTATGGGTGCTGCTGCTTGGCTGTGTTGCTGATATCCACATACAGAGATCTCAAAGGACAATATTCTCCATTAAACCCACTGGCCCTTCTTCTGGGAAAGAAGCTGAATATTCTCATTATGACTTCTTCCTTTTTTTTTTAATTTTAATCGCATCTCAAATTGGCTTCATTTGATCTCATCTGCCTTTGTCCTAAAGCTATGGCTTTTGTTCTTCTTTTTCTGAAAGCCAGGGTTTGTGATTTTGGGAAAGAAGAAATCAGCTTTTCCTCTCAGGTTTTATTTCATTGCTCTGTGCTTTGCTTGGAAGGTTGTAGCTTGAGGACAGAACGTTACATTGATGTGGGGACAGGATGGAGCAAGCTATAGGAATCCACAATTTAGAAACAAATTTTAATTTTGCTTCAATTTCAAGTCACAAACAGAATTCACTTGCCAGGGTTTGTGCTCATGACAATCACTCTGAAATTCAGAATCACTCCATAATCTCTCTTGTTTTTTTTACCTCCTGAGTTTCATTTGGAATTGGTGATTACTGAGCTCAGTCAAGCTGCCTCCCCCTAAATGCCTGCAATTCAGTATTTTATAGCTGGTTTCATGGTCCAGATGCTATTTAGAGCTGTATTTATGCTCACAACTGGAGCTGCAAGCCCTCCTCTAGCCTCTGGCTAAGGGACAGATGCGCTCAGCCAGATGTTCTGAGGATACAGAGGAGCCCATCCCTGAAACAACCCATGGCCTGCTCAGCCCAGGTCCTGCAGGCTCGGGTGCCAGGGATGGAAACAGTGAGGGGAAATCCTCCCTGCAATTGGGGCTGCTCCTTGTCTGCCTCTCAGGGCAGCGCTGCAGCTCAGCCCCTGCAGCCGGAGCAGACGGTGCCCCAGCACCTCCCATGGGCAGAGCTGCTGCCACCCTGTCCCTGTGTGACCCCACAGGATGGGGTCTCTGGTGGCCAGATGACCATGAGGGGTTGCAAAGTCTCTTTTTCCCAGCCCTGAGACCAAAGAAGAAGGCAGGATTCCTTGGCTCTGGCTCTCAAGGTTATTTTCTGTTATCTGTTCCATTATTTCCTGACCTGTGAGATCTGTCCAGCAGGTGGGGATTGAGGCACACTGACCACCTTGGGGTGGTGGTGTCTTTTTTACTACAAACTACCTGTGCTTTATTTACAATAATTTCCCAATCCCTATCACCTATGTTGGACAGTCCATCTCTACCCTAAACCAATCCAAAAGTGCCACCATCACCCAGAAGATGGAGGACAAGAAGAATCACAGAATCACAGAATTTCTAGGTTGGAAGAGACCTTTGAGATCATCGAGTCCAACCCATGTTCTAACACCTCAACTGGATCATGGCACCAAGTGCCACATCCAGTCTTTTTTTAAACACATTGAGGGATGGTGACTCCACCACCTCCCTGGGCAGATGATTCCAGGATTTGACCACTAGAAGAAGAAGGAGAAGGACAGAACACACCCAGATTCCTCCATCTTGCCTCTTGAACCCCCATTCTAAAACCCCAAAATTCCCCGTTTTCACCCTGTGATAAATTCACTATCAATCTACTCAAACTCTCGTGGCTTGTAACTCCTCACACAAAGTTGGGAATGGTTTCCATGGGTTAAAACCAAAGGCACAGGTGTTTGTGGTGTTTCTGACTCTGTGCCAAGGTCTCTGAGCCCCTGCTCAGGGTCTGGAGTGCCCTGGGTCCCAACCCCACAAACCCAGAGCGCTGTGCTGCAGCCCCTGGGGTCACCTCCCTGCTGGGACACCCGGAGAAGGTCTGGAGGGATCACAGCATCCCTGGGGATGGAAGCTCTCCCTAAGGCAGGAGGATGTCCCCAGTCACAGGTGGCACCAGCGCTGGGGCCACTGTGACGCCAGGACTTTCAGCTTTGTGCTTTCCACTCTCCAAACCAGGAAAAACTTAAATTTTAATGAACTTAATGCCAATGCCTTAATGCCTGGATGCCCAAATAATCACTATGACACTGGGTTGTACCAGATATTACGATTTTGTGAGAAAACCACTCCTCTCCCAGCCACTCAGCATGAACATCCCTGAGCACAAATTTACCTCTGCAACATTCCAACCTGCAGGATTACACAGCTCTGCAATATTCTAACCCTTCCCCAAACTCCTCAGTGCAGGCAGAGTGCAGCGATTAATTATTTGTGTTGCAAGGGGAAAGGAGGTGACAAACAAGGGATGAGGGAGATCAGATTACCTCACAAACACCTCGGGCTGCTCCCAGGGTCAGCAGCAGAGCAAGGTAAATGGGATTTGTTCCTTTCTCCCAGGAACTGAACCTCACTTTGTGTCACACAGTGTGAAGTTCAGCCTGAGCTAACACAGCCCTGAGACCTAATCTGACATCCACAAATCCAGCAGCAAACAGCTGCAGAGGGAAGAATCCCGGCTGCCCACTGGAAATGTCCCACCCCATGAGAAATTCAGGGTTTTTGATCCTCCTTTCCCATTCCCTGTGTGCCACAGGCACAGAGTGGCCAAAATGCCATTTATGTCCCTCACCCTCAGCGGTTTCTTCATGACTGAGCACAGAGCCAGGAGCATGATTAACTGAAAATCTAATGTATGTCAATTTATCTGCTGTTGGTAGCATATTGTGACAGTGTAAACTTGCTCATTTTTTTAATCCTTGCACTCATGTCAGAAATGCCCCATTCCTGAGCTGTGCAGTCGGAGGGAAAGGAGCTGAAATGTCCTCTCCTGGATCAATCCTGTCCCTGCTGACATGGCAAGATGTCACAAACCTGAGGACGAGAAATTGCTCACTGCACGCAGCAGCAAAGGAATGCCAGCCCAGAGAGAGCAGCCCGACCCTGCAGGTGTCACTCACATCTGGCGCCCATCAGCTCCACCGGAACCCAACAACCCCAAAATGCACGAACCCAGAGGCTCTGCCCTTGCCAGGCTGCTGCCACCATCCCTGCGGGGTCTGCAACACCAGAGCAGGGTGAGATCCAAACTGAGATAATTCCCCCATGGCACCTGGAAACGAACCCAGCAGAGCCCAGGTTTGTCCCTCAGAGGAGAGCTGAAAACCTCATTGATGGGATCTCTAAACAGGGCTCGGGCTGGCCCAACCGGCCTCCTTTGAGGTGATTTATATCCCATTAAAGCCAAGTTCACCCACTGGGTTTGAGCAGCTCCTGCTGACAGCAGAGCCCTTCTGAGTCACCCCTGACACAGCCATGATGGGAACTGTCTTTGTTTGGTCACTGCCTGCTGGGGCCTCGCCAGCAGCAAAATCCACACAGAAAACCACAGACACTTCTATTCTCCTGAGCTTTCCACCCAAACACCCAGGGACAGGAGAAAGGGAATTATATATCTGTCTAAATAATAATAATAATAATAATAATAATAATAATAATAATAATAATAATAATAATAATAATAATAATAACAATAATAATAACAATAATAATAACAATAATAATAGTATAATCCCAATTTTGCAGATGGCAGCTGAAGGCAGCACCCTGTGTGAAGTATCCATTCCTGTACTTTGGAAACCCAACACATTTTCCTTTCTAGGACTGTTCTCTCAAGATCTCAGAGAGATTTGGGGGAAAAGAGGGCTGTTGTGGCACAAATCTCCCAAGGCTCAGTTTTGCTTCCAGTGAAGAGTGAATCCAGAGAGGGCAGGAGTGAGCTTGGAGCTGTGAAAAGAGCAGAAAACCCCAATAAAACCCAAGTGAGCAATTGCCCAGGTACAACTCTTAACCCCATGCAGTTATAATAATACCGACAGCATTTTTTCAGCTCTTTGGCTTTCATTTATTTTGGATTTGCCCAGCAGCACGAGGTGAGAATCTTGGTTAGTGAAGGACAATGCACAAGGAAAGCTGCGCACCCAAAAATCAGCAATGAATTTAATCACCCGTTCCGTGCCCACTCAGCCAAGGAATAATCAAATCCAGGGGAGTCCAGTGAGCAGCTCTGGAGTTGTATTAATGGAAGAGAAAAGCTCTGAAGCTCTGCTGCACCAGAAGCACCTGAGCACGGGGTCAGCCTGTCACACCTCAGCCTGCCTTCCCTCCCCGCTCCCGCCTTGGGAGTTATTTATTAAATGCCAAAGTTCCCCACAGCAGCTCGTGGCTCTTGTTGATAAAATGTTTCTCTCCATTACAACTGCTGAAAGTTGGAAAAATCAATTGTCTGCCTTATCAGGCAGAGCATTTTCACTTTTTAGCTGTAGAATGTTGTCTGACTTTTCCAAATAGAAAGAAACGGGGAAAAAAAAAGGTTTTCTTCACTTATTTCTGTCACTTATTAAAACTCCAGAGCCTCTGCTTTCCACTGGGCCTCCCTCTCAGATCCTGCAGAATTCTGCCTGGAGAATGGCAGCCAGCCCAAACCTACATGAGACTCCCATTTCAAAATGACATTCAAAGCCAGCCTGAAATGTGACAGGTTTACAAAACAGCACCTCCGAGGTTCTGTCCAAGAATGTGAGCTGAACGTTCCTCTGGAACTGAAAAGGGGCTGCTGATTCAGTTCTGAGCCTCTGCTCAAAGGGCTTTGCAATGAGAAACACATTCCCTGGAACTCCCTGGGGAATTCTGAAATACAGATATCATTTATAATGTATAAATAATATACAATAGACAACATGATAGAAATAATATTTATAATATGTATTAACTTATAAAGGTTCTGTGTTTATTTGCTCGCTTAGACAATTTTTTCATGATGTTTGACTACAACAGCAATACCCAAAGAGCATGCTGTCATCACAGGACTGGAATGTGATGGCATTTGATGATTGGCAATTCCTTATGCCAAGATAAGGGATTTTCCTAACTTAAGTCAAGTTTTAAGTCCTGCATTTTTGGGGTGATGAAATGAAAAGCTGATGCAAACACTGGATAATACAAGCCTTGAGTAAAGGCTTCTGCATCCAATTCCAACAGGGAACCTGGGAAAATCCCTCTCAAAGCTCCTGCAGTGCTGCCTCAGGATTTTGGCTTTTATATTTTTCATATAAAACAAAAACCAGCTGGTTTTAGGTAGTCCTGAAAAGGCATCAGCAGGGTTCACCAGGAGCCCAGCAAACGCTCCAGAGGGGCTGGGAGCTGAAGGACAGCGCCAGCTTTGACCTCAGCCACATCTCCCCTTGGAAAGGAAAAGAATTTGGGGCAAAAAGCTGGAAAGGGGCTGACCATGGGCTTGTGATGCACTTATCCTGCAGGAGGTTCAGCTGCTACAGCAGAACTTTTCCTGCATGAAACAGAAATGAAGCTGCACATCTTCCCCAGAGCTGGGCTGACAGACACAGCCTGTGCTGCTCTGTCACAGGACAAGGCTGCCCTGAGCACAGGGCAGGGCTCAGTGCAGAGATGTGCCAGGGATGGTCAATGGCAGGGAAAGAGCTCTGTGCAAACGGCACCACGTCAGTGCCCGGGGCAGGGCACGGGGCAGGGCAGAACCCTCTGGAGACGGTGCTCATTGCCCCTGCAGCTCATCCATCGCCCCAAACCCCTCCTCAGAGGGCCCTGCCCAGACTGGATAACTGGATAACGAGGCAAGGAAACCTCCACATGCTCCCATTTCAGGGCAGAGAGGAAAACAGAGGCGCTGTGCTTCAAAAAGAGACCAGAAAAAGAGTGAGAAACTGGGAAATGGATTCTCTCATCTGCTGTTTTGGTTTTTTTAAAAACATCCATTTGGGGTTTTTTGTTTTCTTCTAAATTTTCTGATGTTTACATTCTTGTAAGGAACTTTCTCACACACTTTCTGTAAAAAACTCATTGTTTTGCATTCTTTTATGAAGAAGAGAACTTTGATGGGCTGTTGGTTTGTCCAGTGTCATTGGAGAGGTGGCACTGTCACCCTCCAATGCACTGCCACTTTTGGAAATCTCAAACTGTTGGAGACTCCTTCTGTTTTACCTCGGGAATTCCAGGGTCTGTGTCGCTTTAGTGCCATTTATTTCGTGTCCCGCAGTGACACTCCTCCCTGTGCTGGCAGGTGCTGCTGGCTGCCCCCCTCAGGGAGATCCACGAGCTCCTAAAACCATCCGGCACCAGAGGCGCTTCCCACCCCGGCACCGAGCGGGGGGCTCAGAGCTGCCCTGGGGGTGCGACGGCACAGCAGGGCCGGGGAGCAGCGCTGGGCTCACAGGAGCCTGCGACAGCGGAGCATTGAGCATTGATCATTGATCATTGATCATTGTTCATTGATCACTGCAGCACAGCTGAGCATTGAGTATTGATCATTGCAGCACAGATGAGCATTGAGCATTGATTATTGATCACTGAGCATTGATCATTGCAGCACAGATGAGCATTGAGCATTGATTATTGATCACTGATCACTGATCACTGCAGCACAGCTGAGCATCGAGCATTGAGCATTGATTATTGATCATTGATCATTGATCACTGATCACTGCAGCACAGCTGAGCATTGAGCATTGAGCATTGATTATTGATCACTGATCATTGATCACTGCAGCACAACTGAGCATTGAGCATTGATTATTGATCACTGATCATTGATCACTGCAGCACAGCTGAGCATTGAGCATTGATTATTGATCACTGAGCATTGATCACTGCAGCACAACTGAGCATTGAGCATTGATTATTGATCATTGATCACTGATCATTGAGCATTGATCACTGCAGCACAGCTGAGCATTGAGCATTGATTATTGATCACTGAGCATTGATCATTGATCACTGCGGCACAGCTGAACATTGAGCATTGATTATTGATCATTGATCACTGCAGCACAGCTGAGCATTGAGCACTGATTATTGATCATTGATCACCGATCATTGATCACTGCAGCACAGCTGAGCATTGAGCACTGATTATTGATCACTGATCATTGATCATTGCAGCACAGCTGAGCATTGAGCATTGAGCATTGATTATTGATTATTGCAGCACAGCTGAGCATTGATCACTGAGCAGTGCAGCACAGCTGATCACTGCAGCACAGCTGATCATTGATCATTGATCATTGCAGCACAGCTGATCATTGATCACTGATCATAGCAGCACAGCTGATCATTGCAGCACAGCTGATCATTGATCATTGATCATTGCAGCACAGCTGATCATTGATCACTGATCATAGCAGCACAGCTGATCCTTGATCATTGATCATTGCATCACTGATCACTGCAGCACAGCTGATCATTGATCACTGGTCATAGCAGCACAGCTGATCATTGATCACCGCAGCTGATCATTGATCACTGATCCTTTCAGCACAGCTGATCTGAGCCCCAGATGCGGTGTTCCCCTGCCAGAGCCCTCTCTGCGAGGTGTCCCTGGGGTGTTTCATTGCCCAGCTGACAGAGCACACAGTGGCTGTGAGCAGCACAAGGCAGCAGGGGGTTCCAGCTCCCAGCCTGGCTCTCTGCTTGCAGCTCTGTGTTTCTGCTTTCCTGTGATTGCTGTGCTTTGTTTCCAGCTCAGGCGGGAGCCCGGCACAAACACAGCAGCTGTGCCATGGAGCAGCACCTCCATCACCTCCTGGCACCTCGGGGGCCCCTGCCTTGCTTCCTGCAGCACGTTCTGCTCTCAGATGTGGTAATTGATTTTCTCTAAACTACCTGAACACCCTTGTAGGCAGAGAACTCAGCCTTTGCTCAAGTTCTGTGATGAGCCTGAAAGGATTTTGAGATTTCAGCCGACTTTTGTGACTTTGTCCTGTGACAATTCCCTTGCACAGGCCCCTGTAAGTTGTTTTTTACATTTATTTCTGCTCCCGTTCCTCGCTCCTGTACAACACATGCTTGAGGACAATGCCCCACCCGTGCAGGTGACTTTCCTTCATGCTGCTCCACCTCCCATTTACTCCAGTGCCCCCCAGAGATGGAATTTCCCAATTAATTCTCTCCCCAGCCCAACCCCTCTGCCTGCCCCTCATCTCCCTGCTAACACAAGAATGGTGGAGTTTGCTGTAAACGCCTGCAAAAGCCAATATCTGAGGAAAAAGAGAAGTGGAATGAATATTTCTGTCTGCGTGAAGGAGGCTGAATTCCCCCTGCAGCTCCCTGAACCGCTGACAATCATTACCCTTGCTCCTCCATGCGTTGTTTGTGCCAGTGCTCATTATTAATCCTGTTCCTCCTGCTGCTGGATGGATTTCAAACCATCCTATGCAACAAAGGAAAGTAAATTGAAATTAGCATTATCTAAACCTCTAATTAAAGTGGTATTAATTTTTCTTCGGTGAAAAATTAAAGGGAAAAATCCCATTCTTCAAAACAGAAAATACGTTGTCACATTTTAAAGTCAAAGTTAACCGTGAATTATGGATCATTTGAAATAAAGCAATACAGAAGTACCCACCAGGCCTGTATCCAAAGTAAAAATGAATTTATGACAAAGTTGATATTGACCCATCATTTATAAGGTCTGTTAAATTCATCTTAGGCTGGGCTTCTAGAGGAAGATGATTTATTAAACAAAGTAATATAAAATGCGGTGAAATAGATTAAGTCTCCTTTTGAAATATTGTTACCCATTAGATCTGGTAAATTTAAGTCTGTTTCAACATGAAATACCACTTGAGCAGATCCCCCAGCTCCAGCCTCCACGCGGGGCTGCCAATGCTGAGCCCCTTCAGTGGCAAATCTCACTCGGGAGAGGAGATGGCACTAATGATTTTATTTACCGGGGGCTTGGAATTAATGGCCTGCAGGCTACCTCGACCATGTAGATATGTTAAAAGAAGTTTTATAGATTTATAGTTACTGGTTTATAGATTTATAGTTATTTTTATCGCAATTAAAAGGCAAATACCATGTATATATGTTAAGAGAAGTTTTATCGATTTATAGTTATTGTTTTATAGATTTATAGTTATTTTTTATCACAATTAAAAGGCAAATACCATGTATATATGTTAAGAGAAGTTTATAGATTTATAGTTACTGGTTTATAGATTTATAGTTATTTTTTATCACAATTAAAAGGCAAATACCATGTATATATATGAAGTTTTAAGATTTATAGTTATTGTTTTATAGATTTATAGTTATTTTTTATCACAATTAAAAGGCAAATGTGTATATATGTTAAAAGAAGTTTTATAGATATATAGTTAATGTTTTATAGATATATAGTTATTTTTTATCACAATTAAAAGGCAAATACCATGTATATATGTTAAGAGAAGTTTTATAGATTTTTAGTTATTGTTTTATAGATTTATAATTATTTTTTATCACAATTAAAAGGCAAATACCATGTATATATGTTAAGAGAAGTTTTATAGATTTATAGTTATTGGTTTATAGATTTATAGTTATTTTTTATCGCAATTAAAAGGCAAATACCATGTATATATGTTAAGAGAAGTTTTATAGATTTATAGTTTTTTTTATTGCAATTAAAAGGCAAATACCATGTATATATGTTAAGAGAAGTTTTATCGATTTATAGTTATTGGTTTATAGATTTATAGTTATTTTTAATATATTGATAGTTATTTTTTATCGCAATTAAAAGGCAAATACCATGTATATATGTTAAGAGAAGTTTTATAGATTTATAGTTATTGTTTTATAGATTTATAGTTATTTTTTATCACAATTAAAAGGCAAATACCATGTATATATGTTAAGAGAAGTTTATAGATTTATAGTTACTGGTTTATAGATTTATAGTTATTTTTTATCGCAATTAAAAGGCAAATACCATGTATATATGTTAAGAGAAGTTTTATAGATATATAGTTATTTTTTATCACAATTAAAAGGCAAATGTGTATATATGTTAAAAGAAGTTTTATAGATATATAGTTAATGTTTTATAGATATATAGTTATTTTTTATCACAATTAAAAGGCAAATACCATGTATATATGTTAAGAGAAGTTTTATCGATTTGTAGTTATTGGTTTATAGATTTATAGTTATTTTTAATATATTTATAGTTATTTTTTATCACAATTAAAAGGTAAATACCATGTGTATATGTTAGGAGAACTTTTATAGATTTATAGTTATTGTTTTATAGATTTATAGTTATTTTTATCACAATTAAAAGGAAAATGTGTATATATGTTAAGAGAAGTTTTATAGATTTATAGTTATTGGTTTATAGATTTATAGTTATTTTTTATCGCAATTAAAAGGCAAATACCATGTATATATGTTAAGAGAAGTTTTATCGATTTATAGTTATTGGTTTATAGATTTATAATTATTTTTTATCGCAATTAAAAGGCAAATGTGTATATATGTTAAAAGAAGTTTTATAGATTTATAGTTATTGTTTTATAGATTTATAGTTATTTTTTATCACAATTAAAAGGCAAATACCATGTATATATGTTAAGAGAAGTTTTATCGATTTATAGTTATTGGTTTATAGATTTATAGTTATTTTTAATATATTTATAGTTATTTTTTAATCACAATTAAAAGGCAAATACCATGTGTATATGTTAGGAGAACTTTTATAGATTTATAGTTATTGTTTTATAGATTTATAGTTATTTTTTATTACAATTAAAAGGCAAATATGTATATATGTTAAAAGAAGTTTTATAGATTTATAGTTACTGTTTTATAGATTTGTAGTTATTTTTATCACAAAAGGCAAATATGTATATATGTTAAGAGAAGTTTTATAGATTTATACTTATATTTTGTAGATTTATAGTAATGTTTTATCACAATTAAAAGGCAAATACCATGTATATATGCTAAGAGAAGTTTTATAGTGAAGGGATTTTTCAGAAAATAGCGCAGTGACACCCTGCACAGAAATCTGAGCATCTCCTGCACGGAAATCTCCTCCTGAGCATCCCCTGTGTGGCCTTTTCAGGGCCCCCAGGACGAAAGAGAAATTCATGAATGTGATTCCATGTTCTTAATTCATTATTATATTAAAAATATTATAATTATATTATATTATATTATATTATATTATATTATATTATATTATTATTTATATTAATTATATTATATTATATTATATTATATTATATTATATTATATTATATTATATTATATTATATTATATTATATTATATTATATTATATTATATTATATTATATTATATTATATTGTATTGTATTGTATTGTATTGTATTGTATTATATTGTAATATATTATATTATATTGTAATATATTATATTATATTATATTATATTATATTATATTATATTATATTATATTATATTATATTATATTATATTATATTATATTATATTATATTATATTATATTATATTATATTATATTATATTATATTATATTATATTATATTATATTATATTATATTATATTATATTATATTATATTATATTATATTATATTTCTATTCTACTAAACTATACTAAAGAATAGAGGAAGGATACAGACAGGAAGGCTAAAATATACTAATGAAAACTCGTGACCTCTTCCAGAGTCCTGACACAGCCTGACCATGATTGGTCATTAAGTCAAAACAATTCACATGTTGGATAAACAATCTCCAACCGCATTCCAAAGCAGCAAAACAGGGAGAAGCAAATGAGGAAATATTGTTTTCCTTCTTCTCTGAGGCTTCTCAGCTTCCTCAGGGAAGAAATCCTGGCGAAGGGATTTTTCAGAGAAGGTGACGGTGACTCCCTGCACAGAAATCTCCCCGAGCATCCCTGCTCGGCCTCGCTGGGTCTCTGCTCCCCACCCTGCTGCTGCAAGCACCAGCATTCATTTCTGGAATTAAATCTCTGCTGTAGGGCCCAGAGTGCTTTACAGCCTTGCTTCTCTCCGTGTTCCAACAATAGTAATTCTCTTGTAATGACTCCTGTGAAGATATCGTTTGAATGGGAATGCTTTATCAGTTTTACTTTTGTCTGTTTTCCAGAATAATCCATTCTCTTATCTCACTTTTACTTTTCAGCCTTTGAACATTTCTAAGCTTTAGTGTTTGTGCATAGCACAAAATCTCATGGCCATGGGAGAAGCGGTGCCTCTTTTTTTAATTTATTCATAATTAAAAGTCCGGTGTTAGTGACAGTTTCAAATCTGACATGACATTTTTATAATCTACGCAATATCTCGACAGGTTTCTCGGCACAGCAGCCTGGGAATTATGCAAATTAAGAAGAGGAAAAAAGCACTACCTCAGTGTTGTTTAATCATGAAGCTATGACTGAGGAATTATTGTTGTTTTTATTACAGGAGAACTCCATTAGGGGGTTTTGCCAGCAGCAGGTGATGGCTCAGTACATCCCACACTGCAAGAATTCTCCTTCTCACACTCACAGATTCACTGCCCTGCAAACAGGCCTGGCCTCCCTCCAAAGCTGTGAAAGATCCTGTGCTGGGGCTGGGATCAGGCCCTTTGTGAGCAGAACTGAGTGTCATCCTTTCCTGCCATTTATCCCCTGCCTGCTGCACTCACCCTGGCACACCCAGAGCCTGGGCACAGCCTGAGCCCAGCCTGGGCTGCACCAGCACGGCACTGGCAGGAAGGTGCTGGATGGGCTCCTGGCTCTTTGGAATGGCTCCAGGGGCTGGGGATTGTCCCTGTGGAGCTGGGGATTGTCCTGGTGGAGATGGGGATTGTCCCTGTGGAGATGGGGATTGTCCCTGTGGAGATGAGGATTGTCCCTGTGGAGATGAGGATGGTCCCTGTAGAGATGGGGATTGTCCCTGTGGAGCTGGGGATTGTCCTTGTTGGAGCTGGGGATCATCCTGTTGGAGCTGGGGATTGTCCCTGTGGAGATGGGGATTGTCCTGGTGGAGATGAGGATGGTCCCTGTGGAGCTGGGGATTGTCCCTGTTGGAGCTGGGGATTGTCCTGGTGGAGCTGGGGATTGTCCCTGTGGAGCTGGGGATTGTCCCTGTGGAGATGAGGATGGTCCCTGTGGAGCTGGGGATTGTCCTGGTGGAGCTGGGGATTGTCCCTGTGGAGATGGGGATTGTCCCTTTGGAGATGGGGATTGTCCTGGTGGAGATGAGGATTGTCCCTGTGGAGCTGGGGATTGTCCCTGTGGAGATGAGGATGGTCCCTGTGGAGATGAGGATGGTCCCTGTGGAGATGAGGATTGTCCTTGTTGGAGCTGGGGATTGTCCTGGTGGAGCTGGGGATTGTCCCTGTGGAGCTGGGGATTGTCCTTGTTGGAGATGGGGATTGTCCTGGTGGAGCTGGGGATTGTCCCTGTGGAGATGAGGATTGTCCTGGTGGAGCTGGGGATTGTCCCTGTGGAGCTGGGGATTGTCCTTGTTGGAGCTGCGGATTGTCCTGGTGGAGCTGGGGATTGTCCTGGTGGAGATGGGGATTGTCCCTGTGGAGCTGGGGATTGTCCCTGTGGAGCTGGGGATTGTCCTTATTGGAGCTGGGGATGGTCCCTGTGGAGATGAGGATTGTCCTTGTTGGAGATGGGGATTGTCCTGGTGGAAATGGGGATTGTCCCTGTGGAGATGGGGATGGTCCCTGTGGAGCTGAGGATTGGGCACTGATTTCTGGGCAGTGCAGTGATTCAGTGATTTCTGAGCTGTGCAGTGATTTTGGAGCTGTTCAATGATTTCTGAGCTGTTCAGTGATTTCTAGGCAGAGCAGTGATTTCTGGCTGCTCAGTGATTTCTGACTGTTCAATGATTTCTGGGCTGCTCAATGATTTCTGGGCTGTTCAGTGATTTCTGGGCTGTTCAGTGATTTGTGAGCTGTGCAGTGATTTCTGGCTGTCAGTGATTTCTGGGCTGTTCAGTGATTTCTGAGCTGTGCAGTGATTTGTGAGCTGTGCAGTGATTTCAGAGCTGTTCAGTGATTTTGGAGCTGTTCAATGATTTCTGAGCTGTTCAGTGATTTCTAGGCAGAGCAGTGATTTCAGAGCTGCTCAGTGATTTCTGACTGTTCAATGATTTCTGGGCTGTTCAGTGATTTCTGGCTGTTCAGTGATTTTGTGAGCTGTGCAGTGATTTCTGAGCTGTGCAGTGATTTGTGAGCTGTGCAGTGATTTATGAGCTGTGCAGTGATTTTGGAGCTGAGCAGTGATTTGTGAGCTGTGCAGTGATTTGTGAGCTGCTCAGTGATTTCTGAGCTGTGCAGTGATTTCCGAGCTGCTCAGTGATTTTGAAGCTGTTCAGTGATTTCTGGGCTGTGCTGGGCTCTGTCTCTCAGCCCTCCCGAGCTCACCCAGGTTTGCTTGCTGCAGTGCTGAGCTGCTGCCTGGTGAGCTCTGTGTGCTCAGCATGAAGCATGTTTATAATGTAGATTTGGGGAACCTCTTCCTCCAGCAGCTTCACCAATGGCAAAATCAACCCCAGGTGTGGCTGTACGGAACACAACACGTGTGCTCATCTAGCTGGGAACCCCAGTGACTCCTGAATATTGGATTTTAAATGCCATCCTTTACTGGCCGTATCACGCTTTGCAAGTATCTGATGGCAGATATTAAGTTCCATGCCAGAATAATTCTTATGTAACTGAGAAATACCTTTAGCATGATTTATGAAGGTTGCTTAGCTGGTATTTACAGCAGCTGCAGGAAATCCAAGATGCAGCTTCAAACACAACTCCCAGCATCTCCCCAAATGTAACCTAATACTGTCAGGAAGAGTCAGCTTTAAACAAATAACACAACGCTGCACTAAATAAAGATTATGACAATCTAATGCTGATCTTCCAACTTGAGATGTTTAGACACAAGAGAATTGATTTTTTTCTGTTTTAAGAGAAGAAGGTCAGTCAGAAAAACAGTATTCCAGAGGTCAGTCGGCCCTCTGCCCTCAGGCATGTTTTGCTACATCTTGAAATTTGACTCCAGAGAAAACTTTATGAGCATTTACCTTGTCCTGCTGGGAGGGGAATGGGAAAGATGATGCAGCATCTGAGTTTTGGTGAAACAAACACCAGCAATTTCCCTGCTTGTACAAAATAATCCCCCAAAACCACAAAGTTACACTGGGTTAATTTAATGATAAAGTCCACAATCGTTGCATTGTCTTTTACTGCATCCAACAAGATCATTTATCCTATTTTTTGGTGTGTGTAATCACCATTTATGCTCTATTTTCACACACTATCAGTGTTACAGCAAAATGCAGTGTTACAAGCCAAAAAAACCTCAATTCCAGCACCACTGATTCCTCAGCAGCCAAAAAGGAATAAGAGCAAAGGAGGGGGCAGGGCAGGGCCAGTGCAGGGTCCCGCTGCAGCCTGGCACCAGAACCAGCGCCAGCCCCTGGGGCAGAGCAGTGCCAGCAGAAATGAAGCCCAGCTGTGGTACCTGGGGATGAGCAGAGCCCAGAGGGCAGCAGGGACAAGTGACAGGCCCAGGCTGTCCCTGCTGTCACAACTGCTCCTTGTCAGGGCAGGGATGTGCTCAGACTGGGCTGCCTTTGGAGATCCAGCCCCAGGAAGGAAGGAAAGGGGTCAGCAGTCCCCTGAGGAGTGTGGATTTGGAAAAGAATGGGAAAATTCCTATTAAGAGGACCTGAAAAATATTTGCTGCCTGGGAAGAAATCCCCAAGAAGGTAAATCCACCCCCCAAAAGAAGAGGATTTCATGTTTTGACAGCAGTCGAGTTCAGAGTAAGGACAGCATTGTTTTCAAAGCAAGGCCCCCTCTTCTCCCACTCCCACCTCTCCTTCACTCGATTCATCAGTTTTTCCACTGCAGAGACTTCAGAGAGGCCTTTTTGCCATTTTAAATGCATTCACCTGGAAAGCCAAAACGCAGCTGGCAGTGTGCCACAGAGGCAGCTCCAAAAGGGAGGTGACAGGGGCCCTGCACTGCTCAGCTCCGAGCATTTCACAGGAATTCCACTGGATTCTGCTTGGAGACGTGCCCGCTTGCAGTCACTGATCCACCCTCCCTGAAATGTCAGCCAGGAGTGAGGGATCAACACCTCCTGCTGTCCCTCCTCCCCAGGCACCCCAGAGCCCCGCGAGGGGAGCCCTAAAATCCAATCTGGTGTGCTCCCGTTGCATTATTTGGGACAACGCCTTCACCAGGATGCACACCAGGATCTCTGAGGTGAAACTTCCATATAGCACAAAAAAAGGAGAGGTTTTCTCCTGCAGAACAGCTGTTCTCCTTTACCTGTGCCTCCAGGAACGGGGCCATTTTATAAACAGTTTTCAGCTCAGCAATTAAGCAAGATGCCTTACCAGCAAGCAAATGTTCCAGCAGCAGTGTGATTGCTTTAACAGAGTTCAAACACTCTTTATCCCACTGCTTTTATCCACCAACCTGGAATTACATCCCTGCTCCTTAATGCTGAATGCCGATTTCATTTTCTGCTTTGTCCCACCTCCCTCCGGTATCAGATTTCTCCCTTCTGTCCCTGCTGTGGCAAGGTTGTGATAAGGACCCGCGCTCAGCCACATCCTTGGATTTCACATCTTTAAAAGCTGGCCTGGCAAGGGGGTATTTCAGAGAGGAGGAAGTGGGATAAATTGTGAATTATAATGAGACAGCCTAGGTGAATAATTAGTGTCTTGCCTCCTGCCACACCAAGGTGTGAATCGGAGCTAACTTGTCACCACAGCCAAAAACAGCAGTTCAAGCATAACTGAGATGTCCATGGGGACAAGCAGACTACAGCCCGTGCTGTTTGGTTTTTATTCTCCTGGCTCTGCAGAAAGGGAAACAGGATATTCCAGCTGCCTGGAATTCCTGATGGAATGCAATAACCCAGTGTAACCTGCACCTGCAGCCTCCCCAGCAGCAGGAACCTGTTCCTGACCCCGACACAGGCGCTCAAAATCCAGATCACTGCATGGCTTTAAAATCTCTTATCTAGGCAACTGAACAGGCATCATGAATAAATAAATAAATCAATCTGGTCCTGCCCCTGCCAATGGCTGTGAGTTATTCACTGTACAGGATTTCCACTGGGCTGGAGTTTCACCACCCAGTGGCAGCAGGCACCTCCTGAGCCTCTGAAAATCAGCCTGAACCACTGACTGCGCCCCACTTTCTCTGAAAGGAACACTTGCTAGTTTAAAAACTGAAATTTCATGTCTGCCCTTTTAGATAAAACAAGAAAAAGCAAAAGCTGCAGAGGTCTGGGTCCTTTTGAACTGGCACTGTCAGAGTGCAAAAGTTTTGAAACTCTGGAGCTCTGGAAATAAAGAGACTAGACTTGTAACTATTTATAATTATTTAATTGGGACTCTTCAGTTAGTGCTGCATTAACACTTTGCATAATCTAATCTCTGCCTTACACAAGTGCTATTTTAAGCTCCAAAATTTCATGTCGCAATTTTCAGGATAAAGAATTTTGATTGTAATGATAGGGCAGAGGGCGGTGGAGAAAAGTGGCGTGAGACAAGAATGCAAATCTGTGCTTTCCCTCCCTGGCCACAGCTTTTCTCTTGCACTGTGCTCCACAGAATAAGGAACCTGCAATTAGATTAATCCTACAATTGATTCCAAAAGGTTCGGTGATTAAAAACAACTGTACAGAACCAACATTTAGAAAAAGAATCAAACACTATTTATGCACCAGCAGCTTTGTTAAAAACAGGGAGAAAACCCACTCAAGCCAGAGGAACAAGCCCAAGGTTTAATTTATATAAATTGCAGCCACCTGCTCATTCCATTTCCAAAGGAAAGATTTTCCTGAGTGCTCTAAATCAATTTCTCCAGCTAAAGGAATCTCTGGGAGTCTCACTCATTTAATCTTCCATCTGAGGTTGCCAACCTTTCCCCTGAAGCTGCAGATACGATTAGTGAATTAGGAAGTGATTACCTTCACCCAAGCAGGCTGGCTCCACACAGCCCCACTCATACACAATTCAGTGCCACAAAAAATGGACAGAGGCAGGAATCTCCCTGCTCTATAAAGAATTGATTGTTGATGTAGGGAGCTGTGGTAATGCCTGGGCAATAAAATCCCGACCCTGTCAGCAGCTCCCAGCTGGCACTAAAGCATTTCCACAAGCTGGGTGTCACCAGCAGAAAATGCCACTCCAAAGGTACAGCAGTCAGTGGAAATAACATTAAGAACAGATAACATTAACAACAGTGCTCCTGGTTCATAAAAGCACTGAAAAGAGGGCTGGCTTGGCTGTGGTTTACAGGAATGTGCTTCTCCACTGGGGCTGGAGTCTAAATCCGCTCCCAAGGGACCCACACCACCCAAAATGCTGCCCAAAGAACCACACCAATGGCTTTTCCTCATTACTGCCTCAAGCAAGCAAGCTTGTTTTTGGTCTGGAGCTGTTTGCAGGTCACCAGAATTATCAATTATCAATTATCATTAATTATTAATTATTAGTTACTGGGCCAAACTGGAGCCTGGTGTACTGCCCCAGACACACAGGGAAAACAAACACTGCTGAACTCACAGTGCCTTCACAAGTGCTTCTCAAATATTTCCTCATAAACACTTTAAATATTTTTATTTCAATCCCTCCTGTCTTGGAGGGATCACTTGTAGCAGGATATATTTAGGGACTGAGGGATGCTGGACGAGGAGTGACAAATTTGGACATTTTCTGTCACTTGCAATCATAACTCAGTGTAACAGGAGAGCACGGGAGGAACAGGATTGGATTGGATTTACAGCCATTGTTATCTCATGTCAGTTGATATTCTCCATTGCTGCTGCTCATGAGTCAGATTTCTTTACTATTTGGATATTTATTCCTTAAAAGTATGCAAAAAGGAAAGGGCCCCCTTGCCAAGAGCCTTTCCCGTTCAAAGCAGCCTTGTGGCAGAGCTGGCAGAGTGAACGTGGTTATTTCCTGCTGAGCTCTAATATGTGTCATCAGGATGGGAAAAGCTGAAGAAAGGATGAAGGAAAACATGTCCTGCTCTGAGTTTGATGTGCCGTGTGCCATCCCTGCCTGCTCCATGCCCAGAAATCCTCACAGCCCGTGCACAACACCCATGCCCTGCCTGGCAGGAACTGGCAGATCCTCTTTGCCCATCACACAATGCCACAAACCCACCCCAGGGTGAAAAAGCAGGGCTCTGGGGCCTCACTTATCAGAGATATTTAAGAACTTCAGGGATCTTTCTCCCTTTTTTTCTATACAATTTTGCAGGTGGCGGAGTGTGTGGGAGATGAGAGGTGGCGCCTCTAAACTTTCCTTTGCATTTTAATTAAGCCTGAATGCTAAAAATTAAAAAGCCATTTGCTAAGATTAGCATAATTTTTAAAAAAATGATCAAGCCAAAATCAAATTAAGTGGCTTTTTGTCGTGACTGGGAATGAGTGGGTGAGGTCACATCCCTGTGCTGCAGATGGGTTCACTCCTCTCTGCAGTGGAGCTCAGGGTGGTTCTGCCCAGGTCCCATCCTCTGAAACTCTGCAAGATGCATTTCAGCAGCTGATGAAGGGTTGCTTTGCATTCTGACCCGTGTGTACTCCAATATCCCCATTTATACTGCACATTTGTTGTTGGTAGCTGATGGATCTGGTCTATGAACTGGTGTTATGTGGTGAGATACAGTAAGGCGCCTCGGAAGATCTCGTGGTGTTACGGAAAGACAGCAGAGATTCCTTTCTTCCCCAACCCCTTTCTTCCTAAGATCACCCAAGAATGTAGCTCCCCCTAGTTCCAGCAAAGAATTCCACCAACCCTGTTAGTTTTCTACCCTCTTTTGACTGTAGATGGTAATGTAAGGCCCCCTTATTCTTAGCACTGTCCCCTGACCTATAGAACCCCTCGGAATAAGAAATAAACGCCTTTGACCATCCACCACATTGGTGTCTGCGTTTGTCACTGGCCCGAGCAGCCCTGGATTTGGGGTCGCTGTGCTGTTCTTCAGAACCAGGTCGCTTTGCCTTGCAAAAAGGCAACAGTGTTAATGTGAGTTATTTAGCTCAGAGCTGGTGCTGCACTCTCTGACAGCGATTAAATGTGGGAATTCTCCTGGTTCTGCCCAAGAAGGGAGGGAGAACTGGAATAAGAGGGAATTTCTGTGGCAGCCAAGGATGCCCACACTGAAATTAGGAGTGGCCATGCCCATGGCTTGTTCAGCAGCAGGAGTTCTGATGATGCCTGGATGCGCCTTTGAATCTAAACAAAACCATTACCTTAAAGCTAAAAACATTTGGGTTTGCAAGAAAATTTTCACCATTTAGAATTTTGAGCTGGCACTTCCTCCAAATATTTTTATGAACAATTTTGTGACAATTTCTGCCTTTGTAAAAGTGTTTTTTTTAAATCTTGACAGTGTTGGGATCAAATCTTAACAATAATTTTAGTGAATTTTAATAGTGATGGGACCAAATCTTAACAAGAATTTTAGTGAGTTGCTTCTGATTTCTGAACCAGTCCTTTAGATTTTTTTCCCCTCATATAAAATCCTTAGCATTTCCAGCTCCAACAAAGCTAGGCAGAAATTTGGAGGGCTCTGCTGTAAATATGCAAGTTGAATTCCCTGAAGCACGAGCCAGTGGAAGTTGGATACTGCTGTTCCACTCCAGTGCTCATCTCATTTGCAGCCCAGGCCACGACTTGGGATGATTTTTTTTTTAACGAGCAAAATGACAAATAATTGCAGGTAATGCCATGCAACTTACCATGAAATCAATACAGCAAAATGAGGCAGGAATATTAAAAGCAGAAGCATTTCCCCGTAGCACCCAGCAGATATGCTGAAGGAATAAAAGGAATAGAAATGGATAACAAGACATTTGCTCTTGGTCTGAGGATGTCATGCCACACTGCAGCCCCATCAGCAGGAATCACATCCTTGTGTCCCATCCCTGCTCTCTCAGGGCTTTCAGGCTGGGCTGAGAATTGGAAAGGACTTGAGCACAACCCCTGGGATCTACAAACACAGCACAGAGCAGGAGACAGGAAAGGACACACAGTGGAATAAAGAAATCCCCGTTGAGAATGGGGCAGCTGCTGGAGAGGGCAGAGCCCAGCTGGGGCAGGAAGGACGTGGGAGCTCCTGCTGGCACTGGGTGAAAATGGACTCACACCCCTTATTGGAGTAGCTGCCTCTTCCTACAATTTATCTGCTTTAGGTGTAAAATTGTAATTGTTTGTGGTAAGTTTTAAACTGCTTTTTAAGTGTAGAAAAATTGGGAAAAGCTTATCTTTCACAAGATGGAAGGTGTATTTTAAGACATGATTGCTATTGAAAAATATAGATTTAAGATGGCATAAGCAGAGCACCAAAAGCCAAGAAGGAAGAAGTACCAAGCTCAAAGGGGCATCGGGAGACCACCCTGGACTGCCAACATTTGTAATTATTAAATTTGCAATATTCAGCCATGTCAGAGCATGCCATCCCTCATATGGAGGGCTATTTTGTCAACAGATTGTTAACTAATTCAAAAAAAAATAGAAAGAAACCCTTTGGTTTTAAAGTGTAGCTAAAAGTGAAACCCACGGAGCAGCTGGGAGGGAGCAGAACAATCAATCATTCCCCAAGTGCAGCTAATTGCCTCCAGCACCATCCTAGCACTATGGAACAAATCAGAAATCAAAAGCTATTGAATGTCAACACATCGGAACTACAGCAGTGGCTTTCACCAAATTATTAGAAAGCAACATTCTGGAGTTAATAATGGGACTTGCATCAGATTTCATCCCCACCTCAGCCTGGCAAAGCACCAGGACAGCAATGCCAGCTTTGCTCCCACTGGGAACAGTTCAGCCCTTGGATTTCAGATCTCACAGAGCTGGGTCACCCTGGAGGGCTCCTGGCCCCTCAATACAGAAATTCTGTCCCAGCTGTGCCAATTTTGTCCCTTCTCACTTCCCAGCTATCCATCAATCCCAGGTATCCAACAATCTATTCCTGGGTGAAAAACAACTAGCATCTGCATAAACATTAGACCTATCCCATGAAAATCGGTGAAGAAAATATGTAAACAATTAAAGAATAGAGAGATTTGATGGACAAGTAAAATACCTTTTACTAACCAGTAGAGAAAGCTACTGACCAATTAGAGCCACACACGAGGTCTGGAAAGCTGTATAAAAATGAGTTGTGTGACTAAAGAATGGGCTTTTCCTGCATGAAGAAAATGGAGTCTCACATGTTTTATTCCGATATCTCTTGTCTTTGAAGCAGCATCTGTCATCGCAGGCTTTAATTCTGAATGCACCTACCAATGGGTGCCACTTCACGTGGAAAAGGATCACTGCAAATTAAAATGTGGATACCTGTGGGCAGGCCACAGGTTTGAGCTGCAGCCCAGGGAGGTTTTCAGTGCGTTTCTGCTCTTTCCTCCCATTTCAGAGCCATGTCTCCACTGGCATTAATGATTGCTCAGGGAGCAAAAACCCCAAAATTGTAAATCTGTTACAGCCATTGGCACAGTGACAATAAAACCCACTTAAATTCACTTCTAAAGTGAATATTTTGGCCATTAGAACCCCCTTCCCATCACTTGCACACAGTGTGCTACAAAACATGGGTTAGATGAGATTTTTCTAATTAAATATTTTTCCACAGACACATGTTTATGGATGACCAACGTTTGCCATGGAAGGGATTGGGAAAGGGAGCCAAAATACAAATAAAAAATAAAAATATGTACAAAATAAATACAAAATACAAAAAATAAAATACAAAATTAAAAGAGCTGTGGTGCATGAGGTCTTCAGCTCTTAAAAAAAAATGGGAAACCAGGCTTCTTTTTGGGTTGTTTTGTTTTGTTTTTCTTTCTTTGTCTGTTTTTGTTGTTGTTTTTGAAGGGCAGTTTGTTTTTTTTGGAAGTTTTGGTTTGGTTTTTTTTTTGAAAAGCAAAAGACTAAAGGTCAGTTTTCAGTTTCTATCAGAATCCCACCAAAGAGTTCAGCTTTTCTCCTCTGAGCTTTAACTGAAATGTTTGCAATAGTGCCTGACCTCTGCAAGGTCAAATGGTGAAATCTGTGTCACAGGCTTCCCTCAACACCTTCAGCTATGTGGGAAATAGTTCTTAGCATAATTAATTAATCAGCATCAGCAATTCATTCCAATTATCATCTTTCCAGGATGGACGCCCTCCACAGATTTTCTAGGAAACAAAAATGGAGAAGTTTTATTTTTTTGTCTTTTGTGTGTGTGCCACGCCAGGTTCTGCACAACTTGGCAGCTTGAGCAGACTGACATTATTGCAGCAATTTTTTAAGTTTTGCACTTCAAATTCTACCCTTTTTGCTTAAAAAAAAAAAAAAAAAGCAGCAAGTATCTTCTGTCATTAATTTCTCACATTTTTTCCAAAATGTGATGGCTCTTTAGCACTCCTCTTTTGTTGTCATTCCCCAAGTGTGATTGATGTTTCTGCCAGGCCTGGGGGGCATGGACACGACTGTTCTCAGGCTCAGCACTCACCCCCAGTGGTGTCAGCTCACACACAGCAAGGACAAGATCACAAAAATCGAATTTAACAGAACAAAGCCACTCTAAACTTGCTTCATCATGCTCTGAGATCAATGAGCTTCTTTTGATGCCTGGGTTCTGCAGGTTTGAGGCCCACAGACCCTCCTGGGTGGATGCCCAGTGTCTCCAGCCCCACACCAGAATTTCAGGCTGTGACAGAAAATCCCTTTGGTTTTTTGGTGCAGGTTGGTTTTGGTTTCTTGGTGCAGGTTGGTTTTTTGGTGCAGGTTGGTTTTGGTTTCTTGGTGCAGGTTGGTTTTGGTGTCTTGGTTCCTGTTGTTTTTTTGGTGTAGGCTGGTTTTGGTTTCTCGGTTCCTGTTGGTTTTTTGGTGCAGGTTGGTTTTGGTTTCTTGGTGCAGGTTGGTGTTTTGGTGCAGGTTGGTCTTGGTGTCTTGGTTCCTGTTTTTTTTTGGTGCAGGTTGGTTTTGGTTTCTCAGTTCCTGTTGGTTTTTTGGTGCAGGCTGGTTTTGGTTTCTCGGTTCCTGTTGGTTTTTTGGTGCAGGCTGGTTTTGGTTTCTCGGTTCCTGTTGGTTTTTTGGTGCAGGTTGGTTTTGGTTTCTTGGTTTCTGTTGGTTTTTTGGTGCAGGCTGGTTTTGGTTTCTTGGTTCCTGTTGTTTTTTTGGTGCAGGTCAGTCAGCTGCTGCTGCATCTTTTTACTTTTCCACCCCTCATGTCCTTTGGTGCCTGGAGGCTGCCCCTGCCCTGGGAACTGCTTCAGTGGGAGAATCGGAGCAGTTTGATGGTGTTGTTATATCCAGAGTCTGTGTGAGCTCCCCCCTCTCCTCTGAGCTGCTCTGCACTCAATCCCTGCATTACCACGAGTGCCATCACCCCTCTCTCACTAATGCAGCAAATGAAGAGCCAGCTCAGAGGAAACAAACTCCTCCAGAGCCTGGAGTGCCACTCGTGTTTATCTGCAACAGCACATGAGGTGCACTCGTCTGAGAGGAGCTGGGTCAAACACCTGGGGCTCAGAGCCTGCAAACAAACCCGGGAAATAGGAATGTGTGTGTTACAGAGCATGTTAAACAGCTAAATGAGGGTTCACCTCACCCCCAGCACCTTCAGAGTTTGGGAATTCCCCTGCCGTGCATCCTGGTGTAAATACCTCAATCCATCCCGAGGTAAACGTGCTCAGGAACACGGGGCTGTTTGTGGAACAAAGGGCAGCTCCTCTGCTGGGGGATGTTCTTCCAACAGGGACCAGTTTGCTGTTTGTACATCTTTTACTGCAGCTGGAGCAGGAGCTGACCCCAGCCAGGGGTGTCACACCAAAAACCAAATTATCCTGGAGATGACCTCGGCACACACAAAGCTCCAGCTGCTTCTGAGGGCTTTGCTCTCAGACTGAGTCAGTGGAAAACCTGACTTCAGTGGGATTGTGCATCAGAGAGCATTCCCTGCAAGAAAACCCAGCAGGTCTAACACAAACAGCCCTCTGGAACTGAACTTAATTATTGCTTTGACAAGCCTCCACTTCTTCCATGTCATCACAGACTTTGTGAGAAACTCTGGGATGTTTCCCTTCTCCTGCAAATATTTAAACACATGCACTATTTCATTATTACTTTCCTCTATATTTCTATTTTTTTTTACATTTCCCTGCACAAGATATATGCCCCAAAGGGATCAAAACAGAACAAGGGTAAATGATAGCTTATTAAAAGAGGAATGGGAAATATTCCTCTGATTACTTCTTTGCTTCTCTGTCCACGGTTATACCCTGCTTTCATGGCTCCTAATGACCAATTTTACCATGAACTGCAGGCCCTTGGATGACACTGTTGACCTGATTTTGATCAATGCTGTGCTGCAGAGGCTCCCAGCCTTACAGGAGAAAAAGCCTTTTCCAGCTGAGATGGGCTGGGTGTAATGGGCTGAACGTGGGCCAGCCTAAATGGGAATTCTTCAGCACACAAAGCACTGGAGACTGAGAGGACTGCAAGGAACAGAGGGAAGGGAAGCATAATTAAATATGCAGGAGCTATTTTTAAACCTATTGAAATGAAGACAATTGAATGAAAAAGAGAGATTAAATATTGCTGGAGATGGACAAGAGGAGCTGGGGATGGAGGGGATGGGCCCAGCCACGTGCTGGGATTTTGGGAAATGCCAAGAGCTGGCAGCGCCACAGACTGGGGTGGCCAAAGGAGAGATGGGGTTGGCAAAGATGGTGCAGCTGCAGATGGAGAAAGAAGAGTGACTTAAGGAATAAGCACGAGTTCCTAGGAGAAAAAAGCCCAAAAATCCCAGCCTGGAGAGATGATATCCACAGCTGCACCCTGCAGACCTGGGGGAGCTCTGGGGATACGCTGGGTGTTATTGCCCCAGTGCTGGAAGGGCTGGGGTGCTCCCCTGCTTTGTGCTCTGGGCACACAGGGCCCTGCAGACTCTGCACAGTGAAAGCTGAGCTGAGCACACAAAGCAAAGCTGGGCTGAGCTGAGCACACGTTTTTGCCAGGAGTCCAAACCCAGTGTCCAAATGAACCCTTACAAATTGTTCCCAATGACTCAGACTTCTTGGACTTTTTGAATTACTTTTTTTTCTACTTTCCCATCCATAATCTGATTATTATTGGTTAACTCAGTGAGAACAACTTGCAAAAGCAAAGAATTACAGGCTAAAGAAATTCAATGTAATTTTCTGGAGCTTTCACTTTGGGATACTCGTGGAACTGAACACAGAAAAACAACTACTATTTAGCTATTTTTATTCAAGGGGGATCTTCATCAATTAAACCTCTTATAGATATTTGGATGAATGATGAAGTTTGTAGTGTTTATTCCAGATCATAAAAATAGATAAAGCAAGAAAACCTATAAAATCCACTATCCTAGGGAGGATAAGTAAAAATGGAAAGCACTTAAATTTTCTTTTAATAAACTATTTAGCAATATTTATTTAATGATTGCCCAATTCAGCTGCTGTAACACTCTTTAATAACTCATAAAACATATTTTACAGCAGCCATGAGATTTAATGTCATCACAGTGGAAGGAAAATCTATCTTGACATGAAGCTTCTGAAAGCAATGGGAAAAAATGAAGCTGAGGTTTCTGGATGGTAAAATTTTAATTTTTTTTTATTGAGGCAAATGCTTTCTATCACCTTCTTTGTCTGTGTACTGTAGCCAGGCAGCTATTATATGCAATTTGAGTCTGTCACTTGAAGGGTGTGATGCATATTAGAGTGGGTAAAAGTAGTTGTGAGCAAGTTAAATTTAGCCCTTATTACCTGCATTATGTTAATGCCTCTGGGTGCTAACAGACTGAAAGCCGTGGTGATAGACACTGTACAAGCACAGAGCAAGACAGGAGTCACTCAGGGCATGGGCTGAATCAAAATAGACAAGACAGAAAAAGGGTAGGAGGCTTGGAGATGAAAGCAGAGGGAAATAAAGAACAGCAGAGCCAAGGGAAAAAAAGGCTTAGGATTTTTTTTTTTTTTTTTTTTTTTTTTGGCAAAAATACATTTCATCTATAAGTGAACATTTGTCAAAGCCAGAAAATGTTTTCAGGAGCGATATTCTTCCCTGGGCGTGTGAAAGAGAGAGCAGCAGAGGTTCAAATCTCTGCTTCAAGGATTAAAAGATTTGGATCTTTGGTCTCCTAAAGAGTGACCTAAGGACCAGGCTGCTGTGGCTCCCCTGAGATGCTCCCACAAAGAACAAACAGGGAGGCTTTTCCAAATGTCACAGGGTTCAGGACATGGGAAAAGGGTTTCCAAGGCAGCTCTGAGCAGGAGCATCAGCGCGGGGCTCCCCTGCCAGGAGCCCTGTGCTGTCCCTGCCTGTGCAGGCACACACTGACACTCCTTGTCCTTTTCTCTTCTTGTTCTCATCTTCCCCAAGCAGCACAGCAGCTGCTCCCTGTGCAGCTCAGCTTTCTATTCTGGCCCAAAGAGAGTATTTATTTATATAAATACTTGAGCTAATAGCTGCAGATTGGTGAGCTTTTCCAAGTACATGCACAGGGATTCTGTTTTTGTGGGGAATGGGAGCCCCAGGTGAAAGAGCTCAGTGACAGCTCTGGCCTGAGTTAACTCAGCGTGCCAGGTGCAGCTTGGAGGAGGGTTTTACACCCCTCAAACCAAAGCAAAATTACCTGGTAGGTTACCCAGACCTATTAACTGAGCTGAGGAGGGCTCCAGTGACAACTTGGAGCTGTGATAAGGGAGGGAGGGAAGTGCAAACTGCTGCTGGTCTATTGATTATGGTCACACACTGTTTTATTTAACAGCTAAATTCTTGCCCAGAGTGATTTAACACAAGCAGACACACAACATGTATGTCTGTGGATATCAGATTAGTAGCTGACAAGCTCTATCACCGTGGCTTTATTTCTTTGGCTGTTCCAAAATCTCCATTTTAATGTCCATTCAGGTGGCTGCTGTGTGGTGACAGGCAACAAGAGCATTGCCACGTCTGAGAGGCTGGAATGGCTGTCATCACACAATGGTTTGAGGCTTCTCTCCAGCCCTGCATTGCAAGGATGTTAAAAAACGCTCCCTCAGGAGCAGCCTCATTCCTCAGGGCGGCAGCAAACAAAGTGCTGTCATTTTGGTGAGTTTTGTTTTGAAGCTTCTACAAGAGCTGATGGCACGCCTGAAGGAAGGCAAATATCTCTGAACTGTCTGTGTTTCCCCAGAACTCCCACATTTCAGCAGAAGAAAAATTGAAACTTCTTTTCCTGTCCCCTTTCCAATTGTGTTTGTGCTCCCTGGCTGCCTGCGAGGCTGGCTGATGTCACCACAGGGTAAGTGATAAAAACGGATGCAGCTGGAACATTTTCCTCTGGCAACTTAATTTTAACAGTGTTTGCAACGTTCCTGAGCTGACAGAGGCATGGGAAAGCCTTGGGTACAAGGCTGGGATCTGCGCCTTGGACCCATCGACAGGAATGTGCTTTCTGCAGCACTGGAGCACCAGGATGGACTGAAAAGTGATATTACCAAAGTATTAACGCTTAAGCTTTGACATTTTGTCACTTTTCTCCACCTTGTCCAGTGCTGCTGAAAGCCATCCATGGAAAATGAGCTCCAGTGGATTTACAGCTCTGTCCCTCCCTGTGACAAAGCTGCCCCTTGCTTGTCACAGCCATCCTGGGAAGGGAAAGCCAACTGCAGCCTGCTCCCACGGCACAAAGCCATCAAACTGGGGATGCTTTCTTAATCCGCTCCTTTTTGTCTCTCCCTGCCAGGCAGACGGAGGTTCTGTGGCTCTCTGTGGGCCCATGTGAACGTGGAGCTGCCCGCAGTGAGGCTGAGGGTGTCCCCAGCCCCGCAGAGCCCACTCTGAGCTCAGCACCGAACCCCCTGGTGCTCCCAGCCACATCCCTGGGACAGCACAGGGACAAGGAGGGCAGGACACAGCTCCAGTGCAGGAAAGCATTTCCCTGGAATTAATCATCAGTAACAAAGAAAGAAGCCTTACTCTGGATAGTACCTTGCCTTCATTGTCAATTCACCTTCCTAAGTAGCTCCTTAATTTTCCTAATTTTTAAAGAACAGAATTAACAAAGGTAAAGGGGTCTAATGAAGTGGACAGATGAATCACATTACACCGAAATGAAAACAATCCTGAAAAGCAAAGGAAGAAATTCTGAAACTGTCTCACTTTGGAGCTGAATTTGTGCCAGCAGCAAACAAGTTACACGGCCAAGGTGAGCACCAAGAACATTGCCTGGCAATTTTCTTTAGCAGGTTATATGGCCCCTGCTCACAACTCCAAGGCTTTTATTTATTTGTCCTCACAACATATTGCACCGGGGAGAGTGAAGAAATATTTGCCCATTCATTAGTCAGGGAGGAAGTGAGAGACCAGAGCAACACAGAAAATATGCAGCCACTTACTGCCCATGGAAATGGCATTAAGGGCCAACGAGAATGAGTTACATGCTCAGGTAATTTATTTACCTATATTGCTATTACCAATAAGACCCAACAAAAACACACCAGGCAAACATAATCTGAGCATCTTCTGCAACAGGAGAGCTCAGCAAAAATAAACCAGAGGAGGTACCAAACACCTTCCTTCATCTGGCCTGTCCCTGACCCTCCGTGGTTCTTAGAGACTGATTAATATTTATGCAAACCACCGCTTCAATTAGAAACCTAGTGGGATTAATTGGATGGAAAACTACTTGCAAAGCAGCACATAAAGGAAAAAAAAAAATCAAAGAGAGCTTTTTTTGTCTTTTGTCTACTGCCACCAACATTATGCAGGGTTACAGGGTGGGCACAGGGATGTACCCCCAAAGTGTCCCAAACGAAGAACTTGGCATGGGTGGGCAGCCTGGAGAGGCAGCAGGGAATGCAGGGAACCAGCTCTGGTTGAAGCTGAAGCCTGGCTCACGTGCTCCTTGGAGCAGCCAGCTCGACAAGGAAATATCCCAGGATCCCATCTCTGATTTCTGCGTGCGCACAGGATTGTACCTGCCCACAGCAATGGCCTGGAACTGCTTTATCCCTCACTCGCTAAACGTGGCCCTCCTCAGACACAATGCACCTGCATCTTTCATCACTTCTCCTACAAGTTTAATCCTGTTATCTCACAGAAACTTTCTCACCACATGCCCCTGAGTGAGGAGCAGGCCCTAATCCTCTTCCACATCCATGAGCTTTCCAGTCAGATTCACAGATGAATATATAAAAATATATAAAAATCAGAGATTTCTTGCCAAGTTCCTTTCTTCCCCTGGTTGTTTAAACAGTGGCCCAGTTGCTTGAAAAATAGATATACCTCTCCTCTCTGCTTTTCCTTGCCAATGGATCATGTTTTTCTCAAATCCTGGCTTCATATACCACCACAGTGAAACGCTGCAAAAACGTGAATTAATCAGGCCTTCTAAACAAAAGTATGAAACTTATAAATGGAAAACTCAGCTTCACTCTGCTATCCTTAAAAACAGTCATTGTGGGCAACAAAAATAACTGTTTGTCAAAGAAAAAAAAATAGAAATATGGGGCTTTTTTATTTCAGCCTAAATTATTCAGCTGATGTTTATTACCCCTGCAGAGCAGAACAAGGAGCTGTGCCCCAGCCAAAGCCATTTTGTCTCTGCACCTCCAGGAGCAGGGCTGTGAAATGTCTCCCTCAAGACAGCTCCCAGCATTTCAGATTCTCAGGGAAAGAACCACTTGCACGGTGGATTTGAGGAGCTTGATTAGACTCTGGCACAGGCTGCTGTTTCACTTTTGGCAGGCAGGCAGGGAGGGTTTGACGTGTGGCTGCTTTGGAACAGCTCCTGCACCCTCACTGCCTCTCCGAGGTGTTTTCTGCTTTGATGGGCAAGATGTTGGGTGTGAAAAATGGGTATTTTATGATTGGCTTTTCGCAAATATTAAAATGAGTATTATATGTTTTAGGTTAGAAAGTGATGCTGTGTTAATTTTTCTAAGTAGAGTGTTAAATATAGTTTTAGGTTATAACAAAATGTTAAAATAGAAACTGTGCTATGTAGGGTACTTTGTAGGGTACTTTTTACAAAGAAAGGACTTGCACTGAGATAGCAGCCACAGGACACCTGAATCTTTCAGAGAAAGAGAATTCATTGCTCCATTATCATTGTTCCCGCCTTGCCTGGGCAGGATGACACTGTCAGGATTCAGAGGAAGAAGCTGAGGATGACCAGACAGAATCCTGTGTTTGAATGGAATTTATGCTTCATGGATGAATGTATGAATATACAACAGGTTATTGTTTTTAAGGGTTAATCCTCTGCTAACATGGGTCCTTTTTCAGGCTTATTTTGCCCAGAAAAGGTACATGGGTGTCCATAACTCTTTGTTTCTATTGTCTCATATTGTCCTAATCCTAATTGTCCACATTATTATTACCCTAATTCTATTACTATTTGATAACCATTTTATTACTATTAAACTTTTAACATTTTAAAACCAAGTGACTGGCGTTTTTCACACTGGGGATGTGCTCCCTTCTCCCTCAGCCTCCCTGGCAGACCAAGTGGCTCCTGGTGCTAATTCTGGCACCTTTCTCACTCCAGAAGGAAGGTGGGATGCCTTTGGCTCCATGCCCTCCCCAGGCCCTAAAAAAAGGCACCTTGGCAGTGCTTCCAGTGCTGCCAGCATGGGGATTTTGCCTTCCACTGGGATGGCTGCAGGTGGAGTGGGTTGAGGTTGGATTCTGGAGGGGTTTTCTACCTGAATGCCGCCCTGCAGGAGCTGGTGCAGCTCCAACGAGGTCAGGGAAATCCTGTTCCTGCCCAGTGCAGGATCCCCCCGGCTGCCTCTCTGCATTTCTGCTCCTCCACTGCCCTTCCTGCTGCTCCTTTCTGTTACAGGACACGGGGGGAGTGGGGACAGCAGAGCTGCCCGGGCAGCAGGTGGGACAGCTCCAGTGGGCAAGGACAGCTCTCCCACAGCCTGCAGTGCCCCACGGACAGACAGACAGACAGAGCCTGGAATCACACACAGACAGAGTCTGAAATCCTCCATGGACAGAGCCTGGAATGCCCCACAGACAGACAGAGCCTGAAATCCTCCATAGACAGAGCCTGCAATGCCCCACAGACAGATAGACAGACAGAGCCTGAAATCACACAGACAGAGTCTGAAATCCTCCATGGACAGAGCCTGGAATGCCCCACGGACAGACAGACAGAGCCTGAAATCACACAGACAGAGTCTGAAATCCTCCATAGACAGAGCCTGGAATGCCCCACGGACAGACAGACAGAGCCTGAAATCCTCCATAGACAGAGCCTGGAATGCTCCACGGACAGACAGACAGACGGAGCCTGGAATCACACACAGACAGAGTCTGAAATCCTCCATGGACAAAGCCTGGAATGCCCCACGGACAGACAGAGCCTGAAAACCCAGACGGACAGACAGAGCCTGAAATGCCCCACAGACAGACAGAGCCTGAAATCCTCCAGAGACAGAGCCTGGAATGCCCCACAGACAGACAGACAGACAGACAGACAGACAGACAGACAGACAGACAGACAGACAGGAACTGAAATCCCCCACTGACAGACACACAGAGCCTGAAAACCCACACGGACAGACAGAGCCTGGAATGCCCCATGGAGAGACAGAGCCTGAAATGCCCCTCCACAGACAGAGCCTGGAATGCCCCACAGACAGACAGACAGAGCCTGAAATGGCCCAGCAACAGAGCCTGAATGCCCCACAGACAGACAGACAGAGCCTGAAATGGCCCACCAACAGACAGAGCCTGAAAGCCCACACAGACAGACAGACAGACAGAGCCTGAAAGCCCACACAGACAGACAGATTCTGAAATCCTCCATAGACAGAGCCTGAAATCCCCCACGGACAGACAGACAGACAGAGCCTGAAATCCCCCCCCCCCCACACACACACACCAGGCCCTGACAGGCCAAGGAAACACAACGCCATCCCTTTTCTGGAGATTAAACAATCCCCACATTCTGCTTTGGCACAAACGCAGGCGCAGCAAATGAGAATAAGAATTGCTTTTCCTTTCTCTGAGGTTCAGATTTTCTCTGTGAAGAGAAAAGTGGCTCCAGGGTCGGTGTGGGCAGAGGCCAGGGAAGGATTTGTTCATGGCAGGGGTGGCGCTGCTGGGAAAGGTGGGCACAGGGATGGGCAGGGCTGTCCCAGTGCCATTCCCTGGCACATTCCTGCGGGTAACAGCCCTGCAGGGCAGCTGTGAAGAATAAAGAACCACCCCAGCACAGAGCAAGACCTGCTGGGTGTTCGTGTCCCAGCCAGCGCCTCTGGGCCTGCCTCCCTCCTCCTCTGTGCCCTGGCTGGGAATTTGAATGAATTATCGAGGCTGAGGGGCAAGGGAGCATTAATGGGCCATTTAGCACCTGAGAAGTGCATTAACGGGTCATTAATGCCCACCCCGGGTGTTCTGCTGCTAGGACTCACCAGATATTTCATATTTTTAAAAAAATGTTGGTTTTTTTTTTTTTTTTTTTGAAGCAACCAAGACTTTTTACTTCCTTTTTCTCCCTTCCTCTGAATAAATCTTGGGGTTGTAGGGGAACAGCAAGCCACGAAAAGAGAATGAAAAGGAATTATTCTGTTCTTCTGTGGACATGACCCTCCCAGCTGATGCTCACCCACACCCAGCAGGAGGAAGGTGCCAGTCCTGAGACCTCATCTCTTCCCACAGGAATGGGACAGAGTTCCACAGAAGCCTCAGCTGAGATAAAAATGTCCTTAAAAATGTCCTTAATTAAGAAGACTGACCCCAAGAAAGGTTGAAATCAGTCAAGGGCTCTCACAATTATCACATGGAGAACTGAGGATTCCCAGCACTTCTTACAAATAGTCCTGATATCCAAAAATTACTCAGGAATTTCTACTGGGATTTGTCTTTGTGTGCAGGAGAAACTGGATGGGAAGGCCTTCCCAGTCCTGCACTCAGTGGAAATGTTGCTTTTCAAACACGAGCCACTGCTGGGTTTTCAGTGCTCAAACCGACAAGAGGAATCAAGAATTGGCAAAAAGTTATTATTGCAATATCAGAGATGACATCGTTCTCCTCTTCTCTCTTGTCCATACAAGTTTGGGAATGAAAACCCCAGTGGTTTAATACCATGGGAGAATTTGCTGTTCTATCAGAAATGTGCCTGTTGCCAAATGAATGCAGATGTTCATGCCAGGACAGGAGCACTTTGTAATTGGAAAACAGCTGAAAATGGAAAAAAAAAGAGGAAGTGCATTCCTGCCATGCCTTAAATTGCCTGTAATCCTTGAAACAAAATCAATTGAATTCAGCTACACTGAAGTTTTTTGCTGGATTACTTCTCAGCCTGCCAACAATAGCTGGCAGTTTCTACAAAGGGAACAATGCTTTTCTAAAGGTAATTAGTCCACTTCATGTGCACCCAGAATTTTCAGAAGGGGAGAGTGCCTGTCTGCTTTTTATGCATTCACTGAGCCTGAGAACAAAGAGCAGGAAAAGACAGCAGAAACTTTCAGAGTGCATTTGACACTGGGATCTGCTCTGCAGGAGAAGTCCACAGGGACTGGGAGTTCATCCTGCTTTGGAATTCTCTCTTTACAGATCACTTGTGAGCTGCAGAAATGGATGGGAACGCTGTAGATCTCAGGTAAAACTGTGAAATCTGGGTTTTCTGAAAGCAGATCTGCTGAAAGCAATGCCACAGACCGTGCTGGCTGCTGCACAACGCCCGTGTGTGTGGGAGCAGCTCGCTGAAGCATCAGCTCGTCGGGAAAACCAAGGACACAAGAGTGATGACACTTGGATTTCAGCAAACTCCAGTTTTGTCTGCTGCTCCCAGCAGTGGGAGGCACAGGGAGCAGCCCTGAGTGCCAGTGCCAATGAGCTGAGCAGGACGTGGGGTCAGAGAGCAGCTGAGCTCCTGGGACATCTTCACACACCGGGAAACCACCCCGAAAGGGGCAGCTCCTCCTTTCCCAACAATTTCTGTACTTCTGGCAGAGGGAGCCAGACTCTGATGTAAACTGAAGTGAGGTTTCCCTGAGATCCTATCTAAATTTAATAACCCCAATGAAAGCTGCTCTCCACCCCGCTCCCTCTGTCAGGCATTATTACGGAGCTCAGAGCTCACTGTTTATTGTTTTCCCAATTTTCAGCCACAACACAGTGTGTGCCAGCACAGCAGCCTCCCAGCGAGGCTGGCCTGCAGAAAATGTGCCTGCCCTAAAAATAAACAGCTCTGGTAATCCAGGGAGAGCAGCAAGGCACGGGCTGTGCATTTCCAAGGGGGAATGGTGATTGAGCTGACCAAGGAACAGCTTTTAGGCTGAGCTGAAGGAAATGGATGTGACAATAATCCCATGTTACCTACTGAATGGCAATTTCAGAGACATCCTTTGCTGAGTGTTTGAAAGGACAAAATTTGAATTCTAATTTCCAGAGGAGGCAAGGGCATTTATAACAATTGCCTTTGTGCAGTTGCTGGAGCCAGACTCTATGTAGGGGCACAGGACAATGCATCTCGTAAGGAGTCAAAGATAAATGGAATAATCTGAGATCTACAACTCTAATTATGTACATCTCTCTATCCTAAAGGGGTTTATTTGGCTATAGTTGCTTTTAGGGCCATTAAGGAAATGTTGCATTATATCTCTGTTAGTGTGGGGGCATGTGCAAAGCTGCACTTATGCCTAAAGCCTATTTTTACATGGAATGAGCCCTAAAACGGAATTCAAATTCAGTTTGTTTCCATTACAGTGCTGTGGTCATTACAAGTTACTATTTTTTTAAAATACCAATAATCACATTTCTGCATTAAAAGGTTGTGTAAGAAAGGAATGGAATCCACATTAAAAATGTGAGTTAGGAAATATTTACAAAGGAGGAAGCAAAGAATAAATCTGCTACAAATGCATTATCCCCTTAGCAACACAAATCCCAGCCTGAGCTTTCTCTTCAAGTCCTGTGGGCTGCAAACCCAGGATTTCCTGTGCTGCCACACTCAGACTGGGGCTCTGACCTCTCCATCCTGGAGCAAAGGGGTCAGGATTGGCTGGGAGGGTGGGAAATGCCAGGGCAGGGGAGACCCAGAGCGTCACTGCAGGGCTGCTGGAGGCTGGGATGGCTGAAAACACCAAAACATCTCTGAAGCTGCAGGGGCCAGGCATGGCCAGAGGCATCCGAAGAGCTGCCAACCACCTGTGCAGAGCCTGGTGCTAAAGGGATGTCTAAAGCACCAAAGCCTGGCTACTAAAGTCTGGTGCTAAAGTGATGTTTAAAGCACCAAAGCCTGGCTACTAAAGTCTGGTACTAAAGGGATGTCTAAAGCACCAAAGCCTGGTTACTAAAGTCTGGTATTAAAGGGATGTCTAAAGCACCAAAGCCTGGTTACTAAAGTCTGGTATTAAAGGGATGTCTAAAGCACCAAAGCCTGGCACCAAAGTCCTGAAGGGATGTCTAAAGCACCAAACTAAAGTCTGGTATTAAAGGGATGTCTAAAGCACCAAAGCCTGGTTACCAAAGCCCAAAGCCTGGTTACTAAAGTCTGGTACTAAAGGGATGTCTAAAGCACCAAAGCCTGGCTACTAAAGTCTGGTGCTAAAGGGATGTCTAAAGCACCAAAGCCTGGATGTCTGGTACTAAAAGTCACCAAAGCCTGGCTACTAAAGTCTGGTACTAAAGGGATGTCTAAAGCACCAAAGCCTGGCTACTAAAGTCTGGTATTAAAGGGATGTCTAAAGCACCAAAGCCTGGTTACTAAAGTCTGGTATTAAAGGGATGTCTAAAGCACCAAAGCCTGGTTACTAAAGTCTGGTATTAAAGGGATGTCTAAAGCACCAAAGCCTGGTTACTAAAGTCTGGTACTAAAGGGATGTCTAAAGCACCAAAGCCTGGCTACTAAAGTCTGGTACTAAAGGGATGTCTAAAGCACTGAACTGTGGTGCTGTTCACAGGGGTCCCAGGATGAGGGAAGAGATGAGAATCTTGACTCCATGTTTCAGAAGGCTGGTTTATTATTTTATGATATATATTATATTAAAGCTATACTAAAAGAATAGAAGAAAAGATTTCATCAGAAGGCTAGCAAGGAGTAGAAAGGAATGGAAAGGAATGATAATAAAATCTTGTGACTGACCAGAGAGTCCAAGCCAGCTGGGCTGTGATTGGCCATTAATTAGAAACAACCACATGAGACCAATCACAGATGCACCTGGTGCATCCCACAGCAGCAGATAATTATTGGTTACATTTCATTTCTTAGGCCTGCCAGCTTCTCAGGAGAAAAGATCCTAGCAAAAGGATTGTTCATAAAATATGTCTGTGACACTAAAGTCCAAGTACTAAAGTCTGGCACTAGAGTGATGTCTAAAGTACCGAAGTCTAAGTCCCAAAGTCTGGTTCTAAAGCCCCACTGCTCCTTCTGCAGGCTGAGGTCACAAATGCACACAGCCACCTGGGAACTGCTGCCTCTGTCCTGTGCTAGCACCACAGTGGAATTCCTGCACAAAATTCCTGCACAGGGATTCTTCTGAGGACAGCTTTGATTTAGAGCAGCACAGCAGTGTAAGAGAAAGGAGATTTATCTTCCAAAACAACACTCTGCCTCAGCATTCCTAAGTTTTCCAGGAGAGCCACTTGCTCAGCTCCACCCTGAACCAAATGTTTTGGTTTGGAAAAAGTCATAGTAAAATTTTAACAGAACATTTGTGGTATGAATAAAAGTGAATCCTGTTGATCAATAGATTTAAATCTTTGTCTTGCTGTCACCAAGACGCCACAGCCATGGAGTTTTGAGCATCCAGTATCTCACCCACTTGGCTAAAAAGAAATGTGGTTTGGGCCCACACCATCTGACTGCTCTCACCCTACAACCACACACTCCATTTTAATGGCAAAATTTATATTATGACAAAAGATGAGAAAAGCCTTTGAATAGAGGCAGAAATGCAAGCTAAAAGAAGAATAATATGCAAACTAGACCTGAAGTCATCTACTCAACAAGTTTTCAGGACAAGTCAGAGATTCAGGGCGAGTTACAAACGAGGTTGGTTCTACCAAAGATGCTCTGGCTGCTCAGGAGACCAGCTGTGCCTGCCTTTGAGCAGGAAATCTGAACACAGCCATGGCACAAACAACATTTTGTGTCTGCAGCCCTCTCAGAGCAGGTTACAGCCACAATTACCAAGAACAACAGCCAACACAGATTCTTTGTTCTCTCAATCCTTCTGGTCTCACTTTGTGTTCTCTGAGCTCCTTGGCCCTTCAGAGCAGCAGAGGTAATTGAATTTCAATCATCTCAAGGTCTGACTCAAAACAGCCCATAATGGCACTCATTTCAATATTGCACCCGCTGATTCTTATGCTGGGTGTAGTGTCTGCTCTTTGCTGGGGAAATTTCCATATGCTCCTTGCCCTGAATTCCAAAGAACAACTCTGTCTAATGAAGCTGAGTATTGAGATTTCCCCCTCCCGTGACTTATGGGTGCAATTTGAAAGGGGGGGAAAGTAACAAGTAAATGGAAAGCACGTCCAGCCCCGAGTGATGATGAACAGCCCTTGCAGTTTGCTTAGCCAGGGCTTGTTCTCCATTCCCAGAGGCACCAGTCACTTTTATTATGAGGTGACAGCTGAGTTTTATTCTCAAGATTGTGCAGATTTCTCACCTGACTAGCTCATGAGTGCATATTCCAGGTCAGGGAGCAGCACAAGCTGGGCTCCCTTTCCCCCTCGTGGCTGCTCTCCCCTTGTTTGTGCACATTTCCGTCTCTCAGTCCCACCAGTCAGCCCCACTTTCTCCGTTTATTCATTTCTGTCTCCAAGAGCAATCCCTGTGCCCACCCTGCACACCCCAAACCCGTGTCCCTGGGCTGTGGCTCGCAGATCTCTGCTCCTGCTTCTTCCCTCCCCAAATCCTCCTCACAAGGGGCAGTCACATCTCCTGTGCTGCTCTGAGCACAGTTTGCTGCAGTGTGAGGGTGAATGGCTGTGGAGCACTGTTAGTGACATTTATCAGTAACAATCTGTGTAACCCAGAGGGCAGAGCCGTGCCTGCAGTTCAGAGGTTCGGTGATCAGCTCTGCTGCTGCTCTGCACAGCCACCCTGGGCTCCTGGCTGCCATCTGGTGTTTTAGTTTTCCACGTGCAAATGGGCAAATCTGGCTGCTCTGTGAAACCCTTAAATCACATGGATCTTGTGTACCTAGATAAAAGTCTCTACTATTTTTAAACATGTTTATAAGCACCTGGCAGGGGGATATTCCATCAGTTCCGTGCAAGAGGATCCATTTCTGAATCCCTGGCTTTGAGGCATCATCTCCACAGCACTGCTGAGCACCTTCTAATTGGTTGTTGCAGGATAGGAGTGATGGTAAGAACAGACTTGAAATTTCTTCTACCAACCTCCTTTTCCAGTGCTATCAAACAAACACTGCTCCCCTCCACTGCTCTTGCTGAGGAAAATAATTCTGAATTAAGAGCACAGCCCACATCTGCACTGCCAGGTCAGGAGCTCAGAGCACTTGGACAAACACCAGCCAAGCCAGATGGAACATTTAGTTAGCAAGGGGACTGCGTTGAAAAGCTGGATCAAACCCCAAAACACCAGGGCTGTTCCAGGGTTGGTAAGATCATCCTCAGGCACTGCTGCTGCACTTGGCTGTGTCAGGTCCCATCAGCATTGGCTTCTGAAACTTCAGGGTCCCAAAAGGCAAGAGTGGATTGAATCCTCTCCAGAAATTTTGCTTCACTGATTAAAATCTCTGCAAGCTTCCCCCACAGCTCACACTGAGAACATCCATGCCTTTGAAATCATCTTCATCCAGGAAGGGCCATGGTTTAGGTAATTTGAGCTGTAAAATCAGACTCTATGTTACACCTGCAATGCCACTTGTGAGACTGAAGACCATCTCTACATCCTACAGGCCCAGGATCCAGTCTAAGAATGGAAAACCTCTCAAATCTGAGCATTTCCAAGTAGATCTTTTATTCTGTCAGATGAGAGTTTGGGTTTCACATCACACAAGGCACTGGGAATATTCATTCGTTCATTCCTCAAAATCTTCCTTTTGTAACTTTACCATGTGTAAATTTTATTTTGCCTCCTCAAGTGTACCTTGGAAACCAAGGGAAAATTACCAGGAAACAAAGAGACAATGTTATAAAATAATGGAACAGTTTCCAAAATCCCCTCCAGCTGGACTGGAATTGAGGCCAAGCCCCGAGGGCCATCCCGTGGTTAAAGGGGTGAAGGATGAGGTGAATCACCCTGCAGGAAAAGGGTTTGATATCCTAAGTCATCAGCTGGGCAAGTGGAAGCTCAGCAAATTTCCCCACAGATTTTTACTGGCACCCATGTGATAAATTCATGGATGTGCAAGGATTTTAATGGAATGCCTTAAACTTTTCACCATTCCTTCAATTCTCCTTACAAAGAAACAGCACTCAGGCAAGAGCGAGTTAAGGAAAGAATCCCAGTTGTACATGAAATACGGGTGTGCTGTTTGATGGGTAACAAAGCTGAGTTTTCTCACCAGCTTTTTGCACACCCACGCTCTCAGTTAATGACAGAGGCACTGGACACTTCCCTGCTGAACAAACAGAACCTCGAATTTGCAGGTGGCTGGAAATAGTTCCTCTCCCAGCCTCCTCCTTGCTCCATTTTCCCCTGAACAAAACCAAACCCAGCCCTGGGCTCCTTTAATCCATCTGAGCTGCTCGTTGGCCAAGGAGCAGCTCTGCTCTCATCTGTGGAGGCAGCTGCTCGCCCACCCCTCTGTCTGCAGCACAGATAAATACAGAATTCCTCCTTTTTTCCAGTGTTCTTGGCCTACTTAATCAAAATCCACCCTTGCTGCCAACTGTCAGCAGGCTCAGGGTTTGTAGATGTTGTAGTTCAACACACACTAATGCTTTGTGTTGTCTTAAAATAATTCCAACTTTCCTCTCGACCAAAATTGAGATTTTTTTGGGTGTGTGTGAGGGGCACACGTGCTAATGTTCAGTTTTAGTTGAGTTTTGTAACAGTCTGGCAGTTTAAGCTGGGGGTTGAGCATTTGTATTTTGTGTGAAGGCGTCAGAGAATGAATCTATTGAATTTTCCCTGATGTTATCCTGAGATTCAGAAAACTCGAGCAGCACCTCACATTCTGCAGCCCTGGTTTTTCACAGAGGTGGGGAGTGTAAACAGCAATGCCATAGAAAAGATATAAATGCAGGACTGTCGGGGATTGTCAGGAAGCCTTTTACTGGGAAAAAATCCTCATAACCCAAGTCCATCCTCCCTCCGATGTGAAAACTGCCACGTGCAAACAACTTAAAATATATATATTTAATTAGAAGTGTCATTAAAGGAAAAAAGAAAAAGAAAAATTAAACAGAAAGAAATCTTCTAAACAAGACAAGAAAACTCATTCCCCCCTTTGTGACTGACAGCAATCCTCTCAGATTTATATGCAGCATTTCAGAGGTAAAACCTCTTTGGTGCATTTTTGTGAGCAAACCCTTGGTCACTGTGGGGCCACAAAAACCTGGGCCATGGGAGGTGGGGGAAGGCCTTAAATTCATTTACAGCACCAGAACTGTCTTGAAATGGCCCCAGCAGAGGGAAAACCAGGATCAGCTTTGGTGAGGAGGACAGAAGTGATCCCTTCCCAACAAAGCCTGGCTTTGGGGGGACCCAGCCGTGAGGTTAAGAAAGAATCTCGTTGGGATTGGGTTTAATAACACCAAGCAGAGATTAAAGTGGCTCCTGTGAGCGTGGAAGAGAAGGCACAGCCTCAAAGCAACAGCAAGAGCCACGAAAGTCAGGTGGGAACAGAGCTTAGAGATCCTAGGCCAGGAAATTCAGATTTATGGGCATGAACCCCCAGAGCTCAGCAGGACACGGAGCTCGCTGTGGAGAGCAGCAGATCCCAGGTTTAATAAAGAGCTTTCTGCAGAACAATCCCTGCTGGGAGCCAAGGAAAGCTCAGTGGGACTAAAGGAATCCCGTGCCAGGGAACAGACACAGGCAAATGGCAAGGAGGAGTGTTGGGAAGGTTTTTTATTGCTGGGGACTCCTGCAGAAGGAAGCTCTCATCTGCTGCTAACTCCACAAGAAATGATGCAGCCACTCCCCAGGGAGGGAGAGCACCAAAAGCCCCAGTGGAGAGCAAAGCTGGTACCAAACCTTGGGATGGAGGCTCAAATGGCTGCACGTGCCGTGGAGAAAGGACAGACAGAGTCTGCAGCAAAGCTCCTGGAACTGAACACCTGGGCAAGGTGCAACTGAAATGCTTCTTGCAATTACCGGCAGAGTGTCAGAATGGCAGGGAGTCAAAAGCAGGGCTGCCTCATCCCGAGAGCTCCAGCAGCCCTTTCATCTGCTCTTCATTGTCCTGGAAGCTTGGGATCCTTTTAAAAGTGACAGGATAATTTTATTTTATTTTTAAATAAAATCAGAGTCTGTGCTCTGGAATGAGCCATCAGCTGTCCGTTAGCACTGAGGCAGGAGCCAGAGGGGATGGGGCAGGCTGGATAATGCATCCTGAAATCTCTCTGCACCCCTGGAGCTCACCTGCAGGCTGACAAGGGGCACCACGAGAGCCCAGCTCAGGAAATTAAACCCCAGGTTTGGCTGCAATACTTGGACTGACCTTGTAAGCATTTCACAGAGGGTTAACATGGAATTTTAAACTTCGGTTTAACACCCAGACATCTGAGGGGCAGGAAAGCATCAGTTGGTCCCAGCCTGGAAGTGAACTTCCCATATTCAAAGCAAAAGGACATGGCAAAGAATCTTGTCTGCTTTTAGGGTGAGCTTATGTAAATCAGAACAGAACAGAAGACACGTGACAAGTGTGAGCAACAGCTGGGGAAACTGCACAGCAGCTGCCAATATCAATAATTGATCATTAATTGGTTCCTCAGCCATTTCTGAGGCACTCATGTGCAGGAGGACCTCAGAGTTACTGCGCAGGGAAAGGTGAGCACTTCTCTGCTGCTGGCCCACAATTTCCCCAATTTGGGTATTCCTGTGCATGCAGCTGTCCTTGAGACACAAAAAACGGCCAAAAACCACAAAAGCAGCAAAAAGACCAAAAAAAATCCATCCATTTGTGTCCCCCATCAGGCAGGAGGGGAATGCATGCCAACCATAAATCCTTTGCAGCAATTGTACAAATAGATGCAGTTTCTCATCAAAATGAAACAGGGCTTTGGAAACCTCTCTGCTCCAAGTTGTGGGGGCTGAATCCTCTTCTGTTTTGATATTGTGTTATCAATTAATTCAACTGAACTTCCTGGGCAAGTTATTAAGTCCCCATGCCACTTTCTCATTATCTGTAAAACAGGGCTAACAGTATCAGCCCCAGTACTTTACAAAGGAGATCAAGGATTATATGGAACTAGGAATAATTCCCAAATCCTGTTGAAAATTGCATGCCAACTTTTCCCTCTTATCTGGAAACCTCCAACCTCCCTTCAGCATCATTAAAAGAACTTATTCCAACACATTATTGTATAAAAACAAAACAGACAGTAAGCATTTCAGATAAAATATGCCTCCAATCCTGCTGGACTGCCATTCTCCTGTCTCCTAAAAGGAATCTGGTTTTGAAGGTGACCTGCATTACTGCAGTGTTAATAAAAATGCACTGTGTGTAATCAGTTATTATTTTATCTCTGGGCATATTCAGTGCCTCAAAATGTGTGAGCATTCCCAAGGGGACCATGGTGCCAGGAGAGAAGGAAAAAAGGGGTCAAATCCTCCCCCAAACACAAAGTCCCTACTGATAGTGATCTATGGAAACACTGCCTAATACATTTCACATTTAGATTGTCATAAAGTCTTGGACCTTGTCACATAGTTTAGGTTTTGCCACAAGAATAACTAACTTTCCTGTTGCTGTCAATGCTTCTGAGACACACTGGCCACAGCACAGGTGAAAATCTTCCTCGTGAAAGAGAATTTCAGTGAAATAATGCTGAGTGCCGAGAAACAATTTCAATTTCCAAGCAAAACTGCCCTGTCCTGTGCACCCATCACTTTGCTTTCAGCCACACACTCCTGCTTCCCAGAAAACCTGAGATTTGTAAACAAAAGCATCTCATTTTCTTCTGCTTGGTCTTTTCAAAAGCACAGTTTCTGTACAGGACCCGGGGGCCACGGGGAGGACAAACCCTCTGATTTCCAGTAATTCCCAGGAGCAATTTCCTGATGGAACCTGAGTAGCTATGGAAACAATCTCTTTTGTTTCCTGCACAATAGCCTCCATCTCTGCAAGCTTCCCCTCCAGAGGAGGACAGCCCTCCCTGTCAGTGACAAATCCTCCGCTCTGAGCCAGGGCAGGCTCAGCTGCAGGCGGGACAGGGAGTTTGGATCAGTGACTGATCCGTCTGGGCTGTCCAATCCACACGGGGGATCCTGCTGGGGACAGTAACATCCACACTGCTGCGCTCACCCCATTGATCCCCATTGCTGGATCAGTGACTGATCCATCTGGGCTGTCCAATCCACTCGGGGGATCCTGCTGGGGACAGTAACATCCACACTGCTGCACTCACCCCATTGATCCCCATTGCTGGATCAGTGACTGATCCGTCTGGGCTGTCCAATCCACTCGGGGCATCCTGCTGGGGACAGTAACACCCACACTGCTGCACTCACCCCATTGATCCCCATTGCTGGATCAGCGACTGATCCGTCTGGGCTGTCCAATCCACTCGGGGGATCCTGCTGGGGACAGGAACATCCACACTGCTGCGCTCACCCCATTGATCCCCATTGTGGGATCAGTGACTGATCCATCTGGGCTGTCCAATCCACTCGGGGGATCCTGCTGGGGACAGTAACATCCACACTGCTGCACTCACCCCATTGATCCCCATTGTTGGATCAGTGACTGATCCATCTGGGCTGTCCAATCCACTCGGGGGATCCTGCTGGGGACAGTAACATCCACACTGCTGCACTCACCCCATTGATCCCCATTGTGGGATCAGTGACTGATCCGTCTGGGCTGTCCAATCCACTCGGGGGATCCTGCTGGGGACAGTAACATCCACACTGCTGCGCTCACCCCATTGATCCCCATTGCTGGATCAGCGACTGATCCGTCTGGGCTGTCCAATCCACTCGGGGGATCCTGCTGGGGACAGTAACATCCACACTGCTGCACTCACCCCATTGATCCCCATTGTTGGATCAGCGACTGATCCGTCTGGGCTGTCCAATCCACTCGGGGGATCCTGCTGGGGACAGTAACATCCACACTGCTGCACTCACCCCATTGATCCCCATTGCTGCCCGACAGGTGAAACAGTGGGATCTGCTCCACACGGAAATGGGGACCGCAGTTTGCATTCCAGGGCCCTCCAGTGCCTCACCTCCATTAATTCCTGGGCACACACAGAGATTTTTATCAAATGAAATCTGGCCTCCACTACCCAAAGGCCAGAGCCACAGGAGATGAAGGTCAGATGTGGGCCTGGCAAAATCTGGATATTTCTTTCTCCTCTGGAGTGGTTTCCAATATAACCCTGGAAAAATCAGGATATTTCTTTCTGCCTCTGGAGTGGTTTCCAATATAAGCCTGGAAAAATCAGGATATTTCTTTCTCCTCTGGAGTGGTTTCCAATATAACCCTGGAAAAATCAGGATATTTCTTTCTCCTCTGGAGTGGTTTCCAATATAACCCTGGAAAAATCAGGATATTTCTTTCTCCTCTGGAGTGGTTTCCAATATAACCCTGGAAAAATCAGGATATTTCTTTCTGCCTCTGGAGTGGTTTCCAATATAAGCCTGGAAAAATCAGGATATTTCTTTCTCCTCTGGAGTGGTTTCCAATATAACCCTGGAAAAATCAGGATATTTCTTTCTCCTCTGGAGTGGTTTCCAATATAACCCTGGAAAAATCAGGATATTTCTTTCTCCTCTGGAGTGGTTTCCAATATAACCCTGGAAAAATCAGGATATTCCTTCTGCCTCTGGAGTGGTTTCCAATATAACCCTGAAAAAATCAGGATATTCCCTCTGCCTCTAGAGGGGTTTCCAATATAACCCTGGAAAAATCAGGATATTCCCTCTGCCTCTAGGGGGGTTTCCAATATAACCCTGGCAAAATCAGGATATTCCCTCTGCCTCTAGGGGGGTTTCCAATATAAGCCTGGCAAAATCAGGGTGTTCCTTCTGCCTCTGGAGTGGTTTCCAATATAACCCTGGAAAAATCAGGATATTCCCTCTGCCTCTGGAGTGGTTTCCAATATAATCCTGGCAAAATCAGGATATTCCTTCTGCCTCTGGAGGGGTTTCCAATATAACCCTGGCAAAAGCCATTCTGAGTGCCCCTGCCTCAGTTTCCCCTTCCACAAGAACAGGGCAATGCCCTCCAGCTCCTGCAAGTTTCTGATGGAAACTGCCAAATGAGAGTGGCACATGTCTTTATCAGCAGAGAGAGGAATAATCCTACCACTCTCTGCATGTATTTTGAAGAATGGATCAATAGATTTTCTTCATCTGATTTGTTCCCTCCCCAGCAGATTTTATTCTTATCTAAAACTTGCTCTTGAAAACCCCATTTAGTTTTATAACCTGCTTGGGAATCCTTTGGAACAGTGTATACTTTATAAATGCAAGATAATCCCCACTGTTCCCAGCCTTTAACACTCATCCAAAAATTGCAAACAGGTTGAGAATTTTGCCATAAATGCTCCATTTCTCTCCCCAGTGCTCCATAACCTTGGAGGGGGGAGCAGGAGGACTGGTCTGGCTGCAATTGTGGGTGGGTTACACAGAGCTCGTGGATCAGCAGCAGGAGCTGGATGCCAAACACAGCTCCAAATATTCCTTTTTATAGCTCCCAAAAAAAGGAAAATCCTCCTCACTCAGGGCTGAGTGTGAGAGCCCTGCCCAGGCCTGAACAGAGTCAATACACACAGCCAATATTCTCCAGCAATATCTGCAATCCCAGGAGAGCCTGGAGGCCTTCTGGAACGGCTTTTTTGGTTTAAGTCTCTTGATGACAGCTCCATTTCTAGCTCCTCGGATGTCACTCTGGGATTCAACTTACTGTAATGATCTTTCAAGGACAGGGTCAATTTTCCCCTGTTTCTTTTGTGTATTAACACTGAGAGGATGGATTTGCCTCCTTTCCTCCGTGGAAAAGGAGGTTACCAGGTGAAAAAAGCTGCTTTGAACTGAGCCCAGTGACACTTTCAAAGACCCCCAGGCCATTCCAATCCTTGCAAACAGAGTTCCTCCCTGCCTTGGGGGAGGAATGCTGCTTTCTCAGGAAGGCTCTGATGCACATTTAGGCCTCCCATGTGTCTAACACCCGCTTCCACGATGGCAAAAATGCAATAGCAATTTCAAACTGCAGGGATGGAAGCCTGTCCCACCTTTTATTGAGCTGGCATTCAGAGATGTGTGAGAAGGAACTGCTGCTGAAGTGCCCCAAAATGCCTGGAGCAAGAGCCCCCCTGGACTCACTGCAGCAAGCACCAGTTTCACAAAGCATTTTTAGGCCATATTTAGAAGAACTTTGGCTGTTTGAGAGGCACTGAGTGCCCTCTGCACTCAGTCTGGGGAGCAGCCATCCCCCAGCTGTCCCCACACAGAGATGGAATCTGGGACCTGGCTGCCATCAGTCCTGCTCTGCTTCCAGGAAAAAAGACAGAAAAATGATTTCTTCCAATCATGCCACAGAGCCAGGGCTCAGTTTAAATCCTCCAGCTTGTTCTTCTTACTCTGAAGGGCTGATCTCGCTCTTTGATCGCTTTCAGGATTGCTTTCCTCTCCCAGTGACATTCCCTGGACAGAAATCAGGGAGCAGAAGCACCCCTCGGGCTTTGGATGAATGATCTGCTCTGGGACATTGACTGGCAAGGCAGCTGGCAGGTCTGTCAGCAGTGAGCAAGGACCCCAGGACCAGAGCAGAAGGTCAGAACCAGCCCCTGCTGCCTCCAGATCTCCCTGGAATTCAGATCTCCTGGAATTCTGCTCCCTCTTGCCTCCAGATCTCCCTGAAATTCAGATCTCCTGGAATTCCGTCCCCTCTCCTTCAGATCTCCTGGAATTCAGATCTCCTGGAATTCTGCCCCCTCCTCCTTCAGATCCCCTTGAAATTCAGATCTCCTGGAATTCTGCTCCCTCCTGCCTCCAGATCTCCTGGAATTCAAATCTCCTGGAATCCTGCCCCCTCTCCTTCAGATCCCCTTGAAATTCAGATCTCCTGGAATTCTGCTCCCTCCTGCCTCCAGATCTCCTGGAATTCAAGTCTCCTGGAATCCTGCCCCCTCTCCTTCAGATCTCCTTGGAATTCAGATCTTCTGGAATTCAGATCTCCTGGAATTCTGCCCCCTCCTGCCTTCAGATCCCCTTGGAATTCTGCCCCGGACTTCTGTTCAGTTCTTGGGCTCAAAATTCGGTATCCCTGGAAATGGTGCAGCCACATTCCCAGAGCCTTTTCCAGCCTGTGCCCTCCTCATGGTTTATCCATCAGCTGACTCTGACCACGACCACTCTTTGCAGTCTGTCCTTCCCTCCTGTCTGCTCTGCAGCTGACAGATATCTCCCTTCAGTGCCCTGAGGAGTCTCACCCTGTGCTGACCCCCAGCTCAAACTCAGCTCCTGCTTTTCCTTTCCTCATGAATATTTAACTGCTGCAGTTTACACCTGCCGGATCCCATTTGCTGTCATTAAGAGCGAAGGAAAGCAAAGTGCTTTGCGGTGTCAGGTAATTCTCTGCAATGATTCTGGTCCCATCATGTTCCTTTTAACCTCTGCTTGCACCATCGGGTCTCACCGTGAGATCCCTTTTGTCAGCTGCCACCTCTCCCCACAGCCCAGGCCCCCTGACAAACCTCTCCTGAGCACTCCCACCCAAATCAAACCAGGATAAAACCCCCCTAGACAGTCACCCTTACCCCCTGGATGGTCCTATGAACTCGGGTCAGAATTTATGAGCATTTCACTCATTGCACCAGCATGAAAATCAGATTGGAGGGACCTACAATTTCTTCCAGAACACCAATTTCAAAAACCCTTGCAAAGCTTTTCTTGCAGTCACTCAGTTATTCTAGAGATTGACAGGCTCCAATGGGACCATGCAGCTAAGAATTACTATGAAAATAATTACAATTTTAAAAAATATATATATTTAGATTTAGATATGCATCTATATATATACACATATATATATGTATATGTATATGTATGTATATATACATATATATGTGTGTGTGTGTGTATATTTATATATATATGTATGTATGTATTTTTAAGTTTGAATCAGAAGAAGCACTTTATTCTGAGCACTGTATATGTATATGTATATGTATGTATATATATATATATATGTGTGTGTATATATATGTATGTATGTATTTTTAAGTTTGAATCAGAAGAAGCACTTTATTCTGAGCACTGATGACAGCCTGGTGCCATCAGTCCTGTTTTGGCACCAGTGCTGCGATCCTGTCCCCTTTCCCCTGGTTTCCTCAGCTCCCTCACCCACAGAATCCCAGTGAAATTTGGGATGGAGGGACCTGAGGGGGTCACCTGCTCCAACCCTGCTCAGGGCAGGGATAAGACATTAAAACACTACAAAAACCCCTTTGTTTCCTATTTCTTCAGTGCACAGAAAAAGCCTTTCTCTCTGCCCATGGCAGCTCAGTTATTTCTAAAGTTTTTCTGATGACTCTTACCCAGAAGATTTTGGTAATCCATCTCACACAGCACAAACCAGATCACCCTTCACATATTTATTGATTCTATCCAGAAACTCGAATGGGTTTGTGAAATATGACTTCCCTCTACAAAAACAATGTTGTCTCTTTCCCAGGATGTTTATCTGGGTGTCTATCAAGTCTCTTTATTACAGTTTTCTTCCATTTCATCCAGGAGAAAAGTCAGAGCTGCTGCTCTGCACTTTCTCAAGTTCCTCCCACACTTCTTAAAAAAAAAAAAATTCCTTATTGTGGCTTTATTTGTCCTACTTTCCATTCCTTTCAGCTAATTTCAGTTCTCTGGAAAGCCTCAGTACAGAATTTGGGTTGCTTTGGTAGGGCAGTGCTTCAGCTCCTTGATGCAGGAGAAGCAATAACAGCATTTCCTTCGCTGTCACAACAATTCGTGACAAGTCTGGCACAAACACAAATTTTTAAAAATTTTGCTAATAGAATAGTTGGAATTTTGGGCTGAAAACTCCCTTTTCTCCCCCAGTATTGCAGAAGAGCTGATGTTCTTGCTGGTTCCTGCAAGCTACTGCCAGGCAAAGAAATGAACATGGCACTGCCTTTCTCACTTGCAGAGGAAATCAAGAACAGGGCAAGCTGGATCATTTACTGTGATTAAAAATAACATCTCGGGGTTCAACCCCAGCTATGACAAGAGTGGCTTTCTTTACAGAGTAAAATTATACCAATTTCCCACTGGAAGGTAGAAGCGCTGGGAAAATGGGAAATTGAGAGTTTTGTAACAATGATAATTGCAAATCACATCAGCAGCTCCTCTGTGTCAGGAGGTTTTTCCCTCACCTCCAACAAGTGGAGACTTGTTCTGTTATTTGCTGTATTTATGCTGTATTTAGGCACAGGAATAAAGCAAACGAGCTCTAGGACAGAATCTGCCACGTTATGGTTTCTGCAGATTGGGGTTGCTACTTCTTCTGAAGCTGAAGCACAGCCTATTAATAAAGAAATAAACAGTTTAAAACTACTTACATTTTAAATGGTATAAAATGTTCAAGATTAGCTCTTTTTTCCATAACGTAAATCTGATTATGTGCAACATATAAAAACAGATTATGCAAGTTCTAAAGAATGTATTTGGATGTGGAATCCTGATTCTTATTGTCTTGATTATGATTGAGCCAGGAGAACTGTAACACACCACTGCTGGTTATAATATATATATAAAAATATATATAATAATATATATAGTTATATATATATAAAATAGATTATTATATTATAGTATATACATTATATATTATATTGTATAATATATACAATATAGTATATAACATATATTATATATTAATATAATATATAAATATAATAAATATATACACTAAATAATATAAACTATTTATACACACTATATATTTTACACACTATATATGTTAAAATATTCTCATATATATTAATTATACTCATATATATGAATATTTAGTATATATGTAAATATTTAGTATATAAAAATATAATTTTTTTTCCTAAATCAAAGCCTAAAGGGGATCTGTAGTGTCAATTTTGATGAAAGCTGAGTCAAATCTCACTGCCTGATGCAGTCTGGCTGGGACAGTGCTCCTCTCCAGCAGGTGCAAAGCTGGGAATTCAAAGGCTGCAGTGTCAAGCGCTGGGGTTTCAGTGGGGACCAGCCCCAGCAGATTCCAGAGGTGTGGAATTGCCACCAGGGCAGAAGGGGAGGGAAAGGGGAGCAGGTCTCCAGCCTGAATTGCCCAGCTGCAGAGTGAGTGCAGAGCAGGAACAGCAGACAGGAGCACTGCCAGGGTTACCCCATAAACCTTGGCATGCAGCAGTGCCCATAAACCACAGATGGACAGGGATGCTGGGCCTGGAGGGGCTCCGTGCACACCACTCCTCCCTACTGCTGTGCTCCTGACCCCAGGGAATGAGCGCACCAGAAGCCAGCAGGGTCCCAGACCCCGGAACTGTTGGGAGAGTAGCTAAGAATTGGAAAAGTACAAGGCCGTGGCTAATTCCAAGTCCTGCACCTGCAAGATAGCGTGTCCTTGGGCCTAGCTGTAGTATGATAACAAATGGGGAAAGAGCCATGGGAAGGGAGAGATGTAACCCCTAAGGAATGGGAAAGAGCTGATGTTGTGGTGTGGCCAATAGACGGTGTAAATTACAGCATATTCATGAGCTTATTACTTGCTGTATAAGTGTCTGATGCTCCATCAATAAACTGAAGCTTGCTGATCTCATATTGAGTGTCCGAGTCTTCCCACACCCGACACAGAACTGCCCTCCCTGCTCCTCCAGAGCCATCCTTGCCCTCCTGAGCACGAGAGCAAAGGTGGCACTGCAGCCTCTCTTCACACCCAGGGCAGTGCCACAGGGATGATCTGCAGCCACCACGTGCTGCTCTGGGGATTTTTAGGAGGCAAAAACCTGCTGTGAAATGTGTGGGGGGAAATGGGAGCAGTTCTCCCAGTCCTGGCTCTGCCTCCAACGTTTCCCTTGCTGCAAAGGAGAAATCCCTGCATTCCAGCACCGTGCTGGGACTTCCTAACTAACACCTGTTCATGAAGGGAGGATTTACAGCATTTTTACAGCACCTTGCATACAGAGCCATTTCCAAAAGCAGAGCTCTTCAAACATGAACACAAAAGTCAGAAGTTGTTTTATGAGGTCTGAGATGGGAGCCAAACCCAGAGCCCCACTCCAGCATCACCTTCCCTGCCTAACATTTGTCACTGTGCTTTTGGCTGAGGGTAACGCTCAAATTATCACCCAAAGGTCATGGGGAAGTCACCAGCAAGGGCTGGAGCTGGATCAAACACTCCCCATAAATATAAAAAGAACAAAGTCACTCCCTCTGCCTGGCTGGGACGCCCAGGAGCAGAGTGTGGAGTGCTGCAGGACAGGGAGGATGTGTGAGCCGAGGCACACGAGCTGTGTCAGAATGCTCTGAGCTGTTCCCATATTCCAGAGGCTGGAACAGGCTGTGAATTGATGCTTTTGGTTGCTATGGTAATTTGTATTGCCCAAGTTTTAATAACCTCATCAAGAACATGCACTCAGGAGCAATGTGGCACCTCCACGTAATGGAACAGCAATCCATTCACGGCTCTGGTACCCTTTGAAACACTGCACGAGGAAATTAAAAACAAATAGAAATAAATCACCACCATGCCCAAACCAATAGATATTTAGGCTGAAAAGGTGAGCAGGCAGTGGAAAGAAAAAGATATTTTCAGAGAAATGATGGAAGCTTCTCAGACAATTATTCTCCTCCCAACAGCAAGAGCAAGGTTAGCCCCCATCAGTGGTAATTAGCTGAGAGCGATGGGCTCCTGTGCTTATTGTGCATGAAAAGCCCTTCTAAACAACAGCTTTTCAAAATTCACATTTGTTAGCCCTGAAGTACAAAGTACACACGTTGCTAATATTGAATTAAGGCAGGTTAAAAATGATGAGCTAAACCCCAGAGAGTATCAGGACTGCTGTACACAACAAACCCTTTTTGAGTTCATTTCCAATGCTGGTTCACCTGAGTGTGCTTTGGTCCTGTCTCTAAATCTCCTCAGTGTCCTCACACACCATCAAATTACGCGAATCATTTGTTTGGTAGCTTTACATGCTGCTTGTGCATCATTTGCAGGAAGAGATAATTATGTTTCAGCTCTTTAGTTTGTTTTTCTGCTTGAACTTTATTGCATTTTAATAGTTTTTCTAGCTTTCTCTAGTGCCTAAATAAGAGAAGGAGAAGGGACTTTAACAAATTTTTTCTTTCTTGTCACTGTTATGGTTCAATATGTGAAAATGGCAACACCTTGGACTTCCTTAAGTTCTTAAACTGTATTAAAAGAGCTTGAGTTATACAAGGCCAAATGGTAAACACTGAGTATTAACTTAACTGAAGCCAAACAAGAATCCAGTGCAGAGTGAACCTGAATTAACTTCAATTTCTGACAGATGCACAAAGAGTTACAGCCCACAGTTCCCCTCTGAATGCCTAATATTCCTCTGGGCAGTTTTATTTTCCTCTGGACCCATCCTTCCCCTCTCCTCCCAATGTGGATTCCTGCCTTTTTCCAGCCACAGTCACAGCCCAGCTTTTATTTTAATGCATTGACATGGCTTTAGTCTTCCTGAAAGGGAGACAGCAAATATTTATTCACTGCTCTTCTTTACAGCTGCCACTTGAAATGAGTAAATATAAAAGTGGTGCTGGTCCTTCTGGCTTTGGGCTGCTACTGGACAGGAGAGGAGGACAGGGCTCCGAGGCATTGGATGGGCATGGAAAGGACAACACTTCAGTGGGTTTGCAGAAATCCTGGTAAACACAGAGCTCCAAAGAGACTGGCAAAAAATCCTGGGGGAAATCAGCTTTCTTTAAGTGCCTTGATGTTCATAGAGAGGCCAAACCTAGAAATTCCACATTTGGTAAAATCTCCTGCATCACCAAAAGGGTCCCCTTGGCCAGGGCAGCTCCTGCCCTGCTGCTCAAGGTGCTCCAGTGGCCAAATTGGTTTTTAGGACAAGGCAAAGCACACAACCTGAAATCCTCATAAAGGAACCTCTGGGTCTGGGATCTGCCTCACCACTTAAGCCCCACTGCCCTCCTGAGCAAGCCAGGCCTTGCCATGGCAGCAGCCACCACGTGGATCCCTTCCAGCACCAGGAGCTGAAATCCTCCCTGGCTGCAGAGCACTTGCACTGAGAATATTTTAATAGCCTTGGATACCTCAGGCAGTAATCAGAGCTTCCCCAGGTGCACAATTCTAAATGAAGCTCATATTGAGCTTTTATTTTTAGAGAAATATAACGATCAGAATCCAGAACAGCCCCATTATGGCTGTCACTTCATTTTGAGGGACTTCAGAAATAAACAGACTTAAAATGTTTAAGGTTAATTAAAGGAAAACAGATTTCTAGTGGATAGAGAAGCTTTATATGAGTAAAAGGTGTGAAGAACAAGTGATGGAATTCCTTTGCTGGCCTTGTGATGTGAGTGAGGGTGGGATGGCAGGAATGCACAGAAAAGGGAGAGGAGGTTTGTGCTGGGTGAAATTTGGCAGGAAGGTCCCATTTCTGTCAGCAGTGTCATCCCCTATGAAAGAGTAAGCAGGGTTTGAGTATCATGGGAGGATGCAAAGGAATTACAGGTAATTAATTCCCTCAGCTCTTGTGTCCTGGCAGAGCAGGAGCTGCTGGGCTTTGCTCCATCAGCTCTGGACCACCAGGAACTGCTGAGATATCCCTGATGTTCCAAGGCACAAACCTTTCTCTTCCAGCTCCATGGCCATGCCTACAAAGGTTAAAATACCACTTCTGCTGCAGCCACAGAATGCTTTGTCCTTGCTTTCCATTTCCAGGCTGCGTTAAGTACCATTAGCAATATTCCTATTCATTTTCTTTGCTCTCTTGTGAATTCTGGAGCTGTCCAGAGCAGATAAGCTCCTGCTGATAGCAGAGGGTGCAGTTGCTGAGGAGACTGAGGCCCTGCAGGAATTCCAGGAGCTGCAAAGTGGGATGTTACTGCATCAAAGCAACTCCCAGCTCCAGCAGAACAATCCCAGCCCAACTCCTCTGGAAAACACCGGGTTCTTCTTTGCTCCACCTCATAATTACAGCTCGTGTCAGAGCCTAAGCAAGAAGACTTTTCAGATATGTGTCTGGAAATGATGAGAACTTGGCTCTGCAAGCTGCTGAGAGGGAGCAGCTCTGTGCTCAGCACCTGGGGCCAGCACCTCAGCACCTCCTCTGCCTCAGGGGCACAAAAGCACCTGAAAGCAGGAGCTGTCACAAAAGCAGCTCCTTTCTCCTCTGAAAATGCCACTACCCAAACAGAAGCTCTGCAGTGTTGCAAACAGCATCCCAGCTGGCCAGAGAGCAGTCAGTAAAAGAGGCAGGCAGACCACAGGTCCGTGACCCTGCAGTAAAATGTTCCTGTCACCTGTGTCCTTCATTGGCCCCTTCAGGGGTTCTGGGCAGAGGGCACCACTCCAGGAGAGACTGAGGGAAGATCTGATCCAATGAAGAATTTCCACAGCTCCCTCTGGACAGTGTCCTGGGAGCCCATCTGGGGTTTGGTGAGCACTCCTGTCCATCTCTGCTGGCCCCTGAGTGCCCCCCAGCAGCATTTCCACCAACACCAGGGCCCCAGCCCAGCCCTGGAGCTCCTTGCCAGGCTCTGCTGCACCGATATGGGAGCCCAGGCTGGGGCAAACACCTCCCAGTCCAGACTGGGAAGGAACCAGTGCCCGGTGTGCAGGGGCACAGCTGCCAGTCTCAATGGCACTGGTGGAATTGCCTTTTTTCCTTTGAAAAACAGCAATCTTCACGCTGCACCCTGTATTTGTGTTATTTATACAGTGCTTCACAGTGATTTAATCCCAGCTGCCAGGTATGGCCCCATGCTCCTGCTGGGTCAGGGGTGGCCTTGTGTTGGAAAGCAGGGGCTGGGCAGAGATGGGCTCTGATTGATGGCTCCAGCCTGGGCTTGGAGAAATTCCTTCTCCTTGGGGAACCCAAGCAACCAAACCCTGAGATATCCCTCAGGGACGGAGCAGGACCTGCCTGTAACCCAGAGGCTCTCATGTTCATTTTACAAGAATGTTCCACTCATAACCAAGGCCCGACTTTCCTGAAGACATCGCAGTTCTCTGAACAGCTCTGGCCAGTTATTTACCAAATTCTTTGGAAATCTTGCTTACAGACATGAAAGGGAAATGTGGCTTTCAGAAAATCACATTTGGGGTGAACAATGAATTCTGCTTTCAGGTGCACAATGAATTCTGCTTTCAAAGTGAAATGTCACTGATGTTTTCAACAGAAGCTATCACAGCAAGCACAGGAATTTATTCAACATTCCAGAAACTGCCAAGGCAGGGCTGGTGATAACACAACCAAGTGTGCAGCTCAGTTTGGCCCTGAAATTGTAATTTTTAATTAAATTTGAGAGCTGTAGGATTGGATTTTCTGTGAACAAACTAAACTCAGGTGCTCCTTCAGCCTTTTTCCTCTCCTGGTTGCTCTCAGGACTTTTACAGAAGCGCAGATGCTGCATTTGGTGGGCAAAGGGAATCTCTGGCACAAAGTGTCTCCCGTGGCACCTGGGAGCTGCTCCTGTTCCCTCGATCCCCTGCACTGAGCCAATTAGCAGCAGGAGATTGCCCAGGCTGATCAACCTGCCTAAAGTCAAAGCAATTTTAAACCAAATGCAAAGGGCAGTGCTGGCTCTCTCTCCAGCAGTGAAGTGATTGTGCCATCGGCTATGGTAACAAGAAGTTTTCTCTAAAGCTGGCCCAAAATAAGTTGAAGCAGTTTTGACAGGAAAAAAAAAATAAAGCTTTCTACAAAAGCTCATCTTCTAAAAACTTTAATTTGAAATGCTCAACTTTCTTGAAGTTAATTTGGAAACAAAATATCTCAACAAGCAACAGAAGTTTGGTGTTGTGTTCTAGAAGCATCTTTCCAACAGCTCGGTATTTTAAGTCTGTGAAAATCTTCAAAATTTATCTGCCTGCCATAAATTTATCACTTTGTCCATTGGAATATTCACCAAACAAAAATATTCAAGAAGGCTGTTGAAAGGTGTCACAGGCTCATTAAATTGTTTTTTGCAGAAGTGAAGCATGTAAGTGTAATAATTAGATCAGTTCAGACTTAAAATACACACGCACATCGTGCTGCGCTGAAATGAATCCTTGCACTGACACCTGCCCTGCTGCAACGCTGCACAACCAAAATTATCCAAGAATGAGGACCAAAACGGGCTCCAGTTGTTGTGCTGAGCCTCAGTGTGAGATGGGGTCAGAGAAACAAGGAGCTTAATGGATTTCATTGCAGGCAACAAAGGCTGCATGCACAGAATCAGCTGCTCTGAGAGCGGTGGGAAGAGTCATTAAAAGCTAATTAGGGAGAGGTGCAGGCACCAACACGGAGCGTTCAAGGAAAGAAAGAAAGTTTTCCCAGCAAGAGCAGCGTGGTTTGATTTTCCTCCTGGAAGTCTCTGCAGGAACTGGGGATGTCCAAGTGACATTTGTCCAAGTGACATTTGCCCAGGTGACATTTGTCCAAGTGACATCCCCAGCCCCTCCCCGGGCTGTAGGAGTGAGCTTTGTGCACAGGCAAATGGTTTGAAAATGGTTTCTAAAACCCCACCGTGGGATTCTATGCAGCACCTTACAGTAACTACCCCAAACATTTCTCACACTCCAAGCGCCTGCCACGAGCCCTGGGAGACAAATGATGAATGTTCGCTGCCTTTGGACAATAAATATAAATAAGAGTCCAAACAGACACAGCAGCTCTGTGTGGGAGTCTGAGGGAAGGTAAGGAATCAGGGGATGATCTACATGCTCAGTGGGAAAAGGAAATGTGGACATTTGTCTACCAGAAAAATGACCCTTGATATTTCATAATTTTTAATTTTGGGTAAGATTTATTCTCCTGGTGATTTGTTCCTGTGGGCTTTCAGGACAGGGTTTGTTCCCTGTGCTCAGTGTTTGGGAAAGCCAAGTTTGGACTCCTTGAACAGCCAGGGAAGGAAGGCAGCATTTCCAAAAGAGCTAATATCCTCCTGACGAGCAGGTATTAAGAGCAGATAAATGGTTTTTTAGTCGGATAGTGCCTAAAATGAATAATATATCAGCAGAGCCAGTGCCTGTGGTGAGGCCAGAAGAGCTCTTTGTTTAAGAAGTGCTCATTATTTAATATTTCCTTTGGGAAAACTCAGAGAGCAGCAATGAACTCTGGAGAGAAAAGCAGAGCCCAGGCACAGATGATGTTGGTATTCATGCTGGGACAGGGCTGCTTGTGGGGCAGAGTGATTTCTGACCCCAAACCACCACAGGCACTGTTCTCCCACCAGCCTGATGGGGGAACAGAGGATTGGGCACAGACGCTGGCACTGCTCATGCTGAATCACAGCAGACCCTTCAGGGAGTCCACCAAAGGATTCAATTCAAGTGCAACACCCTGAACTTACTAAAATCAAAATAAAAACTTCAGCATCTTCAGTGAGTTCAGGTTTGGTCTTGTTCTCTCGCTGCCCTTGCCACCCCTTGACATCTTTTCCTACCTAGAATATTTTCTCTCTTCTGTAGAGTGAGAAAACCTTAATCTGGCAGGATCTGAACTCTTCTATTTTCAGCCTGAACTTAAATCTGGTATCAGATTGATATCTGGTAGAAAACAGACACAGAAAATGCAAATGTTGCCCATTTTGACTTGAGATTTGATCAGATCTCCTTCAGCTGCTGTTGTCACTGTCAAATCAAGGAGACCGGCGATGCTCCTGCTCCTTTGAAAGTATTCAATAGCAGGAGCAGCTCCATGGAGATGACACCCAGCTCCTCAGGGCTGAGGGGCTCTCTGAAGGAGGTGGAACAATCAGAGTCTGAATCGGTGTGAGGAGAGAGAGATTCAAATGATCTCTCCTGAAATAAAACAGCATTTGACCACACTGAGGTCTGCTTTGGGAGTGCAAAGACTTCACACATTTTGGTTTATTATGTAGCCAGAAAATAAGGATTCTTAAGGATTCTGTGTGTCTTTCTGCAAATAAACAGGCTCACATGACCAGACACTTGCAGATATGAAGATAACCAGCAGACAGATATCTTGGATGAGATGTTCTCAGAAAGAAAATGAAATCAAAAATAAGATTCCAGAAAAAAAAACGAAAACCCCTTTGTAATGGAATCACAATAAAATTCCTGTGCTCTCCGTGGCTGGGATGCTGATGCCTCCATCAATAATGTAAATAACTGTATTTTTAATGCCTTCAGAAAAGCCCACAGCCAACAGAAATGTGTTTTTAATAACTGGTATTGAAGAAAACTTGGCCCAATCTGTATGCAAATTGTGAGATCTGATTCTCTCTGCCTGTTACAGAAACCTGCTGTGGAAAATTTATGTGTGTTTTTTACTTCAAAAGCTTCCCAAGTATTTCACCCACCAAAATGATACCATGCTTTTGAAATATGGTTACCTTGAAAACAGAAGCTGACAGTGGAAACAGAAGCAATGCTACAAAACTGTGATCAAATGAAAAATGTGTTGCTTCACAAACATTGCACACAGGCCACAGAAGTCTTCCCATACAAAACACTGTCCAAAATCCTTTATCAGCTAAAGCAGGTGTCTGCTGACACAGAAAGAACTCAAACAAATCCCTGATTTTAAACTTACGGATAGTGAGAAAGGAGGGAATGAAAAGGAGATGGGACCTTGAACAAGGAGCTCCTGAACTCTCTGCTCCTGCTTTGGACACTGACTTTTTCCCTGGCCATAACCCATCACAGCCCCCTCACCCTCCCCTCAGGGATCACATTTATTTACTCAGGCCCTGATGGAGTGGAAGTGATGTTTTACTCAGCTAATTTTGCTGACTCAGGCAACAGAGTGAGCAATCTGGTAAGGAAGATCTGACTCTGAACCAAAACTCGCAGTGGAAACCCGTGGAATCGGTTCCCTGTGTGCTGAGCCTTGTGTCAAAGTGACGTTTTGGAGATGAAAAGCTGGGTGTATACTCGAAACAGGGCTATTCTGTGTGGGTGTATTTACCAAAAACCTCCTGTTTGCAGAGAGCCCCAGAGACAGGGGCTGCAATCCCAAAGCAGAGCCCCAGGCTGCACAAACACTGCAGGGGCTGCAGCACAACTTCCCCTGGCATTAATGGGACAGGTGAGGCACCTTCCGTGGGAAGCAGATTAAGCCATGAATCCAAGCATCATCAATCTAAAATGATGCACTTCAAATTGCTTCTTCTCTCGTTTCTGCCTTGCACTGTGCTGGGTCATTAGTTTTTATTAAAATATGACAGTGCTGTGGAGCCTGCTCCTAACTGGCTTTTAGCAGGGAAAGAAGGAGAGACAAAAGAACATAAACTTATCCTGCAGAATGTGGTCTGGCCATAAATACAGTTCTCTGTCCTGATGGCTTGGCTTGCCTTTCTGCTCTATGCAGCTGGGAATCACATCCAAACAACCTCAGGAAAATTTGAATTTTTTACCTGACGCAGCAAGAAGTCAGCAGAGAAGGGGAGTGTAGGAAATCCCCTGATCTGAGAGCGAGAAGAGCTGAGAAAGAGGGTATTTTTTGATACTGCACCGGATTTTATGCAGAGCCAGGAGGAAAGGTTCCGTTTCAACCAGAAAGTCTCATTCAAAAAAGGACTTATGCCACCAACAAATAGCTCTTTCATTTTGTTGGTGCTCAGACCCTTAACAGGTGGGTAACTAACTCATTATTTCATGCAGGCTTTTCCCCTACCTTTGTTTCTGAAGGCAGAAAAAATTCCTTTATTGCTACATGTTTGGTGGTAATACAGCAGCTGCTGTTTATGGTAATTCCTGCTTACTTGCAAATAGACCTGTGCTTATTTTGTGCCATGCCAGCTGTCAGCAAAGACATTTGAAGAATAATTTCCATGCTCAAAGGAAAGGCTCTGCTCCCCCTCATTTCTGTCTCCTGCATTCCAGATGCAGGGGTGTTGGACTGGAGAAGGGGCTGATGGTGACTTTGGGATGAGCTGAACCTGCAATGCTGCTCCCACAGGAATCCCCCTCACCCTGGGCACTTGCACAGCCCACCCTGAGCTGCCCTGTTGGGAAGGATGAAAGTTTGACAAGAAGGTCTCACAGATATGTGTGCTTAGCAGAAAGATTTTTGAATGTAGAGTCTGATGAAGGAATAGAGATGGAAGCAAGTTTTGATATAGAAGAAAAGAATTGCTGAGCCAGTCTCACTGGATAACCAAGGAGACAAAGGGTGTGTGAGTTAGAAGGGGTTTTATGGCTCAGAGAAAGGACAAACCCACCCCAAACAAGAAGATGTTTTTACCAAGCAGAAAGATAGCACAGGCAAACAGGTCAGCAAATGGTGCAAGTAGAAAAAAGCTCTCAGAATTTTCCACTGCAAGAAAACTGAAAAACAACTTCTAGCTTAAACTGCAATGCACTGACTGTTAGTGACTGGAGAACAGTAACGTGAATATGGTAATTATAGCAGTTATGATGGGCTATAGATAATAGTTAAGGTATGGATTGGTTCTGCTGTATGAAGATGCTCAGCAAAGAAAAGTACATAATGCATTGGAACCTAAAGAAAAGTACATAATGCATTGAAACCAAAACCAAAGTAAATAATGCAATGTAAGCAAAACCCAAAGGGTCTCCAGGCCTGCCTGCAGCTGGAGCTGACAGCTGTGGGCACAGCTCTGTCACCTGTGACCCCGGACTGCTGTAATGCCTTAGATACAATAAACTGCATTTTGGAGAGCCCCTGGAGCCCCACATCTCTCATTCAGGCTCTTACACTGCCCCTCTGCAGTGCTGCCCTGAGCTCTGCCCCAAGCAGGGCACAAACCCTGGCACAAGGAGTCCCAGTGCAGAGAACCCCCCTGGGGGATCCCTTTGGTCCTCACCTGGATCTGCGCTGACCCAATCCCAGGTGCCAGCCTCCCTACCCAGAGCTTGTCACTGCCCTGGGAGGAGGCTCAGAGGATTTGGGAGCCAGCCCTGCCTTCAGCACCAAGAAACTGATGCCATGAACAGCTCCATGTACCAGTCACCTGCATTTTCTCACTGAATTCATCCCGGTGCAGCTGAGATGGAAGTGTGACTCGGGATGTTTTCCAGCATGTGAATCTCAGGCTTTTCAGCAGCTCAGTGTTCCCTCAGCTGGGGCACAGCACTGTTTTCCCAAAGTACCTGGCACTGCCTGGGTTTTCCTCTGAGATGTGAAGCTGCCAGTGCCTCATTCCTTCAGACAGCGTGTTACTACCCATCGGCATGTAGTGCATTTAGTAGGATCAGAGAGCCCCTGAGGACAAAATGCTCTCAAATCAGTCATCGGGGACCCCCAGCCCTGATCAGCACAGCTCCCTCACTCCCCACAGCCTCTAGGGAGGAAGAAATTCCATCTCCTGCTCCCACAGAACCGTGGCCGGGCTGCTCAGTGAGCAGAGGGATGGAGCACTGTTCCACTGCTCACACCTTGGACAGGTCCCTGCCAGCTCCTGCTCCAGGGCTGGGGATCCCAGTGGATCCAGCACAGCCACAGGAAAGGACAGTTCAGAGCAGGAAAAACCTCATGGATGAGGAAAAATGTGAGGAAAACAGCCCTGATCCCAGCCAGGTGTGAGCTGAGGAGCAGGAGCTGCAGGTGACAGCAGAGTCCCTGTGCCATGGTTTATTCTCATGGTTTGTATCCTCATGGTTTATCTCCTCGTGGTTAATATACTCATGGTTTTTATCCTCATGATTTATATTCTCATGGTTTATCCTCATGATTTATCCCCTCATGGTTTGTATCCTCATGGTTTATCTCCTTGTGGTTAATACATTCATGGTTTTTATCCTCATGATTTATCCCTCATGGTTTTTATCCTCATGGTTTATCCCCTCATGGTTTACCTTCATGGTTTACCCTCATGGTTTATCTCCTCGTGGTTAATATACTCATGGTTTTTATCCTCATGATTTGTATTCTCATGGTTTATCCTCATGGTTTATCCCCTCATGGTTTACCCTCATGGTTTGTATCCTCATGGTTTATCCCCTCATGGTTTATATATTCATGGTTTTTATCCTCATGGTTTATCCTCATGAGTTATATTCTCATGGTTTATCATCTCATGGTTTATCCCCTCATGGTTTATCCCTTCCTGGTTTATCCTCATGGTTTATCCACTCATGGTTAACCCTCATGGTTTGTATTCTCATGGTTTATATCCTCATGGTTTATCCCCTCATGGTTTATGCCCTCATGGTTTTTACCTTCATGATTTATCCCTCATGGTTTTTACCTTCATGGTTTATCCTCATGGTTTATCCCCTCATGGTTTATCCCCTCATGGTTTACCCTCACCCAGCCAACATCTGTGGCTGAGCAGTGACCCATCTGAGAGCACTGAAGACTGAGTTTGTTCCAACGACCACCAGACCACCTCCAGTTGTTCACCATGTGCCACAGCAGGCCGGGGAGCCCCTGGGAAGCGCAGCTCTGTCAGAGTTTTGGAACAGATTCAGAGCCGCTCTTGGTAGCCAAGGGACTGGAGAGCCCAGCTCCTGCAGGAATAGCTGCCTCAAGCAGCATTCCCTCCCTGCCAAGCCGGTGCTGGCCATGCCAGCCACATTTATAACTGCAAGCAGGCAGAAGAGCATGCCAGGACAAGTTGGAGATTTCTTCTTTCCCTGCTACAACTGCTTCCCAGCCAGCAGACACCGGGAGCAGCGCTGAATCCATTCTCACTCCCTGCACTCCATATGTTCCCAAGGATTCCAGCTCAGATGGTGCCAACAGGAGCAGAGTCACACCACTGGGATAGATTTCATCCTGTGCTGCCTGTCTAAAATCACTTCTCTAGCTTCAATTAAAGAAAACGTTCCCCTAAAAGGCAGGGAAGCCTGTTACAAGTGGTTAATTAACAACAGGGACTCTCCATCATTGATTCATCTTTGATTCATCCTGCAGATTTCGAGGTGGCAAAGATTCTCCTGTGCTTCCTTTTAAGAGTAAGCATGTTTATAATATCATTGAAATGTTTCTAATATCATTGAAAAGTTTCTAATTGAAAGGTTTGTAATATCACAGAAATGTTTATGATATCATGGAAATGTTTCTAATTGAAATGTTTGTAATATCACAGAAATGTTCATAATATCACTGAAATATTTATAATATCATGAAAATGTTTATAATATCATGGATATGTTTATAATATCATTGAAATGTTGATATTACCATTGCATATGCCCACACAGGCCTCTGCTTGAAGAAGGTGCTGTATAAATGAATAAATAAATCAATTGCTACAGAAATCAAAAGCACAGGACTTGTATATACACAGAGTTAACCAGAGTCCCAAATAATTCTTAGAAGCTGCTATTGGCTAAAACATTTAACTGAGGGATGTTTTACTCAGTGACAGTTCCAAAAGGCAGAGGCATCTGTAGTCCTGCACATCCATCTGGCCTCGATGAAAATGAAGTGTCCAGTTTTTAAAGGATGCCCGGTGAATTTTCATCATTTTCCTTTAAAAGATACATGGTGAATATTCCACGTTTTCTTGTAAAACAGTAAATATTTCCTCAGAAAACGTTTCATGAAAGATACATTGGTTTTCTTTTCCCCTGAGAAGCTCTGCAAAGCAATTCAGTGAGAATGAAAGCTCTGCCCTAGAAAACAGGGGCGGTGCAGTCCTGAAGGGGACTTTCATTTAACAGGTTTGCATTTTTGGAAGGAGTTCCTATATGCTATTAACTATATGCCCCATCTGCAAATGAAGTAATGAATAAATTATCATGAATAAACACAAACATCCAAAGTCAGCAACAGCAAGAAAGCAAAAAATAATAAAACTATGAAGGAAACACTGCCTTTTTCCACAACAGGTATTGCTAACACACAAGTTGTCAGGGTGGGAATCATCCCATCAGAATAGAAAAGTTTAGAAACTTTTAGCAAAAGTTCTCTCCTACAAACTGGTTAATGGTAAGCAAGCTTCAAATTCCTCAGCACAAGCTGTTTACATGGGTTCTGCAGGCAGCACACTTGCACAGATTGGCACAATACAGGCAGGCAGAGAAGTGTGGAGGCATCCACATGGATCCAGGATCCCAAAGAAATCTTGACAGGCCTCCCAGACACCCATCAGCAGTGCTGGAAACACAGAAGCCAAGCTGCACAGCTCTGACTTACACAACTGGTATTTCCTTCTCCTACAGCCAGCAGACTCAATGTTTTAAAGCCCTAAAAATCCCCCCAGAAGTGCTCCATGCAGTCACAGTTTTCAGCCAGGAATAAATAAGTTGGGGGAATATCATCTGTGGATTTCAATGCAGATGTGGGCACTGCTGGGCACTGGGCTGGTCTGACAGGCTGAATTCAGTCCTTGGGAGGATTTGGAGCTGGCTGGATCCAGCAGGGGGTTGAAGCACACAAAAACAACCCAAAAAAAGGCTCTTTGTCACAGAGCCCTTCCCATCAAAGCCCAGGAGCTGGGGGCAGCCAGGCACACAAACACAGGGCTGCTGAACAATGCAAACTCCACCTGGAGTCACCTGGGCAGGATTTGGGCACCTGGGTTTGGACTGCGCTGCCTGGAGCGTGTGCCCAGAGCTGGGAGAGCACCAGGACCCACGGGGCCCATCCTGCAGCGCCTCAGGGCAGGGAGAGCTCCCTGCATCCCTGCATCCCTGCATCCCTGCATCCCTGCATCCCTGCACCCCTGCAGCTGGGAGCCCTCTGCTGCTGCTGCTGCTGCTGCCTGGGTCAGGAACAGCCCGGGTGGCACATCTGCACCTGCACACACAGGTGTTGGCACCTGTGGCTCTGGTTTTCCCAGGAACTGACACACAGCCATGGAATTTCTGCTCCCTTATGGCTCAGAAGAGGTAATGCCCCCTCCCAGCAGCTCTGCTTTCTGCCTCACTGTCAATGGGGAGGTGGGTGACATTTATTGGTTAAACATTGCCATAAATATTTAGCAGAGCAGGGCTCAGTTGAGGAGAGGACATCTAAACAGATTGCTGGCGAGCTAACCCTTGGAGATTTTCCAGGTTTCTCTCTCTTCCTCCCCATTTCTTTTTCCTTTATGGAGAAACTAAATAAACATTTGAAAGGAGACACATGACTGGAACAAAACCCCCATAAATTATTCAAAAGAAAATTAATAGGATTCAAGATACACTTTCTGATTATCAGCACGGATGCTACTCTTTATTTTATTTTATTTTATTTTTTTACAGCAGCAGCCAGCTGGTACAGTGCACCATGCTAATCAGGGAGTGCCTTTCACATTCCTGAAACACTCCTTGGAAACACATCTCCCTCCATCGAACTGCTTTGAAGTTCAATTTTAATTTAGATGCAAACTATCCCAAAAGTCCCGATAGTCTAAAAAGCCCCTCTGGCAGTTCATAATTATGAGGCAATGGAGCTGTCAGCTTTGATTAGGGGGTGGCTGCAGTCACTCAGGCCATGCAGCACCATTTAGCCCCTCCTGATCATTTAAATTATATTTATTTATTATTTATATATATTTATATATCTATCACATTATAATAAATATAGACAAAATATTATACTTATTATTTATATTTATTATATATTTAATTTGTTATTTATATATTATTTAATAATTTATTTTTAATTCTTTTATAAACAAACTCAGTGCTCACCCAGCATTGGGCTGGGTGTGAGGGATATTTTTATTTGTTCCCTGCTTTTCAATCATGCAGCCCTCCAGAGCAGGGCAGTGACTGAGCTGTGCAGGAGAGCATCCTCCATCCCCTCCTCACCCAGATCTGCTGCAGCATTTCCCCTGCAGGACATTCCCAGCAGAAGCCTCCCAAGGATCTGCTGCTATTAGGGTTTAATAAAAGCTATTAGGGCTTAATAAAAGAGCAATATTGTGCCACAAGGCTGGGGCCTGAGCAATGGCACTGCAGCTCAACAGGCCAGTTCCCACCAAAGTCTGTCAGATTTGGGGGATATGAATCATTCCTTTGGGAGGAATTTCTGTGCTCCTGAACCCGTCGTGTATCCCACATTCAGCTGATTTCAGTGGCACAGGGACCTGCACCAGGAATTAGAATTAATATTCAGGAATTAGAATTAATATTTGGTATTTGCTGTTCCTGCTGCTTTCAGTGCATGCCATGGACAGGAAAACAGAGAATATGAATTCCAGAACACCCGGGCAGCTTCAGGAGCCCATCTGAGGTCAGATATCCCAAATAAGAGCCCAGGGAAGCCCAAAGCCCCAGCCCTGACCCTGGCTCCTGGTCCTCCCCTCTCTCCCTGGCTCATTTTCATCCCCTGCTCTGGGAATTTCCTGTCTGAAACAGACCCTGCCTGTGCAGCCTGAGGACAGAGAGGCTTCTAAAATCTTGGGCCGTGCTTTTCCTTCAGCTCCATTGTCTCACTTGTTTAAAGAGGCGAAGACAATCTGGCACTAACTGGGATTTAGCAATGATGGCCAGCGTTACCCTTTGTGATTCTGTTTCTTCTAGATACTTTGCAGAAGCAAAGGGAAAAAATAATAATTTCATTTCTGAGGGTTCATCCTTCAGCCCAAGCGCTCTGAATGCCTAAGTCCTCCCTACACCAGCTTTTCCTCCTGCCCAGCCATGAAATAAATCTCATTCTGCTCTGAAGTTCTCATTCCAAGCCAGAGCTGAAGGTCGCAGCAGCGACCCCAAAAATGCTTCACTTCCCATCCCTGTCACTGTGAGCCTCCAACACACTGAGAGAGCTTTGGCTCTCCTCAGGGTCACACTGAAAAATAAGCCTGAAGGTTTCAATCTATTTGAGGAGCTCTTTCAGCAGAGTTTGCATCTCTTGGGCAGGCTTCACTGGAGCCACCCTCAATATCAGCCAGGGCACCTCACTCAGCCAGAACAGAGCTGCAGGCAGGGGTGAATCTCATCCTTTCCTCTTTCAGACAGCCCAGGAAGCCAGCAGCCCCCTGTTTTCAGCCTAACTACAGAGGACAACTTTAATGAGGCTCAGGGAAATCGCCTTGAGCCTCAGGAGCAGCCCACGGTCACAGGAGGAGCTCCCTGGAGGAAACCTGGGCAGCCCTTGGATAAATCCCTTTGGCTCTGCTCTCACTCCTGCTCCTCAGCTGTCAGGGTGGGAGGTGTGAACATGTGTGGGATCATGCTGGAATCCTGGCTGGAATCATTAATGTAAGGAAATTATAGCAAGAAGTGAAGAGAGAAGGGTTCAGAGCAGCGGCTTTCATTCGTTGCTGTCTGTAAAGAGACAGACAGCAGGAATGGGAAGCCCTGCAGCTGTGCAGACACCCAGCTGCTGCTGCTGGCTTGGCTTGGGAGCTCTCCCTGCATGCCCAAATATTGCCCTTCTCACCCTGCCTCAGCCTGGGAGACACAGGAGGTGCACAGCAAATAAAGCTACATCACCCTAAGAAACTGTGTTTTAACATTGGCAGGGAATATAGCAAGGTCCCTCCTCCCCTGGCAGCAGATGGATACAGCAGAAAAGGAATTCTTCAAAAACTGCTGCTAATGCTGACCTTAAAATGGCCCAGAAATAATTCCAAAGGTTTCAGCCTGATTGTTTAAACACACTTTCAGCATCTCCTGCCTGCTGTTAATCAGACATTTATGACTAATAACTCCTTATCTCTCACACATTCACCTATAAACCAATCCCTGTAATCAGGCTGGGGGTGCTTTGGCCACTGCTTAACATGTGGAGCACAGAAATCTCATGTCCACCCTGAATCCTCTCCTCTGCTTGCTGCAGTGCTCGTGTCCTGCCATGAGCAGAAGCTGCTTCAGGGAAATCTTTTCCTTCTTGTGTTCCTGCAGAGCACCCACCACACTGAGGTTCACAAAAGCCTCCTGCTCTCGTTGCTTTCACTGGTTTTGATATGAGAGTCACAGCATGAAGGAAACACGCAGCTGTGAAGCAGTTTGCATCAGAACAGAAAAAAAAAAAAATGCCTTTATTCCTTTTTCTTAACAAATCATGCAAATGTTCTCATTTCCCCATGGATTAAGAATGTGCTCAGTCAAAGGAAAACATCTGTCCAAGCAGTGAGAAGGAGCCAGAGCCACATGCCTGAGCGAGCTGCTGCTCAGGAGCACCTGAAGGAAATGCAGAGGGCTGCCCGGGGATTGGCTCTCTGGGGGGGAAAAAGGCAAAAACTCTGCAATCTGTCCATGAGGGACAGAGGGACAGAGGCAGGGATGGGAGGGCATCGTGATGGCAGCACCTGTGTGTGAATGGAGAGCAGCACACCCTGGCCAGGACAAACACCCCGGCTGCTGGGAGCACTCGCCAGGGCCAGCCCGGGCTCAGGACAGCTGGGAAGGACACACAGACACACAGACAGACAGACAGACAGACAGACACACAGACACACAGACAGACAGACAGGCAGGCAGGCTGCAATGTCGCTATAGAACACGAAATAACATGATGCGTACACACTGCTGTTTTTAAGGTAAAAAAGGGAAGTTTCTTTTTTGACTTTAACATTTATAGATTTCCAAAAGTGACAGTGGATTGGAGGGTGACAGTGCCGCCTCTCTAATGACGCTGGTCAAACCAACAGTCCATCAAATTTTTCTTCTTCCATAAAAGAACGCAAAACAATGAGTTATTTACAGCAACCAAGTATTCAAATTAAACCCTTCCAGTCCAGGATTTACATTTTATCCCTAAACCACAGTCCTGGGCACCTCGTTTTAGTTATGCAGATCCCTTTGGTTCCCACATCACTCTCTGAACTCTGCCTGTTTGTTGCCCAGGCTACCTCCACAAGACAGATGATACCTCTTGAAATAAGTAGAATAAATCATCCCCTGGAAGTCCCTTTCCATTTACTGAATAAAGGGACTCTAGTTTATTTAGACCAGAAATCTATTTTTCATATGTCCAAAGTTACGTGACATGAGCCTCAGCATTTTTTCTACCCTTTTTCTGAAACCTGTCAGCAAACTGGGAAAAACATCTGCAGGGACACTGAAGACATCACCCGTTCCTGTTTCACATGCAACTGTACCAACAGCAGCTCTCCAAGAACATAAACAGATTTTTTAAAAGCAGAGGGTTGATTTTTAATTATTATTATTTATTTGTGCTCTAGCTTTCAACACCAACTTTTTATTTTTCCTAACAGAAATTAAAGGTTCCTGTGAAGCGCAGCTCCAAAGGGAGCTTTATACAATATCAAAGGCAATCCTACAAAGCTAGGTTTTTATTTGGCTGGTTTTGAAATAAACAAAGGCAGAGGATTTTCATCTACATTCCAATGGTCTCGATTCTGTGAAGTTTGACACGAGTAGTCCTGAAACACTCTTATCACTCAAGGTCCATTTCTATATTGGGCAGATGAAAAAGTCTGCAGCTTCAGAGAGCTGACTGCACTTCTAAATGTCTGAAAACACAGATTTGACAGAATTGAAGCTCTTCACAAACAGATATTGATCTCTCCAAGACTGGAGATAAAAATCTGTTGAATAAGGTTGAAACATTTGTTTGTCTTGAAGCATGAACCAAATGTTTTAGGTAACTCTGGTTTTTAGATTATATGCTAAATGATACTTGTCAAAAAGATACAGCTGGAAGATGTCAGAAAAATCAAAATCAAATATTTCAGCAAAGTTAATTATAAGATCTCTGAGACTTCAAAGAAATTCCAGCTTGGTTTTTTTTCTCTGCATTTGGAACAAGCCCAGAGTAAGAGATGGCACATCCTGCAGGAGCTGCAGTCCCCCTGCAGAGCCAGCTCCCTCCAGGATACCCAGACAAGCAGTAAATGCTGTTATCTGCCAGCCCTACAAGGGTCATGTCTTGGAGGAGCAGCAGAGTGAAGACATGACAACATTCTACAACATTTCAGGGGATTGTTTCTTGTCTTACTCATCTAATTTGCCATTCAATTGCATTGTGAGTGTGAGTAAGACACAGAACAAGGAATCCATTTAACCACGGTGTTGATGGGAAGGTGTCTAAGCTTTTGAGTCACTCTGATTTCCAGGGAATTATTTGTTATTTCACTCCTGAAAACTATGATAATATCACACAAGCAGCTCTTAATGCTCCTTTTCCACATTAAATCCAGCTCTCCTCAGGAGGGCTCGGCCACCAGGTGCTATTTTGATTTACCATGTGCACAGGAGAGATGAAAATGAGCGCAGTGCATTATCTCTGCACGCGTTTGTGGCTGACAAAACCTATTAATTGCACATGGAAATCAATGCAGAGCAGTGTAGCTTTCAACCAAGCTACAGAATTAAATACAGGCCCTATCAAAGCTGATAATCCCTTATTGGATCAAACACACGGCCAAGGTCACCCAAAAGAAGCAGCCTGTGAAATGTACCAGAGTAAATCACACACGCGACTGTGGGCACTGTGCTCTACATCCTGGCATTAAACGTACCCACAGCAGATACTGTCAGGAAAAAGAAACATCTTCCCTTAGGAATGGGCAGCCTCGAGGCAGGAGGGAAGGAGCCCCATGTGGGACTCATGGAATTAAAGCTCAGTTCTTGGTTTATTCTTATAATTTGTGCCAATTACCTCCCACCTGTCTGCACCTGGCGCTAACCCTGAACCCCAATCTTTGCTCCAAGCCCTGAGTGTTGGGGACTGGTGGCATCTGTGCCCAGCAGGCAGGGTGGCAGTGACTGACACGAGGGAAGGTTTGGAGCAGAAAGCTCTGGCTGGGGATTGTCCATTACAGAAACACCAGTTTGCTCCAGCTGAGCATCCCTCGTCCATCTCAGTGGGCAGCAGCTCAGGCAGCACTGATGGACATGAAGGGGTCACTGCCTGCTCCCTGCTCCTCTCCTCACTCAATATTCTCTCCTCCCTGCTCCTTCCTTCAGCTTCCTCACTCCCTCTGCTTGGGAGCCCCAGATGATGCCCTGGGCAGGCTGCCCTGGAGCAGAAGCTGGGCATTTATCACAAAATGAACTCCTCAATGGATTGAAAGGTCTCAATAGATCCAAGAGCCCAGCCAAGAGCCCAGACAAGATGAACCAAAATGGTCCAAAAAGAATGACTGTTCATGGCAGTCACTTTTGATCAGTTCTGCTCCATTTGCATATTGCATTTAATTGTCCAATTATTCATAATCCATAATGAATTCATAAGCTTTAGCCCCTGCAGTCCCACCCTGCTTGTTTTTCTCTCTCCAGCCCACGGTGTTTGTGCTCCTGGGCTGAGATTTGGACCATTTGTCCTTGGTGCCCAGCTGGAGCAGGAATTGTTTTGTCTCCCTGCTCTGTGCACAGAGCTCAGCATCCCATAATGTGAACCCAGACCCACACCTCAAAGCATCACAGAATCTCACAAATATAAAAGCCAAACCTGAGGCATCACTTCACCTTCCTGGAAGTGCCCGATGCCCCCAGCCCAGAGTGAAAAGCACACTTGTGTGCTCATCAGCACCTGCTCCTCCTCCTCACCCTTCCTCCATCCTGCCTCTGCATTTGGAAGGGTTTGGGGTCAGGGATTGGGTTTTGCTCTCTGGGCTGAGGGGAATAAGGAGCTGTTTGCTAACCCTCAGTCATTCCCACAGGAGTGCCACATTAGAGCTCATCAGTAGCTGATTATCAAGTCCACACCACACTTAAAACAATGCCCAAATGTAGCACTTTTAAAACAATGCACAGCTATCCCTTCAGTAATTCTGGCTGCTGCATCCTCAAGTGTTCCTTTGATTTATGAGCCCAGTGTGTTATTAAAATAATGAATTATGTGTTGGTACATTGCATTTAACGCAGCACACACAGGGGCAAGTACATCTGCTACCTATTAATCAAATATTCACTAACAAAGCTTGATTAACAGCATTTTACATATTTACAGCAAGAGTGAAAAGCATAATAGAGCTGCACTGAAGATAAATGGCAATAAATTATTAAAATGCATTTATCTGTGCACTGATTAGTACGTGGGATAGACAGAACTGCAGGTATGGTTTTGTTCATCACACAATTCCAGTTTTCTGTTGAAGCAGACATTTATTTAACACCTTATTTTCAACTTTTTTGGGGGAAAGAAAGCCCCCAAAAACCCTACAGACCTGTGCATGTCGCCAATCCAGAGCCTCTTAAATGGGTATTTCACAACTTCTCTCTGCTAGGAGCTGAAGTTACAAAATCATGTTTATATTTCCTGTGTGGAGAAAAGGCCAGGAGCGTTTTCCTGTCACTGGAGCTGAGCTGATTTGCACAGAGCTAAGCCTGGTTCTCCTGCCTAGGCCCAGCTCCCTGCCCTGACAATGCATTAAAGGTCTGGAGTCCATGGAGCCCTGGAAATCCTGCTGAAATCAGTCAGAAATCCTGCTGAAATCAGTCAGAAATCCTGCTGAGATCCTGCTGAAATCAGTCAGAAACCCCTGGAATTCCTGCTGAAATCAGTCAGAAATCCTGCTGAAATCAGTCAGAAACCCCTGGAAATCCTGCTGAAATCAGTCAGAAACCCCTGGGAATCAGTCAGAAATCCTGCTGAAATCAGTCAGAAACTCCTGCTGAAATCAGTCAGAAACCCCTGGAAATCCTGCTGAAATCAGTCAGAAATCCTGCTGAAATCAGTCAGAAATCCTGCTGAAATCAGTCAGAAACCCCTGGAATTTCTGCTGAAATCAGTCAGAAACCCTGGGAAATCCAGTCAGAAACCCCTGGAATTTCTGCTGAAATCAGTCAGAAATCCCTGCTGAAATCAGTCAGAAACCCCTGGGAATCCTGCTGAAATCAGTCAGAAATCCTGCTGAAATCCTGCTGAAATCCTGCTGAAATCAGTCAGAAACTCCTGGAAATCCTGCTGAAATCCTGCTGAGATCCTGCTGAGATCCTGCTGAAATCCTGCTGAAATCCGAAATCCCAGGGCTCCCAGGCAGCAGGATTGCTTTCCCCTGCTAATTATTGGCAGCTCCTTTAACCAGACTTCAGAGAAAGTCCCTAAATTGCCTTTTTATTGATTTTTGACATAACAGCATCCCAGAAAGCAAAGATGGACTATAAATGAGAGCTCAAACATGCAGTGCACATAGTGTGGAGCAGGGGAGGAAAATGTGGTATGTTAATAAAGGCAGCTAAAGAATACAAACCAGAAAGTAAATAAACACATGCAGGAATTGCAGGAGCTCTGAATTTGAGTTCAGGGAGAAGAAATTAGGGTTTGCCTTATGAAAAAATTACAGTACAAGGAAAAATACAATGGGAAAAATATTTGCAGCTGGTGTAAATCAATACTGACTCTTCATTTACTCCAGCTGAGAATCTGGTCCGTGCATCCTCAGGTTAGTACAGAGAAAAACAACCCAATTTTTCTCTGTGGAAAATAATCCCATGTGAAAAAACAGCCCAACTTCTTGCTGATCATTTATCTGAGAGCTCACTTGTGAACCATTCTACTGAGAGTAAATCGCTTATCAATCTTTTCCATGAAACAAAGGCAGAAAGAGCATCCTGGCTTTAATCTGCTCTGAGTGGCACTGTGTGGCCAGGAAAGCAATTTATAAATACTGCAATTAAAATGACCTTCAAAGTTTTGTGGTGGAGTCTAAAGAAGCCCAAACTTGAGAAATTTAAACAAAGAAGAGCAAATAAAATATAACCTGCTCGTCTCTTCCAGGTATTTCAGAGCCTGAGCTCAGTTCCAAGGGACAGGGCATGGATGTGAGCGACAAGGGGTCTGATGTGAGTGACAAGGGTCTACTGGGGTTTCCCAGTGGTTAAAACCCTTTTCCTGTATTTCCCTGGGGTGTTGGGATGAGTTGGGTGTGGAACTAAAGCCTTTGGCTTTGATCAGCTCCTCCCTGGACCTGATGCTCAGGGTGTGCAGCCTCATTTGCAGGTACACAGAGGGAGAGGAGCCCTGCAATGAGGGCAGGGGGCACAGACCCTTCCTCAGGGCCAGGGGGACACAAAAGACCCTTGGAGACCTCAGCTGCAGGGATGGGGCCACGGGGACACAACAGACCCTTCCTCAGGGCTGAGAGCCCCCAACAAGTGCTTGGCATGAAGAAAAATTCCCTTGGCTTTTCCTGCCCCTGCCTGGCAAGGTCCTGGCAGCTTGGGCACACCCAGGGATGGCTCCAGGATGAGCAGGGAGATGGGAGCAGCCGAACTGGGACTGCAGGAGGAGCCAGCTGAGGTCAGCCCCCCTGCAGCTGCTGGGGGCTGTGCCAGGGGGGCACAGCAGTGCCCAGGGGCTCTGCAGGTCCAGCTGCTCACACCTGAGCAGGTGCCCCAAGCCCTGAGAGCATTCCTGAGTGCCCTGGATGCGCCAGTGCCAGAGAGGGGAGCAGAGCTGCACGCACAGCCCCGAGCTGGGTAAAGCCACCCACTCTCCTTGTCAGGTGGGCTCACCAGCACCTTTTGCCACTTCCTGCAATGATATTATTGCAATGATATTTTGGTAACAGCCCAGTTCAGCTGAGGGCTGCAGCGCAGCACCCATTCTGCAGTGACTGTCAAGCTCTGACAGTGCCTCCTGTGATTTGCACCCTGAATTACTGTGCTCATCCCTTCCAGCCTCCACACAGGTAACTCAGCCTTGGCAGGAGCCCTGCACTGAATTCATCCTCCGAGCAGCTCGGTGGGAATCCAATGAAGTTTGTGTTAGAGATGGATTTGGTCCACTGTCTCTTGATTGCTGATATACTGGGATCAAAGCCTTGCCAGGGATCCCACTGAGTATGAAATGGTTGCATTTGTCAGTGTTCAGGCATCCAGCAAAACACTCCCCGTGTTTCCTCCACTCCAGAAAGAAACAAAACACGTTCAATAATGGAAACCCGCACCGAACAGAAGGAGCTGCAAATGCAGAAAATGGGCCTTGATCATCACCTGAAATGAGTGAAAATCTGACAGAACATTTCTGAACGGATTGCTTTGCTGATAATAGGGTTTTTTTATTGTGTTTTCCTTGCATGTAGCTAGACTGGAACACTCTAAACCCATTTTTTAGCCTTCCAAGTAAATATTAAAATGATCAGGATTATTTCCAGGGGGATCCTAACCATGCAGGGAGCAGAGGGTTATGCTGGCTTGGCAGTAATTAATTTCCCAAGGCCAGGTTCCCTCTCCTGTGAGTACCACAGCACCAGTGCTGTCAGTGTTTTCTGAACACCTGGACATCCCCAAGACTTCCGTGATCAGAACGGAATTGCAGCACTTCCCTGAATTCCAGTGACACCAGTGCCTTTTACCTTGCTTGGCGCTGGAAAAGGTTACGTGAGGGTTTTTTCTGTAGCAGTGCTCTCAAAGCAAGCAAAAGGGCCAGAGAAGGTCAAGAGCACACTTGTGTTTCCTTGCCTACACCAACAAAACCTTCTGACGAGCTGTACAACATTCACCCCCTGCTCCAGAGCCCCAGCAGCACTCGCAGCTCCTCAAACCCACACCAACAATACTGGCTCAGGAGATGGGGTTTAAAATGACACCCAAAAGTGGGGATGGCTTTGGCTTTTCATTCTGCAGAGCAGCATTTTAACACATCAGGCCCCTGACTCTCAACATTCCTACCATGAGACAAGTGGTGAAATTGTAATTTCTCCTTTCAAACAGAGAATTTTCTTTCTGGATTCCTCTGAAGAAAAAGAACTTCTCTTTAACCATATGTCTGCTCTGTGTATGCATTGGAGCTGGAAGTGTGTGGTAGCTCACACGAGGAGGAGACATATGTTAAAAGCTGTTCTCTTTCCTCTGTTCTAGAAAATAAAAAGAAATAGCAGTTGCTCCAACAGACACGGGAGTCAGAGAAATGCCTCACGCTGATGGCAGCAGCGAGCAGTCAGGGCTGGGCTGTTCCTCACAGGGATTATTTACAGCTTCTCCTGCACGAGGTGGGGCGGCTGAGGCTGTGCAGCGTCCTGGGATCTCACAGAGAGGAGGGAAGGGGACGCAGCAGAAACAAACAGGATGAAATGGGGGAAACAATCCATGTCAACATCGTTGTAAAAGTCGTATCAGCGATCTAAACAACTTAAAAACATCCATAAAAACCCACAGCGCTGCAGATTAAACAAAACCTACAGATTGAAAGGAAAATAAAGCCATTAAAGGATGTTTTGAGCGAACCTGTCACTGGCGGTGACATGACTGTAATTTCCCAGACAGTGACATTTGCTCCTGTGCTGTGCAGCACACACAGCAGCTCCAGGAACAGCTCCTGCCCTGAATCGGTGCCTGGATGTTATTTTGGGCACCCCACCATGTGAATCCAGGCAGTGTCATCACTGGGAAAGGATGAGCAGCCCTGGATTGCACTTCCAGGCTGCCCCAGCCCTGTCCCATCCCAGGGATGCCATGGGCCACAGGCTCTCTGCTGCTGGCCCTCCTTCCTCTCACAAATGCTGCTGATGTCTCACAGGAAATTGTTTTGCCCGGGTTATGGCCCCTCAAAACCACCACGGTCAAAAAATGAGAATTAAGCATCAACCTCAGTTTGCTTTCAGGTACAGCCTTGTCACCACTGCACCGTAATCTTCTTGTGAAATGTCCAAATCCTCCAGGAAAACACTCATTTTCCCACCAAAACAACTACCATTTTTCAATCTTAAAAATCAGAACAGAAAGAATTTCAATTTGCCACGTGGCTCTGAAAAGTTAAACACTGTCCTTCTACTTTTTAAAACTTAAATAACGGACAGAAATACCAAATAACTGTGAAAAAGCCCCAGAAGGCAGGTGCACATTTTGCAAATTCCCACAGAAAAGCAGATTGGTTCTGTGGTCAAGCAGCTCTGACCACGTGCATTCATCTTGCTTTTACTCGAAAATTTGCATTTGTCCAGGGCCAAGGCACATTGTGACCTCTGGAACAGCCCCCATCACTCCTGCTTGGCAATGCACCACTGGCAAATCCTGCAGGTAATTTTTTAAATCTTCCAGCTCCTGAAATATTTAATCTAAGGTATAACTTTCCCATTAAGGAAATCAAAGGGGCTTGGTGGAAATAGTCTGGAGACTTTTTATCATTAGGTCATTTAAAGAAAATAGTGAGAGGAAAATCAAAACTCTGTGATGTCTGGAGGGGAAAAGTAAGTGAGGAATAATTCAGAGAGAAGATGAGATGAAGGGAAGGGAAAATAAAGGCAGTAATGTAAATTTTATTCTGGTTTGCATTCACAGCTCCTAAGTAATTTCTCCCACTTGTGCCCCAAATTATATTGTCTGTGCCCTTAAAAAGCAAATTAACATTTACAGACTTCTTTTCTCTGGATGTAATAATTTATATCCCTTTCAGAACTGGCTCTGTCAGCTAAACAACAAAAAATAGTAACAAACTCTATCATGCACAGCTTCCTGTGCCCATCCCGAGTCCCATCAGCCACCTTGAAAAGAGGCTTCTGACGCCAGGAGACATCAAACAGCCCCAGATGGCTGGGAAATGGGAAGCCAGAATAATGGAGGAGGTTTTTTCTGGCATATTTTGTTAAAAATTAAAATCCCAAAGATGAAACCCTCCCAGCTTTTCTGGCTGGTGGCTCTGCCGAGCTGAGCAGGGCAGGGACAGGGATGTCCCATCCTCACAGCAAACTCCACACACCCAGCCAGGGCCGAATGAACTGCACAAGAAATGGAGCATAAGGGTCCCATTCCCTGAAAATAACGAGGGAGAGCCCAAGATTTAGCTGTGGTTTGTCACTGGGGCCCTAAGTGCTCTCAGGGCCATAACAAAGAGCCAACAACGTTTACAGAAGTGCTGCCAGGCTGCCCTGGCCAGCTCTGGTGGGATCTGGAGCCCTCTCTGGGCTGGAGGATTATGTTTACAGTCATCTGTGAACCACAGGCGATTCACAGAAAATATCCAACAGGAAAAAAGGCATCCAGACCAATGAGGTTGGTATTTCTCTTTGGAGTCAATAGTCAAAGTGATTCCAGCTTTCAATGATTTTAGATTTTTTTTCTCAGGGAGACCTGGGTGTAAATGAACCCACACTGCTGAAGGATGGAACTGATGGATTTAGTTATGTTTCTTATAGGTTAGAAAAATTATTCCTTCCCTGCTAATGGTTTTAACACATCTTGGCTTTTACAGAATTACAGTAACAGAGTAGGAAAAGCTGTGTGAGTGACACTGTAAATGTTATTATTGTCTAATATGCTTTCAGTAAAACAGTGACATATACATCTATATAAACACAATAATCTATAACATATGTCAGTTGTCTATGTGGTGGAATTTACCAAGCACACTTAAGGAAAAGAACTGCAGCACTGAGAGGTGAGAGCACACAGGGGATGATTCTGTTGAAGATTTTCTTCATTAACAAGTTGGTTCCTTCCTTCCTACGAGGTGACTTCATTCATTTTGACTTGTCAGAAGCCTGGTTTATTGCCTTGGTTGTGTTTCTAAACTGCTCTGTTTCACTGTGTTTGTTAAAACCAGCAGCGAAGAGTTCTGCCATGTCCAAATATAGCCTTAATAACCCTTATTTACACCAAACAGGCGCTGGAACACTCAAATCATTCATGTTTCTGTAGGGCTTCAATACCACCAAGCACAGCAGAGCGGAGAATGCAATAATCAAAGAAATTGTTGTGTGCTCCCATTGCAGAATAGGCTGAAATAAGAAACACACACAGGGGTCTCCACTAAGGCTGATTTTGGGCCCAGGAGCTGCTCTTTGTGAGCACTTTCTGTAATCAGAGAGAGAGAGGCACCTTCAGAGGCAATTCAAGCAGCAGCTGATTGGAGTGCTCTGAACTGCTCTCCTAAACCCCCAAATCTCTCTGAGCCTCCAGCCCTGGAGCCCAGGGGTGCTGGGTTTAGCTTAAATTATCCAATTAGGAAATGACACTTAAATTATTTTTACTTTTAACTAATTACTCAAAGTCCACAATGCAGACTTTTTTCTCTAATTACAAAAACCTTCTTAAATTTATGAAGAAGAAGGTGAAGAAGGAGGACTAGCTACTGCTCTAAAACTTTTATTTTAGTTCTCTATATATGACTATATTCTAAAATGTTAAACTCCAAGTTTTCTACTTTGTGACATTATACACTTCTAATCAGCTACACACTCATAATCTCAGTGTTATCAATTAATTTGGGAAGTTTTCTCTATGGCCCCAGCTTTCATGTGGTGGTTTTTTGGGAGTTAGAGTTTGTCAGCGCAGGAAGTTTAAAAGTTTTGGTGTCTAGAACTCTGACATAGGGGGGTTCCTGCAGAGGGCACAGGAGGGTGAATCACCTGTGTGCCCAAATCACCTGGGATGGTGAATCACCTGGGTGCCTAAATCACCTGGGATGGTGAATCCCAGAATCACCTGGGATGGTAAATCCCAGCCCAAATCACCTGGGATGGTGAATCCCAGGATGGTGAATCACCTGGGATGGTGAATCCCAGAATCACAGGAGGGTGAATCACCTGTGTGCCTAAATCACCTGGGATGGTGAATCCCAGAATCCCAGGAGGGTGAATCACCTGGGTGCCTAAATCACCTGGGATGGTGAATCCCAGAATCCCAGGAGGGTGAATCACCTGGGTGCCTAAATCACCTGGGATGGTGAATCCCAGAATCACCTGTAATGGTGAATCCCAGGAGGGTGAATCACCTGGGATGGTGAATCCCAGAATCACCTGGGCTGGTGAATCCCAGAATCCCAGGAGGGTGAATCACCTGTGTGCCAAAATCACCTGGGATGGTGAATCCCAGAATCCCAGGATGGTGAATCACCTGTGTGCCTAAATCACCTGGGATGGTGAATCCCAGAATCCCAGGAGGGTGAATCACCTGGGTGCCTAAATCACCTGGGATGGTGAATCCCAGAATCCCAGGAGGGTGAATCACCTGTGTGCCTAAATCACCTGGGATGGTGAATCCCAGAATCCCAGGATGGTGAATCACCTGTGTGCCTAAATCACCTGGGATGGTGAATCCCAGAATCCCAGGAGGGTGAATCACCTGGGTGCCTAAATCAGCTGGGATGGTGAATCCCAGACTCAACCTGGGATGGTGAATCACCTCTGTGCCTAAATCACTTGGGATGGTGAATCTCAGAATCCCAGGAGGGTGGATCCCCTGGGTGCCTAAATCAGCTGGGATGGTGAATCCCAGAAATGAATCACCCCAGGAGGGTGGGATGAATCCCAGGAGGGTGAATCACCTGGGTGCCTAAATCAGCTGGGATGGTGAATCCCAGAATCAACCTGGGATGGTGAATCACCTGGGTGCCTAAATCACCTGGGCTGGTAAATCCCAGAATCCCAGGAGGGTGAATCACCTGGGATGGTGAATCACCTGGGTGCCTAAATCACCTGGGATGGTGAATCCCAGAATCCCAGGAGGGTGAATCACCTGTGTGCCTAAATCACCTGGGATGGTGAATCCCAAAATCACTTGGGATGGTGAATCACCTGGGATGGGAATCCCAGAATCCCAGGAATCCCAATCAGGGTGTGCCTAAATCACCTGGGATGGTGAATCACCTGGGTGCCTAAATCACCTGGGATGGTGAATCACCTGGGTGCCTAAATCAGCTGGGATGGTGAATCCCAGAATCTCAGGAGGGTGAATCACCTGTGTGCCTAAATCACCTAGGATGGTGAATCCCAGAATCCCAGGAGGGTGAATCACCTGGGTGCCTAAATCACCTAGGATGGTGAATCCCAGAATCCCAGGAGGGTGGATGCCCTGGGTGCCTAAATCAGCTGGGCTGGTGAATCCCAGAATCCCAGGAGGGTGGATGCCCTGGGTGCCTAAATCACCTGGGCTGGTGAATCCCAGGAGGGTGGATGCCCTGGGTGCCTAAATCAGCTGGGATGGTGAATCCCAGAATCCCAGGAGGGTGAATCACCTGGGATGGTGAACCCCAGAATCCCAGGAGGGGTGAATCACCTGGGATGGTGAATCACCTGGGTGCCTAAATCACCTGGGCTGGTGAATCCCAGAATCCCAGGAGGGTGAATCACCTGTGTTCCTAAATCACCTGGGCTGGTGAATCCCAGAACCCCAGGAGGGTGGATGCCCTGGGAGCTGCCAAAGCACCGCGAGGCGCTGCTGGGAGCTGGGGCCGCAGAGCCCCTCTGGAAGGGGTGCCCCGTCCCTGGCGCACAGACCGGGCAGGGCAGCAGCCCCAGCCCAGCCCCGGGGCCCGGCCCTGCTTGGCCTTGCCCTCCCCCGTGCTCAGCAGCTCCCCCGGGCTGGAGCCAGGGCGGGCTGTGGGAGCAGCAGCAGCCGTGCTGGGGATGCTGCTGGCAGGCGCAGAGCGCATCTGGGGCAGGTGACAGTGAAAGTGGGACGTGTCACACACCACACGGTGAGCTGATCCCTGTTCAGGTCTGCTTTGAACAGAGGCCTCCTCCCTGACAACTCTGAACCAACTTTTTTCATTGTTGAGGCACAAAACAGAATAAATACATATTCAAAACCAGTAATGAGCCCGTGGGCAAAATTCTTGAGGAGACATCTCTTGTTTTGTGCTGTGACAGCAATGGGGGGGCTGCATCTTGTGTGCAAGGGCTGTTCTCTGAACATTGACCTGGCAGGACCAGCCCAGGCAGCAGGTCACACTCATCCACATGGAAAGCAGTTGGAATAACGGGATTTCCAGCCTTGAACCCAGACACAGCCACCCTCCAGCCTGCCAGGCAGCCTCTGACACTGTTCCAGTTTGTTATTTGTGAGTGGAGTGCGGCAAACATCCACACCATCCCCTGGACACACATTTGCCTGCTCTGGGGAGGGATTATGATCCCCCAGCCACCTGCAGGATGGGAACTGAGGGCTCAGGGTCAGCTCAGGGATCCTCCAGGTCTTTTCCAACCTAAAGGATTCTATGAAAAGAGAGGAGCAGAAGCTTTTCCCTGCTTCTGCCACTGCCCGTCTCTGGCTTGCCACAAAAGGAGCTACAAGGTGCTGGTAATGCCTTGGCACAGCCTCCTCTTCCCACAAACCCTCCTGCAGGTATTTCTCATTTACCTGAGGCTGGGGCCAGCAGCACTAAGGGAAACAGAGGCTGAGTTACTCACAGCACTCTCAGAAAAGCCAGGAGCAGACAGGAAGGAAAGGAAATCAATTTGTGGGACTGCTCTTCACTGTCCACTGTGAACATGCTGGGGAGGGACAGGATCCATCTCTGCTGCTGACAGTTGGATCTAAGTGCTGTTGAAGGGGGATTTGGAAAGGAAAACGTGTTCCTGCACTGGTGGGTGAGCCCTGTGAGTGGGATACAGGACAAATTCTGGAACTGGAGAGGGGAGAGCAGCCCTGAGGAGCAGCAGGAGCCAGAATTGTCCCTTACAGAGCAGGGCAGCCCTTGGAGCGCTGTGACACCTGCAGGGTCACAGGGCAGGGCACAGGGAGCTGCCCTCAAGGCTCCCCTCAGCAAGGAGGAAAGCACTCCCAGAACAGTTCTCCATTCACCTCACTCCTTCCTTTCAGCAGCATTAACAGCTTCAGAAATAATTTGCAACAAAGCCTTCCAGTGTGTTTGAGCAGAGAGATAAAGCAGCAAGGACAAGACAAATGAGGAGAGCTCCTTGAAGGACCACAGTGATTTCAGCTTTCAATGATTTTAGATTTTTTTCTCAGGGAGACCTGGGTGTAAATGAGCCCACACTGCTCAAGGATGGAACTGACGGATTTAGTGATGTTCCTCAGTTAATGGTGAGACAAGGCAGGTTTCATTTAGCTAATTAAGCTCAAGCATAGCAGAGAAAGATCAGAAATCTATTTTGTGCCATGTTCAGAGGAGACAATGACCAGTCAGACAATTCACAGCCTCATCACTGGCAGCATGAGCAGCTCCCTGTGTCTCCTTTGCCACCTCTGCCAGCGATGGTGTGGGTCAGGTCAGCCCTGCCCAGAGCCCCCGTCCCTGCAGGTGTCAGGCTCTGCTCACCTGGGGCACTGAGCAGAGCCTCACTGGCAGCCCCTGCAACCCCTCCCTGACCCTGCTGCTCCACAGAGCTGCTGCTTCTGCAGCCACTGCGAGCCCCAAAGCCAACACGGCCACTTCCAGCCTGCAGAGGCTGGGGGAGCCCCCAGGACAGAGCCCTGCGAGGAGAAGCAGCCAGGCTGCTCTGCCAAGGAGAAAGCAGCAGCTGCATCCGCACTGTTGTCATGGAAGTTTCTCCCCATTCTGAACTAGTCCAAACAAAAATAAATTTTCAGCAGCTCTACATAGTCGCAATAATCAATATTTAAAGGGTTGTGGAACACTGTAACAAAGGGGTTTGATTTTAGTCCCTGACAACCAGAGAGGTAACTTGATTTAATAAGGGAATGCAGCAGCAGCCACGCTTCTGAGCCATTATGGCTAATTCTAAAGACCCCATAGTGATAAAAGAACAATAATGACTGAGGACTAATAAAAACAAAATCAGTGAGGGTTTAATCATAAGCAGAAGGACATGAATTGAGTGTTAGAAAACATCTCCTGTTTAGAGAGTTAAGCTGTGATGCACACTGAAGCATAATTTGCTGTCACTCTTTTATTGTCATGCAATATATATTGTAGAGTAATCATTTTAATCTGCATGCAGATTATTAATTAGGGAAATAATAATTTAGCCCAGAGTGAAAGCACAGGCAGGCTGAGGAAGCAGCTGGTTATTTCCCCAACCTTTTCCATTTCAAAAGCTGCTCCATAATGACCCAGCTGCTGTTTGGGGACAAATTTTATGTTAACTTTGCTGTGAAAAACCTGTATTATGTGTAAGGCTGCATTATGAATATGTCCTTACAAAGACTTTGCTATTCTTTGTGCCAGGCTAATAAGCTACACCTCACCATTGATTTCAGGGCACATCTACTGCTGAAAAGTGACTTTTTCTCACCAAACTTCCTGGCAGGCCAGGCCTCAGGGGAACAGGGTGTGCCAGAGCCTGCTGGCAAGAAATCAGCACAGAAATGCTCCAGTTCACAAAACTGATAACAAAATATTAATGGGACTTCCTGTGCCTCCTTCCACTTGAGCTCGAATCTGGACCAGAGTGCCCCAAAACAGAAGCTGTGACCAGAGGCTCCTCTCTGGCCCTGCTTTTCCTCCTTGTGCCACGGTGGCACTCAGGACACGGCACAAAAACTCCAGAGCCCCACATGCAGGCGTGGCTCAGAGCAAGGCAATATTTCCTGGCAGTTCATTTCACACGGGTGCAGTCTGCAGCACAGCTCCTCGGAAAGATTTCCTTTTCCAGCCCCAGCCAAGCGAATTTCTGTGCTCAGAGGTGACACTGCCCAGGCAAAGCCGCCTCTGCCACTCCAGTTCTGAGGCTCCCCCTCTGCAGCAAACCCAAATCCTTCAAAGCAGGACAGACAGCTGTGGGCAGCTACAGGCAGCAAAGTAATTAAGGGATTTGCTGACTTGAGTGAAAGCAAAATGAAATGGAAACCCAATATGAATATATGTGGGAAAATCAATGCACGATGTGCAGGGGGGCTTAAAAAGGCTTAAAGGGAGGATTCCCAAAGCTTGAGGTGTCTCAGAAAGCTTTCATGTTCACCTGGGTCAATACCAGAACACATTCTGAGAGGGAGAAGAGAGTGATCTCGGAGATTGTTGCTGTATCTCAGCCTGGGATTTCAGAGGAATGGATTTTGCCTCCCAAGCAGGCAGTCTGTTCCTTGCCTGGGAATTGGGCCTGGCTGGTGCTTAGCAATGAGATCTCCTTTAATCTGCCTGTTCCAAAGGACACAAGATGTGTAGAAGGCTTAGGTGGGAAAAAAACACCCAGTTTGAGGCCTCCTGCACTGTACTGTAGGCGGCCTTAAATTTATGTATTATATACCTGTACTGTATTTGAATATCTTTACCCTAGCTGGTCCCAGTTATCCTTGATGGGCTGCAGCTGTGATGTCCTTCATTGGGCTCAGCTGTGGCCAGTCAAGGTAACTGGGATAAAAGGGGAGTGGGAGAGCCTTGGAGGAACCCTGACTAAGGAAGATCCTGAGTTTGTGCTGTGAAGATCTGCCGCCCATGAGACAACAACAGAGAGGTACAGGACTCATGAAATATGTTAAATACAACATTGTATGTCTTGGGAATGTGTACAATGTGCTTCCCTGCAAGGCTTTTTCTCCTCATCCCAGCGGGCTGAGATGAGGAGGGCTCTGGATGGCTCGGGAGCTGCACACACACCCACGCTCAGCCAGCACTTTTCTAATTATATCAGCAGGGCTTTGAGTTAGTGCTGGTTAAACTCTGTACAAACACCTCTGAGTGAGGTGAGCAGGGATGGGGCTCCACCTGCCTCAGACAGCCTGCACAAAGCAGCCACTCTTTGATGGGCTAAAAATAAAAGCCTTCCTTTCCTTAGCAAAGGACTTATTAAGAGACTCCAGAGCTCTGCTGCTTCAGGGCAGAGCAGAGCAATTGAGGGGGAGAAGGACTGAAAGCTGTTAACATCACAAGTTTGGCTTTAATATATATGGAAAAATCAGGTGGGCTCACACCACTGCCTAGAGTGGTTAGTGTCCAGGAAAACAAGATTCCTTGGGAGTTGCTCTTTTTTTTTTTTTCAGAGTAAAGCAAAGATTTTCATAATTGAGTCCCAAAAATTGTATTCACAGGACTGCCATTAATTCAATTTTCTATTGTCAAGGAAATAATCTAAAAAGAAAAGTAAACCCATGAGAGAGTATGTCTTATTATTTTCAACCTTCTAATTTATGGAAGTTTAGGGAAGCCAAAGGCTCATTAAACTCATTTACATGTGGGCATTAACCCTGTATTGTCAGAGAATGGCACTGCACTCTCACATTTGTGTTTGAGCAGCTACCAGCAGCTCTCTTTTAAAGAAATGACACACTACACCCTGCCAGAAGACCACTCCAGGATAAATCAGGAATCAGTGGCTCAGGTTCTGTGCAGGCTGTCACTGAATCCTGATCACAGAAAAGGGGATGCTTTGCTGTGATCCAATCCCCTCAGGGCTGTCTCTGTGCCAGTCTTGTTCCTTCCAACACACAACTGCATTCCTCACTGCCACTGGGGCCTTCCCAGCTGCTGGGCTCAGGCTGAGCTCAGTCATACTCACTTTTCATGGTTGAGTTCTGATAACACACTTTTCATGGCCCTGAGCTCAGCGATGGTCACTTCTCAGGCTGAGCTCAGTCATACTCACTTTACATGGTTGAGTTCAGTGATATTCACTCACTTTTCATGGTTGAGCTCAGTGATATTCACTCACTTTTCATGGCTGAACTCAGTGATATTCATGGCTGAGCTCAGTGATGCTCACTTTCCATGGCTGAGCTTGGTGATATTCACTCACTTTTCATGGTTGAGCTCAGTGATATTCGTGGCTGAGCTCAGTGATATTCACTCACTTTTCATGGTTGAGCTCAGTGATACTCACTCACTTTTCATGGCTGAACTCAGTGATATTCATGGCTGAGCTCAGGGATGCTGACTTTCCATGGCTGAGCCTGGTGAAATTCACTCACTTTTCCTGGCTGAGCTCAGTGATACTCACTCACTTTTCACAGCTGAACTCAGTGATGCTCACTTTCCATGGCTGAGCTTGGTGAAATTCCCTTTTCATGGCCCATCCCTGCAGGGGATCCTGGCTGAGCCCCAGGTACCTGTCCCAGGTGAGCCTGGCTGGGGTGCCCACCCAAACTGAATCTCTGCTCTGCCACCAGCACAGTGAAGCTGCTGGAGAGCAGCTCTTCAGCAGGACATAAGTTATTCTGAACCCTCATATTGGAAATTTATAGACAAAACAGTTCATGTAACTGTCACACTTAAAAATTAGCAAAACTCCATTAATGTTCCCTTAAGTTAGGGGGGAAGCAGGCAGAATATCTGAGCCCATCTGAGGAGCTGACAGCTCAGCGCTATAGATCAGGAGTGCACCTTGCTAAGCCACACATAAATCCCCCAGTGTTTCAAACAAGAAGATAAATAAGCTATACCCTCAGATTTTTTGGCAATTCTCCTTGCTTGGGATGATATGTAGGCAGAGCTTCTTCATCTCCAGAATTTTAAGAAGGGCTCCAAACAAATGACCACATCAGCCAAAGACTCTTTATGCTGAGCTTCTAGAAGCTTCTTTCTGAGTTTGAGCACATTGTTGCTGTTGTATTGTGATGCTTAAATAAATTTGGGGGGATCATTGAGGGAGCAGCACCTTCAATCAGGTGAGAATTTGGTTTTCTGGGTAGGTGTAGAAGGCATGAAGACATGGCATGAAGGTATAGAAGAAATGTCATTCACTGCTGAAATGCACCCAGACATCAAAAGGAACATCAAAATACTGCTACAATTAGGTGAAACAAGAGCAGGCTCTCCAAGGCAGGGTGAGACTTTTCATTTGTGGCTTTGCTCTCAGGCCATGGGGACCCTGCTCAGCTCCCCACGTGCCTGCAAGGCACCCAAGCACAGGAGCTTTGCATCCTGCCACCTGGAGCACCTGAAATGCTCTCTTCCTGAAATAAACGGCAGTTTCCATTCACTGATTACTGCAGAAAATGGCTGCAGGAGGAGGGTGAAGGATTGGAAGGAATGTCTCCTGAAGGAGGAGTGTTAATTGTGCAAAAACGTGATTAACAGGAAAATAAATATAGAAATGTTTTACTGACCCAGCAAAGGACCTTGGGCAGAGCTAATGCAGGTCCAGCTGTGTCACCTGGACACACAGACAGCTCTGAGTGCACACAAACCCTCCCTGCCACACAGCCCTGTGCCCTCTGCAGGCACACACAGCCCAAGGTGGCCTGAAATTCCTGTTCAACAGCAGAACCTGGTTAGGATTCTGCCCTGGAGCTGGATGGGAGCAGGGCTGAAATGGGAAAAGGGAAGGGCAATCTGCCACAGAAAGTGCCTGGTTTGAAATGCTCAGCTCACACCCTGGCACAGGACAGGGGGAGCAATCCAGGCTGGGAACCAGAACCCTCCTAAACTGGGAACATCCTGCAACAGAAGTTGGTATTTTCCCTTTGCCCCCTGCACTTTTGATGCTTTCAGCAGAATTCCTGTTTGACTCCTCATCTCACAGATCTGTGCACACACGAGCAGGCTGCCAGGGCTGCTGGATGGTTGGAAACCACCAAGTTTTCCCCAAAATAACTACCCAGACAGCTGTGGTGAAACTGCAGGAGAAGAACCTGACTTGGGAAGCTGACAAGGTATAAACTGCTGAGAAAATGAGGAGCCAAGCTGCCACAGAGATTGAGGGGCTATTGTTTTTAATCTCTCTCTCCAATGAATGCTTCTTCCTACACAGAGTTGCCATAGTTTCAGATTTCTGTGCCTCCCTGGCTGCTGGTTACCAGGACATTTTTATAAACCCTGATGATTTTATGATGTGCACAGGGCTGACTTGGTTTTGCACTCTATATGCCATCACACCTTACATGCTAAACCAGCTGTAATTATTCTGTGCTCTTAAAATAATCTCTTTTCAGTGTCCTTTTGCAGCTTGAAACCTAAAAAAAGGAGCTCAAATTCCTTTTTTAGTTCAAAACCTAGCTTTCAAAAATCTCTTTGAAAACTGTGGCTTAAAGAAAGAAATAATTAAGTTTATGTTATCAGAGTTTTCTCCAAGGCTGCATACTAGAGGGAGCCAGGAGTTGATACCAATACAGAAATTCCTGTGCTCTCAGTGGGAAAAACCCTACTGGGAGTTCTGGAATAAAACTTCTTTTCCTGTAATCAATGCACATGTTCTACAGAGACGCCTAATTATTGGGGTTTTTTATCCTTTTCATAGATAACCTGGGTATTAGAGGCATGAAACTAATAACAGGTATTTATGGTTTGATTTTGAGCAATCCAACTTCCACTCTTGTAGGTGATAAAACATGGGATTTGGAAACTCTCTCCAACCTTGGTACTTTTCAGCCTCTTGCCCATTTGGGTTGACACTGCAAGCTGGGTTCTGTCACAGAACATTTGCTGTGTCCCTGCTGTCCCCTGGTCTCTGTACATCAATCCTGCATCTCCATTCAAGGACTCTTTCCAAGCCTCTTTTTCCAGTCTCCAGTCCTCCTTTCTTTGTGCCTGGTCTTGGCAGGTTCTCTTTGCACTCCTTTCCCAGCAAGGCCAGGTTTTAGCTTTTTCTCTGCCTCATTTATTTCACAGCTGCTTTGTTCTCGTGCCCAGGCTATTTAGCAACATGTCCTGTGGAAATGCAAAAAATCCCCCCAACCATCAACATCTCATCCCCCTAATGTGCTTGAATCAAATGCCAGTGCTGCTGCTTGAATCAGATTTCCAGGCATTTGCACTAATTTATTCCATCCCCCCAAGAAAAAACCAAACAAAGCAGGAAGAGCCAGCCAGTTTGGACTGGAAGCACTGGGGTTTGGAGAGCCAAGCTCCATTCCTGGTGTTCCAGAGGCTGCAGAGAGCAGCCACGGCTGTCAGAGGCAGGATGTGCTCCTCTGCAAAATGTTTATTTCTCATCTTGCTTTTCCTGCTGGATTTTTCTCCCTGTGGGCTGATGCCATCCACCAGCCACTCTCTTGCTGCAGAGCCCTGATAAAAGATCTGGAGATGGCAGCTCTGCCCTTTCACTGCATCCTTTCTGTGCCATCCACCCTCAGTCCTTCCTGCCACGAGCCCAGAGATGAAACAGGGACCTGGATGGGGTCAGGCTGCAGGAGGATTCAGGAGAACCCAGAGATGAAACAAGGACCTGGATCCAGAGACAGGGACCTGGATGGGGTCAGGCTGCAGGAGGATTCAGGAGGAAATGGGGGAGGATTCAAGGAGAAGAATTCAGAGATGAAATGGGGACCTGGATGCAGAGAGGAGGGACCTGGATGGGACCTGGATGGGGCAGGGAGGAGGATTCAGGAGAGCCCAGAGATGAAACAGGGACCTGGATGGGGTCAGGCTGGAGGAAGAACCCAGGAGAATGGGGACCTGGGGACCTCAGGAGGATGCAGGAGACAGAAAGGGACCTGGATGGGGTTAGGCAGGAGGAGGATTCAGGAGAACCCAGGGACCTGGATGAGAAGGGGCCTGGATGGGGGTCAGGCTGCAGGAGGACCTGCAGATCCAGAGGTGGGGACCAGGGGACCTGGATCCCTGCTGGCTCAGGCTGTGGAGGAGTGGAATGCTCAAACCCCCAGGGCAGAGCTGGTTTTGCTTGGCTGAGGATCCCTGAGCTCCATTAAGGTGGGGACCGGTGGGATCCAGAGACAGAATGCTGATCCCTTCCCATACTGATCCCTTCTCCTGCTCATCCCCTGCCCCTGCTGGCATGCAGGGATGACGCCCTGGCCATTGCTGCATGCACAGCTCCATCTCTTCCCACCAGGGTTTGTCTCTCTAGGAGATCCCTCGGGGCACCCCAGGAGATGAGGATAAATCACCCCAGCCACAGCAGGGTGAGTGCCCCCCTTTCTGCAGCCTGCTGCGCCCAGATCCCCCCTGAACGAGGCTGGAGAGGGAAGGGTACCACAGGAGGGTGAAGGAAGGCATTGTGTGCTCATAAAGACCAGTTTTACTCCAGAGATAAATCTGCACTGCATCACTGTCTTATTATATCCTCTCCTTACAAATGGAAATTATTGCATTTCTTTTGCCTCATTTAATTCTTTTTAATCGCTTTTCTCTCTTTTTTTTTTTTTTTTGCCTTCTGGTGATGGCTTTTGATTACTAATTGTCCAAGGCTGACACCCAATGGGAAGCTCTGTGCTCTGGTGCTCACAGAGGCACTTCCACTCCCCAGGGGCTGCTGGGGAGGAAAACCTCAACCATGGCAAAGAACCTTCTTTTCTTCTCTGCTGCTGACAGGCCTAGGGCAGTAGCTGGGCTAAGTTTAGGGGAAGTGAAATGGGATCAAGATTTGCTTGCTTTCAGCTGTTCTGTAGAATTTTGGGGTGGGCAGGTGCTCACTGCTACCGCACACCAAATAGCTCTGAGTGCAAATCTGCCACCCCCAAATAGCTCTGAGTGTAAATCTGCCACCCCCAAATAGCTCTGAGTGTAAATCTGCCACCCCCAAACAACTCTGAGTGTAAATCTGGGGTTCTGACCCCTCACAGAACACTCAGCTCCAGGAGTTTGTGTTCCCCACACAAACACTCCTGTATGGAGGCTCATCTGCTGGGATAAGCATTCCACCACTGTCCCAAGGGAATTCTCACTCAGGTTCATTGTGAACTGCTAAAAAAACCCCTAAATATGCATTACAGGCCCAAGAAGAACAGAGAAGCCCACTTGGAAAATCCATGGATTATTATCACTGAAAATCCCAGCAGTGCATTATACAGCAGGCTGGATGGCAAAGTCTGAGTGTGAGATAAAGTACAGGAACCTAAAAGATGTTATTAATGCAATTAATTAGTTTTTATTTCTTTGTGCAGTGTTTGAAAAAAGAAAAAAAGCAAAGCCAGACAGAACTTTAATATAAAAGAGATCCTCCAGGAGACAAATTAATCAGCATTATGATACCCCAAGTGATTAGGATAAAACACAGGGAGGCATAATGAGAATGTCAGAATTAGTGTAGTCAAAATTTCTAACCCCACCTCAAAGTGTTATTAAAAATGTTAAAATAAATTAGTGTATTTTATTTCAAGGACTTACAGTCCAGATCTAAATATCTTTAAAATCTGGGGTTTCTTCTCCCAGTTGTGTTGCTTGTTTAAAAATGTTTTCCTGAGTTCAGAAGTGAGGAGGTTCCTCCTGCCAAAGAGCAGAGGATGAAGGTCTGATAGACACCCTTTGAAGTGAAAAGGCAGATTATCTTCAGCCTCTGAGCTGCTTTATCAGATGGCAGAAACTGAATTCAGAAACCCCAGAGTTCAAAAAAAAAAAAGAAAAAATTCAAATATATCACTATTCCATTGGGCAGAAACGGTGCTAAGTCAGGGAACAAAGTGCAAAAAAGCCAAAATCTGAGGCCAGTTCTGCCCTTGAGCTGAGAGCAGAGGCAGAGCTGCACTCAGGCATCCCTCAGCCAGGGTGGGCACCAAATAAATCAGGTAGGGGACAGGAGAGGCTGGGAATGCACAGAGAGCACCAAATAAACCAGGGAAGGACAGGAGGAGAGGCTGGGAATGCACAGAGAGCACCAAATAAACCAGGGAGGGGACAGGAGGAGAGGCTGGGAATGCGCAGAGAGCACCAAATAAACCAGGAGGGGACAGGAGAGGCTGGGAATGCGCAGAGAGCACCAAATAAACCAGGAGGGACAGGAGGAGAGGCTGGGAATGCACAGAGAGCACCAAATAAACCAGGAGGAGAGGCTGGGAATGCACAGAGAGCACCAAATAAACCAGGGAGGGACAGGAGGGGAGGCTGGGAATGCACAGAGAGCACCAAATAAACCAGGAGGGACAGGAGAGGCTGGGAATGCACAGAGTGCATCAAATAAACCAGGAGGGACAGGAGGAGAGGCTGGGAATGCACAGAGAGCATCAAATAAACCAGGAGGAATGAGAGGGGAGGCTGGGAATGCACAGAGAGCACCAAATAAACCAGGGGGACAGGAGGAGAGGCTGGGAATGCACTGAGAGCACCAAATAAACCAGGGAGGGGACAGGAGAGGCTGGGAATGCACAGAGAGCACCAAATAAACCAGGGAGGGACAGGAGAGGCTGGGAATGCACAGAGAGCACCAAATAAACCAGGAGGGACAGGAGGAGAGGCTGGGAATGCACAGAGAGCATCAAATAAACCAGGCAAGGGCAGGAGGAGAGGCTGGGAATGCACAGAGAGCACCAAATAAACCAGGGAGGGGACAGGAGAGGCTGGGAATGCACAGAGAGCACCAAATAAACCAGGGAGGGGACAGGAGAGGCTGGGAATGCACAGAGAGCACCAAATAAACCAGGGAGGGGAGGCTGGGAATGCACAGAGAGCATCAAATAAACCAGGAGGGGAGGCTGGGAATGCACAGAGAGCACCAAATAAACCAGAGAGGGGAGACGAGAGGCTGGGAATGCACAGAGAGCACCAAATAAACCAGGGAGGGACAGGAGAGGCTGGGAATGCACAGAGAGCACCAAATAAACCAGGAGGGACAGGAGAGGCTGGGAATGCACAGAGAGCACCAAATAAACCAGGGAGGGACAGGAGAGGCTGGGAATGCACAGAGAGCACCAAATAAACCAGGAGGGACAGGAGGAGAGGCTGGGAATGCACAGAGAGCACCAAATAAACCAGGAGGAATGAGAGGAGAGGCTGGGAATGCACAGAGAGCACCAAATAAACCAGGGGGGACAGGAGGAGAGGCTGGGAATGCACAGAGAGCACCAAATAAACCAGGGAGGGGACAGGAGGAGAGGCTGGGAATGCACAGAGAGCACCAAATAAACCAGACAAGGGCAGGAGGGGAGGCTGGGAATGCAGAGATCTCCCTGTCCTGGGTACCAAATAAACCACGAGGGACAAGAGGACAGGCTGGGAATGCAGAGAGCCCTCCCTGTCCTCACCAGGATCCTGGCCAGGCACCAGAACTAACCCTGCCCTCAGATCTCTCTTCATTATGGCAAAGCACACACACAGCAAGTTTTCAGAAGGCTCAAATAGGAAGATAGATAGGAAGCAGAGGAGATGTTGTTATTTTAATGGAGAGCAAGAGGGGACAAAGAAAAGCTCCCGTGCACACTTGGGCCGAGGCTGCAGAGGTTGATTTTCATGAAAGCCCTGATGCAATCGATGCTGTCCCCAAACAGCACCGAGGCTTTGGCTGCTGCAGGATGGCAGGAGCTGCACTGGATTGAACACGAGGCCATTCCCTCCCTCTGGAAAATTGCCACCTAATAACAAAGGAGAAAAGAGCTCTGCAGCTGCCTTTAAGAGCCTGATAACAGAGGAGGACTCCTCATAAAACATCTTTTTAACCTGAGCACCCAGGTGGGAGAGCTGCCCTGTGATCCCACTCTGACCTTTGCTGCCAAATGTGAATGATCTCCACAGAGCACTGCTCTGCTCACTGCAGTTATTGCTTTTTATTTTTTAACAAATCACTTTGTGGGGGGTTTTTAAACTTATTAATGCTTTAGTCTTTTATCTGTTGCCTCTGAAAATTTGTCTTTGTGGTTCAGGAGTTTTCCTCTGGAATGGCAAAGGAAAGATTGTTCAAATGTATTAACAAGTGTCAGCCAAGGCCTGCAGGATGTACCTGCTCTGTGTAAATCGATTTCTGCCTGGCTATCCTGACACAGACTCGTCCCAGCAGAGTTTTGCTTTTACAAATAAAGAAAAACAACTCCGAGCTTTGCTGCCACCCACTCTAAATGAGCCAAGAGTGACAACCCAAATGGGCCTGACACCTTTTAGTGGCAGACTCTCACGAAGCTGCTGAGCCAGAAAAGGCAGCCCAGGATTTAAGCTGAGCTCTGGGGTGGCTGTGCCCAGGGCACCTCTGGGACAGCTGCAGCTTTGGCCCCTGCAGTGGCCTGGCTGGAGGCCTTGGGGCAGCTCTTTGGGATGGGCCTGCTTCGTGTTCAGCCCTTTTCTATCAAAAACTCCATAGGGTTTTTTAGGTTGTGTTGGCAGCAGCTGGGCAAATTTAACCCAGTCCCACCACCAGTGAAGAGCAGAGCCTCCAGCCAGCCTCTCCTTCCTCTGAGGCAAGGGAAATTGCTCTTTTCATCTTATTCTTTGTCATTTCTGAGCACCTCCCATGCAGCGAGTGAGGGGACAGAGCGGGAGGGGAACAGGCAGAGCAGGAGCAGGGACTGGCTCTCGGCCTGGGGCATTTCCATCTCCCCCAGGTGTGGCTTTGCAGCGGGAGCAGCACGGCCGTGGGGCTTTATTTGCCTGTATTGACAGGTAATGGCAAGAAGAAATCCTGTAGCTGTGACACAGCTCAGCTGTGAGCTGTAACTGCACCCACCAATTAACGAGGACACGCTGCAATTACTGCTGCAATTACTGCTGCCTCTGCTCTGCAGCTTGTCAGCTCAGTATTTACACACTGGGCCAAATTCTGCTGGAGTTACACAGGTTTACAATGAGGGGGAAGCAAGGAACAGCCAGGAGAAATCCCTTTTTAAGGGACAGCGATCCCATGAGAAGGTGGCTGATGCACCGAGATAATTCTGGAGAGCCCCAGACCCCTGAAGATGCTGCAGGTGTGGCTGTTTCCAAGCCAGGCCAGTTGAAGCCTCTCCCTCCCACTGCCCTCAAGCCCAGCTGCTCTGGGAAGGGCAGGCACCCTCAGGAGGTGAAACTCAGCATTTCACATCCTGCTGGGTTCGTGTGCCCTCGGGGCTGTTTCCTTCAGAGAACACTTCCAGAGGCCAGGGAAGAACTGCCCTGCAAGAACCAACCAGCCCCGAGCTCCCTTCCCTCCAGGCTGGGCTCCCCTCCCTCATTAAAGCAGGATTATTTCCATATTTCCTCTGCTGTGCAATATCAGAGTACAGGAAACCCCTTCACAAACCCCAACAAGGAGAACAAACTGATCCTAAAGAGGAATTGTGAGCTTTTGTACACCTCTCACCCCTCAACACTGACAGTCAGTCTCTGGCACAGCCAAAACGCTGGGCTAAATTAAGATCTTTCTCTCTTTGAGGTGAATTCTATTTATTCCTAAACTCAGCTGACTTATAAAGGCATTTTTGGGGCTGTGGTGTGCAGGTGGCTGCTCTGTGTTCAGCCTCCTCTTATACATTGTGGAGCCTCAGCAGCAAAACTCTTGTGTGGCCACTGAACCAGGAGTTAAGCCAAGCCAGGAGCTATTTCCAACACAGCATCACCTTAAAATTCTGCAGGTGAACTGAAGAAAGCAGCAGTTTTTGTGCCCCAAAAGGCACAGACCATTTTTGACTGGAACTCCTCCATCAAACCAAGACTGCATAGGAGAAGCACTAAACAAGCGTCGCAGGTGGGGGCTCAGAGTTAAGCTGGGCCTTGCACTGAGCCCTGCTGGAGCTCACTGCACCCTCAGCCTCGTTAAACTGCTTCCCTGCTCTGCTCACTGTTTGCATCCCAGGGATGTTAAAATAGGAGTGGAAACAGCAAGAGCAGTTTTACAAGAATGCCTGGCTGGGGGAACAGGAGAAATAACTCAAGCACTTGTGATCACTGATTATTACATTTTCAGTGCTGCTGAAGGGAATTTTTGAAGTATGTTTACAATCATCTCCAAGTTCTATAAATATTGCTTTATTATTGACTTTGTGCCATGAATCCAGTGCTGATGAAAATATTCCCCCTTCCCCCTGCCAATGGCAAATCAGCACTCTTGCTCTGCTTGGCCTCTGTGCAGCTCCAGAATTTGTGGAAATGAGAGTTCAATGGCTTAAAAATAATGAAAAGAGTGTGAAGAAAACAACTTCTGCCAGGATGAAAGAATAGCACGAGATTTAAGTGCTAGGTTGTGTTTACATAAGAGCACAGAAAGAACACAGCTCCCAGTATTGCAGCTGTTTGAAAACTGCCACTTGTAAAGGGAAAACCTTGTTAAATGTGGCCATGCAGGAAAAAAAAATCTTTACCTGTTCATCATAATCACACACACAAAAATTAAAAATATTTGTTACAATGCATTGAAATGCTGAGTTGATATTGCTTTTAAAGAAGGAATATGAAACATAAACCAAAAGGTTTCTATAAACAGAGGGTGGGAATGTGCCATATCCACATTTCCCCTTAGCAATGGAATACCATAAACCCCTCTGGGACAGAACTGAAAATATTCCACATGACTGCATAGGGGAGAGCAGCACTGCTGGGGCTGAGCACTGGGATCACTGGAACTCCTGAAACTGGGGCTGCCCTGGGACCCCTGCCCAGCAGTTAAACCTCACTGCAGGCACAGTCACCTCCTCTTGCCCCAAATTCTGATTCCTGACAGGTCCAGATCCAATACATTAGAAATGCTAATAATTACAGAAACCATGAAGAGCCAAAGTCTTTAAAACCATTTAAGTCATTTCAATTCCATACAGAATTGAACAGGGATGGAATATTAAAAACTCCCAATCCCTTCTGCAGCTTTATAAATTGATCTGAATGGGAACATTTCTTCTGCAAGGACAGGACTTCACTGGAGGAGCAAAGCACAGCTGCTGGAGCTGCTCTGTGATAAAACTGCTGTGTCTGCTGCTCACAGGTGGTTCCAGCCCCACAGCCCGTGAACCCCAGCCCATCCTTTTTCCACAACTGCAGAGCTCCTCTGGAGGAGCTGGGCCAGCAGCTGTGCCCAGGGGATGGGGAGGCAGGGCATGGTGCCAGTGGACCATCACCCCAGCCCAGGGAAGCTGATGCAGAGGTGGCAGCAGCTGGAACAAGAGCCTTAGTGCACATTGGAGGAGAAGGTTGGAGCTGAATATTCTGTTCTATTCCTGCTCCTGCCTCATTGACAAAGCCAAGCCCAGCAAAGAGGGTGGTGCTGATAATGCTGGCCTGAGCTGCCCTGGGGAGACACTGATTATCCCTGGGGAGACACTGATTATCCCTGCTGGGATCTGACTTTTACTGACCAGTTTCTAAAGGCCACAGAGACTGTGGCATCATGACAGCAGATTCCCAGGGCGCAGTGCCCCACAGCCCATCTCCATGCCCGCACACCAGCCCGGCTCTGTGGCCACCCTGCACTCACTCCTTTCAAACACGATTTTTCCATCACCACCAGGACATCACCCAGGCAGCCCAGCACTCCTTCCAGAGCCTCCCTCTCCATTATTTTACATTTAAAAAAGAAGCTGCAGCATAGGAATGAGGGATTTGCTGCTACAACGAGCCTACAAGAGAGCAGAGCCCTGAAAGCAGCTGTGCCAGTCCCCCCAGGTGCTGCCCACGCCCCCAGCCCTGTTCCTTCCCCTCACTCACTGCTCTCTATAAATATCCATATATTCCCCCATACATATGCAGGAATTCCCCAATGCTGCTGACTGAAAGGCAGCCCCATCATTTACCACAGGAATCATTTTATGGAACAAGTTGTGAGGAGCTTCTTACACTGGTGCAGTTACCAAGTGGCTCAGTCCCAATTCTGGAGTTTTTCAATTCCATATGCTGTTAATAACTGCATTTCCACACCAGCTGATATTTGGTTGCTGCAACTCATTTGCAAACATGATTAGAAATTCAGCCAAGATTAATCTTTATTTTTCACTCAACTACCTTCAAACAAAATCACCTGCAGCGATGTGTAATCAACCCACGCTAAAAAGCTTAGAAATGGGGAAAAAAAAAACATGAGTAAAAGGTAAAGTTATTAAAATTTGAATTATTTCTTTTCTACAAAGTTTTGAGATAGTGCTCTTTAACTTTGGATATGGCAACTCCTCTGCCTCTGCTCCACCTGAGGTGAATAAATAATTGACAGTTATTTGGCAGCCCTTTAGAAACAGCCCATGAAATGTATAAATAAGATGTTACAGGATAACGGGGAGCCTCCATCCCACAGACACCAAAGAGAATTTCCTTGCAGTCTGTATTGTAGAGGCTGTGCTGTGTTTGAAATCACCTCAGGGAAATACTGGGACAGGCAAATTCCCTGGGGAGGGCAGGCAGAGCCAGCAGCCCCTGCCTGGAGCAGGGATGGGCAGGGCAGGAGAGGGGCCAGTGCCCCCCAGGCACCTAAAGGGGCTCCCTGGAACAGAGTCTGACAGAGATAAATGAATAAAACAGAGATTTATTAAAAGGCCTTCAAAGGGTGCACCTTGGGCAGTGCGAGAGCCCAGCCAGGGCTGCACCCAAGCTGGATGGCATGTCTTGAATTTTCACACTTTTATCAGTTTTGGTCCATTTCCACATTGGGTTCATTGTCCAATCCCAGCTCCAGGTTCTGCAGTCCCATCCTCATGGTTTGCTCCCCTCCATTCCTGCTGTTTGCACTTTTTGGGGCTGAAGCTGCAGCGGCGTCCTTGGTTCTGGGGCTGGGAAAGGATTGAGAGTGTGCCTGAGGAGAGGAAAAGGATTGAGAGTGTGCCTGAGGAGAGGAAAAGGATTGTCCTGTGGGCCTGAGGAGAGGAAAAGGATTGTCCTGTGGGCCTGAGGAGAGGAAAAGGATGGTCCTGTGGGCCTGAGGAGAGGAAAAGGATTGTTCTGTGGGCCTGAGGAGAGGAAAAGGATTGAGAGTGTGCCTGAGGAGAGGAAAAGGATGGTTCTGTGGGCCTGAGGAGAGGAAAAGGATTGTCCTGTGGGCCTGAGGAGAGGAAAAGGATTGTCCTGTGGGGCTGAGGAGAGGAAAAGGATGGTTCTGTGTGCCTGAGGAGAGGAAAAGGATGGTTCTGTGGGCCTGAGGAGAGGAAAAGGATTGTCCTGGGCTGAGGAGAGGGGATTGAGGTGAGGGAAATGATTGTTCTGTTGCCTCCTGGGGCTGAGGGGGAAAAGGATTGTTCTGTGGGGCTGAGGAGAGGAAAAGGATGGTTCTGTGGGGCTGAGCTGTGAGCAGAACTGCTGACAGTTTCTGTGGAGTTCAAAGTCACACACTAACACAGTACAGAATCAGGAAAGATGAAAGCTCAAACTGAAGGCACCCACCCCACCCTCACAGCTGTCCTGATACAGGAAGATGAATTCTTGTTTTAAAGCCCCCAGAAGGGTCTGAGGCCAGGGCAGCTCCTTCAGTGCCCCAGCAGCACCTGCAGGGCACCCAGAGAGCCCCAGGATGGCTCTGCCAGCCAGGGACACTGGGTAAATCTGTTCCTTTTCCTCTGGATATCAACTGAACGCGATGATGTTTCAGAAGGGATCAGGATCAGAGAGGTGCAGCGTGGGGAAGATGAGATGTGACTCCCTGACTTATTCAGGCTGGAATATCCTATTGATTCCCCTTTCATCACAGACAGCCCATCTGTGCTCAGCTGAGCTTGGGTCAAAGCATCTGCAAGGCTTTCATTATTCAGACAAGTTAACCCACTTAAACAAAGCCGTGATCAGCCATGGCAGGGTGATTTGAGACGACACAAATCCTCCAAACACTGAGCAAACAATGACAAAAAGCAGACCCTGCTGGTAGTAAGTGTGCAGCATCAAAAGCCTTTCAACAGCCGCCACCATTTATTATAAATTATTTGTTCCAGCATCTACTAACGTGGATAGGAACACATCATCAGCAATTGTTGCCTTGGGAGTTGGGAACTGCTGCATCTTCCAATTTGCAAGGCTCAGAGTTGTGCAGCTGTGGAGCAGAGCCTGCGATAATGAATTTCCATCTGCCAGGGATGGCCCAGATTTTGTCTTGTGTCACACAGACACTTGAGAAGGACTCACAACCCCACTGTGACCTGCAGACCAGAGGGGAGAACCTGCCCAGCTCACTGCTTCTGACCAGACAAGGAACAGGAATTGCTGTTTCCAGGGAAAAAACTAACTTCCAAGTCTGTTCTGTAGATGTGTTCCAAAGAAGAGCACAAGTTGGAATTTTTCAATTTTTTTTCATAAGCTAATTTTTAAAATATAAATATTTTATGATAATTTTGACTGTTTTTCAATATAGCAAAGAATAACCATTGAAAGGTCGCCATTGAAAGAATAACCATTTCAAAACAAACTTATAACGCTGTTTTCTTATATAGCTACAACACTCTCCTTGGTCTGTGACTAATCACAATAAAATAAAAAAATAAAATAGGCGTTCCATGAAACACCCAGATTCTGGGAAAAGTGAGAGTCTGGCAGATGCTAGAAAAAGGTCTTTAATAAGCTCTGATGTACTGAGTAAAAATCACCTTTTCACAGCCAACTAAGCCGGCAACTTGTCAAGAGGATGAATTTGTAGAACTGCTTCCAAAAAGAACTGAAGCAAGACATCCAGAAAATGCCCACAAACCCTGCTCACAAATTCCATGGTGGAATCCCAGAGCAAATATTGATGGACAAGACACAGAGTTGGGGTTCTGGGAGGAAATGGGCATTCAGACAGAAACCAATTAAGGTTTGCAGAGTTGAGATAAAAGTTCTTGTCACTACTGAACCTCAGATATAAAAATGCAGAAAGTGATAATGGCTTACTTTAATGTAATAAAGAGCATAAAGTTTCCTACTAATTGAGCAGGAAGAGCAATTAACCTCGTGGTGCATCAATACGTCAGCCCTGATTTATTTGTAAATTAGGTAATTAGGATGCTTTAGGTTTTATACAGCAGCCAAGTAAGCCTGGCTTTCCCAGGAGTCTTGCAGAGGGCAGAATCTTGAGGAATTTTAAGTTCACTGATACCATAGAAGTTTGAGGCACACCTTATGTTAGCCAGAAAAATAACACACCCTAATTAGTGCAGTTTGCAAATGCACAGGACAAGCTGGATTTGCAGAGCTTTGCTTGTGAAACGTGTGGCTTTAATGCAGTTTTTTTCCCCATACACACTATTTCCTCTACTAAAAGGAAGTTTTATTGAATCAAAGGAAAATCCAAGTACAGCAAAGCTGTTGAACAAGCCAACTCTAGCTTGACCTCCTTCTACCTGGAAAAATGGGCAGGTACCCAGAAATCCAAACCTCTCTGAAAGAGGAACATTGCTCTGCAAGCCTGCAGTGGTGCACAGGCCCAGAGCTGCCCTGGCATCCTCTCTGCCCGGCTGGACTGGTCCTTTGCACGGTAAATAGGCAGGAGCACCAGGAAAAAAAGATCCGTGGTATTTTCTGATCATTTAAGAGGACTTTGCTCAAGTTATGTGCCCCAGAATAGCTCAGTGCATGCAAGAAAATGATTTAAAGGCCATAGATTTAAAGGCCACAGGGGAATGGTTTAATCTGAATACCAGTCTTCATATTTCACTAAAATAAAATCACTTAGTATCTGACTCTGATAGCTAAGGTGACTTTTTCCCTCCCTAATCCAACTCAATGAAAGGTCCCTTGGGTATTTTTATACTCCCAGGTGCCTCTGTTAATTGGGTAATTCATGTGCTGTTGTTGCTCCTGCACCACAAAAGCATTTAACCACTTGAGCATTGCTGCAGGACCTGCTCCTGGAAATGCTGGTTACTACCCAAAGAACTGAGCAGCAGGAAAAGCACTGGCCTGTCAGCTACTCAGGGATCCTGGCAGGACAGGATCTGAAATAATTTTTTTACCATAAACTCCTGAAGATCCTACACTCAGAACAAGCTGGAGTTAAACACAAACTGTGTAAAATCTGTATAACTGTGTAAATAAAGAATTTCCTGCACGGAGAAACCGAGTCCCCTGTGCTTTACTGCAGCAGGTTCTGGCACTGATGCTGCTGGAGAGGCTCAGCACAGGGGAGCCCCCTCAGTGGGGCTGCAGGGTGAGCCTGGGCGCTGCTCCTGCTCAGCAGCACGTCCTGCAGCAGCTCCTCCCTGCCCAGACTCCCTCCTGCAGGCCCCGGACAGCAGGTCTGCCTGTGAAGCTATCAGATCATTGCTTTCCTGACAAATGGAACGGCAGATCACCTCCTAAATATAGCAGAGGCACTGGTGTGGTACAGAGCAGCCTGCTCCACACTCCCGTCAAAATTTCCATGGCACAGGGAGGATGTGAAGGAGAAATGCTGTCCAGCATTTCTCGGCATGGTCAGCTGAGGGAAATGAGTTGATATTTTAGCTTCCCATCACCCAGCAGATCCTTGTCCCTTTGAATCCCAAAAACTTGCATGAGAGGAGCTGACTGATTTCCCAGCTTTGAACTGGCACTGCTCCTGAGGCAGGGCAAGAGAAGAGAGAAATTGGTTTAATACAGAGAAGTTTCTCAGAGAGAATGGACAAAAAAAGGAAATAAAAGGAAATGTCACTGCCACAAGCTGGCAGAGTACTACTTTAACATGGCACCTACTCCCAGGGGTCAGGTAAATTTGCTGTTCTACCAGAAAGCCCATTAGCAGAGACATCCCCTCAGTCCATCCACAGAGAGGGTTAATGAGCTTCCTTAATTAGCTACAATGGAGAGGGGATTCTGGAATTTCATATTTTAGCTCTGCAGTCAAACAAGACCTTCCCACCCTCGGGGCATTGTCTTTAACAAGAGCCAGCAATGAGAACAAATCCACAAGCACAAGCTCCAGCGGGGAGAGACCAGACGCAGCCGGTTTGGAGGGCACCATTTCCAGTCTGCAGCCCCAGCTTTGCCAGAACTCATCTTCTGCACAGCCCTGCCAGCTCTCAACTCCCCTGCCCGGGCTGCCTGTCCCCAGCCTGGCAGGGGCTCTGTGCCCAGCAGGACACTGCTGGGTGTGGAAACCTTCTGCAGGGGCTGCGAGAGGGCAGACATCCCTCTGTCCTGCCACAGGGCTGCACAGGAGCATGCGGAGCCTTTGGGGCCTCACAGGGAACAAAGCAAAGCTGTCCCAGACCCTGGGGTCTGCAGCCTGCAGCAGGACAGAGGTGCCAGGGCTCCCTGGCAAGCTCCTGTTCCACCTCTCATCAGGAGTGAGAAACCCGTATTGAATATGTCAGAACACTGGTTTCAAAGAGTTTTCAACAGTTCAGAGCATATTCCCTGCTGTCCTACAATCACTGGGGTTTCTAATCTGTTTTGACCCAGATCCTACATGGATGTCTCTCAACTCACCTTCAAAAGAAAGGAGATCTGAGAGTGGTCAAGCACCTCAGAAAATTGGAGTGAATTCTTAACTGCTGCCTTGGCCAGGCTCAGGCATCATCCTGCTTCTGAGGGAGGTGGATGGAGGCACTCTTTTGTGATATGAAGGCAAAAGGATTTTCTTTTCACAAAATTATGCAATAAATAAAGGGCAGAGTATGATGCAGAAAAAAAATCCTACTGAAGGTGAAGCTTATGGAAAAGTTGTAAACAGAAAAGAACAGGAAGAAAGGCTTTGTGTTAACTCATGTTCTGGGAATGTCAGATGGGAAAAACCCAAAACTCACCAAGTGTGAGATAGAAACTTGATTTGTAACTAAACCCCATATCAACCCAGGTCTGCCTATTCTCTGCTCCATTTGGGGCAGCATTTCAAATTCTGCTAGAAGCTCTCATTTCTTCCTGCAGTGAGCAGAGGGGGAATGCAGAGTCAGCCTGGCCACCAAACTGCCAGCACAGGAATAAAGATAAGTTTGGGTTCTTTAGTCCTTTGCAGTGCTTAAATGATGATAAATGCAATGCCATAATACAGCATCTAGCTGAATGTAATTGCTTTGACTAAGTCTAGAAAGAAATTCATTTACTCCAAATGAAACTATTCTGAGGACTTTAGGGGAGTGTTTTTAAGTGGGAGTTGTTGAATCCCAGTCCTGCAGTGCCCCTGTTAGTCTGGATGGGGGCACAGGGCCTCAGGCTCAGCCCTGGGACTCTTTGGTGACAGCTCCCAGCAGGGACTGCCAGGCACCTGCAACAGACAGCATTTATTTATTTTAAATTTATAATTTATTTAAATAAATTTTATTTTAAATAAATTTATTATGAATTACTGCAGCTCCAAACACACAAACCCAACCTGCTGCACCAAGAGCCCAGCAGATCTGCAGGGGTTTTTGTAACATTTTACAAGATTTTTAATAAGTGAGTGAAGTGTTCCATGAGCCTGGCACAAAGAGGAGAGCTTGTCTGGCTGGCTGCAGGTTCAGGGCTTGTTCTGAGTGTGGGATGGGGTAAAAAGTTACTTCTGATGCTGTCCTGCTAGGACCCCTGAGTGGCTGACATGCCCACAATGTGTCTGAGATGTTTGAATCCCAGAAGGTGATGATGGCCTGGATGCCTCTGGAGGAATGAAAGCATGGTAGGGAGATGTCCACAGGAGAAATAACATTGCTGCCCTCATTCCCAGGGCCATCTGCCATAGAATTTGCTTGGTAATGAAAAATTTATTATGATTTATAGATTATAATATATATATGTTATTATAAATTCGATTGGAAGGAGTTCATTCTGATCCATCTCTCACCCATACAGCTAATTCTGATCCATACAGCTCATTCTGATCCATATCTCACCCATACAGCTAATTCTGATCCATACAGCTAATTCTGATCCATACAGCTAATTCTGATCCACATATCAGGGAAAACACCCTGATACAACACAGAGATCAATCAGAAGCAATGAAAAATACCCTAAAATTTGAGGGTTTTTTTTGTGAACCACATCAACCTAAGCTTTTTTTGTTCAGCTCCAAGGAAGTGGCTGCTTCCTCCTCATCCTGCAGGAACCTGGCTGCTTCCTCCTCCTCCTCCTCTTGCAGGATGCTGTGCTGGAGCTGGGAGCAGCACCAGGCAGGGCTGGATTCCAACAGGGAGCTGAGTAAATGAAACTTACACAGAAATCAAGAGCATCACAAAGTGCAGCCAACTCCAGCAAGGTCAAAAAGCGTCAGCAGACTTCAGAGGGGCTGCTGTGCCTGGGGCTGGCAGCATTCCTTCCTTCATCCCTGCCCCTTGGTGTGCCCATACCCTGGGCCAGGCTGCTCCTGGCGCTCAGCCCCTTTGAAGTTGGCCTTCCACAAACACTCACATGGCAAAGGTGGGTAACAGAGCTGTTGCCTTGGCTGTTTCACCACACAAATGGGCTTTGAGAAACATTTAGAGCTACTCTCTAGCCCCTAGCGCCTCCTTCTTCTTCAATAATGCTCTGAAATATAACTCTCTTTTAATTAAGGTCTCAGCCTTTGCTTCTTGCTTTCATCATGTCTCAGTCTGGCGCTTAAAACTAAATCCTGTTCTTGTCCTACAAAGATCCACAGGCCCTAAAGGAAAGTCTGTAATGATGAACAAGAAGTACTTAATGCTGTATTAGCAATTAGATTAAAACTCAGCAAAACTTTGCAAAAGCAACAGCTAACAGTCTGTTACTGTAAATTAATCTTTTACACAGCCATGAACTCAGAGCAGGGCTGCTCCTGGAGCAGAAGTGTATTCCCCACCCTTGCAGGACCAAGCACAGTGACTCAAGGAATATAAATATTTAGAGAGTTGGAAGAGCCTCAAGGCAGCCTGAACTCTTTGTGAAGGTACAATTCCTGTCCAGCCACACCAGAACTGTTCCAAAATGAACATCTTCACAATTCCTCAAAGTTTCTGCACTAATCCTGGAGCAAGCAAATGCCAAAATGCCAAATTCCACCTGCTTTCCACCCCAGCATTTGCAAACACTCCCATTACTGTTTCAAAAAGCCATCCCTTATTTACTAAGAGTTTCAAACACGAGGGTGAGAAGGGCCACAAAGCTGCCTGGCAGTTCTCACAGGTCCTGCTTGCTCCAGAATTAGTTCCATGAGCCAGTCACAAAGAGGAAAGTTTGTCTGGCTGGCTGCAGATTCAGATTTTCATAGATTTCAATTAATTGCAATAATGAGTGTGAGCTGGTGTGATGTTCTGGGGCCACATCAGGGACAGTATGAGCTCTGTTCCTCAGGATCTGCTTGTCTGCTGACTGACCGCCAAAATAATCACATCAAGGCTTTGCAAATAGCAAAAATGATGTGACGAGCTCTGGAGACTTCAGAAAGTTGTGCCTTTTTTACCAACTCCTGCAGACTAACATAAAGACTGATGTTTCTGGATGTGTATTTCCCTTCCTTCTCTTGAGAAATTGCCACCTCAAAAACAAACCAAAGGGAGAAAGGGAGACACACCTTCTGAAAATGGCAAAATGAAATCATTAAAGACTGGAAGGCCACCCCTGAACTGCAGATTTCTGGTGTTGGGGAGTTCTCTGTGGTGTCCCAGCAGAGCTCAGCTGCACTCCAGTGAGACTTGATTCAAATACACAGCAGGGAATGCCCTTCAGGGGCAGGGGAAAGGAGATCACAAGTCAGCACAGAGTGAGAAAAGCATTGAGAAAATCCCAACTAATCACGAGCTGGCTGATGGGACAATAAACCACAGTGGCAGCAGCGGAGGGAGCCCAGACAGTGACCTTGCAGAAGGGGGAGGCTGGAGGCAGCACCAGCTGTCTGACAGAGGTGTTTTGGGTGATGGATTGGCTCCAGGCTGTGCTTGGACATAATTGAGATTCATGGAGCAGAGGGGAGGGCTCCGCTCTGCTGCAGGGATCGGGTTCTCAGGTGTAACCAACCTGCCAGGCCCTGCATTAACTGGAACCATTAAACTCCATCTCTGAGCCCACACCTCTCCCAAGTCTGATTAAACCCCGGACCTGCTCACAGGCGAACACTGAGCTGGCACTAAAAGCACTCAGCTCCACTTTGGGCCCTGGGCCCTGGGGCCAGGAGCAGGCAGGGAGCACTGAACAGCAGCTTCTCAGCCAGGCTCAGCCGCAGAGCAGGAATGAGCAGGGAGCTGAGCACTGCCCTTCCTCACCCCAGCCCTCATCATCAGCCTCAGCACCTGGGAATCCAACTCATCCCCACTTCACCCAGAGAACTTCCTGCAGCTGGGGGTGATGGCAAACTTGGTGTCAGGCGCAAACATCATTTCTACCAAACAAAGTGAGAAGTAACAAACTCACTGGATGAATAGACTCCATCATCATCATCACGGTGCTTTGTCTTTGATACCTGGGTAACTGACACAGTCCTGACTGTATTTTAATTTTTAATGTGCTAGCAGTATTGAAATCCTAAACAGAGTCCTGTAAATCTATTTAGAAGCTTAGGAAACCATTTCCAAGTCAGTAGAATTGAATAGAGAATGGAAGAATAGAGAATGCATTGATTTTCTATGTCAGAAATGAAGCAATTTGGCATTTCTTTTACTCAAGGTTCTACTGTTCTGTGCCAGCACTAATTAAATCTAATGTTTTCTGAGCACAGAAATGATGTTGCCTCATAGAGGAGTAACAATATCAAATTGATGGGCAGAGCCATTAATGGCCACTTGGTTACATTAATGTAAGTCAGCACTTCTCCTTGCATAAGTAAGTTTTTCATCAGAATTTACACTTTTGTTGAATGTTTTTAAAAACAGGCTACTCAGTGGAGGGGATAGGAGTAGGAGTTAAGTATTTTGCAACTCCAGAATTAGGAACTGCAGAAAAACAAACTGGGAATTGTTTGGAGGTTTAAAACTAAATTTAAAAAAATTCACGGGACAGAAGCAGCGACTGGAGCTGGACTTGTTTTCCCTGGCATGTGGAACGGGCTGCTCACAGCCCGGTGAAGCTGAAGGCTCTGCTCCTGCAGCAGGGATAAAGTCACCCCAAAGCTGGGTCCGGCTGTGCTGCCCCTGCCAGCACTCCCAGAGCAGCACGAGCTGCCAGGGCTCTGGATTGCAAAGTACCCAGAACTCAGGAGCATTCAGGGTGAAGAGCCAATTTCATTGAATTCATCAGTCTGAGGAACATCTGCTCTTGTTACCATCTCCCAGCTGAGATGCCTTAAATTAAAAATCTAGCATGAAGGGTTACTTGCAGAAAAGAAAGAGTTGAATTTAACCACAATTATTTCAACTGGCTAGCTGTTCTTTTAGCTCCTTTAATAAAAACACAAATCCAGAGAGAACAGGATTAGGATTTGTATTCATTACTTCTCTTCTTGATTGAGGGTAAGAAAAATAATGAAATGTGAGAATTTGCCACATGACAAAAAAGTATTCCCACTTGGGTTTTATTAAGAGCCTGTACCAACTCCCTGAAGGTGTGCTCAAAAGGATCAGATCACTTTTAATTAGTTGTGAGCTGGTCTGTGGGTAAGAAACCTTCCTGCCTTGCTTTGGACAAAGCTCTCCCTGGGGAGGGAAACCTGTGGGGCCACCTTGGCCTTTTTTTGATCCCACAAGGCCAAAGGGAGCCAGGAAGGAAAATCATCTTTTGGGGAAATCCTCCTGCTTTCCCCCCAGGGTGCAGATCCAGCTAAAATCCCCAAATCCCAGCTTGCTCCAGGGGGTGCCCCCTCCCTGTGCCAAGCTCAGAACGTCCATGCAGATGGAAAATTCACCCCCTTCTCCCTCAGGGGGGCTCTGGGTTTGGAACTCCTGCTCAGAGCCCTCCATGGGTCCCTGCAAGGACCCAGCCAGGACCCCAGCACTGCTCTCTGCCCAGGAACAGCGCAGGGTCAGCTCACCTGGGGTAGAAAACATTTTCAAAATCCTTCAAAAGCAGTTTTTCAGCTCCTGCTTTCAGCGGGAAATGGGGGTTAGGTAACTTGAACCAACATTCCTCATCTCAAAGGCCCAGTTTGCTTTAACAGCTTATTTTGGATATCATGAGTCTGTGCCTCAGTTTACCTATTTGTAAACAGGTAAAAAAGAGAAATACCTGCCTATCACCTATACCTACAGGGCTCCGCCTACTCTTACAATTTATGTACTTGAAGTGCACATTCCTTGACCAGAATTAGCTGTAGAGGGGCGCAGCTGATGAGGAAACCTGCAGGAGATGGCTGGGAGCAGGGCTGGTGAGCAGAGGGACGCTCGTGTCACCTCACACAGGTGGCTCTGCCAGCAGCAGCGTGTCCTGGCTGTCACCCAGAGCTCCCCCAGACACAGCCTGCCTGTGAGACCCCACCATTCGTTATCCTGGCATCAGCTCACAGCCCACTTCTGAGGTGAGAGGACACATCTCAGCTCCTTCATTACCCAGCTCCCGCAATCACAGGCCCATAAAGGAATCCCAGCACAAATTGGTTTTGGCTAATAAATATCACTCAGGGATAAATAATGAACCAGAGCTCTTTCACCCCTTTATTAATCTGTGATATTTGCTGTAAAAGCCTCCACGAAGGGAGCTCTGCCCTCACAGGCAATGAGGTGAGAAGGAATGCAGCAGGTTTTTGGGATCTGAGGCTCCCAGCAGTGACTGATGGGGGGTCCCTGCTCTGAAAGGGCAGGGATGCAAGGTACAGACCCTGTCCTACTGCCAGGACATGCAGAATTCATCAGCACTGGCTGATTTTCACTTTGTCTCTGCTCTGCAAGTGGGAAATACAAGGTACAGACCCTGTCCCACTGCCAGGACGTGCAGGATTCATCAGCACTGGCTGATTTTCACTTTGTCTCTGCTCTGCAAAGGGGAAATACAAGGTACAGACCCTGTCCCACTACCAGGATTGATCAGCACTGGCTGATTTTCATATTTTCCCTGCTCTGCAAGTGGGAAGTACAAGACACAGACTCTGTCCCACTACCAGGATTCATCAGCACTGGCTGATTTTCATCCCTGAAGGGCTCATTTCAGCTGGACACAGGTGTGGAGGGGGCAGAGCATGGCTGGGACTGCAGCACTGGGCTCTCAGTGGGGCAGCCAGCCTGCGCTGGCACATCTGTGTGTGTGACACACCAAACTGTAACCACCTCGTGGAAAGAGCATTTTTTAGCAGAAAAATGAGCTATTTGCTTGGCTGGTGCCCACCTGAACAACAGGATGAACCCCCTCCTGGGCAGGGTGAAAACACAGACGTTTGTGGGAGCAGAGGACAGGCTGCAGGCAAGAGCTCTGCAGCAATGGGTGAGCAGCCCTGGCTGCCCCGGATCCCTGGAAACGTCCCAGCCAGGCTGGACAGGGCTGGGAGCAGCCTGGAATGGCAAAAACCTGGTAAAAACCTGGCAAAAATCTGGTGTGAGAGGGCAGAGCCTGAGCTATGAACTGGGGCTGAAAGGCTTCTGAGTGTGTTTGTCAGAGAGCACAGAGAGCTGGAGAATGAAGCAGTGAAAATCACTACCTGCTTTTATAGAGGGGTTACACAACATGGAAATGGGTCTTATTTCCCTTTGATCCCTAAAACCTTCAGGAGATCCCATTTTCCCAGTGCCCACACTTCATTTTGACACCTGTGCCTCACGCACATCCCACGAAGGAAGATGAGCTTTCCCTTCCAACCCTCTCTCTGCATTTCCACCTTGCCTCAACACTCATCTCACCAAGCTGCACAAAGAACAACCTCCTAAGGTGCTGGAGTAACTGGGGTTAAACTTTGGGGAATATTTCAGCTCTTCCTTGCTGGTTTTATTCACTTAAAAAACCAAAAATGCTCCCAAGTTTGCTGTCTTGTTGAGGATCTAATTCTGCCTTGGGTCTGGAGGCAGCCATGGCATTTTCTGACTGGCAGAGGAGGATTTTGGGCCTCCAGCAGCACGTTCTCCTCCTGTCTCCTCTGAGGAACAACCTTGAGATTTTTTAACTCCAAAATTAGAATTCTGAACTTGCTCTGGAGCTCCTCAAAAAAAGCTCTGTGTGAAATAGCTGTTTCTTGTCAGGCTCCTAAAATCCCTGGCGGTTAAACGTAATTTTTTAAAGGCTTTATTTGCTATCAAGCACCTGAATCCTGTATATTTCACAAGTTAATGAGCTCGTTTTTGAGGAGAAAATGTAGCTGTTAGGAATATTAACTGAAGTTATGCTTACTGCTGGAGCGTGTGTAGGGTGTGTGTAAAAATCCTGCTTTAATGTCTCATCTTGGAGTAAGTCCCAGAAGAGATTGATTCAATTTCCATTCATTATGGGAGCAAAACTTAAAACTACCCCCGTGTACAGACACTCACTGCTGGCAGCATCTCCCAGGCAGCAGGGATGTGTGGCAGGGAAACCCTTCCAGTGCTGGGTAAAAACAAGGGGCAATGGGAAGCTCCAGGGTTGGGTTTGGGTTTTCAGGGTTGGGCTCTGGCAGCGACAGCTTCCATTAAAGCCCTTTCTTAGGAAAGGCTGCTTAAATGATAACTCCTGCTTTGTGCTGCCTTGGCAGCTAAAGCTCAAGTTCTGAATATTATCACTTAAAATATGTTGATATATTTTGTACAATACTTAGAATATTTACCCATCACCAGGTTACATATTTGCCTTGAAGGTCCTTCTCCATCCCCGACCTTTGTGGGGTTGAGGCGAGTTCTATAAACCAGAGAACTACAGGGTCTGGGAAATAAGCTAATCTTTAATAAGCTAAATACACTTAGCCAGGGACTAAATTCTGCAGCCACAAAGCGTCTGTAGCAGAACACAGGGCCAGGGCTGCACAAAGCACCTCCAGACAAGAAACATCCTCTGTCTCATTAGATCATCAACTGGACATGAGTGTTTGACTCTGAGAGGTTTATTACCCTAAATGCTATTGATTAGCAATAAACCACTGCATTTCCTCCTTCCCATCCCAGTGAATCAGCTCCTGACCCTCCCAGCCTGCAGGTGTGACACAGCTCTGGCTGCCTGCACAAGGCTGCCCACTGTCACCAGGCTTCCCTGGGAGCATTTTCCCAGTTCCCAGGATGTCTGTGACAGAAATCTTTGGTTGAAAATCACTTGGTGCTCCCACCACGTGAACCGTCACCAACATTTTGGGGGTTTTCCCCACTCACCCCCCAAATTACAAGCTCAGACTCCACACACATCTTTAATTTCAGCTGGGCTAACCAGGAAAGGGAGGAATTCCTGCTCCTTGAGAACATCCAGGGGCAGCTCTCAAACACATCCCTGCCCTGCTGCCCCCCTCTGCATGTCACAAACCTCCCAGCTGGGTTTGGGGCAGGGGTTTTGTTGCTTTGTGCTATTGCATTTGCAGTTCACATCACCAGTTGGACTGGCAGAGTTGCTGCCTCAGGATTTTCTGATTGGCATCAAATCCTACCACACAGGAGGGAATGTTATCAATCCTGCTATTGACAGGGATGTAAAAGAAGACTAAAGACATGACAGCCAATTAAGTGATCAAGAATCTCTTAATTGCAAGAGTATTAGGTGGAATCCCAAGTAAAGATAAAGGATTAAGAATTTAACACCACAAGGCCATTTTCCTTTTATCTTATTTACTGTCTTCAGCCCTAGAGGAGCAATTTGTGTCAGTGGGGTATTGTACATCCTCAGATCCCACCTGGGAAAGTGGTTTGCAGAATAATTTCCCTGCTTCCACTTTGTGGGAGTGCAACCATTGTTTGCAGATTTACTGCAAACACTGTGATTACAAAATCCAGTGTTGCCTGTAAAGCAAGGCTAAACCAGCAGTATCAACATGGCAGTGGACAGCTGAATTAAGGGTTCATCTCTTGGTTAGCATGTGCTTCGCTCACAAGGAGATGATTTCCCAGCACAATCTATCACAATTACTCCGCATCACCTTTACAGTCTGCCCACTGCACCAAAATTCCACGCTGTGCTCTAAAACCATCACCCTGCAAGAGAACCTGCAGCCAGGCTGAGCTTCCCAAGGAGAGGCACTCGCTCCATCCTCGGTGATTCCTGAGCAATACAAATCTGTATTTGCCAATCAGGCCTGACACTATCTCCGGATAAGGGAGGGTCCCCTGAGCTCCTGCCTTTGGCTGCCCATGATGGAATGGAGTTTTTTGGGCAAGGGTGGATGGGATTCCTCTGCCTGTGCTGGCAACATCTGGGCTGAACAGCCAGAAGGCGGTTCCTGTACATTTTTGGCAGCCCAGGTGAGAGCCAGTAACTCTCCCAGCCACTCTGTGCCCCATGCACAACCCTGCCCTGCTCCACTGGGCAGAGCTCATTAACGGGGCTTGAGCAGCCAGGAACACCAGAGGGGCACTGCAGACCCAGAAAGCAAAGGTATTTATCTGAGACCCAGAGCTGAAACGCCAGCTCACAACTTAATGCTTTTGCAATCTTTTCTTGGACATTGCTGAGTGCTTGGGTGCAACACATGATTGTGGCAAATTTTTTAAGGTTAAAAGAAGTCCTGCTGATTTATTATTTAAAAAGTAAATTTCTGAGGAACATTAAACCCAGAATTAATTCTTAATTACAATTCTAGGGCGCAAATCAAGCATTCAGACTCTAGGAGACTTCCAACCTTGAGTTTCCATCAGTTTTATCAATTCAATCCAATGTTTGTTGTGTTTATTGATGTCCTAAACACTCAGGCCATTGAAATGTGTCTCTCAATGCAGAAATCAGAAATGAAGTGCTTTATTACCCACCCATGCTGCCTAAGCCCTGAGGGCATCCTCCCCAACACCTCTGGAATCCCAAATCCTGCAGGTTCCTTCCCTTCCCTCCCTCCCTGGGTGTCTCCTTCGCCACGGGCTGGGGCAGAGGGGAAGGTACAAAACCCAACCCATCAGCCTGTTTAGCACAGGAAACATTCCTTACAGAAAACAAACACAAACACAAGCTGACAGGTTTCCCACACAGCTTGAGCTACAGATTTGTCTTGTTGGTTTTGTTTGTTTTTTTTTTCAAAATCTGAAATTTCTGGAGAGCCCACAGAGACATCTTGTGCCTGGATGACACATAGCAAGTCAGCAGTGCAGAGGGGTCATGCTGGGGATCCTGGAAGGAATTCTCAATGATTTGGAGGCTTCAGGAGAGGATGAAGTCACCTGTTGCTCTCTGAACAGGTAAACCCTGTCCTTACAGGAGAATATCAGTGCTGAGAGCAGCACAACTCTGGCTGCTCGAGCAGCTCTGCTTGTTTGCCACTTGTCTCTGCAGTGCTCTGGGTGATGCAGGAAGGGAGGACCCAAAAATCCAACAGGCTGTGTCTGCAGGTTATTTTGCTCTTGTCCTTGGGCACTGAAAACCTCTGGGCCTCTCCTTTCAGTGCTTTCACATGAATGAAGTGTTCGGGCTTTTGGAGATAAGGTGCCTGGCCAAAAACCTGCCTGGATATCTCACCTGCCTGAGCATCCCCAGCACCCTGCCCTGAGCATCCCCAGGGCCCTGCCCTGCCCTGAGAGCATCCCCAGAGCATCCCCAGGGCCCTGCCCTGAGAGCATCCCCAGCCTGGCTGGCCCAGAGCAGCTCCAGCCACAGCCCCAGTCCCACCCAGGCAGGACTCTGGACTACAAGGAGACACTTTTAGAGAAGAGCAGTGTTTAACTCCTCCCAGGGAAGCAGCTCTGACAGCACTTGCTGCAAGTAGGGCAGCCCTGAAATATCTCAGCAGCTACGACAGGCAAGGTGGGAAACTCATAACACGACGAGAAGAGGCTTTGGGATGAGGTAAATGAGTATTTTAGGCAAGTGAGCAGGGGGAGAGCCAAGTAGGAGCCCAGCAGGCTGCTGTTGTCAGGAGCAACCCCACTTCCCCCACAGGCACCGTGCCCCAGGGCTCCCAGTTTCTCTCCTCCCTCCTGGGTCCCGCTCTGTTTGCTGGCACCACAGGGATTACAGAATGTGCTGACGTGCATGAAACGATTCCTGTCCAAAAATGAAATTCCAACATTTACAAATGCAAGAGACATAATTCTGAGAACAGGGAGAAAGATGGAAAACAAATTCTGATGGCAGACCCTAGCTGTGTTTAGAGCCCAGATTTCAGAGTTCTGGTCTATTCAAGTTCCTTGGTTCCCAGTTGTTAACACCCACACACTCCATTCACAATAAGAGACTTTAACTGTGGACATCCTGTAATCCCCAAGAGCCTCTCCCCCAAACCCAGTGGAAACCAGCAGACATTAAATTTGACACTCCTGTTTATTCCCCAACCCCACATTTGGAGCCACAGCTGGCTGTAATGTTCTGGTGGTCGATGCATTCCTCTCTATTACTTTCCACCTCTCACACATGGAACAAAAAAGGCTACAAAGTGCAGACATCAGGAGAAAAACCCCAGTTCCACTACATTAACTAAAGCTGTCTGCTATTGAAAGCAGTGATAGGTAATCTATAAAATAATTTCCACAACCCCACCATAAAAGAATCCCATTGTCAGTGCAATCCAATAGTACCAGTGGCTGGGAGGGAATTTATTCTACAATGAAAGTTACTCCACATGAAAAAAAAAAATATGTTTTTATCTTGTAAAGCACATGTGTTTATGATATGTAGAGCAGCAGCTTTGGAAATCACTGGGCATGAACCACTCAAAACGTGGGTGAGAGCACAAAGCTATGAAGACTACAATTGTCTATAAACCAAAGGAACACTGGTAAAACCAGGTTTAATCACAGTTTAACAAACAGGCTGGATTAGGAGCCCAGCTTACTTAACCTCCTGCATTTAGGTTAAAATAAGCTCCCCCTGAAATATCTCAGCAGCTACGACAGGCAAGGTGGGAAACTCATAACACGACGAGAAGAGGCTTTGGGATGAGGTAAATGAGTATTTTAGGCAAGTGAGCAGGGGGAGAGCCAAGTAGGAGCCCAGCAGGCTGCTGTTGTCAGGAGCAACCCCACTTCCCCCACAGGCACCGTGCCCCAGGGCTCCCAGTTTCTCTCCTCCCTCCTGGGTCCCACTCTGTTTGCTGGCACCACAGGGATTACAGAATGTGCTGACGTGCATGAAACGATTCCTGTCCAAAAATGAAATTCCAACATTTACAAATGCAAGAGACATAATTCTGAGAACTGGGAGAAAGATGGAAAACAAATTCTGATGGCAGACCCTAGCTGTGTTTAGAGCCCAGATTTCAGAGTTCTGGTCTATTCAAGTTCCTTGGTTCCCAGTTGTTAACACCCACACACTCCATTCACAATAAGAGACTTTAACTGTGGACATCCTGTAATCCCCAAGAGCCTCTCCCCCAAACCCAGTGGAAACCAGCAGATATTGAATTTGACACTCCTGTTTATTCCCCAATCCCACATTTGGAGCCACAGCTGGCTGTAATGTTCTGGTGGTCGATGCATTCCTCTCTATTACTTTCCACCTCTCACACATGGAACAAAAGGCTACAAAGTGCAGACATCAAGGAGAAAAACCCCAGTTCCACTACATTAACTAAAGCTGTCTGCTATTGAAAGCAGTGATAGGTAATCTATAAAATAATTTCCACAACCCCACCATAAAAGAATCCCATTGTCAGTGCAATCCAATAGTACCAGTGGCTGGGAGGGAATTTATTCTACAATGAAAGTTACTCCACATGAAAAAAACAAAAAAATATGTTTTTATCTTGTAAAGCACATGTGTTTATGATATGTAGAGCAGCAGCTTTGGAAATCACTGGGCATGAACCACTCAAAACGTGGGTGAGAGCACAAAGCTATGAAGACTACAATTGTCCATAAACCAAAGGAACACTGGTAAAACCAGGTTTAATCACAGTTTAACAAACAGGCTGGATTAGGAGCCCAGCTTACTTAACCTCCTGCATTTAGGTTAAAATAAGCTCCCAGGCCATCCTCCAAAACAGGTCCAATTCTTTATTCCCTCTTATAAAACACATGCAGAAATCCAGACCTCAGTTCTTTGTCCCTGGTAAAAATCCCCACATCTCTGCACCTTCTCACCTTTGGTGCCCAGCCTCAGTGGTTTAGGAGCCAGGCTGGCTGGGCAGAGGCAGCACAGATGTGCCCCTCACACTTCCCAACCCGAGAATATCCAGTGCCAGCTCTGTGCTGCCCAGTTCCCCTTCTGGCAGCACATGCCCAGGCCAGAGGGGCACACAGATTATTTAGGATGCAGAGCCAATACTGAAACCTTCCCAGAGAGCTCCAAACGCTGCCCCCTCTCTGCTCCTTGGCACACTGGGATTTGCTCTGTGGCTGCCACAATCTCTTGGATTAAGGGACTGCAGCGCTTTGTTGTAAAGCTGGCAGCTGATCTTTCTGACCAAGCCTGTGTCCATCCCCAGCACGGCCCCAAAGAGCAGCAGGACAGCTGGACCCTGCTCTCCACCTCACAGACATGAACACCAGGGAAAGAACAAGAGTCAGGGATGCAGGCAGCTGCTCCACCTCATTTCTGCTCCTCCTGACCCGCCCCAAGGCTCTGGGCAGGCCAGCTGAAGCAGCAGAGCCTGATTCCAGCTGAAAGGAGGTGGGGCTGAGCCTCCCATCCTGAACTCTGTCCATGCTCTGCCCTCTCCCATCTGCTTTCCTCCTGCACCCTCAGCTCTGGGCAGCGCAGATTTGGTGGGGCTGGGGCAGGGGGAGCCATGGCAAAGCAATAACAAGCACCCTCAGCTAACAAATGTCAAACTTCTGAGGATTTAATCTGGCCAAACCTATTCTGTTTCTGGCAAAACAGCCAGCCCAATGCAGCAGGCTCAGGAACGCAGCCCTCTGCTTCCCCAGCTGAGGCTCTGCAGAGTCAAACATTAAAATGATTCAAGGCAGAGATAACACAGCTCCAGTCCCTGGCAAAGCCTCTTCAGCTGCTCATCATTCAGTGTATTTTGGAATTCCTGAGCAGTGGAGGAAGCAGCAGTAAAGCTGGTGCTTTATGCCTGGCCCAGCTACAAATGGAGACATGCTATTATTTTCTCTTTCCAAGAACTCATTCAATCGAATCCAATTTCAAAAGCTTTGGAGAATAATTTGAAATATCAGGAATTGTGGGCTCCTTCTGAGCCTCCACAGTGCCTTGCCACTTCTCAGTGGCTTGGAGGCTACAAATTCAAGTAGAACTAATGGCGAAACAGCTTCTTTGATTACATTGTGAAGGTGCAGCTTGTGTAAGCAAATATCTGTCAAACATTCCCACCTCTGTGAAGCTCCTGCAGATACTTACTTCAAGTGGAAGTATTTTGAGTATAATTGCCATTAAATGAATTATAGGAAGCCAATATAATTTTACAACTGATGAAAAATATTGCCACTTTACATCATTAAAACGATTTTTAGAAAATTTTGCCCATTTTTAGAGAACATAAAAGCAGGCCAGCTTTACAGAACACTTGAAATGCACTTTATGTTGCAGAGACACTTTATATATATTGTCTGTCAATAGAGCTGAGATTCATAAAAGCAGGCCAGCTTTACAGAACACTTGAAATGCACTTTATGTGCAGCCAGAGACACTTTATAGTGAGCAGTATGTGCTTGCCTCTCTCCAGACTGGAGGTACAGAGCAGATTGTGGGAACACAGAGCTTTCCCTGCATCCCCACAGTGTCCCCTGGCAGTGACACTGCCCCAGCCTTTCAGACAGCCCCAAAAGGGACACTCAGCCACACAGGGAGCTGTGGAGCTCCAGCACAGCTCCTGGACATGGTGTCCCCAGCAGCCACAGGTGATTTTGGGAACACAGAGCTTTCCCTGCATCCCCACAGTGACACTGCCCCAGCCTTTCAGACAGCCCCAAAAGGGACACTCAGCCACACAGGGAGCTCCAGCACAGCTCCTGGACATGGCATCCCCAGCAGCCACAGGTGATTTTCCCCAGCACAAACAGCAGTTCTGTTTTCCACAAGGGCAGAGCAGGAACTGCATCCCCAGCCTGGCCCTGCCCTGCTGCTCCAGCAAGAACCAACCCCTCAGAAGGAGCAGGAAAAGAGAAACCCCCATCAGCCACTGCCCACTGGCAGCCAGAGCTGACCCCTAACTCTGCTTAGAAACCATGCAGAAATTAGTTATTTTCTGCAGTATTTTTAGACTGTTGGCTCTATAATTTTACAGTTTAATTCCCAGAAGGAAAGGGAGGCACAGTGTCATTATGATATTTTCTGAAAAATCCCTTTGCCGGGATTTTTCTCCTGAGAAGCCTCAGAGGAAAAGAAAAACAATATCTGCTGTTGAGGAATGCAACAGGTGCATCTTTGATTGGTCTCATGTGGTTGTTTTTTAATTAATGACCAATCACAGTCCAGCTGTCCTGGATTCACTGGTCAGTCACAAGATTTTGTCATCATTCCTTTCCTTTCTATTCCTTGCAAGCATTCTGATGAAATCCTTTTTTTCTATTCTTTTAGTTCTATTACATAATTTTCTTTTAATGTAATATGTTTAATAAAATAATAAATTGGCCTCCTGAAACATGGAGCCAAGATTCTCATCTCTTCCCTGGTCCTGAGACCCCTGTGAACACCAGCACAGCACAGGAGCCATCCCAGAGCAGGAACGAGTGCTGGGAGATTCGGGATTTGCAAGAGTGGCCCATCATTGCCCTTGGCAAAAACCAATCCACAGCACTGAACAGAGCAAGAAAAAGAAATGCATCGCTGTTCTTTTGCAGGATAAAATGCTCAAACAGCCAGCTGTAATATGTGAGCTCAGCAGTGATGGCTGGGTTTGCATTTGGGCTGTTTCAGTGGGGAGAAATCTTCCTCCTGCTGGAGCAGAGCGATGGCTGACCACTGTCACTGCTGGGGTAAACGACCGAGGACTGTAAAGATGCACAAAAGAGGGACATCAGCAGAAGAAGAAAGGCCCAAACCCTATCCATGGAATCAACAGTCAAAAAAAAACCCCAAACAAACACCCAGCATCCTTCCCCCAAAGCAAGCTCCTGAGAAAAACCACAATGCATGTTTTTAAATGAATTCATTCTCTTCTCTGCTGCTGATTTCCTCTTTGGCTCTGCAGCAATTCTGTTATCAGGCTTCCCTAATGACACAGAAAAATAAATTCTAGTTTGCCATTCTTTTCCTTCAGATAATCTGCTCTAATTGAGTGTTTTACTGAGCAATCAATTGCACTTCACTCACTTTCCCAGGCTTGAATTACAGAATTAGAAGGGAGAAAGCTTGCTTGTACAGACCCCATTGCTGTGATCCTGGTGTTAGGATGCAGTTCACTGTGGGCAGAGCATTCCTGTGCAACACTGAGCCCCTGCTCTGAGCAGGTAAAAGGAAACCTTGTGCTCATCTTTTGGGATTGAGCAGAGTTTGGGAGAAATCAGCCCCATCCCTTGGGGCACACTGAGAACTTCTCTCAGGCTTTAAATCTCCAGGGCTGAATGTCTCTAATAAATAATAATAATACATAATAAATAGTATTTAAAGGTAGGGGTAAGGAGGAACAAAACCTTGTCCCAGCCTGGTTCTTTCACCCTTTCCAGCCCCTGCAAACCCCTGAGGAGGAGCAGTGCCAGTGAGAGGGAAGGAATAGCTGGAGGCAAACAGAGCCCTGCTCTGTAATTGATACACAGCAGGCATCACAAAAGATGCCATATTCCTGATTTAATAGTCTGCTATGTAAAAGTTGGAATTAGCTTCCAATGCATCCTATTAGTGAGGCTGCAATGTGTTAAGTTAATGTGTGAAGGCATTTTTAATATTAGCTCTGGCTACAATTTCCCATCTAATTGAATGGAGAGGAGGGAAAAAAAGGAGTTTGTAAATCTGCCACTGCAATGGCCAGTTACAAGGTTTTTTATGGCTCCCTTGTAATGGAAACATCAAGTCCACAGGTAAGCACTGTAACTGCGGGTAAAAGACATCACTTTATTAGGGGATGTAAAGAACCAGAATAAGCTCCTTGGTCTCAGACTCATCGCAGTCCTTTATTGCACCAGGGCAGCACAAAGGGATGGCTTTGGCCCTTCTGGAATGTGCAATACAATCTGATAACTGAAATTTGTGTCTCAGTGGTGCTGGCAGCCAGCCAGCCTTGGGAATGCCATTGCAAACATTTGCCTGAAAAACCCGCATAAAGCACAATGTTGGGCTGTGTTTGCAGCTGTCACACCAAGTGCCCCCATGACTGGATGATCAGAAGTTTAAAATGTATCTAGATAAGAAAGTTGTGGGGTTTTTGTCTTAGGTACAGTAAAAGCTACAGAAAGGTAGCCTAGAAAAGGAAATATTCCATAAAATTTACCAGCATGAGGCTCAGCTTGGGATGCCCATCATTCTAATGATGTTCACCCTCACCTGAAAGATGCAGTGTGCTGTTTATTGTCTGGCTGTCAGCTCTGGAACACACTGGAACCATCAAGCACACTCACAACTGCTGCCTCATTATGCATTTTTCCATCACAGGGAGAGCATGTTTAATTTCTTTCATTTAGTCCTTCTGCTTCAGGATCTTTCAAAGTCCAAGAGAATGGGAAGGTCCAAGATTGATGGCATTTGCTCTGCAAACAGCAGATTTGAATGGTTAAATGGTGTGAAAATAATTAAGAGTCTATTTTTCTTTATGCCTGTATCCCTGTTACTGGCAGTTTTCATACATGGATTGTTTCTCATCATGGGGTCTACTGCAAAGTAACAGAGGTGGGAAGGGCACCAGGGTCTCCAACACACTGTCCACCTCTCTTGGACTTTAATTCCAGGGTTGGATGTCGCTAATAAATAATTTTTAAAGGTGGGGGTAAGGAGGAGCAAAAGCAGGAGAGATTTGCTTGTGAGACAGCAAAGGACAATCCCCTCCCTCTCAAAGCAGGTAGGGTGAAATGATACCTGCTCTGGCTGTGTGCCAGGCTGCTTTGCAGATCATTTAAAAGGAACAAGCCATTTTAATTAGCTCTCCCTGGACTCAGGGACATGAGGGTCCCAGCTGAGGGGGGAGCACAGAGAAATAAATATATATATACTTAAATGGAGAGCAGGCTGGCCTTGTTGCCAGCTCTCTCAGCTCTGCCTTAATCACTTTGAAGAATACAAGTCCACAGTGACCTCTGTTGTTCCTTTCATATTGGAGATTAAAAGATGAAGCACTGGTTCTGCAGCTGGTGAACACGCAGAGAGGAAATCAATGACTCTTTCAGACAGGTCCCTGTGCAAAAAGGGTTATTGCAGACATGAAATAATTAATTTTAATTCAACTGTTTAAAAATAGACCTTACAGAAAGAGAAATGGCCTTTCTTTCTAAAAAAACAAGGCAAATGGATTTTTTTCAGAAGCCAGAAATTCAGATGCCTCTCATTTTAGACTAGACCTTCAATTATATATTTTTTCCACTTCTCATCTTTGCTTTCAGGCAGTAAATCTGCTGGAGGAGAACCTCAGGCCGTCCCCTGGCTGCCCTGCTGCTCTCCAGGCTCCCTGTCACCATCACAGAGCTGTGACCAGGGCACAGACACTCCTGCTGTGTCAAACAGCCAAACATTCCAGCAGCACCTGCCTGCTGTGTCAGAAATCAGAAATAAACCAGGAGACTTTTTCTCCTTTTAATGCCTTTATTAAAAAACAGCTCTTGAGCAGCACCTCCCAGGTGGCTGCAGGAGGAGGATGAGTCACAGCTTTGTGGGGGCACAGTTGGCTAGGAGCTGTGGGCATGCCACACAGTCTTTGAATGACTCTTGCACTCAGGGCGAGCCCTGTAAGTTCAGTAGCTTGTTCCTCACACGTGGACATCCCTAATTTTCAATTTCATTTTGGCTCGTTGTTTTGGGGTTCCTTTCTGTATGTCTGAGGTCGCCCCTTCTCAAAGCACTCTGGTCTTTTACAGTTTAATTTGCGTCCCCCGCCTCACAAGTTTCGTGTCCTGTCCCTGCCGGGGGGTTCTCTCACTTTAGTGTTAATACAAAAGACTTTTCAGGCACCTACTAATACAAAAGGAATCATTAGCGAGAACGACTGGCCACAGATAACACTTTGGTAGCAAAAGTGGTTAAATTAGCTATTTGTAACTTGTTTCTCCACACTAAAAATTATCAGTTTTTCTGTTCATAACAAGGGGAGCCCAGAGCCCTGTCAGGGGAGCCCAGAGCCCTGTCCCAGCCCGTGGGCACAGCGCAGAGCCGCCTCTCAGTGTCCTGGCCGGGCGGGCACGGAGCAGAGGGCACAGGAGCCCCGAGCTGCCCTGCCTGCACACCCACCGTGCTCAGGGGACTCGGGAGGGTCGCAGCGCTGGCTGGACCCTGCTTTTCCCCAGCCCCAGGCTGAGGTTGGAAAGGCAGCACCAGCTGAACCTGGAGCTGGACCAAAGTCATCGCAATGCTCCAGCCCTGCGAGGGGAGGCTTGCTTGCCTTCTGTGCCATCCCAGGCTGCTCAGGAGTGATAAGCAATTCCGCATGAAAAGGAGCTCAAGACACTATTTATTTCTCCTTCATGTGTAACAATAGCAAGCTGTATATTGATCCCATTTTCTGGAAAACAGCCTCCATTTGTGGCTCGGGAATTGCAGCCAGGTTAATTGCACAGTGCAGTTTGCTGTTTGACCTTCTATTTTTGTCTTCCCTGGCCATTTCCCCAGCTCCTCCAGGGAGCACCAGATGTTTGAGTAGCTGATGTTACACAGCTGGATGGAGAGGAGCGCACAGCCAGGAACTTCTGCAAACACTGAGCAAAGGAACATTTACCAGCAGTGCTCAGGCTGGCTCTCTGTGGACAGAGCACAGTTTATTTCTTTAAACACAGAAACAAAGACAAGCAAAGCAAAATGCCATAAAGGAGCTGCTGTATGAGTGAGAACCACACTGAGCACAGCCAGCCCCAGGACTGGGAGTGGGTTTGCTCCTGCCTGGAGGGGAAAACAATCCTCCCATTCCTGCCACAGGCCCCGGGGCTGCCAGGCCAGCTGGGGTAAAGCACCCATGGATCCAGCACACGCTCCCTAACCCCATCAGCCCTGCCCCTCGCCATCCCACCTGGCTGCATTTACCAGGCACTTCTTCCCACTTTGAATGGATCCAAAGGTTTGGGTTTTCCCACGCTTGCTCTGCTGTTCAGGAGTCCCCAGTCCTTTCCCTGCAGCTCTGGATGCGATGCTCCTCGCCTGACCCCTCTCAGGGGCACAAACTGTTCTGTGAACACGAGCTGAGAGCTGGTGGAGTGCTGTAACTGATTACAGGAGATTGTCTGGCACCAACCATTGCTCAAACCCAGTTACATAAGGCTCTGAGGTACTCAGGAGAACTGAAATTATCCCCTCCTCCAGCTGGCTCCTCTCTGCACCCTCATCTGGCACCGTGATGGCAATGGTGGGGCAGAGGCTGCTGGCAGACACAGCCTGGCTGGAGAGGGAGGCTGCAAAACCACTGCCCATCAGCACTGCTGCACACTGGAGTGAACAGGCCACTCAGAAAATTACATATGTGAACATATTTTTATATAATTATAAATGTATCATTTTCAATTAGAAGCCTAGAATACATTTACAAATAATTACATTGTTTATGTGTATCAATTAGATATATTTAAACGTATATATTAAAAAGTGCCAACTCATTGCTGGGGTTGACAGACAGACTGACCAAGGCAATGAATGCTTGGCACTGCCTAGAACTGCTCCTGCTCTGGGATACAACAGCCAGAGTCAGTCCACATCCAGAGTGGCAAATCCTCCAGGAATCAGTGATACTACAGCTTGCAGGAATGGCAGTCAGGACACTTCAGTCCCTGAAAATGTTAAAATAATTCAAGAACCCCTTGTTTGTCATTCCCCACCAGCACTGCCTGGTCCTGCCCTACTTTCATGGAGGTTTGGAGCTGCTGTCCCAGGGCTCCAGGCTGGGCTTCAGGCTCAGGGCACAGCCCAAACTCTCATTTATCAGTTCCCCCAGCTCACCCAGGAGCAGGTTCTCCTTTCCCTGCCCTTTGCACAGCCCCAAACAGCACAGAGGCTCCAGGAACCCCCAGCATCAGGGCAGGGGGGTCCCAGTGCTGCTCTCCCAAAATGAGGAGTGAGTGACCCAGCATCCCAGCCAGCCCAGCAGATGGGTCCCAACGCTGCTTTCCCAAAATGAAATGAGGAGCCCAGCAGGGACAGACCCAAAATGAGGAAGTGACCCATCATCCCAGCCAGCCCAGCAGATGGGTCCCAACAGCTTTCCCAAAATGAGGAAATGAAATGACCCAGCATCCCAAAAGGCCAGCCCAGCATCAGATGCCAGCCCAGCAGATGGGTCCCAGCACTGCTTTCCCAAAATGAGGAATGAGTGACCCAGCATCCCAGCCAGCCCAGCCAGCAGGTCCCCACAGCACAACCACACCTGGGAGGCACCAGGAGCAGGATCTGCCTGAATATTCCCCAGGTGTGTGTCTGGGGCATGAGCTGCAGCTGGGATGGGAAGGATTTCAACGTTCCCCCTCATGCGGGGATCTGGGACAAAACTCCAGGCAGCAGGGAGCTCCTGCTATTCTGAATTTCTGAGCTGAAGCAGGTCTGTTCCCCCACAAAGAGCTGCACCCTTGGTGATCACAGGGAAGTGAGGAACTGTTTGATTATTTAAATGATGGGAGCTGAACAGGTACACTCAAAGGTAGGGGAAAATGCATGTTCCTTTTGATAATAGTTTTTATTTATTAATGAAATCATCGTGCTGTAATGTCACCTAAATTAGCCTCAATTAATTTCTGAATTAATTAGGTGTGTTCCTGGTAATTTCTTTCTCCTCTTACACTTTTCAAGAATCTTTAAATGATAAAAGGAATTCTAGTACAAAGAAATGGAGAGGTCTCTTTATAACAGACATTCGAGATAAGAATAGAATAGATACAGAAGGCAGGAGGGTAAATCTCATCAAACTGCTTTGAAACCATATATTTGAAGTCAATCATTATATCAAAGTCACCAAATAGCCTCATTAGCCACAATTTTTGATTTTCAGAAGTGATAAAGGCTAATGGAAGTGCAAAAGCTTTTCACCCCAACTCCAAACCATCCCCAGCACCAAATCTGGATACTGAAAGGGGTTTTTGACTGAGGAAATATTTCTATAAATATTGTGTGTGTGCCTGGGCCTCCATTACACAGAAATTGTGAAGACAAATTGAGCCTGCTCTAATTTTAGGTAGAGCCTGCCCCTGAAGGGGATCAGGCCCATGTGGATTAAGGGTTGTTGGTGTTTTGCAGCAGAGTGGATTTGAGTAATCAGAAAGGAACAAAACAGGGACCAGCCAAAATTCTCAGGGTGCTGCACACCCCATCAGAGTCCAGGGAGCCCTGGGTGGTCCCAGACAGGGCCCCACAGGTGACATTTCTCCCCTAAACTCAATTGGGGTCCACACAGAATTGCAGCATTTAATCAGCAAAATGAGCCTGACAAGCAGCCTGCAGATTTTCTAGGTGGGGTATGAGAGGGAGGAAAAAACCCCACAAAACTCCTGAAAAGGAATTGTCCAAAAACAGCTTTGTTCCTCTCTCCACCTTCCAAGGATTGCCAGAGGGGTCTCTGGGGCTGCAGCTGATGGGTGCAGAGAGGCTGCTTTATCCAAATCAACCCCCGCAGTGTATTTCACATTCTTTACTATTACTCTGATGCTTCTAAAAATACAATTGTGAAGCTGTATAATCTGATATGAAATTACAGCTTATTTTGCCACAGAAGGAGGAAAGAAAGAAGAAGAAAGGGAGAAGAGACTGATGCCACTGACACATTTGAGAACACATGATGTGTTTTGATAGCACATTGTATTTGCAAAGCCTGTCCCCAGGCAGGCTGTGCTGGAATGAATTTGGAATCAAAGGCACGTGGTCAGGCTAACTGGAAATAATTCTGGTACCTTTCTTGCTGGCAGGACAGAAATGACAGAGGATCCAGAACAGGCATCCAAATATATATCCTCAGAATTTAATTAGAGAGAATTATTCTTGCCTACCTAGGATAATTGCAACATTATGTTGTGATGGCTGTTAGCATCACATATGCTTACAGATTAATAGTGTTTCTTCCATGTCTGCTTTTGATTTAATCAGGCCATCACTCATTACAATCATGCATGGCTGGTTCTACAAGATGAGAATGCATAAAAACACAACTTGCCTGGTAACACAGACCTGCAGCTGGGCAGGGAATTCAGCAGAGCTGTCCCCAAAATCCACACCTGAGCTGCAAGCAGCCACATGTGCTGGGTGCCGTGGGCTGCTGCCCTCACCTGCAGGGAGCCTCAGCACTCCCAGAGGATTCCTGCCCTCCATCCAGGGCTGCTCTGCACAGCTCCTGTGTGCCCTCACACACCGGGATATTCGGGAGCAGACTCCACTTGGGATGTGCTGCCTCACAGCCAAGCCCTGGGGCTGTGTTTGTGGTCAGCCCTCGCCAGGCTCTGGGCCAGCTCTGCCACACCATCCAAACCCACCTGGGGACACTTGGCCACTTCTGTGGGCCTCATATACATTAAAAGGAAGGAAAAAATAAAGGTATGTGGCTACTTTGAAGCACAAGTGATCACAGAGGGACTAGATTTACACATAAAAGCAAAATATACATTTATACATAAAAGCAAACACACATTTATACTGTGCCAAAACAGAGACGGAGCCTGTGTTTGATATTAACGCAGCAGTCCTGACCACAACAGAGCAATCCATAATGGCATTTCTAAAAGCAATAATAACAAAAGGTATATCACCAAGTTAAAGACTGCTGAACAATTCTCCCAAACCTACAACATCATCAAGACATTGACCTGAGATCCGATCACAGCTCAGATCAAAGCAGCAGACACAGATCCAGCAGAGCACCACAAATCCCACCAAACCCCCAGGGAACAGCATTATAATTCTTTTTCCATGTGACAAACACGGCAGCGATGACTTTCATACACTTCCAAATAAACTTTAAAAGGCTTTTTTGGGTAATAGTCTAACTTCCCAAATTCTGGCTGAACAAAGCTCTTTCCACAGTGTCCATTGTTTGGAGCTGCTATTTAATTGCAGAACTTTTTTCTCTCTTTCCTTCTCCTCCCCACTCCCTCCCTTCATGCTGCAGGAATGCAACCCCTCTGAAATGAAGCATCAATGCCTAGGACACACATCTTTAATGCAGCCCAGAAGCCACAATCACACCCTTAGAAAGAAGCAATCCGTGAAGCAAAATACACTCAGTGCCTGCATGCTAATGCAGCAATTAATCATTTTGATATCCTTGCTCTCTCCCCTGCTCATTTTCCCTTGATTTTTTGATGTCAGAACCAACTCAGTAGAACAGCACACTTTTAAAAAATCATCTTTCAAGCAGCAACGTTAAACACCTCTGAGTGGAAAGCAAACAAATCAATACATATTATTGCACTCATGGTATAGCGAGCTCCAGAGCTACGGTTGCAAAGACACAAAACTCCCTCTGAAGGGAGCAAAATCCACCTGAAATCCAGCAGCAGCTTTGTTCCAAAACCCACCCAGCACTCCTTCCCAACCCCAAGAGCTCCACAGTGGCTGTGCCACCAAAAAAACCCAGGGATTTGAAGGGAAATGGGTCCCATTTATTCCTCCAGAAGCACAAAACCCTGTTCCAGGCAAAGCCCTCCCATCAGCACAGCCTGGCACAAAAAATATCACTGAGGAGGCCAAAAGTAACCCCACAGCAACAGCAGAACAAGAATAAATTCTACAAACAATACAAATTCCAATGGTTCTATGAATGTTGAAAGCCTTCCCCTACCTTTAGAGCACACCTGGAACCATCAGGGCAGGAACCTCCTCCAGCAGTAACAGGTGATGGAATGTTCTGGTGGTGGATTTTGTGTGCTTTGTGGTGGGTTCTGGTTGGTTCTGGCACAGGTGTTGCCAATAACGAGGTTGGGTCTGGTTGGTTCTGGTTGGTTCTGGCACAGGTGTTGCCAATAACAAGGTTGGTTCTGGTTGGTTCTGGCTGGTTCTGGCACAGGTGTTGCCAATAACGAGGTTGGGTCTGGTTGGTTCTGGCACAGGTGTTGCCAATAACGAGGTTGGTTCTGGTTGGTTCTGGCTGGTTCTGGCACAGGTGTTGCCAATAACGAGGTTGGGTCTGGTTGGTTCTGGTTGGTTCTGGCACAGGTGTTGCCAATAACGAGGTTGGGTCTGGTTGGTTCTGGTTGGTTCTGGCACAGGTGTTGCCAATAACGAGGTTGGGTCTGGTTGGTTCTGGTTGGTTCTGGCACAGGTGTTGCCAATAACGAGGTTGGTTCTGGTTGGGTCTGGTTGGTTCTGGCACAGGTGTTGCCAATAACGAGGTTGGGTCTGGTTGGTTCTGGTTGGTTCTGGCACAGGTGTTGCCAATAACAAGGTTGGGTCTGGTTGGTTCTGGCTGGTTCTGGCACAGGTGTTGCCAATAACGAGGTTGGTTCTGGCTGGTTCTGGTTGGTTCTGGCACAGGTGTTGCCAATAACGAGGTTGGTTCTGGTTGGTTCTGGTTGGTTCTGGCACAGGTGTTGCCAATAACAAGGTTGGGGCTGGTTGGTTCTGGCTGGTTCTGGCACAGGTGTTGCCAATAACGAGGTTGGGTCTGGCTGGTTCTGGCACAGGTGTTGCCAATAACGAGGTTGGTTCTGGTCGGTTCTGGCTGGTTCTGGCACAGGTGTTGCCAATAACAAGGTTGGTTCTGGTTGGTTCTAGTTGGTTCTGGCACAGGTGTTGCCAATAACCAGGCTCATTATCTATAATGAGGTTGATTAGCTGCACCTGTGGCCAGTGAGAGCCCCCTGGCCTGGGGTGGGCTGAGCCAGAGGAGATGGCAATTCCCAGCTCAGGTTTAATGCATTCCATGTTTGGATCCACACGTGGCAATTAACATTCATTTGCAAGAACAATGGGCTGATTAATCAGCTGGGATTGCAAATGACACACTTGCACTCGAGGCTCGCACCGTGCGTGGTATTTAGCTAAACCTGTGATTAAAGGCCAACTTCTGAGGCCTTGAGGAATAAACTTCAGCTTTGATGTTGCTGATAAAGGCAGGAGTTTTCCAAGAATTCGATTCTGTGGGGGAGTGAAGAGAAATTAGGTGTTTTGCTCTTTGTCAATGATTATGAAATCCAGGAGCATTTTAAATTCAGTGAAGATTTGCACTGCAGAGGATACACAGGACTTATTAGCAGAGGAGGGAGAACATAGGGTATGATTAAAGCTGGGATGCAGCAATCACAGGGGCAGGAACACAGTGCTTTGCTGTTCCAGGTTAAAGCAGCTCAGGCACTGTGTATTGGTCCCAGGGCACCCAGAGAATGCCCTGCAGAGCCAGCTGCTGTGGATGGGAGCAAGGAATAAAATCACCTTCCATTACTCCTTGTTTGTAGTGATATTTATCATGTTTTTATTGCCATGGCTCTGTGATTTTCAACAAAGAGTTCATGTTGATTTAGGGGTGAGGAGAAGGCCAGAAACAGGAAGGCTTTGGGGCACCCCAGCTGCAGTGGGGGTGCAAACCCACGTTCAATCCCATGCTCTAACTTTCCTTCCCAAGTGCCTCTCTCCACACAATTTGCTGCCTCATCTCCTTGGCTGAGCCTGGCACTTTCTGTCATGCTTTCGATTATTTTCCTGCTTTACTCCTGAGTCATTCTGTCATACTTTACCAGCCCTTTGCATCCCAGGTGCTACAGACCCACCAGCAATGTGTTACTGCTCGTGTCACCCACCCTCCTGAGCACAGCAGCTGCAGAGGAATCCTCAGCATCCAGGTCAGAGCTTGGGCCCATCATCTAGGCTGGGAAAATGGTGATACTGCCTTAAATGACTAAATAAAAGAATTCTTTAGCTCAAGTGCTATTAGGCTGCAGGAGAATGACCAGGGCTCCCTTCAAGGTTTCCTTTCATTCCCTCAGGTCTGTCTTGTTGATTAATTTGAGTCTTTTGCTCATCCCTAGAGGATCAGCATTAGTCACTGGGAAATGGGATGAAATTCCCCTCCCAGTGCAGAGGGCAAACCCAGGTCTGTGACCACTTCTGTCCCCCCTTCACACACGTTGGCAGCACCTCTCTGCACAGATATCACCAGACTCTGCTTTCCCCACAAAGCTGCTTCACAGGAGCTTCACAGGAGCTGTCCCTCTGTCAGTCAGAGGAAGCTGAATTGGAGAGACTCATTCCCAAAAAGAATTTTAATAGAAAAATGATAAGGCTCTCAACAGATATTATTTGCATGAGATCACTGAACTGCCAAGCATCAGTTTGTAGGTGAGCAGCAGCCAACAGTCAAGGACTTCAGCCCTCAGTCTGAGCTTGCTAAGAGTAGTTCTTCTGATAATTAAACACTAATGTTCTTCCATGAGTACATTATAATGAAATAAATTGCTTCAAGGGAACAATAAACTACAGGCAGCATCTGAAGCATTTTAACAGCACAGAGCATTTGGCTGCTGCAAGATTCACTCAAAGAGGAGAAAGGTAATAACATCTCAGAAACCATTTAGAAAACAATTTTCTGAACTTTCAGGGTTTGTAGGGACAAACTGGGGCACTCCAGTGTGTGATTTGACTCGTTCTCAGTGGCTCACCTGGAATGGAAGCACACAATGGTGCTCACCTGTGGAGCAGGGACAGCACTGGCCACGGTGGCTCTGGGCTCAGGGCTGCCTTTGGCACCTGTGCTGTGCCCTGAGAACATCCCAGAACGTTTCTCTTCAGTTTCTCTTACAAATCTCTTATTACAGCACTTGCCTGCTGTGTTTTGGATGTGAAGGCTGTCTGTAACTCACCCAGCCTGTCTGGCCCACAGCTCTCAAGCACTGTTCTCATCTCTTGGGACACAGCTCACAGCAAATTCAATAACAATTCCAGACAAAAGCCAGGCCCTCAACAGCAACATTTCCTTGCCTCCTAAAGCAGAAGACATGAAATTATCATTGTAGCTTACTCATACTTAAAGTGTGCTATAGAAATATTTATAAAGAATTGAGAAAGTGTATTGCACATATGTTTCCAATTAAATGAAACTGTGCACGTGCCTCTCTAATTTAAGATAATATCCTGACATTTGAAGATGTAAGTTGTGAGCACAGCAATAATAAAAAATTTTAACTGTCTGTTCTCTCCCTGCAGGGCAGCAGTGAGGGATTTGTCTTTCGTGGCTTCTTTTACTTTTGGAGCTGGTGGAAAATACATTTTTCTATCATTATGCTTGTTTTAAACACCAGGTTGAGCTTGTTCTGCTTGAAGAGTTAGCTGCTGCAAAGGATTGATTTAAAAGAATAAATCATGTTCATGTTTATAGTGCAATTTGCAAGCAGTGATGAACATGTTCTGTGAATGGGAGCTGCACATGGTAAAAACTCTCTGGTACCCAATTCCCAACAGCCATTGGGAATGTGAAATGCAGAGATCCCTCTGAGTCATGTGCAACAAGAAAGAGAAATCTCCCTTCTTCTGCTCTCTCCGTGTGCCACAACTGCCTGTACGTTGGCCTTTAGCCAAGACAGATGGATTATCACTAAACAAATCTCAGTAAAGCCTCCTTGCATTTACATAATGTAAGTTTCTAACATTTAAGCAATTAAAAGGATTGGTGCTTATGGCTTTAAAGAACTTATGGGTTAATTACGACTCACTCGTTCTGCGCATATGATGGGAGAGAGAAAATGAAGATTTTGGAAGTTAAGGAACTTCCTCACTCCTTTACCCTACATGGGGCACTCTGCTTTGTTGAAGGACTTTTTTTGCTTGAGGAGGAACAATAAGGGTTGAATTTCAATTTGGTTTCCATGCACAAATCCCCTTCCATAAAATCTGACTTTCAGAATGGGATTGACTTCTTTAAAGTTGTGAAGATGCAGTTTTATTTCACATGAAGAAGCTAAAGACAGCCCTTCTTGGCTGTATTCTGAATTCCACCCTTTTATTTGAACGTGTCCTTGCAGTTCAGGTAAACACAGGTCCCTCGCTGAGTCTCCACATCCTCGTGGAACAGAAATCCTGATTTAGGCAGCACCACAGGGAGCAGGACATTGGCTGCATGTGGTTTCCATCAAGGTGCTGCCCCATGGAAAGCACCTTTTAATCTGCTTTTTGACAGTGGTGGGTTTGCCCACGCAGGAAAGGTGGCATTCCCTAAAATTGTGGGTACAACAGGAGATGGTGCCACTGACTGCAGCCAAGCAATAAACATGAGCACAGCTCCAGTTCTCACACAGCAGCAGGAACAAAGGCAGAGCTGGGCTTTGGTTGGGGTTCTGTCACTCAGTACAGAATCAGTTTAAAAAGTATTAAATGTTTTATTTTTATTTTCAATTATCCCGGTTTCGTTTCTTGTTGTGACCCATTTCATTTTGGAGGTGCTTTTTCTTTTCAAGGTAAGAAAATAGACGTTAAAAGTGGGTTCTGGTACACAGCATTCAACTATGATGAAAAAATACAGCAGGCAACTAAATTGTAGCACAGAAAAGCTTCACTGGATTCTCCTGTTGAAATGGAATGATTTGGTTGTGCCAAATGTTTGCAGAACTGAATAAGTAGTTTTTTATTATTATAAAAGGGCATAGAGGCTCCAATCATCACCACTAAAATTCCAAGCAACTCTTGCTGTGTTGGGTGCTGCACAAAGATTGAGTCGATGGTCAGTGCTAATAAAATCAAATAAACAAGGAAATTACATCAGGGGAAAACAGAGAGAGATAAGAAACCCATGGGTTTATGATTGATCAGCTGATTTATCCAAGGACACTGAGCAAGTCTTCACCTGTAATGAGCATTTAAATGCAGACCTTTGCAGCCCTGTTCTTTCAGTCCTTAATCAACTTCCTGTCTCAAAGTGCAAAGAAAATTTTCCTGATCTTTTTCCTCTTTTGTTCTGCCCAATTTTATTACTTTAAACCACATTTAGAGGACACTGATTTTTCCTTTGTGAAAACTAAGCATTAACCAACATTAAAGCTCCATCTGATTTCTTTACATTAGATCAAATTTAAAACTGCATGTTACTCAAAAAACAAAACAAAAACAAAAAAAATAAACAAAAAAACCCCAAAAACCAATCCAAAAAACCCCAACCCTTTTAATGGAATTCGGCTCTATTTTTACTTACTTTTTTATCCTCCTTTTCCTTTCTGTTTTGTTCTGTTCTATCAAAATAGGCCTCCTGGTAAGTAATACCAGTTAATAGCAATTACTTAAAGTATATTTTGTTTAGTAGAGAAGTAAAAATCATCCTTGATTTCTTGATGCGTTCTGTAATCCATGTCATATGGATGGCTCTGTAAATCTTTCTAATGCCTAATAAAATACACTACTGAATAGCACACTCATTACATATTAAACTGAAAATTCTGCTGCCTAAGTGCTGGTGTGTGGTTTGAAAACAATAAAACCAGCACAGAGTTATGAATTACAATCAGTTTTCTACATTTCTGATTCATAAAAATACATTTTATGCTCTCTCCTTAGCCAGCATCTGAACTTTTCATCCAGCCTGTGCCAAATGAATGCAATGAAAGCATACTGTCTTTATTTACTGCTGCATGAGAAAATGTCCCATTGTTTCTAAGTGTGACCCCACATGGATGTTCAGAAGGTTGGGTTTATTTATTCTTGTCCCTTTTTGTTTTGCTTTGCTTCCAGGTCAGGGCTCACAAAATTTGAATTTCCTCCTCTAAATGTTTTTGTATTTCCTGTGTGCTGCTTTGGTACCCCAAATAAACACATTTGGGTTCTACATGTGGCTTTGTTTGGTTTGGTATTCCATTCCTCTCCCTCTCCTTCCAGTCTCTTAGATGAGATGATTGCTTTCAGAACAGCCTCTTTCAAAATAACCCCAGCAACCACAGTCCTGAAGAACTCTGTGCTTTTCCACAATTTCAGCTTTCCTGAAGTCTCCAGCAGCACAAACTCTCTGTACACAAATCATTTTCCTCTTGCTCTAAAAAGTGTCGTTTGTAAAGGGAGGAGAACAGCAGGAGCTGCAGCAGTGCGCTGTGCAGGGGAGGCCATCAGAGGACTGACACCATCTAGTGGGGTGGTAAAAACAGAATTATCAGCATTTATTGTCAGCACTCAGCGCTGGTAATCCAGATTAAAGTCAATGGCCTCAGCACACCGAGAGGAAACAATAGAGGCAGGTTCTGCCCAGTGGGTTGTGATGGGACAGGAATGAGCTGGGATGGAGCTCCCAGCACCGCAGCTCTTCTGGGCCTTGGCACTCTCTGGGATGGACCAAGGGCTCCCTGGGCACCCGGCAGACACAACCACAGCAGCAATCACTGCAGTGGCAGAGGAAATCCCAGCAAGCCATCAGCATCATCACAACAGAGCCACACCAGTCCCCCGCTGCATTCCATCAGGGCGGGATGGAACCCAGCTGACCCCATCCAGAACTCTGCTCCTGATGCCCCTGCTGGAAGGAAGCAGTTGGGAAAACATCTCTGCTGTGCCAGCCTCCTGCAGGATCCAAGTTCGGGGGCTATTTTCAGTCTGAATTACTCTGGTGGGAAGAACAAGAGGAAAAAAGATGGAAGCCCCCAGATTTTCCTGAGTGTTGCCTGTGGGTGGGTGTCTGTCTCAGCAGCTCAAACTCTGCATCCTTTTGACTTTGCAACACTCCCTGCTGGTAGTAGTTTTTTCTACCACTGCTGTCCTAATAATTTCCATTTTTCTTCAGGTCTTTTTCCTTTCCCCATCTAGAGACCTTGCCTGTAACCTGTAGCCATGAAACCCCAGAGAATTACAGAAGGGAATAAAGTTTCTGTGCTGGCAGCACCTGGCCAAGAGGCTTGAGAGGCAATTGGGAGTTGCAGAAGATATCCCAACCTCAGAGTCCAACTTTTCCCACAGGTCTGTAAATCTCTCTCCCCTCACATTATCCACATTGACCCTTATTATTTTGGACACAATTTTAATCTTTCTGGCCCCAGGATGTGAGTTTTTTCTCTTTTGGTTGTATCCTGGGCAGCTGCCATGGTTACCCACCCCAGCTCACAGGGACTTCAGCTCTTTCCTTCGCCTGCTCTGGGTGAAATGAAAAGTTTGACTCCAATTAACAATTCCCATCAATGGCTGAAGGGAGAGAAACAATCACTTCACTACAAAGTTGAATCCACATGGGTTGTACAGTATTAAATAGAGCACAGAAGGTACAATTTCTGGAGGAAAAGAGGATCTAAGAGAAAGTAACATCACTCAGATCAGGTTAAGAGATACTTGACCGGAGAAGGTCAGGAAAACTTTTAAAAGTTTTGGATAGAGGAATCTGCAGCTTTCTCGGCTGGGGATGACTGAAAACTCATAGTTCAACCTTACACCTCACATGAAAGCATTTCCCATCTGTGTAACAGCAAGACTGAGGAGTTTTAGAGAAGGGGGCCTAGGAGATGGCAGGAGGATCTCTGTGTTGGTCTGGTGTTGATTGTTAAAACATCCTCAGCTTCTCACCAGATGGTTTCATTCCCAAAAAGTCTCTTACGAGGTCAGTTGTCCTTGAAGAAACTTTATGCTTGAAAATGTACAGAAAAGGATGAGGAAATATTAAGGGTAAGTACAGTTTTCCAACACCCCCACTTGCAAAAAAAAGTCTGAAATAGCTCTCAGCCTCATTTGTTATTTGTTCTTTTTTCTTTCCTGATAAGCTTCCACATCCCTAAATAGACTCCACTAGTTTGTCAAGGTGGCTGGAAAAATGAAGTTGGATTTGATCTGTGGATGGGCATGGCAGGGAGTGCTGGGACTCAGACTGATTCTGAGCTTATGCAGCAGTTAATTTATTGCTGGGCTAATTGAATAATGCATGAGACCTTCCACCTGAGACTGCTGAAGTTCCTTTATGATCTCCATGCAGCTTTGGAAGGACTGTGATAAACCTCTTCCAGCTAACGCTCAGAACCTACACTGGAACATTCTGAGTGTCAGCTTCTGAAATATGGAGTGGTGATTGCATGCTATGGAAATTTGCTCAGATTTGGCAAGTATTTAATGGTGCTTTCCATATTTTCCCCTGAATTTTTATCATCCCAATCAATTCAGAAGAAGATGTAACATTCAGATCTTAATAAGGCTGTAAGCAAGCATTTATTTCCTTTATAATTTTCTATTAATTACACAGCAGCTAATGACTTTTAAGAGTCTGCTATTAATTAATTTACATTGGCTGTCTTTAATTGCCTATTAAGTACCTGGACTCATTTGTGAGATTTACATGGAATTGTTGCCAAAAATGTCTTGTGCAACTGCACCAGATCCTTTTTCTGCCTGAATTCTCTATTGTTCCATGCCATATTTATCATGGTTACTTTCCTTTTGCACAGCTAGCCTCTTAGCAGCTTAGATCTAAAAGCATTTAAAGTAATTATCCTCTGTAATTACCTTCCTCCATTTCCCTGACTCTTTTCTAATAGTAAAAAAGCCAAGAAAAAAAAGCCCTGCTCAACAAGAAAACAGATTTGATCAGCTGTTGGCCAGGCATTAATTATTTACAAAGAATAACTGTGTAATCTATAACAAAGCATACACTAACATTTAAGACTTGTCCCTGAGGCTAGAAGATGAATTTATCCTCCAAGGAAAATTTTTAAATTGCAAAAAAATTCCGCAATTCCATGCTGGGAAGACAATGAGCTATTTTTAGCATTTCAGATTGTGCAGGATATTTCCCTGGTCACGGCCTGCAGAGATGGGAATGAGGTTTTCCACCTCAAGCAGATTTTCCAACAGAACATCCCGAGCACATCCCTCCCTGCCCAACTGCCCAGCCTGGAGGAAGCTGCCAAGAAAACAGGAATGGTTTTGAAGCTGAATGCTTTGGAAGGTTCCCTGACATGACACATCACTGCCAACACTTGCACTTCACAAAAAGGCATTTCCAGGGGAAGAATATTCCACAGGAAAATTTGTCTCTCTGTAATTGGCCATGCCCTGAACCAGGAGTGCTTCTTCCTTTTTCCCTTCTGTCATCTTATCTAACATAGCTGTGGATGTTCCTATTATCCACACAAATGTCTAATCTCTTTTGAATCCCACTAAATCCTTATCTGTCCCACAGGGTAAATTTTCTTTGTGTAAAAACCCCGATTCCTTTTAGCCTTTTTCAGATTTGTAAATGATCCATCTCTCTTGTCCTTGTATGATGAGGAAGGGTAAGCAGGAGTTTCCTTCCCCCTGCTGGGTGTTGTTTTGCATACCTCTTACACATTCTTATTTCATGAGCTTCTCCACTAGGATAATATCCTTAATCCTTTTCAGCCTCATTTCATAGGGGTGGGGTTTGTTTAAACAGGACCTTTTTCCCTTTGGACGGAGAAGAAAATAAAATTATGAGATGTGAAATCTATAATTTGACTGACCAGAACTGTAATTTTACGCAAGTATAATTCCATTGAAATCAGCATCCCCTAATGTGCAAGGCTTGGCTGTGCTCTGCCTGTGCCTGCAGTGGCACCATATCATTTTCTGTCCTCTGCTGCACATTAGGGAGCAGTTTCCAGCCTTTCTTTGAAGCACAGCTGTACCCTGAGCAGAAGGCTTCCTGTGACTCTCCCAAGGCTTTCTGTGACCTGCTTCCAAATAATTTGGACACTGACACCATGCCCAGGCAGAAAGCTCTTGGAGAGACAATCTCTGGGCTGATTTCACTGCTTCAAATGTGCTTGGCAAGGAACAGAAGATGGATGGGGAGGAGGGAGACACCACATGTGGCCATTTATTTTAAGATATGTAAATGGCTGGCAATACTCTCATTCTATCATATTTTATACCAGCAGCTGGATCTTAATTACAGAACAAGTTATATTTTATTTTATGGTATCCAGAGCCCCCACCTTCACTTGGGTAAGGTGCACTTAACAAATGTCTCAGCTACAACAGGATAAATGGATAAATGAGGATAAATTGAAGATTATTTTCCCTGCTGCACAGATGAGACACAGGAGGAGTTAATGTTATGCCCAGAGGCTTGTAAGAGATTTGTTATGAAGGTGGAAGCTGGATCTGAAGTTCCCAAGTCCCAGTTTGGAAGTTTAAAGCCCCAGCACTGCTGTGCCTTGTTCCTCAGAGAAGACAAGCTCGGAGTGGGGCTTGGCTCCCTGCCCTGCTCCCTGTTCCACTACTCCTGCTCAGCGCCTTCAAACTTTTGTTTGCTTCTCTCCCTTTGATGAACTCGGTGTCTTTGGGGGTCTGGCACAGAGACCCCACTCCTGCGACCCCCAGAGCTGAGTGCCTCCTCACCTGGAATTGAATTGGAATTCATGAACACGCAGGAGGTGCTCCAGCTCTGCTCAGCTCCACGAGGGAAGCAGAAGCAGCAGAGATGAAGCAGCTTTTCTTCTGCTGATAATTAAGTGACCTTGTCAGAAATTATAGATGTTTACTTATTCAGCAGAGAATACATGAGGAGAAAAAAAAATCATAATTGCCTTTATATGTCAAATCAACTATAAAAAAATTTCCAGCTTAAGATAGAAAAAGAAGGAAAATCTGTCACCTAAATCTTTATTCTCAGAAGCCAGTATATAATGGAACTAATGTGACAAAAGCTTGAAGAATACCTTCATACATTTTTTTTGTTTTTATATATGCAAATCAAGTAAATGTAGGGCTTAAGGCTGCTTATTTAACAGCTGTATAATGGGAACATTAATGTGCTTTGGCTTGAAAAATGCATATTTCAGGCAAAAGGAATTATTTGTGTCAATATTACTGTGTGGGTGATAGAGAGGTGTAAAGGAGGATTGATAATCCGAATAGCAGCAAGTAATTCCATACTGCTGCAATCGGTGGGGAAACGCCCCCGATGCCTGCAATGAATTCAGTCCCGTGTCCCAAATGACAGAGCTCTGTCCTTCCCCCAGGCCCAGGACACACCTGGGCAGCCTCCACAGGAAGGGGTTTGCCAGCATTTGCTTTGTGAACCCTGGGAGAAACCTGAGCTCTCCTTGGCCGGGAACAATAAATAATTGTAATAAATTGTAATAAATGTAATAAATAATTGCTTGTGATAAATCCTAAAGCTTGTGATGATCCCACACAGGCTCCACACCTCAGGAGGGGTCCATGGGTCCAAGAGATCCCAGATTCAGGGATGTGTCCCAACAAGGCTCATCCCCAGTGCCTGGAGAGCTGCCCAAGCACCACGGGTTTGCTCCTCATGCATCCATTAATTGGGCTCTCATGCATCAGTAATTGGGTTCTGATGCATCCATTAACTGGGCTCTCACGCATCAGTAATTGGGTTCTGATGCATTGGTTAATTGGTTTCTGATGCATTGGTTGGGTTCTGATGCATCCATTCATGGCTCTCATGCATCAGTTAATTGGGTTCTGATGCATCCATTAATTGGGCTCTCATGCATCAGTTAATTGGGTTCTGATGCATTGGTTAATTGGGCTCTCATGCATCAGTTAATTGGGTTCTGATGCATCCGTTAATTGGGCTCTCATGCATCAGTTAATTGGGTTCTGATGCATCCATTAATTGGGCTCTCATGCATGAAGTAATTGGGTTCTGATGCATCAGTTAATTGGGCTCTCATGCATCAGTTCATTGGGTTCTGATGCATCAGTTAATTGGGCTCTCATGCATCAGTTAATTGGGTTCTGATGCACCGGTTAATTGGGCTCTCATGCATGAAGTAATTGGCTGTTCAACACGCAGCAGTGGGCACTCGTGCAGAAATTATTTGGGCACTCATGCATGAAATAATGGGGCACTCGTGCCCAAATCAATTCTGTGCTTCTGCATAAAGGCACTGAGCAGTCATGCAGCTCAATTAGTTTTTGACTAATTACAGGATTTTTTTTAACCCCAGCTACCCAGATGTTGTGTCACTGTCAAGTTACCTGCCCAACAAAGTGCCTGAACTGAGATATTTAGGAATAAAAAAGATCCTGGGCTTCATATTAATTAAAATGTCATTTCTAATTAATGAAGTAATTATGACATTTACTTGATCATATACTCTAGAAGCAAGAGTCATAATTTCAAATTTTTTAAAATAAAATTATTACTTTTATGCTTTTCATAAATAATGTGATTCACCTCTAGCTGTCATCCAGAGCTCCATGCCCACCTCACTGCTGTGCCCAAGGGCTCTGCAATTGTACTGGAGAAAACCTTTAGGAAGGAAGAAAACAAACACCAAGAAGCCAAACACCCACAGAGCCTGAGAACTGTTTAAGGCAAATGATTCTTGGGCCTTACAGTGCCTGCATTTTCTTAAATGTGATGGCTGTAAAACACACCTGGCAAATTAGGAACAGGATGAATTTTAAATGCTGCATCAGGGCCCTCTGAGTTTAAATCAATGTGGCATAATTAACACTGTTCCTCCCAGATAAAGGTCTTCTGGGCTGTCAACATTTTTTAATACTCTTAGGTCTGAATAGAATGTTCTTTTGGCAGTAGATGTTAGTTGGCAGGAAAAATTACTCATGACCTTTTAGCTTACACAAATAATTCAGGCTTCTTTTTTTGCTCAAAGCCTGCACACTGCATCTTCCAGAAAAAGTGACAAAACATAATGGAAATAATTCTATTTTAGCATTCAGTGCTGGGTGGTTGTTTTCAGGCAAGAAAAAAACAATATGCACTTTTTTTTTTTAAGGGCTAAAGTCCAAGAGAGACAGAATTTCATTATTAGACCATGTAAATTACTCAGTGGCCTGTGTGCCATTGGTACTCACAATATTTGGATTTTCTTCCTGCATTCTGAGCATTTCTGGCCAAGTGCTGGAAGCAGGCAGGCTCTAACGTGCAGCAGTTGTGTGGATTGTGTCCCTCTCAAGGCATGGACAGCAACAAGGAGAAACCTTGATCAGTGTCACCGCCAAACCACCTTTGTGCCGTGATTCTGTGCTGGGACTGTGTAGGGTTCTGTATGAACAGCTTGGGAGAGGACTGAAAGCAGAGGAGCCAGGTGTCACAGACATCCTTTTCACTAAAAATCCTTTCTTTAGGGTTTTTCCTTCTGAGAGCTGCAGTTTCAGCAAAATGTAAACAATGGCTATCTGCTGCTGTGGAATGCAGCAAGTCCACCTGTGCTTGGGCCATCTTGAATGTCTACAATTAATGGCCAACCACAGACCAGACAGCTTGGGGGACTCTCTGTCCGAGCCACACATCTTTGTTAGCATTCTTTTCTATTCTATTCTTAGCCAGCCTTCTGAGAGAACTTTTCCTTCCTTTTCTTTGTAGCATAGTTATAATGTAATATATATATATCATAATATAATAAATCAAGCCTGTTAATCATGGAGTGAACACCTCGTCTCGCATCATCCTGCAACCCTTGTGACCACAATCAACAGCCAGGCTCAGAAATTCTGGTGTCGAGTTCAATCTGAGCCTGTGATGCAGCAGATCTGCAGCTGCTCAGTACCAGGGAGGCAGGCATGGAGAGCAGATGCTCCCTTCAGGACCCAGCTGTGCCCGTGGAAGAGGTTGTGGCCCCCAAGTGCCCATAATGACCCTCCTGGTCTGCTGGGAGCACAGTTGGCATCAATCACTGCATTTGTTTAAGGCCAGAATTAACCAGACTCTCTCAGATCACTTGTTCAAATCAGCTAAATGAAACCTTGCAAATCTTTGCTCAATTATTGGGGACAGAAAACTTTTGCCCAGAAAGGGACTTCAGGCAGGAATGTCTCCAGTCACTGGGGCCAGAGCTGGAAAAGTGATTTTTGCTGGTTTTATTCCTCAATTTGGTGTCGGTGCTCACACACCAAGGGGAAACAGGGCTGGGTCTAAAGCCCTGACCCAGCGGCTCTTGCACACCCTGAGAAATTACCCTGCCAGGTTACCTCGCTGCTTTACCAAATTCTCATGGCCTGACCTTCATAAAGACAGCACTAAATAAAAAGTTTTCACTCTGTAGTAAACTTCAGACACTCTAAAATGTGAATATTTGTTCTCATCCTTTGGTATTCCTGATAAAATCGGAAGTATTTCCCAAAATATTTACTGTAGAATGTTCATTGGTTATTGCACTGCTAGAGATATGGATAAAGTTGTAAATAGGGGTTAAATGTAATTTTATATAAAATTTGGGGGCCAGGTATACTTAAATTTGGGTATAAAGTTATGAATAAGAGTTAAGTGTAATTTTGTATAAAATCGGGGGTTTAGATGTACTTAAATGTGGCCATTCTGTTTAAATTTACATTTGGCAAAGTAAGCAAAAGCGAACATTGACAGGAGGAAGAAAGCTCTGTTTTGCTGACGCCATGTTCCAGTTAACAGGAACAGAACAGAGCTGTTAAAAATTGTATTTTTCAGCACGTGTGGTCAAGAACAAGGCTGGATTCCCATCGGTTCAAAAACCCAGGGCTTGGCATCACAGCTCTTTTCCTCTGGCTGCTTTCGCAGTTCCCACACGTTCTCTGCTCCGCTGGTGTCAGCGATGGGGAATTTTCACACTCCAGCCAGGGCTGCTGAAATTGCAAGGAGCACAAGAGCAGCAGCAATTAGAGCCTGTTAGAGGTGGCTGCAAACCCCGCAGCAAAACCCAGAATTACCCAGATCTCAAAGCGCTCTGCATTCATTAACAATGTAGAGTGAGGCCATTTTTCCGTGTAGAAAACAGAAAAGATTGAGCTATTTCTGTAGTGAAGTCTTGGAGGCAAGCAAAGGTCTGTGTTACAGGAATCTAATCTCTAGATTTTTTTTTCTTGTATGTAGGAGCATGTTTTAGGCAGAAATAACCAAATCAGAGTCAATTTCTTCATATTGAGAGTGTTCTATCATGCAAAAAAACTCTCAAACCAACCCACACCTTGGGCTTTTACCTGGAGTGAAATATCTTGTCAGCAGCATTTCAATAAAATCTAAGTTCTGTGCAGTAAAGCAGGAACTTAGGTGACAAATAACTTCATTTCAAAATTCAACACCCACTCCCCTCCCAACCGGGCAATCTTGTCCTGACTGGTTTGTTTTATGGAGCTGGGGGACAGGAGTTACAGACACTCATTTGTTCTACAGTCCCCTGCTTTTGCCTTCTGCTGGGATGAACCACTTGCCACTCATTAGTGCCTTTTTCAGGTTAATTAAGCTTTGCAATACCAGAGCCTCGAACAACGCTGCCTGACACATCCAATTTATGCTGTGCCATTGCCACTGGATGGCATGAGTTAGTTGTGCTGCAGCAATGGATGTGGAAGGGATCAATTAAATGTGGACAGCTTTTGCCAATAGGTATTAGAGCATTAAACTGGTTTAATTCCCATTAAACTGGGAGTTCTCATTGTTGTATCAGGGCATGGCCATGGGCGCTGTGTTTGCCTCCCAGTGCTCATGAACTGACAGGAAAATCAGTGTTTCCTCTTGTTTAGATAAAAAAGACAAATAACCTTGTCCTGGCAGTAATAACCCTCAGGACGGCACTGCTGCAGTTCACTTTCCCTCTCAGGTTGGTGTTTCAGCTATGATAACAGCATTCCCTAGAAATTCCAGTTCCAGCAATGGAAACCAGCCCAGGTCAGACGTTCATGCCAGCTTCAGAGCCCTTCCAAAATCCAAAGGCACCTTAAACCGAGTGTTTGGAGCTAAGCTGATTGCTAGATTTCCTTCTCCACCAGCCATGTGTTTGAGGGTCATGCCAAAACCCACAATAATCCAGCTGAAAGACAAACACACTCAAACACAGCCCGTTTTTAACCCTCTCAGCTGGAGCCACACCATGGCACACGACAGGGCTTTGTTCAAAAGCTGGTTCCTGTGTGGGGCATTCCCCATTCAGGGTTCAGCTCCCAGGAGTTCCTTCTTTTAGCTGGGAACACTGAGCGAAATAACCCCAAAACAAACCAAAGGGATCTCAACTATTTTCCCCTGTTCACACTTTTTCCCTACCTCACATCCAAACAAAAGGGAAAATACAGTAGCAAATATCTCTTCTCCTGTAAGAGGATCTAAATGTAATGTATTTATGAATCACATTAATAATGGAATAAGGAATTGATGCATAAGAATGAAAACATTTACATAGCACAAAGAAGCAGCTTTTACTATAAATTATTAATAGCCTAATAATGACAATATGAAATAATAATTAACAAAGGCACAGCTATTATCACCCAAACAAGAAATAGCTTGACTTAACAAAGGATCCTACATAACAGATATGCTAATCTTATTTTCCAATTTCTGGAAACATTTTCTGTTACTTTTCAAAAACTCATTATCAAAGTCACAAGTAGGAAACTACTCAAACATTGCAATATTTTGGTTGTAAAACAATTTGATAGTTATTAGAAAGGTTTTTTTTCACCTCTCCGTGGGAGAAGAGGATGAATTCATTTATGCAAGAGTAATTTCTTCCAGAGCCATTTTGCCAGATGATTTATTTGTAGAGCGGGACAGACAATAATAAAGTCTCAGATTTAAATAGTGCCTTTCATCCCAAAGGATCCTGAAGTGCTTCCCAAGATGTGTCTCCGCTCAGGAATGACATCCCCAGCTCCCCAGGGATGGATGGGGCCGTTCAGCAGCACAGAAATGCTCTGGGGCAGGTGGAGGCAGGCAAGGAGGAGCAGCAGCACCCACAGGGGGATCCCAGTCTGCTCCCAACAAGCAGCTCAGGATTTCCCGGGCAGCAAAGGTGGGTTCGGGTCCCTGAACCTCCCTGAGCTGCTGCTGGGCAGTGGTTCAGAGCAGCTCCCAGCCCAGCAGGACTCACCTCTGCTGCTTGTGAGAGCCCCTGGGGCACAGCAGGGCTTTTGGAAATGTCCCCACTCGCTCAGAGGTGATGCTCCCAGCACAGTGTTCTCCCCCAGCCCTGCAGAGAAACCCTCTGCACACGTTTGGGAACCACTTCCCCATCACTAATTCTCAGTTTTGTATGCTCAAAAGATTTGGGATGAAAAAAAATTCACCTGACCTGTCCAGACAGCTAATCCCATTCTTTAGGATAACTTCCAGAATAGAATTTCTGATCTGAGAGACTGGACGTGAGCAATCCAAGCCCCAGGGAAAGCATTAAACATCAATTCACTGCTAAGCAGCAGGTGACCATCGCTTTTTTCAGCAATCCTCCTGCTGACAAAGTGTGTGTTAAACACCAGCCAAGCACAGCAACATTCACCTGTTCCCCCGCTTTTATCCCAAATTCACTGCAGGCAGCCAAAAGGCTCCCAGTGCCTCCACTGGCTTTGGGCCACGAGGGGTTTTCTTTTTCAAGTCTTTTGGAAGAGAGAAATTCCTTTTTGCTTTTGTTTTTTCCATGTTATCATCCAGTGCTTGAGTAGAGTTTCTGGCCAGGAGTTGGTGCCCTCAGCCCAAAGGGATCGTTCTGAGCCCCCAGAGCTGCCAGGAGCAGAGCTGAGCACGGGCAGCATTGCTGCATGCAGCCACCGGTGATTAAAGCAGCTCAAAAACGCCAACTACTCAATAGCAGGCAATTTATGCCACACTTGATAAACATTTTTAATGACACAGGAGTAGCAGTGGTGTAGTCTTTCCCAAAAAAGCAAGGAAGGCAGGATGGCACACCCAGAGCTGCTGGAGCACCGAGGTTTCCCACTGAACAACTATTTAGGTCACAAGAATTACAGACAGGGAATTTAAGCGTGGATTAATAAAAAAGCAATTTCCACTATCAGTGTTTTTCAGTATGCTTGATAATCCTTTGCTTTTCATGAGATATAACTGCCCTCACCCCCAGGTCAGTGCCCAAATGCTTTGCATAAGGCCTACAGAGGATAATAAATTGGGGCTGCCATTTCCTGATCTTTGTTTAGTCCTGGAGCAATCTGTTGTGTGACAGCCCATGCTCCATGAACAGCAGATTCAGCTTATTTCACAAAAATCACAATTTCTTGGGCAGGGATAGGAGCAGCATTTTGTGGGGTTTATTTTGTTTTATTCTTTAATAACGAATTATCCTTCATGTAGAAATAATTATGTTTTATGTGGCACTTGGGGATATGGGTGATTATGGCGGTGCTGGGTTGATGGCTGGAATAGATGGTCCTGAAGGTCTCTTCCAACCTTGATGGCTCAGTGGAACATGGACCTTTTTTATTTATGCATTCTGCAGTTATATATAAGAGCCTTTCTATATTTACATGTAATTCAAATGTCCAAGGTCTGCATTTCTTGTTCTCCATATCTAAGTCCAGAGAACAGAATTTCAATTCCTTAGCAACTTCTTGGTGTCTCCAAGTGTTTCCATCCCTTGGTAACAAAGAAATGGCTTCCGGACATTTGGAGGACCCAGAATGACCCCACACTTTGTATTTTCAGACTGAAAATTTGAGTTTTCTTCCCAAACCTCTCTCTTTCTCCCTCTCTCTCTCAAGGAAAGGATAAACATTCAGCAGCAGATGTTTAATAAAGGTCACTACATTTATAAGTATGAGCAGAATCCTCCAGTAAAGGATGAAATTTAATACTAAGTGTTTCCTGACAAAATGGAATTAATTACTACAATCTTCCTTGCCTAAGTTCCCATTAAATTAAATTTTTAAACTATTGCAAATCTAAATAAAGCAAAGATGTGCTAAAGGTTTGTACAAGGGATTGTCAATCAAAGCCCTGCTTACCTAAAATTGGCTGGCAGCAGCTGGTGGGAGAGGATTTAAGGTCAGGTTTTGGGTTGGTGGTAACTGGCCATCCCCAAATGTTTGTAAGGTGACATATTTGAGTGATTATGCCCAGTTGGTGGATTTATTTCCAGACAACTCATTAGCAGCAGCAGCAGCAGCAGCAGACTTTTGCAAGGACATTTCCATGTATGGAATTTTTATAACATTTGATTGGCACTTCTGGACAACGCTGCACCACAAATATGGAAATATGAACACATTTATTTTTCCATTATAATGGTGCAAAACCAGGATTTCTATGGATGTCTTTTCCAATATCTGCATAAAGTAAGGCTGTGGGTTCCCAGCATACACAAACACCATGGGCTGGAGTTCAGAAAGCAGAGGAGGAGTGCACAGTGCAGAGAGAGGAGAAGCTCCTTTATTAACATATTCCTACTCATATCCCATTAGCATTCTCATCTCTTGGGAAAACCACATTCCTGGTGGGAGATTTAATCACTGTCAGGCTGAAACACCTCCAAAAAACTAAGGACTCCAGCACTAATAAGCTCTTAAAATGGATGGAGATACTCTGCAAATTGATGTAAAGTGTTACTCAATTAGAAAAAAACAATATTATATAATGCCATTAAACGGCAAGCAGCAGAGTAAATCTCTTGATTCCAGCCACTTGTTACTATGAAGGGAATTTTCCCTTGATGGTGGTGATTCCCAAGGGGTTTGCCCGGTGAAATGAAGGCACGGAACCCGGGCAGGCACACAGGAACCATCAATCACACGAACCATGGCACTGGAATTGTCTGCCACACAAAGCTGCCAGGCAAAAACATCGGGGTCATTAAAAGCCATGATAGCATCTTGTGCTTAATGGAGTACCACAGAAAAAGGAAATGAGCCTTGAGAAGCTGAATGCCCTTTACTCAATCCCCAAACATTATTTGTTCTTGTCCTTATGTTCTAAATTAATATCTTGTTTTCCAAGCAGTGTAGCATTTCCATTACAATCACATGCCACTTTGGGTTAGCAGAATCATTAACCAAGCTATTTACATCAATTCCCAGGCAGCTCATTCTCCCAGGATTGCTGCTCATTCCCTCTGCGGAAGGTCCTGATCTCAGGAAGAGGCAGGAACAGGCAGGAGGTGTGAGACAGCAATGGGTGCCTGCACGCTGGTGTAGCTGTTTAGGGATTGTACAGGGATTGTACAGGGATTTTCACTCTTATTAACTGCGGGATTTTCAGCCCAGAGCCACCCAGGACCGTCCCACTCTGCAAGAACAAAAATCAGCTCTGGGCTAGGATGGGAGAAGAAGCTGCCAAGGTTTCTGAGACCTTCGGGTGCCTCCATCCCTCAGCATGTCCTGACCAGAATGTTCCTCAGCAAAGCCACACCAGGCTGCTGTTCAGTGATGAAGGTGTCACCGAATTCCAGGAGGAAAAAAAATTCCCTCTGGCACTTTGTTTGCAGTGATAGAGAACCAGGCATTGCTTCATTCTGGCCACGATGTGCCATGGAAACCATTCCACTGCCACCTCTTTGTACTGGACCTTGCACAGATTTATACACACAAAACCAAAAGCAGTTCTCCTTCATTGGTCCCAAATGACACAGTTCTAAGGATTTGATTTCCCATTGTTGATCTCTTTGTCTCCAATGCTGTTTGTTCTCATTCTGTGGTTCTCACATGAGTCCTTCTCCAGCCCGGGAGTCTCTGAGCGTGCCAGGTGATGGTTGGAGTTTATGTTCATTCACATCCATCAATGGCCCCAAACCTCCCGTGCAGCTGCTGCTCACTCCCAGAACATGGAGATGTTCAGCTCACCGGGCCTGACCCCGTGGAACAGGAAAATCCCTTCAATTCCCATCCTTTTGAGAAGAACCTTCAATACCCTTTCCCCTGGGCAAAGGCACACAACCCCCTGACCACAGTTACAAAAACATTTTAAAAGCTGCATCATTTCCAGCAAAGGCAGAGTGGTTATGCCAGGCTCAGGTTTTCCACAGGGAATTTCCCCCAGGCAAGCAGTTCACTCCTGCAAATTCTCCAGGCTGAAGAATCCAGCACTGTGCCCCCTTCCAGCACTGGAAAAATTCCAGCATTCTGAAAAACTATAAAAGTAGGGACAGAATTCATTTATATTGTAACTCCTGCATTCCAATTCCTAACTCTGATTGCCTATCTCCACCTAAAAAACTCGTAATTAAACTTTTTAAAATATAAATACTTTTTAGTATTTTATATCTTCAGGATTGATCTATCTTGTTGAATAACAGCCAGAATGTCTGGCAAATATATTGTACAGGGCTCAAACTCATCTATTTCTACAGAAAAGAGAAAGAACTGTTTTTTCCAAATGAAAATTGAAGCTGCCTATCCCTGAGAAAAATTGTCTGGACTGAAGTTGTGAAACCATTCTGATAATGCTTCAATATATATATATATATATATATTTATTTATTTAATTAATTTAATTTATTTATTTATTTATTTATTCTCATATTTAAATATAAATAATTAATCATGCAAGTGGAAACTGGACTGTTTAAAAAAAACCCTACAAATTGTTAATAATCATACTAACACAATTTCTTTATAAAACATTATGAAATACCCTGTCCCCTAAATTTAAACACTGCCATGGCATCAGTTTGCTTTCTTTTCTCTAAACTTTTCCTGTGTTCTAAGGCTGACTGAAAACCAACAGTAATGGCCCTGGGTTTCTTGGCCAACCCTTTAAAAGTGGAGGATGCAGCCAAACCTGATTTGCCAATTTAAATATGACAGTTTTATTGCCTGCTGTTTAGCATCTGCCATAATTAGAGCCATTAGAGGAAAATATTTTATCATTATATGAGAATTTCTCATCTGTGGAAATATTTCTGCACAGCATCTAGTAAAGTATTCTTACACAGTCTCCAATTATTCAAATTTTTCAGTCTTAATTCTTTCTCTAAATCAATGTGGCTCATAATTATTTTAAGCTTTATGGAATTAGCTCTTTTAAAAGCACTGCTGTACATTCCATGACAGATTTGGGCTTTATTCTGTTTGCATATTACAAATATAATCCAGCTATAATCATCCACTCCTAAAACACGGTGATTTTTCAGTCCTGTAATGTATCAGCCTTTTGTTCCCAACGCCCTAATTCTGTGCTAAATGTGCTTTTTGCTTCTCACATTTTCATTTTGCTGTCAAAGGCGGCTTTGTGGGATCAAGCTGGTGTTGGGTAGGGGCCAGGCAGGAGGGAGCTGTGCCATCCCTTTTCTAGGTGTGTCTTCCCTTTCACGGCAGGTCATGCTCCACCACACCAAGGATTGTCTGGATTTTTCAGAAGTTGGAGAATTCTGTTGAAATCTGCCTGATTTTCCTACCAGTTCTTTAATTCCCATTGCTTGGTGACCTCCAATTTCTTTTGATTTCAGGGGCAAAGCCTGAAATTCTTAAATAAGAAACGTGGATGATCCTCTGGGCTTTGAGATGGAGCTCCCTCAGCGGGGTCTCGGAGAAAGCAGAATTCTCTGAGAGGATGCCTTAAATTTGGGATCCCACAGTATGAATTACGTGGCTTTGGTGCACATGAGAGAAAAAAGAACTTGAAGCTGAGGAGGAAGAGCAAACCTAGGAAATCTCAGAGGTTAAATCAGAGACTGAAGGTGCTTTGCCACTTGGGGAGGTTCTGCCAGCACCATGCATTAAAAACAGAGAAGTGTTGATTTTCAGCTGAACAATGCTGGACAAAAAATACAGGGTAATTCTTAAAAAGTGCAAATTGTTTCTGCTCCAAGTGGTTGAGCACAGCAAACGGTGATCCACAATTCCCTGGGAGAAATGGAAGTTCTCTCTCAGGCCAGAGGAGTTTCATCAAGTGTGGTATCCACGTTAAGATGTTCTCCAGAAGAGGGAAACACTCTTTTTTGGCAGGCACTTTCATATATTTTTCAAAGTACTTGGCTGGTTTGCACATTAAGTACTATTGGATCCAAAGTTATGCCAAAATCAGGCATGTAGCAGCAAATAAAAATAAAGAGAGGGAACAGGCCAGAAGACTGCAAGACAGAAAGGCCACTGGTCACAATTCAGTGCTTGTTTTGAACTGACACATTTGTCAGACAAATATGAAGATAATGGGGAAGGAAACCAGCTTGATAATTTTGTATAAAATTTGCGTGCAAACCTCTCTTAACACTGCTCCTTCAGTCACAAGGGCAGGGAACCACTAGGCTGGGCAAGGAGTGATTCAACAGTAGTAAATAAAAATATGCATCCCTTGGCATTTTGAAAAAAACCCCACAGATGTCACATCTAGGCAATTACTGGGCCTCAAAATGGACCATGCTGCAAATGGAAATGAGAAATGGCATTTACTTACTCCTAGTTTTAATAACATATGCAGATATTGTGCAATGTGTGTCAAATGCCATTTGGCTCAGCAGAATCTAATTAATCTCAGCTCTTTCCACCACACCTTCTGCTCTGCAGACTCCACACCATGGGGAAGATGTTCTGTGCCTAATCTTGAATTTCTCCTGCTTTAACAGCCCTGCTTATTGTGAGGCCTGACTCGAGGTGAACACCAACAGGATCCCAAACAACACTCCGGTTCCAGTTCCCAAATGGAAGGGGGGCCGGGCAAAGCTCCCACTGATTCCCACAAGAGATGAAGTGCTCAGAATCTCAAACAAGCAGCCTTTAATGGGAGAAATTGGGTTTTCTTTTCCATGACTGTTCTACAGCAGAGAGCCCAGCTGCCTGAAATGAAGTTAGAGCCGTGCCTGCCATGATTTCATTTTCCAGCAGGCAGGCATTGCTGGCATCTTGCTGGAACCCTGGGCTTGGAGTCCAAAAAAAGGAATGGGGATGGGGCTCCATTTCTCTTGTTTAACTTTCTGTGAGACACTACACTGGTTCCTTGGCTTCGGCAGAGTAAAAGGAGCTTTATCTCTCAGACAAAACTGGTGACTGAGGAATGCATGTGGGCTCTTAATTCACCCCAGCACATTTCAGAAACAGAGCCCAGTGTCACTTCTTGCTCTTCCTGAAGATTTTTGAGAGCTGTGGGCCCTAAGTCCTAAGGAAGAGTTAAATACACATCAAACTATAGGTTGTTAGAAATGCAGGAGTTTTGAACTCATCAGTGAAAAGGAACTTGTGAATTGAAGTTGCTCCACAGAAGGTCTTTGGGAAGTTCTCATTTTTCTTACAGTGATGAGCAAAAGCCTTGAATAACAGCACCTAAAATAGACACCCAAGCCAAAAACCAGTAATTTGGAGAGGCAGGATACACTGCTTTCTATCCCTTCCACTTGGCACCAAAAATGTTCAGCTACTCAAATCAACTTTCAAGAATTTAGGAGAAATAAATCATGCTACAGTTAATTTACTTAGGATTTTCTACTAAGTTAATTTTTATGTTATACTTAAGGGAAACCAAAGCATTTATTTGCAAGGCTCAAGAATGTCACATCATGTAATTTCTGTTTCAACCCTATTTTAAAAGAAATAGCAATGTTTCACTTGTGTTAAATTTAATTTAGCAAAACAGAGAAATTACAGCAACAGTTTTCACCACAATATCTCATGCTAATGGTGAATGCCAGGCATGGCAGGAATCCTGAACTACAGGTCTGAGTCCTTATCACATCTGGGGGGCAGGAAGGATTTTTACTACAGCTTTAAGATGATTCCACTAATTTGTCTTTATAATTTGTCTTTTTTTGTCTAATTTATCTTCATAATTCAGATTCAAATTACTGTAAAGGCTAAAATATCTCTGTAAATTATTGATTTTGAAATGCCTTATTTCCATCCCACACCAAGAATTCAAATAAGAGTGTGATATAAGAAAATACAAATCTTTACTTCTGCCCTGCTTTAGCTGTGATGTTGAATAAGCTAATACTGTCCCTGATGTCAGATCACAGGGGGTTTCCAGCAGCTGATAAATAATGGACTCTGAGCAGCTTTATTTTGCTGTCATAATTCTAGAATGTGTCACTAACGGTTGCTGTATTTAGAGCTAATTTTATTTGTCTTTAGCTCTCACGGCTGCCCTACCTGTTTACATGAGAAGAAAGAGATTTTAGTACTAAAGAGAAAGGTAAAGTAGCAGTGAAATGCATTCTCCAGGCAACAGCTGTAAGTGTTTTAGAGACAGACCCCCATGGAAAGCTCCTATTTTTATCCTGCAAGAGTCTCCTCTGACAGTATCTCACAGTTTGAATCTAAGGAGCCACAAAGCACTTGAAAAGAACTTTGCCCAGCTTTAGGAAAAAAAAAAAGAGAGAGAGAGACCTGGAAAACAGAAAATCATCTCTTTTTTTTGTTTAAGAACACTTGAAAAATAGCTGCTGACAAATCACAACAGCAGCCCACAAAATCTCACTGCCTAGCAGTGGCTGCTAATCTGTGAGAGGGACAATAAAAAGAGAAAGGCGTTTTTAAAAGGACAGTGCTGTGCCTCTGATGTGCAGTTTTCCAGCTGTGCTCTCTGGAACTGGCATTTTGCTGATCTCACCTCCCGAATCCATCCAGAGCTGGAATGGGGCACAGCCAGATCCTCTGTGGTCCCTGGGTCACAGGGCAGCGCATCCACACAGAGCACACGCTCCTGCCAAGGCAATCAGGGATGGGAAATGGGAGCTGAAGTGTGTTAGGAACGCGAAATCTGCACAGTGTTTTACTCTGCACTCAGTAAAAGCCATCATAGCACTCATTTGCCCCGGGCAGGGCAGAGGAGGGCCGTACCCAGCTGCCGAGGAAAGGCGTCCGCTCCCAGCATCACCGAGATCCCAGCCTGCAGCCACACGGATTTCTGATGCTGGCCATCCCAACGTGAACCGCATTAACATTATTTTGAGGAGCAAAGGAAAAAATAAAATTATCTTGAAATTGCCTTAAGAAGCAAAACCAATTTGCTTCAGTCATGGCCTGCCAGAAGCGAATTGCCCAAGTTCAATGGCTGGAAGTCTGTTTCACTCATTTATGCTCCCTTTGCCACAGCAATTGATGTCAAGTGTGAGCCATTGGAAAGTTTAGAAAGGCAGCAAACAAGCTGTAAACAAGTGACTGAGGGAGAGGGAAATGTTTTATGGCTGGCAGCTTGCATCAGGCTGGAGTGAGGTGTTTGGGAGTGCAGTGCAGTTACAGTGCACTCTGATTTATTGTGTTTATGGCAGCAATATTCCAGGGCTGTACAGTGTAAAGGAGTGTCAGCCCTGCATTACAATCGCTGTGCCGTGCTCCATCTGGGTGATTTACAGGAAAACACATTCTGTCATCAAGCTTCCTCCACTTTTTTCTTTTTTCTCTTTAGGAAATCTGACTTGAGTTCTGTGTTAAATGATGATTGCTCACAAACTGGAAAGGGTGAACAATTGCAACTGCAATAGAAGCTGAAACCTTCAGGGACTTATAATTTTATTTTTGGTATGAAACAATTTCACTTTTAGATGGATGTGCACAACTTGTAAGAGGAGAAGGAAACAAGGAACATGAGAAATGGAAGAGCTGGAACACAATAGGATCCAATATTCTGTGCTTTTGATCAAAACAAAGATGAATAATCCGGAACCAAGAGGCAACATTAGCTTGCAGCAGGCAGTGTTATTAATGGAGCTAAATAAATTGCTGAACAAGAGGCATCCCCATGATAAACTGCAGGTAAATCACAACACCAGGACTGTTTGGTTTATTAATTGGAGGCTTTTTTATTTGGTTTTCCAGGCCACTGGCTTCTCTGAGATTCTCTTTTAGAGTATTTTGAAGTGTATAGTCCAAATTTTAGCCTGCTGAGTGGTCAGAAAGCCAAGGACATCCATGTTGATGAACAGAGGAAGTCTCTGTAGCAAAGGGGAAACAAAGGCTAAATGGAGGAGTCTGTTCATAGTTTTGTTTGTTTGTTTGTTTGTTTGTTTGTTTGTTTGAATCAACAACAGAAAAGCTCCACTTAAAGGAACCAAAAAAACAACTTGGAACCACCTCCTACTTAGCAGTCAAATCATCTGTGAGCAGGCAGAGCTGAATTCTTCCTGCTGCCCTTGCTTTGGGAAGAGAAGAGAAGGAGAGAGAAGAGAAGAGAAGAGAAGAGAAGAGAAGAGAAGAGAAGAGAGAAGAGAAGAGAAGAGAAGAGAGAGGAGAGGAGAGAAGAGAAGAGAAGAGAAGAGAAAGAGAGAGAGAAGGAGAGAAGAGAGAGAAGAGAAGAGAAGAGAAGAGAAGGAGAGGAGAAGAGAAGAGAAGAGAGAGAAGAGGAGAGGAAGAGAAGAGGAGGAGAGAGAGAGGAGAGAAGAGAGAGAAGAGGAGGAGAGAGAGAGAGGAAGAGAAGAGAAGAGAAGAGAGGAGAAGGAGAGGAGAGGAGAGAAGAGAGGAGAGGAGAGGAGAGGAGAGAGGAGAGGAGAGAGGAGAGGAGAGGAGAGGAGAGGAGAGGAGGAGGAGAGGAGAGGAGAGGAGGAGAGGAGAGGAGGAGAGGAGAGGAGAGGAGAGGAGAGGAGAGGAGAGGAGAGGAGAGGAGAGAGAGAAGAGGAGAGAAGAGAAGAGAAGAGAAGAGAAGAGAAGAGAAGAGAAGAGAAGAGAAGAGAAGAGAAGAGAAGAGAAGAGAAGAGAAGAGAAGAGAAGAGAAGAGAAGAGAAGAGAAGAGAAGAGAAGAGAAGAGAAGAGAAGAGAAGAGAAGAGAAGAGAAGAGAAGAGAAGAGAAGAGAAGAGAAGAGAAGAGAAGAGAAGAGAAGAGAAGAGAAGAGAAGAGAGAGAGAAGAGAAGAAGAGATTATTCCATTTGCATCACTGAGTCAACCAGAAAACATCTACAGCCTGACCCAGGCAAAACACACAGAGAAGGTTTCTTATTCCTTTCTGTTTCTTGATGAAAACATAAGTGGAATTTGATGATCTGGCCCTCCAGAAATCTTCCTAGGGAACACACAGCCCATTTTCACATGGGCAGACTTACAGCTTCCACACAGCTCTGAGTTTCTTTGAAAACACAATAAAAACTAAAAAAAGGGATAACTTGACACTCCAGTGTCTGAAAGAACTTGCTGCATTTGCACAATAAACAGCAGCTGGGAGCTGCTTCTCAAATAAATATTCAAAATTATTTAATTGACAAATGCATCTCTTCAAGGAGGGAGAGAACTGTCACTTCCTCCACAAGGTGAAACCAATTAAAGTTTCCACTGTTTTTATCCGAAAAGAAAAACAATCCAGCAACAAGAGTAAGGAGCAATTATAGGTATTCCATGACAAAAGAGAAACTTGACAAAAAAAGAAAAAATAGTAGAAGATTTTTATGAAAAAGTAAAGCACTTCATCTTCCCTTGCAGGGAGAGTTTGAATTATGGCTGCAGCTTACAAGGTCTTGTGAGTGGAATTGGTCCTTTAAACTGTGTTTTTTATAGCAAACAGTGGTGAGAAGGAGCAAATAGGCATTTCTGGACATGAACAGAGGGAGGATATGAGAGCCCATCCCTGCAAACAACAGATGATGTGGGAAACACTTTTTGTTTCTAACACAAAGGGCAGATGGACCATGGAGAATGGATTCGAGTGACCACTGTGTGATTCTCTATTCCTACACAGTGCCATTGGCTTCACAGCATCTGAAGATACCGACATAAAAATGTGTCAGAGTGACTCCTTTTTGAGCTTAGTGTATAACATTTCAACTGGAAGAAGTAAGTGTGGGGCTCTTTTTATCTTCACTGTATGTTCAATATCTTGGAGTCAGCAAACCCTCATTTTTAAAGACATCTCTGTCTCTGTGTTAAGGAAACTGCTCAGTCTGATCATTCCTGAGAAGAAGGAGTTTCTCAAATACAAGATCCTCATTAGGAAAATATTTATTTTCCCCTGCCTTCTGAGAAAATGCTTCTCATAGCAATTATATCCATGCTGCAAGCACTAGATGTGAGTAAAGATTAGGTTCCTGGAAGGCTGCTCTATAAGCCCATCAGGATAAATTTGCTGGTAATGTTTTTTTGGATAGATCCTGTACAATTGCTATTTGTATTATGGTGGAATTAAGGGGCTCTCAGTTGGAGATCCTTCATACTCGAGGCATGAAGTACCTGATAGGATCTCCAGTGGATTTTGTGGTTTTAATTGGGAAAAAAATAACTCATAAGCAGCCACTTTCTCATAGGACCACGGGAGGAGAAAACCAAAAAGGTATTTGTCAGGGGACTGCCCTAATCTCCAGCCTGTCAGATAAAACTGTCAGTATTCATAAAATCTTCACTATTTCTTTCCGTTCTGCAGTGTTGCCTTAGCATGTTTGGGGTTTTGCAGCCTCCCTGTTGCTGAAGGTGATTTGACAGAGCCAGGAGGGGACGGTGGAGAAGTTTCAGAAAACTCCTCACTGAGCTCAGCACTTCTCCCAGTGCCAGGCAACCACTTCAAACATGGAACCTGTGAAGGGCAGGAATTTGGATTTACAGGACATGAGCTCATGTGAATCAGCCTGACCTCTCTCTGAGCAAGCTGTGAAGAAGCTAATGCTCCACATGGAGTTCAGTTATTCACTAATGCAGTGCAGGATCTGGAAAATATAAAAACTAAAAACTTAATGCATCATGGGGTGTAGTTCTCTCTCTCTCTGGGTAATTGGGTGGAGAGCATTTGCTGGATTTTTATCCTCAGTTAAAATGGGAGGCTGGAATGAGTGAGGTTTCTGTGCCATTTCCATGGGAGACCCTTTTTCCTGCGTGTAATCCATGGCTGCAAATCCCAACAATCATTTAGAGCAGTGATAATCCTCCACAGCACTGGCTCCAAAGATCTTTACAGCAACACAAATGAGATCAAAGGACAAATAAAAGTCTCTTAATCCCTCTAAGTGTGAGTTCAACCTAATCTTGCATTTCTGTCTTTTAATTCTCTCTAAATCTGTTTTTAACTTTGCTTAACATTCATTATCCTTTTTCATGCCCTAATTCTGCAAGGGGGAAAAAGCCCATGTCCAGGAGTACATTGAACATTTCTCCACAGGGATGGCATTTTGAACATGACACACTGGTTTCTCTTGTCAGCTCTGGAGTGGGACTGGATGGAGGGGAGAAGTGGATGGAGGACATGCAGTGGAAGATTAAGATTGATGAATGAGGTGCAAATCAGCTCCTCGGTGACAGCTCTGTCACTTGGATGAGCACAAAATCTAAACAACTACATCTCAAAAAATGTCAGAAAAAACAAACCAAAACAAACCCAAACCACCTGAAAACCACAAACAAAAACTCTAAAAAACCAAAAAAACCCTCCACCCACCCCACCACACCCCACAGCATTCCTGGAGATCCCTGGCACTAATAGACCATAATTAGCTATTCCTTCTACCTGCCTGAGCTCACGTCATACATAAAAGATCTCATAGCTTTTGACTGTTTCATTAATGAGGTCCTGTATCAATTGTGCAGTGCAGCTATTGCTCAGGAATATTTGGAAGCCATGCCAACATTTCTATGTTCCGCTGATTTGTGTATTTTGGGATATTGAAGGCGTTTTTCATTAAGCATTATTCTTTGCTAATGTGTAGTTAATAACTTAATGGAAAAGCTTTTAAACTGCTCTGAGAATTAATCCACTCATACTTGTTTAACTGCTTGATTTCCTAATGGATATAGTGCAGGATTTAATATTCTGCTCATTTACATTACTTACCAGAAGAAAGGAGACCTTTAACTGCCTTTTCTAAAAACAACAGTAAATCATGTTTAAGTTGATTGATTTCTGCATACATATTAACACAATAATGAAAGGCACAATGTCTTCATAATCCATCCATTGTGTTCAACTACAGCTGAACAGTTAGATTTATTTTTTTTAACTTTTATTTTTTACTTAGATTGGAGAAACAGCATCCCTACTGTCTGAATGTGACTTATCTCACAGCTGGATTCACTCCCTGGTACAAAGGGTGGTGCTAGCTTAAAATGAAATTCCATTCAGTCCATAATTAACAGAGCTACACTGATTTACATCAACCACTGCTCTAGCCCCAGACATCTGGTATCATAATTGAAAATCTTTCTCCAAATACATCAGACATAAAAAAATACTAAGGATTAGATTATATCCACTTAATTCACTCTGAGGAACACTTTCTCCCCTAACACAGCCATTGGGATGGACACCGGATGGAACAACAGCAGGAATGGAAGCAGCACACAGGGAACTCTCTCCTTCCAGCCCTGCCTCCCCTCCTGCAGTTATTCCAGCAGCTGCATCATGATGGTGAATTTATGACACAGATTAAAATCTTCATATATAACCCCAGCCTGAAACATGCCCAGCCAAGCCCAGTGAGGATGTAAAAGCTAACTGAGCACAAATCTCCATATTTAACTATCAAATTCATGACCAGCTAACGTTCACCCACATCAGTGTCTCCAGCAGAGGAGCAGCTCAGGGCACCTGAGCCAAGCGCAGACTTCTGGAGCAAGAGCATTCTGCATTTCAAAAGGAAGGCAAACTGCTGCAGGGTGATGCTGCTGGGTTCACAGGTCTGGTTACCCTGCACCAGTGCTCCATCCTCCTCTTTGGAACTGTCCCAGGATCTCAGCACTGCTGAGACACGGTGCTGGACACAGGGGCAGGGACACACTCAGCCCTGAACACAAACCATAAGCCCTAAAATAACCCTAGGATACCCCTAAAACAACCCTCTGTCTGTGCCCAGGCTGTGCCAGCCCTCTGGGCAGTGGCAGAACTGATATCCCAGGAGCTGAGCTTTCTTATGGAAGTGCCACATTTAAAACCTTAGAAACCCTGACAGGTTTTACTGGGGATGCTGTGAAAAATTAGTGTCGTGAGTGCTCAAATAATCATAATCAAAGTGACTGAAAATTACTGCCATGAATGCTGAAACAATCAAATCCATAAAGAGCACCACAAAATTGAGTAGCTCCTCCAGGCCACATGTCAGGTTTGTCAGATGATATTTCTGCTGTCTGAGTGGCAGCTGTGGTTCAATACAATCACACCCCAAACGCCCCATAAGCTGAAAGGCTGATCCAAATGGTGTGACCTGGAAGAGCTGGCATCCCACAGAACTCTGCTAGGCAAACAAAATCAGCAAAGGTCAGAGAAACATCCAGGCAAATTAAATGGAATGTACAATCCTCTTTGGTTGTTAATAAATCTTCATTTTTTCTTTTCTTTTCTTATGAGGCAATATCCTTTAAGAGAACTTCTCAGGAAATTAAAAGGAAAGATGAATTACCAGACAAATATTTCAGTGTAAAGATCTCGGGGTTAGTCAGGGGGCTCACACAGCACCCTGAGTTCCAGGTGTGCACTGCCTGCAGGAGGCACTCACAGGAGGCTGGGCAGGTCCCAGTGGCAGGTCCCAGGATGCAGGGGACATCCAGGGCATCCCAGGATCCCATACAGGCAGGGCATCCCTGCCTGGCACTGAGGCACAATGCATTCATGGGGCCTAAGACTGCAGCATGCCAGTGGCATTGTGGCTTTAAGCTAAAGGAGGCAGGTTAGATGAGATATTAGACAGAAATACTTTACTGGGAGGGTGGGCAGGCCCTGGCACAGGATGCCCAGAGCAGCTGAGGCTGCCCCTGGTCCCTGGCAGTGCCCAAGGATGGGTTGGATGAGGCTTGGAGCAGCCTGGGGCAGTGGAAGGTGTCCCTGCCATGGCATGGGGGTAGGAACAAGATGAGCTTTAAGGTCTCTCCAACCCATTGTGTGTTGGGGATATGTTTGTGTTTATGCACAGTGAGGGAGCCTTTGAGCTGATATAAATGCCCCTGTAATACTCTGCAGGCCAGAAAACAAAACTTCTAAATGCAAGGGGATCTGTTCCCCCTAAAGTCCCAGAAGGGAAGGGGGCCCTCCATCATGGGAGTAAGCAGCTGAAATAGCATAAACAATTCCATTTGAGCCTCAAGTTAATTATGGCACTGTAGCTGTCAAAAACTCATCTGAAGCACTTGCTGCCTAAATTGAAGGTTGGACATCCAAATTGAAATGTCATTTTTATTAGGGTCTGACACAGAGGAATAGCCTCTTCTCTTCTAGGAGGCTGTGCCCATTAGCTGCCATTAGTGCTAATGGATTTATGCACATACATCACATGCACAGACATCGCTCAGCACCTTGGAACACTCCTGATGTCACATTAGATAACAGCTGCTTTATTGCAGCCTGCTAGGAAGGATTCCAGGTGAGGCTGGGCAGGGCCTGTGCTGGTGCTCTCAATGCCCTGACATCTGGGGCAAAACAGGCTTTTTAAATAGACACTGCAAAGAACCTCTCATCCAGAGCTGCAAAGCCAAAAGGGATCATATCTCAAATTTTGCCCATATTATAGATTTCATTTCAGAACTTTTGCCACCTTGCCCAAGGAATTGCTCTCCCTGCAGACATGTGGCTCGGATGCTGTCCACACCAACTTTGGGGATGGACCCAAAACCTTCCAGCCACCAAAGCTGTGGTTAGACAATCCCAGTTATCTGCCCAGTCATAGCTGCATTTCCAGTTTTAGCATAATTCTCCTCATAACCCCCTGTTAGAACATAGCTGAGCAATCTGAATGCAACCATCCCTGATGCCAGCAGCAGCACAGGCCACTCTGCCCCTGCCTGGCATGCCCACCATGTCATCTTCATCTCAGGAGAGCGCGTGCACAGAGAGGGAACAAAACCAACCCCACAGTGCTGCTGGTGTTTATTGAGCACTGTGCCTTCTGCCACAGCCCCATCATGCCTTCCATCACTGATTTACTGATTTGGCATTGCTGGCAGCCCTCTGCCACAGCCCCATCATGCCTTCCATTACTGATTTGGCATTGCTGGCAGCACTTCTGCCACAGCCCCATCATGCCTTCCATCACTGATTTGGCATTGCTGGCAGCACTTCTGCCACAGCCCCATCATGCCTTCCATCACTGATTTGGCATTGCTGGCAGCCCTCTGCCACAGCCCCATCATGCCTTCCATCACTGATTTGGCATTGCTGGAAGCCCTCTGCCAATAGGAAGTTTACTTGAATTTTTCAGCTGGAGGTAAGTGTGACTAATTGCCATCTTCATTCAGCTCCTGCACTGCATTAATCCTTGCACTGAGCCACCACGTTTTATTAAAGCTGGGACCCAATCTGCCACAAGGGCAGCGTGGAAGAGTGACAACATTTACCTCTGGCTGCAGGATCAGCTCCTGGGGCACCTCTCAGATACCAGCTAAGGTATCCCAATGAACTGTGCTGAGTTCCAAGCCGTGCAGTTCACTTCAGGGACCTCAGCTCCTTTTGTGCAGAGCAGATGGGATGGGAGCTGATGGCTGTGGCTCTGTACATCCCTGCTAAGTGGCTGTCAGAAATGGCTGCAGTTGCTGTGAGCTGTAGAGGCAGCACATGGTAATTCCTGGAAGGCTTTTATAAACACCCCTGAGAACACTTGCACCTCTGGAGCAGCTTGGCTAAGAGCCCTCCAGCAAGGCCAGAGAGGCTGAACAAAATCAGAATGGGAGAGAGCCCCTCACTGAGCCCTGAGGCTGCATTGGTTTTGGGACAGAAGTGGGAGGTGGAAGGGACTGAGAAAACAAACCTGCCTGTAACACGAGGGTCACTGGGTCAGAACTGCTCATCCCACGTTCCAGCTGCTTTGGAAACTGATCTCGTGCTTGTATTGCAAGTTTATTTTGCACTGGTTTGTGGGGAGACATAGTGCAGTGTTGCTGCAGAATGAAATAACTTAGAAACCAAACAGGAGAAAATGACGGACAAACATTCATTTTCTCATCACCCGGGCTGCTCGAAGCACACAGTGTGCTCTGTGGGTGGGGGCTGCAGGAGGAGCCTGTGCTCCCTGCCCTGCTGGAGGGTGCCTGTGCCCTCTGCAAGCTGGGCGATGCCCACCCAGAGGTGCCCTCCCAGTGACAGTGCAGATGAGCCCCGAGTGCCCTCCCTGTGCAGGCAGCTGTGAGCTCCATCCTGGTGGGACCCTGGGCGTGTCCCCAGGGCTCAGGGCAGGACAGCAGCACAGGATGCTCCAGTCTGATGTGTGCTGCTGCAGGAACTGCATTGTTGCTGCTCCTACCTGAGAGCCAGCCTGGCTGTCACCGACCTGCTGCTCACCCAGCCTTTCACACGTGTGATGACACTGCTGAAACTGAGCCACTGAGAAAGGACCAGCAGCTTGCCATGAAACAGGTTAGTCAGTCATTTCAGGGTTGAAAGAAGCTTTTATATTAATGAAATGGCTCTGTATTACAAACCTAATCTGGATAACCTGTTTAATTCCTTGTCATCTTAATTCATGAATTTGCATTAGGAATTCCCAGAGGTCTGGAACGCCGGCCTGAAAATTTTAATTCCTTTCAAAATCATACATCTCAATCAGAAATCAAAATACAGTGTACTAGGTATTTCTTAAACAAATGGAACCTGAAAGTAAATATCTCTCACATGTATTTTATGTATTTTCCTATTGAAAATCATTGTAAATATTAAGTATATCACTTTATCTGCATTAATCCTTGCACCAGGCACAGCGTTTTATTAATGCTGGGACCCAATCTGCCACAAGGGCAGTGTGGAAAGTGACAGCATTTACCTCTGGCTGCAGGATCAGCTCCTGGGGGCACCTCTCAGATACCAGCTAAGGTATCCCAATGAACTGTGCTGAGTTCCAAGCCGTGCAGTTCACTTCAGGGGACCTCAGCTCCTTTTGTGCAGAGCAGATGCTGATGGCTGTGGCTCTGTACATCCCTGCTAAGTGGCTGTCAGAAATGGCTGCAGTTGCTGTGAGCTGTAGAGGCAGCACATGGTAATTCCTGGAAGGCTTTTTTTATAAACACCCTGAGAACACTCTCACCTCTGGAGCAGCTTGGCTAAGAGCCCTCCAGCAAGGCCAGAGAGGCTGAACAAAATCAGAATGGGAGAGAGCCCCTCACTGAGCCCTGAGGCTGCATTGGTTTTGGGACAGAAGTGGGAGGTGGAAGGGATTGAGAAAACAAACCTGCCTGTAACACGAGGGTCACTGGGTCAGAACTGCTCATCCCACGTTCCAGCTGCTTTGGAAACTGATCTCGTGCTTGTATTGCAAGTTTATTTTGCACTGGTTTGTGGGGAGACATAGTGCAGTGTTGCTGCAGAATGAAATAACTTAGAAACCAAACAGGAGAAAATGACGGACAAACATTCATTTTCTCATCACCCGGGCTGCTCAAAGCCCACAGTGTGCTCTGTGGGTGGGGGCTGCAGGAGGAGCCTGTGCTCCCTGCCCTGCTGGAGGGTGCCTGTGCCCTCTGCAAGCTGGGCAATGCCCACCCAGAGGTGCCCTCCCAGTGACAATGCAGATGAGCCTCGAGTGCCCTCCCTGTGCAGGCAGCTGTGAGCTCCATCCTGGTGGGACCCTGGGAGTGTCCCCAGGGCTCAGGGAGGGACAGCAGCACAGCATGCTGCAGTCTGATGTGTGCTGCTGCAGGAACTGCATTGTTGCTGCTCCTACCTGAGAGCCAGCCCGGCTGTCACCGACCTGCTGCTCACCCAGCCTTTCACACGTGTGATGACACTGCTGAAACTGAGCCACTGAGAAAGGACCAGCAGCTTGCCATGAAACAGGTTAGTCAGTCATTTCAGGGTTGAAAGAAGCTTTTATATTAATGAAATGGCTCTGTATTACAAACCTAATCTGGATAACCTGTTTAATTCCTTGTCATCTTAATTCATGAATTTGCATTAGGAATTCCCAGAGGTCTGGAACGCCGGCCTGAAAATTTTAATTCCTTTCAAAATTATACATCTCAATCAGAAATCAAAATACAGTGTACTAGGTATTTCTTAAACAAATGGAACCTGAAAGTAAATATCTCTCACATGTATTTTATGTATTTTCCTATTGAAAATCATTGTAAATATTAAGTATATCACTTTATCTAAAATTCAGGATTTATATTACTTAGCAATGCACATGTAGATTTCTTTTTCTAATGGAATTTTCAAACATAGATAATCCTCACAACATGTTCATGAATGCTATTTAAGTCTCATAAAGTTCTTACAAGGCAGTGTAGAAGGCTTTTCTCTTTCAATACAAATATCTTGGGAATGGCAAGCTAACCTGGGAATCAGCAGAAATCACAGAATGTCTCTGCAGCCTGGATGTTTCCAGCTCCCCAATCCCAGTTATCTCCAGTACAGCTTGCTTAGAACCAGTTTTGCTCTTCCAGAATTGGGAATGCAGCTGTGAGGTCCCACCCACCTTCAGCTATGGCCGTGGTGAGCTCAGCCCATCAGTAACTCCAAACCATCTGGAGTTAATTCTTCTTCCCTGTGCAATGAAAAGGTTTTCAAAGGGACATTTTTGATCCCCTCAATTCCCTCAGGAAAATGTGCTTGGGCTCACAGGAGGATCCCCCTCTCTTTTGGGAGTTATCACTGCAAGGTGACCCATGCTGGTGTGTTTCCATGGGTTATTGCTGTCAGGCAGTGCTGTCCCACACCACTGAGGCTAGCAGAGCTTGCAAATGCAATTTTGATTTGTCTTTGTTCTTGCTGTACAGCCGACACAGATAATACCTCAGTAGTTTTCTCAGCCAGCACCAACAGAGAGCTGGCTCATTTAAACAATCCCTGAACTGGATCCAATTTGGCTGCAAGGCTGGATTTTTCATAGCTCAGCACAGGGCAGATAAAGACCAATTTTTACCATGGATTTCTATTCCCTCCCAGCTCTCTCTCACACCTGTACATCAATACATCATTTGGATTATTGCTCAAAGCATCACGTGCCAGTTGCACTTTTATATTTTCTGGGGTCCTGCTGTACTTTCAGGTGCAAACTAATGCTGAAGTGCTGGCAGTGACATGCACAAGGTTCCTGCCAGGCTTGGCAAGGAGAAGGCTGAGGTAACCAGCCTATTTATACAATGCAAGACCTGGTGAAGACAGCTCTCCCCAGTGTGAGAACCAGGAATAACCCAGGCACTGGGCTGACAGAGCACAGACCTGAGAACTAACACAGCCCAGAGCAGCATGAATGGAAATGCCTGGACTGGGCACCCCTGACAGTAACAGTCCAAAGGAGTTTGATTCCTCCCTGTCATGCAGAGTTGCTGCCCGATTTCTCATCTGGCTGCACACTGACAGCAGCTCCAACAAGACACCACAGTACTTTTCCATCCTCCTTTTATCATTTCTAATGGCAAATGCCAGCAGTGTACAAACACCTGCTGTATCACACTTGCCCCTGCCTGAAGGTGAAAGGAGGATATCAAAGCTGAGCTGAGGTGGTTGACTGGTTTTCCTTATCCCCAGCAGGCAATAAATGGCCACAGTGACCAGCTGGGAACCCCTGAGGGTTATGTGCAAACATCACCCTTGGCTGCATGTGCTTGTTTGTGCAATCCCTCTGTGGCTGCAGGGCAGAGGGCAGCAAGGCAAGGCAGGTGCTTTGTGATAATAATTTCTAGCAGATGCAGATCTGCCCCCCAACCTTCAGAGTGTTCTGAGAGGAGCCAGGCTGGGCTCCAGATTGTCCTGGCAGTCCCACAGTTTTGCCATTCTTCAGTGCCCAAATGCCCACTCTAAGTTGGTTTGCTTCCTCAGACACGTGAAAAGCACTGCCCCTCTGTCAAACTGTGCACAACCCAGGGGTAATTCCCCATCAGTACCTCGTTGGGACACTGAGTTTGCCAGTCCATGCTTTGTGCATTGTATTTGATTTACCAGATTTACAAATGCTTTACTCCACCAATGGCAACATTAAAGCAGTCGCTCTGCTGATTTATTTCATTTCATTCCTTACCTACTCTTCAGAATCTCAAATTTGCCCAGTATTTTCCACACTCCTGTGCTTTACCTTGTTCTTCAGACTGAGAGTTATTCACAGGGGCTTTGCACCCTGGACAGCCAATTTCAGTGCAGACATACAGACCCACTGTCTGTTGAATCCTGCCTATGGCTCCTCTGGATTTCCCAAAAGTTCTTTCCCAGCTACACTACTACAGATCTCAATTCTTGATGTCTATTCAGGGCAAGAAAACTGACATTTAAGAAGAACTAGTATCAGTTTCCCATTTTTCAAATTGGGTTTGCAGATTTATTCACAAAACTAACCCTCCATTCCTTTGGGATCACTGAATGGAGGAAGAAACCCTTCCAAGAAAATTGAGGCAAATGCTTGCCTGAAATTAAGTGGTATTTTGGTACTCGGTTCTGCTTTCTCTACTGGGAATTGTGATCAGATAAAAAAAATCATCTGGCAGACATCTTTCGCCCTATTTACATGTTATTTTAACATCATCTCAACCCTCCTTCACAATCAGAAAATATTTTGCATATTGTTTTCCCTCTGTATAGGAGACACAACTCTGCAAATTGGTGCAATATGTGAAATTTGAACTACAGGGAATAAGTATCTGATGATGCTAAATGTTATGACTTTAATTGCACTTTCTAGGAGGCAGATTCTTCCACTTTTCAAAAATGTTTCCCAAGACACTTTGGTCTAAAAATACTTCAGTTATTGTACTCACTTTTCTTGTCAGGCTTTTCAATTCACCCTTGAGTTTCTCAGCCAAACCATCCTAATGGGTACAACCTCTTCCCGTGCAGGCCAAGCCTGTTTTTCCATCCTCGGACAAAACTCCTGGAAGACAGAACACAGAAGGATGGTGAGTGCAGATTTCACTGCAGGCAGCCACAGAGAACTGACTTTTCCTTCGGTGAGCTAAGACCCAGTAATGCAGTGCAAGAATGGATGAGCCCATTTTTATGGAGTGCTGCATCCCATGCAGGCAGTCCCGCAGGAGCTGGCACTTAGGCACCCTAGAACTGCTTGACTTCAGCTTGGCAGCAGATTTTGGCTTTCAGAGCCTCCTCTCTGCTGAGCAGTTGAGGCAACTCTTCCATGTCCCTTCTAAGCCCCACTGGCTCGTGAAGAAAATTCTGAAACTCAGCTGAGGCAACAGCCAGGAGAGAGCACATCAGATCACAGAGGAGGCATAGTTCCATTACCCATCTACTTCTGTAGAAGATACCTTTCCTCTTTTATTTTTCTTTTTATTTTTTTTTTTTTGTTTGTGTCACTGCCAGGTATATCTCTCCTCAAAGATAAACTGATTAGCTTTGGGAGATTTTAAGGGAAACATGCACAACAGCAATTTTTATCTTCAAACCTGTAATATCCTAACACCAACCTGGCTCTAAAATGAATTCAAGCCATCAGAATATCAGTCATGTAACGACAGACAGACTCTATAATGCAGATGTGTGTAAAATAATCACTTAATTAGGAAGTGTAGCTCTGGCAGTATTTTGCCACACTACAAAATGACACAGCATGTAATATGGAGAAGCAGTTCAGTGCACAGATTAGTGATTTTCTGCTGCCTGCCTTTGCAGCCAGCCCTGCTATTGCTGCTTCAAGTAGCAGGGCACTAATTCAGAATGCAGGAATTGAATTGGCCTTCCCAGAATACAGAGTGGGCTGTTTAAATAATCTGACAGAGTTTTTGCCTTCCTTTTCTCCTGCCACCCCCCAGCCTCCACACACAATCATATAACATTGTTTAGACAAATTGTTTCAAAGCAGCATTCCCATTTCTTTTTTTCCTTTATTTTTCTTTTTTTTTTCTTTCTTTTTTTTTTTTCTGGTGTGAATTTATGAGGGCACTCAGATCCACCACAGACCAGGAGCTAAACTAACACAGTACTTATGCACATGCTTTATTCAGCATCACCTCAGGGAGATTTCCTGCTTCTGAGCTGCTGTGCAAACAGCCTTTGGTTCATAGCAGCAGAAATCTCTTTTGTCAACATTAGCATTCCGTGTTTGGATTTATTACAGATCCTGAAAATAATAATCATGTTTTCCTTCTTTAAAAACGCCAACCCATTACACAACTCCTGTCATTGATTCTCACTACAGCAAAGGGATTTCCCAGTCCTCAGGTGGGAAACCTGTGGCAAAATGGGGTTTTCACAGCCACCCCTCAGCCCAGGGAGAATCAGGGAGAAGAGAACCTCTTTTTCTTCAACAGAACGTTTTTTCTTCAGCAGAACCCCTCTTTGCTCAACAGAACCCCTCTTTCCTCAACAGAACCCCCCTTTTCCTCAGCAGAACCCTCCTTTCCTCAGCAGAACCCCTTTCCTCAGCAGAACCCCCCTTTTCTCAGCAGAGCCCCTCTTTCCTCAGCAGAACCCCCCTTTCCTAAGCAGAACCCCCCTTTCCTCAACAGAACCCAGCCCCCCCTCAGCAGAACCCCCCTCAGCAGAACCCCTCTTTCCCCAGAACCCTCCTTTCCTCAGCAGAACCCCTTTTCTCAACAGAACCCCCCTTTCCTCAGCAGAACCCCTCTTTCCTTAACAGAACCCCTCCCCAGCAGAACCCCCCCCTTTCCTCAGCAGAACCCCCTTTCCTTTCCTCAGAACCCCCCTTTCCTCAGCAAGCCCCTCTTTCCTCAGACCCCCCCTTTCCTCAGCAGAACCCCCTTTCCCCCTCTTTCCTTTTCCTCAGCAGAACCCCCCTTTCCTCAGCAGAACCCCCTTTCCTCAGCAGAACCCCCTTTCCTCAGCAGAACCCTCCTTTCCTCAGCAGAACCCTCCTTTCCTCCTTTCTTTCCTCAGCAGAACCCTCCTTTCCTCAGCAGACCCCTCTTTCCCCAACAGAACCCCTCTTTCCTCAGCAGAACCCCCTTTCCTCAGCAGAACCCCCTTTTCAGCAGAAACCCCTTTCCTCAGCAGACCCCCCTTTCCTCAGCAGAACCCCCTTTCCTCAGCAGAGCCCCTCTTTCCTCAGCAGAACCCCCCTTTCCTCAGCAGAACCCCCCTTTTCTTTCCTCAGCAGAACCCCCCCCCCTTTCAGCAGAACCCCCCTTTTCTCAGCAGAAACCCCCCTTTCCTCAGCAGAACCCCCTTTCCCCAGAACCCTCCTTTCCTCAGCAGAGCCCCTCTTTCCTCAGCAGAACCCCCCTTTCCTCAGCAGAACCCCTTCTCAGCAGAACCCCCTTTCCTCAGCAGAACCCCCTTTCCTCAGCAGAACCCCCTTTCCTCAGCAGAACCCCTCTTTCCTCAGCAGAACCCCTCTTTCCTCAGCAGAACCCCCTTTCCTCAGCAGAACCCCCTCTTTCCTCAGCAGAACCCCCCTTTCCTCAGCAGAACCCCCCTTTCCTCAGCAGAACCCCCCTTTCCTCAGCAGAACCCCTCTTTCCTCAGCAGAACCCCCCTTTCCTCAGCAGAACCCCCAGTTCTCAGCAGAACCCCCCTTTCCTCAGCAGAGCCCCTCTTTCCTCAGCAGAACCCCTCTTTCCTCAGCAGAACCCCCCTTTCCTCAGGAGAACCCCTCTTTCCTTAACAGAACCCCCCTTTCCTCAGCAGAACCCCCCTTTCCTCAGCAGAACCCCTCTTTCCTCAGCAGAACCCCCCTTTCCTCAGCAGAACCCCCCTTTCCTCAGCAGTGCTCTCGTGCTCCAGCACAGACCCCGCTGTGTGGAGTCGAGGCCCCCAGCACCAGCAGCAGCTCCTCAGCAGCACTGAGCTCCAAGGCACTGTTCATTTGTCCTGTCAGGAGTTGTTATTAACTGAGCACTTCCTCTCCTTAGTGCCCATGTTTTTGTCCACATCAAGCGATGACTTCCTCCACAGAAGCCTCCCTGATCACACGGTGCAGTGGAAAACAGGGGAAGGGGATCAGAGCATGGCCTCTGTACTTGAGCTTTGACCACAATAAATAAATCTCTCTGCCATCTCCCTTTCAAATTCAGGACTACTTCCTTTGGGAATGAATGTTAACAGGCCATGGCCAATGCCTACTTAGAGTTTTTCCTTTATTTTCCAGTATCTACCACAAGAACTCCGATCCTCTTTACTGCTCATGGTGTAATTTTCTTTCCTTCCATTTGCCGCTTTGTAACTTCAGCCTCTTGTAAATCACATTAAAAGGACTTGCTTTCTAATAGTTTTTTTATTGACTAATATATTTTATTTGGCACCTGTTACCTTGGTGGAGATTTCTTCTTGCAGTAATTTACTGTACGTGCCACAGTCCCTTGAGCGCTGGGCAAAGGAAACCAGCACAGTTAAACACGAGATTTACTTGATGCTCCTTGGGCTTGGGCTTAAAAAAAGAACTTGTTCCTGTTCTGAAAACCCAGCAGCATCCTCAGATCTGCGAGGAGAGCACTTGCCACCCTGAGTACTTACACCAAGCAGCTGGCATGATGGATTATCATCTACAAGTTGTTTAGGCATGCTGGGCCCATTTATCTGTTTAAAATATGAAATAACTCTTAGCGAACACAGAAGTGTTTAGTGAGACTTAATGAGCTGCTCATGTGTTTATTACAGAGATTCCTAAGAACCAAATGGCAGAATGTTGCTTTAGATATGAAAGATGATTAAAACATCTTGTGAAGTATCAATTTGTGAGTAAAAAAGGTTCCAGCTATGAAACCACATGTGCTATTACACTCCAGAGGACATGCCATAATGCCTGTGTATTTTAAGAATATTTGTTTAATTTTGGTACCATATTTCTTTATGACCACAGTTTATGTTTATATTAGGGATTTAAGCACTACAAGCTCCTGTGAGATGGGGTTGCTTTTCACATATTCTGTCTGCTGAGCAGCATTTGCTCACTGGGTGACTGGAGGGAAGTGTCAGCTGAGTTAACATCTTTGTTTTTCCAGGTGCTGGTGACTCTGTGTTATCCTGTGCAAGACACCTGTGTCAAAACTGTCCCCCTCCTCCAGATACACCAAGCGAGGTTTTAGGAATCTATTCCATTATGCTCTGAAACATCTAAAGACTTCCAAATAGTCCCAGACATGGTTGGCTCGCAGTGCTGTAAAGTGAGGCTTCTGAAAGCAAGAAAAAAATGCCACAATCAAAGCAAAAAAAGTCAGGGACGATGATACAGCACTCCTCTAAAGGAGCTGTGACTAGAGAGAAGGTTCCCAGCGCTGGGGGTGGCTGGGCCAGGTTACAGAGCTCAGCCCTGAGGGCAGTGCCAGTGGCAGCTCTCCTGCATGTACCACACAGCTGGCCGTGCCCCGGGGCAGCAGGTCCCAGCTGGGCCTTGCAGATAACCAGATGGCTTGAACCAACCTTGGTGCATTCCACAAGAAAGGATCACCCATCTCCCTCCTCTCTGTCTGCCTTCTTCACCCCGAGCCCTCCCCATGGCAGTGTGGGTGATGGAAGCGCATCCCTCACACCCAGCATGGCTGGCATGGGCAGGAAGGGCACGGCAGTGACTCCAGGGACACAGGGTAGGGCACAGGCACAGCTTCAATTTCTGCAGCTCTTCGAAGATCAAGCATTATGAAAATGTTATGGTAAGAAATCAGAAATGCCCTGATATTCCTCCTGCAGCCCAGCACGGACAGCAAGGCTTGAGCACGAAAATATCAGGAGCAGGGTGGGCTCAGAAGCTCTGTGACCCAGAAATCAGGCTACACATATTTGTACCAACATTGCATCCTCTTCCTGAGAGAAATGTGCCTGAAGTTGGTTTTTAAACACATCCAGTTTCACCAGCCCAAAAGATCAGGTCCTCCAGCAGAGATCACCTCAGGTTAGAACTGCCCTAGAAGAAACCAGGTTAAAATCACTGCAGTCTCAGGGGTTAGACAGAGCCTAATGATTTTATCTCCTCTCTTTCAAAGCATGAGCACAGACAGTGCTGAGGGAAACTTCAGGGGGCAGAGAGCAAACAGCTGCCTACAGTGGATGGGGAAGGACTAAAAGTGTGTATTTGGAGGAGCTCTCTTTAACCAAGATTTTTCTCTAATAGTACAAGCAGACAAAATTTGATGACCTCCCGTGGAAATGAGTTCCATAAACTGATCATAAAGTCAACAAATTCACGTTTCATTATGCTTGTTACAAATGAAGAGCTCTTTGTAACATTTTGTTCCAGAAGAAGAGCAGCCAGATTATGAAAAGGGCTCCAGGATTTAGCAAAGCTTGTAAGCTTAGAGTAGTAACAAGCAGGGTTTGATTATTGAGGATTACTCCAGGTGTTCCTCCAAAGCCACCTCACCAGCTGACCTTCTGAATCTGTAATATCAAATGTTTTATGAGGCACATTGTAATGAACACAATGGAAATGGGAAACTTGGTGGCTAAGACAAAAATGCTGCCTCCTCCAGCATTGTCTGAGATTTTTACTATTGTCCTGGTCATGATCTGCGAAGTCAAGAATGGCAAGCAGAAATAAAGGGAGAAAAACGAGCTCATGAAAAAAGAGACTTTTATTACATCCATGCAGGAATGTTATTAAAGTGAAAGAAACCTGAGGGAACAAGAGCTTTGAGCTATGATATTCTTTTCTGTAGAGCTGATGAAAAGAGACTATGAAAGGTCAAACAATTCTAATTCTCCTCCCTGAAGTTAGTCATTCTTCCTGTTGTCAATGTCCCTCTGTAGTGTACTTAGGCAAGGCAGGATTGCATCAGCTCAGGCTGCAGCAGGAATGAATTAAACAGAGGGATGGATGCATTCCTGCCTCTCGCTTCCCTGAGATGCTGCCGGTCTCAAAGCCAGCCCCCAGCCGCTCAGACCAAGAATTCCCTGGGTAAAGGAAATTCCAGCTGCGGGAAGGAGCTCGGTTTTGTGGTCTGTACATCCCAAAACTCGCTGGGAGTGAGTGTTTGTTCCTGTTCCAGAGCCACTGCCCACCCCTGCTGACATCCCTCCCACACCCAAGGATTTGGGAAAAGGTGCAGAGCACATGACTCTGAAATAAAGTGTGGAATCCCAGCTTGATGAGAAACCACAGCGATTCCCTCCAGCACGGTGAGCATTTCACCCAAAACACCAATTATACACACAGATGAATGAAATGATGTGTAATTTCTGGGATTTTGTAATGTCCTAAATCAGCTGGGTACAAAGGGTTAAAAATATATATTTACATAGGGAAGGAAGAAATTTTTATTAGTAGTATCTTTAATGAATTTTATGTCTCCTGCAGATAATATTTAAGAGCTTAAAATTTCAGTGTCACAGGCATGTGACTGAATTTTCTTTTTGTGGAACACAAAACTGTGGCTAGGCAGTTGGAGAAGAAAATACAATCTTGCTTCCTTTCCATATTCATGATAATATTTGTCATAATAATTTAGTTTTGTTTCAGTAACAGGAATGTTGGTGTTTTTCCATTTCCCTGATGCATTTCCATTTTCACACTTCCCCATCCAATATTAAATACATTGAAAATGCTGCCAAAATATTCAACAACATTGAGAAAGAAGAGGAGAAATAAAATTACAGTCACAGATTTCACTTCACTCCTTTTTCTAAATTAATAAATTTTTCATTTTCTTGTCTGAAGAAGTAGCAATGTACCCCAATGAACTTCCATTCCCAAATCCAAATTTGAAAATCTGACAAGCTGGATTAAAAAGCATGGCTTACCAAGCAGCCTGTCCTAAAATGAAACCTTGATTATTACAAGCAGGAATCATCCCCACAAGGAAAAAACCATTAGATTTTGTCACATGATTCTACCAACAAAACGTGTCCAGAGTGAAAGGTTTAACAAATAATTTCAGGTCACCTTGTCAATGGAAACACAGGAGAGGGGAGTGCAGGGCACTGAACCGAGGCACACCCCTGATGAGGATGAGGGTTTCCCTGTGCTGTGAAACTCGTTCCCTCCCCTGCTGCATAGCAAAGCCCATAGTGACACTTGCTGGTGCAGCAAGGAGTCTGAAACACAACGCTGAAGGAAGCAGAGCTGGGTTTTTATTCTGCTCTTCCCTTGGGGATAAATGCCCTGAGGGTTCTGTTTGCTGCTTGGCCGAGCAAAGAATGTCCAACACGGAGGCAATGATTCTCTCCTGATCGGCAGTGCCAGCACTGACACAGCAGCCTGGGCTCTCAGGAGCAGGGGCCACCTTGCTGAACTGAGTTCCCTCCATTTTCCCCTTTCCCCACTTTTGAAAAGGCATCTGAAGGAGAAAACTACTCCACTACTCCAATCCATTCCCTCCCTCTGCCTCCCTCCCCCTGCCCCTGTCCTTGAGCCCCCTGTTCCCCTGGCACCCCTGGGCTGTGAGAAGCTCTCCGTGCAATGAGCAGGGATTGCAGAGTCTCTCCTCCTGTGCCTGCTGTTTCTGCAGCCCCTCAGCCCTGCTTGGGGCTTTGCCCAGCTCCCAGCAGAGCAGAGCATGGCACTGACCCTGCAAGGACAGCCAGAACCTCAGGATGTGCCTCCAGCCACAGCAGCTTGAGCAGTGTCACCAGTCCTTGTCCCAGCACAAGGGACATGGGGAGACACGAGCTGACCTTAGCTGAGGGACTTCTGCACTCATGCTATCCATTTTGTAAAGCCACTTGGCCTGTAATATACTCTTAAACCCCCCCAAATTTGTGACATTATGAAAATATTTCAGCTGGGAAAACTCATATTTGTGCAAGAGCAGGAGCAAGTGTCTGTCCTAAATTCCTCTACCAAAAGAAACATAGAGTGGGAGATTTAAATAGCTGCATGGAATGAAAGAGCGAGAGAAAATGATACTTCACCAAAGAAACTCAGGCTTCAGATATTGCCATATTTCTTCTGGGAAAAGCATAAAATAAAGCAAGCCCGAGCTACTGCTTAGGTGATACTTCAGAAATGCAAGTGGAGTCCCAATAGGATGTCTCAAGTTGCTGTCAATTTATTCAGGAGAAATACGACTTAGCAAAAGCCATCAGCACAACAAGCTTCTGTTTACCCACTCCAGGGTTTTGATCTCTCCACTTCAAGCACAATCCTAAGGAGAATCTCTGTTTGCTGTGGTTCAGGATGGCTGATCTTGACTCTTTTTTAAACAAGCAGGCCTGGATAGACACAAGATTGTGCGATCTAAATGCACAGCAGCCCTTGTTTGCAGCACTCCAGCCAGCCAAGCACAAACTGCAAACTGCTGCTTTTCCAGGACCCAAGCTTCAGCTTACCCATGAACATCTCATGGCAAAACCAACACAAAAATGTGCTTTTTGTATCTTTTCAGGCCCAATGCACTTATATCCTTTATCTTAGAGGCAAATAATTGTGCCTGGAAGCACAGTTTGTATTTTTTAAGCATCACACGATCTTGTAGGGCAAGTGTTTGAGGCAAGGGACCTGTAGCCACTGTCCTTGGTCCGTAAGCTTCTCCCAGCTCATCAGAACCAGAAACTTAAATAGGGCAGGAGCTGAAAACATGGGGGACACAGGGAGCTGCTGCAGCAGGACCTGCCTGCTCCCCTCATGAGCGGTGGGGCTGCTGAGCTGGGACAGCAGCACATGTCACAGGAGATGGAAAGCGTCCCTCTCCATCCCAGGGGCAGATCTTCCACCTTTGGAACTGAATGCTTGAAAACAAAGGAGAGAAAGCACCTTTGCAACTCGCCAGGAGGAGGCTGCCTCTTCCTCTGCTGCCCGAGATGGGATCTGTCCGCACAGCCCTCAGCCAGGAGGCTGGGAGGGTCCAGAAGGCACCTGGAGCCTGGAAAATGAAGAGACTCGTGAAAGCAGGAAATTAAAGGTGAGCAGAATGCTGTGCTGAGGTGGCAGGCCTTTTTCTTTCCATGTGGGACATGCAGCATATAGGGAACCTTTTTCCCTAAAAGTCTATAATTGTGTCTCTATTTCCTTCCACCATCCCACCCCAAATACTGAAGACAAAACCCCAGGATGGACACAGTCCACAGCTCCTGTAATACTTCAAAATACAGACTTGTAGCAAAACCAGAAAAGGAATCTTTCCTTGCAAAATGCTCATGAGAAAGACAAACACTGCTCTTGGGATTACATATGAGGGAATGTAGAACAAATTAAGTTCTCAATATAATGACATTGAGGTTGCAGAGAGCATGAATAGAGGTGAAATTGATGTTAGGAGTTTAAATAATTTGCTCGAGGTCACAATGAAGTTTTCTGTCTGCCCTGAGATTAGAAGCCAGGAGCTATTAAAGTCTTTCTTTTGTTCCCAGACTGCCAGACTGGGGAATGAAGCTCCCTGCAGGGAGGAATATTCAAAAAACAGAAAAAGAAGAATGGAGAAGACTTATTTACTCAGTGCAAGCCCTAGAGTAAGAGCACATATGTACTGCCACCAGTGCTCCTTTGTCCCTCCTGTAGCCTCCCTGACCTCCCCTGACTGACAGAAGTACTGACAGCTTCTCAGGAGCCATCTGTTCCAGGCTGAGGCTCAGAGCTTCTGGGGCTTAGCAGAAGGGGACTGGAGGGTGGCTCCACAATGCCAAGTGTGAGAAATAACCTCACCCCTGCCCCTCAGACGTTCTGGGGAGCTGTCCCTGGTGGCAGCTGCCCTTAGATCCCCCGAGAGCTTGACAAAGGCAGTAGCAAAGCAGGGCTGTTCCTCCCAGCCACTGGAGGAGCACAGAAAATAGGCCACCAAATCCTGACGTGCTCCAGCCTCCCCCAGGCGGCCGTGGGAGGCGGAAGACTGTGACACATTTCAGTCTGGTCCTTCACTCCTGCAGAGCTGTCAACACTTCAGAGCAAACACCTGCAGGAGCTCCCCCAGCCTCTGACTGCATCCTGCTCTCCTCCATGCACACAACATGCCAGCCTGTGGTTCCCATCCTCTCTTCTGGAGAGCTTCCCACCAGTCCCACGGACACCAGGAGAGGACCCAGGGTCACCTGGTGTCCTCAGGGCAACTCCCCACTGCCTCCAGGGCTCCAACTCCACTGCCTCAGGCAGGTGGGCTCCAAGGGAATGCTCGAGAGGGCAAATCCCAACTGGACCAGTCAATCCCATCTGAACCACTCAGGGATCCACTCTCAGGCACCTGGGGTGCTGTCCCACCTGGATCAGTCAACCCCAAACAGCCCACCTGGGGGACCAGGCCCATAGGCAGCAAATCCCAACTGGACCAGTCAATCCCATCTGAACCACCTGGATCAGTCATTCCCACCTGGATCAGTCAATCCCACCTGGGTCAGTCAATCCCACCTGGATCAGTCAATCCCACCTGGACCAACCAATCCCACCTGGACCAATCAATCCCACCTGGATCAGTCATTCCCACCTGGATCAGTCAATCCCACCTGGGTCAATCCCACCTGGATCAGTCATTCCCACCTGGACCAGTCAATCCCACCTGGACCAGTCAATCCCACCTGGGTCAGTCAATCCCACCTGGGTCAGTCAATCCCACCTGGACCAACCACTCCTACCCAGACCAGTCAATCCCACCTGGACCAGTCAATCCCACCTGGACCAGTCAATCTACCTGGACCTGGATCAGTCAATTTAGTCCTCCCCATGACCAGTCAATCCCACCTGGACCAGTCAATCCCAATGGAATGTAGCACCAAGAATGTCACAAACAAACCAATAAGAATCACAGGGAATAGCACCAGTTTTTCAATAATGGCCATGTTTGCATGGATTAATATTTCTGATACTGAAAATCAACCTTAACATGAAATCTTTTGGAATAACAACAGGTTTTTTTCTCTATCTGAGCAATTCTTATTCAACCACCATTGAGATTTGGCTATTTACTGGGGCCCCAGTTTTTAAACTGGCTTCACCACAGTTCTTTGGATTATTTTTTTTTCCTGACAAATGAGGAACAGCTGATTAACAAATACATTGCTCTTTTTACAGCAGAACTTTTTTTTTCCATGCTGTAATGATTGAGAACAGAACACATGAAATCTGTCAAAACAAAATTTCTTTGGAATCGAGCCACAGAGGAGAAAATGAAGTTGCCATTGAAAATTAATTAGTACAAAGCACCAATTGATAGGAGGAATAAATCCTTAGACCTAAAAATACCAGTGCAATACAAGCTGAGAGGTTATTTTTAGTCCAACTCTTAACAAGAATACCTCGGTATGTTTAATAATAACAAATTGGATCTCCAGGGCAAGATACTGAGAAAAATTGTTTACAGCAAGCACTTGCAAATCTCAAGAACTTACCTCAACAGATTTTAAGTTGTTATTAAGGTTTTGCTGGCTTTTTAAAGAAATGGGTTTAAACCATTTTTCCATTATGTGCTTTCATTATTGGTTATAGCAAGTGAGGTTTCTGTGTAACCAAAAATCATTACAGCACAGGCAGCTTCAGTGCCTGAGCCCCCATGAAAGCCAGTTTTCTGGAATGTGTGTGTGAAACATGGCTACACAAAAAATTGCTTTTCATGTAAAGAAAAGAATGTATTGTGAAATTAATTCAGCATTCAATTAAATATCTTTCATCTTTCTTTTGTAATAAATAGCTCCTTATGACCAAGGAGATGGCAAGAATTAAATCTAAGCTTCTTTTAAAAATCTATATCCAGTTCCTAAAAATCTATATCCAATTCTAAACACATTAAACCACTGGAGCCTTGTCCTGGCTTCACCAGAGAGAGGGAAAAGTCTCATCTGCTGAGCCATGAGAGCTTTTAACTTTCTCTCTTTGGGAACTGGATGAAGCTGGATATACTTTGAAGGTTCTTGAATGCATCCTTTTTCAGCTGCTGGCAAACCCCAAAGCTGTGCACAGGGAAATCCACCCTTCTCCAAGGGTTTGTGTCCCCTGAGAAACAGAGTGAAAAATAGGGTGGAAAACATCTCTATGCATCTCTAGAGACACACAGGAGCTCTTGCAGCTGGATCCAGGTGCCAAAGCTCATCCCTCAGCTGAGGGACCCCCAAGCCGTGGTTGTTTGGCCCCACTCCCTGTGCTGGTTATGGGGAATTCCCTCCTCAGCTCCAGCCAGAGCTGAGCCCCTGTCTGCACCCCTGAGCATCAGAGGGGGCTCTGCTGCCACAATCTCATCTCAATCCCTTGGAAGACTCAGGTACTCTTCAGGGAAGTGCTGGAGGCTGTTGCTTCCTGAAAGAACACTTAAAAAAAAATAACAAAGCTTCATGCAGTCTAAATATATGGGGCTCAAGTGTATGTCCAAGTACTGGGAGATAAATGGATTTACACTGGCAGGAGGCACCGACATTCATTCAAACACAACACCCCTGTTAATTCACTGCAGACCAACGAGCTTAAGTGGACACATGAGTTAATTGAATGATTCTCCAGAAAGAACTTTTTTTATTTCCTCAAGTAAATAGTGTTTACCAATGACTAAAATCACTCTAACATGAGGAACACATGTCAGAAAACTCATTAGTATTCAGGAAGATCCATGCATGCTGGAGGCATTCTCTCCTAAGAATTTTTGAGAATATTAGGGATCTTAAAATGAAAAAATAAGACACAAATGTGCTGTGAAGGACAGAGAAACAGCAGTTCCCTTGAAAGCAGGAGCCCAGGCTGGGTAGAGTTGCAGAGAAGTGAGGTGACACTGCCTGGGATGCACAGGACAAGGCAGTCCCTGTGCTGGGTGAGGATGGGATGACACACAGTGATGCTGGGAAGGCACAACCACGAATTCAGCCCCCTCCTGGCTAAGAAATCATGTGCAGTCCAGTCCTCATCACTGTGTGCTGGATATTCACAGCACTTAATTGGGAGTTTGGATATTCTGTGAATTTTTGCCACACTTTCTGTCTTATTCCAATGCCAATTGTCCCTCAATAATGTGTTATTGTTTCTCTGCCTTGGACTGCCTAGTTAAATTTTCTGTTTTGTCTGACTAAAAGAGAAGAAGGGGAAAAAACATTGGGCACAAATTCCTGAGCAATCAGTTGCCATGAGCTCTGGAACAGAGAGTTTCAAAGATAATTTATTAGGAGATGGGCAAACAGAATTAAGTAGTGTCATATTTGCAATAGGCAGCTAAACAATTTAAATCTGAACGACATCCAATGCATTCTGGATTTTCTTCTGGTTGCTGTATTTAAATAACAGACATTAGGAGCACCCTCCCATGAAAGCATATTTTCTTCTCAGCACTCCCCCTTTCAGAGTCACTGGTTGAACCAGTCAATGCCTTTTGGATTTGAGGACAAATCCAGCTTGTCCTGTTGTGGCTGTGGACATTTTCTGAGGAAGAATTCACTGACTACTTGCAAGAGGGCAAGTGAATGAAAAACAGAGCAGAGCAGGACGGGGTGAAGGAAGAGACAGAGATGGCTGGTTGTGAGATTCCTCCCAGCTCCCAAATTACTGCATGGACACAGGGAACTGCTCCACCCAACAGGACAAAGCCCTGGGGCTCTGCAGCCCCTCCGCACCTCTGCGAACTGCAGCACCAGGGGAAGCACGGGGCCATTGCTGACCTGGATTTTAGCTCCAGCAGCCGTCACTGTGCCAAGGGGGAATATTGGGAATGTTCTGTGGGAATAAATTCAGTGTCCTTCCTGCTGGAGATGCAGGGCCTTCTTGGAAAGGGATCTTTGTAGAAGATGGGAAGATACAGAGGGAGATGTTATACTTAGTAAAAGGTTTGGATGTGCCACTTCTGCTTACCAAAGAAAATTGGACAGAAAAACCCCTTGGCTGCTTGATGAATTGTTCAAATGCTCATTAGCATCAATCAGATTTATTTGAACAGATAATTATCCCCATATTGTGCTTTCATCACTGGAATTGTTTATGTTAAACTGTCAAGCAGCCGTTTTCAGATTTTACTCCTTGATCTGTTGAAGTTCCTTTAACGGCAAGAGAAACAAAGAGGGATTTATTTTTTCTCCCCTCAGCTCTGTTTTAGCCCTATTTGAAGTCTTCCAGGAGGCTTTTGAGTCTCCAGGAGCAGCATGGAGTGATTTCCATTTCAGATGCTCTGGATGCACAGGTCCGTGTCCTGCTTTAACCCCTTCAGGGCACAGGGGAGTGCCCCAGCACGGAGGGTGCAGCTCACAGGGACCTTCCCCCCTCCCGGACTGATGTGGCAGCTGCGGCCCCTCAGGGCTCACTTTGGAGGTTGTGTTCAGCAGATCAGCCTCTCTGCACTTACAGGTGAGCAGAGCCCCTCTAAGAGAGCCAACTGCTCTGCCCGAGCCGAACAAGGCAGCCCCTGCCTCCAGGCTCTCTCTGTGCATTTACCTGCTGCTAAAGGAGGAACTTTGCCAATTTAGGTGTCCTTTGAATTTTCTGTGGCTGTCAGGCCCCTTTATATTATATTCACAATAAAAGTTGATCTTGCTAACCAGTAGAAATCTGTTCTCAAAGGTAAATGACTGGCTTTTGAAAATGGTCAATATCTGATGTTCTTTAAAAATTGAATAATTTTTAACTATTGTTTTCCTACCCTTTTACCTCTCACAGAAATAAGGACAAATTCTTTAAAGGCATCTCTCAGGAAGATTTGTAATTATTCCCCGTAAAGAACCACTACAGAAAAAACAAACAAAACCAAATAAAGCCAAAAACAGAACAAAATCCCCAAACCTATTAATAATGCCTTGAAAGGTAAATAATCCTAAATAAAGGCAAAATTTCCCAGTCTGCCAGTTCTCTAACTGCAGCTATGTGTACTACAGAATTACACATGGGAGCTACGACCAATTGGTAAATGGCAATTTTGATCCCTGACTCTCTGTCAATAAGGAACAGAGAACTCTCTCAGTGCTTTCACACAATTCTCAGCCTGAAAATTTAACAAGAAACAGGAAAACAAACAGGAAAACAAACCTTGCCCATCAGGCAACGAAAGACAAGCTCCTCTGTGGTCCCTGTCTTTTATCCTCATAAAACCCCTGTTAAGCCTTTTTCAGTAGAAATCTCCAGTCTGGGGTTCAAACTGCCCTGGTTTTGGCCAGGGGTGCTCTCAGTGAATCTCAGTGAATCTCAGCACCCTGGAGCTGTCCAGCAGCCAGGCTTTTACGTCCTGTTGGCTGGGCAGAGAGGCGCCTCACCTTCAGCATAAAGGCTTTTTATTTTAGAGCAGAAGTGGAAGCCTGTTGAGGCAACACGGAAAGCCACTCCAGCAGTTCATAAAGGAGCACGTGAAGATTGGCACTATCATTTGGAATCCTCAGCAATAAACCTCTAGAGCTGGGGGAGATGCCAGTGGTTGCTGGCCCCAGCTCTGCTCCAAGGGCAGCCACAGGAAGTTGTTCTCCTCAAGGGAAATAAATCAGGTGCTTTAACTCTATGGAGCAGAGGAACTTGCTTTATTAACTGTTGGTTTTGAGACTGCACAGGCAAGGCTTGAAAAATGAAGTGAGGATGGCGCCTGTGTTTTGCATTATAATTCAATTTAGAAATACCACACACACACACAGGGCTTTATTGCTAATGGATGCACCAAGCAGACCTGACTGCTCTACATCAACAGCAAAACAAAGAACTGCACATCAGCAGTAGACTCTCATTAGCAGTAATGTTATTGCAGAGCGTGGAGTATCTGTCAGGCAAATGTAACAGCCCTGACATCCACCACAGCTCCATTTCCCTGGCTGGCATGATATGTTTCAAATTGAGGAACATCTGTTTCGGGCATGTGATGAATCATCTTCAACTATATTTCCTATTTCCTGCTATCCTGAGAGATCAGATAGTGGAAAGGAGTTACATAACACTATGATTGTATTGTTTTTCAGCATTTCTGAGATTTGAGATTTTTTTTTCTCATCTATGGTTCATTTAATGGCTTAAAAAAAAAACAACCCAAAAAACCAACCCAAAAAACCAACACAAAACCCAAAAACCCCCCCAAAAACCCAAAAAACCCCCAAAAACCCCAAAAAAACCCAACCCAAAACAAAAAAAAACAAAAAACCAAACAAAACCCCCACGTTCCCTGAGAGAGGATATTTCAATTTCTAGACTAGCAAGAAGTTGAAATCAAAATGTTACGGACACCTTCTTTTCCTGTTGGTGCTGAGTTGGCTGAAGTGGTTCACCTACCCCAAGATAACAATTCTAGAGAAGTACAATGCTATTTTTGTCAGCGTCCTCTTCAGCAGATAAATCGTCTCGCTGGATGTATTAGAATTGCAGCTGCTTGCAGAGGTGTGGGGGAGTAAGCAAGAAACAGGTAAAGTGTAAGGTAAGTGTGGGTTTAACTAAAACATAAAAAGAACGCTGTGAAAGCTTTGGTCATAGAGGAATTTGGCAATGAAAAATAAGGCCCTCTGATTGAAATGTAAAATTTCACACATCAAAAAAAGGATTATTATTCAGGCAATGGGACCTGACAGCATATCAGCACAGCACATGTAGCAAATTTAATGTAGCTCTAGTGTGCATGTCTTCTGCATTTCAAATGAAAATCAAGAGCTGTGGAGAAGAATAAGGATGTTTTAAATGTGCTGGATTGCGAGCAGCAATATGAACACCTTCATGCATGAGAAAGCACAATTTGCCAGCTCCCAGAAGGGGATCCCTGTGTATTTAGCTCATCCACCTGCTGATACACCACCACTCCTTTCTCTGGAATAGGGTTTATAAGTGTCTTTACAGGAAAGCTTTTGGACTGCTCAGGTGGAAGGAGGCAGCAACTTCTGCAGCTTTTGGAATTCACTTTGGTTTCTGGTCCCTTGACATTGTCCTGGATCACACCAGGTGGTTCTGGCTAAGCAGAAATGTCTCCTTCACTCAGCGTCAGGTCCAGATATGGATCCCAGCTTCCCTTAAATTCACCGGAATCCGAAGGAATTAAATCAGGGATTTAATTGGGCTCCTAGGCCACCACTCCATTCAGGAGAGTTCTGTCCCTGAGCAGTACAGAGCAGACTGGTTAATTCAGCTCCCAAAGCTGAATCCCTCACAGCTGGCCATGAGCTTTCCTCCAAAAGCAAGCTGCCACCTCGGCAGGGCATCAAGAGCAGCACGAGCATCTCCAGCAGCAGCATCTGCTGTCTCTCAGTGCTTTTCTCACCCTGGTAAGTGCTGCAGGTAAGAAATTAGCACACAGAAATGAGCACAGTGGGAAACCCTCGTGCCTGGCATTGCCACTGCCCTGTCCCAGCTCCCACCGTGCACAAATGATGCCATTTGCTCTTTCTCTGTGATCCCACGGTTGTCCACATCCAGTGAATTTAGGGTTTGCTTTGCTTTCACAAGGAGGCTTATTTACATCTTTTTGCCTGCAATCAAACTTGGGCTGCATGAGGACAACCTGGGAGCTGTGACATTACCTGTGCAAATGAGCCTGAAGAAGTTAAGGACGTTTGGGATCAGTCTGTACCAGGTATTTCTGGAGAAGCTCCCTGTCTCTCACTCTCGGCTACTTCCAAGGGTGCACCTGCAGCCCAGGTGCTCTCAGAATATAAAGAAGTGTTTTGGGCATCAGACAATGCTAAGGAGATCATTCTTCAGTTCCCAGGAAGACAAATGACCTTGGGAAAATTACTTCAGTATTTTATTCATCTCTACTTTCTACAGTATTCTGCTGTATTAAGAGTGTGTAGTATCCCAGCTAATGAGTACCAGCCTATACATATATATATATATATATACACACATATATACATATATACATATATACATATATACATATATATATATACATATATACATATATACATATATACATATATGGCCAACAACTTTATCTCTTTCTAAATGAGTGTCTCCTGTGACTGAATTCTCAGGGAATGCTGCTCTTGAAATTAATCTTGAATGCTCTAATTAGAATGGTAGTGGTTACAGAATTCTCTAATGGCTACTTTGAAGAAACAATTACTGTCTTTATTATGATAACCCTCCAGATGAGATACTACAGTTGACAAAAGATTATTAAACAAGTTATTATTCAGTCACTGGCTCACTTAGGCAATAGCTTGTGCATTGTGTAATGATGAAGGCCAACATGCCAGCACTTAAAAGTGTTCTAAAACAGTGCCCAAGTTTTAATACTTTTTGGACAGTATGATATTGCAATAGATTGGGACTTTTTTTAGTAAATCAATGGTAATTGTACTATAATTAGATCTTCATAAGAATGTGTAAGGTGTGATTGGCATACAGAATTTTAAACCTTTTATTTCACATCTCTCAGAAATTAGTGTAGAAGGTCAGAATCTAAGACAATGGGCATTATTTCCCACAGTGAAGAATTGATTTAATCCAATTTGTGTCTCCTTACAGCCATAGCCATCTGTCAATCAGAAAAGGGACTTCAGGATAAACAATGTAAGTCTTTGATAAAGCCTGAAAAAAAAATCAGAAGGAAAAATTAAATCCTGACTTGTACCATGAAAGCAGCATAATTTGGGCTAAAGTAATTTTTATTTCTACAACCCTTGGGTTGTATCTACTTGTAAAATATCTTGGCAAGAAAGGCATTGCAGGAATGCAAAGATGTTATCATAAGACTACCTATAACCACTTTGCTCAATTATTCTCCCTAGGGGTGGCTGTGTGAATAAGTGAGTAGTCATTGAGATTTTGAATTAGTCTTGTGTATTGTAACCTCGCTGCATAGCTCATATTCCTCTGCTGTGGAGAACACAAAGATCCTTTCTAAAAAGGCAGTGCACCAAGTTTTTTAATCAGATTCCTATACCCTGGTGGCTCTGCAGACCATTTTCTGATAGAACTGAGGCATGGGCTATGGAGTTAAAATAGAACAGGCTATTAAAAATGTTATCTCTATGGAAGCTTATAATAACAATACTAAAACAATTCCATGATAGAGAAGAACCCGCTTGGAAAAACGATGCATTAATTTAGAGTCACAAAAAGCTTGCAGAGAGAAAGAGATCTATAGAAGGAAGGTCTGCTATCAAGGAAAGCAGCTGCATCTCTAATGGCACAATTCAGTATACTAGACAACAGCTTTAAAAAAAAAATCGAGCAATAATGACTGAATCACTGATGATTGTTTTATCTGATCTCAGATTGGCTGTGTAATTACAACAGTCATACTTTGGATTCTCTAAATACGAGCATACAAATGAGCAAAGTCTAAAAGTAAGCAAGTAATAACACAACAAGGGGGAAAAGTGATTTCCTGCATTTTGGTGTCCTTCGATGCTCTTTTGTTTCCCTTGTGCCATGTGCTGTGTTGGCAGATCTCCACCCGGTGCTCCCTGGGACCGGCAGGCTGGGCTGGATTGGGAACGTGGAGAGAGCAGCTGCATTTTTCAGCTGCCCCTGCAGGGCATGACCGTGTGTCAGCACAGGAGCTGCAGGTCTGTGTGTGCTGCAGGCAGGGCTAACCTGGAAGGACTCTGCTGATCCCGCTGAGGTGGGATGGCAGCACAAGGGGAGAGGGGTTTGCCACACAGATGGCTTCAAAGTGCCACGGTTCATCTCTGTGGTCTGATAAACAATTCTCCAGAGAGATTTCTTTCACTGTTGCCTCCTTCTAGCTGAAGGTATGTGTGAATATATAATAATAAAATAAATATAAAATTAAAATAACAATGCTTTGCCAAAATGGCCCACTGAACATCCACATCCTTGCTATCCTTCCACACCATCATCTGCCTTTTGGGGAGGTGCTCACAGTAATCTTTTATTTTCACCCATGTCTTAGTAACTTTAAAATACATGGTGAACATGAGAGAAAAAAAAAATTATGAAAAACGTGAAGTACCTTGGACAAAATAAACTCGTGTGCCCAACAAGCCATACCCTACAGCAGTGCTGGACTACCACCAGCCCTTGCTGCGGGACCCTTTCTCACTCAGAGATCTGCTCAAACCGCACAGCCCATCTTGCCGCACTAGCATTGGAAACCCCCCGGCGTTGCTGGATGCTGTCCCTTGCCAAGGTCGTGTCCTTACAGCGGTGTCACACCCAGGGTGCTCCGTTTCCCGAGCAGGAATTTGGCAGTGCTCCCTGGCGTGGCTGGGAACAGCTCCTGGGGCACCACGGGCACCCCTTCCGTGCGCTCAGCCGGGCCTCAGGCGCTGCAGGAGCTCTGCTAAAAGCGCATTGGAAACTTCCCAGTCGCACTCACTCAATGGCAAAATATGGCCCGTTCACTAACTCAGGGAAACAAAGATTGCAGGCCCAGGTGCTAATACAGAAAATAATGGTTTTCCTTTATAAGCGTGTTCACAGTCTAAGCTTGCACAGTCTGTAATTTACATAAATCCAGCTTAGGCTCTCCCAGGGGAGCAGCTCCATCGCTCGCAGCACATTCTTTCTGTCTGTGAGCCTTCCCAGGCTGTCAGCTCTGTAAGTGACACATTCTGGGAAGGCTCTCCTGGCTCAGCCCAGCTCCCTCCCTTGTCCAGCTCTTTGAGCTTTCAGGCTGCTTTGATCCCGCACTCAGCCCTGGGCAGGGTCCCCTCGCAGCCCGGCCGGAGCCAGCTCATTAGCGTTCTGCAGTGATGACCCAGCCACCACCGCCCCGCTCCTTTGAAGCCACCTATCTGAAGTTATTCTTATCTGTGTCATTGTCTTACATTTCCTCTTTGCTCCTTTAACAACTCGATAGGCTGCTTTGATTTAACTCCGTCCATACCGGCAGGGAGCAATACTGAATTGGACACGGAAACACTAAGAACAGGAATGAGAAATGTGTTCCTGATGAGAAAAAACAGTTTTCTTTTTCTCCAACACCTGTTTTGTCTTCCCTCTTATGAAGTCAGAGTTTTATAAAATAACAGAGGTGTATAAAACACTCCTAGCCTGTCCTGGGCCTCATGCTGCCCCAAAAGTTATTATGAAGTCAGAGAGGTAAGAGTGAGTGATTATTGATTTCCACTGTAGGTCTGATCCAGAATAAAACCTTCTGTTTTCTTTTCTCTGCATACAAATACGTCTGGTCAAACTCTGGTACCTCCTGAAATATTCTTATAGGGATCTTGAAAGATTCTTTCACTTGAGCCGTTGAAAAACTCTTCTAAAGCCATAATCAAACAAGTCATCAATGAGTAAATTTCCTCCAAGTATCCCAACAGTTCTGTTGTTAAATGGGGATCAGGGATTTGCCAAATCCTTTCCTTGGATTCAGCTGAGAAGATTGAGTGCTATCCTTCCCTTCTCACATCAAAGTTCAGGCGGGGCCAGAGAACACCGGTTCAGAAAGAACCAAGATCACGGCCGAGTTTTAAAACAACTGAACTGCCTCCTTTCCCTTCTTAAAATCAACTATATTCACTCCTCAGCTCCATGGAAGAAAGTTTAAAGAAAATGCTTGGGCACCCTGAAAACACCAACCCCAGTCTAAGCAAGGACAGCAATTTGCAGTTACCTTTAGGTGTGAAGAAGGCATTAGTGGAACTCTAAGAAAATAAGCTAAGTTTGTCACTCCTGCTTTTCTAGATAATTTCATTACAAGAAATGTAAGTCATTTCCACAGATTTGGCCTGATTGAAATGAAAAACGAGCTGGATGGTTTGTAAATATTTTGAAAGTTCAGGTTATTGGTGTAAAAAAGGGCAAAAGTCACAGGTAGGCTCTGCTCCTATCTAATGAAGTTTGAGACAGAGACTGGAAGTTTCGGTATGAGCTGCTTATGAAAAATAATTTCACAAAGTCAATCATTCATTCTTCCACAGGTGAAATTCACTTGTGGTTTGGGGAAAAGTACAAAAGAGCTAAATCTCTCCTGCCCTGAGACTAAAGTTATTACTCGAACAATAAAATATAAATGAAAAAAGGTATCCAGTCATCTTTACCAATTGCCCATTTTCAGGTTTTCTTATGAGATCTACTCAGTACATTTCAGTTAAAGAGATTTAAGTATTTCTGATATTCTGGTTAGGTTTGCCTTTTACAAGTTACTGTGGGGTTTTTGGTTATGGGACTCAGGATTTTATTAAGTATTTGCAATTTTTTTGCCAGTGCCTTCAGCAAATCCAGGATCAGCCCCCTTTCTGGAACTTTTATATAGCCTTTTCTGCCTCTATTTTATAGCACATCAAGGCTCATTGATTTTTTTGTGACTAGCACAGTGGAAAATGAATTATTCACTAATTATTATTCAAGTGGGTGTGACTATGTAGCACCATGATGTTAAAGCACTCCATCAAGTGTGGAGCATGGCACGAACTGATTAAACATGTCCCTTCTTTGATAAATGTGTCCTTCCCTGTCCATCAGGCTGGGACAGGAGGCTGAGTGAATGACAAACTCCTGTCATCCTCATGGAGGTTAGCCAGGAGGGAGATGGCTTTCTGATCTCACTAATTCACTTTTCACTCCAGTTTTGGTCTAACAAGGCATCTCAGGTCTGACACGTCTCCTGCCCTCTGTGGATTGAGCACATTAGTCATGCAAAAACTGCCTGAACCTTCCTCAGTGCTTGAGCTCAGCCCTCAGCACCCCTGGGCTTGGGTAAGGATGACAGAACACGCACTTGCCACGGGGAGTAACTCCAGCAGAACATCTCTCTTACAGACATGGCTTCAGGAAAAAAAAAAAAAAAAGTAATGTATTTCACAGGCTAAGGAAAAGGAAAGCCCCAGATTTTAAACAGAGATCTGCCTGAGGTGTATAAAACACTCCTAGCCTGTCCTGGGCCTCATGCCCCTCCAAAACTACTCTGCAAGGCTCTATCTTCTCCAAAACAGCTTTTTTAGGCTTCTTGGTGTTCTCTCTATACCCAACTGGTATCTCCTCAGCTGGGCTTCCATCTAATGCAACATCTTCCTTCTGAGGTACCAGAAACCCGTGAGGGATTAGCAAATCACAGAGTAAACTTTCTTAGAGTATGCAGCCAAAATATCTCATTTCAGCAGGCTCCCAAATGACTTCTGCAGGATTTTCCCCTGTTTGGGGACAGATGTGAACTTCCTTTTTAGGACTAATTTCCAGTTCCAGGTAATATCTACAGGTAACTTTATATTAATGGTATGTAAATACATTCCTGGATCCAAAAGCTGATATAAACCAACATTTTTTCAGAGATTTCTGTGCCCCATGACTGGAAAGGAAGAGGACTAGAAGAGCTGAAGTGTGACATTCAGTTATTTTGCTTGAGACACTGGAAGAATTTACTTAACTGTTGTCATGGTGGTGGTTATATAAGGCCCTGCAGGAAAGAAAATAGAACACAAGACATACAAGCATTTCTAAAGTGCAAACATTTAAATAGCAGCTTCTGTTTAGTTTGTAGGGTTTTCTCACCTCCTCACTTCAGTTACAGTTCTCCCACATTTAATTAGCTCCCTCCAAATGGAGACCAGATCACGTCATGCTTAATGCAGGGTCTCTATCAGATGTTCTACCTCTAGCTCTGCCTCCAGCAAATATCTACTTGTTTTAATTATGGATAGCACTGCTGCAGTGATAGAAGAATGTGGAGTCCCTGGGAAACAGAGATTTTCATCATTCAGGATAGAATTTTAAACACAGTATCCAAACTCAGAGTTCTAAATGTCTGAAAGGCTTCAGTGAAATGCCAATGGGAGTAAAATAATATTTGCAGCTTCCAACGACCATCTCCGATGTGTTAATGGCTCGGGCAATTTAATTTACATACAAAAGCACAAAGTGGAAAGCAGTTTCCTTTGAACACCTGTAGTACTTTCTCTGGATATACTGGGGGATATTGCAAGTGCCTCCAGTGAAGATACATGAGGAATGCACTAGCCAGAGTTCATTAACTTCTTCTGCTAAATACCAAATAATCGTGTTTAACTTGAAGGTGTTCATGTTCAAAGAGATCCTTCTTTTATCTTCTCAGTCTCTAAAGAAGGCTGTGGGAGAAAAGGCTCAAGCAATGTACTTTTCTTTTCCTTTAACTTGAAGGACACACATCTGAATCCTTCCAGACAAAGCTTCTTTGCCTTCTTTCTTTCTTCTGGAGAAAGAATATGCATATTTCATCACACTTTCCTCTTAAACTCTTTCACACCTACCAGGAGATGTCTGTACTCTCTCAAAATGTGGTCTATTAACTAAAAGATACAGGCTGTAGCTGATTTCCATTATAAAAAACCCCAACAAATGAAATAAACCCTGGTTGGGAACTGTTGATACTCAAGCAGTTCACACAAGTAGCTAAACTAATTTCACGAAAAATTAATTGAGAAAAGCTTTAAATCTCATGCACACGTCTGAAGATTTTAAAAGCTGGACCTAGAAAATAGTATTGGTCTATTAGTAAGTATCAAGGACATTTTTGCCAGCTCTGTTAAATGCTTCCATCAGCTGAAAATGTATTATTTTGCAGTTAGAAGGGTGTTAACCTTTTAGTTGTGTGGGAACAATAATAAATCCATCCTCTTCTAACATGGTTTATCAGGTAATGATGATACTTTAATAAATAACAATGAGCTCTTTATTCAACAATACATAAAATATAACTAGAATTTTGTTTAATGACTCATAACAGTAATTCCTTATTTTGTTTTTTTTTTTCTGGTTTTTTTGCAATTCCCTGACCTATTGTCCCTGGTATCCATAAGATACTTATGTGCAATCCTTAAGAAATGAGATTTACCATCATGTCTTTGAAGCGCAAAGGATCACGAGCCCCTTTCCTGATGGCTAAGATGTATTTTTAAGGCAGTGCACCATTTTAAAGTGTTTATTTTCTCGTTCACATCCCACCAATGTCACTGCAGTCTGCACAATGATTTACCAGGGCTCCCATGTGTGCACAGCTGTAGGACTGGAGAAGGCAGGGGAGGTCCTTAAACGGGTACTGTCAGTGCTTGCCTGAGCTGTTGGCTTGTGAGCCCTCAGAACTAAATAACTCTGTGCTCTGACATCTCAGACACTATCCACAGCTCTGACAATTAATTACTTTTTTAAAAGGTGATTTCTGTATTAGAAAATTAAATGTCTTTTCTAGAGTGACCAGAAACTTCAGGTAATACCACAGCTGTGCTATCTCTAAAGCATTTCTAAGTGCAAAAGCACTTCCAGAGATAATACAGAGGTCAGCAACAATTCCTGTCTATGTGGAATTATCTGGAAATATCAATTTTCCAGGAAAACTGATTCAAGATCCATGCAGCACAATAAAAGAAAGTGGGTTTTGTTTGTGATGAACTTTGGGCAAGGGCTGCTGACCTAGAAAGAGAGGCCACATCCAAAAAGCACACTGAGGAACCAGCAAGAAAGGTGCCAGGCCTAGAAAGGAGGGACTGAGGGAAGAGTGAGTTTGTTTGCTTCAGGTGGAAGGGATCCTTTGGATCCTTCCCATATCCAGGACTGAAGCTTGGAAAGAAAGGGAACAACAGTGGCCCAGGCAAGCAAAGGGCTCTTTATGGATATTTGATCTCAGAAACCAATACCAGCTTTAGCTTTAGCTTTAGAAAAATGGGGAAAGGATTCTCATACTGGTTTTACTGGTCTCTCTAGAGCTTGTGAGAGGAATCCAGTCCAAGCCTGCTGCTGCTCTTGGTAGTGGAAGATACAAGGGAAGAAAATGAGTAAAATGGGCATCTAGAGGGATGTTTTGGAAATCACTGTTCTTATGTTATCTGATTGCTGAATTCTTCTGGCCTCCCTGCAGCTGTAGTTCTGTATAAAAGCAGCTGAGCTGCAATGTTGTGAGCAAAGGTTTAACAAATAATAGCCTGGAATCTATTTATTTCCATCTGCAAATGTCTATGTCTTGCTACTCACATTTGCATAATGAAAAGTGTGTAAGAATCCAGATGCTCATCAGCTTGGACACACATTCAGTTTATTGGAGGACAGTTTTGATGCCTCAGTTCCAGACCTGACCCACTGTGATTAAAGGCAATGCAAAGTCTCCCATCCATTAAGGAACCCTGCCCTGACATTGCAGGGGTTTTCAGTCCTCATCACACAAAATTCCAAATGTCATTATTTGAAGACTTTTCTCCAGTGACCACCTCTTCTCTGAAAGGTCTGAGCAAACCATCTGCTCTCCAGTATGATGAGAAGGCATTTCCAATCCCAAACTGGTGAGCAGTCACAATCTCACACTCCCCAAGATCAACACAAGATTTTTTCAGATCTCCACTCATCTTAGCTCCAAGAAGGAAGGCAAGCCAGGCTTTTGGCTGCATCCTTGCATGTGGAACCAGGACCATTTACTTGACATACCAGGACCTGGAGAAGGTGTTTTACTCCCTGCTTGTCCTTTACTTTTTGCATTTTTAACTAGGCTGTATTCTCAAGCTGGAATCTGCCAGCTGAAGTGGAACCTCAGTCTGATCAGGATCATTAATCACAGTATAACAACAAAAAAAGCCATTTTAGTAAAATTCAGTAATATTTTCACCATACCCATTCATACAGGATAGATCTTACCCTATTAGTAATTTCATTTTCTTAGATCCCAAACCATCATCTTTAGAAGTAGAAAAGCATCAGTGTAAAGATGTTACATAATTTCTCAATGCAATAATGAAATTGTTTTCATCCTTTTCTGTAGTAGTCAAAGACTCTAATGAGTCACTCATTTTTTAAAGAAGTCTAACACTCAATGTGTCAAAAAGATATTTAAAGTTACAAAGGAAGCTTCATTTTTACTCTGTCCCATAGTAGCGGATTTCCAGCACCAGTATTTTCAGACTGTTTGACTTGCTCTGGGGGCAAGAACTCTTTGGATACCATGTGATTTCTGCATCTGTTTGCACAGCTTTCTGTAAAAGTGTTTTGGTAGCTGTTCCAGCCCGTTTTTATTTGTCACTGTGTTGCCCCAAAACCGTGGATCTTTTTGTACCTTTTTTGAGTGGGGTAAGATGGAGCAATATCACATTCTGACTTTGTAATGCACTGTATATTCTGCACGGGTGTAAAAGATGACATGAATTATTACAGAAGCTTGTTAGAATACCTTCAGTCAGAAAATACTATTTGCTCAACAAAGTAATGAATTTTAGTACAATAAACCTGCATTTGCTCATCATTTTGCTAATGGCTGCTGCTCCCAACATGACAGAAAACAACTGCATATTGACAAATACAAGCAAGCCTGGAGCTGCTTAACAGAGCTCTCTGAGGCTGGGGAAATGGATGCGTTTTTAGCAGAGCCATTGTTTGTGTGGAGCTGTGCGACAGGGCCCTCTGCCGTGCGAGTCCCGCTAGAATGGCACAAACCCCGCCGGGACTGGTGCGCTGGCTTTGCCGTGCTTTAAAAACCTCTTCGGGCTGTATTTGGAGCTCTGACGGGGTCAGACACATCTCCCACCCCTGTCAGGTGGCACGGCCATCTGGCTGAGCTCGGGCTGCTCTCATTGCTGCTTCATCAACTCAGCCCCGCAGCCCTTGAAAGGGAGACAATGGCCTTTTCAATGGCCGGGGCGCTCAGCCTCTGCTGCTGGGGTTAAAGAGGAGATGCCTCTTGACCCTGGAAATGTGGCCTTTCACAGCGGCTGGAGAGCTGGAATGCGCCCTCAGAATACCCAGCGCTCCTTTACATTATCTAAGGCAAATGTTTGTTTATGAAAGTTGAAGTAAAACATTGGCATGATCAAAAGAGGAATGAACAGGCACCTGGTAGTCACAGTAAAGAGATCCCTTCAAAAAGGAAACTTCTCCTGTCTCAGCTGAGGCTGTTCTGAGTCCAATTAGGACAGATGAAAACATTTCTCTCACTTAACTCTGAAATTAGAAAAAGAACAGGAACCATTGGGGAAAAAAAAAAGAGCCAGTTAATATCCTGATTTGCTCTCCTGTGAGTGTGAACTGCTGATGCACTGCTGCCAAAAGCTGAATTAGTGCATTGCAGCAGCTGGAGACTGGACTCTGGTGACTTTTCCTTGTTCCTCGGGGTACAGTTCCACAGCCCCACAACCTGCTGTCCCCAAAAGGGACTGACCTTTTCTCCTTCCTTCCCCTCTGCTTCTGCCCTCTCATCTGCTCCCAGCTGTCTCCCTGCCCTGGTTATGCTGCTTTTTTGGAATCTTCACTGAACTGGTTAAATTTATCAGCTTCTTTATTTTTTTATTTTTTTTTTCCCAATGGCTCGTGTGAGCTGGATCATTTTGGTGGGGAGCTCAGCAGAAGAGAACCAGGAGAGACGTGCAGGGAGGAGGTGAAGAAAGCGGTGGAGCTGGTACAGAAGTATGGTGGGACACAAAGATGTGGGAAGTCAGTCTCGCTGTTCTGCAGGAGAGGAGAGGAGAGGAGACTGCTGCAGCCGCAGGAGGAGTCAGCCCTCTGCTCCTTCCCACCTTTCACCCAGCCCAGGCTGTCCTGCTGCCACAGCCACAGATGACACAACCAAAGCTGGCAGCAAGGCTGGGGTCTTCTGCAAGCTGTTGCTAAAGACATTTCCCTGTCCAGGGGAAATCTGAGATTTTTCTTTCTCACTTTTTCTCACCCTGAGTGGTCCCTAAGTGAATAAACCAAAAATTCTTCCTCTTTCTTCCACCCTCTTTTCCCCCAGTTTGTGTCAATTAAAAATGTGACCTAGAAAGTCCTTACCTACCATTGAACCTGAATAGCTTCTCACTTGGAATTGCCATTAAGCTTGTTAATAAGGCACTGCAGGTAATATTCACCTCAGCCTTAAAAGGCACAGTCACTTTTCACTACCATCAGTTAAACCAAACAAAATCTCCCTTCTCTCATCCAGCTGTTTCACAGGATTGGTGTTATTTATGATAAGCAGCTATCTATGCTCAGACTATGTACTGATAGCTTAAGCAGGGGATTTTTTTTCTCATCTGTTAATACAAAATACATTGATTTGCTCACTGAAATACAGTTCTGATATTCCTGGCACTTCAGATTCAATCTGCATTAAAGAGAACTCTTACTCCACACCATGACTGAACTGTGGTCTGGAACAACACATGTGCAGAATTTTGAAATTACTTTCTCTAGTCTTGACGATTGCTAAGGCTGAGAAATGAAACTGGGAGATCAAAGGCAATCATGGTCTCTTCTACTCTTCCTTCCTTTCAGAATTCAGAACTTGCCCTAACTGCTGCAGTACCTACAAGCTTCAGGACAGAGTCTCCTGCAGTACCTGACAGGACAAGGCAAAGCTGCTTCCTGGGATGTAAGAACTGTTTCACAGAGAAACTTCAATCCAAGTTCTTTCATTTGGTACCCAAATGGAACTGAGGTGCTGAAATGGATTTTGAGCCTTTCTTTTTATCAAACCTTCCAAATTAACAGAAATTGGGTAGCTAAGAATGGTGGGCACAGCAATAAACCAGCAACATCAACGTCTGGTTTAGTTTGCCCATCCACAAAGTGAGCATAGGAAATTCAGCTGAATGTGGTATTTATATCATTGTCACCATCAGAAGGAAAGAACAGGAAAAGCTTTTGTGAAATGAATGGCAAATGTCTTCAGGCTGACATTCTAGAAGATGGTGGACACTTCAGACTGTTCTTGCAGGTCAGGAGGGGGATTTTATGGATGTTTTTGAGAACAAGATCGGGACTGTTACCTTCCGAGGAGAAAGAAAGCAAGAAAGTCAGAAAGAAAGCAAGAAAGTCAGAAAGAAAGCAAGAAAGAGGCATGAAAAACATCTCCTGGCTGTTCTGGCAAGCAAAACCATCCCACAGAAGAGAGAGAGAAAGTCTGGCACAAAAGACATTGACATGTCATTTACAGACAGGTTGTGAGTATGCAGTTATTTCCTTCCTCTGGATGGAAGTCATTGTGTTTCGGAGAAGAAAATGCAGTTGATATTTGAAATCAGAACAATGATTGTTTTGAAAGAACAGCACAAGCCTTCTTAGCAGAAAATTACAGAGAAGTCCAATTCCTACGCTGCTGATTGCAAGCTTTTGTATCCAGACTTATCAGAGACACTTTGTACCCTGCCTTGGACAGACATGGCATGGCAACCTTCAGGTGCCAATGCAATGTAATGATTTAATAAAAAAATACTATTAAAATAATGCATAACAATATAACATATAATAAATATTATTATAAATACTCTAGAGAAGAAAAATGTCAATCAAAATACATTCTTAATAAAAATGCTTCTATTGTATTGACATTAAAATCAAACTATTCTTGCATGCTGTGACATGTAGCTTTAAAAGAAGCCTCATAATAAAATTAGAATTGAGTAGCAAAAGCTCTCATGTTCAACCCTCTTAGAAGCAGTGGCAGTAAGGGATTCAGATTAATGCAGTGTATTGTTACAAGATAATTTCCCCTGAAACAGAGTTCCTTAATTTATTTGGTTAAAAGGTGGTTAATACTCTGATGAATGAGAGCTTTTAAATTTTCTGAAAATGCTACTGTTGTAATTTCAGACGTTGTCAATATAAATTTCCTGTACTTTTATAACAGTGCTGATCACTTCCACTGCCAGTGTCTGTGGGAAGGAGTTCCACAGACATTGCCTCTCTCCCTAAGGGCAATTTAAAAATTGCTGTATTGCAATTATATTGAATATCTCTTTGGCTTTACATTATATAAAAATTAATGAAATTCTTGATTTACCTTTCCTTTATTGTTCATTATTTATGCCATTTAATCATCTCTACCAAGAGCAATAATTTAACTGTTGACTGTTCTTATCCTACACTTGGGAAAATGCAAGGTTGTCTCATAGAACAGTTTTGCTTTAAGTTCATACATGCTTGAATGTAGTGGAAATTTGGACAATCCTTCCCTTTCTACCTCTCAGTTTGGCAGGGCCAGGGAGGAACAGCACTGCTGATATTATAAAAATCATGATGTCAGCCTTAAGTCTAAATTTGTAAGCACAGTAAAATCAAGAAAACTTATAAAAGTTCCTCCAGGAGTCTTTCTAAAGCTGTTTTTTGTGTTAGCAGACAAAAATGACTTCATGTACAATCTATTCCTGGCACTGAATGTGTGAGCCATCATTCAATGGAAAGATAACTCTCAGTCTAAAATGCCAAGTTTCCATCTTGGTACTGCAGACAAAGTCCTCCTGCTCTGATAGTGTGATTTATCTTTGACACTCAAGAGTTAAACAAGTCTGTCTGCTTCACATATGGCCCTATTAAACTATTGATTAGAAGCCCTAAAATTTGTGAAATGCATCAGAGAATGCTTTGGGTTGGAAGGGACCTCAAAGCCCATCCAGGGCCACCCCTGCCATGGCAGGGCCACCTCCCACTGTCCCAGGTGCTCCAGGCCCAGTGTCCAGCCTGGCCTTGGGCACTGCCAGGGATCCAGGGGCAGCCACAGCTGCTCTGGGCACCTGTGCCAGGGCCTGCCCACCCTCCCAGGGAGGAGTTTTTTGTAATGTCTGATCTAAATCTGCCCTCTTGCAGCTCCAATCTATTCCCTCTTGTCCTGTCACTCCAGGCTCCTGTAAGGATTCTCTCTCCATGTTTCCTGTGGTTCCTTCAGGGACTTCAGGCTGCACTTAGGTCATCCCAGGTCCTTCTCCTCTCCAGGTGAACAATGCCAGCTGTGCCAGCCTTTCCTCCCAGCAGAGCTGCTCCATCCCTCTGCTCACCCTGGAGCCTCCTCTGGGCTCTCTGCAGCAGCTCCAGCTCCTCCCTGGGCTGGGCCCAGGGCTGGGGCAGCTCTGCAGTTGTGAGCTGGGGTCTCACCTGAGCAGGGCACAGGGGCACAATCCCCTCCCTGGATCTTTTCCCACGCTGTTTTGGAGCAGCCCAGGACAAAGTTGGCTTCCTGGGCTGCCAGCACACGATGGAGCCCAGAGCATCAAAGATTATCCACAGAGCTCCAGGTTCAGTCTCTTTCTTTTTGGGCATCTTGAAGTTCCTCTTCTACCAACTTCTGTTGGCAAAGATGTTCAAAAAAGCAGTAAGCAGTGACAGAACAGTTCTGTGGAGAGCTCTCTGCCTTGATCTGTTCAATCTAAATAAAACACATCACTTCAGGAAACTGAGCTGCTTTTTGTAACCACAAAACCTGGTCTATGTTACTGAGGAGGGAAGAGCAGGCAGACTGACACATCCCCTCAGGAGTTCCTGTGGGTCCCTGGGGATGTTCTAAAGTTTACATCATCACTCTGCATGTCACAGCCTGCCAAACCGTGCTCTTCAGACCACAAATATTTAATGGGAACATAACTAATAGTCTCTGGCTCATCTGTAGAGTCATATTGTCTTTCATTTCTAATTAAAATTCTCATTATAGTAACAGTGGTGGTGGTTTCTGCAAGAAACATTCAGGGCTGACAGTTATCCATTGATCCCACAACCTTCCCTAATGCTTCTTGCCTTGAGTTTGTCCCTCACTTTAACATCCTGCCCTCACTGCCAGTGATCTCTGTAGGACTGGTGACACTTGTAAATCAAAATTCATCCAGGTTACTTCTGTTTGTGCCCTGGTAAGTTCATGTAAATTAGTCTGGATGCATATTTCTGGAGAGCTCGGCATGGACAGTTATCACTCTTTTCTTCTTCTCCTCCTCATAATGTAACGGAGTGATTTTCAGGTTCCCATAAAGAATAGAACTGCAGAGTGTCTTAGATTGAAAGAGGCCTCTGGAGGCCATCTAACACAAGCCCTGAGACACTAGGAGTCATATCTGGGGTGATTCCAGCATTTCTGCTGAGAACTGAATGCCCTGGTAGAACAACTTCGTAGTCTGTTTCAGGCCTAATAATTAATTAATGCATAACAAAATGCCTGAGCACTGAACACTGCACAGTGAACTGAAATTTCAGATTTGTTATCCCTTGGAGACAGTCATAAGGTAGGGCTTAGTTCAGCAAATGCATCATTTTGTGATATGACTTTGGCACTTGGAGGGAGTTTTTGAAAATAAATACATAAATCCTAATATGAAAGGAAGTCTTTGGGACCTTCAGAAGAGCCAAGAGGCTGCAACAAAATAGTTCCTGCAGCACATGCATGTTTCTCAAAACCTGTTTAGATAGCTATCCTAATCCATTAGATGCCTAAAGTGTTTTCCTAATACTCCTCTAGTTCTGGTTGTTTGTATGGTTTTTTTTGTTTCAGGTTTTTTTTTAATCTGCCCTATAACAGGCAAGACTCATCATTCTTTTTATTAAAAGACAGCTGTATCTAAAGTGCCATTTAAAATCTGTTTGTTGCAAATTTCCTTCATTTGATTGGAGAAAAAAATAAAACCAGGCAGAAGTAGCATCTAAAAGTTCCTGCTCCTTGCTAGACTATTATTAATTTCTAACTAGGACTATCTAATTGCATCTTCACTGATTTACAACAGTTATTGGCCACAGTAATCAAACAGCTATTAAAGCAATTTGAAGCATTATACCCTTCTAAGACTGTATTTGTTTTGCAACGTTTTCTTTATAAATAATATGCATTAGTTTGTAACATTATCCTCATCAGCCCAGAGGGCTGCTGAAAAGCAGCAGTTACGTGAAAGATTGAATTTCAGCATTTCAGGTCCTATTATGCTGGGTAATTAAATGAGAACCTCTTCTAATTGTAGCGCATCAAAGCCCGACAGTGCCCCGCAGAAGCGGCGCGTTCCGTTCATTAGGCAGGGAAAATGCGCTGGTTGTGGCCGAGGAACGGCGCGGGATGAGCGCGGGTGCGGGGCGGAGGGCGCGGGGGTGAGGAGGGGTGCGGAGCAGGGATGCGGTGCGGTGCGGGGATGCGGTGCGGAGTGCGGGGATGAGGTGCGGTGCGGGGATGCGGTGCGGGGATGCGGAGCGGTGCGGGATGCGGTGCGGGGATGCGGTGCGGAGTACGGGGATGCGGTGCGGGGATGCGGTGCGGTGCGGGGATGCAGTTGCAGTGCAGGGGGATGCAGTGCAGGGGATGCGGTGCGGAGTGCGGTGCGGTGCAGGGTGGGATGCGGTGCGGGGATGCGGTGCGGGGATGCGGTGCGGAGTACGGGGATGCGGAGTGGAGATGCGGAGCGGAGTACGGGGATGCGGTGCGGGGATGCGGAGCGGAGGGGCAGTGGGGATGCAGTGCAGGTGTGGGGATGCGGTGGTGCGGGGATGCAGTGAGCGGTGCAGTGCGGATGCAGTGGGGATGGAGTGCGGAGGGAGTGCAGGGATGCAGTGCAGGGATGCGGTGTGCGGGGATGCGGTGCGGGGATGCGGTGCGGGGATGCGGTGCGGAGTGCGGGGATGCGGTGCGGAGTGCGGGGATGCGGTGCGGGGATGCGGTGCGGGGATGCGGTCAGGTGCGGGGGGATGCGGGGTGCAGGTGCGGGGATGCGCCAGGGGATGCGGTGCGGAGTGCGGGGATGCGGTGCGGGGATGCGGCGCGGGGATGCGGTGCGGATCCAGGGGATGCGGTGCGCATGCCCCAGGATGCAGCGGTGCGCATCCCCAGGATCCAACCCGCGAACGCATCTCCAGAATCCATCCCCGCGATCCAGCCCGGGAACAGCCCGGGAACGCATCCCCAGAATCCGTGCCGGGAGCCGCATCCATCCCGGGAAGCCATCATCGGAATCCAGCGCCGCGATCCAAGCCGGGAATCTCCCGGCAAGCCCAGGCTCAGAGCGGCTCGGTTTAAATCCGCCTTACAGGAGGTTTCTCCTGGCTCCTGGGCGGCGGCTGTGCCTCGGCTGTCCTGTCCGAGGATCCAGTACTGACATGACCCTTCCCAGACCCCAGGTCCATTCCGTGCATCCCTGGGCGCTGCTCCAGGGACCAGTAATTGTTAGCACGTGTTGGAGGCACTGGTTGAACTCCAGCTCGGATCAGGGGGCTCCCCCGGATTAACAACTTATCCTGGGCACAGCACTTGGAAGTGGCTCTCCTTTGTCAGTGCAGCCTGCAACACGTGTTACTTGAGTATTCCAAAGGTTTGCACGCAAATCCAAATATGCAGCAGGGAGGTGAGAAACACCTTTGCAAATACTGTATTTCACAGACATTTTGTTTCTAGAGTAAGTACATATGAAGATAACTAATTGTCTTAAAGCTGAAAGCAGGACACTAATTCACATTGCAGAAAACATCCCAGAGTGCTTCATAGTATTCATACTTAAAGCTTATCAACAGATCTTCATTTATTTTACTTTATGTAAACAAGAAGAGAAGGAGTAAGAGGGATCAGAAACACTTGTGGATGAATCATTCCAAAGGTCATTCATATATATAAATACTGCAGAATACACAAATGAAAAGTG